>CM027843.1:41870213-43145213 GCA_016097545.1 Eucalyptus victrix | reverse complement strand
CTCTTCCTTGGATCTACTTTTTATTCCTAAATCTGTCACAGAAGCATTGTCTCATGTTGGCTGGGAAGCCGCAATGAAGGAGGAATACCATGTTGTGAGAAGACGCACACTGCACACGATCACTGTAACATTCGGCCCTTCTGCCTTCTACAGTGCTTAGTAGAAAGAGTCAGCTATGGCATCGAATAGGTTACTGTAGCTGAGATTTTTATTTCACACCATGACTCTAGAGGCACTGAACAGAGCATAATCTAGCCTGAATGCTCTTGGATCAGCGGCATACCCAAAATAAGGGTACAAACTACAGAGAAGAGGGTAATTGTTGGCTAGTAAGAATTGGACTACAGGTCCTAATAAAGGAGAAGAACTAGCTGCAAATTGAACACCTGGGTTGAACATTGTCGGGATGGACTGCGGGACAGTAGTAACGGGTAGTGAATGATTAATAGCTTCTAATGCTGCTTTAAGACTTTAAATGGCAGGTAGCACAAACTGAGGTACATATCACCAATAATTGGCTTGTTGCCAACACACAGATAAGCAATGTTGACGCAATGTGTGTGTAAAGTCTGATTGCTCCCTTAGCAAAGTCATCAGAGTAAGTCTTGTCTCCAACTAGGTGGATACCTCCAAGTTCCGATTCCCAGCACCACTCGGATTCTGATGTTTATATTTTACAGCAAGAGCATGAAAGTGTTCTTCAACCCATACCATGGACTGGTTTTGAGTTGGGGAGGTTGGCTCCATGAAGATAGAGGACAACCGGCAACACCTTGACTCTCTGCTTGAAGTAGAATTAGTGAAGCAGATGTGAGATGTCTCGATCAGAAGATAAGGGTAAATTCTTTCAATAGAGAAAGACGAAAGCATACCTATGACCATAGAAACAGAAACAACACTGAGATGAAGTATGAGACAGACAATTCTTACGCAGAATCAATGGCTGTTTCAAGTGATGAGACAAGGAACCAACTGAAATCTCTGATGAGTATTGAGAGTCCAAAACTCTGAGATTGAGGCTATCATATTCCCAGTCTCTCCCACCATGCAACTCTGTTTTTTTGTTGGATAGGTATGTACATGGCCGGCATTTTATTTGTAAACTGTACTGACAGAAATTTTCTATCTCCCCTTCTTTTTTCCTAATTTCAAATCCCACTTACCCGAGAAAACATACTTAGGCTTTCATTGTCCCAAATCATCAGTTTCCTCTAAACAAATTAAACAGCCTAATGGAGTCATTTCGCACCATGTGAATTTGATTGACGTTTTCAGTTTGCAAAGAAATAAAAGATTTGGACTGAGGAAGACTCTAAAACTCCCTGTTTGGCTTTTGTCAGGCTTGCCCGTTTCTTTTTAGAGTGGCTAAAGTAAGTGTGTGTGTATCTCACATAGAAGGTTGAATATACGTTTACTTATCAACAAAAATTGCATGCAGAATTTCCAAGGCTCGTACAGAAACGGTAGATGTACGGCTCCATGATCCAAGAAACGGTAACTGCTCACTTGGCCACACAAACCATGTTACAAACTTTATGAAGAAGTCAAATCAAAGATCTCGAAGCTGTCTGAGATTCATAGGAGAGATGTATCTAGTGTCTCCGTCGACCAATTGCTTTGCCAATATGAGATTGGCCGCCTCACTCGGGTGATAAGGATCCCAGAAGACATGTGTGGATCGATCACTACATAGGCTTGATACTGGACCACACGGTACGATCCCAGCATATTGGCCTCCGTTCCCGCAGCAAGCTGTACTGGCTGTTGTGAAACCTGCATCATCAAGCATGTACTCAGGAACAGTCAGAAATTAGGAAATCAATGGGAAGATTCCTATATTTTTAACATTTAACAGTAAGGTATCTGCCTCAGCTTGGTCTCGAAAAGAGACGCATGCGGCTCCAACTTCAAATCAAAATGACACAATACTCGAATCCTCACGATCATACTGGATTTCCGGATGCACCAAGAAAGTGATATTTAAAAGTAAGTCTAGTGTAGCAAGAGTACCATAGGATACCGCTGATTAACATTAATTTAGTGAGACAAACAGTAATGTTTTCTTCCTGATCTTTTCTTTGATCCACGGGTTGTGGATATAATTAGCCCACAAATCATCTTGCCCGAATCATAAGGCCATAATCAAGCGCGAATGATAAGTTTATCTTGCTATGACTTGAGGGGCGAACTTTCCGGGAGACTCCATTGAATAGAATGAAACTCCGCAAGCTAAAAACCCACGACAAAGATAGCTAAAGAAAATATGACAAGACACTTTGTTCTTGATAAACACCAAACTCCTTTTGATAAAGAAGTTTCCAGGTGTGCCGATCCTTGCAAGTAAAAGAAGATGGGACTTATAATGAACTTTACCATATTTGTCATAGTTTGTGATGAGCTCCATCACAAGATCATAGACATTGGCATGGACAAAAGTAGCTCCTGGAAGATTTTCGTTGAGTTCGGTGACCAGATCCTGCAACCTGCTATTGTACTGTCGTGCCAGTTGATTGGCCAAGTCGACGCATTGATCCGAGCTTAGTTGGTTTATGGTCTTTTGATAAGGTATACATCCAATTGGACCTACGTTCCCTAATACGAACTTCCGAGCATCCAATTGATAGAGTCTCTGCATCAAATCATGACAACTATAACTTTATGAAAAAATTGGACTGTAATAGATTCGATCGAATTAGAGCTAGACTCCACGATTCTGCAGCTAGGTCGAGTGAATCTCACAAGTAAACATAACCTAGGAATGAAGATTAATCTAATCCATGGTTTTAATAGACTAGAACTTTCATTCCCTTCTAGAATTTCAAACATCAGTTAGAATCATTTGGGTACCGTAAGCTGGTTCCTCAAGTGATTGATCATGTCATCGATGAAAGCGTCGGGAGTTTGAGAAGCCCGGGCACCGATGGAGAGGACTGGAAGTAGGTAATTGTTCAGGAAATCATTAGATCCAATTGTGATCGAGAAGATCGATTTCTTCATCAAGTAGTCTTTTGCTTGTGATGGTCCCATGAGGCTATCCAACTGCTTCCTTGTGATGTTGAAGTAGTCAACTTGGATATCCAAGCTCAGCCTATTTACCTGCAAAAATATAGTAATCTTCCTACCTTCAGATGGCCCGCGCATGTGCATGCGAAATAAGTTAAACAAACGTGTATGCTACAGCATGATGTCAACTACGTTTGGGTGCTTACAAAGATTCTTCCAGTTGCATTCAGAATCCCTCCTCCCCCAGATGCATAATTGACTCCACTCAGTATAGCTTTGCCAGTTGAGTTTGGAGACAAAAACGGGACAGCATAGTTTGGTTGCCCCAATTCTTCCCCTGAAAATAAAGAACAAACAATTATGATGAATATTGTGAAATAAAAGAAAATATAACCTAAAATACCCATCAATGCACACCCCGAGGAAAAAAAATCACAGAAGCTAGAGAAATTAAATAAGCAAAGAAGAAATTCACATACCCACAATGTCACCAATGGTTCTTCCATTAGTGAATCTGCCAGTGGGATTTCCTCCAGAAGATCTGAAATCAATCCCATTTGGTGGGATGTTAGCCTTGGACAGTGTCTGCAAATAATTGTTGTTTCCAGCATCAACCAGGGAATCCCCAAAGATGAAAGAAGCAACAAGGCCATTATCATCTTGAGCCCTCACGTGAACCAGCAAAAGCACCAAAGCCACCAAAACAATGGGTTGTTTGGCCATGTCTCCTATTTAATCTAGCAAAAGAACCATAAGAATTAAAAGCTCTAAAAGCAGACAACCTTTTGCTTTTAGGGCAAAGCCCTCTTGAGAGTATGTATATATAAGGGCCCTGCTTCCACAATGGGATTTTAAAAAAGAATAATGCTTAAGTGATTTACTTGCGAGCATGGTGTTGTTTGCTTCAGCTTCAATCTGGTTGGTTATAAGGGGAGTTATGAGGTAGTTGACCGGCTTATGGACATTTTCCAAACGTGTCACGAGAGTAGAGATCTTTCCTGTTGCTAAAGGCACGCAAGCGACCTCATGGGGTCAAAGCCAAAGGATTTTTCCATGAAGTGAAAACCTTATATTAGAGACTTGGAAACTTCTAGGAGCCGTTTATGGTTGGTGTTTGGTTCTGGAGCTGAAGTTGGAAGCAGTTGTGCGCGAATTTGGCAATGCCACCCACCGGTCACCTCCCCTAGTAGAAAGCAATCGGAACGCTACAAGTAAAGTGTACATGTGAGGAAATATTAAATTTGTGCAACGAGAACACGGCATTGTCAGCTAAAAATGGATATATTAAGAAAGAAGTTTTTGGATGTGTGGAGTGGAGTGATTTCAACAATTTTCAAGATGCTGAAAATATACCAAATTTGAAGCATTCTTTAATGTGTTATCTTATAGATGTATCAATTGGTAATGTAGAAGAAACCAAGTCGTGAGAATAAGAATTTTCTTTTTTTTGGTCGACTAAGAAGTTAAGAGGTTGGACCATCATTGTTTTTCTAATTTTCTGGCAAATTATCTTGATTGCGACAGTGATGTCACCTAGATACCACATTTTTAGAGCAAGCTAAAGCCAGATCAACAATGGCTTGTTAAGCAAGATCAGCATGAAAATAGTTACATAGAAGTCATGAAAACCTTTGCTCAGCCGACTCCAAAATGGATTAGGAAACCCGTTTTTTCTTCCTCGTTTGAATTTACAAAAGGCAGTGACACATCCTCATTTGGACTTTCTTTACACGGGCCAAACTTTCACATATTTCAATTCGGGTCGAATTTCATTCATAAGCTCAAACTAGAGACATACTCTTTATAATTTGAATAAAATTTTCTAAAATAATTAAATCTGTGTGATTTAAGCAGTGTGTCTATGAAAAAAATGGACATGTGCGAAGAGCCTATTCCCACCACATCAATGTCTAGTTTGGATATCGACTCATTTGGGGCATTATTGGATCTCTAAATCCACTAATTCCGTACCTAACTAGGCCACTTATTTCTCCTATCCGGTCCACTTTTCCTAGAATGTTGGCACCAATGGGCAATCTCCTATCCAATTATGTTCTTTCATCATGTTAAACCCTGGTTTGATTACTCTACAGTTTCGTGCATGCAAATACAGCATTCTGCTCTCTTCTCATGCAACTTCGCCTCAGGAAGCAAGTCCTATGAGAATATTCCATGGTCTATTGTTGTTTTGCCAGAATTGTTCTCATAACGAAATATCTTTTATCGAAAGTTATTCTTCAATTTTTATTAAAAGGGATAAGGGCCATGCACCAACTATGGACAAATAATATCCCATGCAATAGTGAATTCAACTTCTATGATCCAAACAACACTGGACAATCTTAGGCTGAATCGGAATTTAGTCAACAACAAGGCCCATAAGTTACAAGACCAATCTCAAACTATGCCAAAATTTAATTGACAATACAAGCCAAGGATAGTAGAATACAATGCCAGAATCTAACTGATGACACTGTACTAGGATAGAAGAGGCAACATCATAATTTAATTAACAATGATGCATTAGGATAGAGAAACACACCAAAATCTAACCGATGATGGGAATTTGAAAACTATAGCTAGGGAAATTAAAGTTTAGTATAGGAAAAGTAAAGATATAAAGATAACATGTTAATTGATCTGCCAGGAGGTTTTGACTGGATGACTAACATTATTTATAGTGAAAGTATGATAATCGTTCGGCAATTGTGTTTTCTCTAGTAACTTCCCTTGGCTAGATCCACATTCCCTTCTCCCGTAGATCACTCTACCCATATTTCATATAACCGTCTTGGTCATGTTCTGTGGATTGTGCGGTCATCGACGGTCATTCCATGATTGGGTCTTCAAATATCAACTTCTCTTCATAAAGTTTTCCTTCGATGCTTGCTATCTTGGCGCTTTGAGTAATATTTAAAGGATCTCTATTGAAAAGTTTGACACCAACATTCATCTGCGGGGCTACCAACTGCTTGTCGTAATACTTCAACAACTATGCACGTAGCACTTTCTTATTTCGTCGTCGATCATCAGGCAATTGCCCCTATTTCCATCAATGACTAGGCATGCATGATGAATCAAATATTACACACATATTATGTACGTGAATGTAGCCCATCTTTACCCAATTAATTTTTTTTTTTTTTTTGCCGTGTGACAACCACGTGACAGCCTGATCAATTATGGATGTTGACAATCGCAACTCCCGTTGCATGAGTTTGCATGCTTGAGTCTCTTCGCTTTCTCTGCATGTCACATGATGACATTAATCCGGCTTGGACTTTGACGGCTCTAACAGAGAGAACAATGACCCCTAACCACGATTTTGCCTTAGACTGAGCCCAACATGGCCCGATGGGTCTAAGTTGTGACCTAACGATAGTTCAGCCGGTGAGAAAGTACTTCTGATTTGGCTCCCATGATTGAGCCATGATCATAATTAAAGAGTGATAAGTAGTTCACTCTCTAATGGATGCAAACAAGAGGAATGTTTGATATCACGAGACAGAGAGAGAGAGAGAGAGAGAGAGAGAGAGAGAGAGAGAGAGAGATTTGTACTAGTTTTGGGTGTTTGTAATTTGTATAGCTAGAGTCTACAAGAATCAAATGGGAGCAAATTTGGGGGCTCTTGGACTAGTATCAAAAGAGCCTTGTCTATCTTTACCTAAAAAAAAAAAAGAGCCTTGTCTACTTCACCAACCGACATCTATTGACATGACAAATGCATTTTTCTTAGACTTACGAATAAGATTGACATGACAAATGCATTTTTCTTAGACTTACGAATAAGATCTATATAATCAAATGTTATGATAAATTCGATCCATATGGATTCGAGTCTAGATAGGAATTTGCTATTGCACGAAATGGTTCAACTGAATGCCATGCTATTTTTTTAATAATCTTTTTCTAAGCAATATCAACTATGCACACATTGCATCCTTCAAAATTGACCTGCGTAAAGGCAATTTCACATAAATCGCATGTCCAATTGAAATCCATAATTTGGTTTTTGATCCTTCGTATGAATAAAATTATCAAGATTTTAGATTCTAGAAAATAGCTCGAAAGAACCACTTTAACATATTTTGTCTTACCATTGTGGAGTGTTCCAATTGGCTTATAGTTTCAATACAAGGTTATATTTGTCTATAATTAATTTGAAAGGAAAAAAGGATGTCATCTAAAATACGTGGCATGACTGATGTGCTATAAAAGAGCTAGTTCGGCCAAACACGTTAAGAAATTTTTCTTCTTATTCAGGTTTACAAACACAGAGACCTAACTATCTAAAAGCTCATGCATTGACATGCAAGCCCCACAAACCAATTAAATTTAAGCCTTTTTGTCTATGTAAATGGCTCTGATTAGATTAGTTCACCCGTGGGTGATGGGATTTGATAAAGTAACCTTTAGTTCCTAAGCTGGACTGCTTAGGCGCTACATGCAACTACGAAATTCTGCGTTTTTTTCATTATGTGTTGTCGCTCAAATCATAATTGTTTTCTTTTTTTGACATGCCATTAAGTCAATGACGGCCCCTTTGGCACGTTTGTTTCAAAGGTCATTCCATTGTTTGGTTCAAAAATTAATGAGGATTAGCTTGGGGGTCTTGGAATAGCAGGCAACTAGGAATAGGTTCGATTTTTAAATATTCCACAAATAACCCTGCATATTGGGGAATTGATTACATTTGAAATAAATCAAAATTATCAATAACTGATTTACTGTTCCTTATATTTATAATCATTTATCACAATTATATTGTGATCGATCGAAAATATATTATTAGAGTCTGTCATTACTAAACATTAAGTATGAAATTACTATTCGACAATTAGATAAGTATAATATTGTAATTAAACAAGAGTTTAGTCTTGTTATTTAAGCTACAAAGTTAATCAAACAAGAGTTTAGTCTTGAAATAACTATTCCGTCATACAAACCAAACTAAAAATAGTTATGGGAGTGATCTATCCATTCGTATCACTTTCCAAGGTTCTAGCAGATATATGTTTTATGGTAATTTCAATACGAAATGCCGTAGCTAGCACCAAACTCCTGAAAAGGTTTCAGTAAACGAGCATGATTAATTTCGTTTTAGTATAAAAAACACCAACTTTGCAGGGATTAATGGTTTTTCTAGAAATTATAGAACTATGACATGATAAATACAGACGCAGGAGACGAGGTCGTAAATGTAAATGATCGCTTGATAAATGAAAGGGACAGCAAAGTGAATGCATGATTACAAAAGGATAAATGCTTTCACTTAGCACCTTTATAAGAAAGGTCGCATTCCCTCTTTTAACGAACTTACCGACAATGGTCTCCAAAGTAGAAAAGCTTATTATTATTATTATTATTATTATTATTATTACTAGAAATGTAGTTTCTTTGGGTTTTTGATGCAAAGAAGCACGTGTTCTGACCATGTTAATGTTAATGATTTAGTCCACCTACATATAAATATTGCACATAATTATGTTCCCTATCGAACTGAATGAGGAATAATCTATCGTTAATTGAACCTAAAACGTCTAACCTTCAGCATTTCGGTCGATAAGACTTCATTCTCATGCACGAGAACAAGAACCAGACATGTTAATTCCTCTAGAAATATTCGCAAAAGATTTTTTTTTTTTTTTAAGAAGGAGAATAGACATTAAAGTGGACTTATCATCCACCTATATATTCGTTGGAGTTGATTATTTAGGGAATAAAGGATAAGTACAAGGAATCAATTTATAATAATTACTTGGCCGCTGACTTTCCCTTCAATAATTTCGGAATTTTTCCAAAGTTTGGATTGGTGGAGGCTCATCCAAAAACCCTCCCATAAAAATAATTAATAAAATATAATTTATAAATAAAAAAAAAATCAAGGACAAGACATTATCATAACATCACCACAACATCGATTTATGCAACATGTTAGTGCAGCATCTTTAGTCCTTTTCGCCACCTTTCAACAAAGGCTTTTTTGGAGCTTTATGCATATTTGGTTTAGCAGAACTTTTATTAAAAAGTTTCGTTCATCTTTCCACCCACCTTCTCGGGGTCTGCAACACGAACCCTCACTAATTCGCAAATTGAAAGGGAAGGGAGGGAGGGAGAGGCAAAGGGAATCCAAAGGGTCGTGTCTTTTGACATTAGATAGTGAAAAAAATGCGAATTATAATACATAAAAATATATATGATTAAAATCTTGATTTTCGAGATTCAAACCCCCTGAAATTATATCCTCTTGACTATCATCATGAGTTTTGCTGGAATGTAAATGTCAACGAGAGTTACCATCGTCATTTGTAAGTTTTACACAGGTTGATATGATTACTAAATGTGATTAACGAAATCTCGAATTCAAATCTTAAACTATTAATGAACACGTCAAATACGACTTTTGAAGATATGGGTCGACGTTCAATTTTCCTGGGTTGGAAAAAAGACTAAGGATTAGGCCAAGTTGTCTTTTGTTGATTAGCCAGGGGGGTGACTAAGATAATATTTTTAATTATTTTTTTGTGGGAAGTGGACAAATTTGGTGACGGGGAAAGCTTTGCCAATTGAATTAAAGCAATCGAGTTAGGTTCTCGGCCTTTTTTTAGTGCTCGAGGACAGGGTAGAGCAAATTGATGATGGAGAAACCTTTCCTAATTATTATTAATTAGAAAATCATGCTGGGGTCTTGGCTACTTCTAAGGTTTAAACGCCTCAAAACAGTTGCTTTCTTCGCGTCGATGGCTTGTGGTCTCCTATATAATTAAATCTGTCGATTGCGACATTATCGCTATGCCGAAATGTCATGTTGTGTGTTCATCTACGTGGGTCACTAATCATTTTCAGCTTCCGTATGCGAAATGAGCATGGTCGGAGCTTAATCAGCTTTTGACACCGCACACCCATATTGAAAGGAATAAAAGTTATAGACTCGAGTTCCAAATCTCAACGAGAGGAAGACTAAAATGATTAACACGAGAGTCGGCCCGGGCCAACATCCTGCCAATGCCATATTTGACCATTTGCTCTTTTTTTATTTGTTTTTCAGTTCATTCGGTCAACCGACAGGGTTTGAAATTTTCTTCGTCCTCTAATGCCCGCCTCTGAACTTTCCACAATCCACCAATATCCGATGCGAAGGACGGCGTCGTTAATTTGGACAGCCAGCATCCACATAAAGTCCACCTGTCTGTCTGTCTCTCTCTCTAGGAAATTAATATATAATGGTGTTATCGCCTCCACAAGTGATGAACGGGCAAGCGCCCTAGTTGATCCACTCAGGCCTAAGAGACCCGCACAAAGAGGCTGGTCCGGACGATCTTCTTATAAGAGGAAGTCCCGCCTGCTAAACTTTGGTCTAGGCTCAGACTTTGACTCAAACCTTTCTAAGTAAATTTCATGCCGCGGGCAAGTTTCGACGATACATTAGGCCTATTTTCATGATAATCCCTCCGTCTTTCATATAGGTGCCTGTCACTATCGATGCGAGGTAGCGACAGACCCCAAATTTGAGGTTGCACCTCATATGGAGAGAGCAAGAGAGAGAGAGAGAGAGAGAGGTCATGGTGCTACGGTTGCCAGAAATTAAGTGCCGATGGTGATAAAGCCAGTGATGGACAACGACGAGAATGGTGGAGATAGTCGGCGGAGGTTGAGAAAGGAACAAAGAAAGAAACCGTCAGGAAAAAAAAGGGAAAAAGAAAAAAAGAAAAGTTTGATGATATTTGCCAACTTAGATAAAAGGACCTGACATGATAGTCCCTTTCATATATTGGTATGGTCACTACTTGTGTGGCAATCTATGTCAATCACGTGATCTGCCGTCCAGTTAACAGAAGGATCATATTACCATTTCTTGATACGGTCACTGCTTATGCGGCAATCTATATAAATCACATGATACACAACCGTTGTTAATGAAAAAATAACAATACATCTATTAATTTTGAAGTTTAAGATTGAATAAAATAGTTGAAGCATAAAATTGAACAATTAAGAAAGTTTCGTGTCTCATGATCCCATAATTATAGACTAATGGGATCCAAATGCCATTGAAATTCGATTCATTTATTGAATTAAACATAATAAATTAAGTAGGTCATTAAAGTGGGGCAAGAGCCACCAAAAATCTAAACTATGCCAATTATAACACATTTACCCTAAATTACTATGTGATATCAAAAATCCCAAACTTGTATATATATGACATATTTACCCACCATCAAAATTCTACCAAAGAGAATTGTTAAAAATCTACCAACATGAATGCTAGAAAGTAAATAATATTGATATGGAATCGATGTGGCTTAAGTAATACGAAAATGTTATTGTGGATGAAAAATCATCTAATAAAACCTTGATGAAGAGTAAATATGTTATATAAGTTTGAGATTTTTAATATTATAAGAAAAAGTTTAGGGCAATATGCCACAGTAAGCATAATTTGGGATTTTTAATATCAGAAAAAAAAAAAGTTCAAGATATGTGTCATAATGGATATAATTTGAGATTTTTGTAACTTTTTTCCCTTAAAGTGAAGGTGAATGAACCCAAAGTGAGCACTAACAATAAAAGTTTATCACATCACCGAATTAATTAATAGTCTCGACACGTCGTCATTACCACCCTCACGAATGCAACCGTTTGTCTTGATACCATTTGTTGACAATAACCAAAGACATAATAGGGCCCATTTGTTTAATTCAGACAGATCCTTATACATCTTAACAGAAGATCGTGATAGAAAATAAAATTTCAAATTTTTCGTATTGTATTCTCTTTTCAAGTTATGTCAGGTTTAAGCATATTCTGGATTTCATGCGAATAATTAACCACCCCTATTGGCAGTAAAAGTGAAATTAGAGCTGTGTTAATACTGTTGACACAAAAATGGAGTCTCTCGCAAGAATTAAGTTTAGGATTAAATTGACACATTTCACAATTGAGTTCAGTTGGTAAATATGAATTGGTTTGAGTAGAGATTGAGTACGGATATTCATGTTGTTTTCATAAAACTAGAAAATTATAGACTAAATGGGTTATTGGAGTCTCTAACCCACGTAAGACACATCCCATTATCCAACTTTGGTCAACAGACATCGACTTTCTGCCGTTTAATTTATTTATTTATATATTGCTTTTTCAATTTGATACAACATTGAAAATATAGGCACCTTAGTTTTTCCTTTTTTTTTCTTTTAGCTGGGACCTTTAGCAGTTGATGGTATAATAAGGGAAAAATACAACCGACTCCTTTGCATTACGTAATGCTAGACTCTCCCCTATCCTCTCGCAAATAGACATCAACTCAATGACAATTCAATAAGAATGCAACATTGATGAGGTTCATATCTTAGTTGTTTTTCTGTTTCCACTCCAGCTGGGGCCATAGATGTAATATAGTACAATAAGGGTAGAGCCTAGGGGCTCATTTGGATTATATATGTGAGGTTGGACCCTCCCCGTGTGTTGTCAAAATATAAGTAGAAAACTCGACATTACACAGTACATCATTATATTAGAATACTCTATTATTCTTATTCTATCATAGCAATTCCCTGATTTCACCGTAATTATAAAGGTTTGAGGTCCTGAATGTAACCCAAATATATAGATATACTTTATCTGAAACTTAGAATTTGATTTTGAGTCTAACTTGGCTAAGGGCTAACACTGTGAATTTTTAATATTTTGAGTCTATGAGGTCATCCGAGGATGAGTTGTGATAATTTTTAATAAGCTAACAGCATTGGCGAGTTGAGCTCAAAACTTAGAGCATATCCTTCATGAGTGTTTGGTGATCTATTAAGAGATATAAAGTCTATGAATGCTTAATTCATAAAACTTCAACTCGAAATTAAAGTATGTAAAGAAAAACTAAGAAAATGATTTTAATTTCCAAAAATATCGAGTCATTGTCTTTGTCAAACATATACTTTTATTGTTTAAGATATAATTTTTCGAGATCTTGAACATCTCCAATTTTGAAAAAGAAGAATTTTAAGCATAATGATATTTAATACCCACTTGAAATTATGCAAAGATTTTTTTCATCGCTTTCCTCAAGCATGTCATTTTGTCTTTCATTCCGACAAAAATGTCAATAAAGTACTTTTTGTCGACTTTTCCAAAATTTCTCATATAGTAAATGCGTTGGAGTTTGAATTTCTCGCGTTAATCTAATCGATTCGACCCGATCCGACCCAACTCGAAGGGAACGGATGTGAGAAAGGGAAACCATTAATGGGTATTGGTGCAAAGTGAAGATCTTTTCTTGCCCACTCGCTATTTGCGCATCATCATCTCCTTTTTCTTTTTGGAGTTGGGGGTGGGGAGGGGTTAGACCAGCTTGATTGATTGACTTTTGGCCATGAGTACATAGGAGAGACGGCGTGGGGCCCCATCACAGCAAAGCACAAAAAAAAAAAAACGAAAAAAGAAGAAGAAAATAAGGAAAAAAAAAAAGAGAGAGAGAGAAGAGAACAGTCCACACTACTAATAAAAAGCAGTTAGTAAAAAGGGCTGGGGCATCAATTACGATTCAGTTTGTGAAAGTCAATGACCTTTCTTTCTCTCTCATTGTTCGTGTGCGAGTGATAGGTGGGCGGGGAGGATCTTAGAGAGAGAGAGAGAGAGATAGGAGAGAGAAGGGAATAGAGAGAGAGAGGAAGGGAGATCACCCATCAGCGAAGAAAGGAGGAGGAGGAGGAGGAGGAGGAGGAGGGAAGAGCGACTCTTCTTGGGGGTGTTGAATCTTGGGCGTTTCTTGGATTCCTGTTTCCAAAGGGGGTTGGGTTTGCTTTGCTTTGCTTTCCGTCTCTCCTTGCGTTGACGCGTCGGAAGGGAAGCGAAGGGGGGGCTGAGAGCGGGAGATTGCGTGTCTGACTTCCCTCTTTCTCGAATCCCAATTCTGGGTTGGCGTTTCCGTTCCTTTCCGGGTTTGATCAGGAGACTTCTTGCTCTTCCTACAGTCCACTCGCCTGCAAGTTTGCTGATTTGCTGGATCTGAATTTGGGTTTTTTGTCGGGGGTCGACCCTTTGATTCCCTCTCCGTCTACTCTCTCTCTCTCTTCTGGGTTGATTCCATCAATTTCCTGAGTTCAGAGTCAAAGCTTCTTTCTTTTTCTTCTGGGTCGTACTTGGGGTGGTTACTAAATTTGTACAGTCAAAACCAAGTTGTCGGCTTGGAGTTTCTCCTTTCATTCATGGGGTGATATAATGTTGCCAGCTCCGCTTCTGGTTTCTTTGTCTCTGGGTCGACTGGTCTGAATCTTCTTGTGGAAGATCTTTGAGGTTCTGTGATTTTGCTAGGGTTTTCCTTTAGGTGGGTATGAAAGAACACGGGCTGAATCAGTAGTTTCAAGCCTGACTTGGTAGGATTTAGTTCTCGGATTCTCTCTGTAAATCACTTCTTCTATTTTTAAAGTAAGCTTTGATGCATTGGTCAACATGGAAGCCCCTAGCTCACTGTGCTGCTCTGTTCTTTGACAAAAAGAGCAGTAGCAGAGATGGGTCTGGTAGGCCGCCCGTTGAAAGCAAGAAGCACGCGTCTGCTGTGCGAGAGAAGAAGCTTAGGGAGGCTATTCAGGAGGCATCTGAAGATGGTTCACTCTTTAAATCTCTTGAAATTGAGTTCAGCTCCGTTTCCCTGGATGAGACCGGGGTGGAGAGATCGAGGACCCTTGCACGTCTCGAATGCCAGGGCTTGTTCCTCCGTGCCACAGCTCAAGCTGCAGAGACTACATATGAATCCGAAGATGCTGTTCCCAATATCAATGAAGCTCTCTCCAAGTTCCACAGCATGTATCCTTCATATCAATCTTCTCAGAAGATTGATCAGTTGAGGATGAATGAGTACTCGCACTTACAACCAAAGGTATGCCTTGATTTCTGTGGATTTGGGCTGTTTTCATATCTGCAGAGTGTTCATTACTGGGATTCCTCGACGTTTAGCTTGTCCGAGATAACAGCAAATTTGAGTAACCATGCTCTGTACGGTGGCGCTGAGAAAGGTACTGTTGAGCATGATATAAAGACCAGGATCATGGATTATTTGAACATCCCTGAGAATGAGTATGGCCTTGTTTTCACCGTCAGTAGAGGGTCGGCTTTCAAATTGTTGGCTGACACATACCCTTTCCAGACAAATAGGAGGTTGTTGACTATGTTTGATCATGAGAGCCAGTCTCTCAATTGGATGGCTCAGAGTGCGAGGGAGAAGGGTGCAAAAGTCTATAGCACGTGGTTTAAATGGCCGACCCTTCAACCTTGTTCAGCTGATTTGAGAAAGCAAATATCGAGCAAAAGGAAGAGGAAGAAGGGTTCTGCAGCAGGTTTATTTGTGTTTCCTGTTCAGTCCAGAGTCTCTGGTGCGAAATATTCATACCAATGGATGGCACTCGCACATCAGAACAATTGGCATGTCTTGCTTGATGCTGGGTCACTCGGTCCCAAGGACATGGACTCACTTGGGCTGTCCCTATTCCGGCCAGATTTTATTATCACTTCGTTTTACAGGGTCTTTGGGTATGATCCAAGTGGTTTTGGATGCCTTCTGATAAAAAAATCTGTTATAGGATGCCTTCAAAGTCATTCTGGTTCTACAGGGTCTGGAATGGTGAAATTAACCCCAGAATTTCCATTGTATCTTGGCGATTCAATGGACGGCCTGGATGGACTAGCTGGGGCTGATGATGAAGTTGTTGAGAATGGTGATAGTTCCTCTGAGGCTCGCCCACCACAGCAGTTGCCTGCCTTTTCTGGACTCTACACGTCTGCTCAGGTCAATGATTATATTGAGACTGACATGAATCATGACAATAGTTCATACATAGATGGAGCAAGCACTTATATTGAAGAAAGCGGGAGTATATCAATCGGGGATATGATGAAGAGTCCTGTGTTCAGTGAAAATGGATCGTCGGACTACTATTATTGGATTGATTTGGGTCAGAGTCCCTTGGGGTATGATAATCCAGGCCAACTGAATAAAGAGAGAATGGCCTCTCCCTTACCGCCATCTTGGTTCGCTGCGAGGAAGAATCAGAAACAACTCTTTCCAAAACAGTCATCCAAAATATATGGCAGCCCTATATATGACCACAAGGACATAAGCCCTATGGCTCATGAGGAATATGGTGCACTATCATTTGATGCTGCCATTAAATCAGCTTCTCAGGATGCACATCATCTGGAAGGCATACACAATGGAGGACTTGCTGGAAGAAAGAACATTTCGGACAATAGAGTGGTTTCAGATGATCGATATGTTGGTGAGATTGAGGAAGAGCCTCATGTTAGTAAGCAATCAAAATATGCTGTACCTGGATCCCATTTGAGCAGTAACTGTAGCATGGAGAATGGTTCGGCCTCTGCAAATGGTGCGCAAGTAAAGGAGAGTGCTATAAGAAGAGAAACTGAAGGGGACTTTAGGTTATTGAGGAGCAGCAAAGGGAGCAGATATGCTGGCAGTAGGTTTTTCGGTGTTGAGGAGAGTGATCACCCAAGTGGTGGAGGAAGGGTGTCCTTCTCCATGGAAGAAAATCATGTGGAGCAGACAAGCCATATCCTAGAACCCAGTGCAGTGTCTGGTATGACCCTAGATGATGAAGATTATGGCACAGATGGTGAATATGGTGAAGTGCAGGATGAATTCAGGGGCGAGCCTGAGATAGTGTGCCGCCATCTTGATCATATAAATGAGTTGGGTCTCAACAAAACCTCCAGTAGACTACGGTTCTTGATTAATTGGCTGGTAGCCTCTCTACTGCAACTAAGGTTGCCGAGCTCAGAGGGTAATGTGTCACTTGTTCATATATATGGCCCGAAAGTTAAGTACGAAAGAGGTGGTGCTGTTGCATTCAATGTGAGAAATAGTTCCAAGGGGATTGTTGAGCCAGAAGTCGTACAAAAACTTGCTGAGAAAGAAGGTATCTCTCTTGGCATTGGCATCTTAAGTCACATACGTGTCGTTGATGGCTCAAGACAGCTAAACATAGAGGACAGCAGCTTGTCCAGGCAAACAGAAGTTGGTAAAAGTGCTGGAAAAAATGGTTTCATGCGCATTGAGGTTGTCACAGCCTCTCTCGGCTTTCTGACCAACTTTGAAGATGTTTACAAGTTGTGGGCATTTGTGGCAAGGTTCCTTAACCCTACATTTGCCCGCCAGGGTGAGCTACCCACCGTTGTTGAAGGTTCAGAGACATGAGGGCTTAAATGAGGGCTGATTCTTCTAGTCTTATACAGATGGGAACATGTGGTTCTTCTAGGGTGGAAGAACACTCGGGGAGTGAAAACTGAGGCTCGCGATTCGGAGACCTTAAAAAGCCAGAGAAGAGGGGGAACTTTCTCATACCCTGTGAGGTGGATTCTTTTGCCTTTTGCCGAGACCCTAACAAAGTGATGGATTTGTTTGATTCATGCGTTCGCTGCTTTTTGAGATTTTCTTTTTCTTCTTCTCACTTTTCTGGGTTCTTGTAGAGTTAGCCTCGGAAAATTGTATCCTTTGGCAAAAACCTCCACCTTGCTATCTTTTGCTTTATACAATGATTAGTTCGAGCTATGTAATGATGAATTAGCATAGTTTTCCCTGTGCTGATATTGTATTCTATGCTTCGACCATAGCATAGAAACTCAGTTCGTTCCCATGATTTTAAGGTCCTACTCTGGTCACGCCATTGTTGTCACAAGAAGACATTACATCGACATTGAATCCCTCCAATTATTATAGTTTCCAAAAGACTGGAAACTTTTCTCCTTATCTAAGAGATCCAATGTTGCTTTAGAACAGTAAAGGAACTACAACCAACGATAAGTACAATATTGATCATGATTTCACAGCAAATCATGTAGATGTTCATAGGATGCTGATTATGAATAGATATTTACTGATTTCCTTCCTTTGTACCTGATGGGAATCAGCAGCCGAGGACATTCTTGCATTTCCTGGCTTACTCCTATCCTTTCAACTGCTCTTTTGGATGAAGCAGCAGGTTGGGTGTGTCATCTGGTCATTTCTTTGTATTTTCATTGACATATTGGCCATATCTTATTGTCATATCTATTCCTAATCTCCTATCTTGTTTGCAATTACAGATCCAACCGTCAAAGATAGGTATTCTTATTGGTAGCTGTCCTTATATTGATAATGAAAGTAGCAATAACAATGCTTTAAAATTTGTCGTCGTCGTCTCGAGCTTATCCTAATCAGGTAGAAGAATATAATGGCATGATTCAACGCATCCTAAAGACAGATAGCAGACAGAGATTAGGCCAAGTAGCAGATTTTTTTGGACGACCCGGGTCTTTGTGGGCCAGAAAAACTGTCAAAATTGCTCGGTCACACATGCACACGAACCATGCAGAATCTTCGCATTCCACATCTGCGCTTCTATTGAGAACAACAGCTTTCTCTTTCTTGTTTGCAATTTTAAAGGCCACGGTTGTTTTCTCTGCGGTCATTATGACCGGGCCATACCCACTAACTTTTGTTTCCAATGAAAACTCCCCTCTGTAGAAGATACCTTTTCCATTGTGTTCTTGAAGGGATAGTGCGAGCATCTTTTCCTCAAGAAATGGCAGTCGATGCATCGTGTAGTGACCTGATAATGATGATCAAGACCCGCTTTTTCTTTTTTTCCTCTAAATGTGCCCCTTTTTTGTCAAATAAAGGAGGTTATCCTTTCTTATAACATTGGATGATTGATATTTTTCAAATCCTAGAAAGGAAAAAAAAGTAAAACAGGAGACTAGTGTCGCGTTGACAGCTGAAAGCAGGCGTGCCAAAGCCGCTTTACGAAGGAGGAAATGGTGGTTGGTGACAGCAACCCTTTGACAAACTTGGGCACTTGTAAGATGGAGTTGGCAACTAAACCATGGCACGACATAAACGTCATCCTTCATATTAAAAAAAAGAAAAGAAAAGAAAAGAAAAAGAAGGTAGCATTATTGTGATTAATGAATCATGGAGCTTGTCAAATTCAAGATTAGCTTTCTCAGTCTCATAGGGATGATAGCAACTTTGCAATTAACAACCGCTAATTATTTCATGTACAGACAAAACATGTTTGCGATCATAAGAGTTGGCAAGAACAATGAAAAGCACACCGGTCCCCAACTATTAAAGGAGTACCTCCAGGTATGCAGAATGGACCCTCATCTACCACATGAATCCAAAAGCAAAATGCACCAGATTGTCAGCCCCATTTCTGAAATTCTGACAGATTCTCAGGTTTGACTGTAATCTGATGGCCTTTGTAATCTGGCGGCCATAACCACCATTCCTTCCACGATGTCACTAAATCCCTGCAGATTCTCTCAAAACATGTTCCTGCTCCAGCCTTGAAATTTCAAGAGAGAAATCCTGGTGGATATGTAAATAACACTCAAGGAGAATAGTATTGACACATGGAAAATGTTATAAAGTGCCCTTTAAAGGCACTTGTAAAGACTCATTGAATGTGTTTGAGAAATGTAATGCCTCGTTTTTATACAAACACATTACAGGTGATGGTACAGCCAAACCTAGGAATCTACCACTTTAATAAGAAAAGCTGTCTCCAGTGCTGATTCCTTGCAATGTAGATACCGGTTTTCTTCTACTATATCAGTAGTTAGATTGAGAAGTATGGGTCGTTCAGGGTCATATATAGTGTTTTCACGGACTCGTGCAACCCACTTCGCAGCTTCCCAAACCCCAAATCTGAAACACAAAGAATCATTGGACAGTAAGAACTTTGGAGATCTCTATGACATCACAAGATTGAAGGAAAAATTGAACTGACTAGCAGACAAAACAGAAGCAAGCAATAACTGCAGAAAGAATCACTTAATCAATATGATCCTGTAATAATTAGATGAATAGATAATTCCTTTGCTCATTAGTTTATTCACACCCTTAGAAGATGCAGCAGTCGTAAAGCCTGATTCCATTATCCATGAAATGATCACCTTCCACAAGCCAGCAAGCCTCCTTTTCCTCTTAGTGTGCACCAAAATGCAGGTGCCACACCAAACGCCATACAAATTGCTTTCCAATCCACAGAACATCGAAAAGCTAAAAACCATATTGCTGTCAATATTTCCTTATCAACAACAAAAGGAGGGTTTAGAATTTTCATGTTAGGATACACATGAGAAGCAGCTCTATCCTGATGATTCATTGGCTAGGAGATTTTTCTTGGTTTGCATGATGGCTTAAGAGTATATGTCCCATGACTTCCAATGAAACAAGCCAGCCAACCCTCAGGCTCCTTGTTGTAGTCTAGCCATTATCCGTATATTGGAAAACTCTCAAATAGACATGGTCATGTGAGATTAACCTAGATCAAACTTAAAATCTGGTCATGTTAATGCTGATCAGCATCCACAGTTATAAATTTTGTTTTATATATGAAATAAAAAAGAACTGATAATCTAAGTGCATATTGTTGAATCCAACTGCCCTCAAGAATAACTCAAATATCTGCTTTGGCTGCATTTTCTGTTGCATATAAACATCTGCGACCTTGACTCTAGAAAAACTCAACCGATTGAGGTGTCTACGATTCTCAAACCCTCCCCCACCATACCAGTTATTCCAGAACCCTCGCCCGCCATACCAATTATAGAAAGAAGAAATAGGTGCACTAAAAGT
Organism: Eucalyptus victrix; assembly: GCA_016097545.1. Lineage (NCBI taxonomy): Eukaryota > Viridiplantae > Streptophyta > Magnoliopsida > Myrtales > Myrtaceae > Eucalyptus > Eucalyptus victrix. The sequence continues at coordinate 43,124,578 of CM027843.1, read as the reverse complement.
CTAAAAACTTATCACGAAAGTGCAATTGAGTACCAAAACATTTAAAAAATGCAATCAAATCCTAAAATATGTTATGAAAGTGCAATCAAGTCTTAAAATTTCCAAAAAGTGGAACCAGCAGAAGGACTTAATTGGACCAATTTGATAAATTTTAGGATTTGATTGCAATTTTTTAAAAGTTTCCGGACTCAAGTGCACTTTGTGACAAATTCTAGGACTTAAATTGTGCTTTTTAAAAGTTTCAGGACTCAAATACACTTTCCTGACATGATTTAGGACTTCCAATGCACTTACCGCTAAAAAGGAATAAAGGATGAGTTTTAAAATTTGAAAAAGAAAAAGAAGAGATCTACCGTGTGCTAAAGGAAGAAGTCACCAGAACTCCAGGAAAAGATACATCTTTTGGGATATTGTCGTATGGAGAATACTCCCTTATGGCTTGAAAGTCATCAATGTCCCCAGGGTAACCAAATTCTTCATAGTCACTAGCTGTAAGTGGTAAAATGGGATAGAGAAGTGTGTTTGTCGCATCTAAAAAGGGTACCTGAAAAGACAAAGAACAAGTAAGCAGCAATAAGTTCGCACGTAATCATCCTAAATCCAGCTCCCAAATATGCAAACATAAGAGGTAATAATGGTGCAAAGTGGTACTACAAGACTCCTTTGAGGTACAACTGCTAAATTCTACTTACTCATGGAACATTGCAGTGACAATACACGGAAACGAAACATCAGTTTCTCGACCATAATAATGCGACTCGTAGCAAGTATACATGCAGAACAGGCACGAGAAGGATAGACACAGCGAAAATTATCAAAATACACCTGAAAGCAAGTCTATCAGACCTTCAAAACTGCAGCACGAAATAAGCCTGGACACTTGTTAATGGCTGAAGCAACTAAAAGTCCCCCAGCGCTATATCCCCAACCAGCAAGTTTGTTTTCATGTACCATCTCTCTGTCCATCAGGAACCTGGCACAGGAAATATAATCTTCGATTGAATTACACTTTTTCCTATTTCTTCCATCATCCTGCCAAGACCTACCTCTGCCACCACCACCTCTGCGGACAAACCACACAATCCATCAGAATTGAAAGCAAGTCTCGGAAAACCTCCGGTAAATAAAAAATGACAATTACATCTTTAAGAAAAAGGACAGTGGAAATTCCTATCTAGAAACACTAAAGGCTACAGAAAAGGGAACCACAGCAAGGCAAACATACCTAACATCAGCATATGCAACAACCCAACCACGATCTAGAAGACTCTTAAGTTCACTGCGCCAACGTTTGTCAAGTAGCTCACCATAAGCTCCATGTCCATGCAGCAAACCAGGCTTTGAATTTTCCTTCTTATTATTGCGTGAATACACAATAGTCAGAGGAACAACAACCCCATCACATGAAGGGACTTCATGACGTTCACAAGCATAAAACTCAGAAAGTTCATTCCATGGATTATCCTCCGATTTAACCTCAGTCATAGAAGAGGATTTTCCATGAATGTTAGCAGAAGAAGCCATCCCATACAAAATTCGTGTCCTCTCATGAAGTAGATTTTGCTGCTGTATGATATTCCACGTACCAGTTGATAAATCATAGTCAACCACAGCATCTGGCATCTGAGACATAAAGAAGCCCATCAGATACACATTCTATATGTTATTAAAGAGAAATGTTTACAGGCTTGCAGATGTCTGAAAAGGCAAAAACAAAGAGAACATTCTCCAAATCGTCGCACTCAAAAGAAACAAATGCTGCCAACGCGAAGGTGTTCACCAGAGAGGAAATGCAACAGTTGCAACACTCGTTAAATTCTTGTCGATGAAGAAAGTTACACTAAGCTGATGACCCAACCTCAACAAATTGCAAGATGACTTAAATATGGGCGTCAGAACCATTTTGGATAAAGTAGCTCATAAGATGTAACCACTATATACTATAAAAGGGAAATATTGCACATTGACAGAAGAACAAATAAGCAAACACTATGATAACATCCACCACATCGTCTAGAAAGGAAATAGAACAGTTGCAGAAAGTTGAATTATTCATAAAGTTCTTCATAATGATACAAGTTACATACTAAGCTGATGCCCCTAGCCTTCAATTCTCAACAAATGACAACTGCAACATAACTTACATACACAGGTAATGATGAACAAGCAACTAGAACCTATGCCCATCACTTTTACTTGGAAGATGACTTCCATTGCAATTGCCTATTTAGAACCAAAAGCTAATCAAAAGGGCTCCTGCCCACAAAAACAAGGAGCTCCAAGTGAAAAGATAAAGATGCCCCCTTATCAGATCATGCTTTTGGCTTCCACCATTCAAATTGGTAAAACCTATGAGCAAAAGTCTTAAAGCCATACCTTCCAAAGAACCAAACATCAAGTTTGGTAATGTTACAGCAAAGCAACCGTGGAGATATTTTAAACAGCCAGAGACATGATAAAAAAACATTAGATGCCTCAGACAGGCTTGCATACTTTGCCAGAGTTTATGGATTGAGTAATTCAACACAAAGGCTGGAGGAAGGCAACTTATCAGCAAAAAAAAAAAAATCAACTTAGTCGGCTACTCATTTAGCAAATCAAATTCCACAAAATCATCAAATTGGAAAAGGGAATTAAATGATCAATGAGATGGCTTTTACAGCTATAGTTAATTCGCCAAGAACAATTAGCAATAAATTCCCACTATTAGGCATATATTACTTTCAAAGAATGGTAAGAAATCCTTTTTTAAAACAAAGAATTCACAAGCGACTTCACAGGAATTAGAAACTGTTTTAGTCAATCTAGACAATACCTATGTGAGGCTACAAGACATTTTTAAGTCCTGGTAATAAGCGAAGTCCATATGCTGCTTTTAAACTAAGTGAATATATAGTCTGTAAGAAGCAAACCATGGAATGTGGAAACACGTACCACAGGTGATGATATTGTAAAACGCATCGTAGTGGAATAGTAGTCATAATTTGGTCCAGGTGAGATTTGGGAGACAAAATTTGGAAGAGGTAAGAAACAAGGGTTAGCCTGCTTAAGATGAATCCGACCCTGCCATACCCAAAGGAATATTAATGAGAGCACAAGTTATTTATATGTTATTGGCTGAGTGCCAGAATGACTTAAAAAGATCCCATGGCAGATTCTTCTGTGAATACCTTCCCAAGAGGTAGGGCGACCGAACAAATTCTGTAATTTCCATCTTTTCTTAGTATAAGAACCAAGTACTTATCACTGAAGTCAACATCTTCAATGACTGAATCTTCATCATCAACAAATACATTCTGCAGCAATAAAAGGAGCAAAGTAAACTGGTCAAATAAACTGGTCGAAAAGAGCAAAGAAAAAACAATATATTCAAGTGAGAAGATTCTACAGGAACTCTTCTGTTGATTATTGTAGAGCGATGAAATAAGACTTGATCCAAAAAAGTTAAGCGACGTAAACTCTAGAAGATGCAAACAAGATATGGCTAGAAAACAGGATTTGTAGATATTTTATACAAATGTTTCTAAAAAATGTCTTAATTGCACATAGCGTGGAAAACTAGTAGGATGAGAAAGTAAGCTACTGAAAACGTTGGTTAGAAAGCATAGCTTACCACTAACCTCCCAAGTTGCTGGAACATTAGAAGGATTTACAGGGCTTCGAAGAAGATAATGATTCTCTACAGGTTTACCATCTTTTGTAGCATCTGTGAATAGAAAAAGGTAGCCCTGATGGTGTTCAACTATGCAATGGCATAGACCTTTACTCTCCCAAACAAGCATCATGCCTGAAAGTGGATCTGCTGCATTTATCAGAAACACCTGAAATATCATTCTATTGATTCAACTGCATGTACTTGCTAGATTAACCTTTTGCTTATTGCAAGACATCAGCATCAGGAGGGATACCTTTGAAGATGCAACGGAGAAGGTATTAATGGTCACAAACTGGAAATCCTTAGTATGTCGTACATTAATATGAACATTATCATCCAGTTCTTGCAGGAGCAGAACGTCTTCTTCAGTCGATCCAATCATGCTACAGTACAGCCTTGTGATCAGAAAAAGCTGATTTAGATTCAGCAATTCTAAGGGTCATATAAATATAAGATAAAGCAAGCAATGACATGCCATACATACCTACAAGGCCGCTTGTTTTGATCTGTGACAACATAGAGTAATGCCTTCCCATCCTTTGCCCATGCCAGACCCGAAACTCTTTCAGCTTGAGGCTTACTACATAATGAACCCGAATTTAAATTCCTCACAGATAACTTAAAGAAGTCATTGTCCTTGTCATACATGGTGTATGCAAAAAATTGGTGGTTCGGTGACACCTCCGATAACTCTTCATAAGCATAACCTGAAAAAAGACGGACGCAATAATGTACAACTACACAAGGAAGGCAAAGGTCGGGAAATACTTCCTCTTCTTTGGCTGGGCAAGCAAGTAAGTAGGTCAAAGGAACAAAAGCTAGAAACTTTGAACACCCCTTCATCTCCTACTTTATCCAGAAAAAGCTAAAACAGAACAACAGTAAATCAAGCAATGAATGAAAGAGACGTTCTTTTCATCCTCCACTTGCATCTCAATAAGGTCCAGCGACGTGTTAGAGTACCAAGCACCCAGTCTTCAACATGAAAAGAGCATGCATTTGGCCAAAAGTGAGGAACGTTACCTCCAAATCTCTCAGCTTCTTGATTGTAGTCAACAAGCTTCTGCTCAATTCTCTTCCCCGAGGTGAAATCGAATCCAGCTGAAGGAGATTTATTAGAGATGAACTCTTCATTTAAGCTCACTTGTCGTCTACAGAGCACGGGATACTGCTTTCCTTCTTCGACCCGCCTATAGTACAGCCTAAGTCAAACAGGTGGAAATCATTAGAGAACCATCAGAATCTCTCAAATGACAAGAAATCTGAAAATGGGTTGGCTCCAATACAATCGGAAAGACAATGGACCCGCAAATTAGATTATATTCTTTCATCAAATCCCACCATTGGTTGAGATCACACTCTTCCAAGATCAAATAAGCAGAAAAAACCACGGAGAAAACATAGGTAACTCAAAAAGCACCCAACTTCAAAATGGACCAGGGGAGAGAGAGAGAGGGAGAGGGAGATACCAAGGACCCCAGCGGAGAGGCGGCGTGGAGAGTTCGAAGGAGAGGCGGGAGGCCATCTCGGACTGGAGCTTGCTCTGGAGCTTGTCGGTGTCGGACATGAAGGCCTCGGTGTACTTCTCCTCCTGCTCCATGTGCACGTCCATGTGCCGCATCGCCACCTTGTCGTTCAGCTTCGACATCCAGCTGTACGGGTCCTCCCACGCCGCGCCGTGGAGGGCGAAGGCCTCCGGCTTCCGCGGCGGCCGCGGCGGCTTCGGGGGTCTGGCGGGGGCGGCGGCGGCCTTGGGGCCTTGTAGCGGGAGGAATGGAGGGAGGCGCCGGCGCCGGCGCCGGCGCCGGCGGCCTTGGAGCATCTGAGGAGGAGGAGGGGGAGGCGGCGGTGATGGGTGCTCAGGAGGTGGCGCATGGTGGGGGACCGGGGTGGTTTTGGGAGGTTTCCGGCGGTGGGTATCGCTCCTACCGGCGTACAACTAAAAGGGTTCGATCCTACACCGTCCAGGAGGCCGGCTAGCCGAGCAGCATCTGCCAGCAGCTGCAGTACTCGTGAGCCAGCTTCGCTTAGCGCTCGCTAGGGACCCTGGTCCCGAGCGTGATTAATTCCCGGTCCAGTCTGGTTTCGAGATGAAATCGAGAATATTGATCTGCCAAAAAAATGAGGATTGAACCGATTGATCCTAAGATTAGAAGTCAGATCGGACCATCAAATCGGTCATTTCTTTTTTGATGTTTTTATCTAAATATATTTTTGTCCAAGCATGATTAGAACCAAATTCAAAATTCGAGACAAATCTTATACTTCCATCATGATATCTTATTGTTCAATTACAAGCTCTTATTTCCCTAAAAATAATAAATTAAATTCGTAAAGTAATAAAAATAATAATAATAAAGTGTATACATAGTGACTTCGATCCAATTTGGAAACCAAGGTTTGGTCCAATTTTGCTGGTCCATTTGGCATACTCTTACTTATTCCATTGAGATTCAATGTAGCTATAATGACAAGCTTTGCCCATCAAGAGATTTTACACTCTCATGCCGAAAGATCTAAAGTTGATAGGTAATATAAACCCATTGATTCAAATCGAACCTTGTATTGTAAGTGTGAACAATTATAGCCTGTCTATTAACGTTTTTTATTCTTAAAAATTTTGTTGTTTTGTTCTCCAAAATGGAAAAAGAATAGAAATCTTCAATAACATCAACTAATTTTTCTATTCCTCATAACGTATTAGTGGTCAGGAAATAAATTTGGAACATAAATAAAAAATTTTTAAAAAAAATTACCTCTCATTTCCTAGGATCAATTTCTAAAACAAGCCATTTTCATTTTTTTCTCTTTCATTTTTCTTCCTCATTTAGGATCGGCAACGAGCAAAAGATAAGATCTAGCAACCTCAATGTGGCTGGATGAGGTCGAGCCTTGACATGGCTAGAAGAGGTCAACCTTGCCATGGTCGGGCGAAGCCAACCTCACGGAGGGCTGACAAGGCTCCCCCAAGATCGGTGAGGTCATCGACTCTCATTTTTAGCCAGTTACCGACCATTATCAAGGCTCATTGACTGACTAGAGGAGAAAAAAAAAAAAGAGAGGAAAAATATAAAAATCTCAAAAAATTATTAAAGAATTAAAAGAAATTCTACGTCATTAAAAAAAAATTGTAAATCGTATCAAACATATTTCTGTTATTTTTCTATTATGAACATAGAAATTTTATACAATTACTAATCATGTTTTGAATGTTTAGAAACTCATCCAAGAAACATAAATGAAAAACAAATTCTAATCAGAAATTATTCTCTCAAACAGAAATTTTTTCAAACGCGTCCTTAGAGATGTCCTCAGCTTTTTCTTTTTTTTTTTTTGAACAGGATGTCCTCAGCTTTGGTCGCCCATTCCCTGCTCTTTCCCTTACCAAAAAAGGCTTATCCGATAGCTCCCTCTCGTATTGGCCCACCATAGAACACAAATCAGTTCTTGGTTCTAAAACATCATTTAATAGAGATCCCATTACATCTTGACGAGCTGCTCAAATTTGAACAGATTCTCTACCGTATGGACAGTTCACTGCAGTTCAGTTCAACTAGCCCGAAGCTCGTGAGCCTGCAACGGCTGGTAGTTGCTTAATGCTTGTCTATACGATCGTGCTTCCGATCAGGCAGCACGATCAAATAACTTTCCGAGAAAAATCTACGGTGCAGTAGGTGACTGGACAGGTCCTGTATAGTATGTGACTGGACAGGTCACGTATAGAATCCGGGCCATCGGGTCTGAAGCCAGCACGTCATCTGCCGGATCGGTTTCAAAAGCCATAACTGAGTACCTGTTAAGCCGGATAAACCGATACACCAAGAAAGCGGGAGTACAAAACACAAGCTATGTGATACATTTCCAAACTATATTGCATTCAATTAATTCACATCGCGGAACAAATCTCGCAAAGCTACTCAAAATAGAGAAAAAGAAAAGGCATTAAACATTCCCGCTACAACTCAAACATCACCACACCTTCCTTGTGAATTCCACAAACAAGCCTAAGTTTGCGGTGCATTCCAAACTCTCATAGAAATGGCCTCCATTCCATCAATCACAATAGGTCGAAGAAAAAACTCCCGTCTTAAAATTTACAGCACGTTATATGTACATTACCTACAGTAATGCCCGCTCGGAGGTTCAATTTACACGCTTTCCCCCCGGTATGAATGCCTGCACTAAGAGCTCCCCTCCATGCTGTACATCGAGTATTCACTCAAGCTGAAGTTCGCTCTCTCCTCATCCCACTTCAAAATCTCCCTCGCATACTTTAGAGCCGCATCGACGCTGCCAGGCTCCAATCCCTTCACCAAGGCAACGTATAAGTTCCGACCTGTGAGTGAGGCATAAAGCCGTTTGAACTTCACCGCAACATAGTGGAAGCCCAGCTGACCGAGCGTCGGGCTGTAATTAATGCTGTTGCTCCTGCTGTTGCTGTGATGGTGGCTGACAAGAGGGTGGAAGTCATTGAACCACTCACACTCGGTTAGCGGGACCTGTTCTATCTTCTCCTCGAAGAGATCAAACTTTGTTAGGATTAGAAGGAAATCCATCTGGTCAAAAGTTGGGTGAGTGACAATGCTCTCAAAGAATCTCTGGCTCATTATCATGTTGTTCGTCAAGGAACCATTTGTATCGGGAGTATACTTATTGTAGTCGGTTAAGGCGACACAGAAGGTGACGAGACCAACGTCTTCAAACATGTTGAGCCACTTGCAGTTTTCTCCAAGGCCTCTCGCGTTCACTCTGATTAGTTGGTACCTGTGAAAACATTAAGGGGCAAAAAAAAGAAAGAACGTTAAAGTGCTTGAGATCCAACACGCTAGACATAGTGAGAAGGTAGAGAACAGGATGAATCACGACTCTTACTAGGCAAAGATACTTGAATTCTATGTCAAGACTGATTATATAATTGAATTCACCTTGGCGAAACTGCTAAAGTCAAACATTTAATTCACTAGTGGAGCAGTGATCTTTAGGTTCTAAAAGTAAAGTTCAATGGCAAAGTGACCATTGGAGCAGTGACCTTTAGGTTCTAAAAATAAAGTTTTTAGTAATGCCTGGAAGAGGACTAAACAATATACAGGAGCTGCAACTACAATGGAGGTTAACAAGATGGTACCAACCTAAGGATAGAATCATGCTGATCCATTGAATCGGTACAATCATCAGAATCAGACTGGGGAAATGAGAAGTCCACACAAGCAAGTCCATTTGATGATATCACACCTTCAGAATACAGAATATCCGCATCTGAGGGATCATAATCCAATCTCAGAATGTCAACAGCCTGAACAGAAAGGAAAAGGCATTAGAAATGAAAAGGCTAATTGGTAGGCGTACAGTAATAAAATGCGGGTGTATGTAGTGTGGAATAGCAAACTTGACAAGCTTAAGGTCACATTATTCAAGGTTAATCACAAGCTAGATCACCGTCAAATCATATAAAAGCAGTGACCATAGCGACTGACACTGCTTTAGAGCTTCACATAATTGGGAAAAAAAAAATGAGACTCAAAGTATGCATTGTCTTGGACTTGACTTGATCATTTTTTCACAATATTTATTATCTCTTTTCTTCATATCGAGAGCCTACTTATTCCCTTGCAGTATGTTTGATCCAAAGTGAAATTCACATACATTTCCTCAATTGGTTCTGTTTTTCTGGGGTGTGGAAGCCCATGTCATCATCTGTTGAAAAGTTACTATTCCCTTCTCAACTTGTGCACATTTCCCAAATTCTTAATTTTTATTTTTATAAGGATGTAACAATATCTTGGAATCACTTCCCTGTCACTTTTAACTCGAACCCAAATTTTATTTTTTTTTCAAATGGAAAGGAATAGCCAATGAAATACTGATTCAACTATTTGTCCATTCTGCCACTCACTCAACTCCGTCTCCATCTATTACTTACCCCAAATATAAGCGAATAGCATCTCAGTGTGACAAACTTCCTCGATTCTACTTTCTACCATCATGATCTTGCAGACGTTGCTATTAATTTGAAGCAAGCAAGGAAAAGCCAGCCCAATTATGTCAAACGAAGCAAGAAACAATTGAGAATGACATATTCAACAGGAGAAGTTCTTTCTTCCATGAATCCCCGTAGAAATTGAGCACAATCACAATTAGTAGCACACAACTCTCTACTCGAAAATACATGAAAGAGCGTAATCTAGTTTTGCTGTTAATAGAAATAGAAAGAGCACAATCAGTGTTCTTACAAATCCATGCTTTATATGAAAGTTTTTCACACGGGGAAAGAAAACATCATCTTACCCGCTCTAAAAAGTAGTTGGCTACAGTAGGTAGCGTTTCCAGCTCATTTTTTCGGCTGTAAGTGGCCTGAATGGCGGGATCATTCCATAACTCCTCCACAAGTGGGGCATATTCACGTGTGGCAGCTGGAAAAATAGCTTCCAGATTGCCCGACACCATGGTTTTTAGCATCCAGTCTGAAAAGGCTTTCAGGCGTGGTCCAATGGAATATATTGACTTTTCCTCTTGATGTTCTGCCATAATGAGATTGACCAAGTTAATAACTGCCATATTTGAGTCACATTCAGTGACGAGGACAATTTGCATTTGAAGACATACAATTTCTTATGCCAATACTATTGCAACCAGTTATTGTTGTTAGTTTGCAGATACAGTCGGAATACATGATATGAGTGACATTTAATTATACATAATTCAAGTGAGCTATCTATAATTCCTTAATTTCTTTCTCTCAGTCCACAATAGATTGCGAGTCACAACAACAGTCGCCCCAAATCTTTGTTTTGAGTCAAACAACTGACCTTCTGTACATCTATTTGGTCCAGTACGTCCTTCTATCTCTTATTGTCTTTTAATACAGTCATTAGGCACTTACAAGTGACCTTGATACTAGAGACAGACCGCAAAAACTTCCAAGTTTTAATCAGAAATACGCAATTACTGGATATACAAGTGAGGATTTGCTTAGGAGTAAAACCATGTCATTATGACAATCTCTAATTCTGCTTTTAGAATCCTCATGGGATAAAACAGAAGCCATCTCCATACACAGATCACATATTCATAGAGACTCTCTTACTTGAGCTAGCCACGAACTACAGACCAAGTCTCAAAAGGATACTCTAGAGTTGCTATTTAATGTGGCTAATATCTTGTCTATTAAATATTGAACCCGTTCTCAACCTATGGGGAACTTCTCATAAGCCCATCACGTTACTCCCACAGTCCTAGGCTTGATATCCCGACTTTTTCACATTTACGACTCAGCAATCCAAAATATTCAAGGACATAAGCCCATCATATTGTTTCTAGGACATGTTTCACGTGTACAGACCAACCTCCTCTATCATTACATAAAACAGCTAAAGGCAAGGAAAAGAGAAGTATATCAAACAATCACCTATATGATCGTTGCCACCAGAAGAATGGTTTTTCCTCATGTGAGACAAACTTTCCTCTTCAAAACGTTCACGGCCTTCAAGAAGTATCCCAAGATAGGTATATACGTTACCCTGAATAGTGATCTTCAAATTTTCACGCTCTTCAGGTGAGAAAGGGACATCATCATAGAGAAGTTTAACCTGGAGTGGACATAAGCTCATTTTTATTATCCAAAGGCAGAATACCTTCAATCAATCTTAAAACTAGTTGAAAAAATAAAATAAAAAAACGACAGAGCGTAAGTCTATAATCTCTCAAATTTTATTACTATGACTCAAAGCATTAGCTTTACAACATTTTCAGGTTAAAAAAATAAAGGAAGCAGAGCAAAAATGTTGCTGAGGACCTAAACACCTAGTGAGACGCCGCAAAAGCAAGGTTTAGCAATTAGATGCCATGTTTTATTATCATAGCAAATGAATTCCATATTAACTGTACAAGATTATCTAAAGATGAGAAGACTTCAATCTGGTCTCTCAAGGCCAAAATACAAAATTTATTCTCCAATCTTATCCAAAAGTACACTCACCAAGCACTCTGCTTCCTGCATGATGAAATTAATAAATGCACATTTTTCCTTGGCTTGAAACTTCCATATTGTGTGAACAGACCATGCTACTAATAGAAGATGTAGAATTGTCTATGACACACTCAAAAGTAATGGAAAGAAGTCTGAAGATCGATGTATTTAAAGAAAGTCAACCTCTTCATAAATGTCACAATGAAGCATGGTGGGAGGAATAGGGTGTGTCTTAAAAGGAACTGAGATTCTGCTTTCAATAGACTAGCAAGTTGTCAAGTCCTTAGCTTGATCTATTTCATAAATGATCTTCTGACTACTGCATCATTTTTCCGTTTCTTATTTCAACCTCATAAACTTTACACCACTGTTGAATCATATATATATTGAGCCAACTTACCTCTCTTCTAGTTTAACAGAAACCATAAGCACGATCATGTCACATGATATAGACTAAAAGCAGGGACTCTGGCCCAAGGCTTTCATTATGATACGCTGGCATATTTCAATATTTCACAAGCATGGACTCTGAAACAGCTTGTGATTCCATATGTATACAATCGCAGAGCTCTCTCTGAGAGTCTTCAATAGCAAGAGTTACGTCATCAAGTACAACTGTATGCGTGCCAACATCATTAATTTTGCATGCTTGGATGGGAAAAATTACCTGCTTGAATATTGTACTAGTTCCAGATCCACTATTTCCAACTAAAAGAATCTTCTGAAGCATTCTCTGCCCAACATAGTCGGGAACACTTCTGCTCAGTAGGCTGTTTGATTCTTCCACATAAGAACCAGAAGATTTAGAAGGCACTGGAAGTGACAAGAAAGCGCATAGTAGCTTTGTCCCAGGCTGAAGAAACATTTAGTTTAGCAATCTCTTAAAGAAGAAAACATAAAAGGACGCCTCAAAGAATGTTACCTTGCCCCAGATATAACCTTTCGTATTCTTTTGTCCCTCTTCCTGGTACGATCCATCCTCATTCACCCAAAAGTGAGGGTTACCAGCACACTGAACTCCAGCCAACTGCATTATTCAAAATTCATTTCCTAAAATCATACTCTCAAATTAGTGTCTTCAGAATGATTTTGAAAAGTGAGATGATGTAACCTGCAACATTCTGAGTTCCACTTTTGTGATCTCTCTACCATTTATGAACACTTGGGTATTTCCGTTGCTAGCATTCTGCAAAATTGGACCCCCAACATGGAGATGGGGACTGATTATCTGGGAAGGCTTCTCTCCCTCCTGTTATAGTCACCAGGATGCATTATCCGTTACAGACCATTGATTTAAAAAAAATAAGAGGGAAAAAAAATGGAAAGATTTTCTCAGAAACGATGTTCACCTTTCCCCATAATCCGGATACTTTATCATACCAATAATTCCCAGGCTTTAACTTCTTCGGCGGGCTCAGACAAGTCTGTAGCATTAGCAGCTCCTCCGGGCAAAGAGGTTTCCCATTTACAAACACATACTCTGAAGGTAACTGATTCGCTTCACACAACTTCTCGGCCTTCATAATTTGCCTGACCTCTAAATCATTAAGCAACCGTTTAAGCATTCGAAAGCACTTACCCAAATTCGGTCGCTTAGACTCATCAATAGGAAAGCCAATGCAAGAAACACATTTCCTCCCTTCCGGCATTGACCCCATTGCTCTAAGCACACAATTACTGCAATATTTTGCATCACAAACAAGGCAAACCTCCTTTTCAGTAAACCGGTTCCCTTTAAAGCATCGATAGCAAGATCCTTTCTTTCCTTTACTTTGAGGTTGTCTCTTGGCACGAACAACTTCTTGTTCCTCCCTGCTAAACTCCTCTTCGAGACCACCATCCGATTCGAGGTCATTAAACGTCACAACAGGGTTTCTTCTAAGATCAGGAGTGGACTCGGTACAATCCCCAGTCTTCCGAGAAGATGGGCACTCTAAACTCAAAACAGATCCACTGGAAGCCCAATCCAACCTGTTAGAATCATCCAAATCTACGCTCTCCTTCCCAACGTTGGAAACTCTAAATGCCCGAGAGCTTTCCCCCGATTTGTCAAAACTATCACAAAACTCTATGGTGCTACAACTCTGCGCCCCATTAAACAACTCCTGCGAATGCTCGTGGCTTAACGACGACGACTCCAAACCGTGTGAACTACTCACGACATCAGACAACTCTCCAGACAAACAGTTGCCGTTAGAGAACTCCAGCGCCCCCGAGCTACTCAACTCACCCGACGACTTGCCCCCGCCCCTCGGCCCCGGCGCAATTATACCCGACGCCACAGGCGACACCGCGATCTCCGAGGCCGAATCGAGCTCCTTCGACGCGCGCTCCCGGCTGTTCTCGATGACGGAAGTGGGCGAGACCGTGGAATTCGAGGCGCCCAGCTCTCGGGAGCGCTTCTTGGCCAAAGGGTCGGCAGCGGCGGCCGCGATGGGCTGCACGACGGGGAGCGCGAGCTTCTCGGCGATGGAGACCTGCGCGACCACGGCGGCGACGGGGATTTGCTTGAGGTTGATGGGGACGGCCCGGGGGAGATCCTGGCTCACGGGGGGACCCTCGTACTCCAATGCGAACGAGTACTGCTGGTTGGCCGACCCGTCTTCCCCGGGAGGGAAAGGGGTACCCACTTTGGCCATTCCGACACGAACCCTAGATTAGACGAGAACCCAACCAGCGAGCGGGCACCAAAACCAGACAGCGTAAGAAAAGACGCCGCCTTTCTCTTCCGGGTTCTCGGATCACATCTTGCGGAAGCTGCGGGGAAAAGGGGACGGCGACGTCGCTCCCCAGTCGTTCCGCCGCCGGCAGCGGACGAGGGGAAGCGGCGGAGCTGGGCAAGAGGCGACGAGGGACTCGGAGCGAAAAGGCGGAGAAGACGACGGGGAAATGGGCAGCGAAAAGGCGGGTCGCAAGATGGGATTTTTCCTTCTTTCTTTGTCGTGTTCGGAGAGCGACGGAGAGAGAAGCGGCCGGAGAGAGGAGACCCCGGTATCCGGCGAGAGGCGGCGGAGGGGGATGGCGGGCGGGCGGGCGGGCGGCGGCGGCGGGGGCGGGGGTGGCGGTCGGGGGTGGGTGGCGTGTCTGGAGAGAAGGGAAATGGGGAAAAGGCGTTTGGTGAGAGAAAAGGACAGCCGAAGAAAAACCGGGCTGCTGCTGCTGCTGCTGCTGGTGGGAAGTGAGAATCTGTCGCTTGTTTACTTTATTTCTTCTTCTTTCTTTCTTTTTTCTTTTTTTTGCCCCCACCTTATGATATTCTTTTTTTATTATTTTTTACATTTTCCGTTATTTCTGTTTAATAATTTTTCCAATAATGATATTATTATCCTGAATATCCACTTCCTGTACGCCAAGTTAGCAGTGGGCCCCCAGTGTGTTCTTTTCTTTCTTTCTTTTTTTTGTCTTTTCGCTCGTGTTTCTTTTTGGCGATCGGGAATTTCGGTTGAAATTAAAGGGGTTTTTGATCGTTTACCCTTTTTTCTCCGTGTTTAGAGGAAGTCCGTAATTTAAGCTTTATTTAATTAGTAAAAAATAGATCATATGAAAAATTACTTTCACAAGAGTGATTTCTGGTATTGCTCAAAATAATTAATCAATAAAATATATTTTCATTATCTTAACACTCTATATATGAATATTTTGCTTGACTTCAGCTCTAGCTTGATCAAGCACCAACATTTATTAGAGCTCAGCTAAAGTTGAAAATCAAAATTATCAAACTCAACCCAATCATAACAGAGTTATATGTGAATTCAAATTCAAACCTCTAGTTTAATAGGCTCGAGAACATCTTTCCTATAGGATTGTATACGATTGTTAATTATGTAGATTGAATGACTTGGGCACCTTGTTGTGAACATCAAATATTTTGGAAAAAAAATAATAGAAATTTGATCGGGGTCACGAGCCTAGCGAGCTCAAACTCGACTTGTCTAGATACTCGATTAATTGATGAGTCGAGTCCAAGTAGCTTGGCTTGGTTTCACCCTTATCTAAGATCCCCTTTTGTTGTGCTTTTTATTTTATAGATCTTATTAAGGAATACCCCTAAAATACTTGTCAAGCATGTTTACTTAGGAACGGTTTGATTTTCAACACAAAGCATATACTGTCTTATATCATAGGCGAAAATTTGCACCTCAAGCATTATGATGTTATTAGTTCGATTTTTGTTCAAATTGACCTTTTGAGGATGGAAATTAGAAAAGGAGATGCCACTTCTCACAAAATTTTATGGATTTCAACACAAGTAACCTATCTTCAGTAAGGCAAATCTGATTTGACAAAAATATAACTTGAGATATTACTCAACTGTAAAATGGAGTGGCATATAATCTAGCATATAAACTAGGCGAGATAATGTTTCAATGACATAAAATAAGACTCCATTTATTTCACAAAAAATAAATGATTTGGAAAATATTTCCTTAACATTAATCTCTTTTGTTACTTGAATTATTGACAGTAATTTATATCTAAATATTTTCATTGGCAATAAAAGTACTTTTCACTCATCTTATTTTTATAAGTGATAGAAGCCATCATTTTCAAGGTAGTATTTTTCAAACAAATGCATCCTGAAATGAGAGTGACCTTAGTGATTTATTTTGGGTTCCTCTTAAGGAAGCATTGATGTAGAAATTGGACCACCGGAATTTTTTTGTTTTTTTCTCTCCTGTACTTAAAACAGCTTTTGGGCCCTTTTTCTGCCCTGTTCTTGTTAAGAGCCTTAGTACACCTCAGTGAGAATGTGGCGTCCTTGAAAGCACGGGCAGCCCGTGACCGATTGTATCTTTTTGATTCACTGTGGGGTCGGACTTTGCATTGAAGGGGGAAAAAATATTCAAAAGCTTTTATTTCGAAAAAAGGAAAAAAAAAACTCGTATTTTTATGCAATATAGGCATACCTATACGTGATTTTTTTTCTTCAAGTGAACCGAATTATACACGCATAAAAGGTGAACTGTATTGTACTCGGGAATAGTTACTTTAATTTTAAAATTATTTTATTCATGGACCATCATTTGTAAGCTCAATATAGGATCATTTCATTTCGCCTTTACTAAACAATATTGGTGTGGTTTCTCATTAGATGACATGAATTAGTAATAAAAGTTCAATTATGTGATATGACATTTCAATAAGATCTTATACTTTAAATAGTCATATAATGAAATGTAAGCCTTTCTTATTTATAATAGGATTGATGAAAAATTATGATAACAACATTTTACAATTCTTTTATGGTAACGACAAGCATTTTTTACATATTTAAAAGAAAAATGGCGACATATACATGTCCATACCTCGGACCATGTAATTTCCATCCCATTATTATTATTATTATTATTATTATTATTATTATTATTATTATTATTATTATTATTATTATTATTATTATTATTAATGTGCACAAAAATCACAATAAATGGAGTGTACATTCAGAATCCGAGGAGGACCATCGAAGAATGTTTTGCAGATGCCCCGCATCGGACGCATATCCATTGCAATTTTAATGCGTCCACTCGAGTAGGGTCGATTTCCTTTCTTCCATTGCAATTTTAATTTTTTTTAAAGGTTCAACAAAATGAGGTGATAAATTTTGTATTCGGAAGTTTGCCACTCAAATTCAAAATATGCTAAAATTGATTCAGACATCACTTGACAGTTCAATAAAGAAAAAAAAAAGCAGCCAGACAACAATTTTACAAAGAAAAGTCATCATGCTAACTTAGAGATCAATTTTAATTAACTCATATAAGCATACTGTTGAGACATGTAATAGAAGCATGACACTTTTACCAAAGAAAATCACCGAGAAAGAGTAACTCTAAAGGTGCATTTAGTTCGGCTTTTCCAAAAAAAAACTTTGGTTCTCCAAAGGCGCCAAAGTTGAGGTGTTTGATAATTCAATCCCAAAGGTCCTTGAGTCAAATTTAGCATTTCCAAGGTCCTTTAAGCCAATGCAACTTTTGTTTGACATTTACATTTCATCATTTTTCAAAATCCTATTCGGGCGGTAAATTAATTATTTCTTCCAACTTTGCCCTCACTAATATATTCATATTCCTATTTTGCCATCACTATGTTGTTTATTGTTTCTCTATAACAGACTTGCTATCGCACTAGATTTTAATTGATATGAGGCTAGAGTTGACGGTTGCTAAGGAATGGTTGCTAAGGGTCAAGGAATGATAGTTGACAATCGTCGGGCTATCAAGTGAAAACTAGAGAGTTAAGGGTCACACGAGGCTCGTGACGTTTATTGAGGGCCACTAAGATCTAGGTTTGCATGACCTCGAGAGAGGGTTGTTGGGGTTGTGCATCCCTCGACTTCGCCTCGCTTGGACTGCCTAAGATCACATGACCTCTTTGCCTCGCTTTGCCTTATCTTTCCAATGATTCGATCCTTCTACGGCTTTGATTACTTCTACTAGGATTGTTTCCACCATTTCATGATCCCGGATGGTTCAATCCTCTTTATTCTCTTTTTTCCTTATTTTTTATTTTGAAAATTGCTTTACAGAAAACCCTTTAGTTTAAAACAAATAGTGTCCACCAAAACACTATTTATATTTCATGAAAAACCTTTAATCTAAAGTCATGCAAATTATTGGACGAAAGCTCTCCCAAACACATTTTGAATCCACAATTCACTAAATAAACGTAAGTGAATGACTTGCGAGCCAATTATGATATACTAATCATTAAACACCATTCCAAACTTTTCGACTCCAAACTTCTCCAAACAATTGACACGTGAACAATAAGGAGTGCTCGGCAGCCACAAGCCAACAGCCAACAAAAATGAGTCCTATGCACATAAAGTTAGACGACTTATCAGGCCATTTACAAATTTTATTTTTATGAAATAGTAACATCGTAATGTGATTTAGCAAAACCTTTAGGTGGCATTTTATCTTGAAGTGGCGATGACTAGCGATCGCAAAGAGGGTCGAGAGGTGGCTGAAGCATAGCACTATGTTTATGCTCTATTAAATTCGAGTGATATACAATTTCCTAAGTTTCTAAGCTGTGTCATATTTAATTCCAATGGTCAGCATATGATTTTATAGGAAATGCGGGGGCATAATCTGATACGCACAAGTCGATATGTTCCATTCCTTTCGGGGATATTATCTCAATTTATATTGTCTCCTTTTTCATCGGATTCCATTCTCAGGGCCATGCCATTGCAAGAAAGGTGACAGGAGAGATTCATGTGCGGTGGCTAGTGTCCTGAACAAGAAAGTCATGCATGCTTCGGAAGGATTCCTTCCCTACTTGTAGAGAACAGCGCCAGCTCAGGTTTAATTTTTTTAATTGCAACCTAGAGATTAGATTAAGGCTCTTCCAAGCATGCTTTAATTAGGATTAATACCTGAATATTTATATATATCCATATACCTTCCCCATGGTCAATGAAAAAGGTGAGCAAAAAAAAAAAAAAAAACACCCAGATCCTCAAGGCACTAGTTCGATTTCCAGTTCCATGCAATTAGAATTAGTGATATTTGGTTATGTTCTCGGTTTCAGCTGTTATGTTCTCAGTTTTAGCTGTTGAACCACTTGTGTGAATGACCCGGATTGGATCAATTTTTTTTTTTTTTTTTTTTACAAATGTGAATCCCTAATATCTTCACAACTCTTTCACGCCTCTTTAATCTTTCTCATATCTAAAACAAAACCCTAATCCCTCTCACTCATGCCTCCTCCTCCTCCTCTTCCACCTATCTTCTCGGCCTCGTTCGATGTATCTGTTGCATTGCCGCGCTTCGATGAGAACTCATTTGCTTCCATTACTAATACCTTTGTTCCTTCTTCCCTCATTGAACCTTGAAATAGAGAGAAAGGGAGGCTCGAGAGATTGAGCTGTGAGCAAGCTCTAAGCGAAGGGAGCATGGGAATGCAATCATGCGAGAGTGGTGCTCTCAATGACTGAAGAAGAAGAGATGATGATGAAGAAGAAGAGGGAGGGAGGGAGGGAGGGAGGGAGGGAGTTGGCATTTGGTTCCATTTACCCACCCAAGAATTGCCTCGGACTGGATTCCAGGATCTGATGGTTCGGTTCCCAATTCCCGGATGAATACTGGACTACCTAAAAACTGATCATCCCTAGTTAATGGGTTGAGTGACGGGTCACTACTTGACCAAGCATTGCATGCCATTGGGGTCCATATTCTCAAGCCTATTTATTTAACAAAAGCTGATGGAAAAAGTTGGTCGTGTCAAATTCAACCCCAATTAATTCACGATAGCTCACATATATTTTCGCACGATGAATATCCGGGAGAAGACACAAGTCTCGTGCCTTAGCGAGGGAAACAGTTGCGCGAAGATGGTTATGGTTATTCGGTAGACCAACTGAATCCATTGAAAACAAGAGCAACAAGGGGAGGGTGGCGTTGGGATTTAGGACCTAAAATTCGTGCCAAAGTTAGGTGACAGCTCAACGGCTTGAGATACGGGCCTTATTTCCTAAGCCTATGAAATCGTTAAAATTATTTAAAAATGACACGTGTCCTATTTATACATGGTGTACACATTCGTCTTGGGCTCCTAAAGAGAGCCAAGAAGCCCATTGTTTGTTGGTTCGGATCAGCCCAAAAGACTGAGAGATAAGGCCTGAGTATACGGTCGCAGATCTGCTGTTTCTTACGCAAGCCTCGTTTACTGTTTCTTAGCACGAGATGACGACACGTGGACGCTCCAGATCAAATCCCTCCGACCAATCCTAAAGGACCTTTCCCCTTCTCTCTGCTCCTTTCACCATCCCTTAGCCTCTACTAGGGGTGAGCGGTTCCAAATTCCGGTTCGATTCCATTTAGAACTTGGAATCTACTCTCAGGTACAGGTTCCTCATTTTTTGGAACTTAGAACTTACCCGTCAGAATCGAGAACCTGGAACTTATCTTGTCACAGGTTCCAAGGTCGGTTCCAGGTTTCAATAAGTTCCTTTTTTTTTTTGTTGTTGTTATTTTTAGATTTGAATTATAACGTACACGCATATTTTACGGTAACTTTTGACATCTTAGCAAACATACCAATGCCAATTGCCAAGAATTTGGACATACATAATCAAAACTAATAAGAAGTTTCCAAAGAGGAAATGAGATGTTTAATTAACTATAATTATTGTGCCCACGTATGTCAATATATGTGCACTAAAACTTAAATCGTCACATTTGACATTTGTCATATGCCTTATTAGCTGAGTCAAATGAAAATGATAAAGCAAAATATACTAAGGAGATGAAAAATCAGAAGTGCCAACAAGACCTCAAATTTTTATCTACTCAATAGTGTGAACTTTGCAACATTGCTCTTATATATATATATATATATATGTACATTCCTGTTTCACCTCTCCTTACTTTTGTATTGTTCATCATCTTTCTCAGATGCAGACGATCATTCATCAAGTCGTTGACCTCTAGTCGACACTTGTCAAGTTCCAAATTTAACTTACCAAGGGTCGTTCAATGCTAACAAGCTTCGCCAAGGGTAAATGTTGGCATTTGGTCTCCAAATCTAGCTTGCTTGAGGTTGCGTGACCTCGATGTCGCCTCACTTAGGGTCACACAACCTTGATAAACAGTCTCTTAAGTTGTCGCCTCACTTAGGGTGACACAACCTTGATAAACAATCTCTTAAGTTGTGCTGTGTAACCTAAGCTTATTCATTCTATGATTGGAGGGGATGACACGTTTTGTTTTTTGTTCGGGAAAAGTGACACCAAAAGTGAAGCGATAAGTTTACTAAACACTACTTTTTTCATGAAAACTCTTTAAAATAAAGTTTTTATCATGAATGCAAAGTCCTTGGACCAAACTTGAATCCAATGCACTTTAAAAGGATCCTCCTCCTCAGAGGGAAAGCAGCACCCTCAGCCTATAAGTCTAAAATTCCCTTGGATACAAACTGAAGATTCATTGTAAGAAGTTACATGCGCTGTCAATTTTTGCTATCGTTGGACGATCGATCGATTGATCGAGTGAGAGAGAGGCAACCAAAAAAGCGACTTTAGTACATGGATTCTATTTTAGAACAAAAGGGGAACGTGTGCTGTCTTTAATCACAACTGAAAGTGAAAGGGTCGGGACTGGGCAGAGAGGGGGGAGGAGGGTTCCTTTTGGAACTCTAACCGGTTCCGAAACCGGTTCCGCGACCGGTTTCGGTTCTGGTTCCGGTTCCGGTTCCGTGACCGGTTCCGAAACCGGTCGCAGAACTAGGATCGCCAATTCCCGGAAAAATGGAACCGGGAACCGGGAACTGGAACCAGTCCTTTAAGAATTGGGAACTGCGCTCACCCCTAACCTCTACATTGATTAAGAGGGGATTCAATTTACAGCAACGTTTCATGCTTTTCATTAGACACCGTAAGGTGATAATTTTGCTTTTGGACTGAATACCGATGCATTTTTTGGAAGCGAAAATTGTTTGATGGAGTATGTATCATCAAAATTTTGGTATTACTGGGTGGAATTAAGCTAAGACTGAGTAAGTTACCAACACAATAGAACTGATATGACAATGAATAATTACCCAAAAAAGAATCATAAATTTATTACAAGTAAATTTACAAATAAGGGCCCGAAATATTTTTATTTTCTCAAATAAGGATCTGAAGTGAATTTTGTTTTAGATAAGAGCCTAAAATGCCTTAATTTTCTCAATTAAGGTTCTGAAGTGAATCTCGTTTTAAATGAAGGCATGAAGTGACTATGAGTGCGTTTGGTTGGATTTTTGGAAAAATTCTTTGGGAAAATGTTAAATGGGTTTTCAAAAACCCAAATTATGTTTGTTAAATTGTAATCTAAAAGTCCATTTTGAAATATGTTTGAGCAAAATAATGTTTGGAGAAATCATATTTACAAAAGACTCTTGTGATTAAAAAAAAGAAAAAAAATTGTCAAAAAAAAAAGTTGGCCAGCAAGGGCAAGTAAGGTTGGCGATGGAAATTTGTCACGGGCAGCCGATGTTTAAGTTTGAAAGACCTCAAGCGGCCCCTGAAGACAATTGGCGAAGGCCACCTAGGGTCAAGTCACTCTTGAAGACCACCGGCAAGGGTCACCTGGCTGCACAACCTTAGGCAACCCTTCATAGAGGTCGTGCAACCCAGATCTGGGTTGCCAAAGGTCACACAACCTCAAGCGGCCCTTCATGAAGGTTGCGTGACCCATATCTAGGTTTTAGTGATGCAACTAGTGGGTGGTCGCCAAGGTCGTGTGATTCACCAACGGTTGTCGTGACCACATCAACCTCACGCCAACCTCTTTCTAGCCCGTCGCCAGCCTTTTGTAGCCTTGCGCAACCTTGCTGACAACCTGGACAAAGAAGAAGGTGAATAGTCACGAGGGCAAAACTGGAAAAATTAAATGTTAATGAGGATATTTTGAGAAGAGATTTCTTTGTCTTATCTCCCTCTCAGCATACCGAGAAGGTTGAATGCCCAAGGCAACCTCATACCTGCCTTGGGCTTTCAACCTTCCAAAGGCCTACTTTCCTGCAATTATCTTTGTAAAAAGATTTCCCAAACATCTTTTTTTTTTTTTTTTTTAGCCAAAGGACTTTGGATGCCCTAAGTGACTTGGAAAGGCTACTCCCAAACGCCACCTTTGTTTGTTTTAAATAAAGGTTTGACTTTCCAACTAGTCAATGGCATTTTCATTCTTTATCTTTTTTTTTTCCCTTTTTTTTTAGTGATGGTCCCCCTCACCAGCCACATGTAAGGCGACCCTCACCTTAGTTGAGGCCGCGGCAAGGATCACCAAGCTCTCGTCGGAAAGAAAAAAAAAAAAAGGAAAAATAAAATAAATTAAAAAAATTAAAAATTAAATTGTATCTAGACAAAAATGCCCTTGACTGACCGGAATATTTAGCTGACTGGCCACCTATGAGGTGAGGCTCTTATTTGAAACTACTGTGGCCGCTTTAAGCCCATATTTTAGATTGATATTGTCACTTTATGCCATTATTTGACACGATCAACTTCATGTTTCTATTTGAAAAAAATGAGGACACTTGAGTTCCTCATTTGGAAATGTTTTCTTTATTAATGTTAATTCAATAATCAACCTTTTAATTTGACTAATTAAGTCATAAATCTTTTCAATTTGGTCCTTCCAATTAATTTTGGATAGCAACCACTGATGTGAATAACTGTCATCCTATGTTGAACAACCAAAACTAATGTAAACAAATTTTTTTAATTTTTTAATTGAATTTGTTGTAAAATTTTTGAATTTTTTCTATCGTTTTCCTTTTTTTTTTTCCTTCTTCCTCTGCCAATCGCCATGCACTTGAAACCGTCTTCACTACACTTACATTTGACTCGATCTTATGCACTTGAACCTGTTTTCTTACTATTGTATTTTCTTCCATCTTCACCAGAGGTTCGACTGTGTGTTTCCATTAAGGTATCTCATGTAAAGTTTGTCTTTTGACCATTTCTTTTTGTCTGTATGTTCTGACCTTCAAACTTTCCATCTTTTAATTTCCTTTGAGCAATGCGAGATAAATTTTGGTAATGACAAACAATACAAAAAAAGGTCATAGTTTTCAATCCGCAATCATTGACGTGAATAACTATCGTCCTATGCTAAACAACCAAAACTAACGTAAACAAAATTTTGAAAATTTTGATTTTTTAATTGAATTTGTTGTAAAATTTTTGAATTTTTTCTATTGTTTTCTTTTTTTTTTCCTTCTTCCTCTGGCAGTCGCCATGCACTTGAATTTGTCTTCACTACACTTAGATTTGACTCAATCTTATGCACTTGAACCTATTTTCTTACTATTGTATTTTCCTCCATCTTCACAAAGAGGTTCGACTGTGCGTTTCCATTAAGTTATCTCTCATAAAGTCTATCTTTTGATCATTTCTTTTTGTCCGTATGTTCTGACCTTCAGACTTTCCATTCTTTGAAAAAGTCTAATTCTAATTTCCTCTGAGCAATGCGATATAAATTTTGTCAATGACAAACAATACAAGAAAGGTCATAGTTTTCAATCCGCTATTTTTCTCATATCATATGTAATGACTGTCTTGAAAGTCTAAATATTCACAATTAAGCATGCTCCGGAAGCAAGTGCTCTAAGAACACTCATTAACAAGATCCACGACAATAACGTGGCATTTCCCGCAAGAGAGAGGAAAGCGAGATTACATGGAAACGATCAAGTTTCTGATGGTCCTGTGGAGTAAAAGAGAGAAAGGCGTGACCATCCCTCGTTTTTCGCCCGGTCACGAACATGCGCTCTTGGATCTCTCTTGCGCATATTATCAAACAGGTGGAGGAGGCCAAGAATTGCAGTTTCTCGGGGGCCAAAAACCAGCGAACGCGGCGGTGGACAATGATGGGTCGGTAGAGGATTGGAAAACGAGGAGGCTCTTTTGCCGGAATGACGGTGTCTCGACTCGCTAACGTTCTCGTATGAAGCGGAAAGCAGCACGTCAGCCCTCGGTTTAACGATGGGCGAGAGCCCACTGTTTTTAGGACAGTAGTACGAAGTGGCCGACCTTTGGCTTGGCTTTTGCTTTCAAAGTTGACGCCACGATATTTTCCTCCTCCTTTTTTAAAAAAAAAAAGAAGTTATAGAAACAGCTACCAGAAATGCTTAAATTATATTCACAGTAACAGACTTACTTTGAACTATTTTTTGTAACATTGAAAACTCCAAATTTATGCTTACTGTAACATATTTATCGTAAATTCTATATTATTTTTTGTTGTAGAAATCAAAGACTTTCAATTTGTATTAATGCGACACCTTATTTGCAATATCTAAAACCCCAAATGATACTTTTGAGCTCATTTTTGGACACCAAAAGTAGGTAGCTTTAGAGGAGGATGTTGCATGGAAAAAGAATGATTTCATTGTGACATGATTTCCAAATAAAATTGCTCGAATGATGGTAGCGAAGTGGGACTATTATACTGTGAGTTTGACTATATGGATGGAAAGAAGAGTGCGAAAACCTTCGGACTCCCTCACAACAAAACCTGTGTAATTTTGATAATGCAAAAGATACAGTTCTGACCACGATGGATCGAATTTGATCCAAATCTCTCACAAAGGGAGTGTCATTGTGAAAGAGTTGGGCTGTTATTTGGACCCTCTTTTCAGCTTGCATAGCAAAGCTCTTTTGATAACATAGTTCTAGGAAATTCCAAAAAAACTCGAGACTCCAGAGAAAAACGTTTGCTAAATACAACACAAAGAAAGTTTTGTCCCAAAGCGCGTTCCCAATTGATCATGATACTTATTTAGTTTGTAATTTAGGCGATATAGAAAGCAGTACGATTGACTTGGTTCTTTCCTCTTTCGAATAATAATTAAAACTTTGAATCAAAATACTTTCAATTCCACGTGCATTGCTTGCCTCACTTAATGCAAAGATTTCCTTCTTATGCGATTTAGGGGCATGTGCTACGATTATCCTTGAAGTTAGGCGTGTGTAGATTCCTAAAACCTAATAAATTATGTGATTCCCAATCAATGTGGTTCTCCTTAAAGTTTGACCACCCATTATTTCCAAATTCAACTACCCACATAGGCCATGGTCCAAAAGAGAGAAAAGAAAATGAAAAAGTAGCTTTAGTTCTTCTTCGTACTTAACATTCCAAGGATGAAGAATTAAATAAACAAGAACTTTGATTTTTCGAGTTCTTCGAGCAGGTAAACTTTCATTTGTGAGAATGATATATTTGACCACTGGGAAGCCACAGGAAAACCCCACGTGCCTTTGGTAATTGGTGCCATATGTGAAGCAAAGTAGTTCTTTTCATTTATTTTTCTATCATTATTTTTTACCTTTTTCTTCTTTGCAAACTCAGACTATAAGTAACTTATGATTAAAGTCTTACTCGAAGCACATGAACCGGATGGCTTAGGGTATGTATGAGGAGCTGCAAGCTTTGGATATCTCACATTTGGAACATAATTTTATTTTTATGTTTTACGTGTTGACTGTGATGCGATTTACCAACTTAATTAGGCCCTAAATTACAATAATCAGTCAATAAATGAAGATAGTTGAGTCACATAACTTTCATTCTTACGTTAGAGAATTACTCAATGAAGATAATCCATACAAAAGCATCTTGTCGACTGTGAGGTTTATAGGAACATCAAAGTGGAGAAAGGTCTTTCTAAAGTATAGTGTTTGTAGGGAATTTCTAGTCAGCGAAATCTCATCATTTAATAAAAAACTAATTTATTAATTAGTTGCTATAAATTATGAAATGTTTTGTGTTCATACAATTTGGCTTTTGAGTGAAATTAAAAGCTACAAATGCCAAAATATGGCTTGAGCAGTTATATTTATTTCTGTTATCATATTTTTTTTGTAAAATTAAGTTGTGAAAACTAGCAATTTCACAAACTATGATTTTATTAGTAGTCAGCTAAAAGCTCCCTGCAAACTCGAGGTTGTAAATGTATTACTGCATGGGTAGACGTGATAACTATGTACACTAAACAATTTTAAAATAGGATTTTACAAACAAAAAAAAAAATTGTACGAAGCACTTGTTAAAAAGTTAATTAAGAAACTTTTCTCGTTATGTGTCACATTTAAAATAGAATTTCATGTTATGTGTGGACATATTCTTGAGGATCGAAACATATCTTGTTAAGCATGTCTAAGAAATATTCGTGATAAAAATAAGGGTTAATACCCTAAAAACCCCAAACTGATACACTTATGACAAATTTACCTCAAATTATTTTTTTGATCATGAAAAACCTCAAACCGGTATACTTCTGACAAATTTACACCGACTAATTATAAAAAAATCATAAACTGGTACATTTATAACAAATTTACCCCAAATTAATTTATTTGACTGTAAAAAACCCTAAAATGATAAATTTGTGACAAATATACCATATGCTAAATTGGATTAATACCACAAAAAAATCACAAAAATTGTAAACGGTGACAAACGGCGCGTAAAATCATAAATTGGTATACTTTGGTCAACTATTACATGTCATTTAATTTAATAATTTGAGAATAAAATTTAACAAAAACTAACAGATGGTAAATTTGTCACAAGTGTACCGGTTTAGGGTTTTTCAAGGTATTATCCCTGAATTAATAACAAAAGAATTTTGTATAACAGATAGCCTAGATTCATGCCACCTCTGCGGGAAGTGAATCAAAAAAATCAATAAAGGCACCCACAGTTTTTTCTGCCAGACCCCCAGAAAAGGAAAGACCCCCTCAAACCACCGATCACTTCAAGCGCGAAGACAAAAGCCAAGAAACGAAGAGGGCGAAAAACCAGAGTATATAACACCATAGGGAAAGCTTCATCTTCTCCTCCAACACCATTTTCTTCCCCTTCCTTCCTGTCATCATTATCTCTTCGAGTAAAGAAGAATGGCGTTCTTGATTTCGCAGGGCCAGCACCGCCGGCGGCCTCTCTCTGAGGCCGAGGAGTTGAAGCTGAAGGCCGGCCATGAAGAAGAGAGAGGAACCGGCGGTGATGCCGGCCATGTGACGACACGGCTCTACTTGAGCAAAGCGCCGTCGGACGCGGCCTCGTCCTTGGAGAAGGACGCGGTGCTCAGACGCATACGTCACCACAGACGCATCAACAGAGTCCGCACCGCCTTCGAGTCCATCCTCGGTGGCTCGTCCTCTGTGCAAGAAGAACCTCCCGACGACGACGCTTTCTCCTCTCCTTAGAACTCCCACCTGGTTCGAGGCCCTGTATTGACGATATGATACCTTTCGGTTTATATTATCGGATGTGATCTGTTGCTTGCTGAAATTACTCGAACTGGAAACTCTAATCCCAGCTTGCTGGCAACGATGAAGCTCATTACACTTGCTGCATCCATTTGGTATAGCTATATTAGAAGTACAACTGAGCTGTAATCTTGTCGTACTGCTGTTGTAATCGGTAGGTTTCAGGCAAGGGACGAGAGCAATGCATGTCCCTTTGGGCAACGCTACAAAAGGAACGAACTGGGCATAAGCCCTTGCCTCGCTCTGCCCTGAGAATCCATGTTGTGTACGTTCTCTTTTTTTTTTTTTAAAGCAAAGCTCTGTTAGTTTATCTGATAATATGAGTTATAAGCCGTGAATTAATGCTGATGATAATTAATTTAAAGAAAAAAACCGTAGAATAGAGTTATCCCTCTCCGTAGGAGCCTTACTTTTATAGGAGATACGGGCTTAAAAAGTTCTTTTCTGTAAGCGACGTGGGACAATTCCTTTTCACGTGTTTCATCAACACTGTCCCCGGTTTATTAATTTGTGCAGGTCGGAGCTTGTTTGGCTCTATAAAATCAATCCACGAGGTGATTGTTTTATATAAAATTCACCCATGACATTGAACATACATGGGAGTTTTTACCTAAATAGTAAATACCACTTATGCACCTGTGTCTTATGAAGTACATATCCGATATCTCCGCTCCGATGAACTGACTAAAATATTCATCTTGTGAAGAAAGCCCCAAAAGAACTAAGTCCACACAAACCACACGGTCGAACCCTTGGTCACCACCCTCCCCCACCACTGACCGACGCCCTTATTGTAATGAATGGGCCTAAAATAAATGAATAAAAGAGAGTAGAGCCCATGTTCTACTCAACCGCCTAAGAACAAATGAAATATAAAAATAAAAATAAGGAAAAAGAAAAGGGATATGTTTAGCAGAAGTCCTAAAACTTGTCAACAAAGTGCAATTGAGTTCTAAAACTTATAAAAAGTGCAATCAAGTCCTAAAACTTGTTAAGTTAGTTCAATTGAGTCATTCTGTTAACACCGTTAGTTTATATTAATGGAAATTGCTGACTTGGCTTATTGTAATACTTTCTCTCTCCTACGTGGCAACTAGGGCAAGAAAAAATGTGCAGGTCAGCAAAACGACGTAGTTTTGTGGATATTGCCCATTATCAAAACAACGACATCTCCCCCTCCGTTTTTTTTTTTTTTAATGACATCTCCCCTTGTGTTTTTCTTCCATCCCTTCTTCCCCGTTTGAATCAATGCAACCTTAAGCCCTAAATCTCGACGCAGATCACCGATGCCTCGCGAGTTGCATTTCTTCGTCAAACGTTGGTGTGAGTACGTGTGACATTCATCCCACAAGAGCCTTGGTGGTGGATCAAGCGGCGTCGACGATGGAGACACTCACTATGATCGAGCTTCGCAACTGATTTCCCTCATAAGAAACGAGATTCATGCTTGAGTTCTGGACAATTCCTGGACGGTTATCCTCTTCCATCGCCTTTTGATGTCCTCGCCACCGCCAGTAAACACCAATGGCCCACTCCTCCACTTGCTCTATCGAACAGTACAACGGAAACTTCAACAGCAACTTGTAAATGAGGCCCATGTTCGTGAAATTGAAGTAAATTTATCAGTTCTTGTTTTTGAGACATAGCAACTCGTGAAACAAATATCTTTTTCTCATAAAATATTTATGTGAAGTAGATCTGACTAATCTTATTTGATGCAAAACAAACGAGAGCCTTGATGTGTAAGATTATCCCTTGGTAGCATATCAAGTATGAAACAACTACCTGACAATAGGCTGAGTTTATATGCATGATGATTGTTCAGTGACCTAAAATAGGGATGCTGCTTTGATTAATATAAAACCGGAAAGCAGCATATATAAAATGAAAATGTACCTTTTCTGTGATTGGGAGATGAAATTTGTTATACATGTTTTTGCTAAGTTGCATTTTAGTCTATCTTTTTAATTAAAAAAATTGCAAATTGTCTATTGACATCACGAATTAATGGCAGAATAATAGCTTGAGAGCCATCTAGTATAAAAAGCTAAAATGAAGGAAATCTCTTGGCAATGCTTACATCACAAGAGTAAAGTGATGCAGTTTTGTACTAAACCAATCTGTGAGATGTGTTCCTGCTATAATGTCCCTTACCGAGTGCTTTAGTTAGTTCTATCTGCAGTGTAGGAAGGATGGTGTGATAGCGTCGGTTATGTTGAACATTTTAATCCAAGTTACATTGTACATAGATCATCACATTGTATCCTTATTCGCTTAATTCACTCTTTCAGTCCGATTTGGGAAGTGTCTCATATGTTTGCGGAAATGGTTCAGCATGGACTAAGATGTATAGCTTTTTGTACATCACGTAAACTCTGTGAACTCATTTTGTCCTATACTTAAGTTACATCAGATAAGCATTATCTATTAGCACTTTTGTGGCATTATCTAATTTAGCATTTAAGGTTGTTGCAAGAATTTACCATCAAGTCAAAGAACAATGGACTAACAGGTGCTTGGAATATTTTTTTTTTCTCATTACCTTTTATCTAATAGGCAAGGGATTCTTCGTGAGATAGCTCCAAATCTGGTTGACTCAATAAGTTCTTATCAATCTGGATATATTGCTAAGGATTCTAATGTGAAGTTGGTCTTCCTACAAACTTCCTAAATGAGTTGTACTACAATAGATTCTGAATAACTTAAATGTTGTTGGTGCTTAATGTATTCAAACAATTTTTCTCATTACTCAAGATACTTTTTAATGAATTAACTTGCCTTTATTCTCCTATGGTGTAGGTTTTGCTAGTTTGCAACTGTGGTATGCTTTTTTTTAATATGGTGACAAGAAGAACGAGGGCAATAACTTCTAAATCAAGTGGTGTAACTCTTAATGAGGTCGAATCAGAGTTAACCTGCTATTGTGGTCTTCAATTACCACTTCTTATTGCAAAAACAAAGAAAAACGCAAGAATAAGGTTTTATGGATGTGCTAAGTTTGATGGTCCAAGTTGCTGCAATTTCTTTGTGTGGGTTGACCCAAAAATACTAGATCAAGAAAGGGACACGATAGTCGAACTGCTTGAAGGAAATCAAGCACTATTGGAGTCAAGCCAATCCAGATGCAACGACGATTATGTGAGCTCATTGATAGCTAAAATGAAGGCGCAAAAGGCGAAAAATGGACTTTTAAAGGAAGAGCTTGCACAAGTGAAGAAAGGGAAGATGCTCTATCAATTGAGATTTTTTCTATGCATGTGTTATATCATTATGGGGATTATATTTAATGTGAAAGCTAGTGAGAAGTTTCTAAGTCTTCCATAATACCTTGTTTCTAAGCTTGTATTTAATTACTTTATCCCGATTCTCTTTTGCCTTGTAAAATTAGGAAATTCATGTTGCGTGGAAATGTAAACAAGCTTATTTCATTTCGTGTGTTCTTTTAGTGAATGCTATTTGGATGATGATTTTCTAAATGTTCCATCAAAGGAAAAAAGACAGAGCACTCTCAGGTATTTATGGAAATGAAGTCTGGGAAGCAGCAACACAGTAGACAAAAGACAGAGCACACAAGAAGTTGAAAGCAAACCAAGCCTTTTATGACTACATACAGTTGAATGTGGCATATGTGTACTTTGAAAAATAGAGAGGAGATGGAATTAGATAAGAGCCACAAATTCTAGGAGTCTACATTAATAATGCAGCAACTTATTAATGTCCTTCGAGGTGATATCTACGGTACAAACTTTCTTACATTCTCCAAAGATGGGAGATGTAAAAAACGTATGGTACCGTTGTTAAAAGCAAGAGAGATTTACAAGTTATTACAACTCCAGCAAAGATCTAAGGTTAGAAGTTGGGAACTTGAAGCAACCAATGATAGTTGGATTTGATTTGTGATTTGTCATGTAAAATATGTCATTATTGAGTTTCAAGGAATATGCAATTTTCAAGCAATCAAAATGAAGTAGATGAAAAGGCCAGATGGGTAGTGCATAGGTTTGGTCACATTCATCAGAATCAGCACAATAATAATCTTATAGACATTTTGAAACGAGAAAAATGTTTTGAATATAGACTGCTTAAGTAATAATCATGACCACTTAACTTGAAGTTTACAAAAAGATAAATGAAAGATACTTATTCCATAAGTACCAATAGTCTTGTGAAACAGAGGTGCTCAATAGAAATTAAACTCCTATTCAAACAAAGAAACTGAAAAGGAACATGCACGTACCACGGCATGTTGTCTCAGATACACGGATGCAAAACAAAGTTGCTCTTTTCTTAGGCAGATAAATTTACACATTGCACTACTGCAGCCAAGAGGCAGAGACACGGGTAGGATATTTTCAAATGTATACAACAAAAGGGACAAGTCATTAAACACAGTCCCAACACGTTCTCTGATAATTACAAAATCACTGAAATTGATTGCTACAAAACATTATAAACCACAAACCACATAAGAAATTGACCAGCAAAACCAGCACCCAAGATAATGTTAAAGGAGAATTTCTTGTTGCAACTTTCATGAGACCTAACACATTTTGCAAGCACATCAATCCAAGTCTAATGTCTCGGGTGGTCCAACAGGTTCAAGTGTGCTTGATTCATAAGTTGTGAGCTTTTCATTGTATATGGTGTGCCTCCTGTGACTCTCTTCCAAATAGGCTTTGGGGGAGCAATTGAAGTATGAGATGATTGAGGCTGTGAACTCACTGGTGGATGTGATGGTGGCTTCGGCTTTGGCTTTATGGCAACATGTTTTTGAGACTAAGGCTGAGAACTTGCCTAGGGGTGCAATGGTGGCTTTGGCTTTACACCGATGTGCTTTCGAGGATAAGTTCTTAATGCTTGAAGTTGCAAATTGTCCTGGAGTTGCAATGGTGGCTTTGACTTCACAACAACATGCTTTCGAAGAACACTTTGAGATGATTGAAGCTATGCATTGGCTTGGGGATGCAACTTTGCCATTGAAGCTCCTAAAACTACTCATTTGTCCGGTTGTTTCAATAATCTTGTATCAGTTGAGCCAAGCTACAAAAGAATGGGTATGTTTTTAGTTTAAGGAGACAATCAGTTCCCATTGTAAAGTGATAAAACATACTCACATTGAGAATTTGAAGTTTGTTTTTAGGATTTGTGTAAACACCCAACCCTACCATTTTCTTTTTCTTCGATTGTGACTGCCCTTGTATCATTTCCATTTCAATGGCAGGTCTTTTAAACTGAAAAAGAAAAAAAATCGAATGTGAGAATGTAATCACAACACATGAACGCATGGATGGTGAGGTATTACTCACTGGAATTTTTTGAGGTCTGTTGCTAGCTATTGCATTGGCTTGAGCATGAAAAAATCATTGTCGTTGATTAACACTAGCTTCAGCAAAAGAATTGGCATGTCCACTACATCCACTTACATTAACACTAGCCTAAGATCCTCTTTTTTTTTTGGTCAAGACCCAACATCCTCTTTTATTTACACTAGAATGAGCAAATGCATTGTCTGAAGTATCTTGCACTGGTCCACTAAGTTCTAATCAAGCATTGACTAAAGTATCTTGTGCCGGCACATCGACTTTAGCAAAAGCATTGGTTGAAGTATCTTGTAATTGTACACTGACTTCTACAAAAGCATTGGCTAAAGTATCATGTAGTGGTGTACATCCTTTTGCAAAAGCATTAGTTGAAGTATCTTCAATTGGTGCACTAGCTTCTGCAAAAGCATTGGTTGAAGAATTCATCTGCCCACTATTATCTTGTACAAGTGCACTAGTTTCTGCAAAAGCAATGACATGGCCTTTGGATCCTCCTTGAGTTGTACTTGTCGTTGCTATAGTTTTAGCCTGCATATATATCCATCATTAGTAAATTGAAACCTTCACATTTATAACTTATAATGAATGAATCTATCACAAAATACTTGTCTTTTTTTGGGCCTTGATCCATTGGAATTGGCTTGAGATTGAGCTTCAAGTGCATTTGCATGGACCTAAAAAGCACATAGTAAGCATTCATGACAAGACAACAAGCTTAGAATCAACAAAATCAATTAGTTAAGAAATACCTTTTTCATAGGACATCATTTGCAATTATGTCCAACCACATGGTAGGTAGAACAAGTCATTCGCTTACCCTCTTTAGTCATTCTGTTATGTCTTATAAGCTCAAGTGGTTGCTTTCTTCTACTCATTTTTGGCCTACCGGGCATCTTTTTGATCGGTGGGACTGATGGGCTTCTTTATTAGTTTTGCCCCAAAATTTCTGTCATCTCACAGTAGACATCATGAATTGATAAGCACTTAATTATTTGTTTTTGTTGAAGCACTCGGCTAGGTAGTTACCTGGATCATTTTTCTTGTGGTGTGTTGCACATATGGCATGGCAATATGGAATTCCACTAACTTCCCAAGCTCTACAAGAACAAGTCTTCAAATTCAAATCTACAACATATTTGTCACCATCTTTCATAATCTCGGATCCTTGATCTCCATTCCATATCAAATGGCAATATCTACTAGCTATTGTATTATGATGTAACTTATGCACAATCCTTGAACCATAATTCCTTGTCCACCTAGCACATGCATCCCTTTGACTGTGTATTCTCTTCATAATCATGATTCTAATATCTTTAAGCATACTTACAATGGTCTTGCATCTAGCTTCCACACACCTACCATCGAAAGCTTCACTAAGATTTTTATCAACAACATCATATTTTATGTTGATGTTAAAGAAGGCTTTAGACCAGTGCTTTAGCTCAATCTAAAATAGATCATCATGACCTTGTGGAGTCATTTCCTTCAATCTCTGTCTATGCACCTCAAAATCTGACATATTAGTACTCTTAGCACATTTCCATAATTGTCTCATCAACTGCTTTCCTTTGTATTTTTGACCCCAATTAGAATATATATGCCTCGCACACATTCTATGTTTTGCATTTGGCAAAAGTTCAACTATTGAAAGGATGGGGCCCTGATATATAAAAAAAGAAAAGAAAATATTAATATTGAAAATTATTAGATATATTATTATAAACAAATTCAAGATGAACGATAGTATTATTACATACATTTTGTTGGTCACTTATTAAGGCCCAACCATTACCATTACCCATGTCAAGATATTCTTTCAATAAGTTGATAAACTCGCTCGATGTGTCCTTATTCTCAATTCTTACAACTGCCAATGCTACTAGATACATTTGATTGTTAGCATCCCTCCCCACAGCACATAACAACTCACCTTTGATCAATCTCCTAAGAAAACATCCATCTAATCCAATAATCTTACAACACCTTGCCAAAAATCATTTCCTACAAGCATCAAAGCAAATGTAAGCCCTATCAAATAATGGTAAGGAATTTGGTAATGGTCTTTCGACTTTCATTTTAAATGTGCTCGCTTGGCTTGCATTGTAAAGCTCTCCCAAGTAATCGTACATCAATGCATACTCCTTCTTATAATTGTCTTATAATTCCTTGAACACTTTTAGCTTTGTTTTCCTGCATTGACTCATAATGACATTCACCCCAACTGTTCTCTAACTAATATCTTCAACTAAGGTGTATTGATTTTAGGCATTGCAGAAATGAGAATCATGAAGTGTTTAGCTAAGAAAGAACTAGAAACTCTCTTATTCTCAAAAGTGATAGCACATATATGCTCATCAATGTACTTTTTCAAATGAAATGATCTAGTTTTGCTATCAAGAGCACCATAAATCATCCAATTATAATTAGCTTGGGCACACCTAGCTCTTGCAAATCCAATGGTGTTCTTGGTGTATTTAATTGTTCTTTGCTCAGCCATCGAGTACCTCAAAATTGCATCTTTGAACTCACTTGAATCTTCAAATGTCAAGCCAACAACAAATACTGGATTCTTACCATTTCAATCATATGATGGAAACCTACTCCTCCTTCTTGAATTAACATCATTTTCTTCTTTTTCACTCTCATCATAAATCCGAATAAAGATTTTCTTCTTCATCTGAATCATAGTACTCTATTTCGTACCCAGAAGCATCCACCATTAGATGATCAATTGATAATGGAGTTTGAGAGTCAATGTCTAATTGAAAAGTTTCTTCAATGTTAGTTCCAATTTTGAGTCTATGTCTCGTTGAAAATTCCTTTAAATTTCTTCTTGCATTAACCAATTCAAAATCATCATTGTCACTTGATGTTCAGCATCCACCAAATTACATGATCATTCTCATTGTCCAAATCTCTACTTTCACCCTCAACCTGATTCCCATCACTGTCGGCATTTCCAATCATATTTTCAAACACATTATTAGCCACATTGTTAACACTTTCTATATTCACATTAAATAAACCTCCAGTTTCCATCTCAACTCCCCCTATCTTAGCAAGCGTTTCTTCATCATCGACATGCTTAACATACAATTCAATATTTTCAGAGTGAAGATGATAATAAAATTGATCTATCACATCGGAGTTATCCCATAAGTACTTAAAAGTTACTTCATCTTCAAGAATAGTACTTCCAGGAACTCTATAAAAGAGTTTTTCTATTTAATACTCACACAGAACCTCAATAGCTTCAATTATGTTGGATAATGAACCCTTACTTAAGTCTACTTCAACAACATCGACCCTTCCATCTACATATTCTAGGAGCGATCCAACTTGAAATTTACCTATAAAAAAAAATAGTGACATAAACTTTGTTGTTGCCCGTTGGACCTATAAAGGAATTAAAACAAATAGTACTTTCAATCGTAAAATTTCAACTAAACAATACTAATGACTTTACTTGTAAAGAAAAATGGGTAGGGTAAACATACACATGTTGATGGATAACTTTGAGAATAGTCAACCCTCCTATAAACTCACTCCAAAGACAAGCATCAGCAAACCAACATTAGCAAAAAAAGGAGCTAAAAGTGATAGTAAACTGAACTAATTTAGAAGAAAGGAAGTCATCAAATCTTCATGTACACATCTCACAGATTGGTTTAGCACAAAACTGTATCATTTTACTCTTGTGATGTAAGCATTGCCAAGAGATTTCCTTCATTTTAGCTTTTTATACTAGATGGCTCTCAGGCTATTATTTTGCCATTAATTCGTGATGTCAATTGACAATTTTCAATTTTTTTTACTCAAAAAGAAAGACTAAAATGCAACTTAGCAGAAACATGTATAACAAACGTCATCTCTTGGTCACAGAAAAGGTACATTTTCATTTTATATATGCTACTTTTTGGTTTTATATTAATCATAGCAGCCTCCTTATTTTAGGTCACTGAACAATCATCATGCATATAAACTCAGCCTGTTGTCAGGTAGTTGTTTCCTACTTGATATGCTGCCAAGGGATGATCTTACACATACAGGCTCTCGTTTGTTTTGCATCCAATAAGATTAGTCAGATCTAATTTACATAAATATTTTAAGAGAAAAAGATATTTGTTTCACGAATTGCTATGTCTCGAAAACAAGAATTGCTGAACTTACTGCAATTTCAAGAACACGGGCCTCATTTACAAGTTGCTACTGAAGTTTTTGCTGTACTGTTCGACAGAACAAGCGGAGAAGCGGCCATTGGTGTTGACCGGTGGTGGCGAGGACATCAGAAGGCGATGGAAGAGGATAACTGTCTAGGAATTGTCCAGAACTCGAGCATGAATCTTGTTTCTTATGAGGGAAATCGGTTGCAAAGCTCAGTCATAGTGAGTGCCTCCATCGTCGACGCCACTCGATCCACCACCAAGGCTTTTATCGGATGAGTGTCGTGTGTACTCACACCAGCGTTTGACGAAAAATTGCGACTCGTGAGGTACCGGTGATTTGTGTTGAGATTTAAGGCTTAGGGTTGTGTTGATTCGGACTGGGAAGAAAGGATGGAAGAAAAACGCAAGGGGACATGTCATAAAAAAAAAAAAAAACAGAGGGGGAGATGTCGTCGTTTTGATAATGGGCAATATCCACAAAACTATATTGTTTTGCTGACCAACACAATTTTTCTTGCCCTAGTTGCCACGTAGGAGAGAGAAAGTATTAAAATAAGCCAAGTCAGCAAGTTCCATTAATATAAACTAATGGTGTTAACGGAAGGACTCAATTGAACCAACTTGACAAGTTTTAGGACTTGATTGCACTATTTGTAAGTTTTAGGACTTAATTGCACTTTGTTGACAAGTTTTAGAACTTCTGCTGAGTATATCCCAAAAGAAAACGATAACAGAAATGAAAGGGAGGGAGGGACTTCCTAAGACAGAAAAGACCAATAAAAGAATGGAAGAAAAAAAAAAGTTTAAGCATACACGCATACAAGATCTTGCCAAGCAGAATTAACTTTGTTTCTCAATGTCGGCAAGTATTCTAACTCTTTGTTAATCTAATCAAAGGAATTTTCTAACTTAAGGCATAAGTTAAGAGTTACGTACATTTTGAATTGCGGGATTTCATGGAAATCGATTTTGAGTTATGGTTTAGTTGAAGCGAATTTATAAAGTTTTGCACTCAAGCTATGCATAACGGACAACTTAGGAAATTTGCTTTGAGTGAGTGTTTTGTTGGCACATATGATTTGTTTTAGTCAATTCGTAGTTTAGGTAATATTTTACTTGATTTTGATGTTGTTTCTCGCTTATTCAATAGAATTGCGAGTTTGTCATCTTTGAGTAATATTCATTGTTTGGTTTTTCAAGCTTTCTCAAGTGAGTGGTGATTATCTCTTCTTTGAGTTTGTAAAGTTATATTACAAAAGTGCTATGGATTAGATATATTATGAGTGACATTTTTATTGGACGAAATTTGAATCGGGTATTTACCATTTTTTTTGTAAATAGTTTGAGAAACGTATTATGAAGTATACTGTGAAAAGTTATATGTCTTGCCTTGCAAACCTATTCTATGAAAGGAGTTTTGAAATGATTTGGGAAATGCTTTACAAAAGGTATTTTGATTGATGAACTAAGTTGCGAAAAGTTATTTGTTTTGGTTGTGAAATGTATTATGACTTATGATATGGATTTTGGATTGGTTTTGTAGATATTTGGAAGATAATGGTGTAATGCTCATTATTATTATGAATTTGGTTAGAGGTTTGTGTTGGGAATATCGCCAATGTGATAATTGTTGGAAAATCCCTTATGTTGTTTTAATGACGACAAAAACAACCAAAGCCTACTAATATGTATATTAATTGAGAAGAACCAAGTGATATATGCACAAGTCGATATGGAGAAGATGCCATAAATAGCACTAGGAGTTTCTAATGTGAGGAGTGCTCCACCATTGATAAGTGAATATTTGGAATGATCTTGATTGAGAGTGGACAAGTCAAAAAGATTAAGGATGTTCATGATGGCTTGAAGGTATAAAGATCTAGTGAAAAATTATATGGACCTGGAGATGGTGAAAAAGCATAGAACGAGAATGTTCAGTAAAGTTTAAAAGGACTATGAAGGTGAATAGTCTTGTAAAGTCGAAATTGCCAATATACTTGGAATGATTAGAAAAAAGATCATCATCATTATTGGGTGCAGCGGATTGGTATTGGAGTAGTAGATTGTTGACAGAGAGCATAGTAGAAAAAACAATAGCATGTTACATTTAAACTTCAAATGATTTAGCTTTAACAATATTAATGGTCCCACATTATTAGTTAAATGAGAATCAAAGCAAATTTACCAATAAATCACGAAATGCTATGATTCTTATATATTATTATTTAATTTATTTACTTAATTTATTCGAAAGTAATTTGCTAGATTGTGCATCTTTTAGTTTGTACCAATTATAATGAAAAAAAGTGCAGCTGGTTTGGTCCAATCAATTCTTGAAATAAACAACTTGTGCACACTCCATTTCCAAAAATGATCAATACATCAAGGACTACACTTGGATTTACTGAATTTGTTGCTGAATATCGGTATTAAATATGAAACTCTGGGCTGGAGGCCAGTGACCCAAGGAAATGAAAGAATCGGTTTCATTTTTCATACAATCTCCTCTTATAGAAAATATAAAAAATCAAATAAACTTCTTTTTTTTTGTATTACTTCACGTTTTTCCTATTTATTCTTTATTTATTTTTCTTTTCTTTATTCTATATAGTCAATATATTCATCTATCTATTTTATATAGTTTGCTTTGTACAGATGATGTAGAAGATTGTGATAATATCAATGACCTATGTGAGTTCAATGAAGACTAGGTACATGAATAAGGCTTGATGGGAAGGAGAATAAGTCAAAGATGACGAGTTGTTCATGATGACTTGGAGGTACTATAATCACTTATTATTACGGTAACATCTTTGGAAGCCAAGATACTCGAGAGGATTATTGGATGATTGATCGTGAGTCATCTACATGGTTTGTTTGTGGACAACATCAATAGATTAGTAATAATTTGCATGTCTTAATTATCGATAAGGGATTGTACTGATATTTAGTCATGAAAGGTGTTCGGTCACTATATAATTTGATTGGAACATCAATCAAGATTAATATTGCCGTTAAAAATGTTTCGATTCCTAAACAAAGATCACCGGAGTTCACTAGGAGCAACTATGGCAATAACGAGCAAGATGGACAAAAATACATAGCCACTACTTTATGAAATTGCCACTTTTAGAGAGATGTTGCCAATATTAGAAAGCTATTCTAATGATTTCTAGTGATGACCTACTACTGAATATGGTAGAATCAACAACTACTTGAGGATTGCAATGGGGAACGGTTATATGAGAATAGATGAGGATTGCAATGGGGAACGGTTATATGAGGATAGATGACTATATATTAAGTCCAAGAGAAGTAATGAGTTGGGTGGAAATGAACAAAATAAATCATGTGCTCAGACTCTTCTTCTTGCTTTGTTTTTGTTGATGTTTGTTGTGTATTTATGTTGTCAATATTTGGGTCATGATGATGTTTATAATTAGTGATAAGAGGAAGTGCACATGAGTCATAACAGTACATGAGTTCTGATAGTGTGATTTATTATAAAGGCAATACTTGATGATTAAAAATTTCTTGAAGATTATTAGTAGATTCCAACCTTATTGTGACTATTAGTGCAGGCTATAGACGTAGGCTTATGGATAAAGTGGAACCATTATATATATGTTTTCAATATCTTCTATCTCTTCGCTATTGGCATCAATGTTCATTATCATCACCATTTGTTAAACATCAAATGTTTTTCATAGTTCTCAAATAACACATTCGCCCACTTCTTGGTTGTATTGTTAGCCTTACCAGTTTATGCATATTCATATTAGTTTTAGTCAACGAAATGGACCAATGACGTGTGGTTGATAGAAAATGGTCAATGGATATAACCAGGACCATTTCACTTGTAACTATAACCAACTAACCTTGAGCTAGCACTGGATGCTTTATCTCCGGCATAAAGCCAACAATGATAGGCTTAGTCATCCTAATTATCAAGGCGTTCATGTGCACACAAAGAGGCGTGGTGTTTTCTAGTTCCTTAGTTAGTCGATAGACAACACTGTACGGTTGGGCATTAGTGGCTCGTGTGCATTAGTGATGATGTTTTGAGAGAGGAGAGGGAGAGAAGTTGATTGATTGATGTGAGTGGGACACATTGTTGCAATCATAAGGGTTTTGTTTATGAGGGCATTTTTGACAAAGAAAATGATAAATGTGTTAATGAGTCGACAATTTGGCTAAAGTTAAGGTGAAAATGTATATTTATAAAAAGTAAGACGTACAAATGTTATTCAAGTGAAAACTTAGGCATGATTTTTATATTTACCAAACAATAGAAAGAATTAAAAATACACCAAATGGCTATCTCACAAGTGGCTAGCAAAAAAAAATTCTAGGGCGAGGCCCATTTTCCCTTGAAGACAAAACTATCTTACACATGGCTATCTCACAAGCGGCAAGTTTCTATTTTACAAAAAGGGGATAAGGGACCTAAACCCATCCCGTCCATGTTCCATTATATTCCTATCCATTGTAAATGTTTTGTGAAGTGCTATCATAATATTTAGGGAATAAACCACCGAAAACCCCAAATTTTGGCTGAAGTGACAAATTTACCCTAAACTTTTTTTGTGACATGAAAAACTCTAAACTTTGGAAACTGTAACACATTTTCCTATATTAAGGGCATTTTCGTCTTATTCTTTCCGTTTTTCCGTTTTTCCGTTTTTCTTTTTTTTTTCTTCTTTTTTCTCTCTTCCCTCCACCGACGATGGTAGAGCCAGCAGAGGGAAGCCAACGTTCAGCAAGAGCTACTCTTGCTAGTGTCGAGCGAGGGTCGCCTTTGCCTAGGCTAGCTAGGGCCACCCTCGCCAGCGTTGGGCGAGGGTGGCCCTCGGTTAGGTTGGGCGAGGGCCTCCCTCGCCTGATCTGGCGAGGGCACCCCTTGCCTGACGTTGACGAGGGGTGCCCTCGCCTATGTTAGGCGAGGGGTGCCCTCACCAGATTTGGTGAGGGAGGCCCTTGTCGGACATCGGTGAGGGCAGCCCTCGCCGAACATCGGCTTCCCTCTGCTGGCTCTGCCATGGCTAGCAAAGGGAAGAGAGAAAAAGAAGAAAAAAAAAGAAAAGAAAAATTAAAAGGTAAAAGGACCAAAATGCTCTCTAATTTAGGGTAAATATGTCACGAGGATAAAAGTTCAGGGTATTTTGTGTTACGAAAAAAAAGTTTAGGGTAAATGTGTCACGGTTGGTAAACTTCAGGATTTTTCATGTCACAAAAAAAAATTGGGTAAATGTGTCACTTTGGGTAAAATTTGAAATTTTTAGTAGTTTTTTCCCTAATATTTATGTTAAAATAGTATTATAGAGAAAATGTTAAGTTTTGTCCGCCACAAAGTACAAGCCTTTTCTAGCATACTAACACTATATATTAGATCAGCCTCCCAATAAGCTAGTTCAGCCCTCATTTGTCAAATGACAATAACACCAACAATGATAATAGACTAAAAAGGGTACACTATAGGATCGAAAGCGCTTAACATAAGACCAGTCAGGAAGCTCGTTTTCTAA
This sequence comes from Eucalyptus victrix, assembly GCA_016097545.1. NCBI lineage: Eukaryota > Viridiplantae > Streptophyta > Magnoliopsida > Myrtales > Myrtaceae > Eucalyptus > Eucalyptus victrix. The sequence goes on along the minus strand of CM027843.1, from coordinate 43,081,180 downwards.
TTCCATGAGCGATTAATATCCATTAAAGAAAGGCTTAACAAAATAAGCACGCAAATGTCTTGGGACTCTCTTAACATTGATTTTTAGCACTTACGCAATGCATCCCGAATACTTAAAATCATGTGGAATTCATCAAAATCGCAAGTTGCAGCATGTCATGCTCACATGCACTCAATGCACTTAAATTTTTTTTGTTTTGCTTATGCAAACTTGTGTGGCTCACTTCTCGAGAGTGGGCCAATTGTTGACTTTTGATTTCTTTCGAAGCATTAAAATTTAAGATGAAATGCTAATAGAATTATTGAAGGTTGGGCCGTTGCTGCCAAAAAAGATCTTTTTCTTAGGCCCATAACTACTAGTCGGGTCAAAACTTGAATTTTTGAAGTTGTAAGATCCTATTATTATTCTTTACAAAAATCTATAATACTTCTAAATTTTTCTAAGAATTGAACATAAAAATTATCTACAATTTGTATGAGGCTTGATGTCAAGTATTTCAATCCTTAAAATCATGAAAAATAATGCTATTTTAGAGATTACATATATTTTTCCTTATTTTTTAGAATTTTTTCACTGCTTCTCATGATAAGATCTACTTAATCTAGAATGAGTGCCGTGGGATTGAACCTAGAGTTATGTTTCCTTTTTAATAGGTCATTCAAAACTATGACGTCCTAAGCAAGCAAGCTCTCATTGGAGATAAAAAGCACCATTAGCCATGTTAGAAAGTTTATTGGCGAGTTTAAGGAAGTGATTTCTTTCTTGTTAAAAGAGGAAGTTGTTTTCTCTAATCTAAGTTGTTTTTAGTTCATGGAAAAAGTTATCCATCGATTGATTATTTTTCTGAGTGTGCAAAAAGAACCGCCTAGACAAAGAATCGCCAAGATCGGCCAGTTCCTAGTATCCGATTCAATTTTCGATTCTAGAAATGGAACTGCTCACTTGGATCAGACCGATTATTTTATTTTTATTTCTTAAAATTCTTCACAATTTCCCCAAGCCCTCCCCTTTTTCTTTCCCTATTTGGTTGTTCCCTCTCTAGTTTCACGCTTGTTCTTTCCCTCAACCTTTTGCACTCACTCTTTCCCTCAACCTCTCACATTCGCTCTTTCCTAGGGATTCTAACTCGAAACATGATGAGGTGGTCGGCCATAGTTCTATTCATCTGGAACTCATCCCACCGTCTTCGAACTTAGGTGGGCCTCCCTTGGCCATATTGTTTCTTAATAATTGAGGGCAGCCCTTGCTGAAAAATATACATGATTTATTCAGATTTATAGCTTGTCTAATGGCATAGTTAAGAACGTTCGAAACATTTTCACACTCTTGAATGATTGTCTTTTTTATGTTGATGTTTATTTCGTGCAATTGGGTGCTTATCCCATTTGATTTATTTCTTATTCGAAAAATTCCAAAAAAGATTGTATGATAAATTATAATAAGTATCAAAATAAGTATCAAAATAAGATTTCTTGGTAGGATAGAATTTTGAAGAGAATTGCATCCTAGATAGTTTCTAGAAGACTGATAAAATTCCAAGTTAGAATGTGATTTAACCTAGACTACTTCCTAATTTAAAATGGGCGATACCTTATTTTAGATAATTTGTATTAATTAATTTTTAATGACAGATTAAGAATGTCATGTGCATGTCATATTGGATTAGATATCGTAAATTACATGTCATATATGCCATATAATTTAGTAATTGCATATTTAGCATTAACCAATTTGGAATTCTATGCTATGTTAGAACTAGGTCAAGTCATACATCATCAGAATAGTACATCGTGCATATCTACCCTTAAATAATTACATAATTTATTTTAATTAAAAAGAAAAACTCAAAAAGAATTAAGTGGAGTCATGTGGCAATTGAAAATCATATTTAAGTTAAATACTCAATTTTAATTAACCGTGTCTCTAATTACTTTGCTTTGAGGTAAGTAAATTCCTTCCTTATTCTAGTAATTTATTTACTTGCTTTGATTATTGAGTGTTGATTTCATTGATTGAGCACCCGTATGATCTCCCCTTGCATGTAAATGAAGGAGATTAAAATCAATTCATGTTGTGTGACAAATATATGTCTTTTAAAATAAAGAGAAAATATATCAAAAGGGTATTAGAGCAATCTAGAGTAATCAAATTTCCAAATACATCTGATCTTTGGTTTATAGAAGTAAAATACACTTTAATTGAGTTTTAATCAATCTACCTAATGCCAATTAATGGTGACTTTGAAACGAATCAATCTTATATGTTAAGAATTTGAATCTAAATTACAAATTCACATGAGTTTGAGAGAACCCGAATTAGATGTGAACTAAATAATTCATAAATCAAACCTTAGGACGGTTCACCATTAGTATAGATCACGACATCCTTCAAAATATTTATTGAAATGGACAAATCGCATTCAATATCGAGGGGGACATGACCAGATGTAATTATTGTTATTTTTCCTTTTTCTCTAATAAATAAATCCATTTGATGAGAGGAGCAGGTGATGGGAGACTTTTGTTGCGATAGGGGAGAAAAGTCAACGAGATGACTATAGGTGAGAGGATGGGAATCTAAGGAACCGGCGCCTTAGAGTCAACATTGGTGGGGGAGGAGGGTGGGGTGTTATGGTCTTTTCCTGAGTATTTTTAGGTTTTTTCTCCCCCTTCCTACGCGACATTGGACGGCACCGCCTTTAAAAATTCAGGAAAGGCATGGGAGTCAAATGGCCAAAAACAAATAAATAAATAAATAAATAAATGCACGCCATAAATAGTGACTCTTTGACTATAATGCCCTTGTACATGGGCGTGATTACCAACCCCCACAAAAAAAAAAGAAAAAAAAAAGATGACAAGTTACATCAGTTTAGCAGTAGCTCGATTATATCAATCCAGAAGAAAAAAGGTTAGTTGAAATGAAAATTGTGTGGATTTTTATTAATAAAGGAAAGGTAATTAATTTTCAAAGTATTTTTAATAAATATCACGATGCCAATCTATGCATTAGAAACTGTAATTGTAAGGATTATTTTAGAATTATTGAAAATTCTTAATGCACATGTGAAGAAACTTGTCAACTTTACGTATGAACTTATGACGTATTATGCAGAGGGGATGAGAGCGTCCCCATAAGCCCTTTAGGTATTATGTTTTTCAATTAAGTTCTTTCGTGCAAATATCCAAATAATAACCTAAGCTCGTGCACATATAGTTTTCTTGTGAGGTTTAAAAATGAGAAACTTCGTCACCTACCCTCACACAACAAGGTGATTACATTTTGCAATTATAAGCATGGATGCAAATTGTCAATCTTGAACATAACTCATGCTATAAAAAACAAAAAGCACGTTAATACAATTTTCAAAATACTTGCTCCGTTTGTTTCGAACGATTCAAAGAACTTTTTTTTTTTTTTTAAAAGTGATTGATTGCATCACTCACAGAAATGAACAAATAAAAAGTATTCTCGTCATCTACAAGAGTATTTATACATAAGTTATTGTTGGCTAATTATTCCAGTCAATCCAAGCCATAATTTATTTATAGAATAAAATGTTTTTCGAATTATTTATTTTTTGTGAAATAAAATGAGGTTATAAAAACAATCACTTTCTTAATAGTTATCAGATATACTTTGCCATTTCCAAGTCGACATCATCAAAGCCTTGGCGGTCGTGGTGGTCAAAGCTTTGATGTTTTGCCCCTCTCTCTCTCTCTCTCTCTTAAATGGTAGATGGACGTTTATGGAAAACTCGGCCGCTCCTTGACATCCTTCCCCAATAGTCCTTTCATCACCAAAATCCCAAATTCTCCTCCACTGGCAATTCCACCGCGAGAGAGAGAGAGAGAGAGAGAGAGATAGAGAGAGAGAGAGAGTCAAATCAAAAGGAGCGAGCTTTCTCACGGTCCTTTCTTCCCTCCCTCCCTCCCTTTCTCCTCCTTGCGATCGAGAAAGCACGGAGCTCGTGCACGCTCCGGGACTCGGAATCGCGGCCCAATCGGAGATCGAAGCCAGAGCAATAACGACGTGGCGACCTCCATTGGAGCAGAGCTTCGGAGGGAAAATAGTCAAACCCCGCCTCGGTTCCCTCTTTTCTTCCAGGAGCATTTATGGAGACGGATGGCTCGCCAACGTCCCCGTCTTTAAATTCCCCCGTTGGGTGTTGATGGTCTTTTTGGGTTGTCTGCATCAAGCACTTTGGCGGGCAGAGTCGAGAATTCGCTGAATTTTGCTCCGTTTCTTATTGTGAAGAAGAGGGTCGTGAGCGATTAGTTCGGACATGACCTTCCTCCACCGAGCGAGACTCGACATCGCAGTCGCCGCCTTCGTCGTCGTCGCCTGCGTCGCCGCCGTCACGACGCCTCGAGCCAGAGCTCAGAGCTCGACTCCCAACTGCAACCAGACGTGCGGGACCGGGAAGTGGGCGAAACGCGTTGACTACCCGTTTGGGTTCTCGAGCGGATGCGGGATCGAATTGGACTGCAAGGCCGCCGTCAACGCCACCGAGAGCGAGATCGCGATCGGCGGATTCCGGGTCCTCAACGTGACCCGGTCGAGCATCCTGGTCAGCCTCCCCGCCGCCTGCAACCGCTCCGTCCGCTTGGCCTCGCCGCTCTTCGCCGCCCGCTACGCGCCCTCCTGGGCCAACGGCTTCCTCCTCCAGAACTGCTCGGATCCCCCGACCGGAGGCGGCGGCGGCGGCAGCAGCGGCTGCTTCATCCCGACCAGCTTCTTCATGGAGGGCAGGTTCGGGGCCACCGGCTGCGGGGCCAGGAGCGACAACATAAGCTGCTTCTCGCCGGAGGACAGACGGTTCGACGTGATGGGGTACGACGCGGTGCTGGGCGCGACCGGGTGCGAGATCCTGTTCTCGGCGGTGTCTGCGGTGGGCCCGGACGGGAACTCGCTCGAGTTCCAGGTGATCGAGCTCAGCTGGTGGCTGGAAGGGTCCTGCGCAGACAACAGCACGTGCGCGGAGAACGCGAACTGCACGGCGGTGCGGCTCCCTGACGGCGGGCGCGGGGTCCGGTGCGAGTGCGAGGAGGGGTTCGAGGGCGACGGGTTCGCCGCCGGCCACGGTTGCAAGAGAGGTGAGTCTGACTCGACCGACGAACACGCACGATGCATCATTATCATCCATTCACGCACTTCACACATTTGATTTATTCCATTTTCTAAATCGATAAGAAGCTCGGTTTATTTCGTCAAATAATAGATTAGTCTATAAATAAAAAAAATTGGAAATGCATGGTGAATTTTCCTATGTGCCAGGAATCTGATGTGACACGACGCATTAGTGAATCTCGATAAGAAATACTCACCGTCTCCGATTAAGTATTACATGAGCCTAGTCCATACTAAACTGGAGTCCGACCTTGCCGACGCGATTGAAGAAATTTATAAGTAATTCACGCGGAAATTTACTTCATAGGAGTAGGTTTTAGTGACGTTTTGGTGGTGCTATCAAGATTTACAAGCGATGTCGCTCGGGCGACTGAGTCATTGTCCACGTGAAAACGGCTGGCGTTTTGCTTTTTTAAATATCAAGCGTTCATCACCACGTCATGAGTAGATTACTACAGGAAATAGTAAAGAAAAGTCACGGTATGTACTTGAACTAATAGCCATCGGTCCATAATATTCAGGCCATGAAATGAGCATTCGTGTGAACATTTCTCATGTCATTATCATGTAGCTCTTAAAATCACTTTCTTTATCTTAGATTTACCTTTCAAAAGTTCTTCTGCGGGTCGGCCTAATTTTGCTTTTTGACAAAGAGCGACAATAGAAAGTAAACATTCGTGTGCGACTGAAACTCACGTGGTAACAATTCGACCAGGAAAAAGAAAAAACTTACACAGGAAGCGCACGTGCTTTGATTTGGTCAAAGTACGGTCGGTCCTAAAGGCTAAAACTTGTAGTAATAAAAGAGCCGCAGTAATAGGGAAATGGAAAGAGGATTTGTCAGCACAACTCTCCCTGCGACCGGTCAAAGATGGTGGATACGTGCGCCCCCTGTTATAATTTGACTAAACCCATCATTTGGTTAACTCTAATATAGGTTATGAAAAGAGGGTTGTTCTTGTTTACTAATTCCTGGATAGGATCTTTGCACTCGAATCCCCCTGGTTTGAAGGGAGGGTTTTGAGGGGTTGTGGAGTTCCATTAACATGAGGAAAGGAGGAGGAAGAAGACGGCAGAACTTTTGACCCCGCAGCCCCATGGTCAACGCGTTTCTAGTTCAGGTTTTCTCTTTGGTATGGTGGGAATGCAGCAGTTTAGAACATGATAAGATAAGGTGCCGTGTGAGATCTTTGACCACCGTGCGCATGTGGGTAGGCGTCGAGTAAAGTAGTACAGCTTGCTTTTTTCGGCCCCTTTGAACGATGGGCTGGAAAGATTCATGTGCTGAGAATAGGAAAAGAGGCGTGGAGGACTCTTCTTGTCGAAGTCAGAGACTTTCGTGCCTCTCGGCTTTCCATTTCGGATTGGCATGAAGAAGCTGCTCTCTGCTTTTAGCGAATGTGGACGGGTTTCTGGCGGTCCGGGTTGTTACGTCCTCTCTCGAGGATGCGCTTTAGTAGTTTTTCGTGAATAATGTCAAGTGGTTGTGCCAAAATTCGCCTGAGAATCACGAGTTGCAGTTACTCTCTATTGCAAGAATTGAAATGTATTTATGAGGGTGCAGTGCCAATAGCATTGTAGTGTGACGCGGCATACCGATGACCCCTTAACTAAGAGAAGGAACATGGCAATGACCAATTCTGATTCTGTTGAAAATGAGAACTTTTGGGGTTGAACTTAGCTTGTTTGTTCAGGTTAATACCAGCAGATGCTGCATTTGCTCCTCTGCTGATGAATAAGAGCTACAGAAACAACTCTGGGCTTGATTTTGTGCTAAGGAACTCAGCTTTTCGTTTGGTACCTAAACAGTTAATCCAGTATCACGTCATATATTGTTAATGAAGTAGGTTTTCCGAATGGAGCGGAACTGACTGATAACTCTAGAAACATTTGAATGCTTGCCCGATATGTGGAGTGCTCTGAGGAACTAGTTTCCACGTATTCACATTTCTTCATCCTTCCAATCTGAATAGGTGAAAAATTTTCAGACCCTAGTTGGAGTATATTGTTTGAATGCCTTGCAAAAGATTTATGTCCAGGATACTTATGCATACGACAGCAAGAACGGGAAGATGTGCAAGCATCCCTGATAGCAAGCACTTTTGAAGGCTTTGATGCCATTCGTTAAACTCTGATCTGGTGCCAAAAAACGTCTCTACTAATCCATTTCTGCACATGTTGCTTCTCTGCAGTTTCGAGTTGCAATGCTTCGAAGTACTTCTCTGGTGATTGTAAAGGAATGTCGAGGATGCGTCTTCTTGTTGGAGGTACGTAATCTTGACTATCTGGGAACATATTGCTAGCTGCAGATTTCTTGATTCCGTCTGTCATGCTGCCATCGACACTGTTACTTAATGTCATCCACACGATTTTTTTCCTCCTGCGACACATGAATTAGACTGGATTAACACTTAAAATCAATGCTTGCGCTTCAACATTTCGCCTTTTGAGATTCGAAGCTAATAGTTGACTTGGTGAAGGTCGAGCTAATTTTCTCACTATGATGACCAACTCGATTTGCATTTTGCATTGAATCGGATACTAGATTCAGAAGGGTTTTGGTCTCTTACAATCTGCAATCTCTTAGATACAAGGAAAGCATTATCTTACATTGTTTTGCTGTTAGGGCTGGTTGCTGGAGCTTCGATAATGGCTGGTCTGGTGGGTGTATATTTTTTCATCCGCCGCCGGTCAAGTTCGCTCAGAAGCCAGAAGAGCGCGAAGCGGCTTCTGGATGAAGCCGCGGGGAGCTCCAGCATCCCTCTGTATCCATACAAGTACATCGAGAAAGCTACTAACGGATTTTCCGAGAAGCAGAGATTGGGGAACGGCGCCTACGGGACGGTTTACGCGGGGAAGCTGCATAGCAACGACTGGGTTGCCGTGAAGAGAATAAAGAATCGAGACACTAACAGTATCGAGCAAGTCATGAACGAGATCAAGCTCCTCTCGTCCGTCAGCCACCCGAACCTGGTCCGCCTCCTGGGATGCTGCATCGAGAGAGATCAGCAGATACTCGTCTACGAGTACATGCCGAACGGAACTTTGTCGCAGCACTTGCAGAAAGAGAGGGGGAAAGGGCTTCCTTGGACCGTGAGGCTCACCATTGCGGCCGAGACGGCAAATGCCATCACGTACCTCCACTCGGCCGTCAACCCACCCATCTATCATAGAGACATCAAGTCCAGCAACATCCTCTTGGATGTCAACTACAACTCGAAGGTGGCGGACTTTGGCCTCTCCAGGCTTGGGATGGTGGAGTCGGAGCTGTCCCACATCTCGACAGCTCCACAGGGGACTCCAGGGTACCTTGACCCTCAGTACCATCAAAACTTCCACCTCTCAGACAAGAGCGACGTGTACAGTTTTGGGGTGGTTCTCGTGGAGATCATAACCGGGCAGAAGGTGGTCGACTTCTCCCGGCCGCACACTGAGATCAACCTTGCCGCCCTTGCGATTGACAGGATCGGCAGGGGGTGCGTGGATGAGATCATAGACCCATTCCTGGACCCGCATAGGGACGCCTGGACGCTCTCATCAATCTACAAGGTGGCCGAGCTGGCCTTCCGGTGCCTCGCCTTCCACAGCGACATGAGGCCATCCATGACGGAGGTGGCAGAAGAGCTCGAGCACATCAGGCAGAGCGGGTGGGCGCCGTTGGACGAGGACGTGGCATGTGCCGCATCGGCCGTGGTGTCCATCTGCTCGTCGCCTTATGCCGTGAGCGAGAGGTCGACGGGAGGCACATTGAAGAAGAAGGCCAGCACGGTGAGCCAGAAGCTGTTCGTTCCGCCCAAGCCGGCTGAGATCTCGAGCTTGGAAGTGGTCAAGGATAGCTCCCCGGTCTCTGTTCAGGACCCTTGGTTGAGTGATGATCACAGCTCACCTTCATCGAACAGCTTGCTGAATAACGCGACTCGGTGATGATCAAAAGGACGATCCAATTTATATTTTTGGCCCCCTAATGTTTGCCGGCCCTATTTTGTGACTAATCTTTCAGTTATTTTGCAAATTGGGTCGAATCCCATATAATGATCATAAATTTTACACGGGCAAAACAAAGAAAAAAAAATTGTGGCTGATTCACCAGGCTTTTTCAAATTATCTTACTTTTCCTTCCTAGAGACACGCTGGAATATGTTCTGGGTAGGGGTGAGCATGGTCCGGGTTGGGCCAGTCCATCTCCTAACCCTAGGACCAACCTGCACAGTGTTAGTCTTCAATTTTTGTGACCAAGGATCGATCGTATTGAGCTTGGGACAAAAGACAAGATCGACCCAATGGGTTCAGTCCGGTTTTAGGGTCAACTCAGGACCAACCGATAATTTTTTATTTCATTTTTTGAACTCCTTAAAAAAGCGATTGAGGACCAGACTGACCCAATGAGTTCGATCCGGTTTCAAAGTTAACCTAGGACCAACTAATAATTTTTTATTTTATTTTTTGTACTATTTGAAAGGACAACCGAGGATCGTATCGACCAAATGAGTTCGATGATGAGTGAGGTTAGCTAAAAAATGTAAGCGATGAGGGTCAAGTGAGGTGAGCGTTAAACAGAATAAGCATCTAATGTTGAGTATGGAGCAACAAGCCAAGCGAGCATCAAGCGGCGAGCGGCACAAGTGACGCAAAGCGAGCAACACGAGTGTCGAGTGGTGATATTTCAATTTTGGCAAATTGAAGACTAAGAGGACAAATAAGATAGAAGAGAATGATTACTAGAGGAAGATGCTATAAGGTGCCTTTTTGGACGTTATAAGTACTCCTCACAAAAACATTTTCCTCTTTTGTAAATTATGACTATTGACATCGTAAAAGGCATTAAAAACCTAAGTTATTAAAGAATAATGTAAAGTTATTTGAATTCCTCACTAAAGAGCTGTTTAATGTTATTGACGTCGTTTATTTTAAGATTTTCTCTATATAAAAAAATTATAAATAATGTTATATATATAGTCAAGGTTGGTCTGGGTTGGATCGACCCGGAACTCTTAGGGCCCAGGACCAACTTGCACAGTGTTGGTCCGAGAATTCTAGGATCAAGGACCAACCCAGTCTTCCCGGGAACCGGACCAAGACTAGCAGGGTTGGGTTGGTCCAAGGTCGTCAACCCTAGACCGATGTTCACCCCTAGTTCTGGGTGGAAAATGTAAAGCTATATGTCCTCTATTCAGGACACCAAAATTCAAATCTAATTCACAACTCAACATTAGAATAGCTCGCATCGGAGAATCATATTTTCAACGGGGCCAATTCCATAAAATAAAAAAAAAGAACTTTAGGTGTTGTCCTAAATCTGGCTCGAATTTTATTTTGTTTAAAAAAAAAGCACTAACTTTCACTCATGTCTCAAATTTGGCCCTTCGTTAACTCTCCTTCCACAAACATCTGACATGGCATTTCCACTCAAAGTCTATTTGAAGATGAATGAAGTGAGTCCATTACAAATAGGCTTCACATCTCTATTTAACTACAAGATGCACACTCTTTTAATATCTCGCTTTAAGGCAATGTAATCTTTTGCTTCCAACCTAGCTTCTGACATTGAAAATAGCTTGCCAATTGTTAATTGATCTAATGGCCCTAGCTATGTGCCTCGTCCCTTGGAACTGAAGCTATTGAATTATTTTTCCCATGAGAATCATCTGTAAAGTTCACTTCAATGGAGGGCAGATTAAATTTAACAATTAACAATTGACAAGCTGTTTTCTCGTTCTTTTGGGTCTCATTCTTAAATTTAATGCCACGTCGGATGACTGTGGAATGAGGGTTAATGGAGGGCCAGATTCGAGACACGAGTGAAAGTTTGTGCTTTTTTTTTTTTTTTCAGACAAAATAAAGTTTGAGCCAGATTTGGGATAACTCCTAAAGTTTGTGCTTTTTTATGGAATTGGCCCATTTTCAACATTGGTTACATGATTGACATGGTGTCCAATATTCCAACCTTTGCCATATCATAATTTAGAGGCATATGGATACATGGATTCAGTTGAATTATGTGATTTTCCTACTTTTGATCCTATCGGGGGGCCTCTGTGGGGCCACCATCATCCAAGGCGTTACCCTTGAGGCTGAGGTAGCTGCTATCGGGGTCTGAAGCCCTAGCCTTCTCAAGCTTGAACTTCTTATATGGCTAGGGTTTTCATTTTATTTTGCAAATCCTTTTTTATTATTTTTTTTGTTTAGATAATTTTGAAGAATTGTTGTGCCTTTTTATTCTCATGGATTATATGGCTAAATTTGGCTTGGATTGGTATGGGTTATTTAACTTACTTGGTAAATACAACGTAGGTTAAATGGGTAGATTTAGGTTAAACTCATTTATGACCTGTCCAAATCTAACCCAATCCACCCATTTGCCGCCTCTACTTGTGAGATAGTGTGTTGGTAATGCTAGTGTTTAATGCAGCTTGTGCGGGTCCAATCTCGGCAAAGAGAGGGCCTTAAATCTAAAATCCATTGCCCCATCGTAAAGTTTCCGAGGTGCATCGACTCTCCCACTCTTCCCGTGCTTTTACTAGCGTGGCGATCGGTGATCCTACAAGGCTTCTATACTCCCAGATTCCAATCGTGACAGATCGAGTTCTGGACCTTTTGGCTAATCTAAGTTTAGAAAACCGAACTCGCGCCTGATCCTAAATAGTTTCTACCTCGTGATTCAATCTTCTTCATCATGTGACGTCGGAGTCTGTCCATGCCGCATTTTCGGGTATTGTCCACACGTCACGTAAACAGAGCTCTCTGCTAAATAAGTAAAGTAAAGGGGGTGTCGTGCAAGCAGAAGGCGCCACGTGCGCAAGCCTCCTTCGTCGTCGAATTTGCATGGAGCAGGGGAAGGACACCGAACTCGACAGTCAAAAGCAGGAAACGGTTCAAGATCCGAACCTTCGCAGTGTCCTCCCCAACCACGAACCATCCCTCCGAGGAGCGTACAAAACTGCACCCTTGTCGCCACCATCGACTCCCAGTCGCAGAGTGAGATCGCCGCCACCGTCGCCGCTCTCTCTTCTCCAGACCCGTTCTCCAAAGATCGGCTGCAGCATTTTCCGGCGGGGCGTGACGCTTGAAGAAATGGGGAGGATGGATTATCTCGCGATGAAGACCGATCCGGCCATGGACGACCAGATCAGCACCGACATCAATGAGCTCAAGGTTGCTGCCAAGAAGCTCTTTAATCACGCTGCCCAGCTCGGCGGCATCCGCTTCGGCACCACTTTCCTCAAGTGGACCGCCTCTGCCGCCGCCATGTGAGTTCTTTTTGGCTTCTCTCTCTCTTTCTTTCTTTCTCCGCCGGTCGCCGTTTCTTTCGCACGGCGAATGGGTTTAGACGAGCCTGTTTTGTGGTTGACTTGGCAGATACCTGTTGGTGTTGGATCGCACGAACTGGAGGACCAACATGCTGACCTCGCTCCTGGTCCCTTACGTATTCTTCAGCCTGCCTCCGTCCTTGTTTCACATGCTGAGGTGATGATCGCGCTGTTTCGATTGTTAGAGCACGAAATAATTGAATCGTGAGCTCAGGACAAGATCAAGATCTTTATGCATTACATATGTTGTAGCCAGTTCAGCTCGAGCTTATCTGTGCTTGTATGTTTAGTGAATTAACCTGTATAAGCACGTTTGGACCAGCCGGTCGATTTTTCGTATCGACTTCAACACAGCTATATAGGTTTTAAAACAGTCATTACGTGTATGCGAAGAACCGTTCTTTAAACACTTTAAGCCTTTGTTACAGTACGATCGCTTGAACGAATTTGACAGATGCAACACGATTAGTAATGTCAATGACATGTCTTTCGCCGACCTTAAACTGAACTGCCAAACAGAAGTTCGTATCGAATGAGGCCTATATTTTCAAGACACGTTGTTTCATGACATCGCTGACGAGCAGTGGAATTTAAGCATCATAAATAGCTCGAGATCTGTAAGTTTTTCCTCGAATATATTTGTGGATAGTACGTCCTTATCGAGCTGTGATTTTCACAGGGAAGATTTTGGAAAATGGGTTGCTTTTATTACAGTGGTGCTGAAGCTCTTCTTCCCCCGCCATTTCCCAGGTAGATCCTTAAGGCTCGGTCGGTTCACCATTCGAATTATACGCATCAAACGATACAACAGAATGGCAATCGACCGTGCAGTTATTAAACTGACATCTATAATCTGCTTCACATATATATAATTCATTTTCCTGGTTGATCGCTGCAGAATGGTTGGAGATGCCGGGCTCGTTGATCCTGCTCGTAGCGGTGGCGCCCCACTTCTTCGCACACTACCTAAGGGACCGCTGGATCGGGGTCCTGATATGCCTCCTCATCGGGTGCTACCTGCTGCAAGAGCACATCCGCGCGTCGGGCGGGTTCAGGAATGCCCTCACGCAGTCGCACGGGATATCCAACACACTCGGGATCGTGATCCTGATCGTGTTCCCGGTCTGGGCGCTCCTGATCCACTTCTTCTAGGGATCATCCATCCCTATTAATGCCTCTCTACTGTCCTGATTTGTACTTTGGCTTCGATCCTAGTGGTATGTCAATGCTTGAACTGAGGGATCCTGGTTCCTAGAGGTGAGATGCATCTTAGGGCGGGATCTCAGTTAACTAGCGATGATGCTTTGTTGTGTTTGGTTGTACTAATGAACTGTACCACCGAGCAGTATTAAAAATGGCACCATCTTCCTATCCATCTAGCTCCATGCTGCGCTACGGGAATGTTCGATTTAAGGCATCGGCAAAGCAATGACTACCCAATAAGCGAGTCCATCACCACAGCCTCATTGGGGGTGAGTGAGGAAGCCCGAGAGAGCCGATACATCTTAGTCCACATCCATCATCCTTCCCAAACTAATCAAAGTTTGTTGAGATTGAGGATAGTTTAAGGTAACCAAACCCGTAAATTTTGACCTATTAACCATGTTTCACGCTACAATTTAAAATTTTAAAACAATGGATAGTAATCACATAAATTTCTACTTGACACCGGAAAAGGAAGATTCAAGTTAGATCATTAATGATCCACTATTTGTCTTTCCAATTATCGATTTCCTTACCACAGCCTCAAGTCAACAACCAGCCCAAAGATGAAATGTCATCACTTGCTATACTCTTTTCTTTCTATTTCTAGTTTAATTAGAAACAATTTTAGCTTAAAGCTTGAAGATGGAGAAATATCGTAATCTAGCTTTTTTTTTTTTTTTTTAGTATAGCTCCACATAAACATTTTTTTTACCCATCCCGCGGTGGATGAGTTGGTTCACGCTTTGCCCCCTCATTTGGGAGGGGAGAGGGTCGAAACTTCTCGCTGCATTGCACGACTTAAGTGAGGTGCTATGGGAGGTGGGCTCCCTGTGCTAGTGCCCTAGGTTTATGTTACCAGCCACGCCGGTTATACGGCAGTTCCCGACCATAAAAAAAAAAAAAAAAAAACATTTTTTTTTCCGACTAATGAGCATACCAATGATGGTATTTACCATAATCATATCAAGTCACCATCTAGTAGGGTGAGCATCGGCCAACCTCGGACCAGCCTAGTAGGACCTACCGAACCTGGCTAGTCTTACTAGGTCAGTCCTTGATTCTAGGACCTTAAATCTCCAAGGACCCTTGAACTTTACACTATATGGGTTGCTCCTCTTTTCTAGAATTTTAGAGTTGATTCAATTATGACTAAATGATACATACACTATATATCATATTATATTATATATTACATTTTAAAATTCGATCGATTTTTTAATTTAAAAAAGAAAAAAAATCAAGAGAGCTCTTCCCTCGGACCCGGTCCATTGGGCGCGGATCCAGGGGAACGGTTGATTTGGTAGGTCCCACGGTAATTACGTGGTTGAGTGGGACCTGTGGGACCTGTCGAATCAACTCGCTCCCCACTGTCGAATCAATTCACTCCCCATCAAAGCCCGTTGGGCCTATTCCGGCCCAACAAGAAGGTCCAGCGGGCCCAACCCGATTTCTCGCGGTGCCCCGACCCATTCTCTTTCCTTTCCCACTCGCCTCGATTAACGGTCGAAACCCTAGCACGCCGTTCGCTCCCGGCTATATAAGCCGAGCTCGACTCCCACATCCTCCACACCGACGACCTCAACCCTTTCAAGTCACTCGACGCCGCCGCCGCCGCCGCCGCCTCAGCCGCCGCCGCGATCCGAATCGCTCCAGTCAGCGTAAATGATCTGATTTACCGTTACGATTTGCGAACTTTTGTTCCGTTTCCGTTTCAACGGTCGATTTTTATTTCCCCTTTTGGAAACCGGGCGATTTCTCCGCGATTTTTCGAAGCACTCGGTTCCGTTTCTCAGTGACGAACAAGAATCGATGACGAGTCCGATAATTTTCCATTCTTTCTCATATCGTGACGACAAATCGAGGCATTTGTCCGAGAGAAACGCGAGCTTTCTTCCTCGTTTTGACCCCTTTTTTTTTTCCGAAAGGAAAACTTGTTTCGGCTGGGATTTTTTGCTTAGCAATTCGTCTTTGCTTGCTTGCTTCGGGTTGCGAAATGGGAAAATTTTGGGAGCGGGCTGGGGGCAAAGTGATGATGAGTTTTATTGTCATCAGATTAACGAAGTGACGATTCAATTGAACCTCCTACTCATACTGATTGCCCCCTAAAAAATTCCAAAGTTTGCGATTGGCATTTTCAGGTTAAATCAGATTGAATTTTCGGCTTAGGCATTCGGTTGCGAAAGTCGGGTCGGGCTCTAGTCAAGCTTGCCCTATCTATGTCTTTAGGCGCCGTCCTTTCGAGTTCAAGGCCTCTGTTTGCTTACTTTTTACACCTTTTTTTCTTTTTTTTTTTCCCGAAATGCCAATTGTGATGGTTGATAGTACAATTTGAAAGTGCATTGACATGTGACTTTGCACGAATTGTGAAGGGATTTTGCTATTCAAAAAAGAAAAACAGAAACTCAAATCGGCAAAGGAGGACGACCCCAAGTGAGGTGCCTTGGTGCTAGATCTAGCTAAATCTAGCTCATTGGTCTCTCTCGTTGGCCCTTGAGCCCTTTGTTGGGACATTTTCCGAAATTATAATACTTTAGTAAAGACAAAGTTGGAAGAAAAAAATGGCAATGCTAAGCCCCAAAACTAAGATAATGAACATTTAACAAAGTCTTTGCCGACTGGAAATTGCCAAAGGTCTTTTAATAAAGTGGTCACCAAATGTAGATTGATAATTAAATTCTAGGGAATTTTGAGCAAACTTTGTGGAACATTTTGATGGTAACTAAAACTTTAGGGGGCATGGGTCTCTACACAAATTGGTGGTTGAGTCTAATGAGTTGCTAATGAGTTATTCTCTCCCTCCATGAGAGCTTTCTCTCTTGATCTCGATCTGAGAGTATTTTTACCTCCTGTTTTGTGCCTTCTGTCCTGCAAACCACAGAAAATGAATCTGCTAATGAAGATTACAGATTCAGTCAAGAGGTAGAAACTTTTATAATATTATATCTGCTCATGGTTATTTTGGCCAATTGATCTTCTAATATGCTAGTTTCAAACCAAAAGCACTATGGAATTTGATATGGAACCTGAAAAGCCCTCCAAAAGTCAAGATGTTTATTTGGAGTCTATGCCAAAACGCCATTCCCACAGCAGAGAACTTGCGCAAAGAAAAATCATACTTGAGCCCATATGCTTTGGGCATGTCGCAAGCACCCAAAGACTGTAGAACATAAATTTTCTTCTATATGAATGGACCAAAGAGGTCTGGATGCACCCTGATTTGGACATCGTCATAGATCAAGGCTTGAGACTGAATGGAAGACAGGTTCCTGGAATCCAGGAAAGAACAAACATAGTCGACCGAGAGCTCACCCACCGCCGGAAGGGACCCCCGAAAACGTTGATGGGTCATTTGTGGAAGAAGAAAACAAAGGTAGTGTCTCCTGGCTATGCCGAGACGCCTCTGGGAAGATCATTGATGGTTTTGCAAATAAGGTGCAAGCGTCCTCCCCGGAGAAATCGAAACCCTAGCATGTTTGGAAGCATTTCACCACTGCAGTTCGTGCTCTGACCAAAAGTACCAGCTTGCGTAGGACCGTAGCTCTTTGATAAATGCCCTCACAAATCAAGATAAGCCATCCTGGGAAGTACAGTCGATGGTCTCTGCGTACAAAACTCTGATGGGCCACTTCAAAAGCATAAAATTGGCCCACTGTCCACTGTCCAAGGGAAATAAATCTAGTGGTGGCTTGAGTCTCTAAGGCCCACAGACGAAAGTAGCTCTCTTGTTGTTGGACCTCCAATCCCCCGAAAATCCTATCGAATCTCATCTGTTCCGAGGCCAATTTTTCATGTAGCGGGAGTAGGGGTGAGCGGTTCCCGGTTCTTTACAGGTTCCGTTAGGAACCTGGAACCTACCCTCGGGTACAGGTTCCTCATTTTTGGAACCCTGGAACCTACCCAAAAATCAAGAACCCAAACCTACCCTCACACAGGTTCCGGGGTCGGTTCCAGGTTCCTACAGGTTCTTTTTTTTTTTTTTGGTCTCATTTTTTTTTTGTTTCATTTTCAAGGTAAAGTATGCAACAATTGCTCAGTCCCGCCATTGGGTAAGATCATAAGGAAAAGTTGTGTCTAATGTTATAAGCCAGCATTGTGATATCCCAAACCACTCTTAAGTTTACAAGCAAACTTAGTTTTGCTATATCAAATTTTTTTAAAAAAAAAAAAAAAGCTACCAACAGCATACCTAAAAAAATTCGGATGTCGAACTCACATCTATCTCCTTCTCCGGCAAATCCAGTTGCAAGCATTTGGGGACTTCACAGCTGTAGTCCCCACTTCTATTTGGTGATGCCAAGTCCTCCCTTCGCACAACATTGAGCATGAATCCATCAGGAACCCTTTCTGCCTGTAAAAGATCAGCAGTGTTCATCAAGTATGTCATTGGATTCTTCTACTTTCATGGTACAAAGGTTAGAGTAGGGAAAAAGAACACAGCATACCTAAAAAATTCCAAATCCCACGGCGGATGATTTCCAAGCTAGCAACGATTGCAATCAAGGCCTGGAAACTCTCAATAAGTGAATTTATTGAGTCATCCATCTGGTTTCTGGATACCAGACAATTGGTATTATCCAAATCAGCAGACACATCAACATCATATTTAGCCTCATCCTCATTGACGATCTTGTGTTCGGGCCATAGACTCCTGCTTGCAACTGTTTGCAAAATTACACCATCGAGAAGTTAACATTTAAAAGTACAGAAAAAAAAAAAACACCGGAAGTTAACACATGATGCCAAGTTCAATTTCAACTTCAAGCATAAGACTACAGACCAAAATCATCAGAGCTAAATGACTACATATATCTCTGGCAGTCTACGTACTACGGCATGTTTAAATTACTTTGAAAGGACCTCTACTATACCAACATGACAGAAAGGACAGAACTACAACTTCAAGCATAAGACCACAGACTGAAATCATCATAGCTAAATGACTACATATATCTCTGGCAGCGTACTTACTAAGGCATGTTCAAAATACTCCTATAGGACCTCTACCATGCCAATATGACAGAAAGAACAGAGCTGTGCATGTGAAAAAGGAAAATTCATGAGACCTAAGAGGCACATATACCAGCGCCTCCCCTGCAATACTGGTATACTTTATCCAAAGTCTAAAATAGTTGCTCACATTTGTGGTCTTCTCCTGATGAGTTTCCTGCATTTCTACTACTATTTTGGCACACCTGAGCGCCAATGCATGGCCTGCAGGTGAAAAACAAAAAGTGTCACAGAAAAGATCAGAATGACGGGGAATGTGGATAAGGAGTTGAATAACCTAGAACCTGATATTTTTCAGAGCAGTATTGTGCTTCTCTGCAGCTACCACAAATTTTATCTCCTTTCCATGTTCCACACCAGTTACAAAGTGGAGCTGCATAACAACAATACATTTTGGCCAAAAAGAGAAGGATTAATACCATAATTATTGAGAGACTAACACAACAAAACAAGTAGTCAAAAGCCCATCTATGAGTTCAGTCTTTGAAATTAGGCTCTTAAAGACAACAACAGAACCAAGTCATTGTATGTGCACTGTCATAAGGTATAAACTGATAAAAAAAAACAGAGGATAGCATATTCATCTGCTCGAATGTATGTGCACTGTCATAAAGTATTCCATCCACTTCCAAAGACAAAAATCAGAACATAAGTGACTAGGAAAAGACATAAAAAGCTACCTTCACTCTCTAAAGGTTTGTCACTCCCATCATGTCGCGGGGGTTCACTTAAGTATTAGGAATTGTCACGAGGCAATTGGCAACGAAAAAATTTCACACTTGAACACCACCAGACCACCAGAGGACCAAAAGAATCAGACAAATTAGATTAAGACAAGTGCACAAATAATAAATTGAAATATGACTTGCTGAATTAAGACAATTAAAAGTACCTTCGAGATGCATTTACTGTAGGTCACTTCCATTGTTCATGTCGAACACGAAGAAGACAAGACATCGATGGACACATGAACAAATATATTGTACAATGAAACGTGGATTCTCTATCAGAGGTCGGTGCATTTAGAATCAGCCACAGTCCTCTACAGACACTCGTCAAAACCATAATGGCAGAGCAACTAATTCTCTCTAACCATAAAACTTTGCATTCAGCAAGAACAAAATTGGAACACCATCAAACCCATCAGCCATAACACGATGATAACAAGAATCACCCAGAAAAGAGAACAACCCAACCACAACTCAATCGACTCTAGAGCTGGGTTCCCAAAATTCAAGAGAAAAACGTAAAAAAATTTCACCTCCAGAATTCATCGATGGTAGAGAAAGTGTAGATCGGGCGCATGGAGGCACCCAAAGCCATCTGCTTTGATTTTTGGCAAGGTTATCGAACCATAAATTCCATGAGTGCTCAAGGGGATGCGGCTGGTCCGCCTTGGGCTCCTCCTTCGCCGACTGCTCAGCTAAGTCCTCTTCGCCCGCAATCTCTCCCTCCTACACCTCCAGGTCGCCACTGCTTGCAATGCTCTTCGAATTAGGGTTAGGGTTCGCGGCGACGGGGTTCTTCTGGTCGTCGGCAGTCGCAGCCGCCGTCGCTACCGCAGATTTCACCGTCTCTTACACCACCATGTTCTTTTCTTAGGAAAGTTTTGCAGCTCTCTCTCTCTCTCTCGCTATTTCTGTTGCATTCGCATATGAAATCAAGGGCGGCACGAGCGTGGCCCGACTGGCGTCCAGCAGCGGGACGACCGGTGTCCGGCGGAGGCTGAGCTGCAAGGCGAGCGAGGGGTGACGGCGTCGAGGGAGGCAAGGGCGAGGCGAGCGCGGGGCGACTGGCGTCCACCGGCGTCCAACGGCGTCCGGCGGCGGCGTCGAGGGCGAGCAACATCCGGCGGTGGTGTCGAGGACAAGCAGCGTCGGCAACAGGCAGAGGCAGAGGACGGGAGAGACTGAGAGAACCATGAAAGCGTGAAATGAACTGAAGGTTTGAGTCGAGGCTTTTTTGATTTGGGGCTTTGGAACCCTAACCGGTTCCGGTTCCGGTTCCTTTCCCATAGGAACCAGAACCGGAACCGGAACCGCCGGTTCCCAGAAAAAGGGAACCGGGAACCGGAACCGGTCCCTTTAGAACCGGAAACCGAACCAGAACCTGCGGTTCGGTTCCCCGGTTCCCGGTTCTACCCAGGAACCACGCTCACCCCTGCTGCGGGAGCACTTAAAGTAATGAATGAAGAAAATTTCTTTTAACAAAAAAAAAAAAGGTCTAACGATATAGACCAAATTAGACGATTTTAATAAATCAATATGTAGAACTTAGGCTTTGTTTGGTTTGGTTTTTCCAATAGGCTTTGAGCCCCAAAGCTCATTGGGAAAAATATTATGTGTTTGGCAAGTATTTTCATAAGTTCATTGATCAAATGTTAACATTGAGAAGGCCAAAAGCTCAAAATAGGTCCGGACTTACTTTGAGCTTTCAGCATTTTGAAAATACAAGTCCACTTATACTATTCACCCATTGACCCCTTCTTTTAACCGTTCATCTTCCCCATAGCTTCACTTAAGGTTGTGTGACCTCAAATAGCCTTGTTGGTGACCTCAGATAGCCTTGCTGATGGCTAGATTTGGCTGTCGGTGGTTGGCCGGCCATTGGTCAATGACAAAGCTTCATCATATTTGATTTTAATTATTTTTAAATTAATAAAAGCCTTTTTACAAATGTAGGGTTTATTAAACGATATTTAAGCCAAAATTACTCTTTAATACATTTTAAAATTACAATTTTCCAAACACTAAAGCATTTTGGAAAACCCCTTTACCCTAAATGTATTCGCATTTTGCCAAAATAATTTCGTTAAATCTGAACCAAACAGGCCCCTAATAAAAGTTGGAGTTTAAGGGGCAAAAGAACTAGTTGTATATAGGATGCAACATCGTCAATGCGGGTCCAAAAGTCCTAAACTTATTATACGGTAGTCAATTTAGTTCTAAACTTTTTAATTGCGCCAATTTAATTTTAAACCTTTCGATAATTTATTACATTAGTTCAAAACTTTTCAATTATGTCAATTTATTCATAAACTATTAGATGATTTACTAATTTAGTTTTAAATCTTTTGATGATTTGTCAATTTAGTCATTTCAACTAATTTTAATTTGATGTGATGGTCCTATTAATGTGATCCTATGTAGCACAACTAACGCTGAAGATTTTGCAATTTTTAAAATTTTTCCGCATTTTTTTTTATTTTTTCCATATTTGCCCTTTTTGATTGCCAACCATAGATGAATGTAGCCGATCCTATGTGGCATGACCAACGTTGATATGGATAATCTTTACAATTTTTTAATTTTTTTTTCCATTTTTCTTTATTTTTTTGCCTTTCTCTTTTTTCTTTATTTCGTATTTCCCTCTACTGATTGTTGGCCATAGGGGAAGGTGGCCCCTGGCGGCTTCTGGCGAGGGTCCCCTCACAAGGAATTGATGAAGAGAAACAAGGAAAAAAAAGATAAAAGATAAACAAAAAAAGGAAAAATGTGATATCTAGATTTTCGCTTAAGCCTCGAATATTTAACAGTCCATGCCACGTCAATGAGCTTGCCACCAAACCACGTCATTTGAGCTACAGTCACCGTGTCTTGCCACCATATCATCAAGTCACCATGCCCGATCGCCTCATGCCGCCGTAACACCTCGACACTATCTCATCACGTCCCCAAACCCATAGCCAGCTTCTTCTTGTAAGGCCACGAGCTGAGTGATGTGGCCATTTCAAGTTGAGTTGTCAAAGGGGTAAATGAAAGTTGCTCACCAAAGCCCACATCTACCCTCAGCCGTCCCTTCCTTAAATGGACAACAAACTCCTTGAGCTGTCAAGTGGTAAATTGAGAATTACCACCAGACAGCCATGTTTCTTTTCCCTAGCAGAATTTTCCTTGAATTGCCAACGTTGACGGAAACATGGCAATTTAATCTCTTATGGTGCATGCATGAGGAGGTGGAAGAAGGCAATATAAGCATAAACCAATGCCATTTCCTACGACTTTGTCATCTTCACCCTTGGACTCTTCATCACGCCTAAAAAGACTACGGCCTCTCATTCTCTCTTTGGTCATGCATCTTGCATGGCTTTCCTTACCATTTTCATCGATAACATGTTGTGACATCTCGGTAAAGTTACGTACTAAGTGCAAACAGAAATTATACGGATTATCATCATGACATGACCTGTTAGTTTCAATTATCGCACTATAGTATCCCGACCTAGTTGGTTAGCATGTATAACATGGATATTTTATGATTTGAAGCTTTTCTAACACCCGATCACCCTATAGGAGTCCTGTCACCTAGCATTAGATAATTCAACTAAGGACACATATAAGGATCGTGAAAAGCTTTGTTAACTTTCCTGTTGAAAACCATTTGGGTTTACATATGTTGACCTGGATTCCTTACGAGTCGTTCACTTATGTACAACATATATTTACATATTTTTGAACAAAAGTGTAAGTAATTAGCTAGGAAAAGGCTGAGAGGGGTTCCTAACTTCACTACTCCTTACACTAGCCTATGTCTATCAAAAACAAAAGACGTCTTCTCTAGCCACGTCACAAACTGGGCACCTAAGCACCTCCTGCCCCAGCTCCAGGTCCTCTAGCATTGAACTGAAGAGGGCCAAACAGCTCCCCTTCATGGTTTATAAACCAAGCAACGAACCTCATCGAGATCTTGTCTATCATGCCATCATCCATCCAAAGCATAGCCTCATATCTTGTATAGGTTAGCTTGATATCGGGGTCATATACGTCGTGAAAAGAAACATCAATGTATGTTATCACTTGTTGACACCTAAATTTTTGCATAAAAAAATGGGTTAATTTTTACCCCAAAAAAATTAAAATTGCATGACATATAGTTTGGGAAAAATGCCCAAAAAGTCATAAACCTTTTGTCTTTATGCTGATTTAGTCCTAAACATTTTTATGTTGTACTAATTCAGTCATTTCCAGCCAATTTTGGTCGGATTTTACTAATCTGGACATCGGCCGGCTAACGTGGCCTGATTGGTGCTTACATGAACCACTTTTAATAATATTTTAATATTTTAAAATTATTTTTCTTTTTTCTTTTTTTCTTCTCCTCTTCTTCCTCTAGCCGATCGCCGGACCTCAACGACCGGCTAAAGACGACGGCCGGCGAGGTCGAGGTCGACCTCGCCGGCCACCTCGCCAGTGGCTGCGAGGGTGGCCTTGCATTGGGCGGCGAGGCTCGCCCATGGCCAGCGAGGGAGAGCCCCGCCAGCTCGATGCGAGGTGGCGGCTGGATTCGGTCCTCAAGGTCTTACGGAACCAAGGCCTATCGTTGTCCTCCTCCAACACGTTGACGCCCCGTAGCATGGAGGCGAGCTTCGCGGCGCGCGCCAAGAGTGCCTTCTTGATGATTTTCAAGCTCAGGTCTTCGTTCGCTTCCCTATTGTCGTCATCGTTGCTGCTGCCGCCGAGCGGCGCTGCGAACTTCGGCTCGTGCTCCGCGTTGTCTCCTTTGTTGAGCTCTGTCGTTGTTGGCTTCGCTCTCCTCCCCATGCTCCTCGCACCGAGCTGGTGGGGCTCACCCTCACTGGCCATGGGTGAGGCTCGACCCTCCCTAGATCTGGCGAGGGTGAGCCTTGCCACGCAAGCCTCAAGGGCGGCCATTGGCGAGGTGGTCAGTGAGGTCGAGGTCGAGGTCGACCTCGTCGGCCGTCGCCTTTGGCCGGTCGTGGAGGTCCAACGACCTGTTAGAGGAAGAAGAGGAGAAGAAAAAATAAAAGGAAAAAAGGAAAAATATAAATAAAAAATTCAAAAATATTAAAATATTATTAAAAGTGGTCCATGTTAGTACCGATCGGGCCACATTAGTTAGCCGACATCCATTCAGCAAAATCCAGCCAAAATTGGCTGGAAAGTATTGAATTGGCAAAATGCAAAAATGTTTAGGACTAAATCGGCATCAAAAAAAGGTTTAAAAATCAGCACAAAGACAAAGTGTTTATGACTTTTTTGGCACTTTTTCCCATATAGTTTAGAAACATTTACTTTATTCCCATTTGGCATTGAACCAATGGTGAGTGTTGATACGGCGTGAAATTTTTCATATATTCAAGTGAGATTTTTCACATAATCAGGTAATATACACCAAGAGATATATTTTTGGGCAGAAAGGAAGGTTTCTGATGGAATATTTGAAAAAAAAATACAAAAAAGAATATTGCGCAGGGTGCATATATTTCAAATGAAATTGGAAACAAAATATGCCGAGAAAGATCTAAATTTTTCTCCTATAAAAGGTGTTGTGTGTGTATGGACATAAGGGGAGGAATTTGAAAAATTTGAGAGTAAATACGTGAGGAGTTTTTGGGGTTTTGTGAGTGGAAATTCGAAAAGAAAAAATTTCTTTTGGAGAGAAAATGTCAATTTGCTCAGCCTCATTCGAAAGAAATAGGGGGCAGAGAGTAGTACAGAGTGTCGTGAGAAAGAGAGAGACATGAGAGAGAGGATAGGTCAAAAGAAAAAAAAAGAAAAAAACAACATTGTCGTCTTCTTCAAGGGCCCCATGTCCACGTCGGCCTTGCGTCCACCGCGTCAGTACTGCCTCCGCCAGCCACCACCACGCCTTTGCCATTGTCACTTCGCCACCGCTGCTCTGTCGACGTCTCGCCAATTGCTAGAGATCCCCCTCACTTGTGAGCTCATACTGCGCTGCGTCCCACTTCCTCCACAGTCGCTAAATCCCAGTGCCGGACGCCACACCAGCAACCCCACTCGTCCCTGTGCCGGTTGTTGCGTCTGACAGCAAGCCCCAAATGTAACGATAGCTCCACCTTGCCTCCAACCTATGCTGGTTCGCAACGCTGCTGCTGCTTGCGACCCTATAAGCCGACGCTAGTCCTCGATGTGCTCCACCTCACCTCAACTTGCGCCGGTCCACGACGCCATTGCCCTTCCCCGACACCATCAAATCCAGTGGCCCGCATAGCCTCGTCGCCTGCAGTAGTCCACGCACCGCACCTCACACCCGAGCGACCTTTTGCTACCGGCCACCTCCATTCCAAGCCTCCTTGCCGCGCACTTGCTGTGCCCTTGTCGGCGTCTCCCCCTCGTTTAAGCTTCGAACCGATTGCCTTTGGAAAAAGAAAAGAAAAATCAAATTAGGCAGATTTACTTTATTTTATTAGGCAGATTTATTTTATCTTGCTTTCTTTATTTGAAATATTTCCCCATGCATAATTGAAAATCTCGATGTACCACCTAATTCGCAACCGCACATGGATTTTTTACTCCATCTATAATGCTTTAGATGAAATAATTAATCAAGAGGGAATAAAATTGATATTTTGATTTTTAAGGCTTTAGATCAATTTATCAATTTTATTAGCGAGAAAATCAAGTTTGATTTAGATATTATTCCTTGATTTGAACGATATATGGTATCTTTGATGATTCTGAATGGCTTGGTGCCTATCTCATCTTGATTACTTTATTTATCCTGAAATATGTTTGAGTTAGATTAGGTTCATATTAGAATATCGCATGCTTTAGGGTAATTTGCATATTTAGACTAAGCATTTTACTTATTCTGAATTTTTTGAAATAAAAAGTACCAAAAAATAAATTTAGGATGTTAGATTTTCATTTCATTAATTTAAATTGCATGTTTAATTATTTGACAATTTTAATTTCGAATTTTTATAAAGAAAATAAGAAAAAAAAAATTAAGACATCCTTTGCACGTCATTGCATATTAGGATAAAATTGCACGTAGTTTAATTCTAGACAATATTTTCTAATTTATTATAGGTTTAGGTATTTTTAGGTAGATTGCATTAGGGATTTCTAAATTATGATAACATTCTAGTTTCAAGGTCAGGCTTAACCTAATTGCTAATATAAATTGGATGATATCACAATCTCAATAGATTTTTTTATAGCAATATTCTAATTTCGAATTTCATGAAAATTACAAAAAAAAATCATCTTAGAATGAATTAATTCCATTCTCTAGGATAGATTGCATACTTATTAAGAAAAAAAAAATTATGTGTACGTCATCTAGAATTAAGTTCATGAAATGCATGTCATTTAATGATTGTCTTTAGGTCCATTTATTTAAAAATTACTCATCATTTTAGGTCATTTGGTTATATTGCATTGCATATAGATTAGATTTTATGGAACAAGAGAAAATTCTTAAAAAATTTTTGAGTGATTGCGTGTTAATAGAAAGCCCTAGGGTTTTTGGATGTGAATTTTGAATTAGCCTTGCAGATGCTTTCGTTGCTACAAGGTAAGTCTCGTAATTTATTCATTGCTTTCTTGGGTGTTAAATTGGTAGTTTGCGCACCTGCATGATCACCTCACATGTTAGAGAAATAGATTTAAAATCAATTTAAGCTGCTTGCCAAATGTTTTTTTTTTTCAAAATAAAAGAGAAAGGTATCGAAATGGTGTTATAGAAATCTAATGTAACCAAGTCTCCGTACCCAAAGTCTCTGGTTCATATGAGTAAAATAATTCTCTCATTATTTTACTTAGGTGTTTAATCGATCTATCGTAAACTGATTAGTGTCGACTCCTAAATTAAAATCCATTTGCATATTAAAAAAGCTTGAACCTAAGTCGTGAATTAGTATGGGCTTAGGAGAGTTCAAGCTAAGTTTAGGCTTAGTAATCCACTAGCCAAACTTTAGGTGGTTCACTTAAAAATTTGGTCCCGACAGCTTAGCGACTCTACTTGGGATTTGAGTTAAAACTCTTAGTCGACTTAGGCCAATTTTCTTTTTTGAAAAATGTTTTTATTTGGCAGCAAGAATCCCAGGTACGTCCCTAACATTTAAAGTGTTAAATGTTCTTGTTGATGGGGAGATATAAGAGGAGTAGTCTTTGCTAACCTTTGTCTTGCAAGTTGGAGTTGGGGATGAATGTTTTAAATTCAAGTTATTAAAGTGTTGTTTGATTTAAACTGTTGTGCATGCCTTACATTTAGCACTATACTATTGCACACACAACTTGCCGTCGAACTTGGGCCGCACTAAGATATTTAGGATGGTATTGAGTCAGATGCGACTTCGATCGTGAGGTTGTGTAGTAGAGGTTGCTCATCTCAATCCCGAAAGTTTTTTCTTGGTGTCAAGAGTGTTTATCTCTATCCGTGAGAATGCACTGCATTGGGGTACCATTCTTGACTAAGCCGAAGTTAGGAGGACTTGACTTAGTATGTGATGCTGCAACTAAGTCATCCCACCCTTTTAACTCCACATTGCTTAGCTTTCTAGTTAGAAATCGAACCCCACATTTCATGCGCTTTATCTATGTGGTTGCTTTAATCGTCTGGTGAAGTAAGTTTTTTGCCCTTTACTCTTGCAATTTACTTACTTTATTATGCCTTTCATTGGTCCATGACATTAGGTTGGTCAAGTCCTGGTCTATAAACAATGAGAAAATCCGACATTCGATTCGTGCCTGCACCAAAGGTTGAACTCAAATCATGGTGGGATTGTCTAGGCCACGATGGCCAAAGCTATGTGGAAAGCAGACTTGGTAGCCTTGTTCCCCTCCTCGACATTGGTGTTTAGAGTGGCATCATGCAAGCACTCTCTCATTTCTGGTGCCCCCAAACATCAACGTTCATAGGATAACACTCCGACTCTGGAAGAATACAACATTGCCATAGGAAAACCCTTGGAATTGGAATTAATAAATCCACCCATTGGAATAGAACCAGAATCGATTTTGTCTGACTTTCTTAGGATGGATAAGAATTTGATGAAAAGAGTGCTGAAAGATAATTGTCTTGCATGTCCTTTTTCCTTCCTAGATCAAGGTTTTGTTAGTGCTAACACTCTCTTAAAAAGTAAGATTTTCCTCCTAACCTTCTTCGGGTTTATTGTTTTCCCTCTTCGTAAAAATGCTATCAATCCCGCTATCGTATGGGTAGTCAAGCAAGTATGTGCAAGGATTAGTTTTGTCAACATCATTCTAGCTGAAACATTTTTGTCACTCACCCGATTTAAGGAAGATGTATACAAAACCTTTCGTGCACCAATTGAACTTTTACAAATTTGGTTCTTTTCTCATATGAGTAAGATCGATATTTGCATGAATATTATTAATGTCATTGATTCCCATCATCCCATTGAGGTATTTAAAAATCATTAGGATCAAACTCTAAATTTCTCTTACTCAAAATGGGTCAAATTGTTGAAAAATCCGAATACCAAGATTTTCCTATGGCATACAAAATGGTTCCAAGTCTCCAAGGCATGTCTCTCTCATGGCGATGATGAGCCGATCCCGCTATTGGGGATCACTAGTGCCACTTCCTAATACCCACTTTGAGTGGCCTGTCAATATCGAGTTGTGCAGGATCTACCGTCCCCTCTTAAGCTGGGTTTGTTCCAAGTCTGGTTCACTGCCAAGGATGGTGATTACAAAAAGGAGCTTCGTTATATTGAACAAGCTTGGCTCGCATGTCGTAAACAAAAGTTGAGCTTGCTTGAAGATGAGCTTGAGGGGAAGGAAAAGACTTACTATGTCACGACTCGATACATCCGTCAACACAAGATCCCGACCGAGTATCTCCCAAAGGTGTCAGATGTGATTGAAAGGCCCACTCGACAAGCGGAGCTTAATTGTCACAAGAGGAAGATTGAAGAACTTGAGAAGCAAGCCAAGAAGGATGCCAAAGAGAAGAGGCAATTACGTCGAGCATTAGCTTCCCATTTGTTTATGGATTGAGCCAAATAAAGTGGCTTGAATCTATTTAGGCTTTTTACTTTAGCTTAATGTTTAGGAAGTTGAGTCATTTACTTGATTAGTTTATTTGTTTAGGGCCTTTCAAGTTGTTTTTGCTTGAGCTCTTGCTAACATCCCCCGTGCATCAAAAGTCATTGATGAAGGTGCTGAGTGAAATTCGTGTACTGAAAACGATCGAGGCAAACAAGCTGGAGGAGTTTGTGGGATCGGTCCTTCTCAAGGACTTGATTGCTTTTTTTGATGAGAAATTCCCTCTTGAAGGTAGGGGGCATAACAAGGCACTCTATATATATTCGTCAAACATAAGGCTTCCCATGTGTCCTGAGTGCTCATTGATAATGGGTTCACTCTAAACATATGTCCGTTGGCCACCCTTCACTGCCTCAAGATAGACCCATCCAAGATACATGCTGCGAAGAATTCCGTGTGAGCTTTTGATGGGACAAAGGAGGTGATCGGGGAGATCCATCTTGATGTGCAAATAGGGCCGGTCATTTTTAACATCCCATTTCAAGTGATGGATATCCCTACCGCATTTAATTTCTGCTAGGTCATCCCTGGATACATATTGCTGGAGCGATGCTTTTAAGTCTACATCAAATTGTGAAGTTTGTGATCAAAGGGAAGATGGTCACTGTCTATGGTGAAGAAGATCACCGAATTTATCATGAGATAGCTATCCCCTATGTGGAGCTAGACTTTGAGTTTAAATCGAGTTACCACTCATTTGAGTTGGTGTCCATCATTCATGCTTCTCAAGAAGCATCATCACCCCCTCCTGAGGTTTCAAATGTTGCCCTTATGGTGGGAAGAGTGATGGTTGAGAATGGTTTTGTTCTTGGTAGTGGTCTTAGAAGAAATGGTCAGGGCATTTGAAACCCCATTGAAGCCCCTCAAAGGTCCCGTTCTATTGTGTTAAGGTACCATTGAAGAGGTGGAGAAAGTTCTGGAGGGCAAAGATAAGAAAGGCAGAACCCACCACTTGACCAAGGGTGAGGGAGGCAAAACTCACTACCTCCAAACATTCACGAGACATTCTTTGGTCCTCCGATAATGATGCAAGATGAAGCAGAAGTGATGGATACCCTAGGGCAGCCAAGTGGCAAATTCGAATATTTGGTGAAGTATTCGGCACCTCCCAGCTTTTACATTGATCCTCGCGATATAATCCCAGATGGATAAGGTGGTATGGACGATCCGACACCCCCAAAGGCAAAGAACCTTGATGATGCATTAAAAGGAGTTACAAGCTTATTCAAGGACCTCTACATATGAGCCATTGATGAAGGACCTTCAGAAGAAATGGGCCCTGGCCCATAAGAGTAACTCGTTTATTGCTTTTCTACATTCCCTTGCGTGGGAATCTTTATTGCTTTATAGGAATTGTTTTTGATTTCTTCTTTTTTGCTTTCTTTTTAAAGTTTGAGAATCTCACTTCCCATTTAATAAATGTAATTGATTGATGAATTTCAATAAAATTACAAATTTTATTTTGAGGGCATGATGAGGTACACTAAATCAGTCCGATGATGATATCTAGCCGATAAAAGAAGAAAAATCCAAGGAGAATTCTAAGGCCTAGGCTTTATCATGCTTTCTCTCCAGCCGATAAAAGAAGAAAAATCTAAGGAGAATTCTGAGGCCTGGGCTTTATCATGCTTTCTCATCTCAAAATGTTTTCACAAATGCTTTTAATTTTTTTTTCAAAAATCTTTTAAAAAATAAAATATAGTTTACCCTATTTGTCTTTCTAATTCATCTACTTCCTATTTCAAGAACAGTCTTACGGCATGCAAAGGTGTGAAAATTGCCCATCCAATACAACAAATGCTAATATTGACAATCCAAAAGATTCAATTGAGGTGCAGTGTAGCTGGGAACAACATGAAAAGGCCAAGGCTCTTACATCCGAGCAAACCATCATTATTAATTTAAGTGACACTAGAGAAGCCAATGAGGTGAAAATTGGGGCAAATCTCCCCAAAAGCGAGGCTGAGCGGCTAATTTAGCTACTTAAGGAATATTAGGATATCTTTGCATGGATCTATGCTGACATGCTTGGTTTAGACTTGTCGATCGTTGAGCATTGCTTGCCTACTAACCTAGACGTGCCACCTAAGAAGCAGAGGTTGCAGAGAACTAAACCAGAGCTCTCGAAGAAAATAGAGGAAGATGTGATGAAGCTTTTAAAGGTGAGATTCATCGAAGTCTCACAATACCCAGCATGGGTGGCTAACATTGTGCTGGTGATGAAGAAGGATGGTTGAGTTCGAGTTTGTGTCGATTATCGGGATTTGAACAAGGCCAGCCCGAAGGATGATTTCTCGCTACCTCACATAGATATCCTTGTGGATAGTACTGTCGGATTTGAGCTATTCTCGTTTATGGATGGGTTTTTCAGATACAATCAGATAAGGATGAAGGAGGAAGACAAAGAGAAGATTGCTTTTATCACCCCATGGGGAACCTTTTATTATAAGGTCATGTCCTTCGAACTCAAGAATGTAGGGGCAACTTACCAGCGAGCCATGGTTGCACTATTTCATGACGTGATGCACCAGGAGATTGAAGTCTATGTTGATGATATGATTGCAAAAACCCGATCTGGAAGAAGTCACGTTAAAACTCTGAAGAAGTTGTTTGATCGACTTCATGAATTCAAGCTTTGACTAAATCCTGCTAAATGGGTGTTCGGAGCAACATCTGATAAATTACTCAGATTCATCGTGAGCAGTAAAGGAATTGAAATAGACTCATCTAAAGCTAAGGCCACATGCGAGTTGCAACCCCCATCGACAATGAAAGAAGTCTGGAGTCTTTTGGGGAGATTGAATTACATAGCTTGATTCATTTTCCAACTTTCTGAAACTACCAAGTCGTTCTTCAAGCTCCTAAAGAAAAATGCACAAATCAACTGGGATGATGAATGTCGAGAAGCGTTCAATAAGTTGAAACAGTACTTGATGAATCCACCAATGCTTGTCCTGCCATCACCGGGGCATCCTTTGATTCTCTATCTCACCATTCATAGTGAATCGTTGGGCGCAATGTCGACTCAGGAAAGCCCTGTTGATAAAAAGAACGAGCCATTTACTACCTGAGCAAAAAGTTCACTGTATCATAACTAAAATATTCTGATGTTGAAAGACTTTTTGCTGCATTAGTATGGGTATTGCATAGATTGCGATAGTACACATTACATTATTAGACGTTTCTCGTGACTAAGAACAATCCTATCAAGTACTTGCTGGATCGGCCAGCTTTGGTGAGTAAGTTGGCAAAGTGGAAAATTTTGATCTCAAAATTTGATGTGCAATTCGTGCCACAAAAGTCCGTTAACAGTCAAGTGATTGCCAATCTATTGGCCAAGAATTCAGGAGTCTTAAATGACGATGACAGTTTCCTAGATGATTGTGTCTCGAGTGTAAATAAAGACTCGTGGACAATATTCTTTGATAGAGCTGTGAACTTGTCTAGTGCTGGTACGGGGCAGTTCTGATATCCCCAGATGGACAACACCATCCAGTAGCCGCAAAATTGATATTCCCATGCACTAACAATATGGCCGAGTATGAAGCTTGCATTCTCGGACTTCAAGCCACAATCGAGATGGGTGTTGCCAAGTTAAAGGTGTTCAAACATCCAGCATTGATCATACTTCAAACTATAAGTGAATGGAAGACTAAAAACGCCAAATTGCTACCATACCACAAGTATTTAGAGGATCTAGTAAAGGAGTTTAAGGAAATTTGTTCAAATATTTGCCAAGGTCTCACAATCAATTCGCAAATGCACTCATGACCTTCTCATCTATGTTGCAAGTCATCAACGGGTTCGAAGTCGAGCCATTGAAAATAGAGGTTTTGCTAAAGCCGGCTTATTGTATGATCGTAATTGAAGAACCTGATGGAAAACTAAGGTATTACGATATCATGAACTACATTAAAAAGCAAGAATTTCCTGAAGGAGATACTCTGGTTGATAGGAAGTACATCACGAAGATGGCCTCAAAATTCTTCGTTTGTGGCGAAAATTTTAATAAGAGATCTTATAATTTATTCTTGTTGCAGTGTGTGGATGCAGCCGAAGCCACTCAAATCATGTAAGAAGTGCACAAAGGGATATGTGGCCTTGATATGAATAGACACATGATGGCTAAAAAGATTATGAGATTAGGCTACTATTGGCTTACACTAGAAAGTGACTGCATTAAGCACGTACAAAGTTGTCACCGTTGCCAGATTCATGGTGATAAGATAAATGTTTCTCCAACTGAGCTGCACCAGTTTTCTGAGCCATGGCCCTTCTCAATGTGGGGGCATTGATGTGATTGGCCCAATAAATCCTAAGGCTTCAAATGGGCACCGGTTCATCTTGGTGGCAATAGACTATTTCTCCAAATGAATCGAAGCTACATCCTTTGCAAGTGTCATTGCCCGTAATGTTGCGAAGTTCATCAAACGTGACATAATTGCTCGCTATGGCGTTCCTGAAGCAATCATCACCAACAACGGGACGGACTTGAACAATAAACTTATTGATGAGTTGTTCAGCGAGTTTAAGATCGAGCATCTGAATTCGTCCCCATACCGCCCTTAAATGAATGGGGCTATTGAAGCGGCCAATAAGAACATTAAGAAAATCTTGGCTAAGATAGCCAAGAATTATCGAGATTGGTATGAAAGGTTACCCTTCGCACTGATGGCATATAGAACATCGATCCACACTTCTACTGGGGCAACCCCTTTTGCTCTGGTGTATGACATGGAGGCAGTTTTGCCCGTGGAAGTGGAGATTCCTTCTTTGAGAGTTTTACCGTAAGTGGGGTTGTTTGAGGCAAAATGGTCACAACAAAGACTTGAACAGTTAAACCTGCTTGATGAGAAAGGACTGAAAACTCTTTGCCATGGCCAAACTTATTAGTAGAGAGTGGCCAGATCCTTCAACCAGAAGGTACGACCGAGATATTTCGAGGTAAATGATCTTGTTCTAAGGAAGATGTTGCCAATTTTTCCAAATCTTGGGGGCAAGTTTTCTCCAAATTATAGTGGCTCATGTGTAGTGAAGAAGGTGCTTCCTGGAGGTGCCTTGATCTTGGCATAAATGGATGGTCGTGAGTTTTCTACTCCAGTTAATTCTGATGCTGTCAAGAAGTATTATTCATGATAGAATTTGCCATGTCATGTTTCGAACTACAAGCATTTCTATGATGAATAAATTGCCTCAATGAGTTGAATTGTTCAAATTTGTTGCAAATCTTGCATGTTTTCCCTGATGAATTGTGTGAGATTAATTGAATATGTCAAATGGGATACTATGAAATGACGAAAGGCAAGCCTTATTCCCATACACTATTTCATACACTAATCCCTAATGAGTTGTGTGGAAAAATTCCATGCCCGTAAGGAAAAGAGTGATATCGCAAAAGGTATATCAACCAAAGTGATGAGAGGCAGTTTCTTCTTCTACTCGAAATATTACAAGTATACCTATTGTTTAGCCCTCTAAGCTCACACACATGAAGATCTTTTTAAATTATCCTTGTCAAGGATTATTCCATACTGGGATAAAATTTGAAATGAATGATAGAAATTTTCTTACTCATACTTGCACCAATCTTCAAGTATTGCTTTCGCGGTGTAACTTATGTGTGATTGAAGTGCCTTAGGATGACGAAGAGCAATTCTCTATCATATATACTTTTATCCATTGCATAGCCCATTTGAGCCTATGAATTTGTTTTACATTAAACCCATTGGTGATCATCCCCCACACTGGGGCAAGGCAAGAAAGCAAACTACTCAAGTAGCATGGTTTACAATACTGATAAAAGATCAAAGCTGTGTGAGTCCAAAGAAAATAAGTGCAAAAAAAGGGTATGAAAAAGTAGTGTGCCTGGTAAAAAAAAGGCTAATGCCCAAAGAGGAAAAATCAAACACTTGATGTACTAAGTCATATCCCTGACAAGGCGGTACTAAAAAACTCAAATGCTGTTGTAATCAATGGAGTTGTGATGTGAAGAAAATCTTCAACGACGGGGAAGAATATTGGTGGAAATGTCAAGATGATCACCAACTTTGACCCCCCTAAACACTTTTTGAGCCTAATGACACTTTCATTTCTCAACCCATAAACCAAGCCTACGTTACGTCCCTTACAAAGTCTCTTCAGATTATGACATTTGAATTAACATAATGGTTTATATGTTTGAAAGCATCGCTTGAAGAAATGCAAGTAAGACAATTTTTGCCTCATTTCATATGTTTTTTTTGACTTGAAGACCAAAAGATGATTGTGGAATATCATTCTTCAATAAGCCTCGACTCAAAGAGTCCCCTTTCTCAAGCCGTTGACCAAGCCCACATTACGGTCCTTGTTAAAGACCTCTCAAATTGATAAGGTCATACCACTTGTGAGATTGCTCAAACCCTTGTTTGGCATGACAATGGTGAGATAGAGTGATTGTCAAATTCCTGCATCAAAGGTTAGGACAAAACAGCATTTTCCTGAGGATGAGAGAAAAGTCATTTCAGATTGAAATGTCCCTTATTTGACACATCCATGACACTTATGTGTTCAAAGTGGAATATTCTTTTGAAATCTTTCCCAATGAAGATTAGGTGATATAAGTCATCACGCATGAACCTCGCTTGAATTAATACATATTTGTGATTACAAATCCATGTTGCCTCTCCTATGACCATGTTTTATAGGAGACGTATCCCCATGGATCAGAGATGTTATCAGGTAAGTAAATCTCTATCAATACCTTAAATACTTGTCATTGCACAAGTATTCCCTCTTGACTATACCGACACTCGATTGAGCTGTCCCCTAAAGATTTTTCTCTAGATTCAATCTAATTAAGGCGACTAAGGAAAGGTTCGGGTCCTAGCCAAACAAAACCTCATGCTAGGCAACCGTAGAATGGTACGGGTCCTAGACAATATTTGTTGCTTTAATAGGCGATCGTAGAAAGGTATGGGTCTTGGAAAAGCTGTTCCCCATTTAGGCGATCGTAGAAAGGTACGGTTCCTCGAAAAGTTGTTCCCCATTTAGGCGACCGTAGAAAGGTACGAGTCCTAAAAAATGATTTCCTATTCAGACGACTGTAGAAAGGTACGGGTCCTAGACAATATTTGTTGCTCTAACATGCGACTGTAAAATGGTATGGGTCCTGGAAAAGCAGTTTTTCATTCAAGCGATCGTAGAAAGGTACAAGTCCTAGACACAACCAAACACTATTATACTGGGCAACCATAGATAGGTAAGGGTCCTAGGAAAGCAGTTTCCTTACAAAGTCATGTTATTATTTTGGGCGACCATAGAAAGGTATGGGTCTTGGACATGTAACGCCCATTATCTTGAATTACTCTATCCTCCTTGAAGGTAAGTTGTTCCAAGTAGGTTCTTTTACCATTTGCATTAGCATTTCTATGCATCATATAAAATTGTATTAAAAATGGAATTCATTTTCCAGCAAAAATCGTTCAATGCATGTGCATGATCAAAATTTATGTCTCAATTTATTTTTGAAAGCAACCTCTGCGAGCTCACCTTCAAAG
This sequence comes from Eucalyptus victrix, assembly GCA_016097545.1. Taxonomy (NCBI): domain Eukaryota; kingdom Viridiplantae; phylum Streptophyta; class Magnoliopsida; order Myrtales; family Myrtaceae; genus Eucalyptus; species Eucalyptus victrix. Next base: position 43,044,217 of record CM027843.1, on the reverse strand, counting down.
ATGGGTAGCTGTTGACACCTAAATTTTTGCATAAAAAATGGGTTAATTTTTACCAAAAAAAATTAAAATTGTATAGTTTAGAAACATATATTTTATTCCCATTTAGCATTGGACCGATGGTGAGCGTTAATATGACGTGAAATTTTTCACATTTTCAGGTGAGATTTTTCACATATTTAGGTAGTATACACCGATGGACATATTTTTGGGCAAAAAGAAAGGTTTTGGATGGAATATTTGAAAAAAAAATACAAAAAAGAATATTGCGCGGGGTGCATATATTTCAAATGATATATTCAGGGGATTATGCACAAGAGAAATTGGAAACAAAATATGCCACAAAGATCTAAATTTTTCCCTTATAAAATGTGTTATGCGTGTACGAATATAAAGGGAGGAATTCGAAAAATTTGAGAGCAAGTACGTAAGGAATTTTTGGGGTTTGCTGAGTGGAAATTGGAAAAGAAAAAATTTCTTTTGGAGAGAAAAGGTCAATTTGCTCAGCCTCGGTTGAAAGAAACAAGGGGGCAGAGAGCAGTAAGAGTGACGTGTGAAAGAGAGACGTGAGAGAGGAGAGGTCAAAAGAAAAAAAGAAAAAAGCAACAGTGTCGTCTTCTTTGAGGGCCCCCTGTCTGCATTGGCCCCGCGTCCACCGTGCCAGTATTGCCTCCACTAGCCACCACCGCGCCTCACCATTGTCACTCCACCACCGTCGCTCTGTTGGCATCCTGCCAGTTGTTGAAGATCCCCCTCACCCGCGAGCTCGCGCTGCGCTGCGTCCCGCTTCCTTCGCGGTCACAGAATCCTAATGACGGTTGCCACACTAGCAGCCCCACTCGTCCTTGTGTCGGTCATTGTGTCCGGTAGCTAGCCCCAAGTGTGACGCCAACTCCGCCTCGCCTCCAGCTCGCACCGGTTTGCGATGCCGTTGCTTGCTTACTACCCCATAAGCCGATGCTAGTCCCCACTTGCGCTCCACCTCATCTTCAACTTGCACCGGTCCACAACGCCACTACCCTTCCTTGGTGCCATTAGATCCAGTGGCCAGCACGACCCTGTCGCCCGCAGCAGTCCGTGCACCACACCTCACACCCGAGCAACCCCTTGCTGCTAGCCACCTCCGTTCCGAGCCTCCTCACTGCACGCTTCCTATGCCCTCGCCAAGTCCCTTGCCGGCGTCTCCCCCTCGTCGGAGCTCCGAACCGGCTGCCTTTGGAAAAAAGAAAACAAAATCAAATTAGGTAGATTTACTTTATTTTATTAGGCAGACTTATTTTATCTTGTTTTATTTTTTGTATCTTGCTTTCTTTATTTGAAATATTTCCCCATGCATAATTGAAAATCTCGACATACCACCTAATTCGCAACCGCACATGGATTTTTTACTCTATCTATAAGGCTTTAGATGAAATAATTAATCAAGCGGGAATAAAATTGATATTTTGATCTTTAAGGCTTAAGATCAATTTATCGATTTTATTAGCAAGAAAATCAAGTTTGATTTACATATTATTCCTTGATTTGAATGATATATGGTATTTTTGATGATTTTGAATGGCTTGGTGCTTATCTCGTCTTGATTGCTTTATTTATCCTAAAATATGTTTGAGTTAGATTAGGTTCGTATTAGAATATCGCATGCTTTAGGGTAATTTGCATATTTACACTAAGCATTTTACTTATTCTGAATTTTTTGAAATAAAAAATACCAAAAAAATAAATTTAGGATGTTAGACTTTCATTTCATTAATTTAAATTGCATGTTTAGTTATTTGACAATTTTAATTTCGAATTTTTATAAAGAAAAGAAGAAAAAAATTAGAATTAGGGCATTCTTTGCACGTCATTGCATATTAGGAGAAAATTGCACATAGTTTAATTCTAGATAATATTTTCTAATTTATTATAGGTTTAGGTATTTTTAGGTAGATTGCATTAGGGATTTCTAAATTATGATAACATTCTAGTTTAAATTAGGGTCAGGCTTAACCTAATTCCTAATACAAATTGGATGATATCACAATCTCAATAGATTTTTTTAGAGCAATATTCTAATTTCGAATTTCATGAAAAATACAAAAAAAAATCATCTTAGAATAAATTAATTTTATTCTCCAGGATAGATTGCATACTTATTAAGAAAACACAAAAAAAAATATATATTATGTGTACGTTATTTAGAATTAGGTTCATGAAATGCATGCCATTTAGTGATTTTCTTTAGGTCCATTTATTTAAAAATTACTCATCATTAGAATTAGGTCATTTGGTTATATTGCATTGCATATAGATTAGATTTTATGGAACAAGAGAAAATTCTTAAAAAATTTGAGTGACTGTGTGTTAATAGAAAACTCTAAGGTTTTTGGATGTGAATTTTGAATTAACCTTGCGAGACGTTTTCGTTGCTACAAGATAAGTCCCATAATTTATTCATTACTTTCTTGAGTGTTAAATTTGTGGTTACGCACTTGCATGATCACCTCACATGTTAGGAAAATAGATTTAAAATCAATTCAAACTGCTTGCCAAACATTTTTTTTTCAAAATAAAAGAAAAATGTACCGAAAGAGCGTTAGAGAAATGTAACGTAATCAAGTCCCTGTACCCAAAGTCTCTGGTTCGTAATAGTAAAATAATTCTCCCATTATTTTACTTAGATGTCTAATCGATCTACCGTAAAATGCTTAGTAACGACTCATAGATAAAATCTATTTGCATGTTAAAAAAATTTGAACCTAAGTTGCGGATTGGGATGGGCTTGAGAGAGCTCGAGCTAAGTTTAGGCTTAGTAATCTATTAGCCAAACTTTAGGTGGTTCACCCGAAAATTTGGTCGTGATATCACTGTTATCGTGCAAGGGGTGGCATGACCATACTAACGATCTAAAAAATAAAAAAGAATGGGTAATGCCCAGTAAAGAAATAATAAGATCCTAAGCAAGACAATCCACGGCCAAAGAAAATAAGATGACATAACCAAATAGTGCATACTTACTAAGACTGAATCATCCAAGTATAGATAAATGAATGCTAAGATGTCACACGAATGATCACTTCATATTAAGCACACAAAATATGCATGTATGTCTCATATTTCTAACTAGAACCTAGATGAGATGTAACAACCATAGGCGAACTCACATGCTTAGTGGAATTATATTATAATGTGTATGTCAAGGTCCACCCTCAATCAATTTACCTACTGGAACTCAAACTGGCCCGATCGAGTCACTTCCATAATTCCACATTTGGACTTCCATGATATTGCTATTATAGGCATATCACTTCGAGGCATCCCAATGTCACACAACTAAGGCATTCTCAGATCACATAGCATGGGGCATCTCACTTTGAGGCATCCTGGTATCCCACAACCAAGGCATTCCTGATCACACACAGGGGCATCTCAACTCCAAGGCATCTCGGTATCTTACTTAATCGAGGCATCCAATATCACACAGTATGGGCATCCCACTCCCTGGGGCATCACCGGTATCTTAGTACTAATGGAAATCTCTTACTCATTTAATTCACACATTCCACACATCACAATTCTGAGTTATATCACATCACAACATGCATAAGACCTCAAGAGCACACAATCACTTTAAGTAGCACTCAATGCTCACATAGCATTTCATTCATGTCACACTCATTGCACACATGTGCCACAATAAGTAACCATATAATGACCACACTTCGAATCATGGAAGAGACATGCTCATGCACAAACTAACCAATATTATAAGACCATTGGACTCCCTTTATGCCATGAAAATCAGGTACAAGAGGCACAATATCTATTGCACAATCTCTGATCGAGGCAAAATAAAGATTAAAACGAGCAGTTTTAATCATACAGGCAAAAAGTACATCAAATCTCATCAAAATGCTACGAAATTTTAGTAGTTATAGAAGAGACATAGATTAAAATTTTTCATGAAGAAGCCTAAGCCTATTTCTCATTGTATAAATAGCAATAACTTGCTATCTTTACCCCTAAATTCTGCAGCAACTTCCAATTTATGTACGTACTAAAGAAAATTCATTTCACTATTCAAACCTCAACCATTTGTTATCAAATTTTGATATGTTGTTCCTAAAGATGTGTCCTACAACTTTCACGAAAGGTTTAAGGTCCAAATCCGTCTAGAAAATTTCATAAAATTCATAGAACTACCTAAGGTTCTATTGTTTTCCACAAGTCAGTTTGCTATTCTAAGGGAGGAACGTTATCGCCAGCTAATTTATGCAAGAAATCTCTAACAACCAGTAGTGGAAGCCTAAAATAGCTGGTGCGCTCTTAAGAAAATTAGTTATTTTCCTCAACTACACATAAACTAGTAATTTCTACCCCTATCTCCCCCCAATAGAGCATCCCAAGCCCTTGTCTCCATCTATAATAACTACATTAGGTTATTTAGTTTGTCTACAACCTCTTTTAGTACCTCGACACCGCTTCGATAGAACTCACAAGTGATCTCAATAGCTCATAGACTACACACAGCAACTTACAATTCAACCCGTGGCTAGAATTTGCTTTCAACCCCTCAAAACCAACAACCAACACCCTTCTATCACTTAGTGGTCATCTACCCACCATCTTGACAAACACACTAGATGCCTATTGGCATTCTAGCGTTCCTTCTCTTTTCAGGGCTTATTTGAAAGAGAATACAATATTTCTTGATCGTGAATATCTGAATAGTATAAATTGTTATGTGGATATCTTTGTTTCGAAAAAAAACAATTAGAATTAGGCTCGGTCAACTAGAACGTGTATTATCCATATAGAGGATCTCCCTCGCACTCGATTCTTTAACCATCTAAACCCCGATCATGACATGTAAAAACCAACAGCTCCATTTGAGTGCCTATCTAACTTATTCCAAATCAAAACAGAAGCATCAAGACTTAATCTCCCACCATCCAGCATGCTCCGCAAGTTCCCTCGACAAACATTAGATAAATTCTAGTTTAGAACCTCATCATTTCCTTACTTGTGGCTCAGCTTCGCTGGTTGGCCCACTGCTCTTTGGAATTCTGCCCTCAAACATGCACAAGAAGAAGAAGAAGAAGCTGGGGTCGTCGGGCTTTGCTTATGTACAAGCCGTGCGAGAGAGAAAAGAGAGAAGTAGAGAGAGAGAGAGAGAGAGAGAGAGAGAGAGAGAGAGAGAGAGAGAGATAGAGGATTTGGGTCTGTTTAGGGAGACGAAATGGCGTGAGTTCGAGGAAAATCAAATATGAGTGTATAGATTTTATTTTTTAAATCCCAATAATATATATTATTATGAAGAAATGATGATGTCTCCTCTTAAGGGTTCGGGTTAGAGAGAAACCAATAGGGAAGAGATGAAAATCGTGACTCCCATGCACGCATTCTTCTTTGTGGTTGACACTTGGCGCTCGAGAATGGTTAAAATCAAGTTCTAATCCGTGTCGTTAATTAGTCTAATAGTTTCTAACCTCCTCTACTTAATTTCGTTTCGAATCCAACAAATTTTTGATCATTTGGTAATTATACGAGTCCATAAGTCCACACAAATCTAATTGATGTATTAACGTCTCGGTGCTAATCTATGATACAAATAAGAATTACTCACGAGAAATTACTAAAGTTAGTGTTCGATATTAAAATTACAATCACTTACAAGTTTTAATAAAATTCTTATTAAATCACGCATAAGACTTAACCTATAATCTTAATTGAAAAAATTAAAGCGCTTGGGCCTAAATACCCATCTTTGGCCCACCGGCTCATCCCACGACATTTCATGGCCCACTAGACTTAATTCATAATTTTAAGGAACTCGACTCTTGGCTCGTTCCAAATCAAGCCCGAGTCTGTAGCTCATCCTTTGGTTGATCAAACTCATGCTCAATATCTTTGTGTAGCTCGTTAACTATTTAAGCCCATACTTTCCTCACGGGCCATCAGGCTTGTCATCTAGCTCGCTTTAAAATAATTCAAGCCCATAATAACCCGATTATACTTATAGAGTCGGAAAATTTAGAATGTCACACATGCCTTGTGCCGCCATTTGCTCACGTTGTCTTGTCGTTCTAACTGTCGTCAACAAGAACACAAAGCAAGTAGATGTCTACTATTCTATACTCTCTGAATTCCATCATTGCTCGACAAGATGTATTCCTTTGGCTTTCCGCAAGTTATTGCTATTTTGTGCAAGTCGTGCTCCTCGGTGAATTTGGAAATTTTGCCTAGCCGAACTTCTTTCATCAAGGATTATAATGGATAGAGGTACTAAATTATGAATTTTGAATACGTTTTGACTTGTATAACACGAAATTGGGAATGAGACCGTGACTGGATGATCGGTTGGGTCATGGTTAAAGACCAGTAATTTCGGTGGTGATGCTATCGGAATCCTCAATTTCTGAGCACTGTCCGTTGTTGCAATGGATTAGTTCAGATGTTCATGTTAGAATTATGCCGATCTTCCCTGTGCCGGTTTGTTGGTATTCTGTTTGACTTGATTTAGTGTTTTGGGGTTCTTGTGGTCGTGTCTTTTCATTGGGCCAGTTACATGTTTTTTTTTTCTTTTCTTCTCTTTGTGTGCTTCAATTTTGGAAATCATTGTGGGATTTGTGAGGTCAGTGGGTAGTAGATGATTCAAAGAAATTTTGTTGGGTGGTGTTGATGAAATAATCTTTCATTTTCTTCAGGAGGGCACTAAGAATAAAACACTTTGAACACTAATTTTTGATTTAGATTTGTCCTTCAATTTGTCATTTTTGGGGGTGAAGAGATGATTATTCTAATGTCACCGATTTTTGCATTACAAATTTTGGGGCTTTGCTTATACCTGATTTTATATTATCTTTGATTTTGAAACTTGAAATGTTTCATTTTGCATTGGAGATATGAAAAATATTTCAAATTGAATTATTGAATTACTGTGCCATAATATAAATGTGGTGAATGCTGTTGATCCCCATAACGACGATGCCCCGGGTGTCGGGATGTAACACGGTGCCCTATGGATGCCTATGAGATATAATAAGGGTCCCTTGGAGGTCCCTGCGAAGCCAAGTGAGGTGTGAGATGCCTGGAGGGGCGTAACATCATGCCCTCTAGATGCTTGAGGAATGTAATAAGGGCTCTCAAAGGTCCTCGCGATGCCAGTTGAAATGCAAGATGCCTAAAGGAGTGTAGCACGATTCCCTTCGAAAGATGGTGGCAGTTGAATCTAGACTAATTGAAGTTCCCAAATTTCCATTTTGCTTCTTAGTATAATGTTTTCGTGAATTTCTTTTAGAGTCGTTGCAAGTTGAATTATTTCGATTTCGTGTATTTTATTTTTAGGATTTTGTCGAACGAGTAGTGATAGATTCATGTAATATAGTCTAGTAGACTTTTGCTTGCTAATTATCATGCTCACCCTTGGTGGATTATCATTTTTTTCAGACTCGTAGGTATGCCTTTGCTACTCGGGTCCTCCATGATACTCTAGGTGTCCCGACAGATCTCATGTGGAACCAAACGGAGTAGGTTGACCTCAACTTCCCAAAGGTTACATTTATTCGGATCACCGTGATCCTAACTATTGATACTAGCCTTCCATCGGGCTCCATGCTGATTGGATTTGTTTCCCTCTACACCTAGATCAGTGGCATACGGTGGGGCCACTCCCACTTCTAGACGACGATGACGATGGCAACATCAGAGTCGAATAGGAGGAGGGCCCGGGGGCTAGGGTGGCATTTTTGGCGAGACCAAGACTTGTTACATTGGTGGCCATGTAAATAGACAGTAGAATGGTCAGGACAGTATTTTGGATATAGCTAGGAGAAGAAACCTTTTGACCTTGATGTACCGATTTAGGTCGTCTACAATATATGAACAAATAAAGTGCCTAGTTTTATATTTCTATGTGTGTTGATTTAAAGTATAATGCATTAAGTTGTCATTACACGTTTCCGCATGCAAAAAAAAAAAAACGAAACGTCACAATAACCATGACGTGGGGGGGAGTCACAAAAACAAATTAGAAATTTTTTTAAAAAATTACAAAAATCATTAAATGTCAATGTTGGTTGTGTCACGTAAAGTGATTGACATTGATTAGACTATCATGTCAATAATTTTTAGCTAAAATTAGCTAGAATAACTAAATTGACAAATTATAAAAGTTTTAACACTAAATTGGCAAATCATCTAAATGTTTATAACTTAATTAGCATAATCCAAAGGTTTAGAATTATATAGGTAATCATCAATAAGTTTAGGATTGAATTGACCGTTGTACAATATGTTTAGAACTTTTAGATTAATTTTCCTTAGCTGAAGCTATGTTTTTGTCACATAACTTGATTATGTGGGTTTGGCCTAATATATCGGATCGAGTAGGATGAGTGTTGGGATATCATATACTCCGTTAGGCCAATGATTTGATCTTTCAAGAATGTGGTTTGACTTGCTAATCTTAGGGTGCGTTTGGTAACGTTTCTGTTTAGAAATTGTTCCAGGAAACAGAAATAGAAAAAAGTGTTTCTGTTCCAAGGAATAATTTCCGAACAAAAAAATGTGTTTGGTAACTGTATAAAATTTCTGTTTCTGGAATAGAAAAAGAACAAAACACATTTGGTAACTGCAAAAAAATTTCTGTTTCGGAATAAAAAAAGAACATAAACACATTTGGTAATGTACAAAATTTATGTTCCAATTTCTGTTCCAATTTTTTTTCAATTGTTTTTTTTTTAATAAAGTGTAAACTTGGTATTGAATTATCATTCTCATAAAATGCTCATCAATTTAATTTTGTTCATATTAAGTGAAAACAAACATTCTAAACTTGATCATATTTGCTTATTTGGAAGAAAATTTTTAAGTTTGTACCAAAATTTTCCCAATTGTTTTTTTTTTTAATAAAGTGTAAACTTGGTTTTGAATTCTCATTATCATAAAATGCTCATCAATTTAATTTTGTTCATGGTGAGTAAAGTCAAACATTCTGAACATGGTTATAAGTGCATACTTTGAAGAAAATTTTATAAATAAACTTTGTACCAAATTTTTCTCACGTGCCTTTTTTTCAATAAAGTGTAAACTTGGTATTGCATTATCACTCTAATAAAATGCTCATCAATTTAATTTTGTTCATGGTGGGTGAAGACAAACATTCTGAACATGGTCATGTGCATACTTGGAACAAAATTTCGTAAGAGCTACCTAAAAGAAGAATATTCGTAAGAGCTACCTAAAAGAAGAATATCTTATAGATCTCTATATAGACCTTTCATACATAATATCACAATAATGAAGTAATATAGTTCATTGTTCAACTTCATCACATTGAATTTGATAAGTGAATACTTAAAAACAAAATTACAAAAGTCGGAAACACAAAGTCATTAAATCTCAAGCATATTATGATCCCTCGCCATTTTATTTGCAATCCTTATCCTAAGTATGTTTATTCCAGGTGCATCATGCAATGTATCATCTGCAACCTCTACTTCTGTAGGTCCACATGGATACTCCGAATCTCCATATAGGGAAAAGTTTCTATCCATCGCATATTGATCATGAATGTAATTATGGAGAGCACAACAAGCAATTACAACAAGTGCTTGCTTCCGAATTATAAATGGAGGCATCTGTCTCAAAATGGTGAAGCGATTCTTTAATGCCCTAAATGACCTCTCAATTACATTTCTTAGTGAAGAGTGCTTCTTGTTGAACAATTCTCTTGTTGTCCTTGGTCGTCCCCCATTCCCTCTATACTCGCTTAGATGATATTGATCGCCTCTAAATTGAGTTAAAAATCCTGGAAGTGCTGCATAACCTGAATCTATCACGTAATATTTCCCTATAACATGATATATATAAATTTGTTGTGATATTGAACCATAATATATAATCATAAAATTGTCCTCATAAACAAAGTAAGTACCAGGTGGTGGTCGGGGAAATTACAGTTGAGGATTTTCGGGTGCTACTGAAAGCACTTGACAATCGTTGGCAGATCATTCCCATCCAGCATACATGAAAGTAAATTTCATATCAAAAGAGCAAATACACAGCACATTCTGGGTTGTTCTCCCACTCTTACCTCTAAATGGAATCTGTTGAGACACAAGAAGGGTAGCATCTATATGGGTGCCATCCATAGCACCTACGTAGCCCTGTTAATATATTAACAATCTAATATCATATAAGATTATCAACTACATGTATTTGACGGTATAAAATCAATATAAAAATCATACCTTGAAGTAGCGTTTATGACTAGGATCAATAAGAATTTCTTGTGGAATGACGTCAAAGGACGGTGGTTTGATTATCTCCTTTGAAAGTTTGATTATTACTTTCAACACTTTGTTGAAATACTTGTTGATCGTTTCTCCTGAATGTTGGAATCTCTCACATAAATCTCTATTTGAGTTATTGTGAGTAACCACACTTAAAAATATCCCAACTTGTTCATCTATTTGAACAAATCGACTATCTTTCAATCAACCCCTTACCCTCATTAAGTCACATAAATTTAGAAAAACATGTCTCTCAATCCTAAATACTTCATATATCCTATATGAATGTTCATGAACAATCTCCCTTATCCATTCTCCTCCTGATAATTGACTGTCCCTAATAGGTTCTCTCGTATGTAGGGACGTATCCATCGCAGCTAAGCAGAACCATGTTACCAATATGTTAATATCATCACCCGAGAATTGTTCAACTGGTTGTACTTGCTCATTAGACACACTATTTGATCCCCCTTCCATAGTACCTATGCAATCACAAAAATGACCAAAACATCAATATAGATTTTGAAAACACATCCCAATAACAATTAATAACATAAGTCATAAAATCTCAATAAGATACGCCATTACATATAAGTACAAGAGTCTCAACACTAATCATATTTGAATAAACTAAAGATTAATAGATAATATAAGTTATACAGTCTAATGAAACTCCATGCAATTCATAATATATTTCCAAACATCTACTAAAGGAATTGAAGAAGGCCAATCCTCCTTGCAGGTGTGGATGTAATGAAAACCTCCCTCCATTCACAACTGACGCATGCTCGTTCCACTACTTTATTGTAAACATATTGCTCTATCTCGGGCGTACTCAGTAGAATCTGGACTACAGTAGATACGGAGAAAGAGTCTACAGGTGGTTGTGTAGTCCCTGAGCTCGTAGAGCCACCACTAGATTGACTTCATGACCTAACTTTCAGAAAATTTTGTATAGCTCTACAAGTTTCAGCAATACTGGATTGGTTACTCTTTCTTCTCCGCTTACTATTTGGAGTTCTATCCAATTTGTGCTTTCCACGAGCTGAAGTTTTAGTATCATCTGTTGTAAAAAGTCTGTCATCACTGTGGTGTCCAATGAAATCATTTGCATTGCTACCATCATAGTCACCACTTGCATTGACACCATTTACATCGCCACTACTGTTGTCACCACCTACATTGTCATCACCATTGTCATCATCATCCGACACATTCACATCCTGAGCACATCCTATGGCGTGATCCCCAGTAGCATATGTATCACAAAAAACAATACAGAGCTCAGGATATTGAGGAAATCTATTCTTCCTGAATCTTGCCCACTCGACATTATCCTACAATTTTCACAATAATGACATTTCAGCAATATAATCATACATTTTAAAATTAACATCTCTAATGATATCAAAATGACCACAAAGTTAAGAAATACATTGATATGAGATTCCCATATACTTGGATCGTCGACAACAACTTTTTTGTTCACATTATCCCAACCAAATTCGGATTGAGAAATGAGTTTGTGAAAACTGCCATACTGTTTTTTCAGTTTGTTTACCTTGTAAATTGGAATCCCGTCTCTCGAGTTTAGACAGTACATTCCTCCACCTCGCTTTGTTGAAAGTGGAAGAGGTGCGGTTTCTCTTTTTGACCTCATCCACCAATAAACCGATAAGTATATTGGTTACAGACTCCGTCCACTTTGCATTGAATGAGTGTCTCTCAGATGCCATTGAATCTTCGACCGGTTGAGCATCACATGAGTTATGAATTAAATCATTAACATAAAACCGTAAGAACTACACGCCATACACAAAATTAGCATGGTAACCTATATGGATCCGTATACCCTATCCTATTTTATGAACGGTCCAACTAAATTATAAGATCTCTAAGATTAAGACAATGAAAAAAGAAGCCGAGAGGCTAACCTTAGCATGCAGATGATTGCTTCCAAAGTCAGCAAATTGCGATTTATGTGGCAGGGACTGGCAAATTCCGGACAGAGCAAGGGAAAAAGAATATGTCTTTGTGGATTGGCACCAGCAAGGCGGAACTTTGGATGGATCCACCGAAGTTCTCAAAGCATCAGCGTCGATAATGGATCCACCAACACCAGTATTGTTTACCTGGGAAGGAGATAACTAATTGAGATAGAGTGAGGATGTACCTTAAGTAAAGAAAAATTCAAGACAAGAAGCAATAAGGCAACAACTAAACAACGCCCTCCATTCTCTGTAAATCCATAACTTAAAGAGAAAAAATTGAAGCATTATAGCCATAAGATACCAAGGATCTCGTCCCCAACATTCATTTGGAACCAATTGATTCTAAAGCCACTTAATAATAGAAGCTCTATGACATTCCCGATGAATTCTAAACCAATTGCTTCAGCAGAGAAGCAAGCAAGCAGACGCTCGCTGTTGCTCACGCTCGAGCGAGTAGAGTAGGAGCCATCAAGCTGAATATTGCCAATAAAAGTGCCGAGAAAGACCAGTAAGTACTAAAGGGGTTCTAAGAATTTCATATATTCAAGAACAACCCAAGTTGTCAAAAAAGAAATCGACAAACTTCTCCTCACAGCTCTTATCTCAATTAGAATATAACTTCTCTGCAAATAGATTGTCCAAAAAACTCTCATCTATATGTCCCGATCATTTCTCAAGAAAAACTCCCTCTACCAAAATTCCCATCCAAATGCAGGGTACAAAGCAAAATCCTCTCTACCAGAAGGCACACCTTCCTACCAAAAAAAGTCCAACAACGTTGTTTTGATAGATTCACAAAGAATACACTAAATGAACAAGTTGACAGCTATGCAGTCGCATATGAAAAATGACATGGTAGGGCACAAAGTTTTCACTAGCCAGTTGTCGCGACCTACCCTCGGGGGGAGGGGAGGAGAAGCAACACAGAAAACACCAGCACAAAATAGAGTGAGGGAGAGAATCGAGCCACTTTCTCTCTTCTCTTTTTTTTTTCTTTTCTTTTACTTTTATTTTTCTCCTCCCCTTTAGTCTACCCCTCTACACGTTCTCTTCTTCGGGCGTCATCTTCTTCCTTTTGTCTTTTTCACTTTTAACACCCATTTTTATCTTTTTCTTCTTTGATAATTTCCTCCCACGCCCGAAACCAGCCGTTCCTTCCGAAGCCTCCATCGCCGAACGCCTAACCCATTCTCTCACGTCGAGCACTATGAGCAAAATGATGGCTGAGCTCGTCGTTTACTTCCATCATCGCCCATCTGAAGCCATTCGTTATTTGCGGCCAAAGTATCCAAGGATCCAACGGAAAATGAATATAACGCAGCGAATATCAAGGAAACTCATTGCAGATCACGTATTTCTAAAGGAGTGTAAACTGCCCATCTCAACCACCGTTGGCAGCCGACACCCCCCCCCCCATTTATGACCACAAAACAGCGAATGTACAGTTTGCGAACGGGAGAGACAACCCAACAGAATATCTTAGACTTTGAGTACTTTCTCGTCAGCGAGGACCACCAAGACACGTTAAAAATTTGTAAAATAGATAATAGGAACACAAAATGAAACAAAAAGAAAAGAAAAAGGGGAATGCCTAGATTTTGTCTAATGATGCAAATGAAGACCAACAAACAACAAGAGGTTTATAACATGTGAAACCTGCCTATACGTGTTCAAGAACAACCGGGAACCAGTAATGCAAACACCTAGGCTGGATTAGACACATTGTCAAATGTGTGGTGAACATGGACTGGGGGAATAATATTAACGATTTTTAGGACTCGAACTCATCGCGGGACTCAAAGAAATCGTCAAAAAAAAAAAAAAAAAAAAGCATCCGAAATCAGTAACATTAGTTCACTCAAACCTGAAATGTGTGTGGACTAACAAAAGAACGAGCCTCGACTTTCGATTGGATCAAAATGTGGCCAAGCCGTAAGGGTTCATAGAGACACACAGAAAATACTAATATTTGACCAAATCCAACCAATACAGGACAAAACGCGAATTGATCTTGAACTCTAACATGCATAGATATTGCGGCCTTCTCTCAGACATTCTATCAAACGGTTAGTATGTGATTTAACCAACATGTTCCAAAGCGAGATTTATTGCAACCTTCGAGCCACAGATGATGCATACAAGCTTAAGTAGATGTGTTTCATACTGGAGCTGTCTTATTTTACAACAATTCACTTAAAAATCCCATACTCAAGTTCGGTGTTCCTACATGTTTCACGCTTCGTTCGAGCAAAAGTCGAGCAGTTGGCATGTGTTCATGAACTAGAGTTCTGGGTTCAAACCGGAAATCATTCCTCAATGTAAGCACGATGCATTAGCCTCAAAACATCACTAATCGCCCTCAACTCGCTTTGTCTTGTCGAGATTTTGGTCAAAAAGTTCTAATGGTCAAGCGAGTTCTAATGGGAGGGGTACTCCTACCTAGCATAATAGGAAAGGATCGCGGTGGACGGCACCAGTCCCCAACTATTTCAGTCTGCAGCAACTAGACGAATATACTTGCTGTCAATAGCAAAACCTTGACACTCGCTGCTGCTCACACTCGAGCGTGAGCAGCAGCGAGCGAGTAGAGCAGGGCTCGCTGCTCTACTGGCTTGAGCATGAGCAGTAGCGAGCGAGCAAAGTAGGGCTCGCTGCTCTGCACGCTCGAGCGTGAGCAACAGCGAGCGAGCAGATGAGCCGCTGCGGCAGATCTGGCGAGCAACGCTCGCCTAGATTTGCGAGACTCGCTCAAGCAAGCGTCTCGCAAATTTGGGCAAGCGATGGCTCAGGCGAGCCCTCACGCTCGAGCTCCAACCAGCCATCGCCCAGATCTGCGAGGGGTGGCTCTCGCCGAAGCCCTCGTCAATCGATGAAGAAGGAGCAGTGAGCAGGTTTACCTGGTGAACAGCGGCTGTCGGCGCCGGAGAGGATGACGGTGGAGAAGCCAGATGGTCTTGAGACAGAGGCAACTGTTGACACCGAAGAGTGGGAGGCGTCAGAGAAGACAACGGTGGAGACGCTTGCAGGTGGAGACGCTCGCAAGTGGAGACGTTCGCAGTGGCTGTTGACGCCGAAGAGGACGACGGTGGAGAAGCCGGATGGTCTTGAGACAGAGGCGGTTGTCAACGCCAGAGAGTGGGAGGCGCCGGAGAAGACGACGGTGGAGACGCTCGCAGGAGGAGAGGCGGTGTTCGAAGGGCTGAGCAAGAAATAGAAAAGAAACACGATTTTGTTCCTTTTTTATTCTTCAAATATGTTTCAAAAATAAGAAACATAAATTTGTTGTTTCTTATTTACGTTACGCTTTTTTTTACGGGAACAAAAAAAACAAAAAGGAACAAAACGCACCTAAACGCGTTTTTCCTTTTTTGTTCCCAGGAACAAAAAAAATAGAAAAAGTGTTCAAAAGCAGAAAAAAGAAATGCAAACAAACAGGCCCTTAATCTGGAGGGTTTTTAAGCAATATTTTGCATTCGGATTATTCAATTGGAAGAATATCTTCTACGTTAATGAAATAGAATTACATGTATGGGGGTACACTAAGGAGTGAAATATGTTGGAAATTTCATATAACATAGGCTCATATTAATTAATTAATTTTCTATTTTAAATAATCGAGTTAATGGATATTCCAATATTTGTTGAATCCTTAAGTGATTTTATTGAATTGGGTTTTGGCATCTATTAATAATGGGCCTAGTTAAGTAGTAAAGTGTAGACAATTGTGTTTAACAAAAATGGGTTCAATTGACACACTATTAATTAAGGTTTGCTAGGTCCCCTCTTTATCCTATAAAAGGTAAGTTATACATATTAGTTGTTTAATCTCATTAAAAGCTATTATACAGAAATATGTCATAGAGAGGAAGATCTGGCATTCCAATAATCTCTAATTATCAAGTTCATCTATTATTTTTCTTCAAGTGAAGCAATGGCTCAAACATGTAAGTTTTAATTCCGTTGTATTTATTAATTTCAGTATTTTACTGTTATATATGGATTCGATTGTTGTTGATTAATTAAATTATTTTATGTGAATAATTTTCTACATATGGGATCAAAGCAAGTCATAAATAATTGTAGAACCCAAAATCATTATTATTTTTTATGAATAAAT
Organism: Eucalyptus victrix; assembly: GCA_016097545.1. Lineage (NCBI taxonomy): Eukaryota > Viridiplantae > Streptophyta > Magnoliopsida > Myrtales > Myrtaceae > Eucalyptus > Eucalyptus victrix. The sequence goes on along the minus strand of CM027843.1, from coordinate 43,027,835 downwards.
TCAAAATTTTCCTTTTTGAGCCGAATATTGGCATTATTTTTTCATGTGAATTTTTTGATCGATTGATTTTGAAACCTTTGGGTTTTTGTTCTACATGTTAAGATCTTTCCAATCATATATAATTTGCATAATTTCGTTGAGAATTGAGTGAGAATTTGAAATTTGAAATTATAGAGTTTATACATGGAAAAAGTTCTAGAATTTTAAATTACATGCAATTGATTGATGTTCATTATAAATTATTGCATGGGTATTGTTTTATATATGTTTTAGTATCTTTTGGTTGCATTAAGGTAAGTTTTTTGAGCTTAAACAAGAGAAAAACGAATTTCGGCCATAGGTGTTTAGATCTGAACATTTGAAACTTGAATATGGAAGATTTTCTCCTTTGTTCTTTGTTTAATTCATTCTAGTTAATTATATTGATGTTAGAAGCAAGACTCATGAAAAAATTCCATAAAAAATCAACCATAATGTGTGTACTTTCAGTTTCGGGTCAAAATCGGGTCGTATGACTCGGTTTTGTAGATTTTCGTGACTCGGCTAGAGGTTGAAGAAGACCTCTAGTTGGGCCGGGCTTATAACATGGGCGTAAGCCCGTTGTTCTTTTATTTTGTCACGCCCGGAACTTTCTTTTCTTCATGGTTGACGGGCTCACGCCCATCAACATTTCTTTTGTTCTTGTTCATGGGCTCACGCCCATGAACCTTTGTTTTTCTTCATGAGTCATGGGCGTGCCCATGAACCAAGCCCAAAATCTTGGGCTTGTGTGGGTTTGGGCCTTTTGCAATATGCTAGCTCGTCCTTTCCACATAAAGAGCTGGGCTTGGGCTCCGACATTCGTTTTAGGCTGCTCGCGGGTCAGGGCCCCGCGGAAGGATCCAATACATTGAAATAATAATAATAATAATAATAATAATAATAATAATAATAATAATAATAATAATAATAATAATAATAATAATAATAATAATAATAATTAAAAAAAAAATTGTGGCAAAAATTGTAGTTTGATAAATTCAATATGATTTTGGGAAGCACATATTGTAAAATGCTTCATATTGTTTGATGAATTTTGGGCATAAATTTTTGGAGTTCCTTATTAATAAAAATTAAGGAAAAAACCACCAAAAACCTAAATTTTGCATAAAGTGACAAATTTACCCCAAACTTTTTTGTGACATGAACAACTCCCAATTTTGCAAACCGTGACACATTTACCCCATTAAGGGCATTTTTGTAATATTTTTTTATATTTTTCCTTTTTCTATTTTCTTTCTTTTTTTTGTTCTTCTTCTCTCTTCCCTTTGCCAACCATGGTGGAGGGAAGCCAACGTTTGGCAAGGGCTGCCCTCGTTAGCGTTCGGCGAAGGCTACCCTCGCTCAATGCAGGTGAGGGGTGCCCTCGCCATATCCGGCAAGGGAGGCCCTTGCCCGAGGTTGGTGAGGGGTGCCCTCGTTGGTGCCGGGCGAGGGGTGCCCTTGCCAAATTTGGCAAGGGAGGCCCTCGCCCGACCCAGCCGAGGGCCACTTTCGTCCAACGCCAGTGAGGGCCACCCTAGCCAACCTAGGTGAGGGCGACCCTTGCCCAACACCGGCGAGTGCAACCCTCGCCGGACACCAGCTTCCCTACGCCATGGCCAACGGAGGGATGAGAGAAGAAGAAAAAAAAGAAAAAAATTAAAAAGTAAAAAGACCAAAACGTCCTATAATTTAAAATAAATGTGTCATAAGAATAGAAATTTAAGGTTTTTTGTGTTACGAAAAAAATGTGTTATGGTTGGCAAATTTTGGGGTTCTCATGTCATGAAAAAAAATTGTATCATGGGCCGCAATTTAAGGCTTGGTACCCCATCCCCGGGGAAGGGTTCGAATTTTGGGGTTTTACTCATCATGTTCACGGGTCAAAAAAAAATTGAGGTAAATTTGTCATTTTGGGCAAAGTTTAGGGTTTTTTGTGGTTTTTTCCCTAAACATTAATATATATATATATATATATATATATATATATATATATATATAATTACTTGCCCAAAGGGAGTTATTGTGTATATTAATTTGGAAAATTGCATGAAGATTAATTCTCAATTTAAAAGATGGGGATGTATAATTGAAAAATATTTATCTATCCAAATGGGATGAATGTTTTGAAAATTATATGTAATTCACCTCTATATAGATATTATGGAGATATATAATTTAAAGGATTTGTCTTCCTAAAGGGGATGGATCCTTGACAATTATATGTAATTCTTCTTATCGTTATTTTATAAATTTCATATTGTGAAAAATAATGGTGTATTGTACACTTTGCCCAAATGGGAGTTTATAATATACTAATTATTTTTGTTGAATTGCTTATTGCCCATATTGATCTTATTGCATTATGTGTGAAATTGTTACCTTTGTTGTAAATAACAATAATGTCACGGTTGAATTATTAACTAGATAAAATATTATAGCATTAAAGACTTGGTCAAAAAGAGAAACATTGTGATAAAAAAATATCATAACTTGAGTCCATGTTGGCTAATTCTATAATAAAAAGCTTACGACTTATTTTGTTTAAAGAATATGTGAAGAATATGGGTATTTTAGATTCTTTTGATTTCTTTTGTTAGTGGGAGTTATATAATTTATATTTCTAGTTATTATAGTTGTATGCAAACCGATAATGCTTTCATGATGTTTATTAGAGCATTTATTTTCAATGATTATTATTGTTGATTCTATTATTATCCTTCCTCTTGTTGACTGAGAAATGGAAGTATAAAATAGTATCTTTAAACAAATTTTAATTTAAAGACGACTGGATGTCACTAATTATGAGATCTCATATTGAATTGTGACATAGTCATGTAATTTCATGTTGTTTAGAAATTTCCTTGACGCAGTTTCATATCGTTGAGAAATTGCAATCAGGACCAATAGGAAATAATGTATATTTTGATCATATATTAGCAATATTTCTTACTACACTACTAGGCCCATGATCCATAAAAATATAACGGCTATCATATGTGATTATGAAATGTCATGTGTTGCAATATTTTCTTAACATATTGATCTTCATAGTCCTATACTGAGGTTATATAAGATTGGATTGGTTTTGAGATGTCGTTATTGGAATATTATTTTTTAAAATTATGGCCACATAAAACAAAATTTTTAATTATTAACTCAATAGTGTTGTTTTCAATATAATATCTTTTTCAAAATAAAATTAAGTTAATTAATGTAGTCCAATTAGGAGAATATTGGAAATTTCCTATAATATGAGCCTACATTAACTAATTAATTTTCTATTTTAAATAATCGGATTAATAGATATTCCAATATTTGTTAAATCCTTAAGTGATTTTATTGAACTGGGTTTTAGTATCTATTAATAACAAGTCTAGTTAAGTAGCAAACTATAGGTAATTGTGTTTAACCGAAACTCATAATGGGAGGAGCCCAGTTAACATGCTATTGATTAGGGTTTGCTAGATCACCTCTCTAACCTATAAAATGGTAGGTTATATCTATAAGTTGTTTAATCCCATTAAAATTGATATATTAAAATAGGTCATAGAGAGAAAGATTTGTCATCCTAATAGATCTCTTTGATTATCAAGTTGATCTTTTTTTTTTTTTTTCAAGTGAAACAATGGCTTGAACAAGTAAGTTTTAATTCCGCCATGCCTATTAATCTCGGTATTTTACAGTCATATATTGATCCGATTGTTCTTAATTAATTAAATTATTTTATGTGAATAATTTTCTACAAAATAGCCATGTTTGTTTTATACCAAATTGCTGCTCCCAATGTTAAGATCTCAAGAAATAACCTAAGGTGAAGAGTAACAAAATAAAGGGAAAAGGAGGAGAAAAGATCCAATGTAAGATCCCTTGGTTGAATGCATAAGGAGCTTTGAATTGCGTTTTGCCCAAGTGTTCCATTTGCGATGCGTAGGGTTTTTCAATTCCGGCCCTCGCCAGCTAGGGTTTATCTGTAGCCCCAAGATTTTTCCCGTTTCCATCGCGCATTTACCTTGGAATGAACGATTAGGTTTATCTTCTTCTCGATCTCTACTGTTATTCACGTGCGTGCTCAGTATTTTTCTTCTGGTTCGACCATTTTCGCAGCTCAATGGAGGAAAGGATAGCTTCACCGCCGATGGCAGCTTGGACAATTCCATCGGAGCCGTTGAGAGGTAAATATCAATCCTCATCATCTAACTCGTTCCAGAAATTGAAAGGTCTCCGCGAATTCACGTGCATTCAATCGTCTCCTTCGAGCAAGTAGGGTTTTGTATTCTCGTCCCTGAATAGCTCAATCATTAGCTTTGATTGTGCGAAATTTGTTAGTGGATGGCAAACGTTGGGGCCTGTGACGCATTTGCGATTCAAACATTGTGATTATTTCGCAGCAGCGTGGCCTCGACGATGGTGGCGGACACCAAAAAGAAGACTGTTATTGATAACAAACTCAAAGGCCACGCCTTCTACAACATCAATAAGGAGGATAGGATGAACATCAACAGCTATGAAGCAACAAATGGAGGCGATTCCGATGGTGATTTCAGCTTCAAGTTGTGCTGCAACAAGACTGACAGCAAGCGGTCCCAATGCAAGAACGAGGACGTGGACGGCCACTACTTGTGCGAGCATCACCTATCGCAGCTCAAGTCCGACACTACTACTGCTGATGGCGAAGACGACACCGATGCTGACGACTCTGCTTCCAGAAAGCTGGACAAGTCCTCCACCTCCACTGGCCACGGTGGTGGCCAGCCACGTAGGGCGAAGAACTCTTCCTCCTCGGCGGCGGCAAAGTCCAACCAGTTCTACTATTACTCCGGCTTTGGGCCATCCTGGGGCAAGAAGCGGAGGAGGGGGTCAAGGGGCAGTCCCCAGCTGACTCCGCTGCAGATCAGTGGCAAGGGAATCAATTATGTGGTTTACGACATCGACGAGGAGGATGATACCAATGACGGCAAAGATAGCAGGAAGAAGCGCATGAAGAAGCTGGTGAGGGCGCAATCGCTAAAGTCACTCATATGATTTATCGTTTTGAATTTTGGATCGTGGATTATGATTATGGTGTCGTTAGTTCGCTCGCAGTGCGTTGGAGATTATCATAAAGGAGGATTGTAGTTTTTAGGGGTAAGGAGACTTTTCAACTGATTTTCCATTTTTTTTTTTTAAATAAAGAGCGAAGAGAAAAAAGATGGTGAGGGCCGTGTCACTAAGCGGGTGATGATAGCGTTTTCTTTGCCAATGCTAATAGTAGGAGGAGGGAAATCTTTATTGTGAATTGAGTAAACTACTAGAAACTGTTTTAGTCAATGTAAGGACAATCTTGTAATTTCGGTTTTTTCTATTTTTATTTTGTTGATTTACGTTGCTTTGGATTATTATTATTATTATTATTATTATTATTATTATTATTATTATTTTGGCAAAAGACATAAATTTCATTAATAATAAAAACTTCAACCACGCGAGAGTTCAAAGTCGAAGCATAAAGACCAAAGAGAATGGGGAGGCTTATAGTGAGCCAATTTGAGCAAAGAGAGTCAATCTGATGGGCTTGGACCATCCAATTTGTGGACTGATTAGCATTCCTGGAACAAGAGACCGAAAGCACTCCTTGTAAATGGGCCATAAGATGGTGGCAGTCCTCTACATTGGACTGGACAACCCAAGGAACCTGGCCCAAGAGGCAGAAAGTGGTGGATAGGCGATCACTTCAGTTCAGCTTCAGCTCCCATATTTTGCTCTTCTCTTTGCTTCCTCATGAACGCAAGTCCTTCCTTCACTGCCAGGGTTTCGACTACAAGAGCAAGGAGCATGGACTTTCTTGGCGAAGCCAGCCACGAAGAGCTTGTGAGCGTATCTACATACCCCTGCTCCAGATCCCGCTTAGGACTCGCTGCTCCACGAGGCATCTACATTCAGTTTTATAGTGCCAATGGTCAATAGGTAAGCTTGCTTCCCCTTTCTAATTCCTCTTGCTTGGGTTCCATTTTGTGCCAGCCGATGGCTTTCTCAACGAGGTGAGTGGGTCTCGGCTGATAATTTCGGAACACCAAGGCATTCCTTTGCTTCCGGATAAGCCACAGAGTGCCGGCCGGTAGAGCTTGCGAAGAGGGATCGGCTCAAGTAAATAAGTTCTCTAAAATGCATTCGTCAATTATTGCTATGTTAATTGGGGAGGTGTCGTAATTGAAACAAGGCTCTGACCACACGTACCCTGTCCATTCACACAGCAGTAGGAGATACTCGAAGGTTTCTAGGATTAGTCGACACATCGGAAATGGGACCCGAGAATTGAAAACAACGTCATTGCATTTCTTATATTTCTTTTATTGGAAATGGGACCCGTATTTCTTATATTTCCATAGGGAGTTATTGTGTATATTAATTTGGAATATTGCATGAAGATTAATTCCCAATTTAAAGATGGGGATGTATAATTGAAAAATATTTATCTGCCCAAAGGAGATAAATGTTTTGAAAATTATATGTAATTCCCATTTATATAAATATTTGGATATGTATAATTTAAAAGATTTGTCTACCTAAAGGGGATGGATCATTGACAATTATATGTAATTCTTCTTGTTGTTACTTTATAAATTTCATGTTATGGAAAATAACGGTGCATTGTACACGCTGCCCAAATGGGAGTTTATAATATATTAATTATTTTTGCTTATTGTCCATAATTGATCTTATTACATTATGTGTGAAATTGTTACCTTTGCTGTAAATAACAACAATGCCACGGTTGAAATGTTAACTGAATAAAATATTATATTGTTAAAGACTTGGTAAAAAAGAGAGATATTGTGATAAAAAAAATATCAAAACTAAATCCATGTTGCCTGATCCTATAACAAAAGGCTTATGACTTATTTTGTTTAAAGATATGTGAAGAATATAGATATTTTAGATTCTTTTGATTTTTTTTTTTTTATAGTGGAAGTTATATAATTTGTATTTCTAGATATTATAGTTATATGCAAACTAATAATGCTTTCATGATGTTTATTAGAGTATTTATTTTCAATGGTTATTATTGTTGATTCTATTATTATTCTTCCTTTTGTTAACTGAGAAATGTAAGTATAAAACTGTATCTTTAAACAAATTTTAATTTAAAGATGACTGATGTCGTTAATTATGAGATCTCACATTGAATTGTGATATAATTGTGCAATTTCATGTTGTTTAGAAATTGCCTTGATGCAATTTCATGTCATTGAGAAATCACACTAAGGACTAATAGGAAATAATATATATTTTGATCATATATTGGCATTATTTCTTACTACACTACTAGATCCATGATCCATGAAAATATAACGCTTATTATATGTGATTATGGAAGATCATGTGATGCGATATTTTCTTAACACATTGATTTTCATAATCCTATACTGAGGTTATATAAGATTGATTTGATTTTGAAATGTTGTTATTGGAATTTTTTTTTTTTTATTGTGGCCACATAAAACAAAATTTTCAATTATTAACTCAATAGTGTCGTTTTCAATATAAGATCTTTTTCAAAATAAAAATAAGTTAATTAATGTAGCCCAATTGGGAAAATGTTTGAAATTTCCTATAATATGAGCTTACATTAATTAATTAATTTTCTATTTTAAATAATCGGGTTAATGGATATTACAATATTTGTTAAACCCTTTAGTGATTTTATTGAACTAGGTTTTGGCATCTATTAATAATAGGCCTAGTTGAGTAGCAAATTTTAGGCAATTGTATTTAACTGAAGCCCGTAATGGGAGAGACTCAATTAACATGCTATTGATTAGGGTTTGCTAGGTCCCTTCTCTAGCCTATAAAATGGTATGTTATACCTATTAGTTGCTTATTCCCATTAAAAATTTTTATACTAAAATATGTTATAGAGAGAAAAATCTGCTATTCTAATAGATTTTTGATTATCAAGTTGATCTATTTTTTTTTTCAAGTGAAATAATGGCTCAAACAAATAAATTTTAATTCTACCGTGCTTATTAATCTCGGTATTTTACAGTTATATATGGATCCGATTGTTCTTGATTAACTAAATTATTTTATGTGAATAATTTTCTACAAAATAGCCATTATACCAATTTGCTGCTCCAAATGTTAAGATCTCAAGAAATAACCTAAGGTGAAGAGTAACAAAATAAAGGGAAAAGGAGGAGGGAAGATCCAATGTAAGATCCCTTGGTTGAATGCATAAGGAGCTTTGAATTGCGTTTTGCCCAAGTGTTCCATTTGCTTTTAGTTGATCCTCCTCCTCTTTAAAATGTATATTACATGAAAATCAATCAGAGAAGGCAAATACAAGACAAGATAAAGATTAAAATAGGGTTGCTGTCAGATTTTGAAAGTCCACATTGTATGCATTCATTCTGATGCTGCCCTTGAGAGAGAGAGAGAGAGAGAGAGAGAGAGAGAGAGAGAGCAGAACTCAAGCAACAAAGCAAAGAGAGATTCTCCCACCCGGCCGCCATCATCATCCACAACTCTTCCGACCCGAAGTATCTTTATCGCACACGTGGACAGCGCCACGTGGCGAGCCCTGCAGCCAGATGCAGCACCTCGAACCAGCCAATCAAAGACCGCCTTATCCTATCTCTTTATCTTACCCGAACCACATCCACGAGCTTAATTCCCCTCCCCGCCCTCGTTTTCAACCTCGCTTATCTGCAAAACCCTTTTTCCTTCCTTCTCCCACAGACTTCGCACAGAGTGTTTGAGAGCGAGAGTAGGGAGAAAAAATGGCTGCTTCACTACAGGCGGCAGCTACTCTCATGCAGCCCACCAAGGTGGGGAGGATCAGCAGCTCGCAGCTGCGGTCGTCGCAGAACGTGTCCAAGGCCTTCGGGCTGGAATGCGGTGCCGGCTCCAGGGTGACCTGCTCTCTCCAGGCTGATCTCAAGGACTTGGCCCAGAAGTGCGCTGACGCCACCAAGATCGCCGGCTTCGCGCTCGCCACCTCGGCCCTCGTCGTCTCGGTATGAAGATCGAGCCACCCTTGTCAGTTTATGTTGCTCCCTAATCTTTAGAGGCTAACATGGTTGAATTATTAGTGTCCTTGAAGTAATTACTGCTGTTCTCTCTGCTCCTTTCGTGTTATGTTGTGTGGGCGATGGATGGTGCTCGAAATTGGAAGATTGTTATTGAATAGATCGAGGGGCCAATCTAGAGAAGGTCATTAAGCATTCGAATAGTGATGTCGGGTTGTGCTAGATAGATCGTTTCCCTTCTCCAGATGCCGAAGTTATCCTACTCTCTTTTCAGCACGCCTTGCGAAACTATGCATTTGTCCTTAGCTGCCGAGAGTTCACGGGCTAAATTAATTCTTGATATGGTCGGTAGGCTCTAATGATGAAGTCGTAGAGGCGTTGAGTCTTCGGTAATTGATTGGATCGTCCGGATTGATGTTTGAAGCATTCCTGCCACCAAGACCAATATACTGGTTTGATCAAGAACTGAGAGATCAATGCTTTACTTTAAGAGAGTGTAATTGAAACTAAGTCCTTGGCCATGCTAATCAACACATTTTTTTATGGAGGTTCCCAACTTGGATCCCGATAAAACATTTCCGGAGTACAGTTTAGTTTCTCATTTGCACATTTTTGGTCTGCTTTTATAGACAGATAGATGAATATGTTTGTGATGAGAGCTTCTGGTCTTTCTCAGGGAGCCGGTGCGGAGGGAGCCCCGAAGAGACTGACTTATGACGAGATCCAGAGCAAGACTTACATGGAAGTCAAGGGGACAGGCACGGCCAACCAGTGCCCCACCATTGATGGTGGGCTCGACTCGTTCGCCTTCAAGCCCGGCAAGTACAATGCCAAGAAAATCTGCCTCGAGCCGACCTCCTTCACCGTAAAGGCCGAGAGCGTGAGCAAGAATGCTCCCCCGGAGTTCCAGAAGACCAAGCTCATGACCCGCCTCACCTACACCCTCGACGAGATCGAGGGCCCCTTTGAGGTCTCCCCTGATGGTGCTGTCAAGTTCGAGGAGAAGGACGGGATCGACTACGCGGCTGTCACCGTGCAGCTCCCTGGGGGTGAGCGCGTGCCCTTCCTCTTCACCATCAAGCAGCTCGTGGCCTCAGGGAAACCCGAGAGCTTCAGCGGGGAGTTCCTCGTGCCCTCATACCGTGGCTCGTCATTCCTCGACCCAAAGGGCCGTGGTGGTTCCACCGGGTACGACAATGCTGTGGCCTTGCCTGCTGGAGGGAGAGGAGACGAGGAGGACTTGACCAAGGAGAACATCAAGAATGCCTCGTCATCGACCGGGAAGATCACGCTGAGCGTGACCAAGAGCAAGCCTGAGACTGGAGAGGTGATCGGCGTGTTCGAGAGCGTCCAGCCATCGGATACTGATTTGGGAGCTAAGGTGCCTAAGGATGTGAAGATCCAGGGGGTCTGGTATGCTCAGCTCGAGTCGTAGAGGGGCTTTTATTGTTTATCTTTTGAATGAACGAATTCGACGAATGAATGTGTCTATTTCTGGGTTCAGATTTTGCTTAGAAATCGTGAGCTGCTGAGACTATCATCTTGTTTGTATATTAACCCGTTTTCATTAAGAATATCATTTTCGGTTTCAAGGTCAAAGATTAAGACAAATATCCAAAAAGTTTTAAATCTATTACATTTTTACCAATTATGTCAATTCGGCCATTGGCCATCTATTTAGCATGACCGACTTTAACGTGGACAATCGATGATAATTTTTTAATATTTTCCAAATTTTAATAATATTTTAATAATGTGGAGGTTGCAATTTTAGGCAAGGGTTGCCCTTTCCAAGCCAACTAGGGTGACCCTTGCCTAGGCAAGGGCGGCCCTCACTAGCTCATGCTAGAGCCTTCCTTGCCCAAGGCCAGCGAGGGCGATCCTCACTTGAGGTTGGTGGCCTCCGCTGGCCAATGACAAGGTTCGGTGGAAGTCGATGGAGGCAGAAGGGAAAAAGAAAAAAAAGGAAAACGAAAAGAGAAGGATAAAAAGAAAACAAAAATTAATAAAAAATTTAAAAATATTAAAATATAATTGAAAATTGCTCATGACAGTGCCCAATATGGCACAGACCAATTTTTGGCCAAAATTGGCCGAATGTCTCAATTTAAAAAAATGTGAAAGTATTTAGGGTTCAGTTGACAAAATTAAAAGGTTTAAAATTGAATTGAAAAAAAAAATTTTAATATTTTTTAGACAATTTTCCTTTAAACTAAAAACAATTTAGTTCATAAGGATGTATTTAGTTGGATTTTTGAGGAAATTTTTTTAGAAAATACAAAGGATTTTAAGTTAACGAGGTTTTCTAAAATACAAATTGTGTTTGTTAAATTATAATTTGAAAGTCCATTGTAAAGAACGTTTGGACAAAATAGTGTTCGAAGATTATATTTACAAAGGGCTTTTGTGATTAATAAAAGAAAAAATTTAGTCAAAAGAAAAAAAAGTTGACTAGTGAAAGTTAAGCGACCACTGGCTAGCGAAATCTATCTCCAGTGGCTAACATATGAAGTTGCAAGACCTCAAGCGGCTCTTGGAGACAACTGGTGAGGCCCGCCTAGGGTCAAGCAACCCCTGACGAAGGTTGTGTGACCCAGGCAACCTCAGTAGGGGTGGCTTGGTCGTGCAACCCTCACAACTTCTCATGGAGGTCGCACAACCTAGATTTGGGTCATTGCAACTCACAAGAGATTGCGCGACCTCAAGTGGCCTTTCATGGAGGTCACATGACCCAAATTTGGGTTGTCACGACTCGCCGAGGTCGTGCGATTGGCCGGTGATAGTTGCCGAGGTAGCTAGAACCACGCTGACCTCTCTTCAGCCTGTTACTGACCCCTCATGGCAATGCATAACCATGGTAGTCGACTTAACTGAGAAGAAGATCAACGATGATATCATGAGGGCAAAAATGGAAAATAAAAATTGAGTGAGAATAGTTTTGGAACAAAATTTTTATACTAAACCATAAAGAGGTATGTCGAGAATGCCTAAAGCCTAAAATATCTTAAGACCTACTGTGGGCTTTCAGCCTTATGAGGGCCAACTTTTCCAAAACACTTAATATTGGGCCAAATGGATTTTAGACAGCAAAGTCCCTTCCCAAGGCCATTCGCAAACGCAGCCAAATTGCTTTAAAGAAATTGGGCCCATTAAAAAATCGGCTGCATTTCTCGTGGTTTCGCCATCGGTCAATTAAACAGATCAGTCAAGGTAACTGAACATGAGTTCGTAAATGGGTGGTGGACCCATTTTGACAGGTTTATTCCACAGTAACGATCGATTTGATTATTAATCAGTAAGTCCATTCATAAAAATCAAACAAAATTACGTGCTAGCCATAAAAAGAGAATTGGAGCAGTATCATGGATTCTATGCTGTTCAAACGAGCCAATTGCAGGAGATAATCACTATCATAAACCAGATAAGATCCCTGCAAGGCCAACGTATCTGAACGTGGGTACGCGAAATAAATCTTCTCGAATTTCAGTACATTGACTGATAAAACAGTGGACTTCAGCAAATTAAAATTCCAATTTAGATGGAACCATTCGTTTTTTAAGTTGAAAGACGCTTATCAAAATACTAATAATATTTACTTTGTTGGAGATGATCATCATCATAATTCAAATTGCTTCTTCCAATTTCATATGGTTCAGGGATTAAGTTAAACATGTATCAAATGTTCAAAAATCATATTAAACAATTTAAAAATTTTATGGAGTACATTTCATATTGAACTAAAGTTTAAGGATCATATTGAATAAATTAAAAGTTGAAAGACCACACTACATATTAAGTCAAAGTTTATAGATCGTTTACACTGTTATTCTTGCACATTAAGACAAAATCTAGAGACAATTTGTGCTGTCATATCTAAAAATTACAATTTGAATGGAATTGTATGTTTTTCAAAGAACCATATTTGAGAATTTCATCTCATACAGCTCATACAAAAATCTAAAATATTTTTCAATTGCAAGGCACTTATCGAACACTAATAATATTGTTTACTTTGCTGGAGATGATGATGATCATCATCATTCAGATTGTTTCTTCTAGCTTCCCTCCAGTCACAGATCGACCAAGGAAACAAATTCGAATTCCAAGCGAAAATCCTCGAACAGACCCACATCCGAAACTGATAATGATCTCTCTACTTCGCACATATCTGAAATCTTGAGATAGTTTCCTATTTAAATTTACTAGGTAGTTTCCTATTTCGGATCACCTAAGAGAAATTACGGTTCCGTTTGTTATGTCATTAAAGCCGAAGAAAATAGAAGGGGGAAGAAAAAAACCTGGCGGTGCTCGAAACGGTGGCGTATCCGGATGATGAAAAGACAGGCGGCGAAGTGGGGAAAAAGGGCAAAAGAAAGAAGAAAAAGAAAAGAAGAAGAAGAAGAGAGGATGAAAAAAAGAAAGAAGAAGGAAAAGAGATGAAAAGAAAAATAAAAATAAAGATTAAAAATATTATTAAAAAAATTTCATGTCAGCACTATTTATGAGATGGCCGATATCTATGTCGGCGATTTCGATTAAAATTGATCGGATGGATTTAAGTCAAAATGTATAAATGTTTAAAACACTATTGGAAAAATTGAAAAATTTACAATTAAATTGACACAAGATGTCCACGTCAGCGATTTCTAATTAAAATTGATCGGATGGATTTAAGTCAAAATGTATAAATGTTTAAAACACAATTGGAAAAATTGAAAAATTTACAATTAAATTGACACAAATACAATAAATTAAGATTTTTTTGAATAATTTTCCCTCAAAGACTCAAATCAATTTAGTTATGAACTTATGGAATGTTTTAAAGAAATTTAGCCCGTTAACAAATTGGCTGCAATTTCTCGTGGTTTAGTAGTTAACCTGTCAAATTGGTGGGTTGAGTCAAAATAACTTAATGTTCATAAGTGGGTTATGGACCCATTTTGACAGTCTATTTCATAGGAAGAATCAATTTGATTAAACTAATCAATAAGTCCATTCAATGGTGAAGAAAAATCAAACAAAATTATGTGCTGGCTTTAAAAGAGAGTAGTATCATGGATTCCATGCTGTTCAAACATGCCAATTGCAGGCTAAAATCTCTATGATAAACCAGATAAGATTTCTTCAAGGCCGAGGTAACTGAACGTGGGTATGCGAAATAAATCTTTTCGAATGTCCCTGCATCGACTGATAAAACATTCGACATTGACATATAAAAATTACAGTTTATATAGAACCATACATTTTTCAGTTGCAAGACGCTTGTCGAATACTAATAGTATTTACTTTGCTAGAGATGATCATCATAATTCAAATTGCTTCTTCCAACTTTATATAGTTCAGAAACTAAGTTGAATATGTATTAAAAGTTCCGAGATTATATCGAATACATTAAAAATTTCATGGATCACATTTTACATTGAGCTTAAAGTTTAAAGATCATATTGAACAAATTAAAAGTTCAGGCATCACATTATACATTAAGTCAAAGTTTAGGAATCATTTGTGTCGTTATTCTTAAATATTACAATTTCTTACGTTTTATTTAGTTGTAGGACGCTCATCGAATACTAATAGTATTATTTAATTTGCTGGAGATGACGATGGTTAACGTTCAGATTGCTTCTTCCAACTTCCCCCGGTCGCAGATCGAGGAAGGAAACAAATTCGAATTCCAGGTGAGAATCCTTTAACAGACCCGCTTCGGAAACTGATAATGACCTCTGTACTTCGTACATATCCGAAATCTTGAGATAGTTTCCTATTTGAATTTTCTCAAGTAGTTTCCTATTTCGGAACACCAGAAGAAATTTACGTCTGCTCCGGCTCTTGCCACTGTCTATAAAGCCCGGAGAAAAAGAGAAGGGAGGAAAGAAAAACCTGGCGGCGCTTGAAACGATGGAGCGTCCGGAAGACGAGATGACTGGCAGCGTCCCGACGTGGTTGGAGCGGATGTTCGCCGCCAGCAAATTCTACGATCCCTGCGACTGCGAGGACCGCTGCTCGAAGCCTGCCAAGTACTACTGCATGGCCTGCATGATCGTCGTCTGCGAGGATGGCATGGAGCAGCATCACAAGAGTTCCGGGCACTCAGTTTTGACGGTAATTAAAACTCCGTTCGATCGCATAGCATTATGAATACAAGTTCTTGAACTCCGTTCGATCGCATAGCATTATGAATACAAGTTCTTGAATGCATCTTGATACTTCATAAAATACATTGAAAAAACCTAGGCATACAAGTCTTCGGGAGTGGCCGCGTTCAGAATAGAGGACCTGAAACAGGTGTGGTGTTGGTCCGGCATCCAGCAGTACACGATCAACCGGCGGGCGATCGTGTACGTCAATCAGAAAGGAGGAGCCCATCGCACGGGCTCCCCCAACGGGACGCCAAGTGCGGGACTTGCCAGTACAAGATCTTAGCCCCAAACAACTTCTGCTCAGTGGAATGCAAAGTAAGTGAAATTTTTACCCTCCTGTACCGCGTTTCACGGCATGGTTATGAAACAAGACTCTAGTTTTCAGTGCATTTACTTTCCTTACGAGGCGGGTAGCTAGGGTTTTGCAAATTTATAGTTTTCCTTATGAAATTTATCTAGCAAAGGCGTCGCGAGCCGTCCGTTTGACATCATACCCTCTGCATAACTTGGTTTCTCGCTGGTGTGCGTCACGACGATTTTTGCAGGTGAAGGCTGTTTTGAAGAAGATTGAAGAGAAAGAAGAAGAAGAGGCTTTGAACCGAGCGAAGAGGAAGATGGAGATGACGAACGGCGAGAGCCCTAGCGATGCTCCAAAGAACGTCGCTGCAGGCGTGTCTTTCAGGAAGCGTCCGAGAAAGCAATCCAATCCCCAGAGGGCTCCCCTCTTCTAGATCGGTAATAACATAGCCAAAAACCTTGAAGAACCGGTTGTTTCCTTTGATTTGGCACGTAATTTTTTTGCCGGTTTACGTCGTTGGAACTGCTTGAAACTCCCTCCTTCATTAGGGAAAAGAAGCAGAGTGCTAAACGATGTTTAGGTTTCGAAAAGAGTCCAAGATTTGACTCTGATAAGTAGTGTTTTTCTCACGAGCAAGCAATGAGATTTGGTATTTGACTCTGTTTGGTGAAGGGCTTTCAGTTTTCACGCGTTGACGTTCCTCCATCTCTAGAGAGAGTTGGTTCAAATATACGTTGAGGTGTTCTGAAAACCCAAAGATTCAAGTTTGAATAGGTATAAGAGCGGTGAAAGAATGTACTTTATCATCAATGTAAATGGCAAATTATAATTTGAGCACAAAACTCAATTTTATAATCATAGTCCTTATTCATGATAGTTTCATTCATGTGTAGAAAATTGGAAGGAGTATTTGGGGTTGTCGAGCAAAACCATCGAGTCTTCCAATTGCATCAATGTGGCATAGTCCTCATTACCGTGTTGGTTATGCAAGGATGCAAGTATCTTGTGATTTTAACATTCAATTGCTTTATTAATTATTGGATGTGGTGATGGAATATTCTTTCACTTCATCTCTAAAATAGAAAACACTAGTTCAATAATACAATTTCAAGAAACTCATACATTTGTGATGATCATCACGGATGAGAATGAGGCAATGAATTTAGTGGCTTTACTAGATTAATGACATCGACAAAAACAAATTACCTCTTTTCAATTAACACATCATAGGATGACTCTCAAATTTTGAGTTATGTGTCTTATAAGATATATAATTGTTCTTTTTTTCTCAAAAAAGCACAAACAAAATTCTGCGACCGGAATCATCGCCATCAGCGGGGACTGCCACCACCAAAATTTCTTTGGTGCGAGCAATTATCATGTACATCAATTGAAAATTGGAAGAGAATCCACCTATAAGGGGATCCCACTTTGAGAATCCTACCTGTGATGGGGACTGTCCTGGAGTAATTGAAATGGGAAGAGAAAGAACTCAAGGTCGTGTGTAAAATAAATGATTTAAAAAATATATATTTTTAAAATAACTCCTTGCCTCATTTGAAATAACTATACAATGAAAAATACTTCCCACAATAATTTATATCTAAATATTTTCTTCGACAATAGTTTTTTTTTTTTTGTCATTTGCACATTTTTATAGGCGAGATTGGCGATTTTTTTTTTTTTTTTTATAAAATGTTTTCCAAATTGTTCACTTACAATTTTAGAGCTCTTGTTGACCATTTCAGTCTCGTGATTGGCTTGGTGCCTTTTTAGGTGGCTTGTCCCCTGTGGAGTCATCAGATAAATCTTTGGGATGTATTAAGCAAATGACCTGCTTCTCACCTTTGGCCTTGGTAGTTAGCATCCATCTCGAATATTTGCTAGAAAGTGGATATTCTTCTCCATGGAGCCGCCGGCGACAACATTCTTTCGTTTCACCGAGGGTAGCGGTATGGCCGGGGAGCTCGCGGCGTTTGCCCTTGCAATTCCTCCCAATCGCTCGCTTGTTGTGTCTCCACGTCACGCGAATTGTTGTCGTTGCTCGGTCGGATCGGGCACGTAAGGCTCTTGGAACGCATTCAAGGACTCGAACATGTTCTAGCCAGGGGGCACGGTAGCACCTTCGTCCGTTCGGAGACCGTCGTTGTCCATCGTGAGATGGAGAACCCGATTAGATCATTTAAATGCAATGACACACGAGATCGATGTTCGATTTAGACAAGAAGAGTGGAAGGAAAGGGGAATTGATGAGTGAGTAAACATGAGAGAGGAGAGGGGCCATGTTAATATGAAATTGGATTAATATTAAAAAAAAAAACTCAAAATCAAAATCAATTTTTATGTAATAAATTTACTTGAAATTAATTTTTTGAACATAAAAAAATTTCAAAATGGTATATCTATGACAAAAAAAAAACCTCAAATTAGTACATACTAACCTTTTGTTAATTTCTGCTAAATAAAGTTAATATCATGAAAAATTATAAATTGTTACACTTGTGACAAATAGTAAATAAAATCATGAATTGGCACACTAGCAAATTGATAGAATGTAAATTTATCACAAATATATCATTTTACGATTTTGGATGTCCCAAGTGTATACAAATTGCGAGATGACATTGATCATTGAAGCCCCATCATATTCAAATTGAGTTGGCTGAGCACTAGCTCTAGAGCAACCCTAGGCTCGGCTCAACTTGGCGTGGCCATGGTAGTACTAGGGGTGAGCATGGTTTTGGTGGACGGTTTCCATTATGGAATCGGGAGCTGCCAATTAAGAATTGGTTCTAAAAAATTGGAATAAAGAACCATCCGTTGGTTCCATAGATCCATTCAAAAACCAAATCACAAGTTTGGTCTAATTCTCAAGTAAATCCATGGAACCGGTCCCTAATTCCAACAAATTGTATGCACCAAAGCTTATTTGGCCTTAAATTCGAGCTGAATTGTGAACCATTGGTTTTGATTAATGATTGAAAACTTTAGGGAGGAATGAATAGATAATACTCATTAGTTAGGAATTTAATTTTTTTGAAGGTCATGGTGTGATCCTCTTAGGATTTCTTGACACTAGGCATATGTTAAGAGTTATATTCTATGTTGAAAGTTCAAACCTCAACAAAAGTTAAAACATTAATCACTTAATCCATTTTTTTTTTCAATGTCAACCTAATCTAATCACGAGGATGGCTAAAGAAAGATCTAATTATGGTTTGTTCTAAATTTTGTATCATGACAACAAAGCATCGCAACATTCAATTCTCTCCTTCTACTCCATTTATTTATTTTGTTTTGGCTGACAAATTAAGTAAATGGATTATTAAAATGAAAGAGAGAGAGAGAGAGAGTAGGGAGTTAGTCTTATTACATACCACAAGAAATAAAATTAGTTAATAATGTTCAATAACTACAAATATATATATAGACACACACACACACACACACACACACACACACACACACACACACACCGGTTTAGTTCGGGTGAGTGATTCCACACCTAAAACTAAGAACTAGGCCAGTACTTATCATTTCCACTAAGGGTGCGTTTGTTTCGCGGAATATATTTTCAAGAAAAACGTTTTCCTTATTTTCTGGTATTTGGGTCATTTAGGAAAATGAGTCAACGGAAAATGTTTTCCTAACAAAACTTAAATTCAGGAAAATAATTTCCCTTTGAAAGGACCGGAAAACGTT
Organism: Eucalyptus victrix; assembly: GCA_016097545.1. Classification (NCBI taxonomy): domain Eukaryota; kingdom Viridiplantae; phylum Streptophyta; class Magnoliopsida; order Myrtales; family Myrtaceae; genus Eucalyptus; species Eucalyptus victrix. Next base: position 43,008,666 of record CM027843.1, on the reverse strand, counting down.
TTCCAAATCTACCAAAGCTTAGATTTGATGCTTGGTTTACAAACAATTATTCTTATAAAAATATATTTTTAAAAAATTGAATTTGAAATTTTTTTATTTTTTAAAATTAAAATTTAGAAAACATTTTAAAATAAAAATAAAAAATTCGAATTTGCTTATTTTTCTTTTTTTTCTTTTCTTCCTTTTTCTTTTGCTTCTTCTTCACCCGTCACTAGCCACAAGGACGGCCAATGAGCTTTGGTCTCACCAAATTAAGGATCTCATGGCCTTCAACAAGGTTTAAGCTTGCCCAAGGCCGATGAGCCTCAAGCCTTGCTAAATTAGGTGAGCTCGTGGCCTCCAATGATGAGGCTCGAGCCTCGCTAGATTGGGTGAGCTCGTAGCCTCTAGTGGCCGGGCATGAGCTCATCCCTTAGCTACCCCTTATTAGTCGGAAAAAAAATTCAATTTTTTTCTTGTGATGAAGTGTGAAATTATTTTTTAATGAGATCCAAATGACATAAAACATTTTCAATTATACATTATCAAACAAAGAAAAATAAACCGTATTCTTGAAAAATGTTTTCCTAGAAAACATTTGCTTTATCAATGAGTTTTCTGTGAAACAAATACACCCTAAATTGAAATCGAGAATTGGACCGATGCCCATGGGAACTATAGGTTCTCGGGTGATTTGGTCCGATTTGAGGTGATTCGAGTGATTTTTGGTTCTTTTGTACACTCTTAGGTAGTATCTCCAAATTAGTCTGGAATGCAAACTACTCTTACAAAACGCAAATGATGCAGTTTGCAAACCGAACCGGTTTGTACCACAACGGTTCAATCAGTTCGATTCGCCACCCATCCCTTCCCCCCCGCGCCCGCGAAAACCAGATAATTCTTCGGCCGGTTCGTTCGCTCTTTCCGGCGACTTCCGCCGGTTTGACGTCGTGCCAACTGCGAACCCGGTTCTTTCAGCACAGCGCGCTTCCCCGTACGTCTAATCCGGAGGCCAGCTCCAATCCTCCTGCCTTTCTTCTTCTTCTTCTTCTTCTTCTTCTTCTTCTCGACAGCGCGGGGAAGAAAGAGAGAGAGAGAGAGAGAGAGAGTTCCATTGCTATCGAAGCAGAGCTTCGAGAGGAGCGTCTTCCTCCCGCCGAACCATGAACTCCTCCACCTTCCTCACTCACTCTCCCTCCTCTTCACTCCTCAGCCCCTCTCCCCTCTCCCTCCCCTCCTCCCTCCCCTCCTCCGCCAGGCGCCGCCGCCGCCCCCGCCGCCGCAGCCTCGCCGTCTCCGCCGACCTCGATCAGCAGCCGGCCGCCTCTCCCTCTCCGTCGCGCGGTCCCGACGTCTTCGGCGGCCCGAGGGAGCTCGCCGGCCTCCAGCCCCTCGTCAAGAGCTTCTCCCCGCCCGCGCGACTGGCCGCCTCCGCGATCGTGGTGGCCGGCGCGCTCGCCGCCGGGTATCGCCTGGGCCTCCGCTTCGGCGGCGGCTCCCGCAATGCCGCCCTCGGCGGGGCCGCCGTGCTCGGAGCCGCCGGCGGGGCCGCCGCGTACGCGGTGAGGGCTTGTGTGCCCGAGGTCGCCGCCGCCGATTTGCATAACTACGTCGCCGGCTGCGACGATCCTCAGGCGGTCCGGAAAGAGGATATAGAACAGATTGCCGGCAGGTCAGTTCCGTTCTTGGTATATAGTTTCTTAATCGCTGCTTTGTTTTGGTTTTCGACTTCTCCGTTGACGTATGGTTGGTTCTGGATGAGGCTTGTAGTAGAGATCACATTTCTCCCTATGGTTCATTTGTATATCAGTGGAATTAGATTACAACTTTCTAATTCACTAATTGAATTACGAGATATTGATCGGATTACGTCTGTAGCAGTGCGTAGAATCAGCTTGAGCAATGTTTTTCTTCATCTGATTGTTGTGCTTTAATTGTATTTGATTTTCATAATCTACTTATATTTTTAACATATAATCTGTCAGGTACGGCGTGAGCAAACAAGATGAGGCCTTCAATGCGGAGCTTTGTGATTTGTACCTCAGGTGAGCTAAAACAATGAACTAATCATGCATCTGTTGTGTTTCAAGCACATTTTATTTTTGATTTCTCTGTATGTAAGGTTTAAAATTTCAGACGGAGCTGGCTTGAGTTGTAGTTGACTTTCGGTCGGTTGAATTGCATATGATATGTGTTGTGAAGGTTTGTCTCATCTGTCCTTCCTCCTGGGAATGAAGAACTTAAAGGAGATGAAGTTGATAAAATTGTGAAGTTTAAGAGTGCTCTGGGAATTGATGATCCAGAGGCAGCATCCATGCATATGGAGGTACTATTGCTCTTGCTACTTGTGAATGCTTAAGAATACCAAATTAGCAGAGGAAGCATGACGGAGTAATGACTGGTTGAAATCGGGTCCACTTGTGTCTTCCAGATTGGTAGGCGTATTTTCAGGCAAAGGCTTGAAACTGGGGATCGTGAAGCTGATGTGGAGCAGCGTCGGGTATGAAATCCGAATTCTTGTGGTTTCTTGCAAACACATTATTAGCCAGCAACTTGGATACTTTTTCAAGAGTGTTATGGAACTTTATCATTTTTGGTTCCTCTTCAGTACAGGCATTTCAAAAGCTGATATATGTTTCCACACTTGTGTTTGGAGAAGCGTCAAGTTTCCTTTTACCTTGGAAGCGCATATTCAAAGTTACTGATGCGCAGGTATATGTCATTTCTTTAGGCAATGTCTGCCTGTGCAATTATTTTGGTGTTGCGTGGTTGGTCAGAAGTCCGATCTTAGGGTTATGAATAACAAGATCTCCTCCTGTTATTCTAGCCTATCCAAACTCTACTTTTATTATCATACTTATGACATGAGGATCTACTAATATCTCTGTCATATTGAGCTTCTTCATTGAATCAGTCATGTATCCATGTGCTTGCAGATTGAGGTTGCTGTTCGCGATAATGCACAGAGGTTGTATGTGTCCAAGCTAAAAGCAATTGGAAGAGGTGTGTATAATTACATGATCCATTGCAAAAATGAAAATCTTGACCTTTAGCTATGAAATTAGGCTAACATTGTAAGTTTGGACACAAGATAAGCCTGCCTTTTTTTGGGATAATGGTGATGAAAGAAACTATTTGGTTGGCAAAGTTATTCTATTCCGTTGAAATTGCTTGTCCTGCCACAAAAAAAATGTTTATTTTTGTATTATGGACTTTGTAATTTAACCATATTAATGCTTAATTCAAACAACCCTGGAGTTTCAACTGCTTATCAACCTGGTTGTAATAGTTTATGTTGAGGCATATTAATAAAACTTGGACTTTGAACTGCATTTTGTGATTGCAGCCTTTTTTAGTTGATGTTGGGCTTTGCTAGAGTTGAATATAGTACTTTGTAATTATAAGTAGAATTTGATATCTGTGTTAGATCTCAAGGCGGAGCAGCTTGAAAATCTTCGAGCAGCACAACTATCTTATCGACTTTCTGATGAGGTAACTTCATCATTTATCTTCTGCTTAAATAGATTTGATTTACTGTAGTTTTTGGTGGCATATCTTCGATACACTTTATTCTTCGGTGCAGCTTGCCGAAGATTTGTTTAAGGAACATACGAGGAAACTTGTGGAGGAAAATGTCTCTGCGGCTGTGAATGTGGTGAAATCAAGAACAAGAGCAGCGTATGTCGCTTGCCCAAGTTCCATTTGTACCCTTAGTCTGTAAATGCTGTTTCTCAAGTTCTTTAAATATTTTTAGCATGGGACAAATTTAATGGGGGAGGGGGGACCCCACCCCAACTTTCTAAATTTCTCTGTTGGCCCAAATATAGGAAAGTACTTCACAAATATATACGTAAGTCTTGTCACTCCCCAAAATTTTCAAGTTTTTTCAAATTCCGATGTTGAAGGAAGTAATGTGGAATCTGCAGTAAAATCATCCAATTTTAAAACTTAAATCTTTCAATGATAGTGCTTCTAATTATGAATATGGTGAAGTGAGTGATGTTACGTCCAATTTGGAGAAATGATTAAGCAGGAGTTGGAGATTTGAAAAACACATGCATTAGGTGTTTTGTTTCTCCATCTCTTGTGAATTTTAAAAAACTTGAAAATAATTTACTTTTGTGTAAAAGGGAAGATTGTATTTACTATTGGATCTATAGTTATTTTAGTAACATTAAGTATCCAATGAACGTTTACACTCAATTGGCTTTTAGAGAGTTTTGAGGAAAGAAATATATGGTGTTTATAGTCCTATAAGTCAAGAGCCAGTATCCTACTTAAAAGGTTATTAAGTGAGTCACATCCATATAATGATTGAAAAGAATGAATTTTTCATATCATAAAAAATTATCTATCATACTTTTGTTACCCAAAATAAATAAATAAATAAATAAATAAAATCAGCTACTAATCTATTTCTCCTCCACAAAAAATAATGAAATGCTTACTCTAGATGTGTACTGACAGAATAAGTCAATCAACTGAGAATTTCAAGAGAAGTTGCCAGCATATTTATGATGTAATCAGTGTTAAAGGTTTTGTTGTTTAGAAATTGAATGGCGCTTGCTTATTTTATTAGCTTTGCCTAAAGGCTACTTGTCATTGTCTTATTTATTTCGATTATCCAGGACGGCAGTCACTCAAGTTGTAGAACAGCTAGATGAGATACTAGCATTCAACAATTTACTTGTCTCATTAAAGAACCATCCGAATGCTGATCACTTTGCTCGTGGGATAGGTCCAGTTTCCTTATTTGGTGAGGAACCTTTAAATCTTGTTTTATTGGCCATGAAGTGTGTTTTCATGGAAGTCTTGAATTACTACTTCTCTTCTTCTACCTCAGGTGGTGAATATGACACTGACCGAAAAATGGATGACTTGAAGATACTTTATAGAGCATATGTTGCAGAGTCTTTCTCAAGTGGTAGACTGGAGGAAAGCAAGGTATGGGATTTTTTCTATTAAAATATTGTCTGCCTCTTACCTGCCCTTTCTTGTATATTACCTGGCTAATGTTGTCTTTGCTTCCTGATAACCTTACTTCTGTTGTTTCTCTGTTTTATAGCTTGATGCATTGAGTCAACTGAGGAATATCTTTGGTTTGGGAAAACGCGAGGCTGAAGCCGTCATGCTTGATGTATCTGCAAAGGTGTATCGTAAACGACTTCAACTTGCCTTCACTGGTGGTGAACTGGAAGCTGCAGATAGCAAAGCGGCCTTCCTCCAGAATCTATGTGAAGAGTTACACTTTGATCCTCAAAAGGCCAGTGAGATTCATGAAGGTATATTCACTGATTCCTAGTTTTGGAGTGTTCCTGTGTCATATATGATATGACATGTGTGTGTGTGTGTATTCATGCTGTGATCCAGTGGTTCTTCATGCTTATCTACTTTGTAAAACTTCTAATCACTTAAGGAGTTCGAAAAGAAGAATTTTCTTGAATGGAAAATAAAAAAACGTCCTTTGGGCATATGTGGGACAATTTTCTGAACTATTTAGGACTAAAATTCTTATGATACTTGTGTACCATGTCACGTATACCATTGTCTCACCAAAGTATTCATAGCATGCTCTTTCATTTTCACATGAAGAAATTTACCGGCAGAAGCTTCAGCAGTGTGTTACTGATGGAGAACTGAGTGAAGAGGATGTTAAAGCTTTGCTGAGAATACGAGTTATGCTCTGTATCCCTCAGCAGACAGTTGAAGCAGCTCACTCCAGTATATGTGGCAGTTTATTTGAGAAGGTAAAGTTTTGTCTCCTCTGATGAATTCCTGTTTCTCTAGAGTTCTTTCTACTTCGTACTTTTTTGCTTGTAATTTGCGTACTGTAAGTTGCAGTTTGACAGCAGTTTTTGTATGCTTTGGAACTTCAGTTAGTATGAAGACTACCATATCGTGTTTGATAATTTTGTCATTTGTATGACCAAAGTGCAGCCTGTAGGTTTTGGGTAGTCATTAAGAAGTTTTATCTCTGAATTATCATCTTAAGATAAAGATGCAAGGAGATGTTGTGGACCTCTAAATGTAAATCTTTTTTCCATTGCAATGACAAGGAAAGCCTTCAGTTTATCCAGTGGTCAGGAACATATTTTTCTGATGTCTTTGGTAAATGGAGAAAATCATTGTCTTTTATCTTTTCTCTTTGCTGACTAACTGAACTATTGGATCCAGGTTGTGAAGGATGCAATTGCCTCAGGTGTTGATGGATATGATGCTGAAGTGAAGAAATCGGTGAGAAAAGCAGCTCATGGCTTGCGCTTGACAAGGGAGGCTGCCATGTCTATCGCCAGCACAGCTGTGAGTATCTTCCTTTACCATTTTTTTGTTTTTGGTTGAATTGTATCTTTCCCTTCATCAGGACATCGATGAGAGTTACTGGACATCAATATGAATGTTTCAAATGTGTTTGTGCGACTAACCAACCTAGGAATGATACTGAGTTTGAGTATCTAAAATGCCTGAAATTACGATTGCAGAGAATTCGCAATCAATCTTTTATGGCATTACTTCCTTTGTATAGTGTGATTGTATGAGTATCCACCTCATCTAAAACTCAGTCTTATAACTTGCAATGACTTTTCATGTCATGCTTATAGGATGATATTTCACATGGTGGCAAAAAGTTTTGAGAGTTGCATGTGCAAGTGTGGGATGATAAGATATTTTTGCAGTGATTTAATTGGATGTGCGGACCTTTGCTTCTCCATATAGTTTTAAAATGGCTGTCTTTACAAGAGGAACCTTTAACTTGTAAAAAGATCAGTGTACTCATAACAAGTTAAACTTATAACCAATGCCGACATAGATGGGTAGGTGCTCTATAAAACCGTTTGGGAGTTGTACATTTATTTTTTTGAGGATGAATGCAATCTGTGCTTAAGAGATACGTAGCCATCTATGCCTACCTTCTCCTCCTTGGGGGAGGATAGCACAGATACCAGCTTGAGTGTGTAGCTACGTATATAATGGAAGTCAACTATCCTTTTGAGGAAAGATTTTGTGGCAAAGCCAGATTGAAAGTATTTTTTCTTCTTTGATATACATCTTGGGATTCTGGCTACAGAGGAGCAACCTTACCTTTTTCACAAGGTTCATGCTGGTCATATGAGATATCAATGTTCCTACTAAAAAACCACACAAAGCTGACTAATATCTGACTGTCCTTCATACCAGCTAGCACTTCTTGGTGCTTTTTTGCCGTAAAATATGCTATTGGGATTTGTATTTGTCTTGTGCATGCAAGCTGATGCAACAAGCATGTGAACTTGCATTGTTTTAAGGTTTGAAAATCAATCTTTTGGTTATGTATTGTCTAGGACGAAAAGATGTACATTGGTTGATTTATTTCAGGCAAACATGACCTTCCATTGCCTCATAACCCATGCAGGTCAGAAAGATTTTCATAAGTTACATTAAACGAGCACGGGCAGCTCAGAATCGTACTGAATCTGCAAGGGAGCTTAAGAAGATGATTGCTTTCAATACGTTGGTCGTTACGGAACTGGTGGCAGACATAAAAGGGGAGTCCCCTGAAACTGTATCTGAAGAGGCTGCTAAGGAGGTAGAAAGACAAATTGAAGTGGATGAAGAATGGGAGTCACTCCAGACCCTTAGAAAGATAAGACCCAACAGAGAACTTACGGCCAAGTTAGGAAAGCAAGGCCAAACAGAGATAAATCTGAAAGATGATCTTCCAGAGAGGGATAGGACAGACCTCTATAAAACCTATCTGTTGTTCTGCCTAACAGGAGAAGTCACCAATATCCCGTTTGGGGCACAAATCACAACGAAAAAAGATGACTCCGAATATGTACTGCTAAACCAGCTTGGTGGTATCCTTGGTTTGTCCCCTAAGGAGATCGTGGAAGTTCACCGGAGTCTTGCTGAGCAGGCATTCAGACAACAAGCAGAGGTTATACTGGCTGATGGTCAGCTGACAAAAGCTAGGATTGAGCAGCTTAATGAGGTGCAGAAGCAAGTTGGCTTGCCTCCACAGTATGCTCAGAAAGTAATCAAGAGCATTACAACTACAAAAATGGCAGCTGCAATAGAAACTGCTGTCAGTCAGGGGAGGCTCAACATAAAGCAGATAAGAGAACTCAAGGAAGCGAGTGTAGATTTGGACAGCATGATATCTGAGAGCTTGCGTGAGAACCTCTTCAAGAAAACCGTGGATGAAATTTTCTCTGCCGGGACTGGTGAATTTGATGAGGAGGAAGTCTATGAGAAAATACCAGCTGACCTGAATATTAATGCTGAGAAAGCTAGGGTGGTGGTTCATGAGCTTGCTCAAAGTAGATTGTCAAATTCACTCATTCAGGCTGTAGCCTTGTTACGACAAAGGAACCAAAAAGGAGTGGTATGGAGATAAGAAGTCCTTTTTTGCTCTCTCTACTTTTTACCAATTTGTTGAAGCTTGTGGACCTAGTTACCATAGAAAGAGTCCCGATGCTAGCTTTACATCATCAGTAAGCCACAATCATCATTCTTTGCAGGTTTCCTCGCTTAATGATCTGCTGGCTTGCGACAAAGCTGTCCCTGCAAATCCGCTGTCTTGGGAAGTCCCTGAAGAACTGGCTGACTTATTTGCTAATTACATGAAGAGCGAGCCTACTCCAGAGAAACTATCCAGATTGCAGTATCTGCTTGGCATCAGCGACTCGACTGCGGCGGCCATTCGAGAGATGGGAGACAGAGTAATTCAAATTGGCGCAGAGGAGGAAGACTTTGCTTTCTGAGAACCGTGGTAATTTCTTCTTGCATCCGATTATTGGCTAGGTTTTTTATCTGCTCTCAGAATGTTTTCATAGCAGAAGTAGTGGACCCCTTGTAAAAAATGGTCACAACTCACTTAACTCCCAAGTCTTGCTATACAGAGTCACGAAGCAATGTCTTGCTATACAGAAAAATCATGTAATACTTGGGGGGACAAAAATGGTCTCACTTTTCAAATATATGAAAAAATTGAAATAAAAGCAAGATCACGTATTCTTTAGGGGAGGGATTAAAATGGTCACCACTGTCTTTTCCGTCCAAAAAAATCCTACTTGTCAGCTGACATTTTGGTTAATGACGCTGATGCGACGCTTTTAGTTGTTAGAATCTTTAAACATGGGATCGTGGATTTTAAAATAAAGTAGTTTTCATTGAGGAAAGAAAAGGGTTGAGCAGATAAAGAGGCATGACAGCCTGAGGCTACTGGTTGTTGCCCCTCTCTGGTTGCTTCCCCGCTGTCCTGACTATTGGATCTAGGGTTGGTGACGATTGTTGCTTTGGATCTGGTCCATACGGAGGTCCAATGACCTTGGATCCGGACTAGATCGGCATGGCCGAGGTCATGGGAGACCCTTGGTTCTCAGAGCACAGCCCACATATCAGCGGGCTTTGTCCAATACGCATCAGCTCGGGCATTGCTCAAGCCTGAGCGCTGCGGCGGCTGTTGGAGTATCTGGTGAGGGGTGTCCTCACCGACTTAGGCCCTCACTGGCCTCACTGCCCTTGACTAATGCTAACAAGGGCCTGGTGAGGGGTGCCCTTGCCGGCATCGGGCGAGGGGTGCCCTCGCTTGATCTGGTGAGGGAGGCCCTCACCCAACCCAGCCGAGGGCCACCCTTGCTTGACACCGGCGAGGGCGACCCTAGCCAGCCCAAGCAAGGGCGACCCTCGCCGGACGCCGGCTTCCCTCCGCCCTGGCTGGCGGAGGGAAGAGAGAAGAAAAAGGAAAAACAGAAAAAACAGAAAAAAAAAAAGACGAAAATGTTCTTGATAGGGTAAATATGTTACAGTTTGTAAAGTTCGGGGTTTTTTATATCACAAAAAAAAAAATTGGGGTAAATTTGTCACTTTGGGCAAAGTTTGGAGTTTTGGTGATCTTTTCCTAGTACTGAAAATGTTAAAAGTGATCAATCCTAAAAGAAAGTTGCAAGCCTATAAAGTAGTTTTCTCGATTTTAGATTCATTCCACATGCGGTGTTTCCTATTATCCTTTGTCACGGTCCTTTAGGATTCGAAGATGGCGAAAGCAGTAAGTGACTAAGATTGAATACCAGAAACTGAACAGGCATGCAACCAATGTGATTTGGTCACAAAATAGTATCGTACCCGTTGATCAATCGAGCTTGTGGTCGACAAGGCTGGATATTTGATGCAACCGGGTTGCATTTTCGATTTGCTCCTCTGAGCAGTGGATATGGATTTTCTTGCCCTCAGATCCAAGTTACTCTATGGTCTACTAAGCAATCGGACCCTTAATTTGACTGGATAATCAACACATATTCCAATATGATGGATCTCATGAGAAAAATGAACTAAACATGGCAGGAGGGAGGCAAAATCGTTTAGCTGGAGTTGGTTTTGGGTTTTGGATTCTAATGGATTGCACGTGGATGGATCAGATCGAAATTTGTTGCAATGCTTAATTAGTTGTGGTTCAGGCAAACTTGGAAGTGTTCTTAATTTAGTCAAACATGAATCAGCACAGCTGTCAAACGCAATGATCGAAAGTCCAAGTTAGGAACTTTCATTGGAAGGAACAACCACCGATTTATTCGTGCAGCTTTCGGTCCCTTTTTCTCTTTTCTCGAAAAAGTAAAATAGATAGCATTGTATATGCATGAAATATAAAAAATAATATACATATAGTTATAGCGAAAAATAACTGTGTCAATCGGCCAAAAAATAAAATAAAAGGACGACGTGGCCCTCCTATTTTCCGGACAGTTGTGAATTCTTTTATCTTTTCGATATAATATGGAAATCTGACATACAACAGCACCAAATAAAAGTCTGGAAAAATGTCGAGTCCTTGTTTGGAATAAGTTTCAAAACTTTGAATTTTCATCTTGAGTCGTGTAATGAATTAGATTATAATAAGAATTCACGTACTGCAATTTATGAATATAAATAGCCCGCAAATAGAATATTTCATATTTACAATGTAGTTGAAGAATGAAGCACAATTCTTTGTTCAATTACCAAACTTTCTCTAAACAAAAGTACAGAAAAAAAGAGAGTTGTTCGTTGTTTATCTCCTTACCGTCACGTTATTGAATGACCTTTTCTGACTGGAAGTAGTGATATTAAAAGTAAATACTAACTTGAAATCAGCGAGTTCCCTTTAGATACCTTAGTATTCTCTTAACGGCTTTTCAATGTGCTAGACCTGGGTTGGATTGGTATCTACTCACCATTCCAACTGCAAAACATATGTCGGGTCTTGTACACATCATAGCGTACATCAAGCTCCCAACAACACTAGCATAAGGAACATGTTTCATTTGTTCCTTCTCTTGTGGAGTCCCTGGACACAGTCTATGGCTCAATCCTTCACCTTTTGCAATAGGAGTGTCTATGGGTTTACAATCTTGCATACGAAATTGTTCTAGAACTTTATTTATATATGTTTCTTGCGAAAGAGACAATGATCTCTTCGAACGATCTCTTGAAATCTTAACTCCAAGAATGTATGCAGCCTCACCCATATCTTTCATCTCAAAGTTAGAAGACAACTAACTCTTAACAGTATTAACAAACTCCATATTGCTTCCGGCAATCAGTATATCATCAACATATAATGATATGATCACAAATTGATCTTTGGATCTTTTGATATATACACAATGATTCTCATCAATTATTGTAAAATCATATGCCATTATGGCATTATGAAAACGTATATACCATTGTCTCGATAACTGCTTAAAGCCATATATCGACCTCAAAAGTCGACATATCTTTTCTTCTTGGCCTTTCACTATGAAACCAGCAGGTTGTTCCATATATATTTCTTCCTCTAATTCTCCATTGAGGAAAGCAGTCTTTACATCCATCTGATGTAACTCAAGATCCATACTAGCCACTATTGCCAGAATAATGCGAATCGAGGTAAATCTTACTACAGGAGAAAACGTATCTTCATAATCAATTCATTTTTGTTAATTATATCCCTTCGCCACAAGACGAGCCTTATGCCTTTCTATCGAGCCATCAGCCTTTCGCTTTATTTTGAGAACCCACTTTTTCCCAATAGCTCTGCGTCCTTTTGGAAGATCAACCAGTTCCCAGACTTGGTTTGATTTCATTGACTCCATTTCCTCTTCTATTGCATGAATCCATTTTTTTTTTTACTAAGGCAATTCAGAGCCTCATTAATATTTCTTGGCTCATCCTCATCTTGTGGAGCAACCATAAAAGTTTCCCCTTCAATGTCAAAACGTCGACGGGGAATACTTTGGCGACTTGTTTGCCGTATGGGAGATTGTACACTTTGCACATCATTCCCCATTATGCTCCCACTTGGATTAGATAATGATAACGTCATCTCATTATGTGGTTGCAATTGAGAATGAGTTGAATTTAATTCATCACTTCTCATATTACTCCCACTTAGACGAACTCCACTAATATCATTATCTTGATCCAAGGTCTCAAATAGGGAGTAATCTTCCCCTATTTCGCCATTCTTAGGAAATTCATCCTTTAAGAATGTGACATCTCGTGATTCAAATTCAGTTATACTCCCACTTTCCTTCTCACCTATGAACACATACCCTTTCGAGTGTTCGGAGTATCTTATGAAAATACTATTCTTGCCTCTGGAACCCAATTTCCCAAACTTGTGAGAGGACTCATGTGTATAGGCAGCACAACCCCATGGCTTAAGAAAACTTAAGTCCGGTTTTCTACCTGTCCATAACTCATGTGGAGTGGAAGTAACTGATTTGAAAAGCACCCGGTTAAGTATATAGGCAGCAGTTAACAATGCATCACTCTAAAAAGTAATAGGTAATTTAGCATGCGCCATCATGGACCTAACCATTTCCAGTAGGGTTCTGTTTCTTCTCTTCGCAACACCATTTTGTTGAGGAGTATACGGAATAGACAACTGTCTTTCTATTCCTTTTTCATCACATAATTTTCTGAACTCATCAGATAAATATTCTCGACCTCGATCGGATCTCAATGCTTTTATTTTCTTGTCTAATTGATTCTCTACCAGGTTCATAAACCTTTTGAAACAACTTATTGCTTCAGATTTATGAGAAATCAAATAGACATATCCGAATCGAGTATAATCATCAATAAAGGTGATGAAATAAACAGCCCCATGCCTTCCTCTCACATTCATTGGACCACAGACATCAGAATGGATTAAATGCAGAGGAAATTCAACTCTTTTACCTTTCCTGAATGGTTTCCTTGTCGTTTTCCCTTCTAGGCAATGCTTACATATTGACAAATTGACTTTTTCAATATTGCCCAACAAGCCCTCTTTTTCTAGTCTATTCATACGTTGTTGGCCAATGTGATCAAGTCTAGCATGCCACACATTCACATCATTATTATATGAATTAGGAGATGTGATAAGGGAATAACAAACATTTACATTAACATAGTCAATATCTAATACAATGAAACCATCTAGAAAATAACCACAACCATAGTAATTTGTATCCAAAAACAAATCCACACCTCTATTATAGAAGTTCATATTAAAACCTAGTCTAACCAAAACTAAAACAGACACTAAATTCCGACGAATATTCGGAGCATACAATACATCATGAAGGAATAAAGTGCGTCCACCACGCATGTTCAGTTGGCATGTGCCGATTCCTTTTACTTCAGCTCTGGAGTTGTTTCCCACATAGACCCACTTAGTGCCAGTTGGTACTTGTCGGAATTCCACGAAGGATCCTTTATCCTTCGCTACATGGTCCGTCGCTCCTGAATCCACAGTCCACAAATGATTAGACTCAGTTAAGAACACAGACTCGATACAAAAGCAAAGTTCTGAAAAGTACAAGGGGGTGCTTGCCTTATTTGGCTCGCGACAGTCGCGAGTATAGTGACCCTTCTTGTCACAGTTGTAGCATTTCACCCTTGTAAGTTTCTTTATGCGAGGACGCTTTCCTCTATCATGTTGGTTAAACTTGGGTTTCTTCCCTAAAGGACTTGCTTCTTCCTTGCCTTTCCCTTTATCAAATCAGTTAGGGCGCTTGCGCTTGGAGCTCGAAGCTCCATTTGAGCTAGAACTAGCATGATAGAGTTCAGTATCCGGCTTAGCCGCCAAGAGGCGGTTCTCTTCTAGATCAAGATGACGCATTGCATCCCCGAAAGTTTTGATATTATCATTATGGGTTAGGTGCACCTTCATATGCTCCCAACTCTGAGGCAAGGAATGAATCACTGCTTGCACTTGCTGCTCATCTGTCAGGACATGGCCAGCATCTTTTAGCTCATTTATCATGTTTGATATCTTTCTAAGATGTTGCTTCATGGTCTGACCATGAGGCTTCTTATAAGAGTCAAACCCGATAGTGAGTCATTTCCTGGTCACCGAAGTATGACCAAATCTTGCCGCCAATGCTTCCCACATCTCTTTGGCATTGTCAAAACGCCTAAACTCTTGCATGACGTCATTGTCCATGCCGCTCAAAGAACGTAATGCGAGCAAGAGAGTTCTTTCTTTTCCATGCAGCAAAAAGCTTCCTTATCTCTTATGTGCTGTGCAGTATTTCCTTCTTCAGGTTCTACCATGGTCAAGTTAAGAGCCTCAAGTGCTTCTTACTATTCTAGCACATATTGGATTTTCATTTGCCAAATTTCATAGTTGTCACCATTGAGCTTTTCACCTTTGTTCAGCTCGGCAACTATGCTCTTTGTGGCTGAAGCCATTGATATGAACACATCAGACAAATATGCACGAATTATTAATGCCTATCATTTATGCATTCCTTTTGCACAGACCCATCATATTAATGAATAATTTCAAGTAAGGTTTTGGAATCAAAATGTCACTATGTTTCCAATCATCCTCCAAAAAATCCTAACTTAAAACTATCATTAATATGATTGTCATATGCAAAATCAATTCTATGAAGTTACAAAAACTTCTAAACTACCCACAGCTAATTATCCACAGCAACCAACAATAACAGAAAGCAACAGATAATTGACATACAATAAAACAATAATGCTTTCAACTATTACTAATAACATATCAGTTACTACATCAACAACAATCAGGTAGTAAACATTACATTAAGATGTCCATAAAGCACACTTAATTAAGTTCAGCCATTACAACTAACACCAAGTCGGCACACGAACTGGAAAAGATCCTCTTTTGTTCAATTTCTCGATCTTTTCCCTTGTAACAATACAGTAATATTCATTTACAAAATCCATCACAATTTTCTCATATGAAGCAGCTCTGTTGACATCCCATATGCGATTCAACACATCTTGCCATTCAGGTGGAAGAGTATTTATGAAAAATCACACCATCTCTGACTGTGGCATAGGACGACCATTCCATATGACCTTTTGAATTTTCCCGTTAACTTCAATGACGTGATCAATTAAGTCACCACTCTCCCATCAATGATCAGTCAGCTCAGCTATCAACTTAGACAGCCTTTCCTTTTGTTCATCGGTAATTGCGCGAATATGTGTGCGCAACCTCAGGGGAGGCATTGTTCCTGCAACAAATGCAGAATAAATAAGGGATCACATATAATCCACATAGACTTAATTGAAAAAGAAACACATTCTTTTCCTTTTTTTTTTGGGTCAACGGTCAACTGTTGCCGGTCGTCGGACCGGTCGGACCGGACGGAACGGTCGGACCAGTCGGGCCGGGTCAGACGGACCGACCGCATGTGCCGCGCACGTGCGTGGGTTGACGTCACGTAGACGTTATCCGGCACGTGCCGCGCGCGTGCCAGGCATCCGCGGGTCAGGTCGGGTCGAGTCATCGGCCGGTGATCGCCCGGCCAACCGTCGTCGGCGCTGACGTCATCGATGACATCATCCCAGCGGTTACTGACTGTTGGGTGACGTCATGCTGACGTCAGCACGCGTCGGTTTGCCGACCGGCGCGTGCCGGTTTGCCGGCGGCGGCGTGCACGTGTCGATTCACCGACCGGAATGTGTAGCGCACGCGCTGGGCGAGCCAGCGCTTCTGGGCGCGTCGTTCCCACGGGCAGCGCCTTCTGGCCGAGCATGTGGGCGCATGTGGCGACGCCCGGTGACGCATGACATGTCGCCGGACTCGTAGTGTTGAAACTTACGTGCTCGGTGTTGGGATTTCTCGCCCTGATCTGTACGGCCGAATTACTTTCGCGAAAAATCAATCAAAAAAATCAAACAGGTCGGGAAAACGTGAACTAGGGCTCTGATACCAATGTTGGGAATAACGGATCCCCGAAATCGGATTCGACACTAAATCGAACCCCTAAAAGCAATGCGGAAGACAAGCCCGGGAAATTCACGTATCACTGATTCTAAAGCACACCACGGATTCGAGCGTACCTTGTTAGCCACAGATTAGACACCGACGTCGACAAGAGGAAGAAAATCTGGTCCCGTCCGATCCGATGACGCTTGAAAGGAAGAAGAAACGTGCCTTTTGCCTTAAGAGAGAGTGCGCGGGAGAGGGGAAGACGTACATACGTTCGATTGTCCAAAAGGTGTTTTCTCTCTCTTTCTCCTCCCTTTTATACGTCCCTCCATCCACGGCCCCTATCCTCGTGGGCCGGGCTTTTTGAGGAATATCCCCCATCGCTAATAAAACTTTCAACCATAAATATATTGTTGGCATGTCTTCTACCTGCTTAAGAATAACAAAGTACCAGAGCATAGGTTAAGGATCCAAATTTTGGCGCTCTTCTTCCATATTATGCCTATTTTCTCGTTGCCCTGTCATCTTATTGATGTGATTACGTCCAAAACTCCTATTATAAATGTGTAGGGCCAGTTATAGCGAGGGCCGCGACATTGTTGATGTGGCCCGCGAGGCCTCAGCCAAATTCGACGAGGTTTGTAACCCTCACCCAAGAGTTGGTAGGGGTTGTTGGCCTTAGCCTAGAGGCCAACAAAGGTTGGCAGGGGCCTTGTCGGCACACTGAAGATAAAACGAAAAAGAAAATAACAAAGAAAGAAAATAAAAAATAAAAAAATATTAAAATATTAAAATAGTTTTTTAAAATTTAAAAAAAAACTTAAAAAATTATTTATGGTAGTGCTAATTGCACAATGTAGGATTGCTAAACCAGTACATCAACGATTTAATATCACAATTAGCTGAAATAACTCTATTGACAATCCATTAAAAGTTTAATAATTAATGGTAAATCATCAAACTATTCATAATTAAATTTGTTTAATGAAAAGATTTATGACTATATTGGCTATTGTATGATAAGTTTATAACTAAATTGGTATAATTGAAAGAAATAAGATTAAATTGGCTGCCTTACAACAAGTTTAGGATTTTTTGGGTAATTTTCTCCATAAAAAAACATAGTGAGGGAAAAGTAAAAAAATTATTGAGAATTAAATTGACATAATTAAGAAGCTTAGGGGATGATGAACTATTTTCCATGTGAATCAACATTGCCGGTAAAAAAATTCAAAATGGAATGTAGGACCGATTGAACTGGCACATTAATGATTTAAGATCATAATTAGTTGAAATAACTATGTTGACAATCTATTAAAAGGTTTATGATTAAAGTAGTAAATCATTAAACTAATTAGAACTAAATTTTTTTAATGGAAATGTTTATGACTAAATTGGTTATTGTACAATAAGTTTATGACTAAATTAATACAATTAAAAAAATAAGACTAAATTGACCACTATACAACAAGTTTAAGTATTTTTTGGATAATTTTCACATAAAAAAAAAAAAAAAAAAAAAACATAACGAGGGAAAGGTAAAAAAATTATTGAAAATTAAATTGACATAATTAAGAAGTTTAGGGGACGGTGAACTATTTTCCATGTGAATCAGCATTGCTGGTTAAAAATTCAAAATGCAATGATCGAAAGTCCAAGTTAGGAATTTTCGTTGAAGTGACAAGAACCAACTTTATTTGCACTTTTCGGTCCTTCTTTTTTTTTTTTTTTATTTTTTAAAATAAATGCCACTTAATGTGCATGAAATATAAAAATAATGTACACATAATTATAGTGAAAATAAATATAATAATCGTCCCAACACAGGATGGCGTGGCCTTCCCATGTCCCTCACAGTTGGGAATTTTTTAATTTGTAATGTGACATGGATATCTAACGTTGTCGCACCATAGCACCAAATAAAAATCTAGAAAAAAAATTTGTCCAGTCCTTGTCTGGGTATAAGATGCAAAATGAATTATCAAAATTTGATTTTTCCATCTCGAGTTGTGCGCTCTGTGTCTTGGTCTCTATGTCTTGGAATTGTTGGCAATTCCATCCATGTTAGAGCATGGACTTCTTAAATTATTCTAAGAATTCCCGTACCGCAATATAGAAATACAAAATAGCCCGTGAAGAGAGACTTGCATATTTGCAATTTTAGTCAAGGATTGATGTATAACTCATGAAATGAATTATCAAAATTCGATTTTCTAAATTACATAACTTTCTACAAAGAAAAATATCAGAATAAAAGTGAGAGTTTTGCATTTCATAGCTCCTTACTTTTCTGACTGAAACCAATCGCATTGAAAAGTAAAAACATAATATCAAAAAGTGTTAAGTAGTATATGATAAGTTCATTATGAATACACTTTCTTACAGTTTTAACGGTTATGGTCATAGTCATCTAGTACCAATAACTTGAATTAAGGGTTCACCATGTGGTGCTCTTTTTTAATATTCTGCCTCTTATCCTATTCTAGTGCTATCTCATTAAGTTGATTAAAGGTCAAAAAAATTGTTTTTTGTGTATAAGAGATCGGCTATTTTATCTTGAAAAAAGAAAAAAGAAAAGAGGGGCAGGGATAAGTCATAAATCTTTTGATTCTATCTCTAATCTTATTATCCCTTCACATGTCATTTTTTTTCAACCAAAAAGAAAAAGAAGAAATTTTGTTCTATTTATTAATTCAAATACTCTCAAGTGGACTCGTTGATGAATATCTACATATGCATTAGTGACACAATTTTTCAGCGGTTTAAGTTTTCTGGAGAAACGGCTATTTGCCACAAAATAATAGAAAATATATAGCTGTCATAATATCACTCAATCAATCAAGTCCCCACCCAAATCGGGTTTCGAGTAACCACAGATAAAGGTATGTTTGAGTGGTAATGGACTTTCTTAAAGCGTATGAAAAGATGAATAAAGGGTCCACACTGCATAAAAACAGAGAAAATTTCGGTAGAAGATAGCAAAAGAATACCAAATGGGAAGAAAAAAGGATAACAAAACAAATTTTAAAAGCTGTAAAGGTAGATCTATCTTGTCCTTAAACTAAAGATTAAGATATTGCACCAACTTGGTTGAAATTTGCACTTGTGATCTGTTGAGTGGGGGGAGGACTCAACCGGTGAAGTTTCGCAGCTAAGTGTTGGGGACAAGAACGGCAAATCCCTTTGATTAATTAATTGCCAATCAAACCCCACGTAAAGATTAGAGGGCATTGAAAAAAAGAAAGGGCCAGCAAAACTTTCAGCATAAGAATGGAATAATTTCCCTCGAGTAGATTAGAATGAGGATGCAGTGGTTGTCCTCCAGGAGGAGGACAATCACATGCCTTGCACTACAGCAAGTACAGACTGTTCCTAGGGTTACAAGTAACATTGGACTATTAGTTAGATTGATGCGGGGGAGACGATGAAAATAGCATCGGGAAGCATCGAGACATCGTGTCACGAATTACATATTCTCTCGCATTCTAAGGACTGTTCCTAAGGTTACAAGCAATTGATATTAGAATATAAGTTAGATTGATGCGGGAGACGATAAGAATCACATCTAGACATCATGTCACTGTCACTAACTCCACATTGGAATAAGCTGGACACATACACCCGAATCGAAGTGCTTGCTGACAAATTAGTTGAGAGAGGGTTTGGATCCCTTGTCGATTTTATATGAAATGAATAAAAAGCTGAGTAAGCGCAAATTGAGAAGAGAAGGTACGGATGATGAAGTGTGCGGGAGGGGCAAACATCAATCATTAATGAATAAGTGACCGTTAAAATAGTTTGCTGGGGAACAACACAAAAAATTGCACCAATCGAAGCATAAAGAGTAGAGGACGAAAGTAAAATGGAAATTACACAATACACAAGATATACATAAAAACACAAAATAAAAAAATTCACAAGAAGAGAGAGGATGTTACTATCTTCAAAAATGAATATAATAGGACAATCCTCAATCAATTGTTGAGTCACAAAATCTAAAGATTTAACAGAAAATAAGAAAAATGAAGAAGGGAGAGATTGTAGAGATTAGGATTAGAGATAGGTTGTGCAACACATCCTTTTTATAGTCTCTCTTCAAAAATATTTCCAATTTGAATGTCAAAACTCAACATAGTTCATGAAATCGATTTGCTACTTATGAATTCATTTTGGTATGCCATTCTTAATATCTTTAAAGCTATCCTGATGGAGTCATATGGGCACCGGCAGAACGAGATCATCGGCTGTCGGTCAGCTCGTCTGACAAATTCCCGTGGACCTTCGGTTGTCCACGTGTCCCTCCCACTCCTTTCCACAGTTTGTTACGTGTCCTATGTCCTCCTTTCTACGTCAATTATTGGATAGTAAGGTTGACGGGCATTAAATATTCGTAAAAGTGCATATACTAAAGTTCATGTTATTGTACACGTCAACCTATTGCGAAAAGGTCCGGGACACGTCATCTTTTCGTCTGACTCGATCCCGTTACATGCAAATAAACACATAAAGTAGCTAGTTCAATCCACCAAACATTTATGACCATGTAAAGTTACATTAATCAAAGAAGATATAACAATATTCATTTTGGGCGAAATGTTAGCGAGACATCCATGAATTCAATCAATAGCCTCCCTTTTGTCACTGGAGAATTGCGTAGTCTGATCATGATTGTGCATTGTTTTTCTACATGGGATCAATGGGAATTCTTCTCTACTATAGTGTTTCTCTATATGTATTAAGAAAGGGCCGATCTTCAGGGATTTTTGCACATGTTGCACTCGACAAGGGTCCGTGCAGAGATTAACCCCTAATCGACGTGGTTATAAGTTTTGTCTTCCGAAAAGATTTCAGAGGGTTTTGACTCGGCAGCTTACATTCAAATGACTCGTTAGAATAAAGAAGATAAGGTGAGTCTGTCTCATAATTAGGGTTTTCAGTCTTGTAGCGGTTCCAACTCCCTTATAAAACTCGGTCTGTATAAATTTGAGAGCGAGCGACAGAGAGAGGAAGTCAAAAAATCGTTTAGAATGAGTTGGTTTTGGGTTTTAGCTAAAATCTAATCTTAGTGCACGTGAATGATTTAAATCGATTTTTTTTTTTTTTTTTTTTTTTTTTTTTGTTTTGGTTAGCTTAAGTAGTTAGGGTTAGTCAAACTTGGAAGTGCTCTTAATTTGTATTTATCCACTATTAAACAATGTTTATACTGCAAGGACCTAAAATATAATAAATATATCAGTAAGTAATAATTAGCCAATATTATTTTGGCATAGGTTCCTTGGTGGAGTCCACAAATGCAAGGATCCAAAGTCCAAGTTTGGAACTTTCACGAGAGTGAGCCAACTTTGTTTGCACTTTTTGTTCCTTTTTTCGAAATAAAAAATTAAATACCAATTTTGTTGATATTGGATGGGACACTAAAGATTGATCGTAATAATTTAAGGTATTATTTCTTAGCCAAACGAGAAAAAGAATTAAGGATATTCATCCTTAGCCTGTCACAACAGTACAGTCCGGTTGGTGGGTTTCACCATCTCAGTTGCCAGCATTTTCTTGCTTCAATTTCAAGCTCTCCAATCAATTGGGGGCAGTTATATGCATGAAATGTCAAAACAATACGTGCATATATAATTAATATTATCTAGAAATTGCACGTTTAGCCGTGAAAATAAATATATTAATCGTCAAACTACAGGATGGGGTGGCCTTCCCATTTCCCTCACGGTTGGGAATTATTTTTTGTTATATCACCAAATAAAATCTAGGAAAATGTCGAGTCCTTGTTTGGAATTAGATGGGAATCGATTATCAAAATTTGCATGGTTTTGATTTTTTTTTCCGTCTCGGTCTCCATGTCTTGGAATCGAAACAATGTTCAAGGCCATTTTTGGTGCTGGGAAGGTGTGGTCAAGCAATCTGATGTATGTAGAACATGAACTCATTGATTTATGGTCAAAGTTTACGTTTCACAATGTATGAATACAAGTAGCCCGTCAATAGAGACTTGCATATGTATAATGCAGTCAAAGATTGGAGTATAATTTTTTGGTCAATTGTATAAAGTTTCAGCAAACAAAAATAACGAAAAAAAAAAAGTGAATATCTTTCTTGTATATATCCTATAAGTAGATTATTGACAAGTATTCGAGCAGTTTTAGAGTCACATGGTTTAGAGTCACATGGTATCGGCAACATCAATTAAGGGTTTGTACTATGGTGCTCTCTCTCAATATTCCACCTCTTTAGGTTATCTTGTAGTTTGCACCAAAAAGTGACCAAATTGTCGATATGGATAAGCATATGACAAAAGTGTGAACAATGAAAAGCACGTGACCCAATGTTGATGATGCACAATGATGATCAATGCTGATTAGTTGTTGATGTACAACATGACGACTTAGAAAACGATGATCAATAAAGATATTGATTAATGAGATTGGTAAGTTGTCAAGGCATTGAGAGAAAGTTAGAAGGATAGCGAGTATCCAGTTGCAGTGACAAGGAGGAAAGTTATTGAAGAAACCAAAGTGAATGAGGTCATGGAGCAATAGCACACATTTCAAATGAACAACAGGTCAAGAAAATGATTGTGGTATTGTGAGTGTATGGGCGCAAAAATTTTGAAGATGGAGGAACATGGATACAATCAGTGAAAAACCGCTCAAGAGCAATTATGGCACAACTACTGTGACTACCACCAATCATCTAATGGAAACCTCACACACAAAAAGGATCAAACATATCTGTTTTCTTTCAATTATCTTTACTTTTTGTGCATTGCACTTTTGTCTATCAAACTCAAAACATATGAAAAGATTAAAGGGTCCACACCACATAAAAATAGAGAGATGGAAGATAGTAAAAAGTACCGAAATGGGAGGCAAAAGGGGATAATAGAATAATTTTTAACAGTCTAAATCTAGATCTATTTGGTCCATAACTTGTGATCTGTTGGGGGGGAGGACCCCCAACTGGTGAAGCTTCGCAGCAAGTGTTGGGGAGGGTGGGTGCAAGAACAGCAAATCCCTTGATTAATTAATTGCTAATCAAGCACACAGGATAGCAGAAAACTTTCAGTCTAAGAATGGAATAAGTTTGCCGAATATATTAAAGTGAGGATGCAGCGGTTGTTCTCCAAGAGGAAGACAAAAATGTCTCTCTATTAAGAAATTCCATGCCTCTAGGCCAGCTCACATACGTTGCTCTGAAACAAATACAGAGTGTTCCTAGGGTTACAAGTAATATTATATTATAAATTAGGGTTGACACGGGAGGCGATAAGGATGGCATCTAAGCATCATATCACTAAGTAGATCCTGTCTCACATTCCGACGACTATTCTTAAGTTTGCAAGTAACTAACATTATATCATAAGTTAGATTGATGCAATAGGCGATAAAGATTACATCAAGACATCATGTCGCTAACTATAATTTATCTCATACCAAATTTCGTACATCAGAATTCGAAACGCGTCAAATTTAATCAACGGGTAAAAGACCATATAACATACTAGATGCACATACCCATATCAAAGTGCTTGCCAACATATTAGTCAATAAAGAATCTAGGTCACTTGTCAACTCTGTATAAAATGAATAAACACCCAAAAACGCGTGGGTCAAGAAATAGACATAAACAATGAAGTGCATGGGAGGAGTGATCATCGATCATTAATGAATTAATAAACACTATGTAAGTTAATATAGTTCATGTTAATATAGTTCATGAAACATTTTCATTCTTTTTTTTTTTTTTTTTTTGGTCGGACCAGCCGGGTATGTCATTCTTAATATCTTCACCGCTATCTTCTAACCAATTTATTCGAAGTTGCATCGTCCCCGGAATATGAAAATGATTGTAGTAAGAGCACGGCGTCGTATAGACACAGTGGAGCCACATCATCTACTGTCGGAGCTGTTGGTCTTATAATTCCCGCGGTCTCTCGTTGTCCACGTGTCCTATTTCCTCCTGCCCACGTCAATTATTCAAATAGGAATTTTGCTTATCATTATATGTTCGGGAAAGTTCGTATACTAAATTTTACGTACACGTCATCTTATCGGGACTAGGTTTTAGACAAGTCGTCATTTCGTCTAACTCGAGCAAGATTTGCTAGAACGTATGTATACTTACATTGATCAATGAGAATATATAGTAATATTCATTTCTTGCGATGCGATATTGAGATATTGGCAAATTCCATCAATCGCTTCACTTTTGTTGTTAGAGAATGCAATTTGACTCAATACGCTTACATTGAAATAACTCGTTCAAGAAAAATATGATAAGATAAAATAAGCCAGTTTTATAATTAGGGTTTTGTAGCGACCTCCATTCCCTTATAAAATGCAGCATGAATAGCTTTTGGGGCCCGCCGGGGGTGGGGGGGAGAGGGGGTCAGATCGTTTAGCATGAGTTGGTTTTGGATTATAACTAATCTCGTGAATAATTTATATCGATTTTTTTTTTGTAAAGGCTAATTAATTATGATTAGTCAAACTCAAAGCTATGCTTAATTTGTGTTGTTTTAGGATTTGACTCAACGACAAAATATCTTTCATTGAAAGTCGTTTTTTAGTTTTACTAAAGGAGATAAGTTTTATGACGATTTCGGATAGGAAATATCACATGTAGATAAGAGAAAGAGTAACTTCAAATGGAATTGAATGTACATAAACTATACCACAATTTAATCGACGGAAAATTCAGGGAACGTAGTCTCTTCAAATGGAACCAAGTGTAAAAGTCTAAAAACTATAACTATTGTGTAGGAAATAGACGACAATCAAATAAAATGTTTGTGTGTGTGTACTCGCACGAGCACATGCACGCAGGGTTGGGAGGTCTTTGAAGAGTACAATATGGTTATTTAAATTCTACAATTGATAGTTACTAATAGAAATTACAAATAGAGGTCACAAATATTTACCAAACAGTTACATTGATGATTATATTAACTCCAATCCCTTGACGATCTCATCGACTCGACAATCCTCTTCTTTTGTATTTTATTAATTGACTTACCTTGACAGTTTATTCAATCCACTATTTAACGGTTGTTTTATTCCACTACATTGACAGTTACTTTTTTGATGTTGCCCCCCTTAACTTGGCTCTATTGCTAGAGTTGTTGAGGTCTTGGATGGGGTAGTCGTACCACCGGGGTTGTCACTTGCAACATGATTAGCCTTTAGATGATTCATTGTTCTTTGCATAATACTTCTTCAAATCGACCATGCTGGTCCTATTAGGCATGCTAAAAAAATGTTTCCTTAGAATTTGACTTTTTGACAAAATATCTTTAATCAAAAGTCATTCTTCAATTTTATTAGAGGACACAAGTTCTGTGGTGATTTCAAACATAAATATCATAGGCAAATAAGATAATCAACAGCCTCATCTCAAACGGAGTTGAACATATACAAATTGTGTAAGAATTTAATCAACAATAAAACTTGAGAATTTAATCACTTTAAACAAAACCAAACATATGTGAATTATGCTGGAATTTAATTGACGACAAAGCATGAGAATGTAAAGATCGAAGACATGGCACACATGATAAACAACAAAGATATATGCTGAGATTTAATTGACTATGCGAATTTGAAAATTATAGCTAAGAAACACACCAAGATATAATTGGTGACGCAAGTCTATAAATTATAACTATTGTGCAGGAAATGAAAGATAATATGTTTGTTTGTTTTTGCTTGTGGGGTTTCCGAAAAGTGTGATGTAACTATTTAAAGTCTATAATTGACGAAGACTAACACGGGTTATAAATAGAGGTTAAAACAGTTATTGAACGATTACATCAACTGTTTCATGGACTCCATTACCTTGATGGTTCAATCAAATTCACTATATTAACAATTGCCTACTCCACTACGTTAACGGTTACTTTTTTGACAGTTGTATCCGATATTATCAACTCCGCTTTTTGTTAATTTCTTAAAGTTTTCGATTCTTCAAGTTCTCGATAATTTCTATTTATAAATAATTTACTCTTCTCTCATTGACTAAGTCTATCACACATTGACAATAATTAAAAGTTGATGTATTTTCAGAGTAATCAACTTGTCTTTATTCACTATGGTCTATCGCATATTATTTAGCGCAGCTGGTCAAATGCAATGATCGAAGGTCCAAATTAGGAACTTTCACGGGTGTGACAAGAACCAATCTATTTCCACTTTCCGTCCTCTCTCTTCTTCTTTTTTTCCCCTGAAAAATAAAATAAATACCATTTCGCTGATAATGGATGGGACACTGAAGATTGATTGTCATAATTTTAAGGTATTATTTCCTAGCCTAACGAAATATAAAATATTTATTCTTAGCCTGTCCCGACAGTACAGTCCATACATAAGCGTGACTAGATTGTATCCGAACTTTGCCGGTTGGTGGTGGGCTCAGCGTCTCAGTTGCCAGTAGTCTTTCGCTTCTTCAATTTCCAGCTCTCCAATCAATGGGGGCAAGAGCAATTATATGCAAGAAATGTCATATTTCATGCATACATAATTAATATTATCTACAAAAATGCACTTTCGGACGTGAAAATAAATATATTAATCGTCAAAATGCAAGGTGATGTGGCCTTCCCATTTCCCTCACAGTTGGGAATTCCTTTATCTTTCTAGTGTGACGTGGATATCTGGCGTTGTCGCACCATGCCACCAAATAATACCAAGAAAATATTGTCTCGATCCTTCCAAAAAATTCGCATGATATCTTATGTTTTTTCTTCTCGAGTTGTGCTCTTATTTAGGCGTTATGTCTCGGTCTCCATGTCTTGGAATCGAAACAATTTTCAAGCCACTTGGTGCTGGGAAGCTGTGGTCTGCAACCTGATGTATGTAGAGCATAGACTCATTGATTTATGGCCAGAGTTTACGTAACACCATGTGTGAATAAAAATAGGCCGCGGATACAGACTTGCGTGTTTAGAATGTAGCCAAAGAATGAAGTGTGATTTTTTTGTTCAATTATATATATACTCACTACTCACGTTACGGTTGGCCCTTCCCGACTGAAATCAATGACGGTAAAAGCAGATACATAAAATCATTCTAATCATCTAAGAGTTATGTGATACCGGCGGCATAATTTAAGGGTTTGTGCTGTAAGTGCACTCTCTCGATATTCTGTCTTGTTTCTTGTTTCGCGTGTATAGGGGACCACTCACACTTAGCAAAAGTTTTAAGGAATCTCTACAAGTACATTGGTGAGTTTTTTAACCGTTTTAAGTTTTTCGATTTACTGAGCACAAAGCAAATAGAGCAATAGATGGCTGTGATAATATTACTCAGTCAATCTAGGTCCAAAACCAAAGTTAGGCTCAGAGTAACCACAGAAAAGGTGGGGCTTCAGTAGTGATGACTTTTCTTAAAATGCGTGCAAAGATGAATATAGGGTCCACACCACATAATAATAGAATATATTAAAAAAGGTCTAAAGCTAGATCTTTCTTGTCCTTAACTTAAAGATTAAGATGTTGGACCAACTTGGTTGAAATTTTCACTTGTGATCTGTAGGGGGTGAAGGACCCAACTGGGGAAGTTTCGCAGCAAGTGTTGGGTAGCCTGGGTACAAGAGCATCAATTCCCTTGATTAATTAATTATTAAACAAGCAACTGAAAATTGAAAAAGGCCTGCAAAAAAACTTAAAGAATAAGAATGGAATAAGTTTGCCGAATAGATTAAAAAATGAGGATACAGGGGTTGTCTTGCAAGAGGAGGACACGATGTTGTTTAACTAATGCCATGCCACTAGGCCAAACACACATGCATTGGGTCATAAAAAGTACAAACTAGGGTTCCTAGGGCTACAAATGACATTAGACCAAATTAGTTAGATGGGATGGGAGAAGACGATAAGAATAAACATTGAAACATCATGTTACTAACTACACCACATTACTAACTAAATCTTACATCACATTTAGCATTACATATGACAGTTTTGATGCCTGTTAAATTTAATTGATGAGCCAAAAATCACATAATATATTGTATGGAGACACCCAAATCGAATTGCTGGCCAACAAATTAGTCAGAGAGATTTTGGATCCCTTATCAAGTCCACATATAATGAATAGACACCCAAGAACGAGCAAATTGAAGATTAAAACCTTTGAATAACAAAGTGGGCGAAGCCATCCTCGAACAATAATAAACCGGCAATACATTATAATTTGACAAATAAGTACATCAAATCGATTCACCAGACAATGGAGCAAGCCGCAACGTGGGGTTACATCATGCTATTAATGAATTCGTCTTTGGTACGAATATGAATACAAGAGCGTCATGGAGCCACATGAACTCGGCAGAACCAGATCATCGGCTGTCGGGCTGTTGGCCCTGCGACTCCCGAGGGCTCGTCGTCGCCCACGTGTCCCCTCGATTCACCCTCGCAGGGTTGCTTACTCCTTTCCAAATTTCGCCACGTTTCCTACTCTCGACGTACAAAGATTCATAGCCAACGACCACGTCATCCTACCTCGGCTAGCTTTCGGACACGTCACCCGTTCGTCGAACTCTCGAGCACTTTGCGTGCGAACCAAACACGGAAAAAAGAGGCTAAGTTCAATCCCACTAAAGCACAGCACCCGCATGCAGCTGAACCTACTTTCGATCCGTCCCCTTCGTGGTGGCGCTTGGGGATTCGCTTTTTGGGGAGCACTTTTGCACAGTTCGTCGAGATTTGGAAGATGCAATTATTCGATTTAAAGTTGGGTATTAGGTATCCTCCGTATAAATGCAGTCTCACTAGCTCTCTCTCTTCTCTCTCTCTCACTAAATTATTTATTCTAATTTTTCTACATATCTTTTTTGCCTTGACTAAAGTCACGAGTTCCTTTTTGGAAACCGGCATATATAAATCGGACCAAAAGGCATAAAAGAGAAAAGGAACCGAGGCATTTAAACGCAAAAGTAATCGAAGGTTGATGCCCATTGTCAGTGCATGAATCTTGTAATCATGGACTAATGATCCCCAAAAAGCAATGTGGGGTATATGTATAGTGAACCTAGTCATATGCATCGTTAGTTCATTTCGTGTAACATGTGAGAAATGTATATACACACACTTCCAATGTTTCAAAACCCTTAGTGATTAATCAATTCCATGGCTTTTAACTTGTTAGTCCTTCATCTTAACTCAAAATGTGTCAAAATCATTAACCCATGGTCAATTTGTTGTGGTTAGATGATATTTTTTAATTATCTTTCAATGAGAACATATATTAGTTAATATGCATGTCATGTGTTGTGCTAGCGAGATATTGATGAATTCAATCAATTGCCTCACCTTTGTAGTTGTGCAATCTGATCACACTTGTGCATTGTTTTTCTACGAGGGACTAATAAAAACTCTTCTCCGTCATGGTGTCTCTCTATATTTACTAAAAAAGGGTCAACCTTTAGCGATTTTTTCCAAATGTTTCACATGATGGTGGTCCATGTAGAGGTTAACCCCTGATTAGTGATATGGTCCTAAGTTATACTCCGAAAAGATTTTAGGGAAGTTCTGATTCGGTATGCTTACAGTGAAATGGCACGTTTAAGTAAAGATGAAACAAGCCGGTCTTATAATTAGGTCTTAGCGGTGGCTCCCACTCCCTAATAAAACCCCTCCTGACGTAACTTTTAGAGAGAGAGAGGGAATCATTACTCATGAGTGTTCGAAGGAAGGAGGGGCGCACATTACAGGCTGTCATCCATCTCCCCCAGCCTGTCTTGCCTTCGCACAGATCGTCACAAGTCTTCCACAGAAACATTAAATGTCAAAACAATCCGTCAAAAAGGTCCGACGTGGCGTCCCTGTCCCAATATCTCCCTATTTATACATTCTCTAAGCGCTCCACCTTCGCTCCATCCCCTACCTTCCCTCTCTCTCTCTCTCTCTCTCTAGAACAGCTCATTTGCAGAGCTTGCTCTCTCTCTCCGTCGCCCATTTGACCCGGCGAGGCTCGAGAGGAGACGTAAACCGTCAATGGGTATCTGCAGTTCCTGCGAATCCACCACCGTCGCGACGGCCAAGCTCATCCTCATGGACGGGAGGCTCCAGGAGTTCTCGTACCCGGTCAAGGCCTCCTACGTCCTCCAGAAGAACCGCGACTGCTTCATCTGCAACTCCGACGAGATGGAGTTCGACGACGTCGTCTCCGCCGTCGACGCCGACGACGAGCTCCTCCCCGGCCGCCTCTACTTCGCCCTGCCCCTCAGCCGCCTGAAGCGGCCCCTGCAGGCCGAGGAGATGGCCGCGCTCGCCGTCAAGGCCAGCTCCGCCCTCATGAGGAGCGGCGGCGACAAATGCGGGTGCCGCCGGAAGTCGGTGTCGCCGGCGTGGTTCTCTGACGAGGAGACGAATAGCTGTAGGGATGCCGCGGCGGCTGCAGCCAGCGGCGGCGGCAGGAGGGGCGGTCGGGGTGGGAGGAGGAAGGCGATGTTGAGTGCGATCCCCGAGTAGGGGCATTTTTGAAAATATCTATAGGTTTTGGAAGGTGTAAATATATATTAGTGAGTTTCCACTTTTATTTTTTGGCTGAATCTTCAATTGATTGTAGAGCCGCTCCTGAAAATCAGAAGATGTGATAATGGGAAAGAGGAGAAGACCCTTTGGGGAAATTTTAATTTTTTTTCCATCCTTCATGCATATTTTACCGTTCTAAGGTTTCTAAATATAATTAAATAAAATGGTAAATGGGTAACGAACCAAAGAAGAAGCTTTGACTTTTATTTTTTCCATTCTTCATGCATATTTAGTGTTCTTAGGTTTCTAAATATAATTATAAGAAATTGCAAATGGAAAGTGAGCCAAACAAAAAGCTTGACTTGCTGCGTACGTTAATGGCTTCGAATTCAAGATATTGCCCTTGGAGATAAGCTAAAGTTAACGACAAAGCAATGCAAAAATCGAAATGTCACCAGCACACTTCATATCATTAAATAATTACAAATGATTGATCTACCGGTTTATTTATTATTTTAATCTATTAGATTAAATTTTTCTAACTTGGAATCAAGATCAAGTTTATTTTGCATATTCAATTTCCCATTCGTTAAATCTTATGTGTCACCTTATGTATGTGTGATCTCATTTTACTTATTAAATAACTTTGTTGTAACAAATACAACTTTAAGAGCAGTGCTAACACGTCATAATATTTGATCTGCCTAGCTTTAACGTGGTATGATTTTGAGATATCTTATTTTGATCATTTATTTTACAACACGTCATGTCGTGATTACATTGGAAAAAAAATGTAATTCCGAGTTGCAATGAAGTGATAGAAGAGCAATTATCTGCTCATTCAATCTGAAAAGTCTTCAAAAAGGATGAGCAATGGTGAGCACGATTGCGACATAACACTAACAAGTCCTTCCTTGTTTGAAAGAGTGACGACTTAATTTTTTCTGGCTTTAAAGTAGATCGAACGTAAGTACTATAGTTGGTTTATGGTAATGTCAAAAATATTTCCTTTTCATATAGTATTGCTGACTAGGCTGGACTCCATACTACCTTTTCATATGCGAAAAAGTGGTCATGATTTCAAATCCAAAAATTTTTATTTTCCATTTTCTTTTTATTAGGCATATATGTTAGTTTCCACGATGATTCCCGACTGGTCCACAATGATTTTATTTTGGTTTTCTCTGCCCTCGTTTTACGTCTTTCTGGTTGGCACGTGTGTGTAAGTGGGTTGGTGGTGAGAAGAAGAAGACGACAAAAGGCGTGCAAGGCAAGTGGCTCATGGATGGCTACGGCGGTGTTTAGTTTCGGATCAATTAGGGTAGACTTTAGGCTCATTATATTGCTAACAAAGATGCTAAACCGATATGCCGGCTATAATTGATTCTTGCATATGACCAATTAGTTTAAGAGCTTGCTCGCTGGTCTAATACGTTACTCGGTCAATCAATTTTGTAAATCGGTCGATGATTCATTAAAGCGACAGCGATGGAGATGCGACTTGAGCCACCGTCGAAGGTGTCCAAACTTCGGGTCAACATAGCTTGAATCTTTGGGTGGCTCCTCATCCTTTTTCCTACGATGGCCAGTACCTAATTTGTCTTCGGGTGCTAAAGTGGGCGGCAATAATTTCCCCCTCTAGGGAGATGAAGTTGGGTGTGCAACGTTCATGTCAGAGGCTCAGAAAATTATTAGATAAAGAACGGGAAATGCGAGGGGATGAATTTTTGAAACTCTTGGTGGGTTAATAGAGGAGATTTCCCACATGAGAAATGGAAGTGGTGATTTTTCAGTACGATGCTGCATTGAAGTGGTGATTTTTCGGTACGATGCTGCATTGAAATTAGGAGTGAGTAAAAGAAACTGTCTGAAGCAAGAACGCCCGTAGTAGACCGAATCTATTAGTTTTGAGCAGTTTCAGTGAATTTAGGTCTGGTTCTCAATTTCAGTACTAAAACTACCCATCGGGATAGGACTAATTATTTTTTTTTCTAATTTTATCACAAGTTTGTAAAATAACTAAACATAACCTTTATTCCTTCACATTTTGAGAAGTGCATGAAGCCCTCAAAGATGTACTTCCAAATCATTTCTTCACTTAGAGGACAAGTTTGAAGGATTTTATAGAGGTTTCTGTTTATATAAGATGGAGTGGAAGAGGTAGTTGTTGATAAAAGTGTCGGTATTGATCGATATTGGGCCTTTGAGGATAAGCAAGGGAAAATTTTCCCCTTGGCTTTCTAGGAAAGGGCTGCTTTTCAGACTTTGATGCAATTGATCTCAACGGAAATTTTACTCACCTGGGAATTGGACCGGTTTGGTCCGATTTTCATTCCTAGGAGGAAATTGGATTATTCGGAAACCGATCACCCCTAGTAAAAATTGAACATGCAATCGATTGTTTATTCCAAAATACCAAGCTATCAGTCGATGGGTGAAAAACATCCTAAATCTTAACACCAAAGGGAGGTTGAATGGAATGGTTGTAAATGAGATATCGTGATCATGTCTTGGGCGGCAAACAGCGAAAAGTAAACACGTTTGATCTCATAACGTGGACAAATTTAAGTTTTGCAAAGACTTTTCAAGAGATGGAGGGCGATATAAGGGAGAACCCTAATGGCTCGGGGCACTTATTAACCTTGGATATGGCAGGAAGCGAACTTCAAAACCTTTCCCGTGAATTTACTTTTCCCGGACATTGGTACAGCCTTCT
Source organism: Eucalyptus victrix (assembly GCA_016097545.1). Classification (NCBI taxonomy): domain Eukaryota; kingdom Viridiplantae; phylum Streptophyta; class Magnoliopsida; order Myrtales; family Myrtaceae; genus Eucalyptus; species Eucalyptus victrix. Next base: position 42,975,306 of record CM027843.1, on the reverse strand, counting down.
TAGCTGTTGATGAGTCCGCATGCACTTAACTTCGGGGAGGAGCATCTCCACAGTGCCTTCCCCACCTTGAGCCACAAGACAGCCTAGTACTCCATAAATGCAGTGACCGAGGACGACGATGTCTGACGGCGATAGCACGAATCGACCTATCCATTCCCATGTATCATCAAAAATTTAAACGAGACGAATGTCAAGGAAGTTGGCCCCAACACAGAAGAAGCTTCCAAGTGCCATGCGCTGCACGTCAGATGCTGCTGACTAAGTGAAAAGGATCTGAGAAATGCCATAATGCATTCACTTTCATCATCTGCAACTCCACCGTGGAGATTCCTTTTGGACAATTCTGGGACAGTTTTCGGGGGTGGGGGGCCAATCTCTTTGTCTTCGCTCATGGTAACCATCCTGTAAAATTACGACACTTTGCACGAGAGTTGCAGAAATAATAATAAAAGAAATCCCTATTTGGCACATTTCTCCATTTCCCACTAGCCCGATTTATTTATCTCTCGTCCCTCCTTTTTGTGAAGCGCATTATTGATGGTTCTAGGGTCACCTCGAGAGCAGAGAATAACTTCGGATCCAGCTAATGTCCTCTCTTTTCTTGTTCCTTTCCTCCTCTCGGCAACTTGCATTACCCAAAAGAAAGGACACAGGAGCGCATGGCTCCATCTCCTCAAAGTCTCCACTTGTTACATCATCATTATCATTATTATCCACATTCAGATGGATCGAGAAACGAAATTGGCTGGTTGGTGGGTGAAAACGACTCGAGAAAATCATCGGAGTTTGATACGAACATTGGAGAAAAGAACATGGAGAAGCTCGAACATCATACGGGTGCCGACACTATTAGTTTGAAACATCGCAACGTTAGACACGAGCTTTGTAGTTAGCGAAATGAAATAACTTGACCACAATGACACCGCAGGAATTGCAATAGAATCTAGAAAAATTAGGAACGAGCAGATGCTAGTAGGAGTTTTAGCACTACAACATAGTCTGCATAGGATACTGTACTAAAAATGGCAGCTTGCATTGATCTTTTGTTTTTTTTTTCCTATCTTTTAATATTCTGATAACTAGGACAATGCTTGAAGGAGAAGTGGAATCACAGGGAAACTGCCTAGGAAGAGTCGTTTTATATATGATGGAATAAGTGAAGGACCTTTCCAGTATTCACGCTAATGGAGAGTCCTATTCACATTATGAAGCATCTACTTGGGACTTTGGAGTGGCTATTAATCATCCATTAATGGAACAACCAAATTAGGGTATTTGGCTCTCCTCTTCATAGGCTCCTTGTGTTTGTACAAATATCCATACTCCTCTTGAAATAGAAATTTAAATATATGCAACAACTAGTAATCTGTTTATTGAGTGACTCAACTCTTTAGATTCAGAGTCCATGTGAGAAGTTTAAACATTTAAAGGACCCGGTGAAAGTGGGTTTAAAAAATTAAAGTTCAATCAGATTGGACCTTTATGGGTTTTAAGAGAACACATTTTCATCTTCGGTTACAATGGCCTTCTTTTAAAGCGATGTCAACCTAACAAAAAGTGAACACGAAAATAGGAAAAAGAATTACGACAACATGAAATGGCGGGACTAAGCGGATTGGGAGAAATCCACGATTGAACTTATGCTTTACAAGAAAGATTTCAATCGCTCTACAAGAAAGATTTCAATCAAGCACTAAAATCGTAAAAAGAAGTCAAATCTAACAATATGAGAATACTCAAAATTAATAATATGTTTATTTGAGTGAAATTTTTTTTTTTTTGCAAACTAATTTTTTAGATTTTCATGTGTTTTTTATGCTAAAAATGATTAGTCAATGGAAAACCATTTAAAGTAAGAAAAAAAAATGCAAGCTCAAGGTTAGGAAAATGAATTTCTCTAACCTGAAAATGGGGAAAATATTTTTCTAAAAAATGATTCCTCGAAATATTTTTCTTAATTATGAAATATTTCTTGAAACAAATACACCTTGAAAGTATATATTAAAAAAAGTAAAGCAAATAATAACTAGTTAGAAAGGGCGGAAAAATGGTTAAATAGTGACAATTGTACTTTTGTTGGAATAGTTTAGTTGTTGATACCACTCTCCTGATGAGGCCATGGCAGGCTAAAATCAATTGTTAAGCATAAAGAGATCTGTTGTGTCATTTGATGGATTAGACGTTTGAGCGAAATTAGACGTGGTATGATCTCGTATAAAGAAGCTATTCGTTATATTGTTCTCTGGAACAACTATAGAAGAAAAGCTGACTAGGCAACTTTCCGCTCGCCAAGTGCCACATGGGTTATTCTGCAGCTAAGGAAGTTAGGCTAAACCGATTCGAAAAAATGTAAGGAAGTTAGGCTAAACCTATTCGAAAAAATGTAACCTTAGCTTTAATACGTTCGACTCCCAATGAGTAGTCAGTTCCAATTTCTTGGTAAAGTTCGTGACGTGAGCACTGAGAAGGAGCGAGAGGAGGGGCTCACATATCATCTACAGCAAAAAAGGTAATTCTCATCGTACTCGAAGGACACCGACTCCATGAAATTTGACAGAGGAAGAGTTGAATGATGTTGACTTAGTCGCACGTAGAGAAATTAAAGGTCATGAATCTCCAGCCAAGCATTTTGAACACTACAGCTCCCTGCCTCGTCGCCGCTCCCGCTGTTGTCGCAAGCTCGGCAACGAGCCACCAGGCGTAGCCTTGAGCATCGATCCCCAAGCCAACAAGCCCTACCCTCTGTCCTCGTGCATCCCGCGTCGGACCTCAGCTCGGGATGTCAGGTTCGACGTCGCCGAGCCCAGATCCAGGTTTACTAGCCACGGGTAACCTTCGATTTGGTTTTGCCCACGGCCAGGCTCCAGCGACGCCATCTGCAGTGGTCGCGACCCTGGAGGAGAGAGACAAGGACACGAATCGTGGGCTGGCTGATGGGTGACGCTCGGGCCAATTGCACGGGGTCGGGATTTTACAACGGTGGTCCACGCTATGGGGCCCGGGATAGAGGCCGACGGTGACTAAAGATGAAGGGGGGAGAGAGAGAAGGATTAAGGGGAAATTGGCTTTTCTTTCGGTTTGGATGTTGTGGTGTAAATTGCCCAATAAGTGAGGACAACTGGGGGCAAACATGTATACGATAGACTGCGTTGTTTAGCTCTTATTTTGCCGACTCTATTTTGGTGCCAAGTCACGTCGGATCTTTAAAAATAATGTTATCTTGGAATTTCCAATTGCTTGAATCGTTAATAGCATTGAAGTGATTGTTTATATTTTACTAAATGACATTCAAGTAATCGTTCGAAAGGTTTTGATTGTTTTAAAGTGAGCAATTTAGGAAAGTCATGACACTTCTAGTATCAACTTCCTATTATTTATCGTATTTCAAAAATTTTACACTATAAACAATATTATTACTTCCCATTTACCATGAATATAAATAAGAACTTGAAACTCCTAGGGTTGTCAAATTTTGAAACTTTAATCAATAATGATATTGTTTAAAGATTACACAATAATTATTAACAATTATCACAAACTAAATTTTGATGACTATTATTATGATTAGTAACTTCATAATTACAAACTATATTTAGAATATAAGTTATATTAAGTTGATAATTCAAATTCTGTTAGTTAAATAATTTTAGTTTAAAGTGGTTGTAAGTTTTAGCTAGTTATAATTATTTCAAGGTTCTTGTGAAATAAAAAACCAAAGGGATAATAACACAAACGGTCTCTGAACTTTTGTTCCATTGTGTAATTTGATTAATAAATTTTTAAATTCTTCAGTGTGATCCTTAAACTTTCATCCGATATGAGATGTGATCCCCGAACTTAATGTAATCCTTGAACTTTTGATATATTTTTAATATAGTCCATGAGCTGTATAAAAATGTTCAATGTACTCATTGATCTTGAATTAATGAAATAACTATATTGAATTTTTTCATATGGTTCAAGGATTGTATTGAACATGCACCAAAAGTTTAGAGGTTACATCGAACAAATTAAAATTTTAGGGACCAAATTGCATATTGGGCGAAAATTTAGGGACTGTCATTTTCCCAAAATTAAAGCTATTCTTAGTCGCATGGAATAACTATTCCTGCTCTATATGATAGCTATTCTAGTCAAATGGCTATTTTTACTTTAATTTTTAAACCGAACAACGAAATGGCTATTATACATAGTACGAAGAAATAGCCATTCTTGCGAGCGGCTTTGTGAGCTAAGCAAATGAAAACACGAAAGTGAATTTGAGATAACTTCTATTAGCTTTCAGCTTTCGGTCTAACACATTGGAACCGGAGTGCCATTCACTAATGAACATCTCAGATCTATAATATATATCAACATTCACAATTAAAGTTCACCTCTATTGTCATGTTTTTCAGAACACAATATTTACAATTTTAATTGCGAAACCTCTTTTATATTTTGGGCATGGCGAAACAAGAGTCAACCGAGCACCCTTTTTTTTCAAGTGCGTGTGGAATTAATTTTTCATATATATATCTGAAAGGAAATACTCCATTTTAGCTTTTCAAACATGTGCGTCATCTGCAATTAAGTCCTTCGACTTTGAATTTACCCAATCGAATTCCCAAACTTGGATAGTTTTCCAAAGTAATTCCCTTTTGACTTCAAATTCGGCTAATTGGAGCTGATGTGTCTTAGAGCCAACAAGAAATTTCATCCCCAGAGATTTGATTTTTAAATTATTAATCTTTGGGACATTAGTCTCCCACATTGGTTGCGAGTCTATGGGTGGCAAATTAGTCAGGCTCTTGCCGGCTATGACGGATATGCTGATTTCAACCAACCGGCTTCAGGGTTGGGGCGGCGATGGGGGCTAAGACGGGTGTTAGAGTTCGCATCTACGTCCTTGTTCCCGTTCCTCATGCAAGGAAAGTTTATCTACCCCATCTCCAACTTCATGGGTAGTGGAAACATTTGTGATTTGAATAAGAAATGAAGAGGCAAAAAGAAAGAGGAAAGGTACCAAGTCAATTTCAAATTATAGCACCGATGTGAGTTTAATTCTAGACTTTTTTAAATTTGTTAATGTAATTGGAGCTTTTTACATGAAATTTCAATATAATTTTTTCTGGTCAATTTTGCCAGAGAAATTAGCATGTCAGTCCAATTAGTTGACTATTTTATGTAGCATGATCAGCATCTGACATGAAAAACTCAATCAAAATTATGCTGTTTTACATACTTTTTAAAATTTTCTGAAAATTTTCTTTTTTTTTTTTTAAATATCTTTTTCTCTTTTTCAATTTTTTTTGGTTACTATTCATCTTCCCAAAGCGTTGAAGCCATGTTTGCAGCTCACTCAGACACCAACAATCGGCCATCTGAAGTGCAACGCAACTCGTAGTTGCTCCTCGTCGCCGTTGACGATAAAGGCGAACAAATTTAGGTTCCATCCAGATTCATAGTATCTACTCTCTAATTTGTGAACCTTGAATGTAGACCGCATGTCGAGGAACTTGGAAGCTATCCTCCAGTGATAGGTTCCATGATTTTTCTAGGTTTTACTCAGTACTTTTAATTAAACGAATGACCACAATTTACTATAATTTATTGATTACAATTCATATTTAAACATATAAAGATTATAAAATTTTAATAAAGTAAAAGTCTCAGTAATAGATATTGCTGGAAATAAAAGTTCAAACTAATAGTTTTAGATTATATACTTATTATTGGACTCTATGAAATACCATAAGATTGCATGGAGATATAAAACAAGAAAAACATAACAAGTCACTCTAACTTCTATGTTCCCAATTTCGCTTGAAACCTAGAATTAAACTTGCACGCGTTAGAACTTAGTTCTCAAGTTTCCGATTCTATCCTGGAATGATGCCTAGGAGGTGTGACAATAGGGACAGGTGAGGTCCTGAGATCCAAACGGGTTAGCCGAGGCCTGACTTGGCCAGCGTAGGTATCGAGGGCCGCCGTTAACCTCTTAACTGACTGTTACAGGTTGCGTAGGGACTCGGGCTCCGGCTGCCGCTCACAGCCAAAATGGAGGTCGCAAGCTCCAGCTTGCGGCCGGGCGCGGCTTCCTGCCGAGGTAGGTCGCCATCTGTACTAGAATTGACGTGCTCGGTAGAGGACGCAAACCCTTGAGCTCGACCATAGCGCCTCCTAGCTTGAGCGAATCGAAAGGAACAATAAGAAAGAGGGGGAGGAGAGAAAGAAGGTGAACAGTAATAAGGGGAAAAAATCTGAGAAAATTAATATATCAAATAGAGTGATGTCATTTTACTCGGGCTTCATTTGTGTCATGAAAAATGAGTAATCGGGAAGTCGTATTCCTGAAAACAATCACTTGTATCATTTATAAAATGAATAAATACAAAATATTTTCATTGTCCACGAAATTGTTTAGATATAAATTGTTGTTGATAATAAATTTTTTTATTAATTAATTATTCCAAATGATACAAACGATCATTTTGAAAAAAGTATTTTTTTTCAAATCATTTATTTCTGCAAAATAAACGGAGCTTTAAAGCTATTCACTTTTCGGCTGTGCCACAAATGACAATTGGCATTGAGTGGACCATCATGTCAGCATTTTTTGACGAAAAAACTGAAATTCTATGCAAAAATTTGGGACTACTTGGAAAAAATTGAAAAATCCATAACTAAATCGACAATTTGACACCACATGATAGGTTTAGGAATGATTTGATAATTTTTTCAAAATATATATACTATCAAAATTTAGCAAATTATCTAAAGAAACTAAGGGATGAGAATTCATCAAACGAAGATTGTGGAGCCAGGTAGGGTGGGGTCACGAGGCAAGGCTCACGATATCTATCTTTATCCCACTTCACCCATAAACAAGACATGGATGTTTGCCTCATCGCCATCCAAAAACCCATGCATTGGAGAAAAGACGTTGAAGCCCAACAAATGATAACACTTAAAAAAGAGTTTGGAATGAACAATCTTTCTTGAATGGATATAGAAAACGACTTAATTTAAAGGATGAGACAATCTAAGAGAAGTTTTTTGGTGGGAAAATTAATAAAGAAGTCCTAAACTTATTGTAATTGTGCCAATTTAGTCTTAAACCCCCTTTTTTGTGTGTTAATTGAGTCCAAAATCTTGCATTTATGCTAATTCTATCTGTTCGGTTAATTTTGGCCGATGGATGTCAATTAATTCTATGTGGCACCACCAGTGTTAATATGGATAAATTTTAATAATATTTTAATATTTTTCAAATTATTTATTTATTTATTATTTTCTTTTTCCTTTTTTTTTTTCTCTTTTCTTCTCTTATTCCTCCCGCTAATTGTTGGTTCAACAATTGTTTAGAGGTGAGGGCTAGTGAGGTTGACCTAAGGTGAGCCTTGCCTGCCCCTAGCAAGACTTAGGCCTCCACAAAGGCTGTGAGGGCAGCCTGGCCTAGCTTGCCTTGCCTAGCTTGCCCTAGCCTAGCTTGCCCTCACTAGGCACAACCTTGCCCATGGTTGGAGAGGGCGAGCCTCATAAGCCTAGTGAGTGGCCCGGGCAAGGCCACCCTTGTGGTCTTTGGCGAGGATTTGAGCCTCACCATGGGCTAGGCAAGAATTGCTTGAGGCTAGTGAGGTCCCTCATTAGCCTTGCCTCTAGTTAGTCACCAAGTTAGTGACTAGTTGGAGGAAGAATGAAGGGAAAAAAAAAGGGAAAAAAAAAGAAAAATAAATTAATTAATATTCAAATATTATTAAAAAAATTTCACGTCAACACTAGTGGTGCCACATAGGACAATTGTTCTTCATGTCAATGCCGTCCAATCAAAATTGGCAAAGTGGATTGAATTGACACTATGTAAAAGGTTTAGAATTGATTACCCCCCCTAAAAAAATAACGAAGTTTAGACTGAACTAGCACAATTGCAATATTTTAAAGACTTTTTGATAATGTTCCCGTTTCGTAGCCATTTGAAGTATGCATAATTAGCCAACCAATTTGGACGTGAATTTCATTCTTGATGACGATGCTGATCTAAAGAGATCTAGTGCTTATTAGAGGACTCTTAAGCCTAATTTATAATAGTAGATACATTATCTAAATCAGCTTTGCCTTACCAACATCATCCAATTAGAGACACCCATGTGAGTAGGAAAAAAAAACCACAAAACAAACGTGTGATGGGCTTGAAATTCGCGAACGCTCGGCCTCTTTATTTATGAAATGGTGCACGTGGACAGCAAACACTAAATAATAAAGAATTCCTACAATAATAACTTGATCGAGTAGTAGTGAAGACGACCGGAATCTCGTGCCTCAGAAAAACTTACGGCCTCAAATTCGATTTTATTTGATGGAAATCATTTGGAGTCAAGCCACAGTGAAATAATTCCTCTAAGAAAGAGTCGCTTGGACTTTTCCATGATTTTCTATTTTCGGATGATAAATATTTCTTAGAACATGGAACATTAATCAAACCCATGTTTAAATTAAAATTGAGATACCACTATGAGTTTTCTGTATGAATTCTCTATTCGTAGGTGAATGGTTACATTCGTCTGATGCTGGTGTGGTGGCATTGATGGCGATGGTGGTAAGGTGCAGCTAACTCTGATAGCTACCACGACGGTGATGGCCAACTCAGAGGAGGGAAGGAATAGGTGCGGGGGGATTATGATTAGGAAAGAAAAGGAAAGAAAAAGGCTGCCAATCGAGATGAAAGTTGACAAGAAGGTCCGTGTCATGATTTTTTTTTTTTTTAATCAATTTTGAGTTTGGCAATATTCGTTGATATGAAACGCGTAATGTGGCGCTCCATTCAACGAAAGAATCACATCAAACCGATATTGAAAGTTGAGGTACATATTGAATAGGAAAAAAGTTCAGGCATTCATAAAAATCATGAGTGTTCAGGTATTTACAATGCATTACTTTATGATCGAAGTGATAAATTTGACATTTTGGTTGAGCAAAACCATATGCCTTTTCGTTTATGTATTCACTTTTATTTATTTGATAGAATTATATTAGAAATGTGCCTTCAACAATGGCAAATTCATATTCATCAAACATTTTCACGATAAAATACTGTACTTAATCCTTGCTCTAATTAGTATGCCAAATCAACCAGGGCTTTCTCTTTTTCAAAATTTGGATAATGATATAGATAGTTCAAGAACTTCTCTTCAATATTCAAAGTGGTCAATCAACTTAGTTTTATTAAATCTAGTCCGTGAAATCTAAAAAATCTACTCAATATAGTCATTTTAAATTTATAATGCCATTAGCTCAAGTGACTATAATTTCTCTTAAGTTGAAGTTAGACTTGCCATATTATCATCCCCATGGCATACATATGGTTTGTACGTCCCGGAACTTAATGTTGTTCAATCTACTCCGTGATTTTTTGGAAAATCTGCTCAATTTAGTCCTTTTGTTAAAACTTCCAATGCAATTATTTGTTGCAACTATTATAACCTGATATTAGATTTACCATGATGGTGTCCACATGGCATACATACGGTTAAAACAGATTGGTTGATTTAGGAAAATGGCACTGCAATCCACATCATTATTTTGGTTCACTAAAGACTCTGACGTGGCAGTGCACCTTTGAAAAATAAAGGTGACGTGGCAATATACTTAACGGAAGCAATACATTGAGGGGATTAATCAAAGTTTCGGATTTAATTAAAAAAAATGAATTCAAGAATCACATTAAATATTAAAAAAAGGTTTAAGGACCATGTGAATATTAAAATGCATTTTCTTCTTACATGGATGCTTGAGAAGAAAAGGCTTGTATCTAAATGAAGAAGGACAATATCCTCGTAATAGATTATTGCAAAATTGTGGTGTTTGTTTTTTTTTTTTTTCCCTCGTATAGTTTTAGTAATGTCCGAGTCAATTTCTGCGAAACTAAATCGTGACATCCTCAAAATTAGACCTTATTTATGAAGGATATGATAAAGGGTTTTTACTTCTATCAATGCGCAATTAGTAGAATTAGACTTTGAATTGGTTTGTGAGCCATTCAAGAGTATTAAACCTATTGGGAAAGGCAATTTAGGATTTCGATGCACATGACTAGAGAACTTAACCATGGAATAACAATTCAATCATAAGGATCGATGAGGGACATTACTTAATCAAATTCCTTATTTATCGATAAACCCTGAAATTTTGGATAAGTGGAATTTGGCCGGAAATTAGAAGCCCAATGGGGGCCCACGAATTTGTATAGGCCCAATGGGCCACTTTCCCTTTAAATTTCGTCCACAAGGACCCAAATAGATGGAAATTACAGTTTTGCCTTTTTAGGCCCATTAAGCTTGTTTAGGCCTAATTGGATTAACTAAGCCCAAGCCCAAGTTTATCAAGCCCAAGCCCATTAAGACAATTGGGCCATCTTGGACCTAGCCCATGGGTGTGAATAGTGCGCGTGAATAGTAACCTAGCTTCTAGAAGGCTTTGACTTTTGCCACAAGATGGAGGGATATGATTTATTCTTGCTTCCCAAGTTGGAATGGAGGGCCAAGATGTGTCTTGCTCCCCAAGTTAGGACAATAAGTCAAGGGGCATTTAATGGCCAACTTCCTCTTTGTCCATCATTTCTCTCACTTTCTCTCTCTACCCCTCATTTGGATGAATTTGCTCCATCACTTTCCCCCATCTTAGACCCATTTCTCTCTTGTTTTCCTATTGGTTGTGTGGCCATTAGCCACCGTCCACCATTCAGCTCTCCGGGCTACCCTTGATGCAAGATCTCACCGTGCCGTCATTCCTGCGTGTTGGCCACAAGTCCCAAGCCATTGCTGGACCTCCCTCAAGTTATGTGCTATTGTTCCTTGGTTGTTCTAGCCTTTCTGTGGGCTATCGATTGCCGATCATCCACCACCGAGCGCCACAGTAGCCATCCAACTCTTGTCGCACCTTCGTCGTCACTTGTTGAGCTTGGAATTGGGAGTGAGTGGCTTTCTAGCCCTTGAATAGGGCTGTTATTGTATTTTGGGGTTAGTTTAGGGCTAGATTAAGGTTAAATGATGTTTTGTTGATGTGATAAGTGGGTTTTGCATGATAAGTGATCATAGGGTTTAAATAGGTTATCATGCTTTGCCGATAGGTTATTGCGATAGGTTATCATGTGTTTCCAATAGGTTATCTTGATAGAATATTGTAGACTACAATAGGTTATTGTGATAAGACTTTCTAATATCCGATAAGTCATTGAAATGTTATAAGTGGAGATGTGATAAGTTATTTTGTTGTGATATGTGATGAGTGTTAGTTATGATGACATTTTATAATAATGTGAAATAAGTCATTGTATAGGTTATGAAGGCATGTGATAGATTATTTTGATAACTTATACACAATTGTAATGATTTATCTTACCTTGATGAGAGTTCTATATGCCATGAGTCCTAATTTGATTGATGTATTGTTGGTTGCTAAAGTTCAATATAGTGCATACTTATGTACCTATTAGAATGGGAAAATAATAAAGGTTATGGTATTCGTTGATTCTAGCCAATTAATAAGCATGTGAGATATGTGGAAAGATAGCATGTTGAAGTGTTCAAGCAATGTACTTGGGTGATATGATATGAGATACAAGTATAACATGATGGCATGTGACTAATTAGAGCATATGTATGAATATGTGAAAAGATAGTATGATGAAGTGTTTAAAGCGCTGTTATGAGATAATATGCCATGAGATAAAAGTGTGATTAATTTGACAAATGCATGATTGGGATGTGATCACATGGCATGATAGCATAATATGGTTGTATGTAATTAAAGTTGTTGCATATTGAATGAGCATTACACACTCTTCCATCGATTAATGAGAAAGATATGAAATGAGCTTAGAGTGATGTATGCTTGTGTGATCACCTAAATACCTTGATGCATATGATTATGTGGAGTGATGGCTCCGTCCTCATGCGTATGATTATGTGGGATGTTACCTAATTAAATTTGAAGTGTTGTGTGTTTGTGTGATTACTTAAATACCTTGATGCGTATGATTATGTGGGACGATGCCTAATTAAGTTTGGAGTGTTGTATGCTCATGTGATCACTTATATACCCCGATGTGTATGATTATGCGGCATGAATGTATGCTCGTGTGATCACTTAAATAGCCCAATGCATATGATTATATGGGGTGATGGCTCCGTTCTAATGCGTATGATTATGCGGGATGATACTCGATTAAGTTTGGATGCCCCCAAGTCAACGGGATGCCATTCGCGGATGGATTTCGGAACGAAGCTCCTTATTGGAATGCTATCTTGAGGTGTATGCACACGTGGGATGATGCGGTGCCCGATGAGGCGGGATGATACCTGGTTATGCCGGATGACTGCGAACCTTCGGGTTGGCCTTGGGTCATGAGTGGCCATAATAATCTAGACATGGTTGTGTGAAAAGTGCACAAGTGCTTGAATTAATTTGGACATGGTTGTGTGAAAAGTGCACAAGTGCTTGAATTAATCTGGACATGGTTGTGTGAAATGTGTATGGGTGCATGAATGCATGTTTTGAGAAGTGATGCTATAGTCGGCACACGTGTGATATGAGATTAATATATGAGCACGTCTGGCTTATTGCATGGCATGACTACATGACTATGTTATATTGCACATTTTTATGTTTGGCTCCTGAGTGTATGAGGTGTTTAATGGAATTGTTTATATGCTCATATTGATTGCTTTGAGGAAGTGGGATAACGATTCATATTATAGTTAAGGTAAAGTAGAGGTTGCTTTGCTATTGATCTGCCGTGGATAGATAATTTGCACATTTAGGGCATTTCCAAGGTGAATGACTTCCCTACGCGAGGTCTAGGGAGTTCACTCACTAAGATATTTATATCTCACCCCATCGTGGTTTAACCTTTTTCAGGCCCGTAGTATGGAGAACCTTCATGTTCAGTTCGAGGTTACATTGGACATGAGAGTTTGGCCTGGTGTTAGTGAAGTTTAGATTAACCCTGATCCATTGTTGGTTTTGTTAGTTGGTTGGAAGTTGCCGGTGTAAAGGCTTGTAATCACTAAACTTCCTAGGGTTAACAATAAATTCGTAAAGGAAGTATTTTGTTTGATGTTATGATGTATACCTTTTATTATCCCTATTGTTTGTTAATGGTTGAGAGATGTTTGTTTTGCTTCCGCTTGCGTATAATCAAAAGATAAAATGAATGGGTCGGTGATGCGTCTTGAGACGTTACAATTCCATGACCGAAATAATTGAAGAATGCCATGCGCTCGAGGATTGGGGCGTGACATAAATTAATCAACGAGTAAAAAAAAAAATGGACAATCCACGCTTTGACCACTTCATGAGGACTTTGTGCATAGTCGTAGCAAGAGGCTCCTTTGAGCACTTCATGGAGACTTTGCGCATGATATGGTGGTGGCTGCTGTGGCCTTCACCGGAGGATGGTGACCATTGTGCGGTGGTTGTCATGTCTGTATCTAGATTTGCCATAGACAGAATGGCGACAATCGTCATAGCTTTAGAATGTCAACCATCACAACCTCTCACAACCAGAGAAATTTATCAATTTAATCATAAATTTACTATATGGGTATCAATATATAGTCCTAGACTTTTTTAGTTTTGTTGACATTCCTAAACCTTTGCACATAATTTCAGTGTAGTCCTTTTGTTCAATTATCGTTGGTTCGCCAACATGGCGATCAAGTCATTGTTAGCTGTATTATGTGACATAGCCGGCGATATGACATTTATAACTCTGTTGTTCTAGAACTCCTCGCTTTCTATTCTGAACTTGCTATTTTCAGCTCCGACTTTTTAAGCATCTGGTAACACCCCCCTCCCCCCTTCCCAACGCTTTTTCTTCTTCAGCTAATGCAAGCGTCTTGTTCTCCTTCAGCATGGTCGTTCATTGTTTCCTCTTCTTTTGTTGAATTCCTTTGGTCAGCGAGTGGCGAAAATTTGACACCTGGTTTTCTTGACTCACAAAGGCATCCCTGGAGAGCTTCAGTTTGCTTCCTTTTCTTTTGCTTGTTCTAGAATTTGGATGGGTCTGTAGTTGAGAACAGGAAGTGCCGAAAATGACGAGAATGCGGCTGAATTTTAAGGAGCTCCAAGCTGGGGATCCCAGCGACCCCAGGCCAGGCCCATTTTGCCCAGGCCGAGGCCAATTTGGGTGGAGGCACACAGTAGCACAGAAAGGGAAAGAAGAGAAAATAATATATGCAAAACGGCATCATATCATCAAGAGTTATACATGTTTTATCGCCAATCGAGTCACGCAAAATGGTAAATGATGATTAGATATCACGTCAACAATTTCCTGCGACAATTGACCAAACATAATATCTTCGAATTTTATGTAAATATTAAAGATTATATTGAAATATTTATGATTGAATTGATATCCATATAATAAATTTGGGATTAATTTGGTAATTATCACCTTCAACCGAGAGAGGTAATAATGAGGAGAGACCTAGAAAGAGAAGAGAGAGAATCGTAAGGAGGGATTATAGACTTATTTTTTGGGTTGATTGTTCATGTCTTCATGTCTTCTCATATTTGAATTGTGTCAAATTTAAGTCTAATTTGATAGACATGTTTATTAAACGTATCAGAAAACACAACATGTTTCTTAAGAGGGTCATGCAATATGACTTGTTTAAGATATGAATTCTCACATATACGTGTAAATATGTATCTATTGGGCGCACATAAATGTGTCTAAAAATATTTAAATGCATCTATACATATCTAAAAGTGTTACATTAATGCTATAACATGTTGACCTGTAATACCAAAGAGGGCTTGACGTGTCCTTATTAATGAAATCTGTTTAAAAGATCATCACATATATGACACGTTATTACAAATTTAAGTTGATTTGATAATTATCCCCTTGCAATCGAGAGAGATGGTGGAAAGAGATATTAACGAGGAGAGACCTAAAAAGATAAGGCAGAGAATCGCAAGGAGGGACTCGGACTCATTTTTAGGGCTGATTGTTCATGTCTTCATGTCGTCTTGTAATGGAATCATGTCAAATTTAGGTCTAATTTGATATAACATGTTTATTAATCTTATTAAAAAATATAACACGTTTATTAATCGGGTTATGCAATACGACTTGTTTAAGATATGAATGATCACATGTACTTGTAAGTATGTATTTATTAGATGCGCATAAACGTGTCTAAATATATCTAAAAGTCTTATGTAGATGCCAATGACATGTTGACTTGTATTTCCAAACAAGTCTTGACGTGTCCTTATTGAAAGATCAACATATATATGACGTGTTATAACAAATTTAGGATTGATTTGGCGATTATCCCCTTGCATTCGAGAGAGATGGGGAGAGAGATAGTAACAAGGAGAGAGATAGAAAGAGAAAGGCGAAAAATCGCAAAGAGGGATTATATAGACTCATTTTTGGGAATGGATGCTCATGTCTTCATGTCTCTTGTAATGGAATCGTTTCAAATTTAGCCCTAATCTGATATAAAATGTTTAATAATTGCGAAAGGAAACACGCCATGTTTATTAAGCTGTTTATACAAGACGACTAGTTTAAGATAAGAATTCTTTTTTGCACTTGTAAATATGTATTTGTTGGACGTGCATAAATGCGTCTATACATAAATGTGTCTAAACATATTTAAACGCATCTAAATATATCTAAAAGTGTTAACGTTGATGCTAATTTCATGTTGACCTGGATAACCAAACGGGTCATGACGTGTCGTTATTAACGCAATCGGGTTAGAAGAAACAAGTATATCACACGTTTCTTGTTATTATTGTCAGCCCGTTTATGATATGAACGGAAAACTGTAAAGCAGCACCTTTACCCTCGGAGCCCATTCCTGCATTCTTTCCGCGGTCTTCTCATCCATACATCGAAACCAACTACTCCTTCTCCTCTCTCTCTGTCTCTCTAAATCGCACGCGAGTCATCATGGGCGCTTGCCTTTCTTCCCGGAGCACAAAGCGATCTCATCAGACACGAGAATGCTCTGAAGGGTCATCGGCAGCAACAGTCAAGATCGTCCGAGCCGACGGCAAAGTTCGACAGTACGAAGAGCCGCTGCAAGCGAGGCTCATCACCTCCCAGAACCCGAGCTTCTTCCTCTGCAGCTCCGAGTCGCTGTCCCTCGATTCTTGCCCGCCTCAAGTCGCCGAGGAAGAAGAGCTGCAGGCCGGCCAAATCTACTTCTTGCTGCCGCTGGCTCTCGCCCACAAGCCCCTGAGGCTCCCCGATTTGTGCGATCTCGCCATCAAGGCGAGCTCGGCCGTCGGCAACGACGGCGTCGAGATTTTGTCCGCTGATTCCAAATTCATTCCGAGTTGAATGTTGTACAGCTGGGGTTCTTCTTTTCCCTTTTCTTTTGCGGTGCTTCTTTTTCTTGGGTTGGGAGATGGAGATGGTAATGATCAGGAAGCTTCTCTGGTAAATTATGATTATGATTATGATTTTATTCTATTCTTTGTTCCCTATTTGGTACCGATTTTTATGGCAAAAATGAAGGGTGATCGATCCTAAAATAGGTCGATTCCTAATCTGGAATATGTAAGCCACAAGTGAGAGTTAAATTAAGGATGATTTCTTCTTTTGTTTCCTTTTTAAGCTACAGGTGAGAATTTAAAAAATTAATTAATTAGAGTTTATTTAAGAATTACAAAAATTTAAGAGATTTTGGTCGGCCTATTGGTCTACTCAGTCTGGTTTGTTAAGTAGAACCGATTCCAATTCTATATCTTTGAAGTTGGGAAACGGACCAGTCTAAAAAATAACCCAAAATTAGTCAGTTTGGTTATGTCCGATTTGATTCCAGAGAAGGGCTGGATTGCACACCCCTAATAAAAAATGTCAGCATGAGAAAATCCAACGGAGAAGTCAGAGAAGGAGAAGGTCTTTACTGGTGGTGGCGGTGAATGGCGGTAGCTCCTACTCTTTTTGACTTGACCTATCTAGGGAAGGTTGGTCATAGAGTCATCATCTTATCTTCGTATAGGAGTAGGACTAGGGCGCGTTTGCCGAACACGGTACATTGGTGTGACAGCATTAGTCAATGCGTTGATCAATTGCTTCATTAGGAAGTGGACTCTACGTAAAGCAATTGATTTCGTTTTGGCATTGCAATCTCATACGATCTCTCATAAAAAAAGAAAAAGAAAAAAAGAATTAGTACACTCTCGAATATGGGATTGGGGCGGAGCGGGTGTTGGCTCGACACTGACCCGTTGTCCGTCATGCTCGACGCAGGTCATACTTATTTATCTTGTCCCAAACCATAACAGTCATGCAGATTATCATACTCTCCTTGCCCCGCACTGCAATAATATTAGGCTTAGAAATTTAAAGTTGCACGATTTAATAAACACAATTTAAGGATGTGTTTGTTTAAAGGAAAGTGTTTTCTTGAAATTAGTTTTCTGAACTTTCACTTTTTTTGGTTCACTAAAAATGATTAATCAATCGAAAACATTTTTTGATTAGAGAAAATATTTATACATGAAATTAGGAAAGTGAATTCCTAAATCTAAGAATGTGAAAACACTTTCCAGAATTGCTCATCTTAAATTTTTTGATATTTTTTTTTTTCTTTTTTTTAAAAAAATTGAGTTTTAGATATTTTTCTTTTATTTTATTTTTTTTTCTTTTCCTTCTTCCTTCTTCACCAATCGCCATGCCTCAATGATCAACAATAGGTGTAAGCCGGTGTAGGCCAAGGAGGGCCACCCTAAGGCGATCTCGAGCCTCGCTAGATCTAGGCCAAGTTAGCCCTCATTGGGTCTCGCGATAACATTAGTGGCCTATTGCGATCGTCGCCAAAGCTCGACAACAAGCGGAGATTTAAATTATTTTCCAAATAAGATCCAAACACTAGAGAATGTTTTTGCTTGAAAAATGATTTATTGAGAGTATTTTCCTTTTTCATAAAATTTTTCCCCAAACAAATGCACCATAGGTACCAATCTCTAAGAAAAAAATGCAGGTGGAGAAGATAGTTTTTATTATTGAAATTATTCATGATTAACCTCGAGGGACTTTTTTTTTTTACCGAATAAAAATGAGAGAATATATATTACCTAAATTTTAACATAGAATCGCAGTTAACTAAAATTGACATCCCAATACACTCTATCTATGCATTTATATTAACTTTTTATTCATGTTGGATCTTTGAACCTACACTTTTTATTCATATTGGGTATACATATGATCGACAACTCAACAATATAACAGTCCATATGTTGATTGATATGTGTCCCGTGGGCCCACATTTAAGATATTTCACAAATCTCTCTCACTCGCCTTCTTCCCACTTTCTCCTTCCTCCGTCTCATCTCTGCTCCGTCTCTTCCCTTCAAAAACGGAGGCTGAGATCTCAGCATTTATGGAAGTTGGTCTTTCCTTCGTCAAGATCTTGACCTCAGTCGCCAGCCGGCGACGGAGTAGTCGATGGAGGCCGAGATCTTGGTGTGTGGAGGAAGGTGGTGGCCTGCTGGAGTTTGAGCATCTTGCTGCGGAGGCTGTTGGGCTAGGCGTCGATGAGGCTTAGCTCGTCGGCGAGGTCTTGGGTGAGGATGGTCTGTGTTAAATATGACTCGAGTTTGAGCTTTTGCTAAAACGCGAAATTCGATAGACTCGCGAAGGAATTTCAAAAGGAGGAGATAAAAAGAAAATGAAGTTTTTCCTATCTTCCCTGCACTTACGAATTCTTATTCTAAAAGGGGATCAGAACGTGGGCCCTGAGCCAAAGTTGTTGACTTTGGGCACACTTATAATATTGATTTAGGAATTTTTCTCCTTGGCGTGAAGTTGCTGCAAATTCGTTGAAGCCTGTGCACGAAGAAGGAAAGAAGAGTCTGCAAGCGTAAGAAGCAAAACTGAGTGGGCCCTTGACGTGGTGGGCCCTTGACCTTGGCACATATATATATATAACAACATAATCGTTCTTTTCGTGTGCGCATTGAATTGCCGAAAAAAAGGTCGCAGAAGGGAGCCGCAAAAGAGATTTTCTTTCGGGCAGTTGCTGCACTCGTACGAGAGAAGGAAGAAACCTTATGGAGCCACGAGGATTCATAAGCCGCCCACGTGAAGCTTTGATTAAGAACGCGAAGCCGTAGAGCGTTTTTGTTTTAAGCTTGAACGCGCTGTAATTTTGTGCCATAAGTTGGGTTTGGGTGTAATTGGGGCTTGGGAAATACTGAGAGAGTGTTTGAATGACTTGAACGTGTAATCTCATTGTATCGCTTGATCTATAGTGAAATTCGCTTATACTCTCCCTGTGGACATAGGTCTTTACGATTGAACCACATAAATCTAGTGTTCGATTTATTTTATTCTTCCGTCTACATTATTGTTCGATCGCTCGCCCCATCGTAACAAGTGGTATCAAAGCCAGGCTTGGCTAAGTTGAAGCAAATTGATAGCGACAGAAGAAGTAAAAGTGAGAATCAATAGATTTGATGGGAAGGATTTTAATTTCTGGAAGATGCAGATTGAAGATTATCTTTACCAGATGAATCTGCACTTGCCTTTATTTGGGGAGAAACCAGAGACGATGAAGCAAGCTGATTGGGATTTGCTGGATAGACGAGATATGGTGTTATTCGGCTAACGTTGGCTCGTAACGTCACGTTTAACATCCTGAAGGAGAAGACCATTGCTGATTTGATGCAAGCCCTATCAGATATGTACAAGAAGCCTTCTGCGATCAACAAGGTCTGTTTGATGCGACGTGTGTTTAACTTGAAGATGAAAGAAGGTGCGTTAGTTGCAGATCATATCAATGAATTTAATGTGATTGTTAGTCAATTGAGTTCAGTTGAGATTGATTTTGAAGATGAGGTATGTGCTTTGATTCTATGATCCTCATTACCTGATAGTTGGAATACTACCGTTATCGATGTTAGTAATTCCTCTGAGTTAACAAGTTTGACGTTTAATGGGGTTCGAGATTTGATTATGAGCGAGGACATTCGTAGAAGAGAATCTGGCGAACCTGTATCTACTGCTTTAGTAGGTGAAAATAGAGGAAGATCTATAACACGTGTGGGTAATAGTAGTACTAATATAAACAGACGTCGTCAATCTAAGACTGCTAATGTTGTCTGTTGGAGTTGTGGCAAAATGGGGCATCTTAGAAGAGATTGCCTTAAGTTGAAGAATGAGAAGGGTAAGGGAATTATAGTTGATTCTGCAGATAATATTACAGCTGTAGCAGATAATGCTGATTATGTCTTTTATGTCACTAATGATTCATAGCTTGATAGATGGGTTATGGATTCTGGTTGTTCTTTTTATGTCACACTAAATAAAAACCGGTTTATCACTTATCAGTGCACGGGTTGTGGTAAAGTCCAGTTAAGGAACAACCCTGAGTGCGATGTTATGGGTGTTGGTGATGTTAAAATCAAAATGCATGATGGTATTGTGAGGACATTGATTGGAGTGAGGCATGTTCCAGAATTGAAAAAGAACTTAATTTCCTTGGGTGCCCTATATTCAACTGGTCGCAAGTATTCTTCAAAAGGTGGAATTCTGAAGGTTGTTCGAGGTGCCCTGGTGATAATGAAATGAATCAAGCACGGAGGCCTGTATAAACTTCAAGGTGAGACAATGAAAGATTTTGCGTCGGAGACGTCGGATGCATCTGTTCGAGAGTCTATTGACTGCTTGAGGAAGACTTGGGTGTTTGTGTCAAAGCACAAGTTTGATGTTGGTGTTAGGATCTCGCAGTTAAGAGCTTTGATCGAGACGGAGACTGGTGAGTTGATCAAGTATGTGCGGACTGACAATAGCATGGAGTTTTGCTCAAAGATGGTAAATAAATTCTGCATGAAAGAGAGCATAGTGAAACACCGCACTAGTGCCAATAAATCACAACAATTTGTAGAATTGACGAGCAGAACATTACTAGAGATGACTCGAAATTTATTTCTAGCGCTAGTATTGTTAGAAGAATTCTAGCCGATGTGCTTAGTACGGTAAACTACCTAGTGAATAGATCCCCATCAACTACTATTGAATGGTGAACTCCTGAAGAAGAAGTGTGGTCAGGTAACGTTGCTGATTATTTTATTATTAGAATATCTGGTTGCTCATGTTATTTTAGAGTGAGTGATGGTAAGCTCGATGGGAGGGTAAGGTGCATATTCCATGGCTATGCACAAGGTGAGCGGGGCAATCAATTGTGGTGCCTGGATATAAATTCACCCATTGACAGAAGAGCAGTTACCCTTGACAAGTCTCCGATACTTCTGGTTAGGAGTGTTTGTGGCAATGTTAATACGGATCTGGACGGTATTCAGCTTGAGATGGAGTTGTGACCAGAAACTCTTGATGTAGCGTATACAGGTACTAGCAAAGTAATTGACATAGATGGTGCTTGTAGCGAGGTGGAGCTTATAGAGCCAACGGTTGCTGTAACTGCTGATATTGACAAGGTACATATTCATTCTCCTAATAGATATGGATGCAACAATAGTTTTGCTTTATTTGCGGTTAAGGAGGTTGCGTCAGAAAATCCTTGCGAAGCAATTAAAGGTGCATGTGGAGTTGGTATTCTAATGAGGTCCTTAGTTATGGCGAAGTTCAAGCGAGGCTTGAACTTGGATAATATCTGTGGCAGTTGAGCCCATTGGGGGCTATGGGAGAGTAGTAGCAGAGTTTGAATTTTTTGCGAAGCGATTGTGACTTGGCTCAAATGTCGAGTCAAGGTGGAGATTGTTAAATATGACTTGAGTTTGAGCGTTTGCTAAAACACGAAATTCGGTAAACTCGCGAAGGAATTTCAAAAGGAGGAGATAAAAGGAAAATGAAGTTTTTCCCATCTTCCCTGCACTTACGAATTCTTATTGTAAAAGGGGATCAGAACATGGGCCCAGAGTCAAAGTTGTTGACTATGGGCACACTTATAATATTGATTTAGGAATTTTTCTCCTTGGTGTGAAGTTGCTGCAAATTCATCGAAGCCTGTGCACGAAGAAGGAAAGAAGAGTTCGCACGCGTAAGAAGCAAAACTGAGTGGGCCCTTGATGTGGTGGGCCCTTGACCTTGGCACATATATATAACAACATAATTGTTCTTTTCGTGTGCACATTGAATTGCCGAAAAAAAGGTTGTAGAAGGGAGCCGCAAAAGAGGTTTTCTTTCGGGCAATTGCTGCACTCGTATGACAGAAGGAAGAAACCCTATGGAGTCGCGAGGATTCATAAGCCGCCCACGTGAAGCTTTGATTAAGAACGCGAAGCCGTAGAGCGTTTTTGTTTCGAGCTTGAACGCGTGGTAATTTTGTGCCGTAAGTTGGGTTTGGGTGTAATTGGGGCTTGGGAAACACCGAGAGAGTGTTTGAGTGATTTGAGTGTGTAATCTCCTTGTATTGCTTGATCTATAGTGAAATTCGTTGCTGCTCTCCCCGTGGACATAGGTCTTTATGACTGAATCATGTAAATTTGGTGTCCGATTTATTTTCTTCTCCTGTCTATATTATTTTTCGATCGCTCGCCCCATCGCAACAGTTTGGGTGATGGCCATGCCGACGTTGCTAACCCTAATAATGGCGATCTTGGTGTGGTGCTTGGAGGGCGACGGCGGAGCTCGTCATTTCAGCATCCCAAATCCACCATGAATTCACCACCATGGGCTTCACCGTTGATCGAGAGGGGGCGACCACTATTGACAGCTGATCACCTAGGACCCTCCTAGAGGGTAAAGCATGAGTTGGGAGGGAGAGAGACTGTGGAGGGAGAGAGACTTTGCCAATTTCTGACAAGTGGGGCCAAGTGTGACACATGTCGCTCATTAACTCGACTAGCATAAACATGAGTTGTCAATCACAACTATATTCGATGTTTTTTCATCATCCATGCATGCTAGTGTTTTTACTAGACATAGGATGACATTGTTTTGTCGTGCTGGAGAATAATATTTGATATAAGGATATTGATTTAAGGAATTAGTACTCAATGATATGGTGAACTAATGGTTTACTTGGAATTAAGAATACTAGAAGTAACCGACCAAAAAAAAAAAATACTAGAAATATCAAAACTTTCGTAAGGTACTCATTTGAATGCAATTTTTTTTTTTTTTTGGTAAAGGTAATGTGTATATAAACTTTCACCCGAAACGGGAATATACAAAAGAATGGAGACCCGACACCAACAGAAGGCCTTGCACCCAATATGACAAAAGGACTGTCAACAAGGGTGCAAGGGTGTCATGGTAACCCAATCAAGAAACAAAAGGAAGGGAAACCCCATCCACAAAACAAAGACAATACAAAAAGAAGAAGACAACTCAGTCCAAAAAGATAGACGGGTTGAGGCTCCAAGACTACTGTAATCTTCTATTGGCAGGAGAATCCAGCACTTGATGGAAGGTCAATGCCTTATCCCTAACAACCCTGTCAAGCCCTTCCTTCATAGCATGCACGAAGAGCGTCTGATTACAGAAAATGATATTATTCATTTCCTTCCAAATAATATCACATAAAGCTGCAAAAGCAAATTGAGAGATGATGATGTGAAAGGAATCACCAGATAAATACTTAATGGCCCATTGAAGATTATCCCTCCACGAGTTGTTTCGCCAAGGAAGATTGCATCTAGCAGCCCAGAAAAGAGCAAAAGCCCCAATAATACGACACCTAAAGAAGAGATGATCAACATAATCAGGTCGACAAAAGCAAAAAGCACAATTAGCATCGGGGATTCTGCTATAAGCAAGAAGCATAACCTGAGTGGGTAGTCTACTCCTAGAAATCAGCCACGAAAGGAACTGATAACGGGGAACTAGTGAGCTGCTCCAAATAAGAGGGGCCCAAACCATGGATTGATCTCTCGATCGAATGACATCCTAAGTTGTAGCAGTGAAAACTCCAGTTCGATGGGGCAACCAACAGAAACGATCACGTAGTTGATTAAGAACGAGTAGGGGCTCATTCCATGAAGTGATATCATTCATAAGTCTAGGAGCCACAATACAAAAAAAAAAAATCAGCGACCGAAGCTTTCCTTGGTAAACCCGAGCGGTAGATGTCTAGGTCAGAGAAGATAAGATTAAGGGGTTCTCTAGGGTTCCAATTTTCAAACCAAAAGGATATGGATCGTCCATTACCTACCTGCCAACAAGAATTGGCAGAAGTCTTGCCGAAGGTCAAGCAACTTCTTCCATGACCAAGAGCAGCAAGTTGGTTTTGCAGCTATCTAGAAGTTCTTATTCTTCAAAAAGGCGGTGTGGATCCATTTGCACCACAAAGATTCATTATCTATGAATAAGAACCAGATGTGTTTAAGCATGGCTGCCTTGTTGCTTTCACGCAATCTCCTAATACCCAGGCCTCCTTCATTCTCGGGAAGGCAAACATCATTCCAAGCAACTTTGGTACCTCCCGTCCCCAGGTTCGGACCCTTCCAAAGGAATTGGCGTGGGATTTGTTGTGGCGTCCCAAAAATTCAAGACAAGCTCTAAGATGTCTTAAAGCCCATGATTAGGTAATGAAATTACCTATGGTTTATGCTTTAGCCATTAGTTTTCTCTTAAGACTAAGTGTTATATGCTTGTGTTCATGAGTTCTTAAAATTAGTATTATAGGATAAATTAATAAGAAGAATTTATTCTTGGCTATGCACCTCTTAGATTTAATCCCTATAGATTAAATGTTACAAGATTTTGGCCATGTGAAATTTAAAACTTGAAATCTATAAAAGAAAGAATTAAAAGTGAATTAGTAAAAGTAAAATTGAGATTTAATTAGGTTTGGGCCTTAGGCCCAATAGTATGGACCTTTGATGGGCCAAAATGATCGGCCCATTGAAGCCTAAGGAGGAGTTGTCGCCGGCCCACTTGCTAGCCCAAGCCCAGCCGAGAGATGAGGCCCATTTTTTGCATGAAGAAGACCATGTGTCTCTCCCAAATTGCTAATGATGGAAGGGAAGACCATTAGGGGGAATAGTGGCCGGTTAAGGTGAGAAAGAGAGGGAGAGAGAGGGCTTCATCCAAGCCGAGAGAGAGAGAGAGAGAGAGAGAGAGAGAGAGAGAGAGGAATTTGCAAGAGAGAGAGAGAGGGAAACCGAGAGAGGAGGAAGAAGGAGCCGCTCGCCGTTCGTCCGCCCATTGCCGTCCGTTCGCCCGTCCGTGTGCCGTCCGTGTGCCGTTGTTCGCTTGATCTTAGAGGCAAGTTAGGATTCACTTTCTACTCTTGTATGTGTGTTTGAATGGTGTTGATTTTTGGGTGATTAGGAGTGAGAAACCGAACCTAGAGTGCTTTGTTTTTGAAATAGCTTGCTGTTTTCGTGTATGCCGCCCAACCCAGAATATTGTAGAGGCTTGCATGCGTGTTTTGAGCTGGATTTTGATCTCGATTCCTTCATGAAAGTTGTAGACAACATCTCAAAGTATAACATAATAAAATTTGAGACAAAAAGGCTGCGTTTTAAGTGGTGAAACCCTTCTCCTACGAAAACACTAGATCTGGAACTGCTTTGTCGACCTCTTGGTGGTTTTGTGTGTTGCATGTTGCTTTGTACCGAGAATCTCACTTCGACTTCCTCATAAAAGTTGTAGAGAACATTCTAAAGAATAACATACTCAAATTTGAGGTAAAATGAGCAAGTGTAGACTAGTGAAACAATTTTCCATTGAAGACGGTAAATCTGGAAACACGGTACTGGATACCCGGAACTTCCTAGACTTATATGGTGACTATTCTTTGAGAATATCACTTATATCCCTTAATGAAAGTTTTAGGGGACCTCTTGAAGCAAAACATATCAAAATTTCAGGGGAAACGAAGAAAGATAAGTAGGTGAAACCTCGATTTTTCGGAGATAGTTAAACTGAACCGTTCGGTGCTAGAAACAGGAGCTTCGACCGTCTATATAAAATTATCTAGAACGAATCTGGTCTAGATGTCTTCATGAAAAATCTACCTTAGGATCTTGAATATAACTTGGTAAAATTTCAGAATTTTTGGTCATTAGGATATTTTAATCGAAATATTTCAAAAACTGTGCAATCTGACTTTGTCCGAATTTTGCATGTTGTAATGCGTGAGCTGTATCTTTTTGTGTGAAGCTCTTTTGGGCATGTGTTCTTCATGAAATTGTTACCTTTATGTCTTGTCTATTACATGCTCCAATTGTGTGATTTTTGAGGATCATATTGATATTTAATTTAAATGTTTTACAAAATTGTGCAAGTTGGAATTTAGTAGATTTCAAAAAGGCATGATGTATGGACTATTCTAAGTTGTATGGACCCGATGGATTATATTGTCATTAGTGATTGTATCTTGCTGCATGTATGATGATGATGATAGAAAATGCATACAAGAATTAAAATGATGAAAGTGATCTTGTTTGCCATTACATCATGTGCCATGCTGATTTTGAGACATAAAGTGGTGAACATAAATTATGATAAATTAGGAAATTGTTGGAGGCGGATGATAATGCCTTGGGAGTGTCAGGATGCCCGAGATGGGGGGTGCCGGATGTCCTCGAGAGTTTCGAGATGCCCAGAATGGTTGGATGATGGAAGCCTTGGAGGTTTGTGCCCGAGGGGATGCCTCGTGATGCCAGTTGGGATGCGAGATACCCGGAATGTGGGGGTGCCAGATGCCCGGTGGTGTGTGCCGGAGGTTTTTCTCGCGATGCCAGGTTGGGGTGCGAGTGATAAAGTGTGGGATGCAATTGCTGATCTGGAGAAAGAGAGATGTGGTGATCAAATTGAAAGATAAAAGTGGAAATTGAATCATGCACATGTGATATGATGACATACGTATGGGTGTGTGACATGATGATGATCACCTATGGCATGATGATATGTGTGTGATGTGATGATGATCACCTATGGCATGATAATGTGTATGTGGCGTGGGTGTGATGAGTATATGAGGATATATGTATATATGGCATGATGACATATGCATGGCAAGGTAAGTTATGCTTGGATGCATGAATGACATGTGTTGTGCTATGATTGTATTGTATGATGCATTGAGTGGTTATTGGATCTTTTATCTGCTGAGTGGCTGTACTCATCCCTTCGGGGACCAACATTTCAAATTAGAAAAATAACACTCCCTACCGTCATGCGAGGCACCTTCTGTGGCCTCCCATCGGATGTAGAGGTAGAGTGTACGGAGATCGACTGCGTCACTGTCCCTGGACTGACATTTATGCGAGTGCGAGTGCTGGTTATGTACGATGTGGGCCTGGTTGGGGGCTCTGTCATTTAGGAGTTTCTGTTAGTTCATGTATGCCGAGATGGAGTGATTAGGGGGATGTTGCTACCACCACCGCCTGACGCACCAGGATGGGTGTGATGGCCGCGTGAGGGGTAGAGAGCTGATGTCTCTTTTTTTTGGGATGACAGCCGACACTAGTTGATGGGGGATCTTGCACGATCGTTTTAGAGGGTCGAGTGTCTCTTTTTGGGGTTATGGCTGAGTGTAACTAAAAGTCTTGGCCTTTCTTTTGATATATCGACCCAAGAAAAAAAAAAACCATCATGAAAATATGTAAATAAAAGTGTTGTGGCTTTATCTTTTCTTATGATGTTTAATGGTGTGCCATTGTATCATGGTTGTTGAAGGGGGATTGGTAAGACTCGATTATGCTTCCGCAAATAAGATGTACTGGGACCGCTTTAAAAAAAAAATGCCTAGGAACTAAGGTACTCCGTTGGTAGGATGTGGTGACCTTGGGTGATTCGGGGTGCCACATTTGTTCAATTCTATCAAGTACTGACTTTGGCAGAATAAAGACATTAGCCCAATAGATCTGGATAGAATAAAGGACTGACTTGATAAGTTGTAGTCGGCCCGCAAATGAGAGAAAGCGTTGTTTCCACAGCTGCACCCTCGATGTGATTGTATTGACCAATGTAGAGCAATCGGCCTTGCGAAGTCTTCAAGGAATAATCGGCACACCCAAATACTGAAATGGCAATGAGCCTACCTGAAATCCAAGGAAGTCTGTAAAGAGGTTAAGGGCTTCAAGGGAGACTCCAGAAAAGAAACTCTCACTCTTATGCTTGTTCGGAATTAGACCACTCTAGAGGGAGAACCTATAAATTGCAATCTTCAGAAGAGATAAGGAATGCATATTTGCTTCAACAAAGAGAAAGATATCATCCGCAAAAAAAAAAAAAAAAAAAAAAAAAGGGAAAGCCGAGAATGCCTACATCTCCAAAAAAAACTTGAAAGTTGGGTGGGTAGTTTGTAAGTCAAGGATACTTGTAAATACCTCCATCACCATAGTAAATAGGTAAGGCCACATGGGATCACCTTGTCTGATTCCTCTACCACTGGGAAAGAAACCATGTAGCTCACTGTTGAGAGAGACCAAGAATTTAGGCGTTGGATTCATATCATAATCAGCTTAATCAAGTGCGTGGGAAAACCAAATGCTTGCATTGTTAGCTCAATAAGCTCCCAGTTCATAGTATCATACGCCTTACAAAAGTCAACCTTGATAACACATTCAGGCAAATAAGGTTGCAAGTGAAAGCCTGCAAAAAAGTTCCTAGGCTAAAAGGATATTATCACTAATGCATATTGTCCATGAACAAAAGCATTCTATAGAGGGCTGATAATCGACAGTAGGACAGAAGCCATTCGATTTGCCATAATCTTAGTAATACATTTACAGATAATATTGCAGCAAGCAATAGGTCTATAATCATTGACTAAGGTAGCATAAAGGCATTTTGGTATCAATGCTAGGATAATGTTGTTAATCTCATGGAGGAATTTTCCCGAAGTAAAAAGGTCAATAATTGCCAAGGTTATCGATGGGCTAACAACGTCCCAGCTATGCTTGAAGAACTCCACACCAAATCCATCAGGACCAGGGGCCTTACCAGAAGGTAATGAGAACAGAGTATCATGGATTTCTAGCTCCAAAACAGGCTTAGAGAGAAGACGCACCTGATCATCACCAAGAGAATGAACCAACATCGAGCGGATTTCTTGGACCGAGGGAAGAGTAGAGAGGTTAAAAGATGCTGTGAATAAGAGGCAGGTCCTGAATCATATTCCTAGCTTCATCTCTCACCAATAAGATTCTATTATGGAGTTGCCTTATACTGACGGAATGATGGAAGAACTTAGTATTGAGGGTCTCCCTCCTTCAACCATTGAATTCTGGATTTCTGTCTATAGAACATTTCTTCCTGGAGATAGAGGTCCGTAAAAACCTAGAGATGGTCTCTTTCACAATCAGCCAAATCCTGGTTGAAGGGGTCTAGTTGAAGAGCCTCTTGGATGGAAGCTAAAGCAGTTCTAGCTTTAGCGGTCCTAGATAAGATGTCGAAGAAAGAGTCTATTGAGTTGCTTAAGCTTGTAACAGAGGATGAACATAGTCGTTCTAGTCATTGGAGTGTTTCAAGTTTGCTGAACAATCTGACTGAAAGACAAGTGTTTCATCCAAAAATTGAAGAATTTAAAAGGCTTCCTCAAGTGAGGAGTAGGGAAGATTTTAATGACCATGGGGGAGTGATATGAAATTCTAGGCAAAAGAAAAGATGCCTCAAAAAATGAGAAAACAGTGCTCCGTGAAGAGTTGACAAGAACTCTATCAATTTCCTCTGTTTTCGATTCTCACTTGTTAAAGTGGACCAAGTGAATTTGCAACCGATATACTTAAGATCGTCAAGTTCTGCCGGTTGGATGCATTGGCCGAACTCATCATAGGATGACAACCATGTAGAGGAGCTCCCAAGCCAATCAGAGGGATGTCTAATGGCATGGAAGTCACCCACAAGCAACTAAGGGCTTTGAAGGAGTCTGGAGCTGGATTGGATGATATCTTGCCACAATGGTCGTCTTAGCACGAAAATGTGTTTAGCATAAACAACCGAGAGATAGAAAGCTTTGTGTGAAGATTGACCTTTTAAGTATCCATGGATAACTTAGGAGGAAGAAGAGTGAACAACAAAATTCACCATCCTCTAGTTCCAACCAATCCAAATTCTACATCTATGGGAATGGTCATAGTTAGAAATCCAAGTCCAGCCAGGAAACAAACCTTCGGATATCGCAGGGAACTGAGAGGAAGGTATCTTGTTTCCAAAATGCCGACACAATAGAAAGCATTTGCTCTAATAAGGCGCTTGATTTCAGCTTGTTTTAAGGGGTCCGTAAGTCCCTTAATATTCCCAATAGCTATATACATATATATACAAGAAGGGGGGAGGTAAAATTACTGCTTACCTCTCTTTTTCTTTTTGGTAGTGGCCTTCGACTTAGGGCTTACCGATGAGCTGTTGCCAAAGGTCATGGCCTGTGTAGCATTAAGTTGTTTGGGGGGGTGGGGGGCAACGGCCTCAACTGATCAACCAGGGGAACAGGCGGGTCATCCCCTTTAGTTTCAGATCTAGCATCACTTGCACCTTTATTTGGCTCTTTCTTAGAAATTGAAGAATTCGTTGAACATACAGGGAGTAACCGGATTAATAGTCAAAGGGAGGCCAGTTGCATGAAGCATAAGTAGATTACCTTTTAGGGATCCCCTCTTCTTCGGTGTAGTGTCCAGGACTACTGAAGGATTCTATGCCTTTAACCTAGTCAATGGGGAAGGAACATAAGTAGCAGTAATGGGGCCTACACGCTGGTTGGACTGTTTTCCCCATACTTCAACCCACTCAAGAGTGGATGGAGCACCTAACGTTTGATTTGCAACCATCATATTACTTCCAGCAGCATCAACCGACTTAGGGTTGGTGTCAGGCGTAATTCCAAAACCAGGAATGGCGTTAGGAGGATCACATCTATGGCTAAATGATCGACAAGAGTGGCAAATAATAGGCTTTCACTCATATTCAACACTTACTAGGTGAGTTACCCTATTAAGATCAACGAGGATTAACTCACAAGGGGCATAGTCTGCACTGATCTCCACACAAACACACACGGGAAATCATCTTCATGAGTTCTATTTGTTGTCCACAAAAAAAGGCCTGCCAATAGTGCTAGCGATGGCATTAATGCCCATACCCGACCAAAGAAAGTAGGGGATGTTTCTCAAATGAACTCAAACCGAGATTGACTTGTGGAGGCCTCTCTTGAGCTCCATCATTGGGTGCCACTGCTAGAGTATAAGTGGAACCTTAGCCACCATAAGTGGGCCACCTTCGAGTATCTTCCTACGGAAGATCCGAAATGTGGAAGAAGTAAAACCCATTGTCATTTGCCATAACTTCTAATAAGTGGGGGGGGGGGGGGGGGAGGGCCCAAACATGCTTCAAGGCGGTTTCCGTTAACTTGAAGGGTAGTTTCTTGCCAACGTAGTAGCCGACCAAACATTCCCGCCACTTGAGCTTGCTAGCCTCCAATATTTCCTATGAAATGCGCACAATTGGTTTGTAATTAATGATATCCGGAGGCATGTAAGTGAGATTGTATCTTTTGGTGGCCGATTTAACCACACTTGCCCAAGACTAGGCCGGTTGCTCGATAGCAACACGAGAAGAGGCGACTCGAATAGGAGCTCGTCCTTGAGGGGGCCACGAATGGCTGCTTTGGGGTTGAGAATTAGTTGTTTGCATACCATCAGCCTTGTGAGTTGCTGAAGCAGGAGGGGTAGAGGGCTTTACTTCAGAAACAATGGATTTTCCCCTGTCCATAGGTGGACGGGACTTTCTACCTCGACTAAGGCCTCGACGCCCAGCTTGCTAGCCGTCTAGCGAAGTGACGAGCTCATTTGTAGGTGTATGGTCAAAATTAGGTGCAAAGCCCAGCAAAACAAGTAGAAAGAAGAAACCCACAAAACTCTGACAAAGAATGAGCATTGTTAACTAGATAGGACGATCCAACCAAAAAGATTCGGTGAAGATGGAAATGAGGCTTGGAGGAACTAGGCCACCAAGAATTGGCACCAACAGATCGCCGGAATTCTCAGAACGAGAGGCAGAATCGGCCGGAAGAACAGTGTTCGCATGGGAGAGGAAGGGAAGATTCATGAACAGTACTCGGAAGGGAGAGTTGGGCGAAAGTCTACGCAAAAAAGAAAAAAAGAAAAAAGAAAAATCGTCTACTTAAGTGTCACAAATTTAAAAAATCGATCACTTGAGTTCAATTTCGATTTGTCTTGCTAGAAAATCTTACATAGATGCTGATTATCTAACATGGATTTATTGACGTTAACATTGATAGTTTTTTAAGTATTTTTTTTCGGTTTTTTTTCCTTTAGGGTTGGCAAGGGTTCGCCAGCTATGAAGTCCTCATCTAGATTGGGCAAGGGCCACATTGCCCACTATCGCGAAGGCTCTAGGTGAGGCTGTCAAGGCCTTGCTAGCCATTGGCAAGGGCCTTCACTACGTTGCCCTTGAGGTGAAGGCTTTGGGCGCGAGCGTCATGGCTTCGCTGGCAATAGGCGAAGCTACGAGAACCCTCACTTGCAGTTGCCCAAAGCTAGCAAGGGCCCTCGTTGCCTCGCCAATAGCTAACAAGGCCTTGACAGCTTCACCTAGATTAGACGAGGGTTTCATGGCCGACAAGGGTCACCAGTGACCCTCGGGTAATCTTCGCCGGCCTTAAAGGAAAAATAAATAAATAAATAAATAAAAATCCGCATGGGATGTTGGTTGTAAATAACACTTAAGTTAACGATTTTACTTAGATGTTGCACTTAAGTGAGTGAAAAAAAAGTTTTGGCCCTCACTAGTTTTGACACTCTTACTATTCTTACCCATTTCCTTATGTCAGCGCCAAAATTTGACATAGCTAGCATGAGAAAAGCATCAAAAATTTTCGCGAGAAATTATCGACAAAGTTCTAAATATATTATACGGATGTCAATTTACTTCTAATCCTTTTTAATTTGATTAATTTAATTCTAAATCATTTAACAATATGCTAATATAATCCTTTTGACCATGTTAGTGGGAAAACACCAGCCATCCCATGTAGTACTGCTGGTGCTGACGTGGATAATTTTTTTTTTTTCATTTGCTTCATTTTCCTTTCCTTTTCCCTTTTATTTTTTTCCTTATTTCCCTATGCCAATTGACAGCCTTGGCAATGGTAGGCGAACATACAAGGGTTGGGACACCCTTGTCAACACTAGGCAAGGGTGCTATAGCCCTCATTGGATATGGGCAGGGGTTGTAACACCCTTGTGAGATCTAAGTGGTGCGACCTTCATCAAATTTGAGCGAGGGGCTAAAAGCCCTTGCCTTGTGGCTAGAAAGGGCTTCAAGCGAGGGTTCCCAACCACAGTCAAAAGAAAGAAAATAAAGTAAAAGAATTATAAAAAAATTATAGAAATTATTCACATTAATGTTGGTCATTCTATGCCGGTCATGTCACGTAGAATGATTAGTAGTCACATCAGTGCTTTCGATCAAAATTGGCTAATTATCATAATAATTAGGACTTAATAGACCAATATAGAAATGTTTATAATTGAATTGACATTTATACAATAGATTTATGACTTTTGGGTAATTAATCCACTTTTTTGCTGAAGAATAGTAAGCTATCGGCTTACGAACATGCCAAACTTTCATGATGGGGACTAAGGAAGTTGCGAAAATCTGTAAAATCTAAGACGAGGTTGGTGGACAACACCCCATTTTAGTAGTGCTAGTCTGAGAGAATTAGATACAAATAAAAACCCTAGAATCTCAGAATTGATCAGCTAAAGATACTAGAATTTTTCGATGCCAACCCGAAAAAATTAGAGTTAGTTGCGAAAGCATCCACAATATTTTGGGGCACAGTGAACAACCGTGCCAAACCTCAACAATGCCAACCCGACAGCTACAGAGAAAGACATATGCCAATTTCGAAGATTGAGGAGCAAGGAAGACCACCAAACTCATTTGGGAAGCAATGAGGCACGTGATAATCACCAATGGCAAGGCGAGCAGGGAACCAAATATTTTAAAAGCAAGCTCAAAACTTGAATGATACACAACTAAATCACAAGATTTATGGATATCATTCAAGTTTCTTGTTTCTTTTCTTTCATTTTACCAAACTCTAGCTCTTACGAGTTTGATTTGAACTTGTGTTGTCTGCTTTTAGCTGTGAGTCATTCAAAAACTTGGTCATGTGCCATTCTGAGATGTAAATTATCTGATAAATAGCACTAGTATTACATTGTTTTCATAGTTGCCAATCCTGAGCTTGGTTTTCATTTGGGAGTCTTCCTTGAGAGAGCCGACACCCATTTAGTGAATCTTGGAAAAAATACAATTTGGCACGTCTGATTGCACCCAGAGCAAAATAAACCAATGAGAAGTAATGCTCGACGAAACGCGTAAGCTATTGTTGAAGATGCATCTAATCAAGATGCTAATGAACATGTGAGTTTAGATATTGGAGACAATTAGCTCGCTAGTCCGCACGACTCTAATGTTAATGTCGGCATGGCTAATGTGGATATGAGCATGTTTAGGCTAGTCTACAATGACTACAATGAGCTTGCTTTCCATTGAGGAGTCTTCCTTGAGAAACCTAATACTCATTTAGCGAATTTTGGAGGAAATACATTTTGGCACACTTGGTTGGACCCAGAGCGAAGAGCTAGTGAGACATAATGCGTAAGTTTCTTTAAAAGATTAACCTAATCAAAATGCTGAAGAAAATATGAGTGTAGATATTGCAAAAAATGAGTTGGCTAGTCCCGCAAGGCTCTAATTTAATTGTTGACATGATTGATGTGGACATGAGCATGTTTAGGCAAGAAATAGATCATAACTTATACAAAATGCAAGTGTTACGCTTTAAAACATGGCTGACGTGCTCAAACCAATGATTGCTAGTTCGTATCATAATCTAGATATTCAACTTGCTATCATTACTAGAGATTAGCCAGAGTTCCTAAGAAGAGTCAACTTGCAATACAAACTATGACCATCTATAAAGCACTAGCAAGCACTGGTAGTAGGGACGATCGGCAGACAATCCATTTAGAACGGGATCAAGCATAAGCTAGGTAAGAACGTGTTGATATGCAAAAGCTAGTCCATATCTACAAGAGGGAAATGTCAACTGTTAAGTATGTTGAAATTGTTAGAAATTTTCTATAATATGGGCTTACATTAATTAATTAATTTTCTATTTTAAATAATTGTGTTAATGAATATTCTAATATTTGTTAAACCCTTGAATAATCTTATTGAATTAAGTTTTGGCTTCTATTAACAACGGGTTTAGTTGAGCAGCAAAGTGTAGACAATTGTGTTTAATTGAAGCTCGTAATGGGAAGGGCCTAGTTGACATGCTATTGATTAGGATTTGTTAGAGCCTCTCTTTGGCATATAAAATGGTAGGTTATATCTATCAGTTGCTTGAATCACATTGAAAGCTGCTATACTGAGATAGGTCATAGAGAAGAAGATTCAGCATTCCAATAGATCTCTGATTATTAGAGTGATCTATTTTTCTTCAAGTGTAGCAATGTGTTGAAGATACCGTTGCCATCTTAACATTGATTTTAATTGATGCTAATTAGTCTATTGTTAGGAAATTAAAATATTGTATTAGGAATATTTCTTTTCCACATTATGTATATTTTTCTTCCTAAGATAGTTTTGCTCATATGTATTATAAACAATATCTAGATTGTATATCATTAATCAATGAAAAGCAATATACAATACACTTATCCTCCAATTTTCACTCAAATTTCTGACATGGTATTAGAGCGAGTCTTCTAGCTTCCACTCCATTTTTCTTTAAACTCTTCATTTTTTTTCCACCTTTTACCCTTGATTTTGCAGAACATTTGCTCCCATCCTGCAGAACTTTTGCGCCCATCCTACAATTTTTTTTGAGCTAGATAAACAATAGGAATAGTATGCTGAGAAACCCAACAACCAAATCTAGAGTCTCTCAAGATCCAGAAGCCTCCTCTAATGTCCAAGAGGTGGATGATTCTCCTTCAGACCAACCAGACACAAGAATAGGTTCAAACACAACTCAATGAAGTGCGATAGAATCCGTTTCAGCCCAATTTGGGGCAATTTTTTCAAGGTCCATATGTACAATGGATTCCTATTCAAGTTCAATCAGCCCAGAGCACTATGGGTTCTATAGAAAGGACCCACACAGAGAGCATTGGACCAAGAGGAGGCTTAATAGTAGGACCTGAGTTCAACCCAAGATTCGAATCTGCTTGGTCCTATTCGAATCCAAATCTCTCAAGTCTGATGGGCCTCCCTTACTTGGGATTCGGACCTAGTTTTTTTCTTTTTGCAGGCACCTCCGGCGGTCGGCCAGAACCAGGAGACGCCCTGTACATGACCGCCACCGATGGACCCAAGCTCCGCCTGATTTCGCAGCAACTCTCGAGACCAGAGAACTACTCCATTTGTTCCCGAGAGCTTCGGCGGGCACTTATAACAAAAGACAAATATGGCTTTACAGATGGATCCATACCCATTCTAGCTGATGAACGACTAGCCCGGTACTGGAAGAAATGCAACCAGTTAGCCTGAACTTGGATCGGTAATTGCCTCACACCGAAGGTTGCCACCGGATTTCCTTTGATCGAGGACACTCACTAGTTTTGGAAAAACATACAAGAAATGTATGGCAAGCTCGGAAGAATTAGAATTTTCTCGATAATCCAAGCCCTATTGGAGCTAAAACAAGGAAACTATCTATTTTGGCCATTTTCAATAAACTCTCGGCATTTCGCAATTAAAGAAAGAGAGGTGGTGACACATTTTTTATTGATCTTAAACGAAACTTACCTGCCGTTTCGCAACCAAATTCTTGCTATGGAGCCGGTTCCTCCACTTGGTCGGATCTATCAGCTTGCAGTTCAGGAGGAATCACAGCGGCTAGCTTCGACAAAGTACCTCAAGGTTGGAGATCGGGTTGTTCTCGTGGCTAAAGTGACGCCAAACCAGTGCCTACTCGTGGCAAGGTTCGATCATGGAGTCTTTAGGAGATCAAGCAAGGCAACAGTTGTGTAAGGAATAATGCTTTTAGAGGAAGAAGATGAGAACCCATCTTCATTTCAGATGGACAACCAAGATTGGATTCGGCAATCCAACGGCCCAGGACGGGCGCGTTACCCATTAAGCACAAATGGTCCAGATTTGATTGTTCAAATGGACGGCCCACATCATTTTGCTCAATCGGACGGTGGGCTCAACAATCCTGCCCAATCAGACAGCTCCAGTTTTATCCTTGTGGCTCCAAGATCGAATGGCCCAAATCGAGCCACATCGACACCAACTTGGAAAAGATCAAATGGATAGAATTCATCATCGTCTTCCAACAAATCATATGCCTAGAATTCTAACGGAAAAGGTAAATTTTGTGATTATTGCAAACACCCCTATCATACTCGAGAAAATTGTTAGAAGTTGCATGGAAAACCAGGAGAAAAAGAAAAGAAAAGACGAGAAATCTCTATTGCAGCACATGCAAAGGCTCATTAACCTATCAACAAAGATCAACAGCGGCAGATTATGAGCACTTTAAGTCAATTAGGAATAAAGGAAAAATTGAGCAACTATGCCGATACTTCTCATCGCTTGAGCTCTATTTCCAATAAAGCATGAATTATTGATTCAGGTGTCAGTGATCACATAGTCTATGATAAACGCTTTCTTTCTAAAACCTATAAAGCATCTTCTCATACATTCGTACGGCTTCCAAATGGGGAAGACACCTCTGTCACTAAGATTGGGGACTTTCAGCTTAGTCCTTCCATTACTCTAAAAATTGTCTTACTCATTCCCAAATTCCAATTTAACCTAATCTCTGTGTCAAAACTTTGTGAAGATAACTCATGTCAAGTCCTTTTCAATTCTGACATTTATTTCTTTCAGGCTCTTTTGACTAGGACATTGATGGGCTTGGGTAGCAATCATGAGGGGCTTTATTTCTGGGCTACTCTTCCAATTTTTTGATTTTTTTTTTTTACATTTTCCCTTGAATAAAGGCACTCTATGTAATGTCGGCATCAATAAAAGTATTTAAGTTCATCAGCAATTAGGGCATAGCGTCTCTTTTCCTCATCCAAAGTGTCATGCTTGTCCTTTGGCTAAACAATCACGATTACCTTTTCCATAAAGCACTTCTCATGCCAAAATGGCTTTCTCTCTTTTGCACATGGATATTTGGGGACCATATCACATTCAAATCGTGATGGATCCCGCTTCTTTCTCACAATTGTGGACGATCATACACGAGCAACTTGGGTTTTCTTAATGCAGTCCAAGGCCCAAGTTCCCTCTTACCTAAGAGATTTTTTTAGCCTCATCAAAAATCAGTCTCATAAATCCGTACAGCGAATTCGCATTGACAATGCTTGGGAATTTTTTAATCGTGAATGCTTTGTCTTGTTCAATGCAAATGGCATTCTTCACGAAAGTTCCTGCACATATACCCCTCAGCAGAATGGTGTTGTCGAAAGAAAACATCGTCATCTCCTAGAAGTTGCTCATGCCCTCAAATGTCAAGCTTCTATTCTTGAAATGTTATGGGGAAACTGTGTGGTCACGACAGCATACTTGATCAATAGGATGCCATCTAGGGTCCTCAATGGCAAAAGTCCATTTGAATTGCTTTTTGGGAAATATCCAGATATTCGCCATCTTCATGTATTTGGTTGTTTATGTTATGCATCCACCATAGGCACCCGTGACAAATTAGGACCTCGTGCCATCAAATGTGTTTTCATGGGGTATCCTAATCTTTAGAAGGGATATTCAGTATATGATCTTTCCACCCAGCGCTTCTTTATCAGCAAAGATCTTATATTCCATGAGGATGTTTTCCCTTTTCAAGAAGAATTATTTTTTCAACCAAACGATCCATGTATTGAGAGACACCAATTTATGGCTGATGACGATATCTCGACTCCCACTCAGATGATGATTCCTCATGTATCTCCCATTGAATCTTCAGCTCCGGAATATGATGCAGGCTCACCATCAGATATACATGACATGACTCCAGATTTTCCATAGGAAGGGATATTAGCATCTCATGTAGTTCCTTCATCACCAACATCTCTAAATGATATCTCCCCTGGATCAGATGAGTGTGCTTCCATTAGTCACACCAGCTGACCCTCGATGTTCAAATTGCATTACTCGACTGCCCACTTGGATAGTATACTACATTGCCCTACGATAAAGTCATCTGATACACAATACCCTGTCTCCTCATATGTTAGCTTTGCCAATCTTTCGCTGAAGCACATGTGTTGCATTAGTAAAATATATGAAGGATAGGAGCCATCTTCATATGAAGAAGTTGTACGAGACCCTTGTTGGTAGCAAGCAATGGTGAATGAATTGCAAACTTTAACAGAGAATAAGACTTGGGACATAGTTCCTTTACCCACTCATCGGAAGTCAAATGGGTACAAGTGGGTATACAAGATCAAATACAAGGCGGATGGTTCAATCGATCGTTATAAAGCAAGACTAGTGGCTAAGTGGTTTAATCAACGAGAAGGTTTTGATTACACCGAAACCTTTTCTCCAGTAGCAAAAGAAATCATTGTACATTCATTTTTCTCTATTGCTGCTATTCATGATTAGCCTCTTCATCAGATGGATGTTCATAATGCATTCCTCCATGGTGATCTTAAAGAAGAAATCTACATGGACCATCTGCCAGGTTTACGTAGACAGGGGGAGAACTAAGTGTGTCGTCTCCGTAAATCCCTATACGGACTCAAACTAGCTTCTTGTCAATGGTATGCAAAATTTACCAATGCACTCACAACTACAAAATTCCAATAGTCCAAACATGACTATGCCTTATTCACATGGAGACAATGTACGTCATCAATTTACTTACTTATATACGTTGATGACATACTTATTATGGGGAATGATGAGACTGCCATTAAAAAGTTTAAGCGGTATTTGCATTCGAGCTTTCACATTGAGGATTTGTAGCCTCCCAAATATTTTCTCGGGATAGAGATTGCACGATCAGATAAGGGTATCTATCTCAGCCAGGACAAGTTTGTCCTAGAGATCGTATCAAAAGCCGGACTTTCAGGATCCAAACCAACTATTATCCCAATTGAGCAAAATGTCAAGCTAACGACAACTGAGTATGATAAGGGCTTATCACTGTTGGATGAGGATCTTTTACTTAAAGATCCTTTCTTTCATTAGAGACTTGTTGGGAAGCTTATATACTTAACCATGACCAGACCCGACATATGCTATGTAGTGCAGATCCTTAGCCAATTTATGCATAATCCAAAACAATCACACATGAACGCTGCACTGAAAGTCGTAAAATACCCAAAAGGGTGTTCGGGCTTGGGAATATTACTATCTTGTGACAACAACATGGAGATGACAACATACAGTGATATGGATTATGCTACTTGCCCGAGGAGTAGGAAGTCAATCACAGGATTCTTCATCAAATTGGGCAACTCATTACTTTCTTGAAAGACAAAGAAACAATCAACCGTTTCGTTATCATTTGCCGAGGTGGAATATCGGGCAATTGTGAAGACCAATTGTGAGATAGTTTGGATAAGAGGATTAATCCAAGATCTTGGCATTTGGATAAAGGAACCAACTGTTTTATTTTGTGACAATGATGCCGCGCTTAAACTTACAGCGAATCCAATTTTCTATTAGAGGACAAAGCATATATAAGTCAATTGCCATTTTGTCAAAGACAAAATTCAAGACGAATTGATCAAGACAAGAGGGATAAGAACTACGGAGCAGCCTGTGGACATCTTCACTAAACTTTTATGTCAAAGGCAACATTCGTATCTATTGAGCAAGCTAGGCATTCTGGATGTGTATAGACCGCCAGCTTGAGAGGGAGTGTTGACGATACTGTCACCATCTTGACATTGATTTTAATTCATGCCGATTAGTCTATTGTTACAAATTAGAATATTGTGTATTAGGAATTCTTTTCCACATTCTGTATATTTATCTTCCTAAGATAGTTTTGCTCCTATGTATTATAAATAGGAACCAGATTGTATATCATTAATCAGTGAAAAGCAATATATAATACACTTATCCTCCAATTTTTCACTCAAACTTCTGACATAATGGCTCAAACAGGTACGCTTTAATTTCACTGTGTTTATTGATCTCGGTATTTTAAAGTCATATATGGATCCAATTCTTCTTGATTGATTAATTGCATATGTGCATAATTTTCTACAGAAATTGCATACAATGGTTTACAATAATTTTTTGGGAAAATTTTGAGGGTCAAGTGTTTATGAACTTATTTTAGTTGGCAACCCCATGGTGAAGTATGAACAATTGATGAAAGAAAAACAAATCATCCATTTTATTAGGCTAAAGAACAGTTTGCCATTGTAATTGATTTTGGAGGTAGAAGACCAATGTGAAATAGCAATGATGAAATTAAGTACGGAGAAGCCATACGAATGTTTAGAACTTATGTTGACCTGGACCCAAGAAACTGTAATGCCAAAAGCTTAGGAAAGCCAACTTTTTCATTCCACGTTTCTAAAGCTGACCAAAATTTTGATCTCCTGTTAAAAAAAAAAAAAATAGACGAATGTAGTTGCTAGAAGGTCATAAAAAAATGTAGTTGTTAAAAAATGAAGAATAACAAGTATTATAAGCGGCACCATTCGGGGAGTTCTAACGCTCGTAAGTTCATAACTATATTGTTTTCAGAAAAGTGATACAAGAAGAACTACATGGTGGACAATTGAAATCTATTGAGGAAGAAAAGGGAAAGAAAAGATGGGTGCAGATGGGTATCCTTTGCCAGTAAATGTGTGGATGATTGGCATTAGAGGTAAAAGAAGGGTGCGTGGTTTATATGTGCACTCAATGCCAGCATAGGACTAAGGATAAAAGAGGACCAGCCCGTCATTATCCAAAAGCCTCGCCATCATATTACGGAGGTTGGTATACATGCTAGCCACGCAGAGATTGGCAAACTTGGCATGGTCCTAATGTTAGTATAGCAGCCATTCAGTAAATGCCTCCTTAAGGTTGTGTAATCTAATGTCATCGCCACAACGAACTGTCAACCATGACAAGAGCAATGTAGGGACCTTTATGGTGAATGAAAACCTAACATCATGTCAAGAATGGTAAAAGTGCTAGAGGATCCACCTTTTGAAGAGTGATTTAAAGCTAAACCCAAGAAGCAGACCAGTCCTCTCAAAAGTGGATTGAGACTAACTAGGATTCAAAAAAGGGGGATAGAAAGAAAGTGCACCATGGAAAAGGAAAAGGCCGTTCCACGTGGCAAGTGAGAAAACTAGAAAAGAGAAACAATGATGAATTCAGATCAAATCAACCCATGAGCTTGGTATGGCATAGGATAGACTAGGGAAAATGAGTGAATGGAGGGAGTAATCAAGTAGTGAATAGGGACGACTCCAACTAGAAAACAGATTGTCCTTGGGAAAGTTAGGTGTGCATCAATGCCATGGATGACCTCAAAAGCCAAGTTTTAATAACGTGAAAAAAGGCTAGCTAGGGGAAATGTCACATCGAGCATTTAATGTGAAAATAGTAGGTTAGCTGCTGAAGTTCTATAAAGCCGAAGTGGACCGTTATATACTAAAGGGCGATACCAATGAGGAGATTGAACTAGTTACCAAAATTTCTCAAAAACCTGGGACAATGGTCAATGAGCATGATTTTAACTCGGGGTCACTTATAAACTTAATTTACATTCCTTTTTAAACGGGATAAAAACACTATTAGTGCCAAAAGTTACGTATGGCGCTCATTTTGGTGTCAAAAGTTTCCATCGGATCACTCAAGTGCCAAACGGAGAAAAAACGAGTAGTTTGGTGTCACTCGCGAGAGATTCCAGCCAAAATAATTACATGGCTTTTATATTTAAAAAAAAAAGTCGACGTGGCTTAAGATTGTCCACGGTGAATGGCATAAAATGATGCCGTTTTCCTTTCTTCATAAGAAACAACGTCGTTTTATACCATTCCATGTGGATTCACTTACAAAATAATGCCACATTGCTCTATAGCCAAAAATAGTGTCGCTGAAGAGGGAGTAAAATATGATTGGTATACGACTCTTGCTCAATGCCGGCCGTAGCTTGCTCACCCATCGTCATTCGTTCGCCCGCTGTCACTCGGCCACCCCTATAGTTGCACTATCGTTCACGGTCGTTTGCTGGCTACATCCCCAACTCTTGCTCACTCAAGTTTGTCATGTTCTCTATGTGGGTCAATTTAGTGAAAAATTTAGGGTTCCGACGCACAAGTTAGGGCACAGAGGGCAAATTGAGGACTCGACTCAAGGGGAAAGTGGTGGGGATCTCACTTTTATGAAGACCGAATAG
Source organism: Eucalyptus victrix (assembly GCA_016097545.1). Taxonomy (NCBI): domain Eukaryota; kingdom Viridiplantae; phylum Streptophyta; class Magnoliopsida; order Myrtales; family Myrtaceae; genus Eucalyptus; species Eucalyptus victrix. The sequence continues at coordinate 42,932,029 of CM027843.1, read as the reverse complement.
AAAAATTGAGGGCTTCATCGTTCGTTCGCTTTCTTTTGTGGAGATTGAATAGAAAAATAAAGCGCTGAGGGGAAAATAGAGGCTCAACTCAAAGGGAAACAGTGGTGGGACCTTACTTTGTTTAATTAATTAAATTGCTTCTGTGGGGGACCAAATGTGATTGAATTGAAAAATGGGTGGTGGGGACCTCACTTTATTTATTCAATTTGGTTTCATTTGTTTATGTAAAGACACCGAATTGAATAAATTGGTCGCATTGGTTTCTTAAGAACAAAACGACAATGGCCTATATGTGAAGTTATTGACTCTGTCATGTGGTCCCAAAAACTAATAATTTTTTTTTTCATTAGGTGCAGCATTGATATGGACGAGAATTAGGTAGGTGTCATTGTTTGCTATGGTGGAGAGTTTGTTATTGGTACCGAGGATTGGGAATATACTGGTGGAAATGAAGGTACTATCTATGTCGACGTTTGGAAGCCATCACATATTGATTTTCTGAGAAATTTTGTGTATTTTTTACTATGCAAAGTGTAAAAACTACATTACTGTTTTCTTGAGAAGGAATTGAATGATGGTTTAAGTTTTTTAATGATGATAATGGTATTAAGGATATCATTTACCATTATCTTCACGACGAATAAGCTAGGTTATATATTGAGTATTATGAGGATGGTGAGGATGAGGATGAGGATAGGGATGGGGATGAGCAAACCACCACTGAAAGATGAGAAGTGAGAGATCCTATTCAAGCGAGTAATTAGGGCGGGGATGAGTTTAGATTAGATGAAGGGAAAAATGAGAGGGGTAGAAGTCATATTGATAGAGATGAACAAACATAGAGATATTCTGAAATCTTAGGTGAAGATGTGGGCGATGAAGATTTCATTGGATTATAATGGGAAATTATTATATCCAGTAAATTGGAAGATGAATATTTGGCTTTAATAAGTTTCCCAAGTGACCAAGATGATAAACTCGCACAGTCAAGACAAAAGCAAAAGGAATTTCTCAGAAAAAAAAGAAATTGCAGCTTCAGTAAAGAAACCCGAGCTAATAAATAGGGATGGAGCTCTAGCTGAAAGTAATAAAAGTGAAGATGAAGAAAGCTGCAGCGATGAAATTGCTAGTTTGGAGAATAAGTTTGACAATGATGATGAAGAACCTGTTCGTGGAAGAAAAAGTAAATACCATTAATATAATCTAATTGTTGATAAATATATTTTGTCTGTGGCCATATGCTAAACAATTTAAGGAAGTTGTTGTCAAGAACTCAATTGCTGAACAGAGGAGCATTGAATTCAATAGAAACACGAATGAATTTATGAGAGCTAAGTGCTCACAACCCAATTGTTCATGAAAGCTCTATGGGGCGCTTAGTAAGAATGGGTCATTCTAGATTAGGTCCTTCTAAAAGCAGCATACTTGTCCAATTATATTTAACAATAAAAGTGTGTGGTTATCGAAGCATTTTTTTCAATACTATCAGAGCAATGCCCGAGATCAAGAGTCCTCAATTTCAACTGTTTAGTAAAAGAGCAATTAAGGCTTAATGTGTCAAGGAATCAATGCAAGAGAGCTAAGATGAGGGTGATGAAAATATTGATGGGTGGGTATAAGAAAGAATATGCGCAAGTATGGGATTATGCTGGTGAATGCATGTTTCAAAACCCATCTAGTAGAGTATATGTAGAGGTTCTGGAAAGGCCACTATAATCTTGGGCCTAGATTTGATAGATTTTATGTCTATTTTGATCATGCAAATGAGGTTTCTTGGCTGGTTGTAAAAGAGTTATAGGATTAGATTGATGCTTTCTAAAAAGTTTTTGTAAATGGGAGTTGTTAACTGCTGTGAGAAGAGATGCCAATAATCAAATATTTCCGATAGCTTGGACGGTGGTGAAGATAGAAAACAAGGATATTTGGTCATAATTCCTCAAAAATTTAATGGCTAACCTTGAAATAACCGATTGGGGAGAATTGACATTCATGAGCGACCAATAGAAGGTAATTCCATTGTCAATTAATTCATTCATTTTTAATATTAATCACTTGCATATTTTTCCTTACTTATATTTATTGGTTTGAATTTTTGTAGAGACTTATTTCTACATTGGCTAAATTGATGTCACATGCTAAGCATAGAATGTGCACGAGGGACATATACGCAAACTGGTAAAGGAACTTCAAAGGAGATAGGCTGCAGAAGCAATTCTGGTAGATAGCGAAGAGTACCAATATGACTGATTTTAGATTAGCTAAACAGTGATTGTTGCAGCTAACAAAGGAAGGTTTTGATGCATTCTTCTAGATAGAAGCTAAGCACTGGTGTCGGGCCTTCTTCAGCGAAGAATTCAAATGCGATATCATTGATAAAAATCTCAGTGAGGCTTTTAATGGCAGAATTTTAGAAGCCATGTGCAAACCAATCATCAACATGCTTGATGATATTCGAGTTATGGTCATTGTTGACAGCTAAATTTTGGCGACCCATTTAGTCATTTATCGCCTTAAAAAATTAGGGATTAATTTTATCCCTGAAAAAATATTAATTGCATAGCATATAGATTTAGGTGCATTTGTTTTTAATTTACATTTTTTTTACATTTATTTATTGGACCGGTGGCGAATGGGTCGAATTAGTGGTTTTGGGTTTAAATTAGCAGGCTGGGCTAGGCCCACGAAAGAAGAAAATGAGTGACGACTCCTAATTAAAACAATTGCATGTTAAGAACTTGAACCTAAGTCGCGAATTGGTATGGACTTAGGAAAGCCCGAGTTAAGTTTAGGCTTAACAATCCATTAGCCAAACCCTAGGTGGTTCAAACTCCGAAAATTTGGTCGCGGCAGCTTGGTGACTCCGCTGGGGACTTGAGTTAAAACTTTTAGTGGACTTAGGCCAATTTCTTTTTGAAAAAAATATTTTTGTTTGGCAACGGGGATCCTAGGTACGTCTCTAACATTTAAGGTGTTAAATGTTTTTGCAGGATGGGAGGTATAAGGGGAAGTGTTTGCTAACCTTTGTTTTGTAGCGAGGTGTAGGAATGTATGGTTTATTTTCACATTGAAGTGTTGTTTGATTTCAATTGCTATGCATGCCTTGCATTATCACTACACTTTGTACACACAACCTGCCGCCGAACCTGGGCCCCATAGGATCATTTAAGATGGTATTGAGATGGATACCACCCCGACCGCATGCTCCATCTCAATCCCAAAGTTTCTTTCATGGTGTCAAGAGTACCTGCCTCGGTCCGCATGCTCGCGACCCGGGTCGGCTCTTTGACCAAGCCGGAGTCATGAGGCCCCGACATAGTCCACAAGCCCGTGACTAGTCTGATCATCCTTATGGCTCCACCTTGATAAGCCTTATAGATTAGAAATTGAGCCACTTACCATGCGCATGTCTATGTGATTGTCAATCATTGGTAAAGTAAGTTCTCTAATTTTTCCTTTGCAATTTACTTACTTTGTCACATTATTTTGTCGGTCCATAGCATTAGGATTGTCCTGAGCCTTGATTAATATACAATGGGGACACCGGACATTCGGATTATTCTCCCTCCAAAGGAAGAGCTTAACACTTGGTGGGACAAGTTATATCAAAATAGCCGTCAGTTCGTAGAGTCACATGTTGGTCAATTGCTTCCACTGTTGCGTATCAACATCCATGGCGGCCTCGTCCAAGCACTCGCCCATTGTTGGTGCCCCGAGACTTCTACCTTTATCTTTGGTGATAAGCATGAACTCACTCCCACCTTGGAAGAATATAGCATCGCCATAGGGAAGTCCTTAAATGTTGAATTGATTAGTCCGCCTATCGGAATAGATCATGTTATGGCCTTATCTGATTTTCTGAGAATTAAAGAAGATGATATAAGAAAAGTTTTAAAAGCACACCACAATACATGTCCTGTATCCTTCTTGAAAGAATGTTTTGAGAAAGACATTTCATCTCAAATGCGTAGGATTTTCCTCTTAGCTTTCTTTGGATTTATAGTATTTCCTTACTGCGAGAATGCTATTAACCCTTTGAGTGCTCAATTAGTTAGGCAAGTGTTGGAAGGAAAAAATTTTGTAAACACTGTCTTGGCTGAAACTTTTCTTTCTCTCACTCGTTTTAAAGGAGCTGGCGATAAGACTCTCAATTCCTCTCTTGAACTTTTACAAATCTGGTTACTTTCTCATATAAAGGGATTTGGTGGTTTAATGACTATACATCATGTTAGTAATTCTAATCAACCTATTATGAGATTTGAGAACAACCAAAAACATGCACCAGATTACCATTATTCTAGGTGGCTAGCTTTCATGAAAAAACCAACTCCCAAGGGTTTCCTATGGCATGCTAAATGGTTCCAAGTTCGGGTAGCGAGACTCTCGTGTGGAGGAATTGGCCCAATCCCTCTATTGGGATTCATTGGAGCATTGGAGTACTATCCGACTAGAGTGACTCGTCAGTATCAAGTCGTACAAGAGCTTCCCCCGACATTACAAGCGGATCCGCTCCAAGTTAGCTTCGTTGATGGAAGCCGAGGCCATGAAGATTCCATTCTCACCATCAAATCGATGTGGGACATGTGCCATCCACAAAAACTCAAATGGCCCGAGGAGGAATTGAAAGGCAAGGAAATGAAGTACTATGTCTCGATTAAGTATATCCAACAACACAAGATTTCCGAAGAGCTGCTTCCAAAGATACCGGAGGCGCCATTGAAGATCACCAATCGAGCTGAGAATAAACGCCTCAAAAGAGTTGCTGAAAAAGCTCAAGAGGAGAATAAAAAATTGCGCCGAATGGTGTCCCGAGTGTATATTGATCAAGCCAAATGAAATGCTTGAATCAATCTTGCTATTTTCAGTTTTAGATTAATGATTAGGAAGTTTGAGTCATTTACTTTCCTAGTTCATTTGTTTAAGACATTTTGAATTTCTATTTCGATAGGTCTGTCAAAAGCTCCATTGATGAATAAAGTTCTAGAATATTGCCATGGATCGACGTATTTTCATATGAGAATGCTTATTTTTGTTCATTTCTTATATTAGGTTATAACGGATCCGTCACGTTCGCTCATCATCACACGATTAAGAGCTAGAATGGCCGAACAAACCGAAATGCGTGATCGTGTCTCCGCTGTGGAGACTCAACTCCAACAAGTACTCGCCTCTATACAGCTTGTGACGGATCAACTCCAATTCCTCCAAGCAAATCCAACAACTGCACCCGCTCTTCCTGAAGTAGTTATCTCGAAGCAAGGAAACAAGGTTCAAATGATTGATGACGACATGCCTGGGCTGGAAGATGATCTAGTCATTGTTGGAAAGGCCAAGCTTGACGGTGTTCCCAAGATAGATCAAGATGAGCATGTTGCGAAACTGGAAGAGAAAATGAGACAGCTGCAGGAGTCACAAAGCTCCCTCCCATTCGACCTCTCAGTTTATGAGACAGTCAAAATGCCGAGCAAGTTCAAAATGTCAGAGTTTGAGAAGTATGATAGCATATCTTGCCTAAAATCTCATCTATAAATGTACCACGTGCGCATGACCCAGCACGTCAACAATGAGCCCCTCATGATCCAATCATTCCATGCAAGTTTGACTAGACCGGCACTAAACTAGTACGTGATGAAGAATGTGAACCTGCTTGACACCTGGAACGAAGTGGCTGACGCATTCCTCAAACAATACAAGTTCAACATGGACATCGCACCTTTCCGAGAAGACCTGGAGCGGATGGAAAAGAAAAGGAGCAAATCATTTAAAGAATATTCTGTAAGATGGAGAAACTTGGCAGCTCAAATTACTCCTGAGCCTACCAACAAAGAGCTGATGAAGTTGTTCGTGAAAACCCTCCCGTCCGAGTTTCGTAATAGAATGGCCAGTACATACGTCGAAAGCTTCAATCAGCTTATTCCTGTAGGAGAACAAATTGAGATAGGGATAAGAGAAGGGTGGTTTACTGAGCCATCTAACAAGAGGTTTTCTACCAAGAAGGAGAGGGACCCTGAAGCTGAGATTAATATGGCCTACTCTCAACTGAATCGTGACACATCAAATCGTGCTTCGGTAATTAAGATTTCTACTGAGCAACAAGGTGGAGGATATCAGTTCTCGGGTCAACGACATAATGTTAGGAGGCAGCTTACAACTCTTCCTAGACCCCTATCCAAAGTTTTGCCTGTTCTCAAAAAGAAGGGATTACTCTCTATTGAGCCGAAGCAACCAAATCCCAAGCGTTATCCTGCATATAATCCCTCCGAGAAGTGTGACTATCACATGGGAGAGATTGGTCACTCTACTGATGATTGCTATGTTTGAAGCATAAGGTCCAAGACCTCTTGGATACAAAGGCGTTCTCATTCGGTAGTAATCAGAAAAATCCTCTGCCCAACCATGATGAAGGCGCAAACGCTGTCACTGAGTGAAGAAGTTCTTATCTCCTAGGATTTCAAGTTTTGTTTAAGATTCTCTGCTTTTTGAAATTTCAATTATCGCTTTCGCTTTTAGGGTTTGGCTTGTTTGCATTTTCCATTCCAATAATGTAATTCATTTGATTCTATTCAATGAAATTACAATTTTATTTTCAATTTTGAGGACATGATGGAGTATACCAAACCAATCCAATGACGATATCCAACCATGAAAAATAAAACTATCATCTATCGAGAAATCCTGAGGGCTGGACTTTTTCATGCTTCCTCTCAAAAACTTTTTCGAAAACAAAAGCATTTCGCTACTTTAAAAAAAAAACAAAAAAAATTCCCAAAGCTTGTAGCATATTAAATATGTCTGTTTGTCTGACTCATTTACTTCTTATCTCAGAGCATAATTCTATCACTTGTTATGACAAGGGACATCTGAAAATAGCATATCAAGTTTCAACGATTATAAACTTGACTTGTGATCAACGGGCTTAGAGTGCACTTGCAGTGCAAAAAAAAAAAAAAAACAGATTTGGGGCAAGTAAAAGAGGACCATCATTCCTTGGTGGAAGAGTTGACAAATTGGGGGGATGACAGATTTTGGTAGTGACCCGATTGGGATAAAGTCTCAACCCGAGCCAAAATGGATGTGCAATTTGAATTTACTTTGATGTTGCATAGTATCATACCGATGCACGTTCTCTTGTGCAAGGGCAAAAGTGGATTTTCAGTCTTGAATGACAGGGACAATCCAAAGACATCAACTGCTGAGGCAATTCCCATTGTAGAGGAATCCTTGAATGAATGCTTAAAACTATTTTGCAATATAGAAAACTGTTTGAAGTTGACATGCTTAAAGCTGTTGAGTTCTTTTTTTTTAAAAAAAAATGGGGTTTTGCATGATGACTCTTACATGTTTTATCCACTAATTCCACTAAAGAACATCAAGATGAACTAATTTAATGAATGATGTGGAATTGATTGAGCATACTAAATGAGACGAGTCGGTATGATGAAAGGCAAACCTTATCCTATACACAATCCCATATTCATACGCTCGTGAGATGAGTGTAGGAAGGTTCATATCCATAAGGTAAAGAGTTCTCTCGCAAAAGGTATGGCAACCGAAATGATGAGAGGCAATTCATTTCTCTATCACAAACACTACAGGTGATCCATTGCTTAAACCTTTTGAGCCCATACACCTATGGATATTCTTTTCAAATCACCCCTATCAAGAATCACCCCACATAGGGGCAACTAAGAGATCAAATGGCATCATGAGGTGAGAAAATGAATTGAAATTTTCTTGCTCTCACTTGCATCAATCTTCAAGTCATGCTATTACATTGAATTCATGTGTTAATTTAAGTGCCTTAGGATGATGAAGAGCATTTATTTTTATTTTTTTATCCCATACACTTATATCCTTTGCATACCCCACTTGAGCCTGCAATTTCATTTCTTTAAACCAAATTGGTGATCATCCCCCACACTGGGGCAAGGCAAAAGGCATATGAGGACCTTTGAAAGTTCAAGTGCCATTCAAAGTGTAATTGCTTGACGCATGCATTGTGTGCAAGAATTGAATTCAAAATAGAACTAAGGGGCATGAAAAAGTAGTGTGCCTGGTAAAAGCAAGGCCGTGCTCATGAAAAAAGAAGTGAAAAAAAATGAATGAAAACTAGGGGCATGAAAAAGCGGTGTGCCTGGTAAAAGCAAGGCCAATTCCCATAGATGAAAAAAAGAGTCAAGATAAGTGACTGTCAATTACAAGAATTGAATCCCAATGGAGCAATAATCAAAGAACTCAAATATTGAGCTTTTATGATCAATGGGGCACTTCATGAAGACAATCCTCGATGATGAAAAAGAAAACTGATGGCAATGGCAAGATGATCATCAACTCTCACCATTCACACATATTTTAAGCCTAATGATCCTTTCGTTTCTCAACCCATGAACCCAGCCTACGTTACGTGTCACGCCCCGAACCCCGGGGTCGCGCATATCCCACTGCGGTCGATCAAATATGCGACATCCCAGGATACGTCGCCGACCCATTCATTTTATTACGCATGCGGAAGCGAAACAAATCCCCTGACAACATTTAACTTGGGATAGAAAAGCAGGCAATCAATCACAATACCAAACACTCATTCACAAACACATAGGTTTAAATACAACTCTGGACTGTCTACAAAATAGACCAGCTCAACGAATGGGGAACTATCCTAAAGCCAACTAGCATGACACGTTCACCGATACTTCAATCTCCACCTTTCCAGACTTAGGGCTTCGGGTCCTCCACGACTGCCATCTAGGAACCTGAAATTTTAATCCCACAACCGGGATGAGATGATGTCTCAGCAAGTTCAACCCCCTAAACCCCTATTAGAAAGAAAATACACCCCGGGTGGCCTAGCCACATCACACAGAAGACTTACCTCGCCTCAGTTCCTTCCTGCAGGTTAGCACAATTTCAAATCACTCAATCACAGATAGTAATATGAACTTAACAACCGGAACGCATTCTTTTTCATATAACCAACAACCGCGGGGGTCCTGATTATAAGACTAAATCGTTATGACACGTCCCATTCCATGTCACACAATTCCGTCCCATAATCCAACACGTCAACAACGTTCAACATGCATTCCAGTTATTATTCACTGCCACACAAGGGCATAGCCTACTCGCAGTTCGGCTACCTACTGGCATATAGCCAGGCATCGCCTCCCCCCATGGAGCGCGGCTTCGTCAGTACGTCGACGGCATTCCCGAAGGAGCATGGGCCCAGAATCTACTGCGACCCGCAACCACCGCGTGGGCATCCCATATAGGGGCAAGTCTGGCTCAACAGCCCAGGACGGTTCCTCTTAGTTATCACATAGCCACAGCATACTCGGCCCTAGGACACTTTATATTTAAATCAACGCTTCCACTTAAAATAGTGATCCCGGCCATTTTCATTCATATTAAAAATATTCCATAAATTATTCACGTGTGTGGGGACACGCTAATTTCGAATCAACAAGCCAATATCTCACTTTTTCAAACCCCACTATTTAATATAATCATTAAAATTCAATTTTTGCAACAAAACCCGACACTTGGGTTTTTATGAATGAAATCCATATTTATCACAATCAACACTCAATTTGCCACATCAATTCATCAAATTCAAATTCTAAATGCACAGCAGCGATCAACACGAAATTCTGAGAATTTAGGGTCCCAAAATAATTTTTCGGATTATTAAATAATTAAATTTATTCCGAAAATTAATTAAATAATAATATTCATATTTTTCACAATCCACATTCAATTTATAATATCCGACCATCAATTTCAAAATCCGAATACACAGCAGCTTACTGCACGAAATTCTGAGAATTTAGGGTCCGACAAAATTTTCGGAATTTAATAAATAATTAAATTTATTCCGAAAATAATTAAATAATCATATTTTAATAATTTCGAATAATGATATATTATTAAATTATTAAATAATTTCGAAATGTTTAAATAAATCAAAAGTAAATTACTTTATGTCACATCAAGGTTTATTTTAAAAATAAACCTACTTAACCCTTAAACTAAACATGTTTAACTTTAATTAAACAACTTAATCTAATCCATATTTAAATAAACTAATCTACCAACCTAATCTTACTTAACTTAGACTAAGCACACTTAGGGCATCATTAACCCTCTAATCAAGATTTAGTGAGTTAAACTCACCGAATTAACGAGCCGAGCGAACCAAAACGACGGGGACAACGCGAGGATCGACTTTCCTCAAAGCGGGCCGAGCATCCGGGCTCGGGAAGGCGGCCAAAACGGGCCACGAAGCCGCTGCCATACCCATTTTCTGGGTTGCTGGTCGCGGGCGGAGATGGGGCGGATCCGGCGCCGGTTCGGGCGGCCAAGGGCGACGGAGGCAAGGCGAAGCTCCGGCGGGCTAAGGCGGAGGTCGACGGCGGTTCACGGCGGCGGGGACGAGCTCCGGTAGCTCTCGCACGAGCTGAACAGCAGCTCGGGATGCCGGCCAAGCGCGGGCGAGCGCGGGCGGAGCGGGGACACGAGCGGACCGGCGAGGACGGCGTGCGGCGGCGTGAGGCGGCGACGGGTGGCTCCAGGCGGGCTGCTCGACGATCTGCCTTGCTGCTGGTGGTGTGCGAAGAAGAAGAAGAAGATGGAGATGGAGTCGCACGGTTGGGGAGGAAGAAGAGAGGGAGGAGAGAGAAGAAAGAGAGAGAGAAAGATGGGGGGCTTTTTCTTTTCTTTTTCCCTTTTCTTTAATCCCCAAAAATGGCCCACCACCATGACATCATCCATGATGTCATACTCCACTCACTCAAACCCCCTCCCATAACTTCTCCAATGGTTGCACTTTCATTTTCCGCCGGGGTCCAATTTTTGTACAACCAATTCTTTAATTCCACTTGATTCTCTTCCAATTTAATCAAATTGAAGTCCATAAAATAAATTCAATGCCACCACACTTCAATTCACATCTTCACTTGCCTAAATAATCAATTTAAGTCCCAAAAGTACGACCAAAAGCGAGCCTACTAATCTCTTGAGCCAAATTAGCTATTTCTTGATTATTTTTGCTGAAAAGCTCGGCTTGCATGAAAAAATCTTCCAAAGACGATTCAATGATCTTGAAATGATTTGTGACACACCCAGACTTCCAATTTCTGAATTCGATCTCAATTCCACAGTTAATTTCACTTTGGCACGATACTAGCCGGCCCAACCTACCGGGTAGCCTTTAGAAATTTTCATGCATTTGACCTGTGGTTGATCATCTCAAGCCACAATATACATCTTTGAAACATTGGCGACTTACGGTTGTCGAGGTAATCTCAAGGTTTCAAATACGAACACAGGGTACCCAATCGATAGAAAAGTCGATCCAGTGCCGATCGACAAGAATTGTGCAATCTGGTGGAATCACCCACACCTGATCACATGCCTCTGTCGAGTCGACCTATCTCTGATCTCTAATCGATTTTTAATTGTGTCGCAATGACCCTTGCAGATTAGCTCGGTCGAAAGATCGCTTCCTGATCAAATTCTCGAGTCTGATGCATTAGAAACTCTTAGCGGCTTCACCCGACAGACTAGTTTTCACATGAGTGGCCGACTCAAGGAAAAGAACTATATGCGTGCCAACGAAATGCCCGTCTCAATTTGTTGAAAATAGAATCGGAAAATCGGGATGTCACATTACGTCCTTTACAAAGTCTTTTCAGATTATGGCACTTGAATTAACATAGGAGTTCATATGTTTATAAGCATCGCTTGAAGGAGTGCGAGCAAGAGTATTTCTTTCTCATTTTGCAGGGTTCTTAACTTGTAAACCCGAAGATGATTGCGAAACTGTTCTTTCAATAGCCTTGACTCAAAGAGTCCAATTGTTAAGCCATTGACCAAGCCCACATTACGGTTCCTATTAAAGACCTCTCAGATTGATAAGATCATACCGCTTGCGAGAATACTTGGACCCTTGTTGGTATTATGATAATGAGACGGAGTGATTATCATAAAATAGCCTCTAAATGAGAGTGAGTGAAAGTCCTTTCTAACTGAAGATCCCTCATTTGGTATTCTTAGGAAATCCATATCATGAGTGAAAATTGTCTTGAATGATAATTCTCTCCAGTGGAAATTCGGGTGATACAAAGATCATTATGCATGAGCTCGATTGAATTAATAAAAACTTCAGTGGATTTTGAAGTGTGCATTCCATAATAGCCTTGATTGCTTATTTATTTGGAAAATGCATTTTTGCTCTAATCATGTCTGACAGGTAATGTTTTTTCAAAGACCCAAGAGCTCTTGACATTCAGGTTCCTTTCAGAACGTTTCATGATATTACGAGATGAGAAACCTCCACCATGAGGTGAAAGACCTCCACAGGATATCTAGATTCCAAAAGACATATCCCCAATAATCAGAGATATCACTAGGTAAGTATATCTCTACCATACTCTAAAATACTTGTCATTGTGTAGGTATTCTCTCTCAAGTGTATCGACACTTGACTTGGTCAAGCTGTCCAGTTATATCAACCTGGCATGCTTTCGTAGTCCAGAGTCATTTTCATCGACTCGGCTTACTTCCATAGCCCGATGTCGCCTTTAATAGACCCGGCGTGCTTCTATAGCCCGGAGTTCTTGACCTGGTGTGCTTTTGTAGCCCAGAGTCTCTTTAATAGACCCAGCGTGCTTTTGTAGCCCGGTGTTCTTCATATTAACCTGGCGTGCTTTCGTAGCCCAGAGTCCATTTTAATAGACACGGCGTGCTTTTGTAGCCTGATGTCCTTTATATCGACCTAGCGTGTTTTCATAGCCCAGCGTCTCTTTTATTGACCCGGCGTGCTTTCGTAGCCCGATGTCCTTTATATTGACCTTGCGTGCTTTCGTAGCCCAAAGTCCCTTTCATTGACCCAACGTACTTTCGTAGCCCGGTGTCCTTTATATTGACCCGGCGTGCTTTCGTAGTCCAGAGTCCCTTTCATTGACCTGGCGTGCTTTCGTAGCCCGGTGTCTTTTATATTGACCTGGTGTGCTTTCGTAGCCTAGAGTCACCTTCATTGACCCGGCGTGTTTCGTAGCCCAGAGTCCCTTTTAATAGACCCGGCGTGCTTTTATAGCTCGGTGTTCTTTATATCGACCTGGCGTGCTTTCGTAGCCCAGAGTCCATTTTATCAAACCAGCGTGCTTTCATAGCCCGAATTTCTTTTATCGACCTAGCGTGCTTTTGTAGCCTAGAGTCCCTTTTAATCGACACTCAACTAAGTTGTCACCTAAAGATTTTCCTCTAGATTCAATCTGATTAAGGCGACCGAAGAACGGTTCGGGTCCTGGTCAGTTGATCTCTGTTGCAAGGCTGGGTGACCGAAGAATGGTTCGAGTCATACCCAAGCAAAATCCTTGTTTAGGCGACCGTAGAATGGTACGGGTCCTAGACAAAACCTATTTCCCTATTCAGGCGACCCTAGAATGGTACGGGTCTTGGAAGGTAAATCCCCGTTTAGGCGACCGTAGAATGGTACGGGTCCTAGACAACCAAACACTGACATACTAAGCGACCGTAAAATGGTACGGGTCCTAGACAACCAAACGCTGACATACTGGGCGACCGTAGAATGGTACGAGTCTTGGAAGGTAAATCCCCATTTAGGCGACCGTAGAATGGTACGGGTTATGGGAAAGTAGTCTCTTTACAAAGCCATGTTACTATTCTGGGCGACCGTAAAATGGTACGGGTCCTGGACAAATAACACCAACTATCTTGAATTACTCTACCATCATTGAAGGTAAGATATTCCAGGTAGGTTCCTTTGACATCTCAGTCTGGATCTAGATGTCTCAATTCTCTTCGTTAAACATTTCACTCTAAATGTAAATGTTTTTTTTTTTTTTCGACCTTTCTCATTATACTTAGTCTGGATCTAGGTACCTTGAGTATAAAAATCTTGACATCTGGACCTGAATGTCTCAATTTTTTCCGTTGAACATTTCACCTCGGATGTGAATGTTCTTACCTGTTACGCTTTTCAAGGAACCTGAGTGAGAGTTGGGTACTTGTGGAATAAATAGAGACTTTTCATGTACCTCAAGATGCTCTAACTCATTAACTGGTAAGTAATTATAGGTACGCTCTTTCCTTTCACATCATGCATTTGCATTAGCATTTCCATGCACCATATGAATTGCTTTCTTTAAAAAAAAAAAAAAAAAGGGATACATTTCCCGATAAAAAAATCATTTAGTGTATGTGCATAGTCAAAATTTAGGTCTCGATTTATCTTTGAAGGCAACCTCTACGAGCTCACCTTCAAAGAGGGGCAGCTGTTGACACCTAAATTTTGGCGACCCATTTAGTCATTTATCGCCTTAAAAAATTAGGGATTAATTTTATCCCTGAAAAAATATTAATTGCATAGCATATAGATTTAGGTGCATTTGTTTTTAATTTGCATTTTTTTACATTTATTTATTGGACCGGTGGCGGATGGGTCGAATTAGTGGTTTTGGGTTTTAAATTAGCAAGCTGGGCTAGGCCCACGAAAGGAGAAAATTAACCCAAGCCCGTCATTATGTTTAATTAATTATCTTGTAAAAAATTAAAATTTGATGCGATATTGATGATTTTTGAAAATTAAAAGGATCGCATTGTAATCTTATCTCTATCAATAGATAATGAAATCGGGGGAGATTATTCATGAGATAAAGGATTTTGTGATTCGGAGGTTATAGGCAATTTTCCAAATATTCTACGAAGATTACGTTATGTTTGTCTATGAAAGGAGACAAAGTGTACGGCGGAAAATGGTGGTGGCCTTTCGAGGGTTCTTTTCTCGGAGGAAGTAAAAAAAATCGAAAGAGAGGGAAGAGAGTTTCGGTCTAGGGCTTCTCTTCGTTTGAGAAAGTTAGAAAAAAGGCATAAGTCAAAAAAAGCAGAAGCAAAAAGTACAAGACAGCAGAGGAGAGAGAAGACACGGTAAAAAGAAGATTTACTGTGCTTCTTCTCCACGGAATTATCCTCACCGGTCCACCATCGGAGCCCCAAATCAGGTTCACCCAGCCATGCCACCGCACCCCTGTGCCGACGCCTCCGCCTGCCGCCTCCAACGATCGTGCTCACGCAGCCGCGCGTGCATTGCTGCACCTCTCTTCCGCCGTGTCGAGACCTAACGCCCCTGCTCACCGAACGCCACATCACCATTCCTCAAATCACCGTCGCGCTCCACCTCACCTGCAACCTGCGAGATCTTGGCAAAGCTACTGCTGCACCACTCAATCCGTGATCTGCTTGCCCAGCTGTGCCCTGCCGACGCTGTTGCAGAACGCTCCTCCCCCTGACACTCAGCCGCCACCGTGCCGTTGTTCTTGCCGCGACCCGACGCCGCCAAAGCCCACATCGCTGTTGCTCGCGTCTCCTCGGTGCTCGACAGCAAGCCCCGCGCCCTGCAACGCCCCCTCGCCGGTGCCCTGCTTCGCCGAAGTCCCTTGCCGACGTCAATCCTCACTGCCCCGCGCCAGACGCCCACTTGCCTTGCCTTGCCTCGCCGGCAATCCCCCTGCTAGACCTCTGACCGGTTGTCTTTCGGTGACCCACCACCAGCTGCGTGTAACAAAAGAAGGAAAAAGAAAATCATTTAGGTAGTTCTTTTCTTTTTTTATTTACTTTATTTTTTATGTTATTCTCACTTATTTACTTTTTTCTTTAGTAGGATTATTCCTAAATATATGATTGATGTTCCAACATGGAAGTGCCCCTCAAGCGAGGATTGACAAACCGATTTTCGCACCCGAAATCCGACTCGCAATCCCTTACAATAATCAACAATCCAATCTTAAGCCCGAGATTCAATTCGCGATTTGATTTAAAATTGGCCAACCCAATCTCTTGCGCGAGATATGGTTCGTCAATTTTTATATATCAATCTTATCTTGTTTGATTTCTTGTCATTAAGTTGGTTGAGTCAATCTTATTTTTGTAAAAAAAAAAAAAATCCAAAAAATATTTGAGTTAGGATTAGATTTGCTTTAGAATATTTCTTGTGTTATGGTTAAAATTGCAATATTATTTCGAGTTTTAAATAAGAAAATCCAAAAAATGTTGAATTAAGATTAGGTTTGGTTATTATCTTTTATATTTAAAATAAGAATTTTATTTTGAATCATAGAAAAGAAAACCAAAAGAAAAAGCACATTTATATAGGATGTTAGTTTTATCATTATTTGAATTGCATGTGAAAAATTTAATTTCGAAATTAATAAAAAAACACACAAAAAAATCATCATGCATATATCATGTTGAATTAAGGCATTATTTGCACGTCATTGCATGTTAGGGTTGCATGTTTATCAATTATAGGTAGATAATCTCTCCTAAATAAATTGCATGTTTTGTTAGGAAAATAAAAATGCCAATATCATATAGAATTAGGTCCATGAAATGCACGTCATTTAGTGATTATTATTATTAGGTTCATTTCTAATTAGAAATTGACCGTCATCAGATTAGGTCATTTAATAAATGTCGCGTGACATATAGCTCACATGTCATTTTAGTTAAAATAATTTTGTGCGTCATTGCATTGCATCACATGTCATTAGAATTAAGTCATTCTGGTTAATTTAGATTGCATATTTAATTATTGCATGTTCATTAAGAAATCATTAGTTTTTTTACTCATTCGTATAGTTAGGGACATATTGCCATGCCATATCATTTCATATTAGATTAGAAACATTGCATTGCATATGAACTATATTTTCGTTGGAAAAAAGAACAAAAATTAAGTAATTGCTTGTTAATTAGAAACCATATCTAAGGTTGTTGATGTGGATTTTAATCTAACACTGCAGATGATTTCGTTGCTTTGAGGTAAATCCTGCATTATTTAATTGCTTTATTGGGTGTTAAATTGGTGGTTTGCGCACCTGTATGAACACCTCACATGTTAGGCAAATAGATTTAAAATCAATCCAAATTGATTGCCAAACATTTTTCAAAATAAAAAGAAAGGTACCGAAAGGACGTTAGAGAAATATAACGTAACCAAGTCCCCGTACCCTTAGTCTCTGGTTCGTAGAAGTAAAGTAAGTCTTCCATTACTTTACTTGGGTTTCTAATTGACCCACCAAAAATATATTAGTGGCGACTCATAATTAAAATAATTGCATGTTAAGAACTTGAACCTAAGTCGCGAATTTGTATGGACTTGGGAAAGCCTGAGTTAAGTTTAGGCTTAACAATCCATTAGCCAAACCCTAGGTGGTCCAAACCCCGAAAATTTGGTCACGGCGGTCATGACTAGACTACTTAAGTAAATAGATGAGGTTACGAAGTGGACTAGAGACTGTGGTCCTAAGATTGTGAAGAGATTGGATGCAAACATTGCTGCTAGTAGGCTCTGCCATCCAGTTTGGAATAGAGATAATGAATATGAGATTATTCAAAATCATGATAAGTATGTTGTAAAGCTGGATAAAAGAAAGTATTTATGCTGAGCTTGACAACTAAATGGAATTCCCTATGCTCATGCCATTTGTGCTATTCAGATGAAGCAAGAAAACCCAGATGATTACCTAGATGATTGGTACAAAAAAAAAAAAATCATGCCTTACTTCATACCAATTTATGATGCAACCTATCAGAAGTAGCAAATTTTGGGAGTCAACAAATCATGAAAACCCTCTCTACCTTTGCCACTGAAGAAGCAAATAGGAAGGCCAAAAAGTAAACGAAGAATGCAGTAGAAAGATGCATCAAGTCAGAAGATGAGTAGGACTGGGGCAAAGATGAAATGCTCATATTGCCGTAAAAAATGACACAATAAAAAATATTGTGAGCTGAAAAAGCAGTATCAACAACAAGATATAATTGCTGATTTAGTGCAAGGGATAGGACCTACTAAAGGGAGGACAGAAGGCTCTGCTGTAATGCCTACTGAAGGGTAGATAGAAAGCCTTACTGTAAGGTACAGCAGATAGAAAGCCCTACTGTAAGGTAAGTATCCTCTTTACCTCAGTAACTTTTTAGTTCATATTCAATAGAGTTTGATAGTTAATCATATGTACTAACTTCTCTTGTGTTTTTCCTCTGTCATGCACTTGTAATTTGAGAATTTTCCTCCATTTGTTTCCACCATGAAAATGAGTACATGTCTAATTATTCATTGTAGTTGATCATAATCCTGATGCAATACATTGTAAATGGCCAAACAAGGCCCTATTGTAGGCTTAAGTGCAGGGACAGAGATTGGAACGGGCAGGACAATAGCAACAACAACAACCGAGTCCACTGTTGAGCAAATAAGAAAAAAATTTCTTGTAAGTTGTACACCACTGTGTTTGTCTTTTTTGGGCTGAAATTTTAATTTTTTATGTGTTTCTCAAGTGAGAAGACGAGCAACTGCACAAGTTGCAAAGGTTGCTCCCCCATTTGTTGCTGCTAAAAATGATACACCACAGCAAACAAAGTGGGCTCTTGAAAAAAGATTCAGGCAATATGATTATGGGATTTACACAGATGAACGTACTGTAATGACTATTTTGAATGTAAGATTTGTAGGCCTCATACATTTAATTTGTTATGTAAGATTTGTAGGCCTCATGCATTTAATTTGTTGTACTTCAATTTATTTGGTTAACAATATCGCTATGTTCTTGTAACTTGAGAGAACTTTGGAGATACTTCTCTCTCAAGGTGGGCCAACTCAAGAATCAAGGGTGTAGCCAAAGAAAAGTGCTCCAAAGAAGAAGACAACAAGTATAACTACAAAATAGCCATCCAAAAAGAATCCAGCAATAGTTCCATCTCAACCAACGATTGAGAGCAATAGTGATCATATGACCAACACGACACATGTTAAAACAAAAATAATCGCTATCAAGAACAAGGAAAATGAGGTGACAAAAAGTCTAGTTAAAGAACCTACACATTCAGTTTGAAAGAGTACTCAGATTATGAATCAATTCAAAACTCTAAGAGGAAAATGAGATCAGGATGTTGTGCATATTAACTGATGGAGGGTGCTGGACATAATCTCTTTTTATGTGGTGCTAGACATGGTCTTTTTTACGTTTTTTTTAAGATGGTGCTAGATATTATATTTTTATTGATAGTAGTCGATGCCATTGTTTTTTGAGGAGGGTGCATATTGTCATTGTTTTTTTTTTTAAAAAAAAGGTGTTGAACCTTCAATGATTAGGGAGTGAAGTTAGCCATGTTTTTCTTTTGTAAACAATTAATCAATATCAATGGCAATAGTTATTTTTGTTATTTTCTCATGTATTGGTTTCAGCTAGTAATGCTAGCGAGACAGTTATCAGTTATGATGTATAATTTTTGCTATTAGTGCAATGTTCTTATGAGGTTAATATTATTTTTAGATTTGGTTGAAGTTGTGGATGCTAATGAATTTGTGGGTTCTGGTTGTATGTGCTAGTGCAAAAACAAAATGCACCAACTCGCCTTAGTGTAGTTGTGGGAGTTGCATCTTCTTGCATGAGCAATTTTGGGTGCTAATACATTTTGTTACATCAACACTTGTATGGACTGGTGCAAGAAGATGCTTCAGCAACCCAACTAGTGCAAAAACAAGATGTACCAGCAACCCAACTAGCGCAAAACTGGTGCAAGATGCACCACCACTAGTGCAAGTCAAGTAACGTTTGAAACTAACATGTTCTTGTTTAAAAAACTTGTGCAACACAAGTGATCACTTTATAATTGCGACTGACACTTAAATGATTACTTTTATAAAAACTTGGAACTCAAGCGATCACTATTTACAACTTATGGCACTGAAATGGTCAATCGTCATGAATTTGCCACCATCCCTTAATTTCACCATGGTTTGCAGTTGCAGCAAACCAGCAAACCAGTAAATCATTACCAAATTAAAAATGTAGCAAACCATTATATCTTAAACAAAAACTAACCAAAACAAATATTGACAATACGCAACTAAACAATAAAACTTTTAAGTGTTCATAACTAATGCATTCTAACTTCAATCTTCCATTTTTATCATAGATTACAACAAAACTTTATGCTCTATACAAAAATTGCAGCAAAGCAAAAACACATTTTACTTCCATTTTCACGTCTTCGACTATGATAGACATATAAACTTCTTCTCATTACTCACTTCACAGTTGAATAAACTACACAAGAGAATAACAATATAATCAACACTCGATAAAAGTTTCTTTCAATTTTCAGCTTTGCAACCACTCTCTTCAAATGGTCGACAAGATATGCATTTGAGCTTGCATTTAGTCGACATCCTCCAACTCATCCATTAATGTAGGTGGAGGTTGATGTCGGCCTTCAAGTAACTTCAATATCACATATGTCGCTCGATCAAAGAATTTTCTATCAACCCATTTGAAATATTTGTACTTCGAGCATTCTCTATATCTACCGCACTCATAAAATCTTATCATGGGATTCAACTAAGTCCAAAATGTTCTTCTCGAACTCAATAACCCACAATGACAATAATATTCACCATCTAATTCGTTTTTTTTTTATAGGAATGTGAGCCGCTGCTGAAGTTTTTGCCCTTCATTTGTAAGAGCGAGCTAATAACTTTGGGAGAAAATCGAAGCATGCACTCGAATTGGTCAAATTGGGGATTTAAGGTTTTCAACTTCCGGTTCTAGTTGAATTTGGGGATTTATAGATTCTTATTTGGGGGAAAAGACGCTAAACAACGTCATTTTGTTGTTTGTATGTTGATTGTATTCTCTGGCAATCCACGTCGGCTTCAAAAATTAATAAAAAAACTGTCACGTTGGATTTTTGGCCAACCGATCAGTATTGGTGCTGAAATGATCGTTTTTCAAAATTTTTGGTACTTAAGTGATCCGACGGAAACTTTTGCCACCAAAGTGAGCATCGTACACAACTTTTGGCACTAATAGTATACTTACCCCCTTTTAAACTATAAATTGTTCGATTATTAAAACAAGGATTATGTATTCCTTGAGGGAGCTGATATCTATTTGTGGAATTTGGGCAAACAACTTGTGATCACATCACCTAGAGACCGATTTTACATATCACTCTTGGTATAAGTATATATTTGAGTGGATAAATCTCGAAGATAATAATAACACCACTATTTACCTCACTGATTCTTGGACTATCACCTACTACAAGATCCCATTGGGCTTAGAGCCCAAGAACCAAAAGTGTCTATTTCAAGATGAAATAAGATTACTCTTGGATTGTCACCAATGTCCTGTATGATTCATGGGATATTTCATTGATCTCAACAGCTATTATCATGAGGATTACAAGTATCGTCTTTCCTTTACCTTTTTGAAAAGTTTTGGAAATTTCCAGCTTCTCCTTTTTTTCCTTGGTGGAAACGACGATCTCCGGCTTCATTGTTTACTCAATTTTCTGATTTGATTGGAAGATCCAATGGGGCCAATAGCTCACCTTTTCCTATATATGATTTTTCAGGGAAAAAAAAAAAACAGTTCGAGTGGTACTTACAAAATCATCAACTAATTATATTCTGTAGATTTCATTGTGGAAGTTTTGTCACATCATATGTAATTATTATTTGAACGTTACTGTCATTTCAAGCGGTTCACATAAGACTATTGTAGTTTCAAAGACATTAAGTGAGAAAAGTGTTAGAAAATTTGGCTTTATTTTGCAGCAAATGATCGGGACTCGATTTCATCCCGTTGAAAATTTGACAATCGATTGCATCGACTTTTATTTACTTTTTGGAAAAGAAGTGACGATTGAAATCTCTCGTATCACACATCTAATCCCCCCGGCACGGTGAAGGTTCCGTAGCGCGATTGGACCCCCCAAAATATATATTTTTGTCGGAAAAATGCGACTTCCATAAACTAGTTCAAGGAGTTCAAGTACAAGAGACTTGAATTAAAACATAGTATGGCCCAAAGGGTTTCCGAGGGTTGGACAACCAATTGGAAGAGAAGGTTCTATTTCTATGGGCTTTCACGATTTAATCAGCCACCAAACTAGTTTCTTTACTACAGTGGGCCAGACTCAAATTCGTGAAGCCCATTAAGAAGAGCTAGGCCTCGGCAATAAGACCATCTCCTTTCCATGAATACATTGAATAGTGATCTGCTCCTTGAAGTGTGTTAATTAAAGCTTCGTTGTCAGACTCAAGATGAAAACTGAGCTAACTCTTATAGAGTGCAAAACCAACACCATCTCTCTACAGCTGTTTCGACAAACGCAACTAATGGTTCTGGCAATCAACCCATCCAAGAAAGATCCATCAATACCGACCTTAAGGGTTCCTTCGCTTGGGCTCTTCCAAATCTGAGGTGAGTTGTTCCTTTTGTCTTGCAATTTCTCTTTAGTTAGCCTAGTTCATGAAACTTGATGTTCGGCCATGGCTGAAATTACTAAACACTGTGGGTTTGGCTCTTGATCGCGCAAAACAAAGCTGTTCTGCTCTTTCCAAATTCCCTCGGGGGCGAAAGCAACGAGACAGAAGCCAGGTGAGTTATGTTTTAAAATTGAGAATCCATTCTAAGTCTTGTTCCTTTTTACAATTTTCGACCCCAGAGACAGCAAGCTGTGATCCAAGCCTACAGCTGATAGTGTGAAAGATTTAGAATTGGGAGAAGGAATTCTCCATTCCATGGGGCAAAGGACTCTATCCAATCTCTCTTTAATAAAGGCATCCCTTTCTTTATTGTTAGCCCATGTAAAAGCACATCATTTACTTTTCATATCCATCATAATGCAGGAGTTCAAAAATTTCCAAAACATATTGAGTCAATTGTATTCAATAATTCTTTTCCCTGCTTTCTCCCAATGGTAAAAGATCTCATTAAAGTCTTCTATACAAATCCACAGGAGTTGATTGAATAGTAACTCATCCCATAGCAAAATTCATTACCGGAACATAGATGAGGGGCGTGCACAGAAGTAGCTCTTACGAGCCGATTGCTATCCTGCAACTTACATATAATATCAACATAAAACTTCAAATGCGACTTAACAGTAATAGAAATTTCCTCGTTCCAAAAGATGGCCATTTCCCCCGCAAGACCCACTAGATTTACTATGAAGTAGTGCTTGAACTGAACACACCGATTTATTTTACAAAGCACACGCTCTTGAATTAGTTTTCATTAGAAAAGGGACACCAAGCCTTCCTTGAAACACTAAAGCTCTAACTGCTTGAACTGTCAGTAGTGTGCTCAACCCTCGATAGTTTTAGCTCGATAGTGTGCCCAACTCCCGACAGTTCTAGCTATAAGCTTTATATATACCTCAGTGATTTATTTCGACTAGCCACCAAAGCCCATTCACTTACTTCATCAACCATCCTAACCAGTGTTTTCAGCAAGTTAGAGTCATTCAGAGTTCCCTGATTTGCTCCTAGAAATAGAAGTGTATGGTGTTAGAGCAACGGTCATATTTCTTAAATTGAGATTCCATCCCTTCCCTAAATGGAGTAAACTAGGTTTTCTCTAAGGTTTTGTGATGCGATGACAACTGGAAATCTCCAGATGGTGAGGGTTTGAACAAATGAGAAAGCGCCATGTGCCACGAGAATTTTCTGCCTAGAGACAATGCTGTGGTTCAAGGTTGAATTGGGCTAAGCTCTATCAGTTAGGTCTAACGACCCAAGTCAATTCTAGCCAAACTAGTTGGTCCCAGTCTTTGCAAACTTTCATGATTAAAAACATTTCTTCGAGATAACAACAGGATGAAATTTGGGTGTTAATAGGAGCAAGTAAGCATTCAAATTTAATTAAAGGGACAACATATTGTGTTTCACTCTTGTTGAAAACTTGCTTGTTTTTTTTTTATATTGTATTCCTTATAAGGGTTGTCTTTGTTTTTAAAAGGGAGAACATAGTGTATTATAGTGTTAAATGTGCTTTTATTCATAGGTGATGCTTGCAAAGTTCCACATTGGGCAATTAAGGAGATAATCTAATGCTTATAATAGGCAAGTTCCCTCTCCTAACAAGTTAGTTTTCAAGATGAGTTTTTCCACCCCTTCTAATGCATCAACATGGTATCAGAGCCAAATTTTGGGCACCAACCCTCTAGCACTTTATTCTTGGGACCGGGGTCCCTTGGTGGTGACCCGAGGTGTTGTCCTCAAGGCCGTTCTACGACGTCTAACATCCTTGACGAGAGGGAGGATGATGTGGGAAAAGTCCCACATTATAACCATATACTAAGATTCTTGTCACGGAGAAGCAACATCTTCTATAGATTGTAACATCTTTGAGATTACTAATGGATTCCAACGTTGTTTTTTGATATTAGTCTAGGAGAATGGACGTAGGCATAGTGAAAAGCCTAGCCACTACACAATTACTTACAATTTAACTCTTCAACTTTTTTGTTAGTTATCTGATAAAACTACCAATATTTGCAGAATTAGTTCTTCTTTGACAAAAGAATACTTGCAAGAAAGCTCGGTATGGCGTAGGATAGACTAGAGAAAACAGGCGGATGGGAGTGAATAGGGACACCTTAAGTGAAAAACAGAATCTATTTGGGAAAGTTAGGTTTGGTTCAATGCAATATGTGGACGTAAAGCCGACTTTGAACGACCAGATAATGTAGAGAAAGGTCATCGTTGTGCTGAAGTGGACCGTTGTATTCTAGTAGATAATTTGAATGAGAAGATTGAACGAGTTTCCAAACTTTCTGAGGAAAATTGTGGTGGAAGGACAGGGTCAAGCAAACTTGGCTTTTGGCTTTGACTTACTCATAAACTTAGTTGATGTTCCTTTCTAAGCTATACATCATTTGATCAATAATAAAAAGGTTGAGCGTTTTTCTATTGGCCAATTATGACCTTGGTCTTCATTGAGAAATCTGGGATAATTATCCAAAAAATCCTAAATTTATTGTACAGTGATCAATTCAATTTTAAATCTTTTAATTGTGCCAATTTAGAAAAAAACAACTTATGGAAACATAGTTGGTGGCAGGAGACCTGCATCCCACATGAATACCTTCTCTCTTGTTCTTCGTGGCTCTATGTTGTCAACCAGCAGATTTTCTCTCATCTTACATGACTTGAAAGTTGAATTCTTGCCTTTTCTCGATATGATCGCTCGATCATCAATACAAAAAAATGTTGTGGTGTCGACCAAAAATTGTATCTATCTAATTTGTAGTCAATGTTGTCCTTGTTGACTTTATTATTGACGATTTTTAAACGAAAAATATTATCCATGCGCATGCACATCTAGATCATGAAAAACCATTTCTAGTGTTATATCCATGTTTATCCAAGCATATCTTACATGAAAGATGTACGTGAAATGAGATGACTTATACCCTCTATGATTTTGATCACATAAACTTGCTTCTATATAGATGATTTTTTAACAAAAATAAAAATCATAGAGGTCATCGTCAAATGATCAATTAGATGAATTTTTCAGATATTAATAGAGTTAAGTACCACAAAAAACTCAAATTGGTACATCCATATCACACTTACCTTAAATTAATTTTTATATCACAAAAAATCCATAAACCAGTACACTCTTATCATAATTACTCCAAACTAATTTTCATGTCTACAAATGAATCTCAAACCAATACACCCCTTGACAAATCTAGCCTCCATCAACTTCCATCTAATATCCTCATTAAATTGCTAATGTGAAAACACGTGTGGCAATCAACTTGAGTAATTGGTGTGTGACATGAATCCGATGTGAAAATTTAATATTTTTTTAATGATGTCATTTTGAGAAGCCAATCTAAAGAAAATGAACTGAGATTTAATAACATGACAAAATTGAAGTTGCTTCAACTCTCTCTCCCAAATTACCAAAATATTAAGGCAAACTTGGGCCAAAATTGGGGATTTACTGGATTTTAAACCGTGAGGGAGTTTTTAGGGCATAATAAGCAGATTTTGGCATTTTTTTTTTTTTCATCTTAGTTCATTTTCTTCAAATCCAGTTTCTCTGAAACAACATTATTTAGAGGAGTAGTATTGAATTTTCACATCAAATTCATGTCATACTCAAATCATCCAAATTGTTTGTCATATATATTTTCATGTCAACTATTTGATAGAGATATTAAAAAAAGTTAACGGATGAAAAATTCATCACTTATTTATCAATTTAGGATAATTTGTAACATCAAAATTAGCTTGGTGTTAATGTGACATGAGAGTATCGATTTGAAAATGTTTAAGCAATTTGTGATAAAGGTAGCACGAATGTATCGACTAGGATTCTCAACGGTATTAACTCATTTTAATATAACGGATTTGTTCAGACCATATGTAATAATTTATCTGAGAAAAAAAAATTTACGCCAAATGTTTCTGATATGCGTGTCCCTAAGTGCTTTTATTTGTCAATCTTTTTTTTATTTTATTTTTTCTGTAGAGTTTTTATTTGTTAATCAAAATCACATGCGAGCGTGCGAAGGACAGAACTGTTGGGAGTCGAGCGGGGGGCATTAATGATGGTTGTCGCGAAACGACATAAATGAACATCACGAGGCGGAGTCAGAAAGTCAAAACACCGTCACGTGCGGCGATCCAAGTACACTGCTATTGCATTTAATAATACTTCCAGCATCCCATCTCGAAAGTAATGCACGTACTTAGGAAAACAAGACAAAAACACCAATTTTACCACCTCCTTGTCCACTCCCTTTGCACGCATGAACTAAAATATAATCTTCATGATCATAAAATTGTTGTATTTATAGTGTTTATCTACCGAAAATAAAATAGAAGATTAATACTATAAAAAATGACAACTAGGTATTTCTATGACGAATTCATATAAAATTAATTTTTCAACCACCAAAATTTTTTTTCGACTACTAAAAATTCTAAACTAGTATATCTATAATAAATTTATCTCATCTAATTTCCGTTAAATTTTATTGTTAAACTACTGAATTTTTTTGTTAAATTACTGAATTGGATAATACATAATAGTGGATAGGTATGTCGGTTTGGAGTCTTAATCTTTGTTTGTCATAAGCATATTAATTTATGAATTTTTGTGATAATAGAAGGTAAATTTATCATAAATATATTAAATTGGGTTTGTTGGTAATCAAAAAATTAATCTTGAGTAAATTTATCAGAAGTGTACTAGCTTAAGACTTTTAATGCTAAAAAAATTAATTTATGCTAAATTTGTCATAGATATATTTATTTGAAATTTTTTTTGTGATAATAGCCTTAAAATATAAAGCTTCTATGGAAATTGCGAAAATACAACTTATTGGAAATATTTCTCAAAATGCCAAAACATGAGATCTAGGGTTTATTTTGTTCTATTCACGGGATTTTAAATGAGTAAATTTGGGGGAAATGAAAGTTTCGGGAAAAAAAAAATATGTTAAAGTATTTTGATAGTTTCCAAAGTTTCCGAGACAAGTTTTGCATAATTGCTCGTAATTTGGAATGTACTGAGGCACTCATTATCTACACAAATTTGTTTTGAAAAAACAATCTTGTTAACAAGTACCATTTATCAACCCTGATTGTGATTATATATAACATATTAAAAAGGTATTTTGGAAATGACAAGCTATGTCTATTAAGAGATTTAAGCAATGTTAATAAAATTCAAAAAAAGAGTTCTTTTGATTTTCCAAAATATTTACCATGAATTAAAAATTACATATACGGCAAAATGCGTAAATAGTATTTATTTTCCCAAGCTCCGCCTTATAAATTGCACCTACTTCTTTTTCCAAAACTCATCCTCCCCGACGAACCCAAGAGGCGAAAATGACCCACTCATTTCTTCTCCTAGCTTTCCTCCTCCAAGCGACACTCCACATCTCAGCTCAACCCCCACC
Source organism: Eucalyptus victrix (assembly GCA_016097545.1). Lineage (NCBI taxonomy): Eukaryota > Viridiplantae > Streptophyta > Magnoliopsida > Myrtales > Myrtaceae > Eucalyptus > Eucalyptus victrix. The sequence goes on along the minus strand of CM027843.1, from coordinate 42,904,240 downwards.
ACCAGCACCGCTTGCATCGCCACCGTCGCCGGCGGCCCAGCTCCCCGCCGCCGCCCAGGAGTTCCTGGACGCCCACAACCAGGCCAGGGCCGAGGTGGGCGTGGCCCCGCTCCGCTGGAGCCCGCAGCTGGCCGCGGCCACGAGCCGCCTGGTCCGGTACCAGCGGGACCGGATGTCGTGCAACTTCGCCAACCTGACGGCCTCCAAGTACGGCGGGAACCAGCTGTGGGCCGGCGGGGCGGGGACGGCAGTGCCGCCGCGGGCGGCGGTGGGGGCGTGGTTGAAGGAGAAGATCTACTATGACCACGCCAGCAACACGTGCGCGGAGGGGCGCCGCTGCGGGGTGTACACGCAGGTGGTGTGGAGGAACAGCTCGGAGGTGGGGTGCGCACAGGCGAGTTGTCCCAAGGAGGCGGCGAGCCTGACCATCTGCTTCTACAATCCGCCGGGGAATGTCGTCGGAGAGAGGCCTTACTAAGCAGACCGGCGACGTAGGGCGAGGGATCTTTGGGAAGAACGGGGGTCGAGTTGGTGTGCACTTTTATTAGTCTTAAATATGTTCTCTCCTCAGTTTGAACAGTAGAAGAAAGGACGCACCCGTGATCTTCCGCTTTTTGGGATTTCTTTCTTTGCAATTTTAAGATTATGTCTTATCTAAATTGTGCATTTCTTTAGTTTTCAATTGATCTTTTTGATTAGTTGTGCAAATGTAGTGACCCTCGTCGACCCTCATCTCAATTTGGGCAAAGAATTGGGATTCAGTTGCACCCAAAGAGCTCGAAAACTAAACCCTTGAAAATACCGTTTTTAGGTTAAGAGGGTCGGGATTAGAATTGATTTTTGTTTTGAGGAAAAACTTCATTCGAGAGGGAAATAAGTACAAGTCGCTCACACATATTGGATCCCCCTTCTTTTCTGAGATGAATAATAGAAGCAAGCAAAATAAATAATGTAATAAACCAACATGAAAGATGGTACGGATATTCTCAAATTCACTAAGCCAATTCAAAGACTAGGAAAGGTTAGTTGATCACGAAGTCCAACTACCCTCGGGCAAACTCAAGCCAACCTGGCTCTATAACTCACACAAGGATGCACTCCTCCCAATTGATTTATAATCAAATTTGAGTAAATTGGCAACATTGGACAATTTATGTTGAATTGGCATCCACACAATTATATGTAGCACTAATTTGACATCATGAAAATGCTTGTAGCGAGTGTTGGTTCTAGTATATAATTAACTCGAGAAAATTATAAAAAAATCATAAAACTATTGTCTATACCAATTTATACTCAAACCTTTAATTTAGTCAATTTAGTCATAAACCTTTTATTGAGTTATTCCAGTCAAATTTGGCCGCAAATTGTCGATGTAGACAATTTTTGCAATCTTTTTAAATTTCTTAATTTTGAAATTTTCTTTTCTTTTTTCATTGTGGCAAGCGAGGGTCATTGTCTACTCTCATTGACCGCGGGTGAGGGCCTCATAGGCAAGGACAAGGCGACTCTTTCTCATCCATGGCCAATGAGGTTGCAATGGCCTTGGGCAAGGCCTTTGCGTGACCCTCATTGGCCATGATGAAAATAAAAATAAAAGAAATTAAAAAATTAAAAATTTGTCTATTAATTTATTAATTGCATTTTGCTAATTACCGCAAAATTATACTTCTATTGGACAAAGTAAGGAATTCCTCCCTAATTTATCAGATTAAGTGGTCCTTAACTTGATCGAGTCAACTAACTTAATTCTGGTTTAGTTTTTCAAAGGAATTATAACTCATTATGTGCTGAGTTTTAGTTTTCACTATATGATTGAGTCATCAAACAGGCTTCTAAAATTAGACTTACTGGCTTCTAAAATTAGACTTTTGTATAATTCTTATTATTTATTGGTCTTTAATTTATAGTGTGAGATTTTTTTTCTTGATGCACAAGCTGTAAATTTTAGGTAGTCTCATTGATGATAGGTATTTCACTATACTGTTGCCTTTTTTACTATGGTATTTAGGATGTGTTATCTTTTCGTTATTTAGAGTTACTCCAAATGGACTCTTAGCTACAAACACAAAAGTTTAGTCATTGAATAAAATTCATGTTAGCAATTGCCGTAGAGAAATGTTGGATCTTGGAGTAGCCCAATAGGGTGGTGATTCGATTGAAGACCAGATCAAGATTATGTAGTTACTAAATTTGTTCGTTCAACGCAACATAGCAACATTTGATATCAGAACCAAGGTCCCGCGTCGTGGCTGAGAAGCAAGGTCCCGAGTCCGACCTTAGGGATATTAGGTGCCACCCTCGAGTCTTCCCCCTCGGGAAGCCAGGCTTAGAACCGGTTTAGGTCTAGGTCTCGAGATGGTGCGACAAACTCTGATTATGTTTCTCAAAAGCCGGTTTTAAGACTTTAACGGTTAAATATGTCAGAATAATTCCTAGCTCATTTGATGAGGTTGACTAAATACAAAATTATATGAAAATAGAATTACTAAAAAAAAAAATAAAAAAACTGGCACATCCACTTCCAAATCAGTACACTTGTGTCATATTATACATGTATCCCATTTATCCCAAATTGTGGCAAATTAGGAATTTTTTGGGTAAATATGGCTTGGGTATACAAATTTAGGATTTTTGTGACGTGAAAATTAATTTGAACTAAATGTGGCACAAGATGCACCGATTTAGAATAGATGTGATATGAATATACTAGTTTGGGAGTTTTTGAGATAACAAAATTCAATTGAAGTAAATGTGGCATGAATATACCGATTTGGGATTTTAGTGATATTAATCCTTGGAAAATATTTTACTCTCACCTAAACTTGCCTCCTTTACCATGATAGTTTGAGAAAATGTTTGAAAATTTCTAAACGTAGTGTATTGTGACCAATTTAATTTTAAACATTTTAATTGGCCAATTGAATTGGCAGACGTATAATAGGTTTAGGACTTGCTTCACATGATGCTCATTATAATTTCTAATTCTGAGTTAATTTTCCTAAAAAGCTCTAAAACCTTATCCAGTTTACCAGCCGATTATCGAAATGTTTTCAAAGGATTATTCCGATATTTAAAAACTTTTCAGATTTTCTAAGTCAATCGATCAATGCAAATATACCGTTCCACTTTTTTACAAACAAATATCGCGGATAAGCGGAAAATCCAGAAGCTGAGATAATCCCTCGAGCAAAACTGCTCAAGTGCTGTACACACTACACAGTTAAGATCCTGAAGATCCGTTCAATTCCCTGGTATCTGTAACTACGGAAAAATCTCCTTTTATCCCTTTCCAGGGCTTGTTCTTCACAGAGAATCACTTCGCGATTTCGCACTGAAGGAAGCAATCTATGCTTCACACCGACTGCAAGGACGCCGACGACCGCCGACCATGGTGGAACGTATTTAAACCCGTCCTCGACGTCTTGGTGCCATGCTGCATGTGCCACCCTCTCCTCCTCTTCTCTCTCTTCTCCTCTCCGCCAGCCACCGCCCCCACGTTCACGGGCACCATCATTTGCCCCACGAACAACGGTCGTGTCAGGATCGCCATGCAAAACCGTGCGGAAACCTCCCCGTTCGTAACCCTTCAACTCCCACTCCACACCTCGCACTTCGCAGCACTTGTCCGCGGCGAGACCAACCGGATCGTCTTCACGTGCCCCCATGAGCCCGACGGGGGCTCGGGGACGCTCCCGCTCTTGAGTGCACCGGTTTGGGCCATGTTGTGCAATGGGAGGAAGATGGGGTTTGCGGTCAGAAGGGCGGGATCGCATGAGGACGCATTGCTGTTGGAGATGATAAGGTCGGTCTCCACCGGCGCAGGGTTGTTGCCTGATAAGGAGGGGGTCGGTGAGCACAAGTACTTGAGAGGCCAGTTCGTTCGGACGGTGGGGTCAAGCGATTGTGAGGCGTACCACTTGGTTGATCCTTCAGGGTGTTTCGGACAAGAGCTGAGTTTGTTCTTCCTGAGAACTTAGGAATTACTGCTAGTCGTTTGCTTTGCTATGTATTCCATTCCCGTAATGTGGTTCCTGGAAAGAAATAGCAATCGTTCTTTGGCCATCGTAAGGCAATATATTTAGCATCTGATCTAGGACAAATTCGGCTTGTTTAGTGGATGGAACAGTCGATCACATGCCAGGCAATACAATCTGATGGTGTTCATGCCGTGAAATTACCAAATTCACAGATCTGCAAGTTCATAGGCTACAAACCATGAGAAGTTGTTCATCTGCTTGCTTTTCTTGAATTTCAGGTGACCTTGTTGGCTTTTATTCATAATGTTATCTTCTGGAAAGGCAACAATTGCGCAATCCCACTTTCTGTCGTCGGAATGTGGTACTTATTGCAAAATGGTAAATATCAAGCAGATTGCGTGAAAGAAGCATTGACCGCAAAAGTAATGGCTAGCTAAACAAATATATTTACAGGTGGAACAATTGAAATCAATCTGTTCGCAGCATTACAAAATTGAGTGGACAACGACTCACATCTATCTGAATGGCACAAGGTAACTTACATCACATGTGAATAAATGTCGGTTGTCCACTCGATTCTATTTATGTACAGAGGGAGCCGTAAAATCTACAGAGGCATGATCACTTTGCCAGCTCTTTTGCAATGAGATAGCGGAAGCTGAAGTTGTAAGGAATCCATTCGATGGACTTGCTTGATTTTCCCACCGGACACTTCTTCAGGCTCTTTCTCAAAGAATCGGGCAGGCATTTCTGAACCATCTCAATAATGTCTGCAGCACACAGCCCTGAATCTTTTGCGAAAGACTCCACAGTCTTTGGTAACAAGATCTTCTTGTCCTTGCGTACACCAAAAGTAGCTCGAACATACTCTTCCTTCGCAGTTTCCAGCTCTTGAGATAATCCTTTTGGGGTATATATGCGAACCTGAGAAGAGTTAAAACGCAGGGCTCAATATTCCTGATATATCAAGAACAAATTCAACGTGTTGGCTATAGCCCAGAAAGGCAGGACCGTTGCATCTTTTCCATTGCTTGAGATTTTTGCCTTGTTAGACAATAATGAACGCATTGCGTACAGATTTAGGAAATGGGCACACAAACAATGCTCATTCCTGGACATTTTCATATGACAGGAAATTCAGCTTCAAAAGAATAGTGGCTACTTATCACTGGGGCATGCTTCAAACTAGTTGCTGTATAGAAATATAAGAATGCCACCGAGTACCAGGATCTCCATCTCAGTGAAGTTGAAAGATCTTCTGAAAGTATGTGAACCCACAATTTTGGGACCCAACAGATCTAAATTACCTATGTTCATCCAGTCTTTAGCTTAGAGGACTATCAAAGATCAATCTGAATAGAAAAGAGCACACTCACACAGGAATAAGTATCGGAATAAAAGAATGGTTAGGAAGGAATGTAAAGTACCGCAGGATCGGAGTGGCTCCCAAAGCAGAGTGCAAAGTGCAGAAGCGGCTCTGAATGCTTTATACCATAAGCTTGTCTTTCGTCCCTGGTCTTGAACTTTTTCTTTGGACTAAGTAATAACCGAAGCCACTGCAAGCAAAATATCCCATTTATCAGCTCTTTCATTATAACATGATATATAATCTAGTAATAAAACAAATCATTTGTCTAAAGAGAGAATGATGGCGTTAATTCTTTTCCTTTTCACTTTAGGCATATTATTTGAAAAATCTCCAGTTTCCTCCAAAAGAAACAGATCTTGAGACAGGTTGGGGCTTTTAACTCACCTGTCCTGGACGTGACATCCGGCATCCCAGGATGATACTCTGGATCGTGTCTGCACTAATCGTGTGGCCTCCGACATTGTATGCAGCCTGGCACACAGCGCATTGTTTAAAACCTATGCATGGTACACTCCCCAATCTAACATAATTTCTTTCCGTGTTTACTTACCTTCAGCAGCTGGAATACTCTCTTTACATTGTTCTGTGGAATCCCGTAAGCCAAAAACGCCTGTTCCCAAAATTTAGAGGGACCGATCAGATATTTGCAACAGAAATATGGTTCAATGAAGCAAACATATATATGGACTCTATTAGCTGTTTAAGGTATCATTACATGCATCACCAATGCATTGTGGATGTTGATCCAGAACGCTACTTTTTCCTCATGCCTCAGCTTCCTCGGATCTACTTCTTCTAAACGGCAGATCAGTGACCTGTAAGAGTATTAACTCGTTAAATAGATGAATCAAAAAGGTATGACGGGGTTTGACAATGGTCATCCTGGACCATGGTTTGAACATATGATGTCCTTGGTATGTCGTTTTCAGGAAAGACGAGACTAAAACCCACACCTGTAATTTTGTAGCAAAGGTTCGATGTCACTCAATTTCTGACTGTCTCTATGTATCCAGGGCACTTCAACCATCGTGCTATACGGTCCACTGAACTCTTTGAGTCCCTCCACGTGGAAAGGATTATCTAACCGTACGTCGAAGGACGAATTATTCCTTAACCCAGGGCTCCACATGTCTGATTGATCTTGAGGGGAGAATGCACTCGCAGATGACAGTGACGAGTTCGGAGAAGAAAGGCCCTGATTTGCCAGAGGAGGATCTGCCAGTTTGCAGTATATGGATGACATGCACTTGATCATATCCTCGGAGAGCCTACTGGCCGACTCAGGCACGTGATCAGAAACGGTCGTGCCAAGGTACTCAGCCAGACTAACTACACTTGTTCCTGCCTTTCGAGCAAACTGCAAGACAACACCGAAAAGTCAGTTCACTCAAAGGCATACTAATTAACAGAAGTCCAAGAAAAGCAATCATAATTCAGAAGTCTTAAGTTCCTTTTGTGCACGTGTGGTGTGTATGCGCATGTGCGCGTGTGCATATTAACATGCTTTTTGCATAGTGAACTCCCAGCTCAGTTTTCCTTGAAGCCAGATGTGCAGAGGCTCCATAATATAGGAGCATTCACAGCTACTGAAAAGAAAAAGGCCTAGGAAAAATTTTTGACAAGTACATAGCTGAACTTTATGACAGTTAAACAGTAGAAAAGGAACTGATGACAAAAACTTGAGTAAAACCAACAACATATATGCTTTCTTTTTGGGTCTTCTCGGTGAGTAGGCCCAAGAAAAGAATGACATGAAACTTGCCTCTATCATTGACAATGGTTGGGAGTGACAAGCACGCACGGCTTTACCCAGAGACTCCTCTGGAGGAGAAATCCTTACTTCCAAGGCTGAACGGTGAGACAGTGCGGAATGGCAACGATGGACACCAGAATGCAATAGTTTCTCTTCTTCGCTGAGAACATGAGCATCTTTCAATGGGATTTCAAGTGGCTGAACACTTGAAGGAACTGCAGAGTCCTCCCTTCGTTTTGCATTAGCAGATGGAGGAGTTTCAAAAAGCCTTGCCCTCGGGATATCTTTTGGAGTCCTCAACCTCTTGTCCTTGGAAGATGCATCTTTTGTGGACGGAGATACAGAAGAGACCTGTTGATCAAAAGCCTTCCGGTATAGCGAGAGAAGATACTGCTCCAAATGTGCTACTTCCAACTCCAGTGTCGCGATTTCCTTGATCAACTCTGTTGCTGGCTGGACTCAAGGAAGGGGAAAAAGCATAAGTTTCCGCCACCAAATGATGGAAGTGAAACTACTACCAGATCAGATGCGTGCCTTTAGACTTTGCACATGGTTTGCTCAGGCAATCTTAAGGCAACAGAAGCAACGTTCAAAGCTATTAGAAAATGATGTTCGTAAAGTAAAATCCAAGAACCATTTAAATCTAAATCAAGAACCCACTGAAATCCACACTAAGAATAGTACGGTAATTCTAGTATTGATGTGGAGTGCCTTCAAAAAGTAGATAGTAAAAGTAGAGAAATCAAAAAAATACCTTGGGCATTGAAACGTCACTTGCATTGCCAAGGGAGGAAGTCTGATAACCCAGCGCTTTTTCTAAAACATGACGCACCTGGAACTGGTCTTGTAATCTTTTCTCAAGTTGCAAAATCTGCATTAAGGGTTCAAAATGAATGGAGGACGACAGATTATTATTATTATTATTATTTTTTGCAGCGAAGGTTAAATTCTATGGTGTCATTTTATATACCTCTTGCTTCAAAGAATCGTGGGTCTCAGAACTCGAGGACAGTTTCTTGCTGGTCTTTAAGGAGGGTTCAACATGAACTACGCCCTGATAAGAGATTTAACAAATCTATATTAGAAACTAAGGCAACATCTTTTGTGATACAGAAATGAGATGATCGTGAACGTATAAAGCATTTCCCATATTCTCAGCTCACAAAAGTTCCAACTTCCAGAATACTTAATCATGTCAAGTGAAGAAGCAAAATTAGGCATCAGGGGTTCAGAAACAGAGAATTTGACAATGACAACCGACATGGGTCTTGATTGATACACCCCCATTGATGTTGAGTATTCGATTACTGGTGTTGACAGCCCGACACTATTCTTGTTGGTTCGCACCCTCAATGCCACACCTTGTTTGAAGAAGAGGCTGGACAGGTCTTTTATCCAAATCCAAAAAAGGGCAAAATGTTGACTCGAAAGAAGAACTTCTCTAACGATCAACAATTATATCACTAATAGTCGTCATGGTCCTCCGCCCAAAATTAGCAGTGAAACATAATTAATCTAACAATTGTCATTTTTTTAACTGGAGGAAATGGAACAATTTTTTTCTCAGAAACTTTTGACATTGCGAAATGCAGAGTTGCCCCATACTCCTCTTCAAAAAAATCAGATTACTGCATCAACGGTGAACCTTTCTTTTCATTTCTAAGTGAATTCAGTTCATTTCAAGCAAATTGGAAAAGGAGAGCAGTCTCACCTGCTTCATGCCTTGTGAAACTTTAGGTGAAACATCAGAACCGTCTTCTGGAGCTCTGTTCTTGTCTGGAAAGCTACAGTGGCAGAGACGCAAGCAAGAAGAGTTAACATTGATAGATTGAAAGAGGCAAAATTTGGAGGAGCCAGCCATTGCAAGATTTTGTTAGTTTCGAGATCAAGCTCTAATCCTCCTTATTGTTACACCAAAGTTATCAGAAGTAAAAAAAGCCTTGTGGAGATTCTAGGAAAAAAAATTGGGTACAAGCTAAGGTCGCATAACCAAATTCTAACAAGCCCGACTTCAAAAATTTCACCACACGAGAAAGAGTTTCTGCAAGAATAAATATCAGGGGAGGACTAAAGAACAAGAAAGAAACCCAGATACAGGTTTACGTGTGGTCACACTATGTGCGATCAAGAAAGTCTGCAAGTTCCCAATTTTTTCACATGAACCACCCATCTCAGTCAGAAGCATTCCCAGTAAAAGAGAAGCATCAAGCAATAAAAGCATGAACAGAGATTTTTAACTGCAGGCCATTAAGCACTCGCAATGATTGCAAAGTAACAAAGAACATTTAATGCCTACCTCTTCGACCGCTTGTGCCTCGAAGACGCCGTGAGTCCCAAGAACTTAATCTCTCCAACCTTCTCAAACCCCATCTCTCTGAAACAAAACAGCCACAGGGCAAAACCATGGTTCAGTAATAAATGCCTAAGCAAAGCATATTAACAAAAAAAACAGAGCAAACAACAAAAAGAGCTCACATTACCGTCTCCAACAGAAGGAAAAGAGCAGAGACGAAGATGAGCCCCAGACGCGCGAATCCAAGGACTAATAAATGGGCTTCCGCGAAACCCGGATTAGGCTACAAAGGCTCTCACTCGTCTTCTTGCGTTAGAGCAAAACAAGATACAGAGAGCTCCAAGATTGAACACCCGCAGAGCGATCATTGCACAGTACTTATTCACCAGCGGACAAGCCACGGAGAGTCAGAACTTAAAAAACAGAGCTGGGAGCCTGTGACTGTTCATGTACATGAAAAACCCGCAAATCCTGCTAAGCAAAAAGAAAAGATACCAACTTTCTCCTTTTGACCACGGAGCCTTGTTGCGTTAAGGGGAGACTTGTGATGATATATGGAAGTAATGTGTATGACTCTCTGCCTGACTTTTGCAATGGAGGAGGCCCTCTTCCTCTTTTTCTTTTGCATTAAAAGGAGAAAACCAGCTCGTGGGGAGGCTTTTTAACTACAGAAGGGAAAGAAAAAAACAAAGAACAAAAGGAAAGTTCAGCAGACATAAAATAAAAATAAAAATAAAAAGTTTAGTAGACTCGAAGAAACGTCAAATGGGTCCAAACGTTGACAAACTACACATAACCAGAGATCTAAGGGGCAAAAGGACAGGAGGATTGAAAAAGGAAAATGCCACTGAGCATTTGACTGTTAGGCTCAAGAGAGATATGTAATATAAAACAGAACATGAATATTATATGGAATTACATCCTCAAGGCTGATTTACAAGATGTAACGAAATACGGACGTGCATTTAAATACGTCGTATCGTATTCCACACTCGATAAGCATACGTGGAATTCGTACATCCATTCGGTATATCGGACATTATTTTAATATCTATTTAAGGAGGACTCAAATTTCCACAGCCTGTGCTCTTCTTGTTGGAAAACAAGTGGGAGTTGGTGACCGGCCCTCCCCCCCATCTTTGTCTCACACTGCTCCGCATGAGATCTATCGTCCATTTTTTTAGTGGAGAATGCCTTTTTCTTCTTCACTTTGTTGAAAATTGTTGAGTCCGAAGCTCTCGAGGTGATGAAGACTGCATTTTGGTCCACAAAATGACAGATTGCATGTCGGACATTAAATCTGTCTTTTCTCTGCTAATGCATTTTGTATGGTTATCGGATGCAACCGACGGGCCAACATAATGGATCGAATTTGCTCTCAAGAACCACAAAGAAAAGTTTGGTGATGTATCACGATCTACTGAGGAAAATCGAGTCGTATATCGAAAATATTCTCAACCCAAATTACGAATATCATTATGTCTTGCAAGCTTCGAGTTGCTGGAAGATTTCCATCAAAGAATGCGACTTCTCGAAGGCATTTCTCATGAGCGTTGTAGCATTAGGTTTGTCCTTTGCTTTGACCTTTACTCTAGTTTACTGTTTATGAGGAAATATATATTTCTACCTCAGTTGTGCAGCAACGGCATCCCAGAATTGGAGATGGGGAAAGTTTTAAAGGGCCAAAGACAGGGAAAAACAACAATTAGAAGAGGAAAAGCAGGGCTCTCCTCAAAAGGGACGAAAGGTGATTCGATGAGAAAAGATCCATAGGATGCTCCAAAGGGAATTGAAGTTTTGGGGGGGTTTTCTTGTCCATTGAAAATTGGAGATACCCACATTGTCCTCCAGCATCAAAGAGACTCATGTTTGTCACAGAATCCATGAAAAATATAAAAAGAAAATTTTGGGGCTTGACCTTTGCCAAGATCGAGGCCCATGGAAAAGTTGGGTGATATAATAATAATAATAATAATAATAATAATAATAATAATAAGGGTGATGAAGCTGGCCGGAGTCTCCTTTTCTTGTCGTGACTCTGACCTTACTGAGATAAAATAAAAGCATCTTTTTTCTATTGCAAGGAGAGAGAGAGAAGCGAGAAGAGAGAGCGAAGCGAGAAGAGAGAGAGAGAGAGAGAGAGAGAGAGAAGTGGTTTTGCTTAAGGGATACTTTTTTTTTTTTTGTCATATTGTTATTAGTGGAAGCCTTTTTGGATGAGATTGGAGCCAAATATAGTAGCCAATTGGCAGGTCACATTGTGTTTTACTTCTTTTTTTGGATAATACAAAATAACCGAGCGGAATGATCTATGCTAACAACCATCTCTAGATATTTCCAAAAAGATCTCACGCTAATCATAAAATTTTCGAATTAAGTTATAACCACTCCATACCGATTGTACTTAGAAGATCTAGGTTAACTAATATGTTATCAGTCAAAGAGCTTCTCCACATGGAATTTGCGCAGCTAAGTAAGGTGAAACAAGTCTTTCAAATGTTATATAAATTAAACACATGATCTCATGGATGATAGAATGACCCTTTCATCACTACGACAATCACTTCAATGATGCATCGAAAGTGTGTTTTCTTTTAGGGAGGTAAGAGGCCATTTCTTTTGTGCCTGAAGAGGAAAAAGAAAATTACTCCCTCCAAAACCAATCAAATTAATACCTTATTAATCAGAATTTAGAAATATTAGTGAAAGAAAATGTTGATCCCTATACTTGTTACCCGCAATTTGAAATCCCATACTTTATAAAAGTGTCTATATTTCATCCTTTGAGGACACAAACTCGTTGATGATGTGGGTTGGAGCTCTCTCTTGCCCCTGTGACATGGTCTCTCCCTCCCCTTCTCCCTCCCCAGACCAAACAGAAGACCACAACCACCGTGTGATGCGAGAAGGAGACTGTGGCCGCCGAGCCGGCTACCACGACCAACGATGGCGCCGGCCATTGCAGCCGCAGGAGGTGGAGACCAACGCTTGATGGCCCCTGTTGTCGTCCCTATCACCCCTGAGTCCATCCCCTTAAAGAAAACATTCTTAAAGTACAGGAAAAATGGAAAGAGATCGCGCGCTCGCTGTCAAGTGACGACCACCACCGCGTGCCCCCTCGAAAGGAACTCAAATTTGGACGAAAATGGACGCTGCTCATCTCCCATAAGCTTTAAGTAACGGTCGCCTCAACCTGCCACAAGCATACAATCACCACAATAGGACACCACCTGTGGTTTCCCTCCACCGCCCCTCCCCTAAAATTATTTCTAAAAGATGACTGTTTATATCGCTTACAAAAGCATATTAAAAATCATTGTCCTTATCAATAAAAATATTTAGGTATAGATTTTATTCATCTACCATAGTAATAAATTAATGCATATGTATCAAGAATTGATTTGATTAAAACACAACTGTACCTTGTAGTCACATGATTTTTATATGATATGTGAATGGAAATTGACATATTGGGGAATGGAGAATGGAGAATTCATGAATGGTAAGACTATTCTAATTTGTAGTCCGGAGGCAATAGCCTTTGCAGCGGAGGTCTAAAGTGAAAATTGACTTTATTCTTCAAGATTTCTTTTATGTTTTCCTTCGATTTCTGGATCACCGTCACATGGAGACAGATTGTGGCCCCAGGAAGATAATTAATTTGTTTCCATATTATTCTTAATTGCTTAAAAATCAGAATCTTATTTCACTGAGATTCTAATGCACAGAGTCCCATATCATAAATATATATACTAGGTTAGAACGCCTAGCCATAGTTTCTTGTATTTATCAGCCATGCTTAAACTAAACAAGAGTTTGTTAATCGACATCTTTTGGCTGCTAACGTGAAAGATGCTACGCAGTCCTAGCATGCGTAATATGGTCTTTTGCTGCTTCTTTTGCAATGACACAAAGTTACCAGTTGCTATATTTCCATCAATAGGAATCATTAAAAATTCGAGTTAACAGTTTTCATGGACAATGTCAGGCAAATGAATCCAACATGACAATGGACACATGTTGCCACATCAACTAGAAGCATAGCCATGCGCGCCACCCCTGTCGGGATTTTTAGTAGTTGTAAAGAGAAAAATCTAAGCCAATGTATTTTTGGGTCCCTAATATAATTGGAGAACATTGACAGAGTGAAAAAAAAAAGTTTGGGATGTTAGTTTTCCACATAGAAGAGTTTAGGATTTTTTTGTGGGATCATCCTAGATATTTAGGTTAATCTTTGTAACAAAACAAATCACTTGCGTAGCCCCAAAGAATATAATAAAAGGATAAATGTATTTGAAATTTTAAGATTTATCAGAAAAATGTAATTGAGTCATAAAACTTTCAAAAAGTGTAATCAAATTCTAAAACTTGTCAAATTTCTACAATCAAATCATTTTATTCACTCAATCTAATTTGGCTAACGGAAAATGTTGACGTAACTTTTTTTTTTTTTTTATGATTTTCACTCATCTGCTTTCTTTTTCTTTTTTGTTCCATTTTTTTTAATTTAGCTTATAATTTAACTCAATTTAGCTAAAATTTGGGTTAAAAAAAATATTTGGACCAAAATAATGTCGTTTTAACCTTTTGCTTTATTTTTAACCACCTCGTGCTACATACGAAAGAGAATATAATAAAAAAAAGTATTTTTCATTAGCCAAGGTTGGATAGAATTAACAAAATGACTTAATTTTACCAATTTGATAAATATGATTTGATTGCATTTTTTAAAATTTTAGAATTTTATTGAACTTTCATGATAAAATTTAGAATTTTTAGTATACTTATCTTTTTAATAATGCTAGGAGGGGTCTTATTGTATTTAACACCGGGATATGTTGGCTTAGAATGCTTGGTTGGTCGATGTGAAGCCGCTGCTGCATTATTGATTTAAGTTTCTTTTCATTTGGCTAGTCCATTCTGCATTATGTAGTGATTGAGATCGACGAGCGCCTCGATCGAATAAAGCCAAACTCCACTAACGCATCCGACTCTTTATCGCCTGTTCATGCCTTCCTTTTCTGCCCCATCCGAGCCTGTTCATGCCTTCCTTTTCAGCCCCGATTTGTTTATTCATCTCACTGTGCGTTGGAGGGAGAGAGAGAGAGGAGCGTGGAATCCCACGAGAAAGAAACAGGAAAAGCGAACTTTCCAAGGACATTTGGACAAGCGAGTCAATGCCAATCATAACCAGCGAAAGCGAGCAAAACACCGCAAAAACACCTCCCTCTCTCCCTCTTCCCTCCCATGGTGTCCAAATGGAAATGGATGGGGACTATATCCTCATAGGACCACAGGCTCCTGAATGCATCAAAAGAAATGAAGAAGAATATCCCAAAATGAAAACGAAACCAGATAAAAAATGCTCAAACTTCCCTGCCAGTTACAATTTACAGCCGACCGTTACCTTTCTAAAAAGAAAAAGAAAAGATAATTCATCATATTTGATATTTTTTAGGATGGAGGTTTTCTACATATTCTCAAGAGATCATTTCTCCAAGACACTACTTAACTTCAATATGTAATGTCATACGCAATCAATGTTTAAGAATTTCAAGAATAACTATTTTGGGATATGATATTCTATATAAGAATTATAAAGATGAAATTTAGATGACAAGTTATTATGGGAGATTGAGTCCGTAAAACACCATGGAAGTGCCTTTCTAGAATTCCTTGCAAAATTGGTGATTACTATATATCATGGCAAGGTGACCAATTGGGATAAAGATCTTTGATTTGGTTGCCATGTCATTGGATTGGATTAATCCATTCATTTAGTTGAAATCAATCAAAACTTTTGTCACATTAGTGCAACCTATAAAGGTTAATCCATTCATTTAGTTGAAATTAATCAAAACTTGTGTCAAATTAGTGCAACCTATAAAGGTTTATGACTTACGTTGGTTTCTCGTTTATGGCCTTGAACAAGCTGCGGTACATTTGAGCTTCCCCTAGCCCCAACATTTGAGCTTTATGTTTGTCTTGGTGCCTCCTCAGGTGGTCCATTTCACCTCCAAATTTGGCAAATGACTCATTCCCACAAATCGTGCACACCACCAAATTATCATTAAAGATGACTTATTCCAAAAAATAACGGATGCTCGTCACCACGAAATTTGCACTACATCATACAGGATTTGCTAATTGCTAGCATCAAGGGCAAGGGTTTCGCCAAGAGGAGGGGTGTTGACCCACTATTGCTTTTACAACTTCCCATGATCCGTTATTGCCCTAGCAATTGCGAATAACCATATGGTTATTGTGTTCTCATCATTGTCATCATGGAATTCTTATTGTTGCTTGGGTGGAGTGAGCACATTGGGAATTTTCTAAGTCACCAGGGGCAGTGAAGGAATCGAAATGCCACTGCTTGCCTAAAGGTATTAGCTCACCATCCAGGAAGCAAGTTAGACAGCGTTGTGGTCAATTATTGGCCAAAATAGCTAGGGAATCACGTATAAAGTGGGATTTCATTAGAAAGTCAAAATCTTTGAAGAATTTGTAGGAGAGGAATATAGGTGAAAATGAGCGAGATCTCTAATCTATAAGAAAATCTATGCATTTTTTAGGCCCCATTTTATTTTGTTTCCCAATCATTGTACTCGGCTTGCCAGTATGAAGATTCAAACCTAGATCAGCCTAGGCTCATCTGGGCCAATGGCCTGGGGAGTGAAGGTGCCATGCTTGGCACGAACCTTTTTTGCTAAGGGGTCACGAGACTCATCGTGCCAGGCCAAGCCATGAACAGTTCATTGGCCATCTCTAGGCTCGAGTGAGTCATCTGATTTTGCTCTCTCATTCGTCTCCTACACTCACTTATTAGACGTTGGATATGCACCACAAGTCCACCAAACACCTTTAAAAAAAAAAAAAAAAAAAAAAAAAAAAAAAAAAAAGCATACTACACACCCTCTCTCTTCCTTCTCTACTCTTCCTTGACCCACTATATTACTGTTGTCTGCCTTCAGCTACCATGCCTTGAGAAACCACGTGCTTGCCGCCATAGGTGTGCTCCACCATCCATGATCTTACGACGGAGACGACAATGGTGATGAACCCTGAGGATCATCCCGATGTGGCCTTGGCTCGTGCAACGGATCTCTTGATTGGAATGAAGATCTAGGATTTCGTTGGCCTCAGATCAAGGCCAATCCAGGGCTGGCTTTGGTATCTACTGTTGTCGTGGGACTAAATTCTCGAAATCTTGTCTACATTCAGGGTAATCTACAAGGATCCATTTCTCAAGTTCATCATAGAGTTGTTGTAGCACACCTCCTTGTAATCCATGTTCATTGCAAGGATCCATTTCTCAAGTTAGGATCCCCAATCTGTATACTCCAAGTTCCTAGAATTTTTCTCTATTCTAAATTCGAGGTAACCGAGCAATTCCATCGGTGATGCGTGTACCAGTGCGATACATGATGCAAGTTCAAGTACCATGTGCAAAATCAGAAACTTAGCAATGGGGCGTGCTTCCACGCTTGCCAAAAAAGTAAAAATACTTAACGGAAGATTTTGTCAATATATGCACTAAAAACTCGAATGAACTAAATAAGGATTTAAAACCGAATCGAAGTGAATTCAATTTTTTTTTTTTGCGCTTATCTTATTTTATGCCTTTGATTCTAATTGAGCGTTTAATTTTATCAACTTCAGCTTTTTCAAGGACTGAAATCAATATCTAATGATAAAGTCGCTTAATAGACTGAAGTTTCAATGTAATAACAATTGCTACAATTCCAACTTGCATGTAGTTCTTCATTTCGAAAAACCGACAACGTTGCACGTAAGTCAACATAACATTAAAACATAAACAACCAACAAAGGTTCGTTAAAAAAAAAATAATAATATGACAACATTTCAGCCTGTCCAAAGTAATAAACCTAGGTGGTCTGGTTTTGGAAAGAAATCAAACCCAAATCAAATTGGACTGAAATTTTCAATTCAGTTCGGTTCAATTTAACAATTTAAAGCGTATTATTGGTGCTAATGCTAGAGATAGTGGAAATCTTCAAATCAATGTCTGTTAGATAGGGGAATGAGGGGGGAAATTTTTCAAAATCACCTCCCAAAATGGAGATGTTGCTGGATTTCATAATGAGAAAGATTTTGTTGAAAAGCAAATGTTGCAATATTTTTAATAGATAGTGGAGCTAAAAAATGAGGGAAGGTTATCGTTATTGGTGAATTTGGCAGTTTCCATTAAAGATAGGAGGAGCAGTAATGCGATGGCTAAGCATACTTCTCCTCTGGCTAACTTCTTTTCATAGACGATTACTTGATTTAAAATTAAGGGAGTACGGTTTGGATTTAGTTCAGATCGGGGTTCGAAAAAATATATATATGAAAGAAAATCTAGCCAAATTGTAATTTGGAAGCAAACCCAAACAGGCGGTTCGATTTTACTTGTAATCCAACCAAACCATTTTTTTTAAAAAGTAACTTCATCAAGAACATAATAATTTTTGTGGTAAACATTTAACTGTTTCATAGATTCACACAAAATGAAATCTAAGCTCCATTAGAAATAAAAGACAGGTTTCTCACAAATAAATGATAACAGGAAGCTTTAGTAAAAATAGTCGGTACCGTGTAGTTTCATACTTCAGTTTGTTTAAAGAAAATGGGCCTTAATTCCCTTAAAAGAAAACCCCGACCTTAGTTTCAATTTCAAAATTCCTTGAACTTATTATTTTTTTTTTATAAAATGGAAACCAACTTTCACTCTAATTCCAAACTTGCTTCCATCACTCTTAGTTCAACAGTTGCTGTTAGTCATTTGACAGCATTTTCACGTTAGCAATAAATCCTCGTCAGCAAACTGACGCAGAAAAACCGCTCCAAAAAATAAGGTCGTTCCATGCTCTGAAAATTAGGGAAATTAGAAGCAATGAAATGAGCGAGTGCAAGCCTATGAGATAGTGGGAAATAGGAAGAGATCGAGAGCTTTGGAGTTTGCAACTCGATCAATTCACAAACGAATTTCTCCTATTCACGATCAATTCTTTCAAGTGAAACGAGTGTCTACCAAGAGCCTCGTTCATGGCAGCAAAGGCTAACGTGTGGAGGATGGAGAAGCTTGCTAGCTCCGGCTTCGCAACTTTGAGAGTAAGTTCGATACATAGAGAACACAAGATTTTAGAGAAACTGAAGAAATTACACGCCCCCCCCCCCTCCCCTTCCCCAAAAAATCCTCAAGCCCTAATTTCTTCTAATTTTCTAACTTTTATCTCAGATTTTTGCTGATTTTATAAAACGAAAAATCCACACCTAAAATTATATCATCCCCACCCCAACCCCCTTAAAAATGTAGCCCCCACCTTTCCATGATGGAAGAGTAGAAATTGGAACTATTTCTAAAAGTTAGTGTGTTTTTTCAACAAAAAAAATTGAGGCTACAATTGCAATTGGCCAAAAAGGTGGACACCTTTAGGTAATTAGGCCAAAGAAAATGTTAAGACTATAAGATTTCGTGGAATCATTTACTAATAATTTTAAAAGATTAAGCAAATAGATGAATGTGTGATTCGATATTCAAATACTTTCACAATCCTTCAAGTGTGTACCCTAAACTTTGGCATGAGATTAAAATGTGGAATATATAAGAGGGGAGATATATTGAAGCATGAAAGTATTTGAACTTAAGAAATTTCACTCTCATTCTATATAAGATGAAGACATTATTTAACATTTAAATATTTTCACGTAGACCAAACATAGATTGCAGAAAATAATCTAATTCGGTTTGTGAACCAAATTGCGTAGTAAATGATCTACCATGAATAAGTTTGACAATAGACTTTTGTTATTTGTCATCTTTCTTTCTAACTTTCGATGTAACTTTCACGAATTGTATGTTATATTTTGCAATGCCTGTAATATCGTTGTACTATTTTATATGTTGAACCAATTTGTGTTAGTAGTAAGGCATTGCTTGTTAGTAGAAAATGAACAGTTTCAAAAAATATTTTTCTGAGAATGATTGCTTGTATCAATTGAAATAATTAGTCAATAAAAAATATTTTAATTGTTAATAAAAATTCATGTCTAAATATTTTCACGTACACAAAAGTACTCTTCGTCTATTCATTTTATAAGCGATACAAATAATCATTTTCAGGAAAAATATTTTTAAATTATTTATTTTTTGCAAAATAAATGTACCTAAACTATAATGCGTGTGATGTACGAAATGAAATCTACCCGGTTTGTCTTTTCCCCAAACTCCGATGTCAATATCAACATTGCTTGTGTCTCACTCACGGGTTTCTGTCTCCCGATGTTTCCATGCGAAACGTCAGCCATTTGTGCACTAAATTCAACTTTAGAAATTCAGTTTTCATCGTATATTGAGCGAACCAAATCAACGGCGTATCAACGAATGCACCGCGTGATCGCATGGTTCCCACGCCTATTTTATTGTCCACGAAGATCGACACATCATTCTTCAAGTCGAAGATTCCGAGGACGATATTACCCATAAAAAGAAAAAATAATAGTACAGTATCCGAACAACATCTACTCCAACGTTTGACTGCAAAGATTTCAAAATTAGGGTCATTAAATTATTGTCACACATATGCTTTTTCGTTAATGCCAGTTCATTTGAAGTCGTGCAAGGAAAAATTAACCGGTGGTACGCAATTTGATGCGCGCATCATGTGCATCTAAGTCGTTAGATTTGGTGGTTCCCGTTTAAAGACCGGTGATACTTGATTTCATTGTGCAGAATAATGCAAAGCACATGGATAATTACAACAACAAAAATATAAACTTACCGTACGGATGTTAATTTGCTCATAAAATTTTTAATTTGAATTTTTTAGTTGAAGAAATTTTCAGTCATTACTAAAACGATACAAGCAAGGATTTATAGAAAAACCCAAAAATCACCACAATAAAGCTAGCCCACAAAGTTGCTAGAAACTATAAGGTATATCATTAAAGCACAGTCAGTAGAGGTAAGCATACACTCATCCTTCAAAAATAGATTTGTGATTGTATCCAAGCAAAAGTATCGGTGGCTGATCACCAATTGACACATCATTATTAGTGATGAACATGTGCTGGAATCTCTATTTGTAGTTACAGCTTTACTTTTCGACGGTATAAGACCATCACCAAATGAAGACAATAAAAAAACATATTTTTTGGTTAAAACAAAAAGAAATGTTGAATAAGTTCAAATTTAACACTTGTGAGAGTGAGCCCTTTAAAATTACAAGATATTAGAATTTCAAACAAAAACATATTGAATAAGTACATATTTGACATTGGAGTTGTTGTGGACACCATTGATATTGGAGGTGCGATATTTATTTATTAAAATTCCTAGTTCTAGAATTAGATTAGAAGAGAAAAGCTATCAGATTTATGAGATTGGGAGAGCAAAGTTCTTAGATCTAGATCCAGATTGGGAGAGTAAAGTAAGAAATAAAAGAAAATAGAAGGAAAAGCAACCGAAGAAGGAGGGGAATGAGAGAAACTTGACCTATCTAGTCTTAAATATTTTGACGATTTTGCCAATATAGTAATTCTACACAATTTTGGTCGAAAATTATTGATATTGACACCGACTATCTTATGCAGCATGGATGGTGCTTATGTTAAGGAAAAAGAATATAAAAAGAATATAAAAAAATTATAAGATTTTTTGAAAAAATTTTAAAAATGTAAAAGAATATCCACTTGATCAGCATCTACATCAGTAATTGTTGATCAAAATTGGTCAAAAGAATTACATTAATAAATTATTAAAAAATTTATGACTAAATTGGTCATATTAAAAAATTTGGTACTGAAATGGCATCCACACAAGAGATGTAGAAACTTTTTGGTATTTTCTCACAAAGTACATTCGTCCAATCCATAAGGTAAGCCTTTGCCTTAACGTAGTTTCTAGCAAATTCTTTGAGTAAGAAAGTATTTTTTTATTCATTTATGTGGAATGATATGATGAATACGCATTACCTTCAAAATGAAAATATTATCTTGGTAGGTAATACATCCAGTTCTATAGTCAATGACAAATTCATATATCTTCTCGTGTGGAGCAACTGGAACATTGATTTCGTGACCTCCACGCCGACGACCATCCTCATGTTAGGTATCCTGCTCCTTTCGAGTTCTCGAGTTTCAACCAGTTGTGCACCTCCAATGCCAATTTAAATAAATAAAAAAGAAGCAATTGATGAGGCCACAATTCTTAACAATAATAGAGGAGTTATACAGGTCGCGTTATCGGAGTCCGTCTCCATTTATTATAAGACCCTCTCACATCGGTCCTTTTCATGATTATTATGTAAGCAAGCGCAATACAAAAAGTGGTTGGTCGGCGCCGAGTGCATAACGTGCCGGTAGCATCGGTTGCTCGTCTCGTTGTGCTTGAACAGGCGGCCGGTATGGACCGTTGCATTGGCTAAGCTTCTACGAGCCTTCGCCGGCCGGACATTTCAATGCTATATTTCTCTTGATGCCTCCTTAAGTGGCGTGTCCTAATCTTCGAAAATCGATAAATATGTGCTTCTCAAGTATCGTGCACACTGCCTTCTTCTAAATATAAGGGGGGAACCCGCCTTTTAAGTTGTTGAATTATGTCTCGAGTTTTCGCTGGAAAAGAGGAAATATAAAATAAAATATATTTAAGGAAAATTTCTTCTTGCGGAAACTTGCGGAATCCGAATTGGAAAAGAAGAATGAAGCCGTGAAGCCTCTGAACGTGGATGATTAATGGTGGGGCCCAAGGTCAAAGGTTTGACCTTGGGCAAACTCTACACACGTTCGCCGTGAAGTACTCCATGCGTAGGAATTCAAAAGTGGTGGTGGGCCTTTGACTTGGGCCCACATATATAAAAGAAGCAGAGAGTTTCTTCTTGACTTAGGGTTCTGCACATACGAGCGTCCAAGGAAGAACGTAGCCGCACAAGAGAACCCACGTTCACGCGAACGTCCGCCGAATTCCTACGTACGTGAGAAGACGTCCACGCCGCTTGAGGAAGATCTGCAAGATCTTGAAGCCTCGCGAAGCCGTACGTAAAGAGTTTTGAGCGTGGTAATTTGTGCTGTGAGTTTATTCCCAATCGAGTTGTTATTTATACACTTAGGGTTTGGGGTTAAATCTAGGTGTACGAAACACTTGAGCGATTGAGAGATTGTAAACTCGATTCTCCGATTTTTAGTGGATTATTTGCTGCTGGCTCTCCCGTGGACGTAGGTACCGATACTTGGGACCGAACCACGTAAATTTTGGTGTCCCGATTTTCTCGTTTAATTCTCTGGCGATTTCGCGTTGACGTAATTTGCAAGATCCTATCGTTTCCGCGTATTATATCCCAACAATTGGTATCAGAGCCAAGTTTGGATTTCTTGATTTTGATTTGGGGCTTTTGCTTGTCTGATTATTATCTGGAAATTCTGTTATTGCAATTATGTCTGAAAGGAAATCTGAGATTGAGAAGTTTGATGGGAGAAATAACTTTGTGTTATGGAGCATCAAGATGCGGGCTTTATTGACAACACAAGGTTTGGCCAAGGCACTAGATGGTGAAGAGGAGTTGCCGATTATAATGAAAGCCTCAGAGAGGGTAGAGCTTATGCAAAAAGCAAAGAGCATAATCCTGTTAAATTTGTCGGATGAAGTCTTACTAGAGGTTATTGAGGAGAAGGATGCCGCGTCATTATGGGCAAAACTTCAAACACTCTATGTGAAGACAGGTTTGAACAATCGCTTGTATATGCTAAAGAAGATGTTTCAATTTAGATATACTGAAGGTACGTCTATCAGAACCCACCTAGATGAATTTAATAAACTCATGTTGGATTTGAAGAACGTCGGTAAGATACTTGATGATGAAGAGCAGGGCATGATGTTGTTAGCCTCTTTACCAGAGTCATGGGAGCACTTTACTGATTCGCTGTTGCAGGGGCGTACTACAATTACCTCGGAGGAGGTAAAGTCCGCCTTATTCTCTAAGGAGTGGCGAGAAAAGTTGCGAGATGACGGTCTCGCGAAAGGAGCAGCGCAAGCACTGACGATTCGGGGTAGAGAACAACATCGAGAGCCTAGTAGCAGCAGAGGTAAAAGCAGATCGAAATCACGCAATAGAAAGTCCAAAGGACGCGTGAAGTGCTTTGAGTGTCATGAGGAGGGGCACATCAGGAGAGATTGTCCAAAGCGGAGAAATAAAGTTGATAAGCAGAATGCTACAAGTAACGTGGCAAACGTTGCTGAGGGGAGCAATAGGGATGCAGAAGCTATCTTATGTGTGACCGCTACTTCGTCAGGAGACGAATGGGTGCTAGATTCGGGGTGTTCTTATCACATGACGCCTCATAAGAACTGGTTTACTACTTACCAAGCTGCAGATGGTGGTAGGGTTCTTTTGGGGAATAATGCGATGCAAGGCTGTGGGGATAGGGACAATCCGGATCCGGATGCACGATGGGGTGGTTCGCACATTGACAGATGTGAGGCATGTACCGGAGCTCAAGAAGAACCTTATTTCTCTGGGGACACTCGATGACATCGGGTGCAGGTACACCGCTGAAGGTGGAGTACTAAAAATCTCTCGAGGTGCTATGACAGTGATGAAGGGAAAGAAAGTGAATACTCTCTATCATCTACTGGGAGAGACCGTGACTGGAAGTGCTGCTGTTTCATCAGGTGAGTCAGACTCTAATTTGACTCAATTATGACATATGCGTTTGGGGCACATGAGTGAGGCAGGTATGACGATGCTGAGTGAAAGGGGGTTGTTGAGTGGTCAGAAAACAGGAAAGCTGGACTTATGTGAGCACTGCATCTATGGGAAGCAGCATCGAGTTAAGTTTACAACAGCTATTCATTCGACCAAACGACCAGTCGAATATATTCATTCAGACGTCTGGGGCCCGTCTTCAGTTCCTTCGAAAGGAGGTGCTCGATATATGCTGACTTTTATCGACGATTATTCGAGGAATGTATGGGTATACTTTCTGAAGCACAAATTTGAAGTGTTTGATCGGTTCAAGAAATTTAAGGCATTGATTGAGAAGCAGTTAGATAAGCAAATCAAGTGCTTGAGAACCGATAATGGCATGGAATTCTGTGGTAAAGATTTTACTGAGTTCTGCGAGAAAGAAGGTATTGTAAGACACCGCACAGTACCTGGGACACCACAGCAGAATGGCGTGGCAGAACGGAAGAACAGAATCTTGCTTGAGCGAGCTCGATGCATGCTTTCGCATGCAGGACTTGGCAAGGAATTTTGGGCTGAAGCAGTGAACATGTCGTGTTACCTGGTAAATCGATCTCCATCGTCTGCTATCGAGTGGAAGACTCCTGAGGAAGTATGGTCGGGGAAACCTGTTGATTATTCCGGATTACGAATATTCGGATGTCCTGCGTATGCTCATGCGAGTGATGGTAAGCTTGAGCCGAGGGCAAAGAAGTGCATATTTCTGGGTTATGCACAAGGGGTGAAAGGCTACCGGTTGTGGTGCACCGATCCCAGATCACCCGGTTTTCTAATCGCGAGATGTAATCTTCGACGAGACCGCAATGCTTCAACGGAGGAGTTCGAGACACAACAAGCGAGAGAAGACAGATCATGGTGTCATAAGTGAGGTGGAGCCTCAGGTGGAGACTCCGGAGACCTCAAAGGTAACAGAGGTTGAGACTGCAGATGAAGCCGCAATTCCTGAAGTCGGTGATAGTGAACAATCAGCAAAGCCGCAGCAGACTATAGCCGCAGATAGAGAGAGAAGGCAAATTAAACCACCGGTACGGTATGGTTATACAGATATTGCTTATGCATTAATTGTAGGTGATGAGGTGGAGACAGATGAGCCTTTGTCTTACTCTGAGGCGATGGCTAGTTCAGAGTCGTCGCAGTGGCTAGGAGCTATGAGTGAAGAGATGGAATCTCTCCATCGAAATCAGACATGGGAGCTGGTCAAAGTACCAAAGAGCCAAAAGATTGTCGGAAGTAAATGGGTCTTCAAACGGAAAGAGGGCATTCCTGGTGTCGAGGCAGCGAGGTATAAGGCGAGACTTGTGGCGAAAGGGTATACACAGCGTGAGGGCATTGACTACAATGAGGTGTTCTCTCCTGTGGTAAGACATACTTCTTTTCGTGTTTTACTTGCCTTAGTTGCTTCGCAGGATCTTGAGTTAGAGCAATTAGATGTAAAAACTGCGTTTCTTCACGGTGAGTTGGAGGAGCAGATTTACATGAGGCAACCGGAGGGATTTGCTATTCCGGGTAAGGAAGATCATGTTTGCTTGTTAAAGAAATCTTTGTATGGGCTGAAACAATCTCCTAGGCGGTGGTATAAACGTTTTGATGCTTTCATGGCTAGTCAAGACTATGCAAAAAGTCAGATGGACAGCTGTGTTTACTTTAGGAGATTGGATGATGGTTCTTTGATTTATCTACTCTTATATGTTGATGATATGCTGATAGCGATTAAGGATATGTCGATATTGATGTGCTTTGAAGAGGCGGTTAAATGCTGAATTTGAGATGAAAGATTTAGGTGCGCAAAGAAAATTTTGGGTATGGAGATTTTGCGTGACAGACGGGAGTTTTACGTCTGTCTCAAAAGAAATACATTGAGAAGATTGTGGCGCGTTTTAACATGCAGTCGGCAAAATCTGTAAGTACACCTTTAGCGAAGCACTTTAAACTTTCAGAAAAATTATCACCGCAGACTGAGGAGGAGGAGGAGCATATGTCCCGTGTTCCTTATTCTAGTGCCGTGGGTAGTATTATGTATGCTATGGTGTGCACTAGGCCCGATATTTCACAAGCTGTGAGCGTGGTTAGTCTCTACATGAAGCGTCCTGGTAAAGCTCATTGGGAAGCTGTGAAGTGGATCCTTAGATATTTGAAGGGGACAACAGACGTGGGTATAGTATACCGGAGGGACAGCAATGGCAGTGAGACCACTGGTTATGTGGATTCGGATCACGCCGGTGACTTGGATGATTGCAGATCTTTAGCAGGGTACGTGTTTACGCTAGCAGGTGGTGCAGTTAGTTGGAAGGCATCCTTACAAGATCACATTGCATTGTCTTCGACTGAGGCAGAGTACATGGCACTAACTTTTGTAGCGAAAGAGGCGATATGGTTACAAAGTTTGCTCTTGGACTTTGGGTTAGAACAGAAAAGTGTGGATATATACTGTGATAACCAAGGTGCGATATATTTGGCATATAATCCAGTTTATCACGAGCGAACGAAGCATATCAACATCAGGTACCACTTCATCCGAGATGTCTTAGCTAAGGGTATTGTTACTGTTAAAAAGATTACTACAGCAGATAACCCAGTGACATGATGACTAAGTCATTCTGACGAAGCTCAAGCTCGCTGAGCTCTATTGGCGTCTGTGGAGAGTGAGCGCCCGTTGGGGCGTTGGGAGCAAAGATGGATGATGAGCACTATAACTTAGCTTCAAACATCGAGCCAAGGTGGAGAATTGTTAAATTATGACTCGAGTTTTCGCTGGAAAAGAGGAAATATAAAATAAAATATATTTAAGGAAACTTGCGGAATCCGAATTGCAAAAGAAGAATGAAGCCGTGAAGCCTCTGAATGTGGATGATTAATGGTGGGGCCCAAGGTCGAAGGTTTGACCTTGGGCAAACTCGCACACGTTCGGCGTGAAGTCCTCCATGCGTAGGAATTCAAAAGTGGTGGTGGGCCTTTGACTTGGGCCCACATATATAAAAGAAGCAGAGAGTTTCTTCTTGACTTAGGGTTCTGCACATACGAGCGTCCAAGGAAGAACGTAGCCGCACAAGAGAACCCACGTTCACGCGAACGTCCGCCGAATTCCTACGTACGTGAGAAGACGTCCACGCCGCTTGAGGAAGATCCGCAAGATCTTGAAGCCTCGCGAAGCCGTACGTAAAGAGTTTTGAGCGTGGTAATTTGTGCTGTGAGTTTATTCCCAATCGAGTTGTTATTTATACACTTAGGGTTTGGGGTTAAATCTAGGTGCGGGAAACACTTGAGCGATTGAGCGATTGTAAACTCTGATTCTCCGATTTTTAGTGGATTATTTGCTGCTGGCTCTCCCCGTGGACGTAGGTACCGATACTCGGACCGAACCACGTAAATTTTTGGTGTCCTGATTTTCTCGTTTAATTCTCTGGCGATTTCGCGTTGACGTAATTTGCAAGATCCTATCGTTTCCACGTATTATATCCCAACATAAGTTTCCCAACTATTGGACATTTATGGTCGCAAAGCCTGTGTGGTATTTGGGTTTGTTGTTTTCCAACATCGGTAAAGGGGTTTCGCCGAGGGGAAGGGTGTTGGTGTCACCTTGGGGAGGAGTGGCGGCCTCATGTTACCCTAAATTTATGAATAATCATCCATATAATGTGTTTCGTCATTCTCGTTATGGATTTCTTGTCATTGCTCGAGTGGAGCGAGCGCATAATGAGTTTCCTATGTTCTTGTGCCAGTGAAGAAGTTGAAGTGTCCTTGTTAGCCGGAAGGTATCAACTCCCAGTTTGGGAAGCGAGTTGGATAGAGGTGGCGGTCTACTACAAAATTGATGTAGTGAGGAAACCGTATACATAATGTGGGAAATTGTTAGAAAGTTAAAAATTTTTAGAGAGTTTGTCAGAGAGGGATGAAGGCAAAAACATAAGTGAAAAATCTCTAATTTATAAGAAATTTTCTATTTTCCTTATAACTCGGTTAAGTAGTCGGCCAGCATTCCACGGTCACTGACCCATTGGCCAGACCAGGGCTTTGAGCTCCGTTTCTTATGTTTCTTTGACCTAATCATTGCACCTGAAAGAATTTGTACCAGCCTCGAGAGCAAAGGCGATGGCACCGTCGGCCATTGCTACTTCTTATTTGAGATATATAAAGGGAGAACGCATCATTTCCTAGCAATCTTGCTATTCTAACACCGAGATATAGGGACGACAAAAGTTCGTTACATAAGCACATGTATGGGTCGGAAAATGATGGAATTCCCGTCGGTATAAAGTGGGGGAACGAAATGACCAGCTCCCAATCGATTTTTGGGTGCGGCGACCGTCAAGAGCGATGGGCCATGGTGGCATTGACATTTTGGTGTCGTCTTTTCTCTTTCGAGGGATTAGAGCCAGAAAAGTGAGACGGTACGCCTTTAAAGCAATATATACGGCTCAACCACCTTTTTCTTTCGAGGGAATATCGCCCGAGCAATGATGGAATTCCCTATCATTTGTTAATCCTCTTTTTGGAGACGCCCTTTTTGACTTTTGGAGAGGGAGAGGTTTCATCAATTCTATCGGCAAGAGTCATAGCTAGGAAATAATTGGATCCAATCCGCGCATTTGTCTAGTTGTAGTATATAAAATTACTTATTCAATCACAAATTTATTATACCAATGCTAATTCAGTTCTAAACTTTATGAACTTTCTCAAATTCCAACGTAATTTCAATCAATTTTCACCAATAATCGCTAACGAGAGGTGGTCAAGTCATTATAAACTATCCTATGTGACATATCATCATATTAGTGTTTTCAACTAAAATTGATTGGAAAAATTATGTTAAAATTTTGTACAAATTGAAAATTTTAGAATTAATTCGATATCTGTACAATTAACATATTGGATAATTTCCTCATAGTTTTATAAAACAATCTAGGGTAAATTTGCACATCAAAGTTTCAATTGGATACTTTAAGAGCAATGAGCAGCATTGATTGTTGACCCACTTTGCCTTTACAAGTGCAAGCGAAAAAGTTTCATGCATGTTTTCTCTTTCTCCACTTTTATTAATTAATTAGTGCACGGTTCTTTTTCACGAAGTGCTAGAACAAGGGGAGCCAGAGCAAATATTCTCTACTGACTTTTTAACTTTCGACTCTTTTCGAGCAAATCCTCTTTTAGTCCTCTCTACTAATTAAAGGACCCAAAAGCAGAAATTTGAAAAGATAAAGGTTCCAAACAGAATTTGAGAGGATATGCAAACATATTAAAAAAAATGCAAATATTCTCTACTAAACTTTTTAAAAAAGAGACAGAAAGCAAAGCTATTATCTCCAACTCCCACTTTTGGTTGACATGCGTAGGTGGGTAAAGCTCGTAAGATAAACCACTACCCGAAAGCTAGAGTAAATAATAAAAATTAAACTGTTCAGACAGACATAAAGCACTTTTCATTTTTGCAAAAAAAGGGCATAAAAGAAAACAGAATTGACGAGAAAGTGCAATTGATGCTGATGATTCGCCATGGTTCGATTAGGGCTTTAGGTTGCTGGGGGGGACAGGAGTACCTAATACATATATTTCTGATATAATTTAATTGTTCTTTTTCTTTAAGTTAATTAAATTAATTAATTAGTTTTTTGATAGAGAGATCGTTTTCACAATTGAAAGTTGGTAAGTTTTTGCCTCGTCGATTGAGATCACGTGGGGTCTTGGACTTAGACGAGTTAGATTAAACGACTCACCTAAAAGCACTTGGAGGACTATAAACAGATCTCTCTCTCTCTCTCTCTCTCTCTCTCTCTCTCTCTCTCCCCAAAATAAAGAAAAATATTGTAAATTTTCGTTAGGTCAAATGGGGACTTTGTCAATGATTGAATGCAACACGGCCAAAAAATATAAATTTAGAAAACGATTAAATGCGATCTGTTTCTTATGAAGCACACAAAAATTTTAAGACTTAGCGGAGGAAGTGGATAACCATACTAAACTAAAAACGTGCTTGACTGGTCTAGAAAGCCTGGTTTGGAGAGGAAAAAGCCATCACACGCATGCCTTGTTCATGGCCTTGTCGAGACCTAGTAGTCATCACTGAGGTCGTGTCTGAGCGCATTGGTCGGGGCCCACATCATGTACTAGGTTGGGTCTTGACGTGGCCCGAGAGTCATGGCTAGTGCTGGGTCCGAGTGCATTTGATCGTGGTGGCAAGCGCATCGGTCCTGGCCCGGTGCATTGAACCCAAGAGGAAAATATAGTTTGGGACTTGGGAGTACTTGCCAAAGATATAGTTCTACATTTTTGTCCCTTGGTCAGATTAAGCAAACATGGACCTTAATGAGAGTTATAATGTTTTCCTCAGGTAAGCAGATACGAGAACGAAGATGGGTTATCTTGAATGGGGGAGAGGCCCAGGCCCAGCCCAGCCCAGGCCCATCTCCAAAGGAAAAGTCCGAATAATTTGCCAGAATTAGTCCAAATCTTGACCGAAATGTCATGAATGGGCTCGAATAGTCCATAGTGGTTGGCCAGGATGAGTTTAGGTGTTTCCGTGATGTTTGCTACTTTTCCTTTGTTCACACTTTTGCCCCTCGTTCTTTTGTGACATTCAATTTACCCCCTGATTTTGACATAACTATCTAAATTATAAGTTAATTTTAGTGGATTGTTTGCAACAAAAAGTGGTATTCATGTCCATTTCCCTGGGCTGCTTCTTCTTTCCTTCTAGCTTTTCAGTGCTCAACCCACTCAAACATCTTGATCTTTGGTTTGTTCTTTTTACCCTATTATGCTGAAAGAAATTACCTATCAGCTATCAATTTCGAGGACCAGTAAATATTTAGCTTTATACTACAAGCACCACCGTTTTTTTTTTTATAGGCCATTGTGTGTGCGAGGACCAGTGAATTACGACATTAGCTTCTCAAGTTTGTCAAATTAGGTATGAGTTAGTCTACCGTCCATAGCCGGTAGTCTAGATTCCACCATTTGTGGAATGTATTTGGAGATCCTGACTAAAGGTGTCAATAGTTTGATTAAAGCTGAGTCTAAAATTAGGGATATCCGATCCAAACTGAACCGAACATAAAGGTTACATGGCTTTTTCTGACTTGACCCACATAAACCTAGAACTGGAAACCCATGTCAGTTTGGGTTTTGTGGTTTGCGTGCTTGTTTGTTTTTTTTTTCTGTTTTTTTTTTTTTTTTTTTTTTTTTGGGGTGGGGGAAGGTGTTGTCTTGCTCCTCCACAAGTTAGTGGGAATCCTATGAAAAGCTGACGAAAGTGAACACCGTTACCTACAGTATTCGTCACAAAGAAGACGATGATGCCGAGAGAAACAATGCCTCAATTGCAGATCCTCTACAACAGCATTCTCACCTATCGCAAGATCTCGACGGGAATTCCTCATAACTCCTCTGGTCCATATCCCAAACCCTCACTCAAAGCACAAGCGCGTGAGCAAAGCAAATTAGAACTGAGTGAGATCCAAGCAAAAAAGATAAAAGAGAAGGCAAAATGAGAGAACGAACATATGCAAAATTACCCATCACGAGAGAGTAAATGAGGAGGTAGTTGTTCTTGAAGAAATTGTTGTAATTATTGCTAATAGATCAGTGAAAATAAGCAAAACAAAATACATCTTTTCAGTTCATGTATCTCCTTAATTTATGTATCTCTTGAGTTCATGTTGTTAGAATATTTAAATAGTAAAAGCACATTTATTTAATAACTTAAGTTTTTATACAGTTAGCAATAATCCTGCAAAATCTCAAATAGTATAAGAGCTTCTCCATTTTTTTTTTTTCCATTCTTATTTATCTTCTTCATTATAATATCTTCTTCCACGTCCTCTAACACCATTATCGCCAATGCTAGCTCTCCATTGTTGTTGGCCCCCTCCCAACCAACCTTTGCTCTTGACAATATATCTCATGTTCTCCAAATTAAGCTAGACCGCAACAACCGCCTTCTCTGTTGAGCACAACTTTTCCTTAATTTCATCTTCATGGACGTCTTAGTTTGTAGATGCCTCATATCCTAGTCCAACACCTACTATCATTGTTGATAGTATTGTGACTAACAACCCAAATCTTATTGCATGGCATTATCAAGATCAGCTCATCTCTTGCTACATCCTCTCCATTTTTACTAAATCAGTTTTCTCACACATTGTTGATCTTGAGACTTCTCATGATGTCTAGACTTTTTTTTGAGAGAGCTCTCTAAAGAAGGGCTCCTCAAGCTTGCATAATGCAATTGGAATATCAGCTTCAATCTCCAAAGAGGGGCTCTTTTTCTATGAAAGCCTTTGCTAAAAAAGCCAAGAACATTGCGGATCATCTTTGTGGTTGCTCATCCAATGTCTAATTGCTAATTAGTTCTCAACATCCTCAATGGCCCGGGTTCAAAGTATGATGCATTCGTTACTTTAGTTACAACTCATCTTGATCCACTACCTCTTGATGACTTCCTCAACTTCTTTACAATCATAAAGTTATTCTTCAAAATTGCACCACTTAATCTCCAATAAAGTATTCTCCAATTATGAATGTTGCATCCAAATCATTTGATGCCTTGAATACTCCCTCCGATGGTCGAGGACGTGGCCGAGGATGAGTATGTGGCTAAGGCTATGGTCTGCAAATTTTAATGATGAAACTTACTATCATTCTCAAATCATCTATAAGGTCTTTGGTTGTGTAGGTCACTCAACTCCCCGATACTATCAACGATTTAATCCTAGCTATAAAATCAATGCCAACTCTCGATCTACAATGTATGTCTCTTCAATTGGTCAATTGTTTAACCCATATTGGTAACCAAACTCTAGTGCCACTCACCGTCTTACGGCTGACATGGCAAACTTAACATTTGGTTGAACTATTCCAACATCAAGCAAATCCGCACTATAAATGGGTTAGGTTTGTAAATGTCACATATCGTTCTTCCATCTTACATTCTCCTACTAGTTCTTTTAATCTACGGACTGTCTATCATGCTCTATCTATCAAGAAGAATCAATTATCTGTTTTTCAATTTACCAAGGTCAACAATGTGGTATTTAAATTCCATCATACTTTCTATTGTATAAAGGATGAATCCTTTGGGAATCTCAACTCAAAAGCCAGTATAAGAATGGAATCTATTATTTTGTTAATGCATGTACCACCAATAAGGTCCCTCTGCAGTCAAATAAATTACCAGTAGCTCCATCATGCTTCATTGGTGAATAAGCTTTTGCTTCCACTTGGCATGTGCGCCTACATTACTTTTTTAGTTATTTCAAGGAATGGTTTGCCGATATCTACTTCTTCCTCATCTAGTTTCTATGAATCATGCCATCGCATTGTCTTCCCTTTACTAGATCATTGACCACTTGTAATGCTTCTCTGGAAATATTTTATTCTAATCTATGGGAACCATCTCCTCTTATGTCTATGAATGGTTTTTGTTATTACATCATTTATATCTTATAGTGGATAACCATGGCTTTTTCCATTTTGAAATCTAATGATCTCTCTACTTTTGTGCAATTTAAATCCCAAGTGAAAACATATTTTAATTGTAAGATCAATGCCCTTCAAATTGATGAAGGTGGTGAGTATAAGAAACCAATTCATGTAATATCTCTTCGATTCATTATCTCTTTAATTCAATTGCATCTTCAGTGGATGACTTTTCAAACTTTATGAACATATTTGAATTATTCTTCATTCAAACAATAGCAACAACTCTCATATTTTCACTTCAATTTTCTCTAAGTGCGTCGATTTCAAGAAGCATTTGATAGAGTCTCGTTTTTATAGAGTTAATTCAAACGAGTTTGAAGTGTTGTATCTTAGGAGACATGGTTTGTTAAGCTGCTTGACTTCATTGACAAGAGCTAATCACCTTAAGGAGATTTGGTCAGACATACCACACCTCCTGTTTAATTCTTTTACGAGTTTACAGCATCTTTCAAATCTATGTTTGGTTTGTAATTAGACATCTTTACTTGTAAAGATTATAATACATCGATCGGTCATTATTATTAATTTGTTATTATTTTCTCGGTGTTATTATCTCTGTTTATGTGTTTTTTTTTTTTTGTTACAATAAACAGTATTACGTATTTCTCTTCCAACACGTAATATTTTCCAATAGAATTCGAAAGCAAACGACAGAAGCAAACGGCGGAATGCTCATTAGTAGCCCAAGATCTAGAAGGAGAAGATGAATACTTCACAAAATTACATCAACGGAGTTGCGCAATTGGCAAGAAGGGGGGCGAGGGCAGAGTTGAAGGCGGGAAAGACATCTTGTCGGTGAGGAGAGGACGGGGATGGAACCGCAGAAAAAGCAGAAGGCATTGGGGCTGGCGATTTCCAGCTTACTCCTCTCGCTCGTGATCGCAACAACGAATTCGAGTCGTCGATGCAGATGGTCTTAGCCTTCTCATTGCCACTTGTGCTACTCTCGGGGAAGAAGAAGATGACTCGGAGGAGGCTTTGCAAGAGCGAGATCTGAGAGCGAAAAGTGAATGTTTTCTCCTCCAGATTTGGAAGCATATTTATTTGGGCTCGGGTGGGGTACCCAAACCAAACTATCAAAATGCCCGATTTGTTTCTATGTTACCCGAATCGAAAGTAGACCCTGATGGAGGCAAATTACGCAAAGATCTCCATAACTATAACAATAATATGCATAATTGAGTAGAAAGATTAACGCACCTGTTTTTAGATCCATCGTTCTTGAAGCAGAAGCAGAAGTGAAAACTGATGTTCCATCATTCCCCTCTATTCTCTCCGTATCACTGCATTCCCCTCTATTGCTCTCCATATCAATGGATCACTGGCTCAATGATCTCCGTATCACTGGTTCAATGAGGTGGCCCCTCACGTTTAGGGTTAAGTAAACGCCCACCATACATGTGAGAACTATAGTTAAATAAGAGACTTGAACACTATTTATATAATTTCCAACTAGGCCCCCTCATTATGGGCCAGGCTTAACTCGGTCCACACTAGCCAACCTCATATTAGATTAATTAAGAAACCTTCTATCTCACTTTAGACCAACCATGTTTTACGGTAACCGTAAAAACAGTAAATTACAATATCAATTAATGTAGTCTACATTAGGAAAAATCTTACAAACCCAACCCGAAAGTTTGATTTCAGATTGATTCGGGCCTTCCTTACATCCCTAATCGCAACTGACCGATTGATTCACATCTTTTGAAAAGAACCTTATCTTTACTCCAGTAATAACCAATTTCCTATTACTCTAAATGAATTCGCATACTTAAGCTATTTTTGTTGAAAAGAAAATTGAATAGTTTATCTACCATACTAGTGGGGACTGAAATGTTCCGTAGAGATAAATGTTTCATAAAAATGACATTTGCTTTTATGTACGAGGATTTTTTTTTTCCTTTTTTTCCCAATCCCATGTAAAATTTAATCCTTTTGTCAAACACCTTAAAGAACACGGCAATTGCCAAAGTCTTTACTATAATTGACCAACGGACTAAGAACTTACCAAACTTGGCCGAGAAACTATAAAATATCCTGTACCGTAACAACTTAGTCGACATAATGGAATAAATAGAAAAGCATTAAAATTAACAAATTTGGCAATGATTGTTCAACCAAGGTTCTCCGAGATTGAATTTGCAAGAAAAACAAGTTCTCTAAAAACATCCATTAAAGTTGTAGTGTTCACATAAACCCATTTAT
Source organism: Eucalyptus victrix (assembly GCA_016097545.1). Classification (NCBI taxonomy): domain Eukaryota; kingdom Viridiplantae; phylum Streptophyta; class Magnoliopsida; order Myrtales; family Myrtaceae; genus Eucalyptus; species Eucalyptus victrix. Next base: position 42,868,424 of record CM027843.1, on the reverse strand, counting down.
GGGAAAGAGAAATTCTTTTTTAATTGTTCGCGTAAGTAAGATTGTGGACTAAAAACATTTTATACATGAGTTCTCCATGCAAAAGGAATTTTATTAGGATAAACATGAAAAATAGTGCTCCACTTTTTCGAGAGAAAATGATAAATGAGGTATTTTGCTGCTATATAAGAGAAGTTCTTAAAAAAAAAAAAACTCTTTATAGACAAAATGTAAAATAAAAATCCCATCTTATGTAAAGATTAACAAATAATTTTTTATCAGAGTAGTTATATTAAAGTGAAAATCTCATGTATATCGATGAGCATTGACCACAATAAAAAAAAAAAAAAACATCACGTGGGTAATTTAGGATGCGTTTGGTAACATTTACGTTCAAAAATTGTTTTAGGGAACAAAAATAGAAAAAAATTATTTTTGTTCCGAGAGAACAATTTTTTATCGAAGAACGCGTTTAGTAAACTTGTTCCTAAAATAAAAAAAGAACAGAATCATATTTGGTAAATTTGTGTTCTTTTTTTTTCTTTTAATTTTTTAATATTTTATTTTATTTTTTCTTTCTTTTTCTTTTTTCTTTCTTTCTTCCTTGTGGCCGGCGGCCTTGCCCAGCCACGACGAGGCTTGTCGGGCCACCGCCAAGTGATGGCCTGGCAAGCTCGAGCTCGCCTAGATTTTGCGAGGCCAAGCCTTGCCGGGCTACCGCTAGGCGGCACCGAATCTAGGCGAGCTCGAGCTCACCCAACCAAGGCGAGGCTGAGTCTCGCCAGGGGCCAGTGACACTCCGGTGAGGTCATCGGCCATGCCCAAGGTCGAGTTCGGCCAAAGAAAAAAGAAGAAGAAAAGAAGAAGAAAAATAGAAGAGAGAGAAAATTTGTTTTTTGAAAGTGTTTCAAAAACAAGAAACAAGTTTTTTTTTGTTTCTTATTTCTGTTCCAAATTTGTTCCCTGTAACAAAAAATAGATTTGGAACAAAAATGCAAGCAAACGCGTTTTTGTTTTTTTTTTTTTTTCTCGGGATAGGATTTTTGTTCATAAACAAAAAAAAGAATACAAACAAACACCCCTTTAATCAAACGGTCTGAATTGTCAAATTTATTTTGCCAGTGGCAAAATTTAGGCTCCAATTCCTATGGGCTGTACAATAATTCTATATATAATTTGATTTCATCAAAATGTACTTGTCAATTTCACACTATATGCATGGAATTTTGCTGCAGGATATATGTTGTGTATATAGATCATTACTTCCCCAAGAACCTCCATCCGAAGGTAAATATTTGTCGGGATCGTAGTCCACGTTCCTACCTATATACTATCCAATCCCATTTGTTATCCTCATGTTAAATGACTTTAAGCTGGTATTTAGATTGACTCAAGCAATAGAGACAAAAATAAAGTCATGCAATGAATTAGCAATGTATACGAAGGCAAAGATATATTTGGATCCGAGTCCACATAGAATTAGGCCCTATTTATTTGTGTTCTTTTCTTTTGGTCATAAACACAATTTCTGTCTTTTTGTTCTAGAGAACATCTTGTTCCTAGAACACTTATGATAAATAATTTTTCTCTCTCCTACTTTTTTCTTCTTCTTTTCTTTGGTCAGTCGCTAGCCTCAGCCATGATCGGCGACTAGCTATCGAGAGCCGGCGACCTTGCCGGAGCGTCGTTAGCCCCCGATGAGGCCAAGCGTCGTCGACCCCCAGAAAGGCTTAGCCTCACATTGGCCGACGAGGCTACCGGTCAAAAAAAGAAAAAAAAAAAAAGAAAATAAAAATATTTAAAAAATTTTAAAAAAATAAAAAAATTATATAAGTTTACCAAACTTGTTTATGTTCTTTTTCTATTTTAGGAATAAATTTATCAAATATATTTTTCGGAACAAAAAGTAATTTTTTATATTTCTGTTTTTAAAAATAATTTTTTAATAGAAACGTTACTAAGTGCATCCTTAGTATCATAGATATTAATCATGCGAACCCTATACATGGGATTCAAGATGACCGATAGCTGCGATCATTTTGGATCGATGAAGCCGGATGAAACCGGGTCTATGCAATACATTTCCATCCTAGGAGTAGGACTAGAGGCGCAACGGCAGTGACATGATTGCTGCTAGATTGCTTCCCCAGTCGGCAACCCCAACTTGCCTTTGATCAGCACGTGCGAGGGGCATCTTGGAACTTGGAAAAGGATCGAGCGGCGTAGAAATGGCACACGAATTTGCGAACCACGACATGAGGGGCTTTTGACAGGGGGGAGCGATTCGATGGCGTTGGTGGTGGTGGTGGGGCCCTTTCTTTGGTTGATGATGAAAACGTGCCCCCCCTCTCCCTTCCTTTTTCTTCCACTGATGAATCATTCTGTTATCAACTCAATTATTGCTGAAGCAACCGGGTCGACAAGGTCCACGCACCAATGCAAAGCATCCCACAGTTGGATGGCACATGTCCAGAGCGATCCACAGTAAGTTTGTGATATTGAATCACAAAAAGAGAGATTTGAATTAACGTTTATTTCGGTGAACTTGACAAGCGCCCGATTGAGAAAAGTTCACGAACTTTGATGTTTTCGTGTTCTGTGCTGTCACGAATATTAGAAGGTGAACTTTTTTTTTTTTTCTTTTGAATATATTTCATAAGTGTTCCGAAAACATCTTTTGATATAACTCTTACAAAAAAGAATCCAAATAACTTAAATTTCATGTTGAATAATTAATTTGTGAACCACAACGAATTATTATGTTTTCATTTCCTTATAATGGGTATATACTGACAACATATTACCTAGAGATTGACAATGAACTGTGTTTAGTCGATACACGATAATGCTTAAGGTAATTTATCATGCTAGGGTGTGTGGTAGGAAGATGAAATAAGGTGATCAATTCATTGCTCTAGGTAACCATCAATGTACGGTATTCTTATCATTGAAATAAAAGGGATCATCAATTTAGGCACAAATTGGACGAAAATCAAAAGAGAACAATCTTTCGTTGATGCTAATTTCATAATCTAAATCTGCAACGATGTTCTACATCATGTTGCATAATTGTCACGCCAACTTTGGATCCTAGTCGTTCTCAAATAGTGAAGCTTCCCGACTTTTGCCTTTTCTATTCTTTAGTAGAGAAAGAAAGATGCTTGGTGTCTCTTTCAAGGGAATTTGAATGATGCGGTTCTTTTGGTCTCTTTGGCACTTCGATTTTTATTTATATAATTTTGATGGGCCCAACAAAAGTTTGATTTTTCCGACTTGGATTAGATTCTACGTTGTCCTAATCATGTATTGTAATATCCGAGGGTTTGACTAATGGGAAAAGATGATTATTCCAAGAAGCGATGGGGTATTAGATGACCAACCTTCTCCTATCCCCATAAGACAAGGTTGGAATCTAATCGATGGGGTCCAAAGCATGAGTCTTCTTTTTAACCTCTTCATGTGTTCCTTCTTGGACAACCCATTTATGAGCCTTTAGTCAATAGTCTGCTGAACTGTCTTGCGTGTGCTCCAATAAATCGAGCTTTCGGTTTATTCAAGAATCAAAATCGCCTTGCTTTATGAAAGGAAGATTTCATTAAACTTTTATGAAATGGTTTCGTGGGATTTAGCTAATTTGTACTGTAGCAGCCTTTTGATTTGGGTATTGGTGTAAAAAAAGTTTCACATAGACACAGCCTTAAACATTATTAATTTGAGGTATGAGTAGCTATCATCCTCAAATCAAGAGTGGCTAAGATCACCTGCGTAAATTTTCTTTTATAGTATTGCCAAAGGTAAAAGCATTAGGAACCGATTAGTAGGGGGTAAGCATTAGTTGTAAGGCGTCGGGCTGAATTTTTCAGTGGACTTTCCTTTGAGGTAGAAAGTACCAACTAATTGGGGCCAATATCGTTCCAATTATACCCAAGAAAGTCTTTTCCCAAGTGAACCGAATAGATTCAAGGGTAAAAGCACTAGGAACCGATCGAGGTTGTTTCGTTCCCTAGCATAATACTAATCTTGATCTAATTAGAGAAATAAATATAGAACTTGGAAAGGAGGATATTTGCTCCTAGGTGGCCCAAGAAAAAAAATGAAGTTCTTCAACCACTCTACCAAGAAAAGCTAATGTCCTGATTTTCCCAAAAATAATTCAACATATCTTATAATTGAAAGAAGCTCACGACCAACTTCACAAGTCTATCCTAGAATCAGTTGGTTCGACTCCAAGTTGATTGCAACACAATTATTCTAAAAATTAGGAACCAGTCCAAGTAGATTTCGGGTTATTAATTAGGATCGAACCATTTAGGAGCCAACTACCTTTCAACTAGGCAATAATGATGTGCAACCGTGACTTTATCTAAGATTTTACGTGGAAGAGACAAGGGGCGTGCCCTTGACCATATGCCACAAGCTCAGCTCATGACATGCTTTATGCAACTTACGTTAAGCATTTATCAAGCAAAAGGTTTACATTGACTCTTAGCATTGGTTACCAATGCTTTCTAGGTCATAATACAACGGTATGACATTGTGTCATGAAAATTGCTGCCCGCTTGATGCATCCAAACAAAATTAGCATAAGAATGTGCATAAACAACGATTGGCACTAGCTAAAGTGACCATAACAAGTCTTGGGTTAAGATTAGTCACAAACTGAAAGGATCTGTAGCTAGACATCTCCTCATGTTCAGATTTCATAATGAATGATCTTCGAAAGAGGTAAGGTGATGTATTTACTATATAATTAACATAATTACTATTCGCCACTCCAGTTCATATATCAAATTACCAATTGCAGTTTTGCCATAGGTATCTGTTCCAACTAGTGAAAAAGAAGCAACTACATTCTCGATGAGTACCAGTTACAACGTGCTTTAAACTTTCAAATCATAAGTGAGCCACAATCCATCCTTTTCATCTTTCCTCAAACGCCAAGACTTTATCCAGACCTCCATCTTGGATTGTTTTGCTAATTCCCACGAGTCTTTTTTTTCTCGAAATGCCCACGACATGATTCCCACCGCCCACTCCTCTTTGGGCACTTCTCCGAGGGCATTTCCGACAGAGAGAAAGACACGATGGACAGCGATCTGCTTCATGTTTCTCTTCCCCCGGAAAAATCCAGCATCATCCCACGAAAACCGACAGAAGCCTGGAAAAAGAAAACAAGAAAGAGAGGAAGAAAACAAATGGAAGAAAGTGGTTAGGCGTGCTCTAGTCGTGCTCTAGTCTTTTAGTCGTTTGATAGCCGAGGGAGAAGAGGAGAGAATTATATCGAGGCAAAAAGAAAATCATGGAAATAGTCTATCTGACCCACAGGCTCAAGGCAATCATGAAAAGCAACTGGTTTTAGACAAGGAACTGGCAAAAGCAGGAGCTAGTAACAAACCCCCATGAGCCATCGGCCTCTGCTTTATTTTAAGTCTCCCGCTTTGCTTTTTTGCTTTGTGAGTTGTTTTTGCGATCGGTTCCTTTAGCTTTACAGATTTAAAGGGAGGCACATTGCCCCCATCATTTCCTCTCTGCAATCCTCTGTTCATTTGGTTCCCTTGATGCCTGACACCGGAGCTGTGGTTCAATCATTTTCATGAGCACCCCTTTGGAAGCTTTTTGGAAGAAATTGATCAAGATAAGAGATGGGTTCATTGGGATTTCTCAGAATACCCCAATTTCAGTTCCAGGTCAGTAGTCTTGAGCTTGTTATTTTCAGGATTCTATTTTTTTCGGGACTATGACGAGACCCGTTTACTTTGTTCTTGTTTTCTTGATTCTGGGCTGGGCATGATATCTTCTTGAGCTGTTTCTTTGGGGGCTTGATCTATGGCTAAGTCCATGTGAAAAATTCGCGCTTGACGAAATTTCTGCTGATGCGTGATTGAGACTGTTCGTCATTTTCTGCTGCATTGAACAGAATCTCTTATCTGTAGTTCGAATTTTATAATTGCAGGAATAGTTATTTTTTGGGCTTGTTCTCTCGAAATGAAAGGTGGTGGCATTTTCTCTGGTGCACAATGCGCTTCCAGGACTCAATCTTGATCTCAGCCCTTTCCGTTTCTTCTTTCAGGCATTATTAGCAGTAGCACAAAGATTTGCTGAGAAGGAGGAAGAGTCTTTTGTGTTATCTGAGAGCCTAAGAAATTGATAGTCTCTGAAGTGGTCTTATCAGTGTCCATATCTGTAGAAAATTGCTCTTCTTTCTTTAGGAATTTGGAAAAAGACGTGATTGTCGGTTCGGTTTGTTGGCCTGCTTAGCCATAGAATCACCATCGTATGCTCTAAGTGTAACCTTTGGAAAATATGGCTGAAATTCGACTTACGAGAGTGGAACAAGGCCAGACAAAGATAAAAAACGTTCCGATTGCTGTTACCCCAGAGGGTTTTTGGTGTTGTCCCTCTCCTGCAGTGTTTCAGAAGAGCATCAAAGTTCAAAACACTGTAAATAAGCCACGACCATCCTCACCTCCACACAAGTCTAACATCCAGAAAAAGCAAGTCCCAGTGACTGAGAAAAGGCCGACAACCGCCCCATTGAGGTCGGGAGTGGTTTCTGAGAACCAAAGTGCGGCGGCTGACACTCCTGCTGTTGCTGCACCTGCAGCTCCCGAGAGAACTCCGAGACCAAAACCAGATCATTTGCCAAGGAAGGTGTCAATTGAGTTTGGTGAACCCGGGACTAGTGATATGAAGGTGATTTTGCTAGGGAAGCAGGGTTTTTGTGTGAAGTTAAGCGTCCACCGGAATGTTCTAGTAGAGAATAGCAGTTTCTTTGCCAAGAAGCTACTGGAAGAAGAGGATGCTCTGCCCTGTTTAGAAATTGATGATTGTGAGGATGCTGAGATATACGTTGAAACTGTCGGACTAATGTATTGCAAAGATATGAAGCAGAGGATGATCAAGCAAACTGTTCCCCGAGTTCTACGCATACTCAAGGTAATTCATAATCCTAAGAGTCATGTAGTTGTTTTCTACCTTTCTATACAGCGATAGTTCAACAGTGCGTAATAGTATTTTGATGAAGCCTACACATGTTAACAAGGGTTGATGGTTTCTCTCTGAATAATTTTCTGGAGAAAGTTACTTTCTTTTATCTGTTGTAAAAGAAGCTACGGTCAGGGCTGCAGTTCTGTTTCAGCTTATAGAGAGGGTTTCCAGTCACTATTCCCTGTTTCATGCGACTCTTAAAAAGAGAAGAGCTTGCCATTCGCATTATACAGCATCTCATAGCTGTTATTCATAGACATTGCATGTTTCCTTAGACAGTGGACAATGTGCCAAATTTGAAAACCAAGCATAAACAGGTTTTACTAGGTGAATTTTGATGACACTTCATGTAAGGGCCATTTGCTTTGGTTGGTTGCACTGGAAAGTACAGCAGAAGAGTTGAAAAAAAGAGAGTTGTGTAGCGGGGTGGCTGTGAGGCATGCTGATTTATTTGTCTTATGTCTTTGTCTATTCGACTAGACCACACTATGGCAAATTCAAATCTAGAGATTCACTTCAAAAGACAATTTATCATATTGCAACAGCACAGTCTGGAAGTATCTGATTGATATAAGGTGGTCCCCTAGTTGGCTAGCTTTTACCATGTCTCTTAAGATTTGGGTCTTTCTAGGGTGCAAACTTGTTTACCTTTCCTGCAGGCTCTTAGACTGAAGTTTCTCAGTATATAGGCTAGAAGGGTTACAGACTTTTGTAGATATAAGAAAAAAATGCGATTGGTGGATAACATGGTTTTTTTTTTTACTGTGAGAAAATAGACAAAACAATGATGAAAACCTTCATCCACGCATCTGCAATCAATCAAATTGTAGCGAGGCCATGGGGGACCTCCTGTAAAATTTGATTAGCGCAAGACTCAACAGTACCTCTTCATAAAGCTTGTAGGGTATTTAAGTGCGCTTTGTAGATCCCTTATCGACTCATGGGTTCTTGGAGCTGTTAACCAAAAATAACCTGTCTGAAGCAGTTAGGTCTCCATTTGCTTATGCAATTCCAGATGTTGAGCAGGATCTTCTTCTATTGGTTACGTAATTTAATGATGTAATTTATGTATTCAGTCATTAATTTAATCTAGAGTATTTAGATGAACTTCACAAATTCAAACTGCGGAGAGCTTCTGGCCATTTGTTTGAATAATGCGAGAATGCCTCAAATATGACTTCATTGTTTATCTGTTGTCCTTTTTGACAGTTGACTCTTTATTGTGATTATCTGATAATACTGATTACTACTTTCTACTTTTTATTAGAAATTGCAATAGAGGGGCTTATGGATATCTCTTTACAGATTGTAATCAATGAACACCTACTCCAATAGCATTACTGCAGTAATGTAGCCAAGACTTGTACCTTTAGATGACACTTCCCCAATCTAGCAGATATCAATGGATCATTAGGTATTCGACACAGAAAGTAATTGTAGTTTTACTGCATCAATATACTTGAGTTTGTAGATTTCTTGTAACCTAAGAGCACTTGAGTTATCATGTCAGCAGCTGAATATTTAGTGAAACATGGCATGGCTATATAATTGAATGAACATACAATGGGCTGTGTAGGCTTTAGGCTTTGGATGATTGATCTCAAGAGGTCCTACGAGATTTTTATTTTTTATTTTTAATCATGTTTTGGATGCTTTGGGGTTAATTGCCTGGTTATGATGATATGTGTGTCATTGAGTAAATACCTTGTGGCTTATGAGCACATAGCAGGACATCAAGTTGCAAAAAAATTAATTGGATGAGTCATGCATGACAGGATTATCACATAGGGGTCTAGCCCTCACTTAATTGTTTAGTGGGTTAAAATTGACGTGACATCTAGTTTGATAGGTAATAAACTCATGCACCATTATTGTGAATTTATAAGCTGTGTTTCTTGTCTCTCTCTCTTCCTAGGTGGTGGCTTAAGATGCTAGTGTCTAGCTTGTTTGCTATGATTTTTAGAGCTCCTCATTGCCACATACAAGACATAAGAGCTATTAGTTTTGGTGATGATGGTAATTGGTACTAGTCTCAACCTCAAGGATCGGCTTTGAGAACCATTCAAGGGTTACCTGCAGCACATTTGAGCTAGGATGTGGCCCATGCAAATGAGTTTTTTGATTGACATGAGTGATTATAGCAGACTTGTAATTCCATTATTTAAATTTTGAAATATTGATTATTTATTAAATGGAGTCTTTAACTTAATTTTACCTGATAAGAATTGAATACCCTCAATAGAAGATTTTTGGTTTAAGCTGGTTGGTCAGAAGACATCATAGTTCTTGCTGGACCTTTTGAGAGAAAACATGGAGTAAATGGTTTATTAAGTTGCAAAGGGCCAACAATTTAAATGACTAGATTTCGTTTTGTCTAAGGAGTTGATGATTCTCTTGAGGGAAATATTGGAACTGATAAACACATGGTGCATCAAGTGCCCATCCTGGATATAATGAACTCTCATAATCAGGCTGTTAAATTTTCTTTTTTCCTTGTGTCGGCCTTAAATAGCATATGATGAGGCTGTGACATAATTTGTTAATACATGATCTTCAATTAGATAAGCCACTACTTGAGCAGGAACCCTCCTATTTCAGTTGAAAGTTAATTTTCCCTAACTGAACCCACCATGAGCCGATAAGGCTGTTGCATCTGGGTTTATGTTTTGTGATTGCATGATCTTATGAGTACTTGATATTTGAAGAAGTCTGATTGTTGAATATATTCTCTCGAATTACTTGAAGATGCAATGTCATCATAGTAACTTTTCTTTTCTAGTTATGTCAAAATCACTTGCCTTGCGTTTCTGTTCTTTTAAATCATTGACAAACTTTTCAGTGAATGTCCAACGAGGCTTCTCTGATGTCAACAACTTGACACATATTTGCCTTTCACAGGTCGCAGAAGCACTTGGCTTTAACCAATGCATACACTCATGCGTGCAATATTTGGAAGCTGTTCCTTGGGTCGACGACGATGAAGAAGAGAAAGTAGTGTCGTCCATCTTGCACCTCCAGGGTGAAGGAATTGGTGTCACCCCCATTCTGAAGAGAGTCTCATCTAATGCCTCTGCCCCATCAAAAGACACGCTCTCTCAAATAATGGATATGGTTCTCAAGAGTAATGAGGAAAGAGGTCGACGTGAGATGAAATCCATTGTGCTGAAGCTCCTCAAGGAGAACAACAGTAGTCTTCCCAGTTGTAATGAAGCCATCTATAACTCAAGCAGGAGCTGTTTATATGCGTTAGTCTCTTGTTTCAAGCAAGCCACTGAACTGGAATCGAATGATAGCATTATCGCTGGCAAAGAAATGTTGGTGAAGCAGATAGCCTTGGAGTCCGATAACCTCACTTGGCTGCTAGAGATTTTAGCCGACAGACAAGCGGCGGATGACTTTGCCATCATGTGGGCTGGCCAACAAGAACTTGCGACCTTACACGGGAAACTTCCTATAATGTCACGCTACCATGTGAGTTGCATCACAGCACGGCTCTTTGTAGGAATTGGAAGAGGACAGTTGTTGCCGTCCAAGGAGACACGCCAGATGTTGTTGAAGACCTGGTTGCAGCCATTGATCAACGATTACAGCTGGTTGCAACACGGGTGTAGGTCCTTTGATCGTAAGGTTGTGGAAGAAGGGATTGGTAGGACCATATTGACCCTACCATTGGAGGACCAGCAGAGCATTCTACTTTCCTGGCTGGGCAGCTTCTTGAAGGCTGGTGATAATTGCCCGAATCTTCAGAGGGCATTTGAGGTCTGGTGGCGCCGTACTTTTGTTAGGCCGTATGTGGAGTCGCAGGGGAATTCTCTCCACATAGAAAGCTTGATAGCTCCAAAATAAGGAAGTAAAAAAAAAGTCCTTGCTAGCAAGGCTTTGTTTAGGATTTAATTGAGTGGATTTCTTCGTAAGCAATCTTCATGCAACCTGGGAATTGCAAGAGTAGAGAAAAGAGAAGAAATCTTGCATGTGCCAGACCCAACCTCTTGAAGAACTTAGAGGTCCGTTCGTGGTGAAGCAAAGACCGGACAGTGTCATCTGGACGTTCACCGACACTGTAGATCGAAAATGCAGTGAATTGCTTTGTATATAGAAGCTTTCCGGGGAGCATGCTTGAAGTTGCTTCTTGATGCAATTATTTGATCATCTAACAAGTACGTGCACGGTTTGACTACGGCGTGGTGGCTCTCGGGGTATATCAGAACTGAATTTCTAAAGTATTCAAGATTGCATCGATTGCCTTTTCTTATGTTGCTTCCTTACCCCCAGCACACAATGCTCTGTTTCTAGCTAATTTCTATCATGTTGCATTCTCAAAACGAGCTTGCGACGAAACTCGTTCATCAAGATTATATTGTATTCTGGGCAGTTTCTTGATAGAGATAATATTTCTCTCCCATTTGTTGCTCTGGATGTGCTAAAACTCGAAACCCACGAACGGATGTCGGTTTCCTTGAAAGAGACAATTTGAATGGATTTGGAATCAAGTATTTCAGGTTCAATGGGATTCCAGACCAAAGTCAAGGGGCAAGGCCAAGTTAAGCTTCAGTTCCAGCCACAGAACTGAAAACAGAAATGGTTAAAATCAGACTTAACTATGTTGTTCTCGTATGTTTTATCACGTTCAAATTTTGGTTTGTTCGAGTTTCCGAAGCTACCGTCGTTGTTTGTCTAACGCCCCAAGCCAAGATTGGGCCATGTTGGCAGGGTAAATTGTGTTTCTCTTTGGTGGGAAACACAATGACCAGGTCCACAACTTGCTGTTCGATTCACATCAGTCACAACAGTCAAGACTGGCGTGCCTCAAATAATCAAAACCTTGATGACTGTCGGAAAAGAGTACATCTTGTCCGTGGAATTGCAAACCTCTGATTTGTGTGTATTTTGATAGAGTTGCGCTTTTCCCCCTCTCATTATGGCTAAAACATCTCTCGTCAGAATATTTCGACGATATTAACCTTTTTGGGCCCTATCTTTTCCCCTTCTCACTATGACGGATTTTTTTGCTTGTGCCACCTTCCTTCTTCTCATTTATTTCTCTATATTATCTCTCTTTCTTGAATCCCCTTTCATTTCAATAATTGGCAAGTGTTTTGAACCCCCAACGTACATCAATAGTACCAAAGATAAAAAAACATCCATCTCCGACACAAACAACTCACTAAGTTGAAGCTCGGATTTGCAGAAATTACCTCCTTACCCAACTAGTCCACTTCCATCTCAATTTCTTCAACTCAAAGCTCAACTGTAAGTAAAAACCCATCTCATATCTCTTCACTCTTCACCCCATTCCATCCCTTTCGCCCTGTGTTATTCAGTGTCCCATCTCACATCAGACTCTTCAATTGATCAATCATGAAGACAAGAGAAACCCCCATTAAAAATTTAAATCCAAGAGTTGAAGCTCTTGCCTGAAACCTCATCAAGCTAATCAACAATTTATGCTTCTCCACCAATTTGTTATTACCTAGTAGCCTCTAGATCCATGGCCCAAATTCGCCCCTGCTTTCACTAAGTTGCTTATGCAAACTGAAAATGCCACCTTCAAGAACAACAGTTCCATCCTGAAGACCATCAAGGATTTGCTCCTCCTCACCCCTGTGCTCTTTCTTACTTTGGCGCCGATCTTGGTCATTGGGTTGTCGCCACCGACTATTAAGAGGGCTGAAGAGGTGATTACGAACTCAACCTTCAAGTTTGAGCCCATATGCGATGAGGCAGCCCTATTGCCCATCGATTATTTAGATCCTTGTGTTTTGATTGCTGTAAAGAAGTTCGATGTGAGAGCCTTTAGGTCTATTATGTTCTTAGGCATCAAACTCTGGTTAGGGATTCAAAAATTGATGAGCATGTCGTGGCCTGGAGAACAAGTGATAAAGACGGACCATAGAGCTTTTTTTTTTTTTTTTTTTTTATATATATATATATATGATTAGAATTAAGAGGGAACGAAGAGAAGAGGAGGAAAATGGGACTCACAAGAAAAGACAGAAGAAAACAAACAAACAATCAGAACCAAAAGAAAAAGGATGTTATAAAATGATGGGACTCACAAAGGTTAATATCATCAAAATAATGTGACGGGGAGTGTTTTAGCTATGATGAGGGTAGAAAAAGCATGATCCTTTATGATAATATATACAGGAGTTGTGACAACATGTAAGGATATACGATTAGTTATAAACACCTGTGCACTATAGCATTGCCCTATTAGTTCAGGTTCAAGCCCTCCAAAGTTAGCATGATCGCCATCCAAACAGACAGATGAAGGTGCAGTTCGTTGGAGAGATAAAAGAGAATGGAGTTGCCCCGTTCTTGTCACATATTTTTGGACTCCGGAATAAAGTACAATATAAGTGCCAAAACTTTAATACGGTACTCACTTTGATGCCAAAACTTTTTTTGTATACTCGAGTACCATAAATTTTAAAATTGATATCTTGAGTGCCACTTCTAATTTAGCCCATCAAAAAGCTAATGAGATCGCCAATCATCCGACATGGCCAGCGGAAAATATTATTTTATTTTATATTATATATTTTTTGCTTTTCTTTTTCTTTTTTTTTTCTTTAGGGTCAATGAGGGTCACCAACGACCCTTGTTAGCCACGTTCGCCTTGCCCACCACGAAAGCCATAGGTGAGATGTGGTGTCAAGCTCTAAGGCTCTGCATGAGAACATTTCTGTTCCTCTGGATTTTTGTTATTTTGTTCCTTGGAACAAAAAAAGAACAAAAATCTCTGTTTGGTAATGCCAAGTTGTTTTTCTATTCTCCGGAATAAAAAGTTGGCCCAGGAATAGATTTGGAGCAGAAACGAGAAACAAAAAAAAGTTGCTTCTTGTTCCTAGGAACAATTTTTAGAAATAAGTCAATTTTCTTTTATTCCTCTCTCTTGTCGTGGCCACCCCCAACCACCTAAAGCCACGCCGACCGCTTGCTGCTGCCGTCGTCGTGGGACTACTAGCTGTCGTCGTTGCCGAACTACTGGCTGTTGTCGTCGCCAAACTGCCAACCGTCGCCGTCACTGGACCGCTAGCCACTGACCGTCACCATTGACCACCACTGCACAACCCATCAACCTCCACCTCCCACGACCGCCCGTTCGCCGGTGGCGGGCGGCAGCTGGCGGTTGGCGATTTGCGATCTGTGAGCAAGAATAAAAAACGAATAAATACAAAAGAGAAATTGTTATGTTACCAAACACATTTCTATTCTTTTTCTATTCCAAGAGTAAAACTTTTGTGTAGTTACCAAACACATTCTTTTACTCATAAATTATTCCTTGGAATTGAAATAGAAAATAATTATTTCGAAAAAAACACTCTTCCCCAACCAAGAAGAATTGTCATGCGCGCCCTAAGTAGCCACGAGCAACAGCGCCCAAAGTGGAAGAGGGTCGTCGCGGCCTTGCCAACAATTGGCAAGGCTTGATGGCCGCCTTTGTAGGGAGGGTAGTCTCCGCCCAAATTTGGCTGCCCTCGCCACAAAGGCCTTGGGTGAGGTCACCACAACCCTCACCTGCTCTAGGTGGCGTCCCCCATGGCTGCCTAGTGGCCGGTGAGGGCGCTTGTGACCTTGCCTAGATATGGCCGCCCTCATTGCAAAGGCCTTGGGTTAGGCCATTGGGGCCTTGCCAATCGCAAGTGAGGTTGCAATGAACCTTGCCTGCTTTGGGTAGCATCACTTGCGGCCACCTAGTAGCCAGCGAGGGCCCTTGCGGCCGAGGGCGAGCTAGCCCTCCCCCAATCCAAGTGAGGCGGCTGTGGCCGGTGAGAGTCACAACCCTCGCCGACCCTAAAGAAAAAAAGAAGGTAAAATACATATGGAAATAAAAAAATTAAAAAAAAATCCATGCAGAACATTTGGCCGGAATTGACACTCAACTTATTGATTTCTCTTTGATGTGGCACTCAAGTGAGCGCTGTACGAAAGTTTTGGCACTTGTACTATATTTATCCCTCTAGACTCCTGTGACCTGGCTTGTCTATAGACTCACAATGGTGGACAGGGCAACGAGTTCACATGACACGAGCTGAAATATGAATACAAAGGAAAAGATTAGAATATGACACGAGATTTTATGTCCAACTTGTGGATTGATATTGTTTACTTTAGCATGCTTCCGGTCCAAGTCCATCGACAAGACTACTTCGTCGTTCTTTTGGATAAAATGTTGGTTAATAGACCTTTTAGATCGCTTCGTCAATTCCATTCGATCCCAATAGGCCGCGTATTAAACCAAAACTGAATGATTATCAGAGCAGAATGTTTCGAGATTGAGGATAGGCCACGATACTTTAAGAATTGTGAAAGATATACATCAATAATTGGAAGGAATTATAAACATGATGTGATATGCTTGCTAGAGGTACAGGGTTGTGGGCAGCAAGAAGTGTCAAGTATTAGGTACAGTAGATTCTCATCTATTATTATGTAGATGTTATCATGTGACTGTCCTAATCAGTTTTGTGATTAATATGTTATGAGCTTCTTTATTTAAAATTGTGAAAGATATACATCAATAATTGAAAGGAATTATAAACATGATGTGATATGCTTGCTAGAGGTACGGGGTTGTGGGTAGCAAGAAGTGCCAAGTATTGGGTACAGTCGATTCTCATTTATTATTATGTAAATGTTATAATGTGATTGTCCTCCTAATCAATTCTGTGATTAATATGTCATGAGCTTCTTTATTTAAAATTGTTGAAGATATACATCAATAATTGAAAGGAATTATAAACATGATGTGATATGCTTGCTAGAGGTATGGGGTTGTGGGTAGCAAGAAGTGCCAAGTATTGGGTACAGTCAATTCTCATTTATTATTATGTAAATGTTATAATGTGACTGTCCTCCTAATCAATTCTGTGATTAATATGTTATGAAGTTCTTTATTTAAAATTGTTGAAAATATACATCAATAATTGAAAGGAATTATAAACATGATGTGATATGCTCGCTAGAGGTACGGGGTTGTGGGTAGCAAGAAGTGCCAAGTATTGGGTACAGTCGATTCTCATTTATTATTTATGTAAATGTTATAATGTGACTGTCCTCCTAATCAATTATGCGATTAATATGTTATGAGCTTCTTTATTTAAAATTGTTGAAGATATACATCAATAATTGAAGGGAATTATAAACATGATGTGATACGCTTGCTAGCGGTACTGGGTTGTGGGCAGCAAGAAGTACCAAGTATTAGGTACAGTCAATTCTCATCTATTATTATGGAGATGTTATCATGTGGCTGTCATTCTAATCAGTTTTGTGACTAAAATGTTATAAGCTTCTTTATTGTCCTATAATGAAGATAAATAATTCTACATAATTAGTAGATGTACAATTGCTTAGTCCCTTAAAATTTATACACCGTCATAGTCTTACTGTCCTCTAACTTTTTGTTAAAATTTGTGAAGGTCACTAGCTATAGGAGAGAGCGTTAGGGCTAGGCCTAGGCCAACTTAGCCATGATGCTCTCGCTGGCTAGAGCTAGGTCTCCCAAGCTCCCCCTAGATTGAGCAAGGTCACAACACCCTTGCCGGCCACAACAAGGGTTTATGGCCCTCGCGCGTATTTGACAAGGCAGCGACTCCTTCACCAAATTTGGTTGAGGGTTGGCAAGGGCATCTTGGTCCTTGCTTGTGGTTGGCAACCTTTGTTGGCCATGGCCGAGGCCCTAACAACCGGTAATGGGAAATAGGAAATAGAGAAAAAGGAGAAAAAGAAAATTCAGAATATTTCAATAAATTTACAAAATCGTCCATATCATGCCGGCTGTATTACGTAAGATGTTCGACTTCTACATTAGTTATTTTTGGTTAAAGTATCACATTGGAAAATCGTCAAAAAATTTAGGACTAAATTGGCCAAACTAGAAATTCTAGAATTGAATTGATTACCGTGCAATAGGTTCGGAACTTTTAGAATAATTATCTTGTAGGTATACACTTCACACGGTTAGGTATTTGAAGGTCTACTGAAGAGAACTTCATCCTGCTTGTATTAAAAAAAGGAAGATATAAAAAATTTCATTGCAAATCATGATACCATTTAGTGATTTATTTCATTTTTATCTAAATTATCTTTCTTTTACGGGTTGGGCAAAGTTCTAGTCCTACGTTTCAGTGTATATGTATTTTGGTTCATAAAATTTCAAATATTATACAATCAACTCCTCTACCGTCATCATTTTGCGTGATTTGCTCCTCTAAGATTTATTTTGTCTGTTCAAATCTTGAAACGGTCTTGATATATGCAATTTAGTCCTCTAAGTTTTATTTTATCCATTCAAGTCTTCAAATGTTCTTGCTTTGTGCAATCCACTGCTTCATTTACCCGTTGTCATTAACATTATCAAATTAGGGTTTCTCTTTTCCTTTTCACCCGGTTTGCTTTTCATTAATATGGCGCTCATTTGCATCCATCTTAACATGTCACACTGACAATGCCGCGTCATTGATTGACACGATGGTTTGGTGAATTGATTGAAGGATTTGATTGCACGAATTGAGAAAGTTACAAAACTTGATTGTACAAAATAAAAGTTAGAGTGTGTTTGGTCATCAGAATATAATTGAATAAGATAGGATTTGAAATTGAAAATTTTTGCTATATCCCATAAATTGTTGGGTGAATCATAGTAATAAAGTTGAATATTTTTACATCATATTGTATCCATTACTTAGTATGAATAACACATAAGTGTAAATGAACCAATAGATTATACAAATGAAAATGATAAGAATCTCTCATGACATTCTTGCCTACTTTATTTTTATTTGCTTATTTTTTAATAGTTTCCTTCTCTCTCTCTCTCTCTCTCTCTCTCTCTCTCTCTCTCTCTCTCTCTCTCTTTTTAATTTATTTTTTTCCCCTTCCATCATCCTCTAATAAATTTTTTATTAAATAGTAAACTATACTAATATACCTAAAATGTTAAAATACCTAAAATATGTAATAAATATAAATGCTATATATGTATTATAAGATAGAAAAAGATTTGAATTTATAAATAAAAATAGGAATAAATAAAAAATGAAATTGTTGTTATTTTAAATTTTATTTTTTATATATTAATTTAACTATTCTTTTAATTTTATTAATTTAAGAATTTTATTATATGAGAAAAATAACATTTATATTAGAAATCTTAACCACTTTTATCACACCTTCCTCATGGGATATTTTTATCCGAGTTATATTCCTCTTATTTTCGATATTATCTTGTCTTGGGTGAGAACCAACACTTATCATATCATGAATTTTATTCTAACTATTGAATGTAGTCTTAGACTACTATATTGCATAGATCCAGAAAGTTAGATGACTCAATCGAACAAAAATAAAAATAAAAATAGAGAACTAAATTACACAGATGCTAAAACTTGGAAGACAGGGTGCGCATGATAAAATTTCTGAAACAGAAATTGATTTCTGGCTAGAAATTGATTTCTCAATTTCTATTTCAGAAACTGAGAAGCTAAAAATTTTAGCTTATGATTTCTTCTTCAAATCTATTTCTAGAATAGAAATCTGTTTCAGAAATAGAAAAATCAAATTGTGTTACTAAACGGATTTCTGTTCCAAACTTGTTCCGGGGAACAGAGAAACAGAGAAATTAAGAAATAAAAATTTTGTCATGTGCAGCCTAATACTATACTTCACCCTTGTTTCATTGTATGCTTTTACATTTTAGAGTTTACAAGCAAGAAATTGGAATGCAATTGGTTAAATAGGCCAGAATGGACTTAAAGCCTGGTCCCTAACATTACGAGGCCCGAAAAGGAAAGATTGGGCCATCACGTTTGGTCGACAAGACCAGCCTTCTTCTAATTTGGACTTAGCGAGCTCGTTCAACATTCAAAACTCAGTTTCAAAAGTCCATCAATCCAAGGTTTTTTTTTTTTTTTTCCAATTAATGGTGTGTTTATCCTGACTTTTCCCTTAATCGACTTTATGCTTTCCTTCTAAAACACGAAACAATTTCTCAATATTAAAAACTCCGGAAAAAAATATAATTGGGTATTCATATAAACGTGTGATTGTTCTGGAAGGTTTTAAATACATGTAGTAACGAAATGTCAAATTTCAAGCGTGCACGGTTCCTAAAAGACTATGCCAAATTGAAAATGACGAAAATACGTTGAAATGTGGCCTCTTTGAGTGCATTTAGACTAGGATTGCTCATAGCATTTCATTATGTTGGTTTACCTTCGACGCATTATTCGATTGGAATCTTAACAATTCGATGTTTGATAGAGACTGTTGATGATGTAGAGTTCACAAGTTTGGTACCAAGTACTAGAAAGTAAAGTCAACCTGTTTTGTTTGATTTTTTTCTTCTTCTTTTTTTTTTTTTTTAAAACTATTCGACACCTTCTCAAACACAGCATGGAAATTAATTTAGGAAGGTGCAAAGAAGGATACAATCATTTCCTTAAAAAGCGACGGGGTGTCACACACTAATCTCCATCACAATTCACAATAATTTAGAGTTGCATCCTATTTGAGACGTTAATGTAGCACATAAGCACGCATAAACTAATCAAATTCTTGCTGTGACATATTGTCATTGATTTTTAGAATTAGGATTGCGAGAAAAGGATACGCCATCTAACTTTGATGAGATGACTCTAAATTGATGGTGATGTGATAAAGAGAACACCAAATACCTAATTTTGCAACAATTAACTTTTGCATAGACTCCCTCTCTCTCTTCTCTTCAAAGCAAAGCTTTTAAGGCATCTCCTACTTTATTGTCAAAAGGTCAAAAGGGTAACCGGTGATAATATATCCTTAGTAAATTTGAGAGAGTAATATTCCTAATCCAAGGCGAGATTAGCTCTTCTATTTTGCACACAAATCAATGCATAGTTCTCAATAGGAATTGGAACTTACAACTCTATATTGGAAGGGTGCGATGGCCACATTTTATTGTCATAACTAGAACAGCTCAAAAGTGTAATCCTATTATTATAAATTGTCCTCAGCCTTATAAATTGTCCAGAGAAGTGTTCCTGTTGGTATTTTGAGAGTGCTGGTCACGAATTAACATGAGGAGAGTCAAAAATCATTTTGAACTATTTTTCATAATTAAGAAGATGCCAATTACAGAAGGTAAATCACATTACATCAATGATATGAACCTAGTAAAAAAGAAGAAAAGGTACATACCTAGGAATCAGCTAAATAATCACATGGCTGATGGAAATTGACCATTCTCATAGAAAAATTTATTTACTGCCTCTTGATTTTTGAGATTGATTACCAATCTTCACGTGTTGACCAGGCCCATCCTACGGCTATGATGTAGCCATTCTCCCCACATGGCCCATCCCGTACCCTCTCACCAATCACAGAAGTTACTTATTATGGCTATTCTTATCACCATCCAAAGCTCAACACAGCCATGGTAGGGACACGAATGAATTAAAAGATAAAAAATTGGGGGGGATAAAAAAACTCCAATAAGCCAAAATAATGGGACCCCCTTAGCCCTGAAAAACCAAATTTCACACACCTAAATTTCCTAATTCAGTGGGCCCCGAAGTCCAGTATCCGGTTGGTGGTCAGTCCTTGGATTTGGATCTGATGGGTCCCTTTCTCTAGCAGCAAGATCAAGAAAAAACGAAGAGGAAAAAAAAGGAGAGAGAGAAAATCGACAGAAATTGAGGGGAAAAGGAGGGGGGGCGTGTGGTCCACTCAAAATTGTTCGTCCTCGGCAGTCTGGTCTGATCCTGGCTTGGCCCTCTTCTGTTTTTCGGTTTTTGGTTCTTCGATATTTATGACCATCATGTCAATTTCCTCGTCAGTTTCTGCTAACGTTGAATCTTGCGAATTTGAAATTTGGGTTTTGTAGGCAAGACAAATAAATCATTCTTGGGGATTTTTGAGCCCATCTGCTCTATCTATCAATCTCAGAGCCAATGGGATGGGGTGGGGTGGGGTGGGGTGTGGGAGCGTCGGGTCAGGGCAGCAGAAACAGCTTCAGAGGAACAGCTACCCACCCCACGAGACCCACATTTATGTCATAGACAATTGATTGAATGAGAGCGACGATCTGGTTACAGATTTTGGGTCCTATGTGGAGAGAGAAAGGGGAGAGGGAGATTTCATGTGGCACATTTAATGTGTTTTGGTCCAGAATCCATCATTCAATCTGACCAAAATTGTAAGTAGGGTTCCCTTCTGCAACTGCTGCCCCTAGGTGGTGTGTGCACAGTTGATGAAGTTTATGTGGTCGTGCTCGGACCGGTTGTTTGTGCCCTTTTTAGACTAAGCACCGAAACAGCTAAAAATTTCGATCAACAAGGGGAAAGTCTCACTCTTATAGTTGTTGGGTTAGGAAATATGTTAGAATATCAACGACGGGATCCTTTGTTTTGATGGTGTTTTTGTTGAATAAGAGTCACAGAATACTAGATAAGGGATTTTCGAAGGGAAAATTGCACATAAGAAGTTACCATCAATTACATTTAAAGAAGAAAGTGTTCTGGCCAAATATTCATAAAAACCACTTATTTTAACTAGGATTTGGTTGATCGGTGTCTTTGAAGAGAACTCGCCGAGTAATCATATGAGAAGGACTTTAGCTCTCCAAGGACTCTGTTGTTGAAAATACTTACTAGTGTCCTCATATAACACTGCTTAATCTCATCAACCCAAATTTATTTTCGACTCAGAGGTAGAGAGCTCTATAATCTGGGAATAGCAGATGATACTCCTCCGAGCAAGTCAAACCCTAGAGGTTTCACTTTATGTTTCCCCCCACCCTCCTTGGTCCATACCGTCAATCCCTGATAGCTGTAAATAAATCATGCATTCAAGGGAAGTTCCGCCCCAAAAAAAGCAAACTTAAATAAGAAGTGAAAAATTCCAGGCTAGTTGAAGGATCACTACTCTAGGTAATCATGCACTTCTCTATAAAGAGACGTAATTAGGAAATATAGTCGCGCTTTGTTAAATGAAATCCACTTTTCTTTTTGTTAAATACGAATACTTAAAAGGTATTTTCGAAACACTCGTGTCACATGATAATTCGATTTATCGCAAACTAGAATAGTTTTACCTACTTAGAAACAATGTCCTCGCCACTGGGGTTGCTGTCACACCTTGTTTCTTGCTTTCTTCAAAGCATCTGCTCTTGGAATAAACAAAGGAAGAGACAAAAAAGGGGGAGAGAGGAAAGTATCAGTTTCAGATGGAGCTCGGTGAATAATGCTAAACATTGCAGCTGTAGCTGAAAATGACAGTGAGACACCTGCCCATTGAAAAGGAAAGACTGGGCTTCACGCAGAGGCCTTTGTTCTTTTCTGCGATGTTAATACCAAATGCAGACGTGTAATGCAGCATCAAAATCATCCTCTCCCCCCATCATTATTGTCTGACTCTTAGCTTTAAAATAATTCTTGAAAGAAAATCTTGAAAAACACCCCTCGATCTTGAAAGTAAATGAGCCTGATAGTTGCAGGACAACAACCTTTGTGAATGAAGAATTTAAGGCAACGTGCTTTCTGTTGGTTGTATTGTTCTTTAGGTAAAGGGCACTTGTTGCTTAGGGATACCTTCAGATGGGGATTTTAAGGAACTATCAACTGCGTTTGTTATATCTGAAAGCTCCACACAATCCTAACATTCCCTTATTTGTCCCTTCATATGATGAGATAGACAAGGTCCGAAATGTTTGCACTGTGTATTTAGTTATGCACTGGCGTGTTGGTGCCACCATTCCCTGAGTAGATAATCTTCTTCAAGTGGCAAGATCTCGTTTTTCTTTCTTGATTCCCTTTTCTGATCGTTCTTGTAACAACCGAAAGGAACTCCTACCGAAATAGCACGAAAACGTTCCAAATAATCATTTGACTATTCGTAAAAGGATGCCGATTGATTCACAGACTTATTATTAGGTTCACAACATTTTTTACATGAGGATAATTTAATAAGCAGCAAAGTAGACAAGGTAACTAAATTCTTCTCTATGTTTCTCAGGAAAAAGGTATCGCTTTAAAAAAGCTGGACATAATGTGAACCCTAATCTATATCAAGTTACGATCTTTGGCTAATTGAGTACAAACTATACAAGAAAATCACGTGGCCGGCTTTGGTTTATGTATATATATTTGATTTGATAATTCCTGAAAACAAAGAAACCAATTTCCTAGATAAAAGTTGATTCAAAATATCACTCACAAAAAAAAAAAAAAAAAAAAAATATTCTCAGCATCGAACATTACTGACAAGTGCGATGGGGAAAGGATGGCTAAATCTACAACTGAAATCTCTATACAAAATTAACTGGCAGTATGCAAGAAACCAATCTTACTGTTGGTAGAACGAGGTGGATGAACGTTTGGAATTAGGAGACTTAGGACGTAAGGGTTGGTTCTTTTGGATCGTTTCTGAGAGAAATAGGATGCTTTTCATCTTAGGTGCGTCTCTAGTTTTCAATTGCTTTCAATAGGTTAAAGAGAGCTTTCAATAACTGCCCTTAGTATCCTAGAATTCTTGCATGCACTCCTTAGAACTTTGCCCCAAGTTGTAGCCTTCTTATTTGCCTTCATATAAAGTATGTTGCAATAATTAGCGCACGCAAATGTGCACACACTTTGCGTGCGTGCAAGGAATTGATACTTGATAAATTAAGTAAAAATCACTAAGGTATGAAATATTTAAATCATTAGTAATGAAACAAAATTATATAAATAGATACACAAGACAAATAAGTAGTATCAATATATGTGGATAAAGAAAATTATTTTGAGATTTGAAGTCTTCCTTATGAAGGTTGTTGTAAAAAGTGAGCCTCATCTTTTGCTGGCTAGGATTTGAAAGGTCATTAGAGGTAAAACGTCACTCTACCAACAGTGTGAGCCTTTCTAGGCAAATGTTTTATTGGCTGCTGCATGAAGGCTTCCTTCCTTCATCTTTTCGCATGATTAGTCTCTTTGAAATGCTACATGATTTCCCTAAACTTGTATACCTCATTTGATCAATGATATTCACATATTTACACCAAAAAAAAGGTTGTTGTAAAATAGAAAGTACCCATATTTTAATACATGAAACATGTGAGATAAAATAAAATCATGAATTTACGCACATGCATATGTATATATTCAATATTCATAGAATAAGTAACTAAGGAAACTTGAGGAAAGAAAAACCGATTGAGATCCTTAAAAGTTTATATAAGTAACTATAAGTGAATAAGGGTTTTAAAGTTGATTGAGGGGAGCGAGAAAAAGAGCTAATTTCGCCACCTAATTATAAAAGTAATAGAAAGAAGTAATTAAGCTTTCTTACCGTTCTCTGCAAAGCTGGGACTCTTGAGTATGCAATTATAAATATGTATTCATTATTTTTTTTTTGATAAGTTATGTATTCATTATTTAGTATCTCAAATACTATAAAACCCATTTTTGACAAATTTAAATGAATGAAATAAGTATTATTGAATTCCTATAAATTGACCAAGCAAAAAGTACACATATATATCTTTCTTGTAATGACGCAAGACTTGAAAGCAATCACGACCCTTTTGAATAATCCCGAGATAATCAACGATCTGTTTCACTTTAATTCTCGTTTTGGTAGGATGTGCTCATGAGAAGTAATGACCATGAATTTTCTTCTCCTGCTTTATTGCCATTATCTGATTTTAAAAAAAAAAAAAAAAAAAACACTGCAGCATTTTGTGTCATGAACAACGTATCACAGGAAACTAATAGAAAATAATTACATATTCCTGGATTTTATCATATAGTTAACGGATCAACAGTCAGAACTCTCTGTAAGCTATTATTATAATGTGCATGTCTTAAAACTCTTCATACGTTTTTCGATCATTCTAATTATTTTTTTTTTTTTTTTCATATCCTCGTTATAAAGGTCATGCTGTTCAGCAGATTACTTTAAACTCGCTGTTGTCATTATTATAGCTGTAGACTTCGTTTGATCTACAGAAAATGAATGATTTTGAAAATAATTTCATAAAAATAATCACTTGTACTGTTTACAAAATTGAATAAATAAAAAATATTTCCATCATCTATGAAACTATTTAGATATAAATTGCTATTGATAATGAAAATATTTTTTATTGATTAATTATTTCAAATGATACAAGCAATAATTTTTAAGAAAATATTATCTAAGTTATTCATTTTTTATGAAACAATGGAGCTTTTGTAATACTACAATGGGCTCATAGCTGTTCATCTCTATATTATGATATCAAGTCATGGGCACCTATAATAATAGAATGCGACACATCAATCCACGAGCTGCACACATCAACTTCACCATCAGTCCAAGGTTATCAAACCCTAAATGGATAGCAGCTGATGTGGACCTTCAGAGGAAAGCTTTCCACTTACACAATAAAAGCTCACATGTTGCACAGCAAGTAAAAACAATAATGCAGCCCTATGGGAAATATAGGTGCTCCTTTTCAGTCAATTATTAAACTAACAGATACAATCACACAACCATCATCATCATCACCACCACCCTTTCCTCCCCAATTTTACCATTTATAGGAGCTATCAAATGTCTCTCTCCCACCCTCTCTCTTCCTTCTCTCTTGCACCTACTGTTTAACTCCCAAAAAAGAAAAAGAAAAGAGAGCATTTGAGAGCTCACAAAGAGCACAGAGAAGTCATAGTCCCACACCAAATAATGATGTCCTAGCTACTATACATCTGTTACAATATAGAAAGTTACTGAAATTCAATAAACTACCTATTTAGCTAGTAAGACAATGTACAAACGTTGTTTCCTGAGGGTTGGTGTATCTTGTTTTTAAGCTAGATTAATGATAATGGAGGAAAAAGAAAGGTTTTCTTTTTCTAAAATTGTTTTTTTCCCAAAGGTAGCTAGATGACAGGCAAAAATTTAATTACTAATTAACAGCCGCCCAAGTCGGTAACCGAGAAAGAGCTCTTCTCTGGCACATTCCCGGCGTGGCGCAGCCCCAGGGTGAGGGACACGTCGCCCGTTGCTGCCGCGGCCGTCCCAAACCGGATCAGCGCGGACCCGATGTCCGTGGCGCCGCCTAAGCCCGTGCTGCCTCCGATGCTGCGGCGGCAGGGGTCATCTATGTGCGCCGGGCCCGCCACCTGGACAGCGGAGGAGATCATGGCGGAGGTGGCCTGGAGGAGGGTGGTGGCCTGGGTCTCCGAGAAGGGGTGTCTATTGATGGCGGGTGTAAGTGAAGGGTCGCTTTCGGGGGCATTGATTTCTGATCTTCTTGTTGGTGTTGATGCATTGTTGCTGCTGGTGTTGTTATTAATGGGTGGTGGTGTGAAGGAGGAAGGCGTTGGTGTCTGTGCATGGCCACTAGTGCTGAGGTTGTTCCTGGAGCTCTCTGATCGCTCTGCTTGATGATCGTCGTCCTCATCCCCATCTTTGGACTCTTGCTGGTACATCTCCTCCACCATGGGTTTCCACAACCGGACCCTGGCATTTATGAACCAATTCGAGACCTGCCAGATTTCCATTTTGCAAAATTCACAACCCCAAACACGTTAGTACGTTCGTTAACTTCACAAAGTCGACGGCGTCAAGGAAGATATAGTTAATAGAAAAAAGGTTTGATTAACTTAAGCAACCGAATTTAAGGAAAATCATTGTTCTCGTGCTATATGTAATCAAAGTACTGGAAACTCAATGATTTCTTACTTAGTATTTTTTACAATTACTCTAAAGGCACTTTTTAGAATGAAAAAGGTAATGTCGAGGAGATAAGAAGGACCGCTCAGTTAGGTATACAAAAGAAAAGAGACTCAATTTTCAATATTTTAGTCACACACGCCAGAGAAAAGTCGGTGCCATGAAAATCAAGAATAGATGATTGACGTTAGCAAAACCAATAAAAATGATTGTCAACAAATGCTTAGAGGGTACTTGCTAAGCGACAATAAATGGGCTGTAGAAATTGGAAAGAAAAGTGATTTTCGTATGTTTGATTTGCTTATGATGTGCTAAATTCAGACACTGTACCCATGCCTACTACCTTCAAAACACAATTTTCTTTTCTTGAAAAGAAAAAATTTGTAGTTATGCTTAAAAAGCACTGTGAAAACTCTTAATAACAAGTCGTTAATGACGATGATAATTATGCTATATAGAGGTCAACTCTAGTAGATCATGATGACTCGTATTAATTAGAGCTAGTTAGACTACGATTTCTTTATATCACATAATTTATTGGTCAGTGTCACGTGTGTATAGCAAGGAGGTGGTATGCTTGTAGTTATTAATCTGTTGAATTATTTTCCTTCCCTAGGCTGAAGTCATGCTCACGAGATTAGAGGTGGTACTTAGTACAAGAAGGGGAAATTTCGTACATCTCATCTTGGTGCGAAACACCAAACTCCTAAGTAGCACCAATGTAGCCGCAACATTATAATAACGATGATAATGACACCATAGCTGTAGCACTAATTTTGCATTATTTATACTTCATTATTGGCATATACCATCACTATCTGTACTATTGCGATTTGAATATATTTATCTAATGAAATTATATATTCCTCCAAGAGTTTACTTCCTCATCTTAAAAATAACTTTGCTGCCATTGTCTTTCTCTATTTGTGATCTGTATAATCTTTCTTCTTATTCATTAATTTTGTTATTATATTACTTTTTTAACATTATAACATAGTGTTCAAGACACAAATTATGGGAACAAAAAACCCTAAAATTCGTGAAAATTTCCCAATTATGCCTTATTTTGGAAAGCTCAAAATTGAAAGTAGAAAACCCTAAAATTCTAATAGACTTTAGGTAGAATAGCTTCTAAGATATGCATGGGATAGCAACAGACCCTCTAACTTAGATTGGATGTTCCACCACACGAAGAGCAATAATGACGTAACAGCTGTTCCTATGTTTATTGTACAAACAATATTATTTTAGTTTGCAAAATTATCTTACACGTTGTTGGCATAATTCTCATTAAAAATAGTCACATCATTTAGCAACCTATCTTTGTAATCAGTCTCAATGTATTTAACGTTGCTCTTTATATCATGTTTATTTGCTTGTGGAATCAGTTAAAGTGAATCAGCATTCACTCACTAACTTGAAAAGACATCATTTTAGGAGAGCAAATGGTATGTCGAATGCATGCATGCATTCGTACATGTATATTACTGTGACCTCGTAATGGGCAGCTCTAATTTGGTTTTACTGTCTTTGATATTTCTTTCTTTTTTATGTTTTCAAGAGTGTTGGTCGTGCGTGTGTGGATGGGGATAATGTCACACGAGGTGTGTGTGTGTGTGTGAGAGAGAGAGAGAGAGAGAGAGAGAGAGGGAAAATGTCTGTATAAACACAAAGCTGCACAGTCTCAGGTTGTCATCTCTAGCTGTTGTGTACTTGCCTGCGCTCTCATTATGTCGAGTTCTTTCAAGTGGTCAAGAATTTATGTCCCGGCGTAGGTAAAAAACTATAGAATCCAAGGAGAACGAAAAGCTCAACCACATGAAAAAAAAATGACAATAACTCCACCATTTTGGTTTTTCAACGGAAAACAGAAACGTTTCACACTGATAATACCCAAATTTTATGCAAGTTCAACTATGTTTCATTGACCGGCAAAAGCAATATGTCCATATATATATATAGATAAAAACGCGGGTTTAAATTTTATTTTGTGAAGACTGAGAGGTGTGCAAGACTTTTCCAGGTATTAATGGTGATTATTGCAGCATACAGATTTGTGTTCCTCAAATAACCTCGACTTATGTCCGAGTGTAGTGGAATGCATGGTGATGTAGTTAGTTTTGAATCGGGTATTTCGTTCCTTACGTCGTAATGAAAGATTTTAAGGCGTTGGATGCATCTAATACGAGATTAAGCAAGCGATCTTGTTCGACGCGGGTCGTGGGATCCAAAGACACATGAAATGTTACTTGCATCGGACGCCATGAAAAATACGATGTCGTCACTTCTCCATCCGAAGTGCGTCGGGCAGAAAGAAAATGAAGTGCGTGTGTGGGAGGACGAACCTGGTTTCTGGAGAGACCAGTCTGTCGAGCCAACAGATGCTTATCAGCGTCACTTGGATACCTGAGAAAGAGACCAGAAAATGACATCAGAGTCTTTCATTACCCGAAAACTGTATACAATGATAAAGACGAATCTTTTTTCCTCTTCCTCGCTCATTTACCTTCACAGCATTAACGTAGCGTAACCCTCCCTCCCTCTCTCTCTCTCTCTCTCTCTCTCTCTCTCTCTCTCTTTCTCTGTGCTTTCTCTGCATGAGGCGTGAGAATCTAAGTCGCTAAAGATCAGCTGCTGCAATTGGCAGAGGTAAAGAAGAGAAGGACACACCTGCACTCACTGAATCTATCTATATCTTCTCTCTCTCCCCGTTCATAAATCACCCATGCATTATTCCCATATATCTAGCACTACTGTTGATTAATCTCATTTGTCGGTGCACGAAACCGTATAGTCAATGGCATGTCGAATTAGTTGTAGTTGTTAATTATAACTCGTTGTTGCGTCAATAAGTACATTGGCTTTGTAAGTTTGTTGTTAAGAAAACAGTGTTGAAGAAGAAGAAGAAGGAACAAAAAGGGATAGGACAGTTTTTCGAGACAAAGATCGGGCGGGTCAGAGAAAATTGTGCTTAAAAATGAAAGGATCTCTTTCGACATAACTAATTTTCACGGTGGTCAGCCTTGGGGGGGACCACTGGTTTAGAGAGAGAGAAAGAGAGAAAGAGAGAGAGAGAGAGAGAGAGCAAATGGTGAGGTCTTTAGGCAGCTTTTTCGCGGACGAGACAACGTCCAAGGACACTGCACTGCTTTTCCTCTCTAAGAAAACCCCAAAAAAAACAAACACCAGAGAAAGCTGGGGAAAAAAAGCAGAGATGTAATCGTCGCTTTTCATAGCCCTATTCACTAATTAAAGCATCATCAAAGCATGCATGTTAATTAACATGTGGTAGATGTCGAGAGATAGCCAAACGAAAGTCTAGTAAAACATAATCATCATCGGAGAGGGTAAATTAGGAGTAGTGTCAATTACTAAGTTGCATGCATGCATAAATCCCAGATTTAAGGATGCTTATGTCGCAGAAATTCCATCCGTCGACATAATTAAAAATACTTTGGTCGCGATGAAGATGAAGAACTAGAATTTGTTCGGGGGAACTTACGGATGCAAGAAATGCTCGAAGAGCCATGCACGCAGTATGTTGACCGACCGCTCCGGCAGGCCCCGCTGCGGCCTCCAGGCCTCTTGCTCCATCATGCCCATCTGGTGGAAAGCCCTCTGCTGCCTCAGGCTCTGGTCCAGCAACTTGAGCCGTGGTGTCTCGCCCTTGGTTATACCGGAGCTGCCCGCGCCGTCCTTCTCACCCAGCAGCTCGCAGCTGTGCTTCAGTTGGGCGCCAATCGCATCCTTCAGGCACCGGAAGTGCCGTGACATGGCTTTCTGAGCGAGGGCGGTGTACGGGACTGCTGCTCCGTAGCCCATCACGAGGTCGAACATGTTCACCACCATCTGCATTTGCTCGCAATAGTGGTTGTATCTTCTCTCCACCTGCAAAAGAACCATGTGGACTATGGAATTCATCTTTTTTGGTCTTGGTCCTAATCAGTGTGTCACGATGTTTGTGTTCCATGATTTGCGAAACGAATTGGATAGTGATCTAAACGAGTGTGCACTTCACTAATTTAAAGAAAAAAAAATTATGGTCATGATGGTGGAGGTGAATCTTTAAATGCTTTTCTAATTGGGAACAAAAGGGCATTCGATGGGCATTGATGTGATTTGATAGTTGATATGATCGGGAACGAAATGTAATGAAGAGAATGTTCGTCAAATATTTCAGATTATCATTATTATCCTTATTATAAAAATTGTGATAACCCTCGACGACGCTTCTCATTGGCTATTGGGGGGTCACAGTGAGATGACTGCTTATGTGAATGAGGAAATATTTTTCCACACATTCTCTCTCTCGTTTTCTTGTTCTCTCTCCCTCCCTCTCTCTCTCTCTCTCTCTCTCTCTTTATTTGTCTTTCCCTTCCCAGCACAGCCACAAGGGACAGGCTTGTTTGGTATTTACATGCATCGTACAAAAGGAGAATTTAAACATAGAAAGTCGAAAAAATAAATTTTAAAAGAGAACCTCCACAGGTCAATTCAAACATGATAAACAAATCGAGTGTGTATGTGTGTGTTTTTTTAGCTAATGATAGGTGCGCAGTAGATCTCTTGCTGTAGCTGCAGGAGCACTATCTTAACCACCTTCTTGCGTAATAATAGCAACAAGGATAATAAATGACAAATTAGTGGTGGCTTTTCAGTTGTTTGCCATATAATGTTGACCCTAATTATAGTAGTCTCTCACCATACAACACCAAACCGGAAAAACCCAGCAGCGAGTCCTCTCTGGGAGGTTTTCTTCAACCACCCTCCATATGTGTGAACTGAAATAGGATCAATCTCAAGCAAATACAAAGAAATGCTAAAAGTAAAGAAGATATTGAGAAATCAAACCCTATCAAATCAGAATTAGCCGGCTTTTTCCCTGTTTGGTGTGTTAAAATACTCCCGGTTAATGTCAAAAGGTCGGTGTTTTCCGTTTGTCGCAGCAGATTAATGATAATTCGATTAAACAAATCATGATTCGTAATGATTGGGTAATGCTGATGCTAATGCATGACTATTTGAGAGAAGAAGAGGAGAGAGAGAGAGAGAGAGAGAGAGAGAGAGACATACCTCATCAAGCATCGATAAAAGTTTGACCTTCCTCCTCTGGTGCTCCATTCTATCAGCAGCCGACAAAGGAGGGGCGTCTTTCGACGACGAAGAAGAAGCGCCTCCACCGACGGCGCTAGCGCTACTAGTGTTGTTATTACTTGGGTTTGAACTAGGGTTTGATGAGCTCGTGTTCCTCCCAAACTTGCCCTTCTTGAAGTGGCCTCTACCCACACTGCAAAACTCCTCCAGCAGCTCCTGAGCTGCCTTGAGGTACCTCGAATTCCTTAGCACGTTGACAACCCCGAGAGACGAGGAAGACGGAGATGACCCATAGCCGACATGGACTTGGTGGTGGTGGCTTTGCAAGTTATGCACTCCCAAGTTCTTGAATTGGTGGTGGTACTGAACAGAGGCAGCGACAGCAGAAGCTGAAGCTGAAGAGTTGGCTGACCCACCTCCTGCGGCTTGATTGAAGAACAGCAAGCCACTGTCTCCAATCCGCAGCTCCTCGGCCTTGGCAGCCTCCAAGTGCTGCAACGATGACGACAGCGACAGCGACAGGCCTTGACCCTCAACGACCGCCGCCCCAGAGATCTCGCTAGGGTTATTGAGCTGGGCTGCGGTTGCGGCGCTGCCGTCGGGGACCCAAGTGAATTGAGCCGGGGGTATCATGCCAGTCCCATAATTGGGGGCAGCGCTGCCCGAGCCAGACACATGGAATCCTTGGAGGGAAGGAGGGGGGGATGGGTTTGGGAGAAGCATTTGAAGGGTTGAAGAGGAGGTTGGTGGTGGATGATGATGGTGGTGATGAGGAGTGGGAGGCGATGGCGACCTCGCTTGCGGGTTCATGAGGAAAAGCTGCATGGCTGCTGCTGATTCCGCATTAATGTTAGAAATCTGATTTTGCTGCTGTTGCTGATGATGATGGTGCGCATGGTGATGTTGCTGTGACATATTGCTCTCTCCTCGCCTATACACACCTGGGTTTTTTGAGCCGTACCACTCACTGGTTGGCAGTGATGGCCGGGCAGCCCGATAACCCGACGCCATCGGCTGCTCCAGCAATTCGGCAGCGGATGCACCGCCAGGAGGGAAATTGAACATCTCAGATAGCATCCCAGCGGTCTCGTACGCGGGCAGCCCGCCTGGTTCCTCCTCCATGCCAACCAGTTGTGGCGGTGGAGGTTGGTCAAAGCCTTGCACTCGAAGCTTGTCACGGCAGATCTGCTGGGCTACATGGTGCTGCTGTTCTTGGTCTGAGGCAGCGGAGGCCGCGGCAACGTCCGGTCGCTCGAAGCCGTTATTTGAGAAGGCGAAGATGCTGGGGTGGTGATAGTCTTGGGACATAGACTTGGTGGGGTTGGAGATTGCGATTGAGTGATGGTGGTGAGACTTGGTGTGGGAGGAGATTGGTGGGAGTGGTGGTGTTGCTATGCCCATATCAGTATCATCTCTCTCGCTCTCTCTCTTTCTGTCGCTCTCTCTCTATCTTTGCTTGCTTTTCAACAACTTAGCCAGCCACACCAGGTGATCTCTCTCTCTCTCTCACTCACAATTCCTCTTACCTTGAAAGTTCTTGATCTATTGCCCCAATTCAATCTTGGATCACACCGCATACACACCTATAGAACTCAAGAATCAAAACCAAGCAAAACCATGATTTAATCAATATGAATTTCATTAAGAAAACCAAGAATTTGCAGAATTGAACAAAGGGAAGAGAAGAACTTGCTCAGTTGAGAGAGGAAAGAGGCTGAAGAGGGAAAATTTTGGAATCTTTCCCTGTTCACTTCACTTTCATTTTCTCAACTATGTCTCAATCTCATATATATATATATATGTGGGTTTGTATGGATGTGTATACCTTAGTATATACCTCTCAAGAGTTGCAGAGCATGAAAGGATGCAAAAGCTCTCAGACATCGTTTTCCCTTCTGTGGTATTGAAAGCTTCTTCAATTCCTCCACTATCTCTTTCTCTTCCGAGCTCTCTCTCTCTCTCTCTCTCTGCGTTTGTCTCTCTGTCGTCTCTATCTTTCTCTTTCTCTCCTTTTCTATTTCTCTTTGCTGCTCTTTGCAGTGAGTGTTCTCTCTCTCTCTCTCTCTCTCTCTCCCCGTCTCTCTCCTTTTCCTTTTTATTTTGTTGGGACAAATTGTGCTGTGGAAAGAGGAGGGTAGAGAACAATATTAAATACGAAGGGTTATTTAATTAATTAATTATTTATATTCGGGGGGGACTGATATCTCTCTCAATATGAACCAAACCCAACCCAGAGAGAGAGAGAGAGAGAGAGAGAGAGAGAGAGAGAGAGAGAGAGCAGAGAGAGAGCAGAGAAGAGGTCGCTATTCTTCTTTCCTTCATCGCCCTCCTTTTTAATGCACCTATATGATTTATGGTTTTTTTATGGATATATTTTTTGTACTTCATTGTGACAATGATATCTAGATCGAATAAATTATACCCAAGTAGAAGAAAACAAAAAGAAAAACTTAATATAAGCAACAGGGAAGACTTGGGCTATCAATACATAAAAATAAGATGACCAAATACAACCTTTGTATAG
Source organism: Eucalyptus victrix (assembly GCA_016097545.1). Taxonomy (NCBI): domain Eukaryota; kingdom Viridiplantae; phylum Streptophyta; class Magnoliopsida; order Myrtales; family Myrtaceae; genus Eucalyptus; species Eucalyptus victrix. The sequence continues at coordinate 42,834,163 of CM027843.1, read as the reverse complement.
AAAATGATAGATTTTGGGTAGTTTAGTCACTTGGAACTTTCGAGGAAAAACAAGTGTGTACACGGACCTCTTCAATTGTATTATTGAGAAAATACTAGCCTAAACTTTCTTTTATCATGCCAATTATCCATTTGACCCATATATTAGATTTCGCTAAATTCATGCACTGTGGTTGGCTTTGTGCTTCATACCATCCTCAAGACGACCCTCTATACTATTTCTTTTGGTCACAGGCAAACACACGGTGGAGAGAGCGCCCCCCAATTATCGCAATTCCTTTCACAAAATGATAAAATCGTCCCTTTCAAAGCGGTGTCTACTCTCGTAAAATGTATTCTCCATCCTTTGGAAACCTACGCAATCTACGGAGGATGAGGAACGGAATATAATAGAGAAAAGGTCAGTAGGGAGTCCATCTCAAATGATCCGAAGCTGCTACCGTACTCTCGATCCGCACTCCAAATTCCCCCAACGCACTAGCCAACATAATTGTCTTATTTAAGCGATAACCAAAGTTGGTGGGGCTATTTCGGTCAAATCGCCTAGGCGCCCTCTCCTTCATGGCTAACGAGAAGATGGCAAATTACGGTAGGGTCGTAGATGGAGCTTAGGGTAAAGCCAAGAACATCGGTTTTTCATTAAAGTACTAAAAAAAAAAAAAACCCCCCCCGCACGTGAGGGGTTGGATCGGCACGTGCCGTAGGTTGTGGCTCTTTAGGCTGAGGTTAGGTTTCGTGGTGTTGTTGTGTGGGAAGGTGAAACGAGGGTTTGAAAGCCACACTTAACCGCTTTTGCGAAGGCGTTGCTACGTCAAGGGATAGGCATGTTGGGTTCCTCTTTTTCGCTTGCTTTTGATTTGTAAAGTTAGATCGATAATAATAGGCGTCTCCTTCACTCATTTCTTTCTTTTGCCAAGCCATTAAATCCCTTTCCCTTTTTACTTTTTATCGATGTGCTAATGACGCGTATGGGAAGATGGAAGTTCTCTAGCGTTAGATTATGTCTCGATCCACAGACTTGAAGCATTTATTGGTCTTTATCAGTCTAACTTAATGGCAATCCCTCACGCCACAGCAATTTCACAAAGGGCGTCGTCGGAGAGATCTCACCGTATGGTATTCGGACCCCTCATTTGCCCATTCAAATTTACCTTAATGATGCTAGAATACTTGAAGTCATGGATCATGCATAATATGCTACGATTAAAGGATGAGGAGAATAACAATGATTGCTCACTGTCTACTTAATTTTCCATGCACGATCAATGTTGCCTTGAAAAATTATTCGATGGACCTAATACATGTATTGAAATGAATTACCACCGTAGGGTACACTTGACCCTTGCGAACCACGTATTGACCATGCATCAATGGGGTCACAACCCTCTCCACCATGGTCTCGAGCCGAGGGAAAAGGAATTGTAATTCGATTGCTAAGAAAGAAATTAAAATGACTACTGTATGTGGTAATCATAGGTTGATCAACCAATCATAGAGATGTGGAAAAAGATGGCGTGCCTTGACAATGGCAAGCACTTTTCGTAAGCTAACTAGTGGGGGTCTTGGGTCTCATGGAAAAGGATATGTGCGCCAATACTTTATTTACTCATTGTAAAGAAGCAGCACAACATTTCAGTAATGGCGATGCTTTTGTACTTTTTCTGTTGTTTATTCCCTCTTGCTTTTCTTCTTATGGCACCGAAAAGTGTGTTTGCTTTAAAAAAATAAAGGAAGAAGAAGAAGATGGACGACGATTGGGTAAAAGGCAGTCGTTCATATCGTGTCCTAACACTGATGAGTCTGCGATTAAAGTCTTAGGTTAATGACTGGGGCAATCTCGACCTCGGACTTTGTCGTGTGAATTTTGGGATCTCGATGGAAGTGGTCAGTAGGGGATAAAGAGAGAAGAAAAGAAGCTGTCGTCGGCCTTTGCGATGAAGCCAGGTCGCAGACACATGACAAGAGACCAGAATCGATTCTTTTTCTACCGTTATTTTTGCTGAAACGATACGGAGGGGGGGGGGGGGGGGCGCAAATTCCTCTTGCCCTAGATTGAGATGCCGTAGAAAACATTGGTGACATCTCGGGGTTTCCATCGTTTCATCGATGGAGAAAAAACGTTTCTTTTTCCTGGTTTGATGAGGAGGAATCTCACTTTTGGAGGATGGATTTCGTCCTACAAGATATCTCACTGGCGGTGAACTAGGTTTTGACGTGATGTGAAATTTGGATGAGTAGTGCGAAACATGGAAGAATCACTCGTGACGTGTGACAGCTTGACCCGATTTAGATATGGCAAGATCTCCAAAAGGAGAACTCGAATGGTTGTCTTTGTAGGCGAGTCAATTACTTAAGTAACACTTCAAAATCTTTGCCTATTGAAAGTAGGGTTTGAAATGTTACATTAAACAAAGAGACTTAGAGGTGACAAATGGGTAAGGCTGTCTACCGTGTGGTCTTGCTCAAAATGTCACAAGCCATGCTAGGCACATAAGCATCAACCCTCAACACAGTATGATCCAAATAATTTGTTGGAATACGTAGCAAAAGTTTAATACTTTCATCTAGTAAGATCACCAAGAGATTCTAAGTTTGAGCTATCCATATATCAACGTAGACCCACCACACTTGAAGGCTCAAGCCAATGGGTTTTGTCCTAATTATGATGAATTTACTGATCATCTCACATCAAATCTTCAATGCGGGACTCCACCAACATCCTTCTCACAAGCACTTCAACCATCTTCACTCATATGTGACACTCTTGCATTATGTTAGCTTCCCTTTAATCTACATATCCTTCTCATCAATATATATCTCGACCCGAATTTTCACTCCCACTACATTGAAGGCATCGCAACACCCACATTCGCATGCACTCTCTTATGCCTTAGCAAACCATAAATCTAGCGTCAAGATCATGTTACTACACCTCAAAGCCCACCTACTTGAAAATTGTGTTGATCATGTGATTCTTCATTGAAATGTGATTCTTCATTGAAATTATCATCTAAATGTCTATACAGATTGGGAGGGATGCACCAATCTATGACTAGATTTAATACCACTTGTTGAGATGCGTAGCAACTAGAGACCATCACACCAGAAGATCATTAAAAGATAGCTTAAATTTGAGCCCATTCATATATCTAGTTGGACCTTTTTTCATTTAAAAGTTTCAATCAATTTTCATTGAAAACAAATAAGGGAAAATGATATAAATGATCCATAAACTTTGGCTCAATTTGTAAATATGGTTCATGAACTTTAATTTATTTAATATGGTCAATAAATTAGTCCAATGTGTTGAAATTTTAATTTGTTTAATGTGGTATATGGATTTTTGATACATGTTCAATTTAATCCGTAGATTATAAGAAAATATTAAATGTTGTCAAATTTCAGAGATTATTCTACATAACGAATCAAAGTTCATGGATTATTTGTGTTGTTATCTAAAAAAAAAAAAAAAAAAAGCTTAAGCCAATAATTGAAGCCAACTAGGATGTATTAATTATCTCACCTCATGCCAAATCTCATTTGGAACTTTACCAACACCCTTCAAACATGTACTTCAACATGATATGGTCTAGAGCTATTTAGGCAACAACCCATATTTGGGGTTGTGTAGTTTTTGAATTTTTCCAAGTAACCCAATCCAACCCAACCTAAATTCAAAACCTATCATTTCTATTTCTATAAAAATCCACCCACTTACTCTCAAATTGTTCAATTTTCATCCTCATTCTTCTGTTCTCATTCAAATGCATAAGCTCATTAAATTTCAATACTCATGGTTGAGATGTTCACTTTTGTTTTTCCTCTTTCTTTTCCTTTGCCTCTTTTTTTTTCTTCTTCCTCCTTTCAATTATCCCTTGTACACAAACTCCGCATCTGGCTAACTACCAACACTACCCCTAATCGCTCGTCTCCATCATGCTTCAACCACTGCTACCACCACCACCACCACCAAGGCCGCTCTCTCTCTCTGTAGCCCCTCTTCTTTGCTCTCTCTCTCTCTCTCTCTCTCTCTCTCTCTAGCTGATCGAGTTCATATTGGATGTCACTCGCCTTAGTCGTCCTCAAATCAAAAGGTTGCCTAAGCTCAGCTACCACATTCGTGCATACAAGTCACGGTGGTCACGGCCTCTTATCTATAGCGACATAGCTTCATTTTGGTTTTGGTCGCTTCTTCTGTAGAGAAAATGTCTCTAGCGATATTCTGGCTGAGCATGTGCGGTGGCACCAAGGATGTAGGTAACATGTGAGATAGATATGTTGCCGGTGCCAATGCGAGCATTAGTAAAAATGTGTTACCATGCAAAGATGTGCATCTGAAATGTTGACGAATTGGCTTGGGCGAATTATCATATACATAGTCGTCATTTATGTCGTACGAACTAGAAACACGCGTCGTGTTTTTTGCATTGTGATTGAAAAGTGGACAACAACAAGTGCAAAAGGCAGGCAGATATATGCCATGTGACCATAATGTTTGATTTGATGCGGCCATGAGGAGGCAATTATGCACTGGCAAAACCCATCATGCAATCACTTCTCATGTGTTGGTTCAAGTTGTCACATGTACTCTCCACATATGAGGGCTTCACGAAATTACCCAGTCGAGGAATATGATTGCATTATTCACAAAAAATATAAAATGATACATTCACTGGTTCGGTTCACAAATTCATGTATGATACAATTTTTCTTACTCATGCCACTGCTTGAGCCAAAGTAGACAAGACATCATTGAATTTGCTGTGCATGATTTTGAATTTCAGTGACATAGTCTGACTGATTATTTCGATTTAAATTATCGAATGTTCGATACTTATTAAGGAGGGAATGTGCGGCACATCGAAGTTTCAACTTGAGAAGGTTAATTTACATTGAGAACACTTACGTTAAACGCTGGATTTGTTTGGGTTTGTTCCATATGATGCTTTACAATCAACCAAATATCATGCCTTTAGTGATAATCAACCAAGTTTTGGTGTTTGAGGTCACTTAGTGCCATATGGAGAAATATCGTCTATTGCAATTTCTTTAGTTAAAATTTAAGCCGTCTTAAAAATATTGGTCACATCAATCGGTATACGCAAGTTCACATGTTATTTATTTATTTTTTTTTTGCCATTCCATTTGTTGTTTAGTGTATCCCAAGATTCGCTGTAACAACATTTTTCGCTAGTTTTGTGAGTGTTGAGGTGCAAGTGGAAGGGTGTTAGACCAAAAAAATCCTGCATTGGAATATGTTATTATCTAGAGTAGTTACTGTATCCTAATTGGTCAATAACCAATTGGCTTAAGCATTTGAAAGACAAATTCAATTGAAAATGTTGACATGTTCGAATTGGGGCTCTATCTTGATGGTCTTAGGTAGATAATTTCTATCATGTCAACCCATAATATATATATATGAGTTACCTTTATCGAGATCTCCGTAATATCACCACCAAAATTGATGTTAAGGTGCGTTTGCTTGCCTGATGAAAGGTTAGATTAGATAGAAATTATCTTAACTGATATTTAAAGTCACGCTCGAATTGTGACAAATCCAGATAAAATATCGATAACTTCTCTCGGTATCAGTTATCGAATAATTTACGGCATCCAAATAGAAACAAACTAACAAAGAAAAAGCAAGATGTTTTGCCTTAGGACCCAATATTGGTGCCATTGATGGGCCACTAGAGACCACTAGACACTGCTCGCACCGCTCTGGCAATCTCATTGCCGTGACCGCACCAACCGAGAGCTAGATTTGATAGAGATCAAAGTGTAGATCTCGCGTCTCAATGATCTTAGTTGATCATTGTGATATACATGACCTCCACCATGGTTGTCGCCGCACATAGGCGGAACGGGTCTTAGGCAATGAAGCAAATCTTTGTGTTATTACTTTGATATGAAGATCTTACAAAAATCTCATATGACCTAAGAAAGAAAAGGTTGATAGGATACTTAACTTAGACCTCTACCTTTTCTTACATATATATTCATCATAGAAAAAATTAGTTTAGAGACCGGCAATCACCTAAATCAGTGCATTGCTGCAAAGATAAAAACATCTCCCTAATTTCTTAACTATTAACCATTCTATTTTATCAAACTTTCCCTTTTTTGTTCTCCTTTGACTTTTCATATATGCTTTTACTATGTGTGGATTTAAATTATTTCTCCTTGATATAATAATTAGATTAATAGATGTATTTAACTATGAAGATCTTTAGAAAAACCAATATTGCATGGAACTTTATAGTTAAGTATCTTTTTATTTAGTGATACACTATCAATTGATTCACCTATATCAATGGTTTCTTCTTCTTCTTCTTCTTCTTTTATTTATTTTTATGACGAGAAAGCTATTTTAGATAATTTCTAAGTGAAAAGTGAGCCAAAACATAGATCTGCAGTTTCATTTGCATTTGGTTTTGTGGAAAATCATATCTTACTATACGCCTAATCAACAAATATCCATTAAACCGTTTCAATGGGTTTTATAGCAATAATACTATGATTTCACACAATAATTGCTAATTCGAATGAAAGTTTTATTACAATTATTTTCCACGTCCATTATCAATTAATTGATGAGCTCTATTGGGCGTTGCAAATTGAAATCATCATCACACTAATTATTTCTTTCTTCTCGCTGCGACGCCGAGTTTTTCAACTAATTCACATTTCCATTTCACTAAAGTTGATGAAGACATAATGTAGCGTGTGGGAGTCGATCAATAATAGACAATAGGTAGGGGAATAATTGATGTAGTGCCGTTGACTTAGGTTAAAAGTCGTGGGCAGATAAATTTCCAAAATTACGTAAATGACATATAAATAATACGAACCTCTTCTAGCTAGGGGCCGACATATTTCCTGGAAACCCTAGAGCGCTGAAATAGTCTCGCGTTCGACTTTGATCGACAATTATTTTGCATCGTCATGAAAGTTTGGTTTGACTCGACGATTTTTGGGTTTTTTTATTTTGTTTTTTTTTTCAGACGCGCTTATGTAAAAAACGAGACGTGACGTGATAATTCGCGAATTTGATGGGGGGTTGACGTGAGCATCCTCGTATGAGACCCGATTGCGAATCGGAAGAGATGCAAATGGCTCTCCCCCTTTGCAAAGTCAGCTTTGTCTTTTGGCTAGAAAATATTCGTGCTAATTACTCAGCTCGATATTTTTATTTCGGCTTTCAATGTTTCCATTTTCTATTTGTTTCCTTGATTTAAGTTCCCCGCAGTGGGGACGCATGAAAGTATATCAAAGATCTCAATTATACCACGGAATTTCTTAAATACAACAATTTCGATGAATTATTATTATTGTTATTATATTTTTTAGTTTAAGTTGTTCCTTTTCGGATCCATACTGGATTACTCTTACGTCATTTGCCACTATAAAAAATCTTTCAAGCATTCATCATTCCATAAATAATGTGTATAATTAGAGATTGTTACATAACGGACTTGTGTTTCAAATATTCAACGATGAAAATGTATATTATTTCTTACCCTTAGACCTAATAAAAGTTCACATTTTTTTATAATGTTTTCTTTAACTTGAGTAAGGGCAAAAAGGGATTTGGGAAAAACTGTAGATAACCTATGATGCCACCGTATGAGTAATTTCCCTAGAGTTGACCCCTCCGAATGAGTTGGTAATGCTTGCAAAAGCTTAGCATCAAGGAGAATTTGACCATTGCTAGTTTTACCAATAAATTAGGTGCTTTCGTTTGAGGTTGGAGAAGAAGTCAAATTGTTGAACTGTGAAAATGAATCTGGCGAACCATGGACAAAACTTTGCGCTTGAATAAACAAACTTTGGAGGAGGTTTCATGTGTAATTTGTTTGAAAGATCATTTAGAGAGTGACACAGCATTCTCTGGATATTGATCTCGAGCTAGAAAAGACTGAATTAGCCAATGACTTTGATAGGTCTGATCCGAAGTCGTAGCAATATCTATTGACATGTTTAGTAATTTGTGGTAGACATGTGGTCACTGCATCTATTGACATAATAGTAGATCGACATAACAAATATTTTGGGCTTGTTTCGATGTGAAACTCAAGCAACATACAATAAAGGCAGATGAAAGTATATGTGGCTCATTGATTATTTATCTTATCTGATTCACGAGATGAGTGGAGTATTTCATAAATCTGAACTGAAGACATGTCTTTATCTCGTTTTACTTGAATTGCAAGGTGAATTAGTCAAATTCACACCCAAAGGTAATGTGAAGTACGAGGAAAAGACACGTCATTATCTTTCAATTTGCCAAGTAAACAATCTGGACCCTTTTGCCCCGTCACCAATACTCTCCACAGGAGGGGAGTTAAAATCTCCCTTTCCAACCACAAACCTGCTTTGATAATTGACGGGCCAACCTTCTCCCCGCAAAAATTTTAAAAAAATGAAACAAGAAATCGTTTGCTTTTTCAATGGGATTCGCACGTGAATACCGACCCTCTCCAGGCTCACACGCCCTCAAATCCCATGGACCACCTCCACTCGCTAACAATAACAATTATTAGTCATTATAATCTTCACCTTATCTTCCTCCCCTCACGTGCCAAAGTCGGCTACGCACGTGTGATCAAGCTTTTCGAAATTACTCCTCTTGTCGTCCTCTTAGTGCTTTTGGCTCGCCTTGCATGGCTTTGAATGTAATCATTTTCACGGGGCCAAACCCTAAACGCATCGAACCACTCCTTCCCTTCTATCAATACCAAACCCTTTCCTTGTTCCTTTTTTTTTTTTTTTTTTTTTTTCCTTTTTTCTCTTTATTTTGCTTGCCTTATATTTCGTCCCGGAGGAGGCTGACATTAACATCCCAAGACGTGACCTTGGTTGCACACAAGCCGGCAAAACGCAAATCGGTCATATTCCGCTATAAAAAGATCAACTTAGCTACTTAATAGATGGGACCAAAAGATTGGTTATGTGTTTATTCCTAGATGCCGGGGACGTCTGTTGCTGACAGATTTTGGTCCCGGTCACGAATTATGACATGAATATTTATCGTGCTCTCTCTCTAGATGGTTTGTTATTTGATGAAGATAGTGATGATGTTTTTTAAAGATTTAGTGGGACTTATCGCCAATTGCTTTAAAAGTTTAAACCGATAGGTGAAGATAGACTATATAAATATTAAGAATATATAAGACTTGTAATTACGTGATGTAATTAACACCTCGTCTTATGTGCAAGTTGGATTAGGAGCAGCATATGGAATTTTCTATTACGGCAAGCGGAATCTTATACTACGACACGTGGAATTTAATTGATGGGGGATGGATGCATGTACATGAAAGGGATAGCACTAGCTCTAATACTATATGAAGGCTTAGGTTAATATTTATGTATTTCAATCCCCTTACACATAAGTTGGACTTTGGCCTAAATCTAAAGGGTGGAAATATGTAATTGAAGTTGTTAGATGAATGTAAAGTTTAAGATCTAATTCAAAAGGCAAAAATAGGGGATGTTAGAGATACTTCTCTAAAATATTTTCCTTTGCTAAAGATAATTAGAATATCTATGTTAATTCTATTTATTTCACAAGATTGCACATACATCTCCCTTTAATTGTGTATATCTTTGATTGATTTGTTACTTTAAACAATCATCTAATAAGGCCCATAATTAGGCTCATAATTGTTTAATACAGAAATTTCATATTTCTCTCTTCCACATATTTCTTATCTCGGTATTGCTATTCCTTTTTTGTATATGAATCCATCCCACATCAGTCAAATTATATGTGTGATGGTATAAAATTCCATTTGCTGCTCATAATCTGGCTTGAACATGGATGGGTGAATATTGTCATACATTGCTTGACAACTGGTCTTATATGTTTTCTTTATTCATGTGGTCTCCCTCCACTGATCAATTTGAGCTTTTTAAAATATTTGGTAATTGATCTGACGAAATCTCATATAATGTGAGGGCAAGAAAACCAAATCTTTTTGGCCCCTGTTTGCCTCTCCCATTACATATTTTTACAGCTTAGGCTAAAGTCCAGCATATGCATAAGAGGAATGTTAAAATTTTTAAATACTAAACTATTCCTTTATTTAATAACTTAAGTTTTGGATTGGACTTTTTAATACTTTCAGTTGTAATTACAATAAATAAAATCATGGAAAAAGTACCAAAAGAATCCTAAATGTTTCAATTAGATCAGTTTAGTTATAAACCTCTTGTATTTGTGCCAATTTAGTTCATTCTACTAATTTTGGCTGAAAATTACTAACATGAATACTAGTTGTCCCATGTGGCATAATTGGTGTTGATGCTAACAAATTTTATAGTTTTATGTTCTAATTTTTTATTATTTTCTTTTTAATTACTTTTCTTTTTCATTGTGGTCGGCAAGTTTCACAGCCATTGCCCAGGCCATTGTTAGTTGTGGGTGAGGGCCACCAAGCCCTCGCTAGATTTGATGAGGGCGGCCTCACCAACGTGCGGCAATGGCTTGAGCAGGGCTTTGTTGGATTTGATGAGGGTGCAATGGCCTAGGCAAGGCCATGACCCTTGCTAGTGGTCGGGCCAACAAGGCAACCCTCACTGGCACAATGAAAAAAAATAATAAAAAATTGTTTTTGTATAAATATTAAAAATTTCAAAACTTGTCAATGTCAAAGTTGATCGTATCATGTAAGAAAGTTGATGTCATTATCAATGATTACTGGCTAAAATTGGTAGATGAATTGAATTGATACAAATGCAAAGAGTTTGTGACTAAATTGATCTGATTGAAAGAATTAAATTGATACCGATACAATAAATTTATGAATTTTTTGGTACTTTTCCCATAAAATTATACATGCACATAAAAATTTGATTAAGATGGAAAATTGCACATCACATTTGTCATAATCCCACTTAGGCATGCTAGTGTACATGCATAGAGATGTTATAATATTTAAATATTAAATGCGTCTTTATCTATCAACTTAAACTTTTAGAAAAGTTGACAATAATGTTATAAAATCTCACGTAAAATTAGAACATGTGGTTTAGAATAATTGGAGAGAGTAACGAGGGGAGCACAAGAGAAATAATGAAGTTTCGAGGGGAATCAAATAGAATATTCCCTTTAATTAGCTGTATTAAAAGACCAATGCAGGTTTGGAAGTAATTTGAAAGGTTAGGTAATTTTACGAAAGGTCAAAAAGTTATGATAAAATTGAGACGCCTCGAACATCGACATACTTTTTCTTTTATTTTATTGTTTGGCCAAAAAGAAAAGGAAAACGTGGGGGTAAAATAAGGCGAGTGAATTGGGGGAAAAAAAAGGAAAAGGAAGGGGAAAAGTTAAAACATCGTGGAGACAATTCTTGTGGTACGAGGATTGTGCGATTGGAAAAGGAAATGATGCGAAGGGCGCAAGTGTACAAGGCATGACAAAATGCGAATTTTGCCCCCACATCTATCACTAATACTAATAGTGCCTTCATGGTCGCATATATGCGAGAGGACACATCAACGTGGATGGATGGTCCCTCATTTGCCTTTTGTTCCCTTTTGAATTTGAATATGGTGCATATATATTTATATTGCTGTGTATATATATATATATATATATATATATATATATATAAATAAACGATATTGTTCCCTCTCCTTTTCTGGATGCCTCCCTCTTTCTTTTTTTTCTCCCTATTTCCCTCAAGTCTCATTTCCAAATCATTAAGAAATTTGTTAATTATGTGATCAACCTCTTAAATATAAATGCGTGTAATTATAGTCTATATCACAACATTTCTGATGTAGAACAATCTTGAGCACGCGTTTGTGATATTGTAAATGGAGGACTACTCAATGCACATTAACTTTGTTGTTTATACACATCCGTGGAGATTAATCGACAGTGAGATTTAGATATCTTTCATTATGTAATGAGAAAAGAAAGATGATTTTAAGTGTTCTTTAGGCTTGTGGACAAGGCTAATTCCTTTGTTTTATTTGTCACATGTGTATCGAATACTACATTATTTTCTTTATCTTTCGGATATGCTATTCCATTTCGATTATAATGGTGTTGAAAATTGAAAATGTTGCACTACACTTTCTTGGATTGCAAAGGCCAATCTCACCCTACTATTGTTAGATAATATGAAATCTGTTAGATCTTGCAATTCAATATCACACGCGAGAAGACGGAAAATTGCTAGAGAAATCAACAACGAATGATAAGGAGATCGAAGATTTTTGGTTCAGTTCAAGTGTCAATACCCTTTCCTTTCACAAATTGCGTAATAGCGTAATAGCTCAGTCCCTCAAATACATCCTGGCCCTAGAGTACACTCGTAGATTTCGAATTGTGTTTACTCACAATCTCTCATAGCATCTCAGCAGAAAATATCACAAATTGAAAGTAAACACTCAGATGGAAACGCTGTGTCCACGAAGTACTCGGAAGATAACCCACAGCGCTTTGGATAATTATGTTCCCTGATCAAGGGTCTTGCTTGCAATTGAAATCGAGAAGGATTAGATAAAAATTTCTTTAGACTGGCGATGCACACTTTAATAAACCCAATAATTATTTCCTCCATTATGGAAGGGTTCTTAATACGTCTCGTTGTTTTCGACGAATAGTTGATGTGGTAGGGATGTGGCTAATTCTGTAAGTGCTAGGTGACCACCACATCAACATTTCATCGAGAAATTGGAAATTTTTTGAAGTTAGTGTATCAATGGCAAAAAAGAAGAAAGTGTAGTGTACTAGATGAAAAAAATCTCTCTCGTAATCATATATATATCATTTTTTTTACGTAATTCTAATCATTAAAGTGAGGTTTACTCTAACATATGCAATTAGGCTTTTCATATCCGTATATGTTTGGGTTATTTTCCTTCTTAAGGTTAGTTGGTAAGTTGAAGATTTCGATTTACTCAGAACATGTGGACTTTTTTTATTTTATTTTGTTGACGAGTGCACCATGTTCAACAAAACAAACATTTTCATTTTTAATATCTTGATTGCACATAACATGAGAGAGACGGCTTATCAGAAATAAGAATATTTATTTATTTAGACATTTAGACACTTGTTGAAGTTTCAGAGTACGAGGATTATCAAGACTTCTCAACCGTAAGGAGCATTTTTTGTATACCAATCTCTCTACATAGAGAAAAGTATAATCACCAATTCTAGCCAAAAAAAAAAAAAAAAAATCACTAGAAAGAAAAGGTTTAGTCTTTCTAATCAGATTAATATCTCAAGAATTATAAAAATATGTTATTATTTTCTTTGAAGATTAACCCTATCAATGGAGTACAATTTCGACTTTGGAAAAAAGAAGTTGATATCACTTATAGAATGCCATGTCGATTGATCCAAATAGGTAAATCTCATTGATGCTTGTGTGAACAGGAAGTACTACATATATTTAGCCATAGCTTAGATAATTTCTCAACTTCAAGCATTGGAACGCAAATTCGCTGATTGAGCAATAAAATATAAGTGATACATCATTAGACCAACTGTATATAACCTAAAGTTGTCATTAAAATGTTGGATTAAAGAATGTAATCATAATGTAATTATATCCAAATTGCTTGTTTGAAAAATGGGTAACCCCACCTAATGATGTTAAAGCCTTAACCAACCATTTTCCCCTAAAAGGGTATATCTAGATACAGTCTATGATGCCAAAAAACCAAGACTCTTTTATACTTTTTTTACTTAAAATCCAAGGCTCTTCTGAATCTTTTGACCCACCAAACCTTTGGGTTGCATTTAAGAATAAGTTCCTTTGCCCATTGGTCCAACAAGATTAAACCCACTATGCTAAAACATATGTTATTCAATCATAGGTTTATATTATTATTATTATTCTTGAGTGTGAACAAAAATAAAAAGTAAAATAAAAGGTTGTCCAATTCAAAGGTGCCATTCATGTCATGCAACAGTCATCCAGAAATGTGGGTTCATTTTTGAGAAAGAAACAAGGTGTAGTTTCTGAAGACACAAGGAAACAACGTAGGAAAATGCTGGCCTGTGGGGCCAGATCAAGATTTATCAGTCATTTTCCGCATTGGTCAGGAAAGGTTTACTTTAATAATACCAAGATCATTTCAAACACATTAAACATTATTATACCTCATCTCCTGCGGTCACCTTCTACTGTGGCATGAGTGATGAGTACAAACAATTTGATACTGACGTTAAGTTTATATTATATTGATTAAGATATTAGTGCTGAGGACATTCTTGGAACACCCTCTTCTCTCTCTCCTTGTCAGCACACATGGTAAAGAATACTTCAACATTTTCGTCTCACATTTTTGTAGTGATGAGCAAGGGAACAAGATAAAATAAATCAACATGACTTGGATTAGAAGCAATGCTTTCCTAGAATAATATCTTAAAGACCGGCAAAGTACAGAGCTGTTCCTGGAAGGAAAACACACCTTGAAAATGAGCGAATCCATCATTGAATGTTTGAGGAAATTACAGAGATACTGTCTTCCTACCTCTTGGCCAATGAAAAATATGATATGTATATAATCAAACGATTATATCTGTATCATGTCCATCAAAGCCAAATCCAAACAATTCAATTTGCTGTAAGATGAAAGTGAAGGGTGTTTTCCCTAATGCTTCTGCTAAAACTAATTCTGAAAAGAACACACGAATTGGAGGGGCGGTTGTTGTGTGTTGTTCTTGGGACTTGGGAAGCATACACGAGGATGTCCTTCTCAAATGGCGTCACTTTCTGGGTTCAGATCGATTACATTAACCGAGAGGACCAAAAACATTCTCATGGTATGTCTCCACCCCTTTTCCAAACATAATTACACCTCCCCCACCCCCCTCCCTTTTCTTTTTATTGCCTGCTTTTCCTTTCCCAATTTCTACCTTTCCCACTGTCCAAACATACGCACACCCGAAATTAAAAAGAAAATAGAAATAAATTGAGGGAGAGAGAGAGAGAGAGAGAGAGAGAGAGAGAGAGAGAGGCAATTGGAATTTAAAGAGGAGTGAGTGTGGTAGTGATTCTTTAGTTATTGGGGACAACTTTCCAGCCCTGGCCCGCTCTTCGTAGATAACGACCTAAAATAATTGAAAGAGGCTGCACTTCTGAAAGAGAAAGAAAAGGGCTTTTTTCTCTATGATGCTTTGTGAAAATTTTGATTTAATCATATCAATTATTCTGAACAAGTAATATGAGTTTTTTTTTTTTTTTCATATAGTTATTTAGAAATTGGGATGAGTTTCTTCTTCTTCTTCCTTTTTTTTTTTTTTTTTTTGTAATTCAAATGTGCATGTATTATTCATCTGTAAAGATCATTGGAAACGAATTTTTCAGCGGGTCGTGTCAATATTATGAAAGATGGAAAAAATCTTGGCAAGAGAACAAGAGGGTGACAACCTATGCCGGGTTGCACATCCAAACGGTGGTCCTCCAATTCGGGTTGGGGGGAGGGGGTCCGCGTGGCAGCAGCCGGCAAGGGATGGCCTCGGCCACGTGGGAAATGTGGTCCAAAGGGCTCGCCCCAGGTTTGAGCCGCGCCACGTGTCCAGAAAGGAGGGGGTGACAGGCTGGTGGGCAAAGAGTATGGCATTGGGAGGGGATCATCATCTTCCTCGTTCTCGCCCCCTTCTTTTTTGCCCTCCTCCTTTTTATTCTTTTCAAAACCTGTTCTTGTTTGTTGATGTGTGGATGAATGCGGTCAAAGGGTGTCGGAAGTTGACTATATTCCTTGCGAGGCGAGATCACTGAGACCTCGAGATTCATCTCGACATCTGTATTTCTCATTAGCGATTCCTATATTTCTATTACTTATCGACACCAGAATTCAGGACGCATCATTTCGCGTGCTTGGGGCAAGTTAGGTACGTAAAAGGATAATCAGGGGAATTATGCAAAATGCTCTTTTGGAGTTTTGGGACTTTGCATGATTGCATGGGTCTCTTTTGGTTTTTGTTCAACTGAGCCATGAACAGTCAAATCAGGAGAGCCTCCCTTTTCGCTGGCATCATTGGAAATCATATGGGACACACAGACACCACAACGCATGCTGTGATACCGATTTCCTGCTCAAGATCGATGGCCCTTCCCGTTCCAGAACTTTAGGTTACGATGGAGAAGGCCGATCTTGTATCAATTTTATACTTTAGTGAGCAAGAGTTGAAGAGTCAAATTTCTTTTGTCACTAATTAATTAGTTCCAGGCTTAATCCCATAGGCTTAACGCGGATGGGCTGGGTCCATATACTCGTTTGATTTTACTCATTTGTGCTTTTCTAACTACTGTTAAATTCGAAGATCGAAAAGCAGAACTTCTCATTAGTCAAGTCACTTTGAGTTGGAAAAGAGGAGTGGCCAAGTCAGTCGGTGTTATGAGCAATTATCTGAGTTGATTGTGAAATCATCGAGAAGGGAGAACTCGGAGTTCATTTCATAATGCGCATCGTAGTTCCTCAATAGGTAATAAATAATTTTCATATTTTTATGAATGTTCTAATTTAGGATTTGGTATTAAATTGGGATTCATTGAGGTTGCCTCGCTTAGCTACTTGAGCTTGAGCATTTGAACAATCTCTTTTTACGGTCATACAATATTGTCTGTGGGATTTGACGCAAAAGTATTTATTTCTCGCCAGTTGACCTACCATTTTGTGAAGCTTTCTTAGATGTCACTCGCCCCACTAATTTAACTTTATGCAAGAGAAAAATTAATAATTGAATTGGAACGACTCACGCTCAAAGCCCGAAGTGCTACCTTTTACCAACTAGCCCAAGATCCGTTTGAAGTGACAATCTTTGGCCTCTTAGCAATGTCCAAGGTCCAACTCAAATTCTCATGTATCTATTGTTTCTACTTAAACAAAATTGCTAGCCCACTAACAATCGACAGACATTTGAAAGCCCATTTAAAAAGGGTAATTGGACAAATGGTCTTCATCCCCGAATTTATAATTTATACAATATGATTTCTAAAGTTTAGCTTAATATATAATGTCGTTCGTAGATTTTTAATTTATTTAACGTGGTCTCTATGCTATTGATAATTGTTCAATGTAGTCTCTAAAATATAAGAAAATATTTAAAAGTTCAAAGATTACATTTAACATTGGAATAAAGTTTAGAAACTCTATTAAAATTTACACATTACACTAAAATTCATGAATCACGTATGCCATTTTCTCATTTTAAAATTTGTGTTGAATGCATAAAATTTGAGTAGCACTCTTGCCTGATTTAACGAAACCTAATCTGCCATAGTAATGTTGGGGATGAATGCTTGAGACCTGTGGAGATTCATAAGTGACTTGGATAGTAGATTTATGTATTGGAACTATTGCCTAATTTAATATATCTATGAATAAGTGAATTTTTTTGACAATAAATGCTTTTGAATATTCTGAAAATTAGAATAAACCATTTTAAAAATAAATGCTAACAATAAGGTAATTTCGCAATTTTGTAACATATGCTTGAAAAATTTCTAGTCATTTTGAAAGTTCAACAAAAACACTAATATTCCTCCATAAATTCAACATATGTGTGGGACACCAAAAGTTTTGAAAATCACGTACTTACCTATACTTTATGTAAAGGTTCAGGTATACCACTAGTAAAGTTATCTACACAAGAATAAGGGTCCGTTCGTTTTGCAGAATATGGGCAATTTCTGGAAAATATTTTCCCATAAGTCATTTTCCAGGAAAATGACAATATTTTTTGGTGTTCGGCTAAAACCTGAAAATATTTCGGAAAGTAGTTTTTGGTGTTCGGTAAGGAAAATATTTTTTAAGACTTCACCACTTTGATATGCATCACTTACCGCCCTATAAATCCATTAAATATGAACTTGCCTTTAAATCCAGGCAAACTTACTTCATATATTTGTTTCCTCATTATCACTAAATGCTCATCTACTCTAAAAAATGTTCATATGGATTTTAAAAAGAAGCAAAAGAGAAAAGAAGCAAAACATGTACAGCTGAGTATTTTCCAATTGAGTGGCATGTTCTCCCCTTGTGTCTTTTTTTTTTGGTGACCTGGGAACCCCGTACAACCGGCAGTCGGCGAGTAAATCGGGGGGCACACGTAAGCGGGAGGACCCACCACCCCCAGCATCCCACTTAAGACCCTAAACGATTGTGAGGAAATTCGAACTCCTCCTCTTCGTGAGGGGGAGAGAGCCCAAACCATTGCGGCTACCAAGGTGGTGGTTCTCTCTCTGTGTCTTTTGTGTTCTAATAAACAAAAGAAAAAAGAGGCAAAGCATGTAGAGCCATTTGCTCGAGTAATGTACAATTGTAGAGTAGAATATGTTGAAAGAAGATATGATTTGAAGATATGAAATCAGATTGAAGATTGTAATTGATTAGGATTGTAATTATTTTAGGACTAGGAATATTTTCTTTACTTCTTCATTGGATCTCCTTGTACAATATATACATCCTTGTAACAGTGTACAATTTAATGAAGAAAATACAATTCCCCACATCTTCTTTTACTTGAGTTTGTTACATGCTATTAGAGCTTATGCCGATCCTGGTGTAGCTTTCATCTCTTCGAATTGCCTGCGTCATCTTCTTCTGTTCCTTATTGTTGCCTCGTTGCAAAACAAAAAAATAGTATTTAACAGGAATTCGCCTTTCTTTACCCTTTGTTACCTAGAAAACCAATCTTTAGAAAATTCTTCATGACAAACCCAGAAATAAATACCTCAGCCTCCAGTAATCAGACCGTAGGAGAAACGACACCAAAAGCTTCTTAAATCCAGGAATCCTCGATGGTAACCACTATGTCTCAGGAACAAATTCAACCATAGAATCATCCTCAACATGCACAGTGGGGAACTGTTCTAGCTCAGTTCAATATGGGGCAGCCCTTTTTAGGGCCGCCTTACCAATGGGTACCGTATCCTTGGTACTATGGGCCAAGCCCAAATACATCATCACCGGGTTATCGAGATGGTGTGCGGATGATGGAGGCCCACCAATCAGCAACGGGGTAGGCGCAACCATCAATCCACGGTAGATAGGTGGGTTGATCGAATTGGGTATGGGAATGAATCCCTACCCGGGTCCTTTTTTTCTAATGCGGATTCTACAACCAGATCTGGCGGATCGGGTTTTGGAGCAAATCCTTACTTGAATTCACTGCTAGGGTTTCTTCCATACTAGATCTTCACTGCCAGCGGCCGGCCGGAATCCGACGACCCTCTTTTCATAACTAATGCCGACGGACCAGAATTGAAGCTTATTGCTCAACAGTTAACCGGATCGGATAATTACTCAAATTGGTCGCGTGAGTTCCAGCGTGCACTGATAACGAAAGATAAAGAGGGTTTTATTGACGGAACAGTTCCAGTTCCATCCGACGAGCGAATGGCACGACTTTGGAAGAAATGCAATCAATTGGTTCGAACGTGGATCGGAAATTGCATCGCTTCTGAGGTCGCGGCCGGTCTTCCCCCGATGGAGGACTCGAAACAGATGTGGGAAAATATCAAAGGGATGTTTGGAAAATTAGATCAAGTGAAAATTTTCTCCCTAACATAACAGATCTCGAATTTAAAGCAAGGAAATATGATTGTTGCCTCGATTTTTAACAAACTTTCAGGTCTTTGGAACGAATTGGAGGTAGCCGAGGAGAAGTTCGACTGCCAGAACCCATCTTACAGTAATACAAAAGGATGCGAGATAGAGAGAAAGCAATACGTTTTCTCCTCACATTAAACGAAACCTACTTTTCGTTTCGCACATATCTTAACCATAAAGCGATGTCAACCCTTGGCCACATCTACCAGCTTGTTGTCCAAGAGGAAAGCCAATAGAGAGCAGCCGATTACGGGAAGAATGGCAAGAGCGTGGCTCTGGCGGTGAAAAAGTTTTCTCGCCCGCTATAGAGAGCCACAGGAGGAAGAGAAATTCTCGAACCCAATTTAGGGTTTCACGAAGAAAACCCTAGGGGGTATCGGTACATGACGAGTGGCCACAATGTGTTTGGTTGATCGGATGGCTCTCGATTGTTCTTTGGAGACGCTGGATCTGATGGCTTAGGAAGGAAGGGGATGATGGAATCGAACGGTCAGCGTGGCTTAAATGTATATGGGCCGGATGGCCCATGCGGGCGTTACCCAGCATATTTCGATGGCCCGTGAAGTGATTTCCTCGCAATTTTTGATGGGCCATATGGGGCAACGATGGCCCATGCCATAAATAGGCCCACTTCATTCACAAAAAACAACCAAAAAGGAAAGGGTAAGTTGTACTGTGATTATTGTGAACGCCCACATCACATGGTTGAAAATTGCTGGAAGCTCCATGGTAAACCTAGCGAAAAAGAAAAAGGGAAATTTTCAACTGTTTTCTAGGTATTGGGCAAATCAGTAGACAAACCAATTTCTCATGGGGAATATTAGGAGTTGATGGAAGCTTTAAAGAAGTTGGATGCTTTTGACAAGGCAGGGAGTTTCACAAGTATTTCTCATTGTCTGATGAACTCGATTACAAAGGATGCATGGATTATTGATACTAGAGCTAGTGATCACATTGTCTGCAATTAGAAATTCTTTTCCAACACATTATCTTTTCCTATATCAGTACAGCTCCTGAATAGAAACACCACATATGTTAGTATGATTGGGACCATGAATCTTAGCCCACTCATCACTCTTAAAAATGTCCTTTATGTCCCTAGTTTCCAATTTAATCTCATATCAGTCTCTCAAGCTTGTGAAGAAAATTCCTGTCATGTCTTGTTTAACTCTGATAAATGTCTATGTCAGGCCTTTTCGAGTGGCAATCTGATGGGCTTGGGTAGAATTTATCAAGGATTGTATTTTTGGATTGATCTTCCAAGCAATTTTAAATTCTCTTCTGTTGCATTCAATAAATCAATGTGTAACATTGTTAGCAATAAAGAAAATTTCCTTCATCATCAAAGATTGGGCCACACTACTTCTTTCCCCTATCCTCAATGTCCTATTTGTCCTTTGGTGAAACAAACTCGTGCTCCTTTCCAAACTAGTAATGCTCGCACGGATAGCACTTTTTCTTTAATTCATGCTGATGTCTGGGGACCATATCACACCTTGAATCATGATGGTTCATGTTTTTTTCTCACAATTGTGGATGATTTCTCATGTGTCACCTAGGTCTTTCTCATACAATAAAAAAATCAAGTCCTATCTCACCTTCAAATTTTCATCTCTTTATCCAAAACTCAATTTGGAAAGTCAATTCGTCGCATCTGTACTGATAATGGAAACGAATTCTTTAGTGGTGAATGTGTTTCCCTTTTTTCCTCAAATGATATTTTGCATGAAAGTACTTGCACCTATACACCACAGCAAAATGGAGTTGTTGAGCAAAACACTGTCATCTTTTAGAAGTGACATGAGCCCTTAAATTCCAGGCATCTATACCAGAAAATTTCTGGGGAGATTGTGTGGTCACTACAGCGTATCTGATAAATTGTATGCCATCTCGCATTTTGAAAGGAAGAACTCCGTTTGAATTATTATATGGAAAGAAACCAAATCTGAATCATCTTCAAGTGTTTGGTTGTCTTTGTTATGTGACTACAGTAGGGCCTCGGGATAAAATGGGCCCTCGTGCTCGCCAGTGCATATTCATGGGGTATGCCAATCTCAAAAAGGGTTATCAAGTTTATGAACAATCTATTGGGGAATTTTTTATCAGCAGAGATGTGGTTTTTCATGAAGATATTTTCCCTTTTGGGAATTCTACTTCCATGTCTGGGAATGATGTGGGCACTAATCGTAGATTTCTGTCAGAAGAAGATTTATCTTATGGAGGATCCTATGTTATTACCTCTCCTCCAAGACAATAGATAGTGGATACAGTATCACCTTCAACACTTGATGAGCACCCTACTGGAAATTCAATTGAGAAGCATTTCATGGAACATGAACCTTAGATGATCAATTCCATAGAATCAGCAAATATATAAGAACCAGCATTGAAGTGTTGAATGAGCCACCATGATGATCTAGTCGAGTCACTCGTCCACCAGCTTGGACAAAATATTATGTATGTTATTCATCAAAATCGTCAGGTACTCATTACCCCATCTCCTCCTATGTGTCTTTTAATCAGTTGTCATTAGAACATTTATGTTGCATTAGCAACATTTCTGAGGAACAAGAACCATCTAGTTATCATGAGGCTATATATGATCCACGCTGGCAAAGAGCCATGGAGGCAAAACTTAAAGCCCTGATTGACAATCACACATGGGATATCGTATCATTACGTCCTCATCGCAAGCTCATTGGCTGTAAATGGGTGTATAAGATTAAATACAAAGCAGATGGTTCTGTGAAAAGATACAAGGCCCAGTTGGTGGCCAAGGGGTTCACATAGAGAGAAGGATTTGACTACCGTGAGACTTTTTCTCCAATAGCCAAGGATGTGACGGTTTGCTCTTTCTTGTCGGTTGCTATTTTTCGTAACTGGTCGTTGCATCAAATGGACATCCACAACACCTTTCTTCATGGTGATTTGGAAGAAGAGATTTATATGGATCTTCCACAAGGATTACGGAGATAGGGGGAGTCTAAGGTATGTTGTCTCTGCAAATCTCTTTATGGTTTGAAACAGGCTTCTCGGCAGTGGTACGCCAAGTTTACTAATGCACTTATGGGTGCCGGATGCAAGCAGTCCAAGCATGATTATGCTTTCTTCACTTGGACAAAAGGTACGTCGTCTATCTACTTGATGATTTATGTTGATGACATACTTATCATGGGAAATGATGATTCCACTATGAGGAAGCTTAAGGAGTATCTACATTCCTCTTTTAATATCAAAGATTTAGTGCCACCTAAATATTTTCTTGGAATAGAGATAGCTCATTCTGATAAGGGGATTTCTCTTAGCCAAACAAAATTTGTGATGGAGATTATATCAGAAGCGGGATTATCAGGATGCAAATCGGCAGTCATTCCCATTGAACAGAATGCCAAGTTGACCAATGTTGATTATGACGCTGGAATGTCTTCCTTTGACGATCCATTATTGAAGGATCCGACAAGTTATCAGAGACTTGTTGGAAAACTTATCTACCTCACCATGAGTAGGCCAGACATTTGCTATGTTGTATAGACTCTTATTCAATTCATGCACAGGCCAAAGCAATCACACATGAACGCAGCCTTGAAGGTGGTAAAATACCTGAAGAAATGTCTAGGACTAGGGATACTTCTTTCTCAAAAGTGCAATATGGAGATGACAGCCTATTGTGATTCGGACTATGCTACATGTCCCATGAGCAGGAGATTTATTATTGGTTTCTGTATTAAGTTTGGGGAGTCACTACTTTCATGGAAGACAAAGAAGCAATCTACTATATCGTTATCATCAGCAGAAGCTGAGTATCGATCTATGGCAAAGACTGTCTGTGAGGTGGTATGGTTACGAGGTCTACTTTAGGATCTTGGGATACAAGTTAGAGGTTAGACATTACTCTTTTGTGATAATGAATCAGCGATCAAGCTTGTAGCAAATCCCATATTACATGAGAGGACGAAGCATATAGAAGTTGATTGTCATTTTACATGAGAGAAGATCAAAGAAGGTATCATCGAAACAAGAGGGATTAGAACCACGGAGCAACCTACGTATATATTTACTAAACCTCTTTGTCAGAGACAGCATGCATATCTTCTAAACAAGTTAGGCGTCTTAGGTATATACAAGCCATCGGCTTGAGGGGGAGTGTTGAAAGAAGATATGATTTGAAGATATGAAATCATATTGAAGATTGTAATTGATTGGGATTGTAATTATTTTAGGACTAGGAATATTTTCTTTGCTTCTTTATTGGATCTCCTTGTACAATATATACATCCCCGTAACAGTGTACATTTTAATGAACAAAATTGAATTCCCCACATCTTCTTTTACTTGAGTTTGTTACATAATAAACAAAGAAAAGGATAAGCAAGAGTGCAGAGTATGAGCTTGAGTATGACAAGCTTGAGGTTCACTTGGCAACAGCCGATGACTAGCTAAGAGAGAAGAAGATGGGAAACAAAGAAAAGAAAAAAGAAAAAAAGAGAAAGAAAAAAAGAAAAGAAATAGAAAAGAAAAAGGAAATTAAAGATAATTTGAATTAAAAAAGAAAAATAAAATTAAAAAATAATTCAAATAAAAAAAGAAAAGAAGAAGAAGAAAGGGGAGGAGGAAGTGATGATTTGTAGATGTGTGAAATAAGATAGATCAAGTAAAGAAAATGTTTTTCACTTTTCAAAAGTGGAAAACATTTTCCCTAATCTAGAATACTTTTTTTTTCCTTTCATGGAAAACATTTTCTCCAATAAATTCATTTTCCGTGAAACGAATACTGTAAAATCTGGAAATTATTTCCATGAAATGAACAGAGCCTAAGGGTGTGTTTGTTTTGCAAAAAATAATTTCTGGAAAATTTTTTTTCTCATTTTCTAGCATTTGGTTCATTTAAGAAAATGAGTCAACGGAAAATGTTTTCTTAGTCAACAGAAAATGTTTTCCTTCCAAAGCTTAAATTCAGGAAAACGATTTCCTATTTGAAAGTACTGGAAAACATTTTCAAAAATGTTTTAAGGTCCTTACTTAATGAAAAATTTATTATTAAAAAGAATTTCTAATTAAAAATTTTGAAGTTATTATTATATCTTTTCTTTTCTTTTTTCTTCTTTTCTCTTTTTTTTTTATTTGCCTATGAACGTAAACCCTAACTCCTCCCCTCTCTCCTTCTCCTTAGCCCCCTCCCTTTTGTCACTGCCGCCTCCTCCAACCCTAGCCCCTCTTGTGCTCCCATTGGCTTTGCTCCCTCCTCTTCCTCTTCATTGGCATCTTCTACACCTTCAATCATTTTTCAAATGCAATCAAAATATCATAAAATATTTTCAGTCACGTATCTCCAAGCATAGGAAAACTAACCGTTCTCCTGGAAAATGGTTTCCCGGAAAACATTTTCCAAAAACGTTACCTTTTTCGTGAAACAAGCACCCTAATTGAAATCTTTTAGAAAATTGATTTAATGTCAAGAGGAAACTTAGATATGATTAATTAGTATAATATTTTTGGATTAAATTTATCAGTTCTATTGTATAAAGCAAAGCGGACCTCCTACTATAAAGGGATCTCAATCGCTTTTTCCTCCCAAAATATATTTAATTACTTTATTTACAAGTACTGTGTACATGACACTGCGTAACTACGTAATCCTATTTATCCACTCTTGTTTCAATATCAAAATTTGTATATTTTCTTGGATAAAATAATTTTTTTTAACTGATATCTCAAATGGTAAATGTCCTTTCCTTTCCACACACACACACACACACACATATATATATATATATATATATATATATAAAATTTCTTTGTGTTGTGAATTCTTATTACAAATAAATTTTAATTAATAAAATACTTCGTGATAATGTAAGTTTAGTTAGTGATTTAAATATCAATCTTTTGCATAAACGCAACGGCTGTGCATATTCTTTAGTATTATATAAAGCAAAGGAGACTTCCTGCTTTAAAAGTGTCATGAAATTTTTTATTCTTTCTCAATATATCCTCAATTAGTTAATTCTATTAAATATCTTATATATTTCAATTTTAATTTTGAATTTGTTCAATCTTACATATAAGCTCGGAAGCTTGAAATATTTCTCCCTTCCTACAGGCGTACTCTTTCTTCATATCGTGCAAATAATTTCGTTTCGTTACTTATTATTTCAAATCTATCATGATAAGATGATATCAAAAACTATTTTAAATGTCAATTTTTTTAATACATGCAACTTGTGTGCACTTTTATAAATTAATAGTTATTGGCACAGCTGTTTACCTAGCGCAGCTGCGTGTCCATGTCTTTTTCTCTGTTCCATTAGGCCTTTCAGTTTGTTCTCATTCATGTTTCGTGATATGCCGATGATTCGCATCATTACAAACTTGTATTGATTTTGAGTTAAGTCGTGTCGTGTCAAATTCAACTTATCTACAGTTTTTTTTTTTTTGCTTTTGCGTCAAGCCATATATTAGTATTGTTTCAAGAATTGCCATCCCTACACTTAGGGGATGTTAGATTGTCCAACAAAAAGGGATGCAAAATATATGAACAACTCCTCTCATTTCCAAGGAAGATTGGCGATGACGCGTGGAATTGATGAATTGGAGGCTTCATATGATTTTGGATCGTCCGACTCAAAAGTAAAAGTCAATAGGTGGATGAGATTATGTGCATGTAACCTAGGGGGACAAAGAAAAAGAAAATTTATATTGATACGATACCATATGCAAACAATCATCTTGTTGCTGATCCCGTAATGTTTCAAGATTTTTGGTCTTAAAGAAAAAAAGGGCACTCAAGACACACGGCCCACCAGCTACACTACAAATGACAGAAGTAAAAGATAATAAGCGATGGTTGTTGTCATAATCTAGTCAGCGTGGTTCGGTTGTTGAAAAGCCAACCTGGTTCTTCAATGAAATGTCGACTTCTATTCGATTAAATATGACCAGGCCAGTCTGGCCAAGGAAGAGAAGCCATGGCTGTCCAATATGAGAAATATTGTGGAATCATTTAACATTTCTTTGCTTCTGTACTTGTCCGGCCAAGCCTGGCTTGCTTAGTCACTGGTTGCTGATTAGAACAACTGATTGGGTCAACAGGCAATCAACAATCGTCTGTCAAATGGGTTGGCTCAGGAAAATGCTGAAAGGTTCTGCTTCCAGCTCCAGGATACCATTGGACCATGAGGAGGATCGCGACTGGGAGGAGCCTTGTGATATATCGGTAATTAATCAGCTGTAGCACATCTATTTGTCTTTCCTTTTAAGCAAGAAAGAACAAGTTGGTGTTTGGTTATTCTGATTGCACCCAAAAGTTCATGTCGTGATGGATTAAATTTGTGCAGTGTGACACTTTGATAGAGTTTTGATTCGTCCTTGAAAATTGCTTGTCTTATTTGGTGCTAGGATGAAGTATTGGACGGTGAGAGAGAAGAAACACATTATGCAACTACTCTTTCTTCAGCTGATGAAAATGAAGCAGGTAAAGTGATAAACTGATGCAGCACTTACAATGCCAAGTGAATAAGACTCCCCTACTTTGTTGAATACAAAAAATTTGATAGATGATGTTGGATTTTTGCGACTTTCCCATCCCTTCCCTTTTTTCCCAGGATTTTGTAGAAAGTCAAATTCGAATTTACTTGGAATTGTGATCCTGTAAAGGTTCTTTAAGAAGAATCACTACTGAAAAGTAACAGAACTGATTAAAAGGATGTGATTTGTGAGCCGTCATATTACCGTCTCCGATTGGCCAGTGGAGCAGAAAAGCCTTTGTGCTCTTTGAACTCTCAACAGAATGAGCATATGTTGAGCAATTTTTCATTTCTTGAACATGGGTTATACAGGGGAGAGTTCACTGAAATGGCATCTTTTACATGAAGCAGTTTGTCTGATTTCAGACTATTAATGTTGTTCAGATGAAGACCAACAATCAGATGCTAGTCAATCAGAGACTGATGATGGACAATATTATGAAATCAGACACTTGGAGGAGGAAGATGAGGGACTTGCTGAGGCTCTCCAACGAAGTTTAGTTTTTAATTCAAATCCTCTGTGCGAACTCGAGAACATATTTCCCCCTTTTCCATTCTCTTTTCATTCTACGGACAGGTACAGTGCTGACTGCTGAGACTTCGCCTCCCTTTTCTGAATATGGTGGCTAACATTTACATTCTCATTCTTACAGGTCAAGAAATGATACAAAAAACAAAACAAAGATTTGATTTTCATTTTCCTTAGAAAGTAATGATAGAATAATGCATTCTTTGGTGAAGGAAATTGAATGTAGAACCGGCTAAATCCTAGTTGTGAGAATCTCTCATAACTATAATATCCTCCACTTTGTCATGCTCGAATTATTAGCTTGTATGGCTTAAGGGGCTAGTTGCTAGTTCAGTTGATGCAGAGCATCCACTCCAAATGCTAATCAAAGTTGGCTAGGCTATTTGTCATGTAAATTTGAGTTCGAATTCTCATTTGCAGTTAGTCTTTTGATTTTTCTATTTTTGTTAACCAAGGCTTGTGTTGAT
This sequence comes from Eucalyptus victrix, assembly GCA_016097545.1. Lineage (NCBI taxonomy): Eukaryota > Viridiplantae > Streptophyta > Magnoliopsida > Myrtales > Myrtaceae > Eucalyptus > Eucalyptus victrix. Next base: position 42,806,058 of record CM027843.1, on the reverse strand, counting down.
GTTGATTACTTTCTGGCTCATGATGGACTTCTGGTGTTCGGACTAACCCTTGTCAGATCACGCAATAAGGAGCTTCATCGACCGACATGTTATGTTTGTAAGAACCTGGTAAATAATTAGGCTTTTCATATTCTTTTTTGAGAAGTTTACTCTGGCTGGGATGCATCAAGTGCTCTTTTATTCGATTTCTCTGCTGTGATTGATTAAGTTTATAACATTGACTATACATAATGATTGTACTTTATCACTTGATCTTACAGATCCCGGTAGATTCTTCCGGACGGTTTCAATATAGGTCAAATCGTTTCTGGCAACAGAAGTATTGTCCCGCACATGCACGTGATGGAACTCATCGTTGTTGCAGTTGTAGGAGATTGGAGGTTGGTTCTACTAATCCAAACGTGCTTATATATTTGTTTTTGCCATAGTAACGTAATTAACTGGAAAACATGTGAATGATAAAACAATGACAAACACTAGCATCAGAAAGAGTTTTTGGTAATTTCTATTGCTAAGCTTTCAAATTCGCAGCCGAGGGACACGACATTTTCTTCTCTCACTGATGGTCGGAAGCTGTGTCTGGATTGCCTCGACTCCTCAATTATGAATACGGATGAATGTCAACCCTTGTACCGCGAAGTGTCTGAGTTTTATGAGAACTTAAACATGAAGGTGTATCAGACAATTCCGTTATACTTGGTCGAGAGACAAGTCCTCAATGAAGTTAAAAAAAGCGAAAACAACGTAAGCCAAGGGGCAACAAACAGGTTGTTGACACCTAAATTTTGACTAATCATTTAGTAATTAATTGCATAAAAATTTAGGGATTAATCTTTAACCCCTAAGAAAAAATAGTAAAATTGCATTTCATGTAGCCGCATTTGCATTTGTACTAAGAGGACAACAAGAAGCAGGGGCTCGCGGTCGATTGCATGCACAAAAGGATGGTCTCTCTTTCGTTGGTCTGAACATGCATAAAAAAATGATGGGGAAAGAAGCTCTCGCACGTCCATTATCTATTCCTTATTAAGGCTTGCACAAATTCGGTGGACGTGCGGATTCTGGGGAAATCTTCAAAGAAGCAAAATCAACCCATAATATTATATAATATATCAGCTTTGGTGGCACCAAGAAGAAACCTCCTCATTAATGCATTGCCACACACGCACGAAATGGGACAGGCGCTTGTTAGAATATTTCTTTGCTGAAGAACAGGGGGGGAAGAAGAGCGTCAGAGAGAGAGCTAAAAAATATTCATTGGGAAGGGGCTCCTCCTTCGGACAAGAAAAAATGAAGTCAGGGGAAGATATTAAAAAAATGAAGGGAGAGTTTGTCAGAAGAAAAGAAGATTAAAAAAGGGCAAAGATTAAAAAAAGGGGCAACGTTCAGCTTAAATTATGGAAAAGTTGCGCTACATCTTGTCACAATAATGTTGGCTATCTTCAAGAGGCAATGGACGGCCTATAAATAAGACCACAAGAAGCCGCGTCCGGGGAGGAGAACGAAAAATTTGACTGAAGAGGTTTTGTGAGAGCTATTAAAAAAGAGAGAGTCCGTAGAGAGACACGAGTGGAGAGATAGGAAAAGATTAAAAAAAAGGAAGAGATGCTCGTCGAGAGAACCAAGGAAAAATGAAGTCAGGGGGAGGAGATTAAAAAAGAGAAAAAAATTCCATTATGAGGGGCTTCTCCTTCGGTCAGACAAAGGGGAAAAGATTAAAAAAGAGAAAAAATTACATCGGGAGGGGAGCTTCTCCTTCGTTGGAAGAAGAGAGAGAGAACCTGCGAGAGAAAAAAAAAGTCGAGAGGGGCGTGCGGCAGAACAGAAAAGAAAGGAAAAGAACAAGCACCGTTCATCTTCTTCCTTGCGTTCTTCTTCTTCGCGACCGACCCACGCTGCCCGAGCTTCCGTGCCGCACCTCCATCGCCCGCGAGCTCGCGCTCCGCCAGCCTCCGTCCCGTCTAAAAAAGAAGAAGCCGCGGAGCTGCCGACCACCGCAGGTGCCCGGCCCTAGCCGGCTGCTCGCGTCCGCGCTGCGCCGCCTCGCTCGCACCGCCGCACCACCAACTCCACCTCCGCCGCACGCCGCCTCGCTTTGTTGTGCGCACCGACCCCCGAAGACCCGACGCTGTCCCTTCTCCAGTCGGCTGCTGCCTCGCCGCTCCATCGCGCCTTTACACCCACCGCTCGAAGCCACGAGTGACGCCCCTTCGATTGATTGCGCCTCCGTTTCTGCCTCGCCTTCAACGAGTTGCTGTTCCAGATCCGAACCCTGCGAGGAGCTGTGCTTCCTGATCCGATCTGCTGCACTTCCGCCCGTTGATCCGGTTGCCGAGCTTTCCCGACGATTACCCCTTGCTGCTCGCCGCTCCTCGCCGGTCGCATGGCCGCTCCTCGCCGGAGCGCTGCCCGGTGACCCACGAGCAAGCCGTGCGTGGGAAAAGAAAAAGAAGAAAACAAAAAAAGAAAAAAGCAAAAGAGGAACATTAGGTAGTTTTTTATTATTATTATTATCTTATCTTTATTTTTTATATAGTTTATAGTTTGTTTTTATATAGGTTTTTTTAGTGTGATTATTCATTAATGCATGATTGAAATTCCAATGTGAAATAACCCCTCAAATGAGGGATTATGAGTTCGATTTTCGCGCCCGAAATCCGACTCACGATCTCATATAAAAATCGACAATCCAATCTCATGCCCGAGATTCGATTCGCGATTTAATTTAAAATTGACCAACCCGATCTCATGCGCGAGATATGGTTTGTCAATTTTGGGTATTAATCTTATCTTGATTGGATTAGATATCGGGTTATTTGAATTAACTTTTGTTTTTGCATTAAAAAAGTTCAAAAAAATGCGAGTTAGATTAGGGCTAGGGTTAGCATATTTAGTTATTTCGTTTTTTTAAAAGAAAAATAAAAAAATCCAAAAAATGCATTTAGGATATTAGTTTTTAGAATTGCACGTGTCAATCTAGAATTAGACTTTTACTTCAAATTTTTATAAAAAAAATCCCAAGAAATTAATTAATTTAGGTTGCTAGTTTTTTTTTTTTTTTTTTTTTTTTTTTTTTTTTTTTTGTAGGTTGCATAATAGGTTTTTTAAGATGCATGCTTTAGAAAAGATAACGTGTCCCCTTAATTTTCACTCTAATAGTTTTTTTTTAGTGTTTTTTTTTAATTACGAATTTCCATAAAAATCATCATGCATTTTAGAATAGAATTACATGCCTCATTTTAAGATTAGATCAATTTGCATCTTAGGTTAGAAATTGCTAGATTAAAATAACGTCATAGTTTAAATTAGGATTTAGCATGACTTAATCCTAAGTTTAAATTGGATGGAATTTTAATTTAGCTAGGTAATTTTTGCATTTGTCTTAATTTCGAATATCATGAAAAATACAAAAATTTGTCTTTAGATAAACTAGTTTCAATTTTTAGGATAAATTGCATTTTTAGGAATAGAAATATCATGTGCACGTCATGTGGGATTAGGTTCATAAAATGTACGTCATGTAGAATTAGTTTCATTAAAAATTGCCCGTCATTATAATTAGGTCATTTTGATTTGCATATTTGATTATTGCATGTTCATTAAGAAAACACAAAAAATATTTTACTCATGTCATGTAGTTTAGAACACATTGTCATGCCATTTCATGTTAGATTAGATGCACTGCATGGTTCTCATTGAATAAGTGAAAACAAAATTGAGAAATTACATTGTTAAGTAGAAATCATATCAAGGATTGTGGATGTGAATTCTAATTTAACTCTGCAGATGTTTTCATTGCCATGAGGTAAGTCCTGCATTTTTCTTACTTGCTTTCTTGAGTGCTAAATTGGTGGATTGCGTACCCACATGATCACCTCACATGTTAGGAAAGTGAATTAAAATAAATCCAAGCTGCCTGCAAAACATTTTTTTTTTAAAAGAAAAGGTACCGAAAGGGCGTTAGAGAAATCTAGCGTAATCAAATCCCCGAACTCACAATCTCTGGTTCGTAGGAGTGAAGTAATTCTCCCGTTACTTTACTTGGGTTTCTAATCGACCCACCAAAAATAGATTAGTGGCGACTCCATGATAAAAATCATTTGCATATTAAGAACTTAAACCCTAAGTCGCGAATTGGTATGGGCTTGGGAGAGCTCGAGCTAAGTCTAGGCTTAACAATCCATTAGCCGAACCCTTAGGTGGTCCAAACCCGCTTCGGGCAGGTCGCGACAGCTTGGCGACTCCGCTGGGGACTTGATTTAAGACTTTTAGTGGACTTAGGCCAATTTTCTCTTTTCAAAACAAAATCATTTTTGTTTGACAGCGAGGATCCCAGGTACGTCCCTAACATTTAAGGTGTTAAATGTTCTTGCAGAGTGGGAGGTATAAGGGGAAGTGTTTCCTGATCTTTGTTTTGTAGGGAGGTGTAGGAATGTATGGTTTATTTTCATGAACGAAGTGTTGTTTGATATAAATTGTCGTGCATGCCTTGCATCTAGCACTACACTATTGCACACACAACCCGCCGCCGGACCTGGGCCACATAGGATCATCTAGAATGGTATTGAGATGGATACCACTTCGACCGCATGCCCGCGGTATGAGTTGCCCATCTCAATTCCGAAGTTTCTTTTGTGGTGTCAAGAGTACCCGCCTCGGTTCGCATGCCCGCAACCTAGGTCGGCTCTTTGACCAAGCCGAAGTCATGAGGACCCGACTTAGTCTGCACGCCCGTGGCTAGTCTGATCATCCTTGTGGCTTCACTTTGTTAAGCCTTATAGACTAGAAATCGAGCCACTTACCATGCGCATGTCTATGTGATTGCCCTTTGTTTATTGGTAAAGTAAGTCTTCTAAATTCGTACTCTTGCAATCTACTTACTTTATTATATCATTTTGTCGGTCCATGGCATTAGGATTGTCCTGAGTCTTGATCAATATACAATGGGAATACCGGACATTCGAATTATTCTCCCTCCAAAGGAAGAGCTTAGCGCATGGTGGGACAAGTTAGACCAAGCTGGCCGTCAATTTGTAGGGTCACACATTAGTCGACTACTTCCATTGCTGCGTATCAACATCCATGGCGGCCTCATCCAAGCACTTGCTCATTGTTGGTGCCCTGAGACTTCTACTTTCATCTTCGGCGGTAAGCATGAACTCACGCCCACCTTGGAAGAGTATAGCATTGCCATAGGAAAACCTTTGAAAGCTGAATTAATTAGCCCACCTATCGGAATAGACCCCGTTGTAGCCTTATCTGATTTTCTGAGAATTAAGGAAGACAATGTAAGAAAGGTTTTAAAAGCTCACCGCAATACATGTCATTTATCTTTTCTAAAAGAATGTTTTGAAAATGGCAATTCATTTCAAATGAGAAGGGTTTTCCTTTTAGCTTTCTTTGGGTTTATACTTTTTCCTCATTGCAAGAATGCTATTAACCCTTTGATGGCTCACTTAGTTGAACAAGTGTTGGGAGGAAAAAATTTCGTAAACACTATTTTGGTTGAAACCTTTCTTTCCCTCACTCGATTTAAAGGAAACGGTGATAAGACATTCCATTCCTCTCCTGAGCTTTTACAAATTTGGTTTCTTTCTCATATAAAAGGGTTTGGTGGTTCAATGACTATACTTGATGTTAATAACTCTAATCACCCTATTATGAGATTTGAGAACAACCAAAAACATGCACCGGATTATCATTATTCTAGGTGGCTAGCTTTCATGAAAAAACCAACTTCCAAGGGTTTCCTATGGCATGCTAAGTGGTTCCAAGTTCGTGTGGCGAGACTTTCATGTGGAGGTGTTGGCCCAATCCCTCTACTGGGATTCACTGGAGCAACGGAGTACTATCCAACTAGAGTAACCCGTCGCATCAAGTTGTGCAAGAGCTTCCCCCGGCATTGCAAGCAGATCCACTCCGAGTTAGCTTCATTGATGGAGACCGAGGCCATGAAGATTCCATTCTCACAATTAAATCAATGTGGGATATGTGCCAGCCACGAAAACTCAAGTGGCCTGAGGAGGAGCTCAAGGGCAAAGAAATGAAGTACTATGCCTCAATTAAGTACATTCAACAACACAAGATTCCAGATGAGTTACTTCCAAATATACTAGAGGTGCCGCTGAAAATCACCAACCGCGCTGAGAATAAACGCCTCAAAAGGGTTGCTGAAAAAGCTCAAGAGGAGAATAAGCGATTGCGCCGAGTGGTGTCCCGAGTGTATATTGATCAAGCTAGATGAAGTGTTTGAGTCAATCTTGTTGTTTCATTTCTAGATTAATGTTTAGGAAGTCGAGTCATTTACTTTCCTAGTTCGTTTGTTTAGGGTATTTTAAGCTTCTATTTCATTAATGAAGCGCTTGAATCAATCTTGCTTCTATTTTGTTAGTAGTGTCAAAAACTCCATCAATGAATAAAAGTTTTAGACCATTGCCATGGACCGGTGTATTTCATATGGGATACTTATTTTTGTCCGTTTCTTCAAATTAGGTGATAACGGATCCTCCACGTTCGCCCATCATTACACGATCAAGAGCAAAAATGGCCGACCAAATCGAAATGCGTGATCGTATGACCGCTGTGGAAAATCAACTCCAGCAGTTGCTCACCTCTATGCAGCTTATGACAGATCAAATGTAATCCCTTCAAGTGCATCAAACTCTTGCACCCGTTCTCCCCGAGATAGTAGTCCCAAAGCAGACAAACAAGGCCCAAATAGGTGATGATGACATGCCGGAACTGGAAGATGACCCACTGTTCGTCACAGCTGAAAAGGCTAAGCCCGACAATGTCCCTAAGGCGGAGCAAGATGAACGTTTTGCCAAACTTGAAGAGAAACTAAAACAACTGCAAGAATCACAGAATTCACTCCCGTTCGACTTGTCAGTTTATGAGAAAGTCAAAGTGCCGAAGAAGTTTAAGATGCCGGAGTTCGAGAAATACGATGGTACTTCCTGCCCAAAAGCACATTTGCAGATGTACCACGTACGCATGGCCCAATACGTCAAGAATGAGCCTCTCATGATCCAATCGTTTCATGCAAGCTTGACTGGACCCGCACTCAACTGGTACATAATGAAAAATATAAACCTTCTCGACACCTGGAATGAAGTGGCTGACGCTTTCCTAAAGCAGTATAAGTTCAACATGGACATTGCACCTTCCCGAGAGGATCTTGAGCGGATGGAGAAGAAGAAAAGTGAGTCATTTAAGGAGTACGCTGTAAGGTAGCGAAACTTGGCGGCTCAAATCACTCCTGAGCCTACAAACAAGGAGTTGATGAAGTTGTTCGTCAAGACTCTCCCATATGAGTTCCGTAACCGGATGGCTAGCACATACGTTGAGAACTTCAACCAGCTTATCCCAGTGGGTGAACAGATCGAGATGGGCCTAAGGGATGGATGGTTCAATGAACCAACTCTTCAGGGCAAAAGGTTCACCATGAAGAAAGATAAAGAACCAACCACTGAAGTCAATGTTACATATGTGCAACCAACCCCTAATAAGCCTCCGATGGTTCGTGTCCCCGGAATCGCAAGATGGAGGCCGAGTGCCCGCACAACGGCAATTCACCAAAAGGCGCTTCTCTCCTCTTCCCCGCCCTCTATCTCGGTCTTGCCGATACTCCGAAACAAGGGATTGATCTCCCACGAACCAAAGCGGCCCAATGCTGAAAAATTCTCCAACTATGACCCCTCCAAAAAAATGTGAGTATCATATGGGAGAGGTCGGCCATTCAACCGATGAATGTTTGACTTTGAAGCACAAGATCCAAAATTTGTTGGATACTAAGGCATTTTCTTTCCGTACCACCCAACCAAATGTCAAAAAGAATCCGTTGCTTTGGAACATCGGGAAACGTGAATGCAATCTTCGAGTTCAATGCTAGCAAAAAGATAAACTTGAAGGTGTCTCAAAAGATATCTATAGCGGATTAGTTAGAGTTGGTTATTATCCGACGTATGAGAATCCTCCCTTACCTACCATGAAGGAAAGGGTTCAAGAAATGGTTAAGGATGGCATGATCATATATGCTGACCAAGCTGGAATAGTGTCAACTATCTCCGAAGTCGTCATTGATTGGGAGAAGGAATTTGCTAAGCTAAGTGCTTAAAAGAGTGAACCAGATCCATTGATCGAGGACATGCCCCCACTTGAGGACGCCTCCGACCATGAAGGATTGATAGTGGAAGTGCCTTCAATTGATGAAGAAATAATTATTGAGATGCCCCAGCTGTATGAGTACAAGGATAACAAAGCAGTCCCTTGGTCATACGAGCTAGATGTTGACCTGATTACAAGGTCTGGTCGGACCTATGCTCAAGCTAATGCCCAACCTGCAAAGCCAATTACTGATGAAGAGGCCAAGGAGTTTCTGGCTATAATCAAAGCAAGTGAGTATAACGTGGTCGACCAATTGCGGAAATTGCCTGCTCAGATCTCTTTACTTGAACTCTTGCAAACATCTCCTACACGTCAAAAATCTCTAATGAATGTTCTAAGCGAAGTTCGTGTGCCAGAAACGATCGAGGTAGACAGGTTGGAGGAATTCGTAGGATCAATTCTTCTTAAGGATTTAATAGCCTTTTCTGATGAAGAATTCCCTCTTGAGGGGAGGGGACATACTAAGGCATTATATATATCTGTCAAGTGCAAGGCTTCCCATGTGGCTCGAGTACTCATTGATAATGGGTCTGCCTTGAATATCTGTCCATTGGCGACTCTTCACCGCCTGAAAATAGATCCTTCAAAAATAAGTGCTGCAAAGACCTCCGTCCGAGCTTTTGATGGAACGAGAAAGGAGGTGATAGGGAGACCCACCTTGATCTCGCAAATAGGGCCGGTGATGTTTAACGTCCTTTTCCGGGTAATGGACATTCCTACCGCATTCAATTTTCTATTAGGGCGTCCTTGGATTCATACTGCTGGAGTTGTGCCATCAAGTCTCCACCAAAGTGTGAAATTTGTTGTCAACGGAAAGCTAGTCATTGTTCATGGCGAGGAGGATCATCGGATCTATCATGAGACGGCTATCCCCTATGTCGAGCCGGAACGTAGCGAGGAGTCGAGCTACCAATCGTTTGAGCTCGTATCCACTATCCATGCATCTCAAGGATCGACAACACCCATCCCTGATGTGTCAAATGCAGCAGTTATGGTAGCAAGAGTGATGGTTGGAAATGGCTTTATTCCTGGCCGTGGACTTGGTAGACAAGAACAGGGCATCCGGAATCCTATTGAAGCCCCTCGAAGGTTTCGTTCCGCCGGATTAGGGTACCATGGAAGAGGTGGAGGACATGAACAAGAGAGGAAAAACTCATTACTCCTCGATATCCGCGAGACATTCCCGGGCCCTGCTAGAATGATGCATGATGAGGGAGGAATGATCGACACCCGAGGTATCGTGCTCGATGGATGGAATGGCATGGACAACCCGACAACTTCAAAGACAGAGGATCCAAATAATGGGATGGAAGGGATCACGACTCTATTCGATGATCTCCTCATAGGTGCCATTGATGAAGAACCATCGGAGGAAATGGGTGCTAGCCCACAAGAGAGCAGCCTTATGATAGGCAAAGAGGAGAAAATGGTCCAATCCAATGTCATGAGCGATGACGGTGATGACCCTGATGATCCAAATGGTGACTCCATTAGAGTACAACAAAGTTGGGAGCAACATGAAAAACCCAAAGTTCTCACTTCTAAGCAAACCGTTACTATCAATCTGAGTGATGCCGAGGAGCCCAAAGAGATAAAGATTGGGGCAAATCTTCCCAAAGATGAGGCCGAGCACCTGACTCAGTTTGCTAAAAGAATATCTAGATATCTTTGCTTGGACATACGCTGATATGCCAGGTTTAGATCCATCAATTGTGGAACATTGTCTGCCCACTAATCCAGACGTGCATCCCAAGAAGCAGAAACTTCGGAGGACTAAACCAGAGCTCTCGAAGAAGATAGAAGAGGAAGTAATGAAACTTCTCAAAGTGGGATTCATCGAAGTCTCACAATACCCTGAATGGGTGGCCAACATAGTACCAGTCATGAAGAAAGACGGTCGCGTCCGAGTGTGTGTTGATTACAGGGATTTGAACAAGGCCAGCCCAAAGGACGACTTCCCATTGCCACATATCGATGTTCTCGTGGATAGTACTGCAGGATTTGAACTATTCTCTTTCATGGATGGTTTTTCTGGCTACAACCAGATAAGAATGAAAGATGAAGACAAAGAGAAGACAGCATTTATCACCCCGTGGGGAACCTTTCATTATAAAGTCATGCCCTTTGGACTCAAAAATGCAGGGGCAACTTACCAGCGAGCCATGGTTACGTTGTTCCATGACATGATGCATGAAGAAATTGAGGTATATGTTGACGATATGATTGCAAAAACCCGACCTGGGAGAAGTCATGTCAAAACCCTCAGGAAGTTATTTGATCGACTCCGTGAATTCAAGCCCCGTTTAAACCCTGCCAAGTGCGTGTTCGGGGCAACGTCGGGTAAATTACTTGGGTTCATGGTGAGTAGCAAAGGGATCGAAATTGACCCATCTAAAGCCAAGGCAATATGCGAGTTGCAACCTCCGTCGACAGTGAAGGAGGTCCGGAGTCTCCTAGGGAGACTGAATTACATTGCACGATTCATTTCCCAACTCTCTGAGACCGCTAAGCCATTCTTCAAACTCTTGAGGAAAAACGTACGAGTTGAGTGGAATGATGAATGTCGAGAGGCGTTTGATAAGCTGAAGCAATATTTGATGAATCCATCAGTTCTTGTCCCACCAATATCGGGGCATCCTTTGATTTTGTACCTCACAATCCATAGTGAGTCACTTGGCGCGATGTTAGCTCAGAAAAGCCCCGTGGATCAGAAGGAACGAGCCATTTATTACCTCAGTAAAAAGTTCACTGTCTCGGAGCTAAAATATTCTGATGCTGAAAAAACTTGTGCTGCGTTAGTATGGGTATTGCATAGACTCAAGCGACAAGACACCTTGCATTACCGACGTTTCTCGTGATCGAGAACAATCCCATCAAGTATTTATTTAATCAACCAGCTTTGGTGGGTAAACTAGCCAAATGGCAGGTCTTGATTTCGGAATTCGATGTGCAGTTCATGCCACAAAAATCAGTTAAAGGCCAAGCAATTGCTGATTTATTGGCTGAGAATCCTAGAACCTTCAATGATGATGATTGTCCTCCGGATGATCGTATTTTGGCCATAAATGAGGATGCATGGTCCATGTTCTTCGATGGAGCTGTGAACTTGTCCGGTTCCCCGTACCGCGCATCGATATCCCTGACGGACAACACCACCTAGTTGCTGGGAAATTAATATTTCCATGCACTAACAATATTGCTGAATACGAAGCTTGTATTCTCAGACTTCAGGCCGCAATTGAAATGGGAGTGGCCAAATTGAAAGTATATGGAGATTCTGCACTGATCATACTCCAAACCGTAGGTGAATGGAAGACTAGGGATGCCAAATTACTACCATATCATAAGTACCTCGAAGAGTTGGTGAAGGAGTTCGATGAAATTTCATTTGACTACTTGGCTAGATCCCATAATCAATTCGCCAATGCCTTGGCAACGTTGTCATCTATGTTGCAAGTTACTGATGGTTTAGAAGTTGAGCCTTTGAAAATTGAGGTTCTAGCCAAACCTTCTTATTGCATGGCCGTGAATGAAGAGCTTGATGAGAAGCCATGGTATTATGACATCATGAACTATATTCAAAAGCAGAATTTCCCGAAGGGAGCACTCCAGCTGATAGAAAGTACATAATGAAGATGGCCTCAAAGTTCTTCGTCAGTGGTAAGAATTTATACAAGAGATCTTATGATTCGGTTTTATTGAGATGCGTAGATGAAGCAGAAGCTACCCAAATCATGCAAGAGGTGCATGAAGGAGTTTGTGGCCCACACATGAATGGGCACATGTTGGCCAAGAAGATCATGAGACTAGGTTACTATTGGCTTGCGCTAGAAAGTGATTGCATACAGCATTTTAGAAGTTGCCATCGTTGCCAAATTCATGGAGATAAAATAAATGTTCCTCCAACGGAGTTGCACCAACTATCTGAGCCATGGCCTTTCTCAATGTGAGCACCGATTCATATTGGTGGCAATAGATTATTTTTCAAAGTGGATTGAAGCCGCATCATATGTTAATGTCACAACTCGAAACGTGGTGAAATTTATTAGGTGACATAATCGCCCGTTATGGTGTCCCCGAAGCAATTGTCACTGACAATGGGACAAATCTGAATAACAAGTTCGTTGATGAGTTATTCAGTGAGTTCAAAATCAGGCATTTGAATTCATCACCATACCGCCCGCAAATGAATGGAGCTGTTGAGGCAGCTAATAAGAACATCAAGAAGATCCTGGCTAAGACAGCCGAGAATTATCGAGATTGGCATGACAGGTTACCCTTCGCTCTAATGGCGTATTGGACATTGATCCGAACATCTACCGGGGCAACCCCTTTCTCCTTAGTTTATGGCATGGAGGCAGTCTTGCCTGTGGAAGTAGAAATCCCCTCTTTGAGAGTCTTATCCCAAATGGAATTGTCCGAGGTAGAATGGACACAACAAAGGTTCGAGCAGTTGAACCTGATTGATGAGAAAAGATTAAAAGCTCTTTGCCATGGTCGACGTATCAACAAAGAGTAGCCAAGTCTTTCAATCGGAAGGTACGGCCGAGACACTTCAAGTGAATGATCTAGTTCTAAGAAAGGTGTTGCCGATTTTTCCTGATCCTGGAGGCAAATTTGCTCCAAATTATAGCGGCCCGTATATGGTGAAGAGGGTACTCCCGGAGGTGCCTTAATCCTTACAGAAATGGATGGTCATGAGTTTTCTAATCCTGTTAACTCTGATGCTGTGAAGAAGTATTACCCTTGAAAAAATTTGTTGTGAATTGAAGGAACTCATTTCTTCGTTGAATTGTGTGGGAATGGATTGAATTAGATGAGAAGTAGGCCCTGTTCCATACACATATCGAATTCATTTGATTCGGTATATCAGACGTGTTGACCCAGTGTCAGTTCATTTAAATAAAAAAAGGAATGCCCTGAGGACACCACCAGCGCCTCGGCCTGGTGGCACGGGGAATGAAAAGGTCCAAAAGCGACCAGGGTTCGATCCCTGGAAATGGCAACAAGTTTGCCACCAAAAAAAAAAACATTTTTTTTTTTTTACCAATCCTTTTCTTTCTTTTTGAGCTACAAACTCTTTGTGTTCAAAGCTGATGAGTTCATGAAGTAATTGTGACCTTTCAAAGGAGAATTTTGCATGATAGTTTTACCTGTTTAATTACCAATTTCACTGAGGATCGTCACCATCGATCAAGTTAATGAATGATGTGGAATGAATTGAACATGCTAAATGAGACATGTCAGGATGATGAAAGGCAATCTTTATCCTATACACAGTCCCTTGCTCATATACTGGTGAGATGAGTGTAGGAAATTCCATGTTTCTAAGGTAAAGAGTTTTCTCGCGAAAGGTACGACGATCGAAATGATGAGAGACGGTTCATTCTCTATCTCAAACACTACGTGATCATCCATTGTTTAAACCCTTTTGAGCCCACACACGTGGATAATTTTTAAATTACCCCTATCAAGAACCACCCCACATTGGGGCAAGTTAGAGGTAAGACAACATCATGAGGTGAGGAAATTGATAGGAATATTCTTGCTCTCATTTGCATTAATCTTCAGGTATTGCTATTACATTGAATTCATACGGTAATTTAAGTGCCTTAAGATGATGAAGAGCGGTTCTTTCTCTATCCTACACACTTTATCCATTGTGTAGCCCCTTTGAGCCTGTAAATTCATTCGTTTAAACCCAATTGGTGATCATCCCCCACACCGAGGCAAGGCAAACAACAAATGTTCAAGCAGCAGAATCCTGAGTGCCAACAAAAATGAAAACTCCTCAAGAACCCAAATGTTAAAGCATTACGTGGTTATTAAAAAAGGGGGCATGAAAAAGCAGTGTGCCTAGTAAAAGCAAGGCCAATGCCCATGGAAAATGAAAGAAAGAGTCAAGATAAAAAAGGGTGTATTCCCAGTGGAGTGGTACTCAAAGAACTCAAATGCCAAGTTTTTATAGTACCTATGAGGAAAATCCCAATGGTGAAAAAAAGAAGTCCGGTGACAATGCCAAGATGATCACCAATTCTCATCCCCCTATACACATTTTGAGCCTAATGATTCATTCACTTCTCAACCCATGAACTTAACCTACGTTACGTCCCTTGCAAAGTCTCTTCAGATTAGGGCACCGAAATTAACGTAGGAATTCATATGCTTAAAAGCATCGCTCGAAGAAGTGCGAGCAAGACCATTTCTATCTCATTTCGGAGGTTCCTTGACTTGTAAATCCGAAGATGATTGCGAAGTATTGTTCTTTCATTAGCCTTGACTCGAAGAGTCCCTCTTTGTTGAGCCATTGACCGAGCCTACATTACAATCCTGATAAAGACCTCTCAGATTGACAAGGTCGTACCGCTTGCGAGAATACTCGAACCCTTGTTGACATGATGAAAGTAAGATTGAGTGATTCCTGTGATCCGACATTAATGGTCGGGACAAAGTAGCCTTCTTAATGAGAGTGAGCGAAAGTCCTTTCTAACTGAAAGTCTCTCATTTGGTATTCTTGAAAATCCAAGTCATGAGTGAAAATTGTCATAAATGATGATTCTCCCCAGTAGAAGTTCGGTGGTGTAAATATGGTAAAACCATCATGCATAAATCTTGATTGAATGGATAAAAGCTTCAGTGGACTTTCGAGTGTGTTGAATTGCTTACTTCTTTGGCGAATGCATGTATTTTTGCTCTAATTATGTCTAACAGGTAATGTTTCCTTGAAGACCCAAGAGCTCCTGACACTTATAAGCCTCGAGGTGAGAAACCTCCATGAATATTTGTAATACATCCTTGATGTTCCAAAACTTCTTTCTACTAAGAGGTAAGTGACCTTCACAAATATCCCAAGTTTGTCCTAGGTATTCCCAAATTTTTGATATATGTCTCAAAACTCTTCGTTAAGCATTTCATTTTGGATATGAATGCTTTCCGATCTTTTTCGTTATACCTTAGTGTGGATCTAGGTATTTCGAATCATCTTAATCCAATATTTATCTCACCTAACATTGAGTGTCTATTGGTTAAGTCCCAAACTTCTTGACATCTCAGTCTGGATCTGGATGTCTCAAAACTCTTTGTTAAACATTTCACTCTGGATGTGAATGTTTTTCGATCTTTTTCGTTATACCTTAGTCTGGATCTAGGTATTTCGAATCTTCTTAATCCAATATTCATCTCACCTAACATTGAGTGTCTATTGGTTAAGTCCCAAAATTCTTGACATCTCAGTCTGGATCTGGATGTCTCAAAGCTCTTCGTTAAACATTTCACTTTGGATGTGAATGTTTTTCGATCTTTTTCGTTATACCTTAGTCTGGATCTAGGTATTTCGAATCATCTTAATCCAATATTCATCTCACCTAACATTGAGTGTCTATTGGTTAAGTCCCAAAATTCTTGACATCTCAGTCTGGATCTGGATGTCTCAAAACTCTTCGTTAAACATTTCACTCTAGATGTGAATGTTTTTCGATCTTTTTCGTTATACCTTAGTCTGGATCTAGGTATTTCGAATCTTCTTAATCCAATATTCATCTCACCTAACATTGAGTGTCTATTGGTTAAGTCCCGAAATTCTTGACATCTCGGTCCGGATCTGATGTCTCAAAGCTCTTCGTTAAACATTTCACTTTGGATGTGAATGTTTTTCGATCTTTTTCGTTATACCTTAGTCTGAATCTAGGTATTTCGAATCATCTTAATCCAATATTCATCTCACCTAACATTGAGTGTCTATTGGTTAAGTTCCAAAATTCTTGACATCTCAGTCTGGATCTAAATGTCTCAAAACTCTTCGTTAAACATTTCACTCTGGATGTGAATGTTTTTCGATCTTTTTCGTTATACCTTAGTCTCGGATCTAGGTATTTCGAATCATCTTAATCCAATATTCATCTCACCTAACATTGAGTGTCTATTAGTTAAGTCCCAAAATTCTTGACATCTCGGTCCGGATCTGGATGTCTCAAAACTCTTCGTTAAACATTTCACTCGATGTGAATGTTTTTCGATCTTTTTCGTTATACCTTAGTCTGGATCTAGGTATTTCGAATCCTCTTAATCCAATATTCATCTCACATAACATTGAGTGTTTATTGATTAAGTCCCAAATTCTTGACATCTCAGGCTGGATCTGGATATCTCAAAATTTTTCCCGTTTAGGCGACCGTAGAATGGTACGGGTCCTAGACACAACCAAGCAATGCCATATTGGGCGACCGTAGAATGGTACGGGTCCTAGGAAAGCAGTTTCTTTGTGAAGGCATGTTACTATTCTAGGCGACCGTAGAATGGTACGGGTCCTGGACATGTAACACCAACTATCTCGAGTTACTCTACCCTCCTCGAAGGTAAGTTATTCCAGGTAAGTTCCTTTTATCACTGGCATTAGCATTTCCATGCATCATATAAATTGCATTTCAAAAAAAAAAAAAAAAAAAAAAACAACAACAAAACAAAAACAAAAAAGAAAAAGGGATCCATAGTCCCACCAAAATATCATTCATTGCATGTGCATGGTCAAAATTTAGGTATCATATTGTCTTTGAATGCAACCTCTGCGAGCTCACCTTCAAAGAAGCTCTCGCACGTCCATTATCTATTCCTTATTAAGGCTTGCACAAATTCGGTGGACGTGCGGATTCGGGGAAATCTTCAAAGAAGCAAAATCAACCCATAATATTATATAATATATCAGCTTTGGTGGCACCAAGAAGAAACCTCCTCATTAATGCATCGCCATACACGCACGAAATGGGACAGCGCTTGTTAGAATATTTCTTTGCTGAAGAACGGGGGGGGAAGAAGAGCGTCGAGAGAGAGCTAAAAAATATTCATTGGGAAGGGGCTCCTCCTTCGGACAAGAAAAAATGAAGTCGGGGAAGATATTAAAAAAATGAAGGGAGAGTTTGTCGAAGAAAAGAAGATTAAAAAAGGGCAAAGATTAAAAAAAGGGGCAACGTTCAGCTTAAATTATGGAAAAGTTGCACTACATCTTGTCACAATAATGTTGGCTATCTTCAAGAGGCAATGGACGGCCTATAAATAAGACCACAAGAAGCCGCGTCCAGGGAGGAGAACGAAAAATTTGACTGAAGAGGTTTTGTGAGAGCTATTAAAAAAGAGAGAGTCCGTAGAGAGACACGAGTGGAGAGATAGGAAAAGATTAAAAAAAAGGAAGAGATGCTCGTCGAGAGAACCAAGGAAAAATGAAGTCAGGGGGAGGAGATTAAAAAAGAGAAAAAAATTCCATTGTGAGGGGCTTCTCCTTCGGTCAGACAAGGGGAAAAGATTAAAAAAGAGAAAAAATTACATCGGGAGGGGAGCTTCTCCTTCGTTGGAAGAAGAGAGAGAGAACCTGCAGAGAAAAAAAAAGTCAGAGAGGGGGCGTGCGGCAGAACAGAAAAGAAAGGAAAAGAACAAGCACTGTTCATCTTCTTCCTTGCAGGTTCTTCTTCTGCAATCGACCCCTGCTGCCCGAGCTTCCATGCCGCACCTCCATCGCCCTCGAGCTCGCGCCTCCGCCAGCCTCTGCCCCGTCTAAAAAAGAAGAAGCCGCGGAGCTGCCGACCACCGCAGTGCCCCAGCCTAGCCGGCTGCTCGTGTCTGCGCCTGCGCCGCCTCGCTCGCACCGCCGCACCACCAACTCCACCTCCGCCGCACGCCGCCTCGCCTGTTGTGCGCACCGACCCCCGAAGACCCGACGCTGTCCCTTCTCCAGCTGCGGCTGCTGCCTCGCCGCTCCATCGCGCCTTTACACCCACCGCTCGAAGCCACGAGTGACGCCCCTTCGATTGATTGCGCCTCCGTTTCTGCCTCGCCTTCAACGAGTTGCTGTTCCAGATCCGAACCCTGCGAGGAGCTGTGCTTCCTGATCTGATCTGCTGCACTTCCGCCCGTTGATCCAGTTGCTTCGAGCTTTCCCGACGATTACCCCTTGCTGCTCGCCGCTCCTCGCCGATTCGCCTGTGGCCGCTCCTCGCCGGAGCGCTGCCTTCGGTGACCCACGAGCAAGCCGTGCGTGGGAAAAGAAAAAGAAGAAAACAAAAAAAGAAAAAAGCAAAAGAGGAACATTAGGTAGTTTTTTATTATTATTATTATCTTATCTTTATTTTTTATATAGTTTATAGTTTGTTTTTATATAGGTTTTTTTAGTGTGATTATCCATTAATGCATGATTGAAATTCCAATGTGAAATAACCCCTCAAATGAGGGATTATGAGTTCGATTTTCGCGCCCGAAATCCGACTCACGATCTCATATAAAAATCGACAATCCAATCTCATGCCCGAGATTCGATTCGCGATTTAATTTAAAATTGACCAACCCGATCTCATGCGCGAGATATGGTTTGTCAATTTTGGGTATTAATCTTATCTTGATTGGATTAGATATCGGGTTATTTGAATTAACTTTTGTTTTTGCATTAAAAAAGTTCAAAAAATGCGAGTTAGATTAGGGCTAGGGTTAGCATATTTAGTTATTTCGTTTTTTTAAAAGAAAAATAAAAAAAAATCCAAAAAATGCATTTAGGATATTAGTTTTTAGAATTGCACGTGTCAATCTAGAATTAGACTTTTACTTCAAATTTTTATAAAAAAAATCCCAAGAAATTAATTAATTTAGGTTGCTAGTTTTTTTTTTTTTTGTAGGTTGCATAATAGGTTTTTTTAAGATGCATGCTTTAGAAAAGATAACGTGTCCCCTTAATTCTCACTCTAATAGTTTTTCTTAGTGTTTTTTTTAATTACGAATTTCCATAAAAATCATCATGCATTTTAGAATAGAATTACATGCCTCATTTTAAGATTAGATCAATTTGCATCTTAGGTTAGAAATTGCTAGATTAAAATAACGTCATAGTTTAAATTAGGATTTAGCATGACTTAATCCTAAGTTTAAATTGGATGGAATTTTAATTTAGCTAGGTAATTTTTGCATTTGTCTTAATTTCGAATATCATGGAAAATACAAAAATTTGTCTTTAGATAAACTAGTTTCAATTTTTAGGATAAATTGCATTTTTAGGAATAGAAATATCATGTGCACGTCATGTGGGATTAGGTTCATAAAATGTACGTCATGTAGAATTAGTTTCATTAAAAATTGCCCGTCATTATAATTAGGTCATTTTGATTTGCATATTTGATTATTGCATGTTCATTAAGAAAACACAAAAAATATTTTACTCATGTCATGTAGTTTAAAACACATTGTCATGCCATTTCATATTAGATTAGATGCACTGCATGGTTCTCATTGAATAAGTGAAAACAAAATTGAGAAATTACATTGTTTAGTAGAAATCATATCAAGGATTGCGGATGTGAATTCTAATTTAACTCTGCAGATGTTTTCATTGCCATGAGGTAAGTCCTGCATTTTTCTTACTTGCTTTCTTGAGTGCTAAATTGGTGGATTGCGTACCCACATGATCACCTCACATGTTAGGAAAGTGAATTAAAATCAATCCAAGCTACCTGGAAAACATTTTTTTTTTAAAAGAAAAGGTACCGAAAGGGCATTAGAGAAATCTAGCGTAATCAAGTCCCCGAACTCACAATCTCTGGTTCGTAGGAGTGAAGTAATTCTCCCGTTACTTTACTTGGGTTTCTAATCGACCCACCAAAAATAGATTAGTGGCGACTCCATGATAAAAATCATTTGCATATTAAGAACTTAAACCCTAAGTCGCGAATTGGTATGGGCTTGGGAGAGCTCGAGCTAAGTCTAGGCTTAGCAATCCATTAGCCGAACCCTTAGGTGGTCCAAACCCGCTTCGGGCAGGTCGCGACACAGGTGTTGTTCTATGTTAATGCTGATCGAGAAGTCACTATGTTCCTTTACCTTTGACAAGGACATCATCTGTTTGGAGAGATAAGAGGAGTCACCATGACAGAGGGATGCAGCATTAATGCCGTATGACATCCAGTCCTAAAAAGTTTCTTTGCAAATGTAATCATCTTAATAAGTCAGATTGTACTGAGAGTTTTAAATTACTGGTGATTGTGATTATGAATAGTCTTTCATTTCTCTTCCTGTTCTTCAACTCTTCAGATTGTAGAGCAATCGAGGATCAGGGACGGCAACAAGACTAAAATAAAAACTAGGCGATATAAACTGGTCGCTTACTCTGAGGTCATAGCGATCATCATTTTGTATGGTTTCCCAAGGTAGCACACAACTAATTACTTATCAAATTTATCTTATTCTTTGCTCAGAAAACGCACATCTTTTATATGAACTATGACATGCAGAATTTAACCATTTTCAGGTTGCTAACTGGAAGGATCCTCGCTCATGAAATGATGCATGCGTGGCTCCGACTCGAAGGTTCTCTCTCTCTCTCTCTCTCTCTCTCTCTCTCTCTCTCTCTCTCTCTCTCGTGTGCACGCTTACGGTGGATGATTGCTTAAGTGACTGCATAACTCCAATTAAAAGCGGAAGAAAACTTGGCATTGGATGATAGGTTATCCATTTATAAGCCCAGAGGTGGAAGAAGGCCTTTGTGAAGTCATGGCTCATATGTGGTTGGAGTCTCAAATTTCATTCATGTCTACAAGTCATAACAATCACTTCGAGAAAAGGCTTAGCTGAATATCTCAAGTACGATACTGAGTCACGAACATCACATCCTTATGGAACTGGATTTCGACGGGCAAAGAGGGTGATTGGGATGTATGGCCTCAAAGGAACAATCGATTACATCCGTATGACGGATACATTTCCTAGATGAGTTGTTGTACGAACACGATAAGGCATTGGTTCTTTGAATTCCAGAGTATGTTCGACACATGAAGATCATGAAGTCAGTGTACACCAAGTTCATACGTATCATCTACTTAAGTGCATACGCTTAAAGCATTGTCTCAAGTGAGTGTTAACTAGTATGAAAATTCTACTGTTCCATAGGAAAAATACGAGAACATTGTACCGTGCTTTGTTAAATGTGACAAACTTAGAGAAAATGACGTAAGAAGTGCTATAATTTTTATACAATGCTTACTTTATTACCAAAAATTTCGTCATGATCATTGAAGTGACAACCCTGATTTGGGTTACTAAAAATCCAACATGGAGATATTTTATCAACTTCACCAATTAGGGTGGTTCGCAGGCATGCCCAATTAACATTAATAGCCCATATGACATTGCCTATATGTTTTGCCCCAAATATAAACCCTAATTCAGATAATCAAGCCTTTTCACAAATTCTTAAAACCCAAATTGGTATCCCCCAAAATTAAGAGCTCAATCTTGTACTGGAGCATAGGACCAGGACATGCAGCTTAAATTCGTTTCAACAAAGTGAAGATGAAGGTAAATAATACTATTATTCGTTTCAACAAAGTGAAGATGAAGGTAAATAATACTATTATTGTGGGCTCAGAATGAAGAACATGTTGGACTTGATTGAATCTTAGAAGAAGATTCAATGGATGTGCAAATATTTCAAATGGGTCAATGTGAAATTAATAGACAAGTTGGACAATGCCGACTTAATGCAAGCAGAAATGAGGGCTTTAGCATCTATGGCCAACCATTCGAAGAAAGAAGTTTCAAAGATGAAAAGTGAGAAAGTTTGATTGAGTGTAGATGGTATTGTTGTTGTCTTGTTTAGCCTATTCTATGCTTAAATGTAAACGAAGTGATGAGAAGAAGTTTGTCATGTGATATCCTAATTTTTAGGTTCTATTTTAGATTGGATAAGTTTGACTTTTCATCGGCGCGCCTATAGTTCTTTTATTTGAGTTGGCCACTTACGAGATAACTTGCTTGTTAGGTGAAGCCGTTAAGGGATTTTAATGTAATAGATTTAAGAATTCGACTAGGAATCGACTACTCGACCATGCTAATTTATAAGGGTCATTACGACACAGTTAAAAATCGATCAGAGACCAAATTATCAATTCTTCAAACTTTGCCTTCTACTCTTCAGGCCTCTAGTCCTTCACCAACGCCATCTAAGGACTTTAAAATGGTTATACAATAACTAGTGAAATAACGTCTCAGCAAGTTCTACCCCCTAAGACTCGATTAGGAAACCAATACACCTTATGGCTACCTAAACACAACACAAGTTAGAGGATTTACCTTTGCCTCAAATCTTTCCTGTATATTAGTACATATCAGATGTACAAGAAACACATCAATTCACAGCATCAGATCAAATCAATGATCAATTAACTTAGTCGATTACATGTCATCATGATTTTCCCCTGGTTGGTACATTCAATATTATATATAAAGTTTGACCTTAGTTTAGAACTGCTCATCCAAAGCTGAAAATAGATAGTATACCTCGTCCAAAGTTGATAATATAGTATACTATATATGCTCACCCAAAGCTGATAATAAGGTATACTACTTGCCCAAAGTTGACATATCGCCCGTAAGCTGATATAGTATATCGGTATATTGCTTACCCAAAGTTGATATATAGCTTGTAGGTCAATATAATATACCACTCAAATCATAAAATTAACTTCTCATTTTTATCATACCAGATAAAATAAAATAAAAAAATAGCCGTGTATAGGTACACGATTGGCCTTAGCCAAATAATATCATTTTTTTACGAATATCTCACCAATTTCAATAGCCCATTACATATTTTTGACGCATTGTAAACCGATGATTGGTTAATTTCCAATCAAATACCAAAATTGATTAATTTAGGAATAAAATCCTAAAATAAGAATTAAATCAATTCAAAGACAATTTAGCACTCAAATAAATAAACGGACTGCATAAAATTCCAGTTATTAGTTATTCCAGCCTAATTTCCGGAAAATAATTCATTAATTAAATAATTATGGAAATTATTAAATAAATACAATAAATCCAATTTAGGTCCATAATGCTTAATTGGAAGCCAAAATAGACTCAGAAAATTTTCGAGATTTGTTCAATAAAAACTAGGACCTATTTCCTCGCTAATTACAATAACCATTTGCCTAACATGCATTGATAAGTCTCTAATTTAATTACTTTAATCTAATCTATCCACCTAATTATAATTAATTAAATTTAATCAATCCCCTAAGCATCATTAGCATAATAAGCAAGGTTTAATGAGCAAAACTTACTTGATTAATAAGCGGGTTGGATCAAACCAATGGGAACGTCGTGGGGGACGATACTTGTCAAAGTGGGCCTAGGTTTCGAGACCCGGAACACCTCCAAAACGGACCTAGATGGTGGCTGGAAACCCACTTTTTGTTCTTTGTCCTGAGCTTCAAAAATAGGGAAAACAAAGTGGTTTGGTGAGGAAATGGCGATGGTGGACTGGTGGATGGCTTGGCAAGGTAACTGGTGGCCAAACGGGCTCCGGCTTAGCTCGACTGGTGGCTGGAACGCACGGATAGAGGCGGACAAGGCTGCTGGGCAGTAATAACCACGACTGAACATAGCAAGAATGAAGGGGAGCGTGCGGGCGAGCGATGGTGTGTGACTCTGATGGTGGCGTGGCTGCTTTTGGCGGCTTGCTAGGTTAATGGCAGCTTCTCTCCTGTTGGTTGAGGTGTCGAATAGCATAGAATAGAGGGGAGAAAGGCAGTGGACATTGCCTTGGAGAGGAAGAGAGGGTTGGAGGGGGCCACATACCATTTTTTCCAAGTCTTTGTCCCCTTGACCCCCACAACCACCGGCTGCTCCTTGGCTATCAATGAGCCATTGAAGCACACCCAAGAACCCTTTAAACGGTCCAAAACCATAGGAGATGGAGGGGCGTACGAATTTGCACGGTTTCTCCTTAAATTGGTCACTTACCGATTCTCAAATCAACTCAATTCGATCTCAATAAATCCCGTTGTCGAGTCAGTACTCAATTTAGTATTTCCCATCTTGTATCCCAATTTCGTGATAAAAAACAGTTTCGGCCTTTTTTTGAATAAAAACAGTCCTGCGACGACTTTTTCCCAAAAAGTCTTAGGTTTTAGAAAAATCTTCTGAGACTGAATCGACGTTCCTAAAATTTATTGTGACATGATAAAATCTTCAATTTCTGAAATTGGACCTAAATTCGCGGTTAATTTCATTTGGGCGCGTTTTTTCTAGTGTGACCTAGGCTACCAAGTAGTTTTTAGAGATTTTTAGTGCAAATGACTCATGGTCAATTTTCTTTGAGCCACAATGAACCCACTTAACACATTGGTGACTCTGGGTTATTGTGAAAATTTTGAGAATTGAAATACGGACACAGAGTACCAAAATGACAAAAGAATCAATTTAAGGCCAACCGACGAGAATTTTCCAATTTAATAGTGTCACCTATTATTAGCCACACATCTCAGTTGAACATACCTATATCTTATTTTAAATCGATTTTTAACTATGTCGTAATGGCATCTAAAGATGAGCACGGTCGAGAAGTCGATTCCGATTCTTGGTTGAGTTCTCAAGTCTATTATCTTAAAATTTCTTAATGGCTTCCCTGAATAGTCTAGTTATTTTGAGAGTGATCAGCTTTGAGAACATCCCTATAAGCACGTCAATGAAATGTCCGATTTATTCAATAGAAAAAAGGATTGAAAAATCTGGGATGTCAAATTGTCTCACTCCGTCGTGAGCTTCAATTTTTCAGGTCCTTAAATGGAGGACCCAAAGCCTTGAAACTTGTTGAAGGGGAGTTTGAAGGATTGACGAGTGTGTCCGACGAGTAGGCCATGGGACCCATTTTGGGACCGATTTTTTGTACCTAAACCCAATTGTTTATGAAAGTGTGGCTTTTGTGAATTGGTGCCTTACCTTTCTATCCCATGTTGTTTGTTGTTAGGGGTTATTGTTTTGCTTCCGCATGTGCATTAAAATGAATGGGTTAGCAACGCATCCTGCGACGTTGCAATTTTATTGACCACCGAGAGATGGACACGCGCTCGAGGTTTGAGGCGTGACATGTTAGCCCACCAACATTGAAAATCAATGGGATATATACTTGTATTAGGGTAATGAAAGGTAGTTATTGCCTTGTTTTTTACTAGAAATGTTGCTTTGTTGCAATGACAAGTTAAGTTCACAAGTGGTAACAAGTTCATAAGTGATTAATTGAGTGCCAAACTTTATCAAAAGTGATCACAAAGGAGAATTATAAAAAAAAAAGTTTTAAACCTATTGTAATTGTGCCAATTAAGTCATAATTTTTTTTTGGCCAAATTCAATTTTAAAATTTTTGTAATTATGTCAATTTAGTTCATCTTGCCAATTTTAGTTGGCTAATGCTGGCATGGACACTAACATGGATGTCGATAGCCAACGTTAACGTGGAAATTTTTTAATAATATTTCATTTTTAAATTTTAAATTTTAAAATTTCCTTTTATTTTAAATGTTTATTTTCCATTTCTTTTTTTTTTCTCTTTTTCTTTTCCTTTGCTCTCCATATCAGTTGTTGAGGCTCGCTAGCAAAGATCAGGGCCCTCGCTCAACTTCACCCAAATTTGGGCAAGGAAGGGTGAGTACGACCTTCGCCTCGCTGGCCATTGTAAGGAACAAAAGGAAAAGAAGAAGAAGAGAAAAAAGAAAAAAATAAACAAATTTGAAAAAAAACATTATTAAAAATTATCCATAATAGCATTGGTTGGACGGTCGGCTTTAGCTAGCATTGGGGTCCACTTAGTACTGTCGTGCTGGTTGGTCATAATTAATCAAATTGACTGAGCAAAAAGTTTAGGACTAAATTGACAAAAAAAAATTTAGAACTAAATTGACATAATTGCAATATGTTTATAATTTTTTTTTGTTAATTTTCCTAATCATGAGTGTCATTTTTTTTTTGTGAAAAGCGATAATTTAAGTATCAATCATTGTATTAAAAAGTGATCGCTTGTGGTTTTCAACTTCTAAGAAGTGATAAGTTGTTTTCGCTTTTTGAAACACTTCCATTATCAGCTTATAAAGGAGTGTGAGGACACATAAAAAGTAATGCTACACCAGCAACAACCAATTTCAACTAGTTTAATGTAGTCTCGTGCTTGTTTCAGTTGTCCAAACAAGTGTTGATGCTAGCACAAAACTGCACCTGGTTGTTAATGTAGTACTAATGCTTGCACTGATAGCACAAACAAGTATTGGTGTAGTCTTATACTGGTGTACTACACTAGTAGCAACATATGCAACATCAGCCAAAAGTAAGACAAAAATTGGAACCGCCAAAAGTATAGACGAAAACATTGTTGCCTTCACATTCAATTGCTTCCTTGACATTGAGTCCATTTGAATATAACAGAAGTATCTCAAAACCATATGTACCACTTGGTAAAACCATGTGTAACAAATCTCAACCCCCAAAAAAAAAAAAAATTATATCCAATGCCTTCTCATTATTCAATATCAACAACCCTAACAAAAAGGTCATATTTTTTTAGCACCCTCCCATTAGTCAATATCAATAATTCCTTAGTTCCTTTTTCATTGATGGACTTTTGATTTAATGTTTAATCCTTGTATTCTTTCCAATTAGAACTAGACTTGCAAGTGCTTCAAGTAGCCTTCCTATTCATGTATCTTCTTCTTTGCATCAACCATTCTCTTTCTAGGAGAATATAAGGTCATTTGAAGGAAGCTTGTTTTAATTCAAGTTGGCTTTGTAATAGTGGTGTTACGGTCATTATTAGTGCCAAGATCAGTTGGTTCAGTTAAAATTGGTGTTGGATTCTTTGTTGATGGCTATTTTGGATCCCTCTTCTTTGTGGTTTTCCCTCGTGTCCTTTGAAGTTGCCTTAGTGTCGTTTGTTTTGGAGCAACATTTGATTGCTTCTTATTGGATTGTGCTCCACTTGCCCTTAGTTGATTTGTTGTTTGAGTTTGTCATTAGGTTCTTCTTTTGGGTGTAGTCATCAAATCCTGAGTTGAGCCACCATAAGAGATCATCATTCTGACCTTTTTGGCTAAAACAACATAATCATATTGTCAAACAAAAAAATACCATAAATTAAATGCATAAGACCTACAAAATTTATATTCAAAATGGTCATTCCAGAATTATAAAATATGTAAACAACCCATAACTATATTGCCTTATCCTTTTGCAAAGGGCCCCTCTTGTTCATTGTAGTGCCTCACTTTCAAAATCCTATTTAGATGGTTTTCTTCAAGTCTACCCACTTGCTTTTATAGTGATAAAGGGTGAAGGGCTTCATGATTTGTTGGGTCCCAGAATTCGCTATCTAACAGGCTGCAATAGAATTAGATAGTTTCTATAGTAGAAGAACTTAAAAAAACAATTAGAAAAGCAATCGACAATTTATTATTCCATCAATCATAACAATACTATTTACGGTAAAGAATAATAAAAGAAGCAATTGCAACGGCAGTGCTGATTTTGTCCTAAGTCTTCTCCAACAGTTCTCAATGGCTAGCTAACCTCCAATAGATACTTTGAAGTACTTCAGCATTTAAGGAGAAGTGATGTAAGTTAGCAAGATTGAATTTTACAATCACGGTCAAAATAGAAATTGTATTTAATCTTGCTTTGTAGTGCTCGTGGCAAGAGTTTAGCATGAGAACAACTAATAGTCAAGTGTGCAAGTATAAGAGTAGTGTGTGTCCCAAGTGAAAGGAACTACACTAGCAAGTTGTAACTTGCTCTGTTGCTTATTAGTGGAATCTAGCTATTGTTAAGGTTGTTAGTCTAAGAGAGAATGTAGGCTTGGATGTAAAGCTAAATCACTATAAATTAATGTGTGATTGTCTTGATTTACTCTAATCTATTTACCATCTCACACATGCTATTCTATTTGAGATACTATCATGAGTTCTATTTGTCTAATATTCCACAAAAGATTTTTCTATCATCCCTCAACCTATTCAGCCCTGCTTTTAGGTTGTATTGTTAGCCCCAATAGTTATAGGCTAAATAACTATTGGTAATTCCATAAAGCTATCGATAACTTACTAACATGCTACAAGCTAAATAAGTTGCTGGCCAAAATTTATCTACTAACCGGTTTTGAAGTTTACCAATGCTTTTAAAGAATTAACGATTAGGAATAGGTTTTGTATTTTCATGCAAAAAATGCTAGAAATCTACCACTAGCAAAGTGTGTTCAAGTGCAAGATAACCTAATGGAACGCTAGTTTTTCAACCAATTGGTGTTCCAATTGGTGTTCTCGGGGGATAAGTACACTAATGGTGTCATAAGTTGTGTACGACGCTCACTTTGGTGCCAAAATTTTCCGTCGGATCACTTAAGTGCCAAAAAAATTGAAAAACGCTCACTTTGGTGCCAACACCGACGAAATTGGCCGGAAATCCGACGTGGCCTTTTTTTATTAATTTTTGACGCCAACGTGGCTCGTTGGAGAGTTGAGTCAGCATCTAAACACCAAAACGACGCTATTTGGCATCTTTCCCCCAACTTTGAAACCCTAATCCCCAAATTGAGAGAGAGGGAAGGCTTGTCTTTGTGTCTTCTTCTTCCTCGAAGACCCACACTAGAAACGGCACCGACACGGCACTAGCAACAGCACCGGCAGCACACTAGCAATGACACCAGCAATGCACCAGCAGTAGCAGCGCACCAGCAGCCCCTCAACCCATCTTTTTCTTCCTCCTCCTCCGCTCTCACCTTCGATTTTTCCTGCAACAATTTCAGTCTCTCCTCGCTCACCCAGTCGAGCAACTACAATGGTGGCTAAGCGATGGTGGCCAAGTAGCGACGGTGGCCGAGCGACGGCGGGCGAACGACGGTGGCCGAGCGGTGGAAACCCTAATTTTTCCCCATGTGAGCTAAACGGTGTCGTTTCCATGAAGTCATCCATGTAGGACGGCAAAACAACGTCGTTTTCTTAAGGAGGATCGAAAACAACGTCATTTAAAGGCCTATCGATTTTTTTTTTAATCATTTTGGCCGGAATCTTTCGCCGGTGGCCGGAATCTTTCGCCGGTGGCACCAAAGTGAGCATTTTTCCTCCGATTTGGCACTTACGTGATCCGACGGAAACTTTTGGCACCAAAGTGAGCACCGTACACAACTTATGGCACCATTAGTGTACTTATCCCATGTTCTCGGTGTGATCACCACCCCATAAGGATGGTTTAATGGCTTCATAATCAATCCTCTTACTATAAGACGCTTATCAAATCATTATTGAGATCCGACTTTACCGAATTTTTTTGGTTTACCTCAATATTCCCAAGTTCAATTATAGGAAGAAGTCAATCTCATCCTGTAGAGCACTATAGTTAATTCAATACAACATCAATGAAGGGCAGGGTTACTCTAGTTTTTGAAGTTACATACTTCCCCCCGTTTTAATAGTCTTGTCATAATGTAACATTGAATAGTTTATGGCAAAAATCTTTCATTACATAGTTTTCTAGTATAAACATGGTTTGGGGTGGTTGATATATAGCTATTAATATGCTAGAAAATCTTTCTAGCAAAATTAGCGTTTTGGTGGAAGTTTCTTAATTAATAAACGTCAAATGAAAGACGAGAAGCAATTTAATTGTTTAACCACCACATTTTTGAAATAATTTGTTATCATGAAAGCAAATGACTCTCGATTATGAAAAGAGGTAACCTTAGTTATATTTAAAAAGGTAATTGTTGACATGAAAGGTGGTGATGGCTCATCATGAAAATCTGCCATGGTAGGTGTCATGACCTTACCTCAAGTGGACCACTTAAGGTTTGGCTCCTAGATTATTAAGCTTAAATTTAGTTTAGGCTCTCCCAAGCCCATATCAATTCATAGCTTGGTTCGAGTTCTTCACTACAAATCAATTTTTATCTAGAAGTTGCCCCCTAATCAATTTTTGGTGAGTCAATTAAATACCTAGGCAAAGCATTGGGAGAATTAATTTACTTATACTAATAAGAGATTCATTGAGTTTGGGGACTTGATCACTCCAGATTATTTTAATGCCCTTTTGGTCCTATTTCATTACTTTGAAAAAAAAAATATTTATGCAAGTAGCTTGAATTGGTTTTAACCTAAATTAATAACATGGAGGAGTGATCATGCGAATGCACAACTATTAAAATAACAGTAAGCAAACAAATAAATTGGAAGAAATTAGATACCAAAGCAAGCAATTATTGTTATCTTTTGGGGCTTTCTTCTATCTTGAATTCAAAACTAACTATATGACCTGCAATTTTAATTAACTACATGACATAGTTCTAATGATGTGTAATTTCTAATTAAATAAGCCTAACGTGCAAACTATATGACATGCACATGATGTAGCAATAAGACATGGCCTAAATTACTTAACATACATATGATATTTTTGGTATTTTCACAAAAATTCGTAATTTATAAATACCCTAGTTTTAACATGCAATCTATCCTAGAAAAAGAATTTATCCTAAGATGACTCTTTTTATTGTAAAAAGATAAAGAGATAAATTCAGATTTATCTCAAGAAAGCAATTGGAAAATTATTTTGTGATCGGAGGGGATGGATGAGGGCACATTACCAAAAAGCAATGGATCAACCAATGATGCTCCTGAGTTAGCCTTCAAAGATGTTACGTTGATGGCACCTTCAAGTCTTATGATCATTTCGTCATGTCTGACTTGGCTGCCTCTTGTCCAGATCTTCACCCTTGTCACTAGTCTTTACTGAGCTCTTAGTGACCATTATACGAAGATTGGTCTGGCAATCATCAAAATTTCATAAGACTGTTTTCCCAATACGTATCTCTAGATGCACCATATGATGCTAAAAAGCAAGATTCTTGATATTATATTTACTTGAATCCAAGGCTCTCCGGAATCTTTTGACCCACCAATCCTTGGCTTATTTGTTTTTAAGAATCGGTTTCTTCCCCTATTGGTCCAAAAATATTAAACCCTCTTAATTGAGACATATAATTAAATCACAAACTTGTGTCGGTGTTGAGTTGGAAAAGTAAAACGCTGCCCAACTGCTCGCTGATGTCTTTTTCTAGTTAATAATGATTAGCGGAGTTTCCTAGTAAGCGCAATTGCACGTTCATGTCTTTTTCTCCCTCCCACTGGACCTGCCGTTGTCCTCTTACCTTCGGACACTAGCACGTTACAGATCATTTCACCTTTGTTAATACCCATTTGCGCTTTCGTGGTATGTTGCCAAATCGCGTCATTGTTAGGGGTCGTCTTTTTCCCCTTATATTCGAGTTATTTGTGCTTCCACTGATGGTTCTCTCATTAAGATTCAACAGATAAGTTGGTGACTGAAAGAGTATTATGTTTGCTGCTAAATCTATAAAAGAAATCTTAAGGGCGTTTATGGAGATATATACGTTAGGGAAATGTATTTCAAAAGTGTTTTTTATTTTTATTTTTTTACTTCAGAAGTTTCAAAGTTGTTAAGGAACATGTACAATTCTATATCCGAAACGCTCTTCGGCAAAATGCAATCGTCGAACATCTCTGATTGGACAAACGCCTCATTGTAATTTCCTTATTCAAAACATGATTAATGGAGGGCAGGGTCACTCTGGTTTTTGAAGTTTACATCCATATTCGAGTTTCGTGGCCTAGTTATCATCTTACCTTGAATAGTTTGTAGCAAAAGAATCTGTCATCGAATAGTTTTATAACATAAACATGGATGGTCTGTGGGGGTGGTTGATATAAAACCCATTACTTGTTAAACGTGGATGGTCTGTTGCAGAGTTGACCTGATGCAAGTTTCAGAATCAAAATCGACCAAACCATCGACTTAGTCATCAATTGTAACATAAACCGCATCAATATGGTTAAACACCAGATTACAGCGAAGGTCTTGCCGGCGCTTCCAATTGTCCGTGAGTTGCCGGACTTACTAATAGGAAGCAGTCTTCCTATAGTTTATGAGTTTGTGTAATAAAATTGAATACTTATCGAGAAAACAAAAAACAAACAGAGAATAGGAGCATAATATTGGTTGGCGATGATACAAGTTGGATTACATTAAGAGGTTAGATGCAACTAACTATTGTCAGAATATGATTAACTCTCACGCAGAATATGTTTTTGCTTATTGTTCCATTTCATTACGGAGTTGACTTGATGGCGTTAGATATATGACCAGCACATCGTCCCTCTATAAATCTGGATCAGAGTGTGGTCTTTTTGGTGATAGCGTTACTTGAAAGTTGATCTATTACTACAACAGTGTAATACCCTTTTCTCCTTATGGGTTGGCTGAAAAGAATTCTCCAGGGATCTACTTCTAACTCCAGACAGAGTTCTAACGGAAGCTGTGAGGTTGATGATCATCGTTCTCGTTCTGATGAGACTGATGACACAGAGGTAACGCAAGAAATATAAGTTGGGGCTTATTTGTTATTCTTGTTTTCTTTTCTGGTTAATTCGTGGGTGGTTATAATGCCCAAGAAAAACAACTGTATAAGTTGGATGTTGGGGATTGATAGCTGCAATAGAAGTGTTAAATAGTTGCAGAACCTCAATGTGCAGGATGAATCAATAGTGGGCAAGGTAACAGACTATCGAATTGCCCGCATTTGTTCTTTTGCAGAAGATGATCAAGGTAAATTGGACCATGGTTCATGAAACTTTTCTCCGACATCAACTTAAGGACAAATTAGATGTACACTGGACCACAGTTATGTTTCTAGATGCATATTTCTTTTTTCTGGTCTGACCAAATTAGAACCAGAATTTGTTGCAGTCACATCATAAACCTTTCTACTTGACAATGTACTTTTACCATGTATCTCTAGTGATGCTGATTCAAATGAATGGTGAATGTCTTTCAGTGGACGATCTCTATGAAGCAGCATCGACCGAGGACAGGGTACAATACGAAGATGAACAACCTACCTGGTCTTTCCAACAAAGTTGGGCTTTACAATCTCCCCAGTGTGACCCTGCAAGCATATTCCAACCTTTTCTGCGCTCATTTTATCACAATAACGGGTACTTCCATGATCAATTTTACTTTTTTCGCCACTTCTTACCCAATTTATTGGTGTTTCCACTGGGAGTTCTCTCATGAAGGGTCAACAGTTGAGTTGGTGACTCCAGATTTTTGTGTCTACTACTAAATCTAAGAAAGAAATCTTATGGGTCTTTATAGAGATATGGACGTGGAAAATGTTTTTCAAAAGTTTCTTCTTTCTTTAAAAGTTTCGAAGTTGTTAAGGAACAAGCACAATTCTGATTCAGAAAACACTCCTCCCCTGGCATGTATACAATGTGAAACAAAAGCAGTAAATGATACTGATAGGACAATTTGAATAGAAAATAATAGGTAGATATGACTAATGACTATTAGAAGATGCTGAAGATCCTTCATTACATAGAGATGACTTTATGGAGTTAGACATATGACCAGCACATCAGCAGATCTAGTAATCATGAGAGAATTAAAGGGACCTTGTAACCACCAAACTTTTAATGGAGGTGCTGCTCTGTAGATTTGGATCAGAGAAGTGCTGTTTTGGCAATAGCGATACTTGAAAAGTGATTCCCCATAATACCGGGACACTCTCCTATGGGTTGGCTAAAAAGAGTGCTCAATGTGTCTTCTTCTAGATCCAGAAAGCAATACCATGGAAGCTACGAAGGCGATGATTGCCATTATTCTGATGAAGGGAACAACTCTGCGGTATATGCATCTTCTGACTAGCAGTGCTGTTGTCATTCTTGTATCCTTTTCTTCTTGCCAATTTGCGGCTTGTGCTAGCGCACAACAATTGTAACTGGCTGTCTGGAAAGAAAGCTGCTATGAAATTAAGTCTCTCTAATATGAAATATATCCTACTCCTATCCTGACGTTTGTTTTCTTGAAAATATCTTTGCATAGTACTTAAGTTGTTGGAGAAAATCTGTGCAGGATGAGTTGACAGACTCTGGCGAAGAAACATACCACAGAGTTCCCCATTCCTCCTAGTCTCAGGAGAAGGTCAAGGTGAATTCGACGGCAGTCCATAGCAATTTTTTCTAACATTATATTGCAGATATGCATTGTATGTCTGATCTAGTAGTGCAGAACCCAAGACTTTGTGGACGCAATGAACATTTTGCTGAGGAGAAGCAATTGTTCATCCCTTGACAATTCAGATGAGTTGATGAATGAATGCTTGATGTAGGAGAACATCTCTATGGAGCAGGATGGGCGACCTACGGCCCTGTGCATTTTGAAGGATCACCAATGCAGCACGGAGATGAACAATTTTCAGAGGCTGTCAACCAAAGTTCGGTCATCAAATCATCCTCTGTGTTTGATACCGTGAATATCTTCCAATCTTTGCCATTCGCATTTTATACAGACAACAGGTACTAAAACACCTGGTCACTTTTGCCTTTCCGAAATTCCTCAACGTTTTTGCTTATCTTTACATAACTCGATGAAAATCATTGGATGTGGGATGAAAGGAAAAGCAAGTCCTTTTCACGAACACGGTTCGTTAGCTTATATTTATATACTGCAGGCACACCATTCAGCATCCAGATTGCATTCATCCTTATGCTTTCGATGATCCGGTTATTGCTAATCATGAGGTTTGGCCATACACCATTTCTATTTGATTATCGTGTTCAATTGTAGTCACCGCCTTTTGTTGTATCAGAGCGAGTATCATTCCAATCTGAATATTTACTACAAGGAGCATCATCATCATCCTACATGCTACGTTTGTGGGGAACCTGTGAGTGCGTTCATTTACATTATTTTCACAACTTTTCCTCAAGCACTATGATTGATTAAATTCATATGCACACGAGCACAATCTTTTTTTTTTTTTTTTTTCTTGGTTACAGATTGAAGTAGATGCATCTGGTCATCTTCAATATCAGCAACATCAATTCTGGCCAGCAAAGTATTGTCGACGGCATGACAGAGATGGAACTCCTCGTTGCTTTTGCTGCAGAAGATTAAAGGTTGGTTTTCACTCAGACTCATATCTAACGATCAAGATAATTTGGCCTTCGCATACATGAGAAGCATTCAATCGAAAAATGTTTTGATAGATACCAAGCAAACCATTAACAAATAGGGAGAAAGACACAAATGGTCCCTAATGGCTTAACGTACAATATGGTTCATGAACTTTTAATTTGTTTAATATGATCCATGAACTTTAGTCTCATGTTTAATGTGGTTTCTAAACTTTTAATTTATTCAATTTGGTCCCTAAATTTTAGACTAATGTGTGATGTGGTTCATAAATATTTAATTTATTCAATGCAATCCCTAATCTTGAATTAATGGAAGGATTATATTGATTTCTATTAATATATTCAATGTGGTCCCTGAACTATACAAATATGTTCAATGTAATCCTTTCACTAATTCTAGATCACGAACCATATTGAACAAATTAAAAGTTAAGGGAACATATGCACATTGGGTCAAAGTTTATAGATTATTTGTGTCATTTTCCCTTAACAAATACTAGACATATTATAATACACCTCTATCTTGCTCATATTACAAATAATTCCCCCTTGATGTCTCTTTGTTGTTTGCTCGATATTTTTGGTGCATCTAGCACTAATGGGTTGCCAACTAATCTATATCGAGTGTGGCAGTCCCTCTATCTCAACCACGCTAACTAATTACAGAGTCACCCATATTCGTGAATCTTGGGGGTGGCCCCAAGTAATTAGGCGATAAGGGAGGACGAACTTAGGACCTCTCACTTCATAAACGAAAATGCCTTAAGGCCCAACCGTCCAACCAAATCATGAGGGTTGTCCCCTTACTTTTGGTTGACTTTAGAGTACATAAAAATCTCTGTAGTGACATAATGCGGAAGCTAGTCAATTGAGCAAATATCAAACTCGAGAGGGCGAAATCACTAGAGAAAGTCAATAGAAAAAATAAAACACCAAATATTTACAAGGTTCAATTTAAAGAATTTCCTACATTCAAGAGGAAAGCAATCGATAGAAAATCCACTTTTAATCAAAAAAAAAAAAAAAAATTACGAAACTGCAATCACTCAACTCCTTAAATTATTCAACCAAACAAAACTCCTTGAATGTTTCCTAGTCCTAGATAACACCCAAGTTAACCAAACAACTCACTAAATCTCACAAAGAACTAACTCAAAAAACACACAAAAAGATAACCCTAACTTATTTTGACTGCTCTAAATTGTAACCTCTGAAAATATGTCAAAAATTAGATTTTAAACACGAGTTTGCAAGGGTCGATGCAATTGCTGGCTCGTTCCACTTTCCAGGCCACTTCCCGAGCCCTTGGTCAGACTTGGCCGGTCTCCAAGCCCATGCCCAATAGGTACGTGCTTCTGGGCACTGCTAGCTGGGTGCCTGGGCCTTTGGCCACGTCATACGGTCTTTGTTCACTCGTGCCCCAACGCTTCTAACTAGTCTCGGGTCTATCTTGTTCTTTGCGCTATGTTCCAAACTCCAATTTAGCAAGAAATTCAGCCAAAAATTTAACAACTCTCCACCTTGACTTAATATTTACGGTCAAGTCATATTGCTTGTCATCTACGCTAGCTCTCCCAACATCCCCATGGGTGCTCAACCACTGCAAACATCCTTGAAGTCTCAATTGAGCCGATCTTGTATAGGGGAATGAAATTGGTCAACATGTCTACAGGATTTTATGCTGCAAAAAGCTTCTTCATAGTCACATCCTCTCATAACATTGTTATCTCTACTACATAAGTATGGATTACCAATGATCTCAATTCTACCATGGTATCTCTGGCTTCCACTAAAAGACAACAATCAATCCAATGACTCACTGGCATCACTAATCAATCATTCTATGATATCTCTTGCTTCTATTGTCTCCATGTTT
The DNA here is from genome assembly GCA_016097545.1 of Eucalyptus victrix. NCBI lineage: Eukaryota > Viridiplantae > Streptophyta > Magnoliopsida > Myrtales > Myrtaceae > Eucalyptus > Eucalyptus victrix. Next base: position 42,769,176 of record CM027843.1, on the reverse strand, counting down.
GCAGCCTCAATCATCGACAATATCACTATGTCCGACAACAACACCATCCTACCTACAACACAACTCAAGAAGTAAAGGCATACTTATTTGGAAATTGACCATTCTTTAGGTTCCTAGACTTGAGTCTCCAAACCTAGTTATTGCCATGCTATTTGAACTACATCATTTGAAACATTACTTAACATTTATCATCCCAAACAAGTTCAAGAGGATCCATTTGACAATGTCACAATGTATACCTAGATTAGCCTTACACATTCCCCTAACATTAAATGAAGTATTAAGCCTAGTACTATTACATGGCATTACCTACATAACCAATAGTACTAGCATTTGTGGAGCCCATGACAAATGCTCTACCTTTACCCAAGTGCCCAGTGATAAGGTGAATGATTTATAATATGCAATAAATGGGGTATTTATTAACTTCACCAACTACATGTTTAACCATTTAGAGAATATCTTGATGTAACTCCTTCAGCCACTCGCAACATCTTTTTGACTATCTTGTCTATCTACAACTCATGAAACCATTTTCACTAATCCCCAATTATAAATCTCAGCCTTGGTATACCATTTTTGCTTTAGCTCAGTCACCTCCCCTAATGATCTCGAAACTTCACACTCAATTCTTGCCTTGAAACATTTGCTAGCTATTGTGGATTCAAGCGATACTATAAAAATAGTCACATCTCCTACATTATAATCATCTCACTCTCCATTATACACCACATGTTTCTTAACATTGTCCAAATCTCTCTTTACAATTGATGTCTCAATCCTCTTTTGAAACAGAGCATATTCTTTGAAGGTAATAGCTTTGTTGATAATAAACCTAGGTAAATCCTTTTTGGTGCACCACAAATTTGATCACTTCCCCTCATATGCATAGCCTTGGAATAAGCATGTCTTTGCCCTTGGGTCTAGTGCACCATCCCTCATATGAGCATAACTAAGCAATCGAATACTTAGTCCAATGTAAATATAAGTTTACCCAACCACATTTCCTCAAAAGTTTCCTCTCAATTATGAGTAATGGTGATTTGTTCACTAACTAATAGTCAATTTTCATTACTTTAGCTTAGAATTCTCGACCTAATCTAGCATTGGAGAGTAGTAAGTGAGCCATCTTCTATATAGTTTTGTTAATCAGTTTTACGACTCCATTATGGTGTAGTATGTCAACAATAGTTCTGTGTTTCATTATGTATTCCTTTGTGCAAAACGGGCTATGTTCTTCATAATAGAATTCCGACCTTTTGTTAGTTATCAGGCACATGTTCTTCCATTTATCTGCTTTTCGATCATTGTTTTCCATGACTTGAACTAACCAAACTCCTCAATTATGTATTTATGAACACAAATCCAAACTTTCCTCAAAATGTTATTAAAAAAAAAAAAGAAAAATATATACTTGCCACCACCCTTAGATGATAGAGATGCCAGACATCATGCCCTATTTCTCAATAGTAAGGCCTCATTAATGTTCTTCAAATCCATTATGAACATGTTAAATAAATTTAAATGGCTTTAATAAATATGCCTTCAACCATCCGAGATTAACACATCATTCTGAGTAGAAACAAGCAATTGTTCAACCTTTCACATTAAAGGCCTCAAACTTACGCACAACACTACGACATCTCATTGGTTGCTTCAATCAAAATATCTTTTGATAAATTCACTAGGATTATGCTAATCACCTTCTCCTTCAGCTCAACCTTATCACCCTCTCTTGTCTTTTCAAGTATTCTTGCCATCTTATGCCTTCATCAAAGCTTGAGTTTTTACCAAGCACATTTCTTAATACTACTCAACCAAAGTTATTACTTCATTAAACTTCTCAACTTCAATCCTCACTCCAAGCATGATTGCAAAACACATCATACTCAAACAGGTATAGATAAGCAAAATGCCCAAATCAACTTTAAAAACCAAATACAAGCTTTGATACTAATTGTCATGAAATAACATGAAAGCTTATAGATCATGCAATTCAATATCCAACACTAGAGGATAAAATTGAGAAAAGAAAATCAACAAAGAACAATAGGACATTGGAGACTTATGCCATTCAATCCAATTTGGTAACCACATCCATGGGGAGTTAGGCACAAAGAATCTACTACGAATAAAAAAATCTTAAAGTTACAATCATTCAAACAATCGAGTGTTTTCTAGTCTAACATTACACGCAAGCAAAGCCACAAGTGTCAATTCACAATATCTCACGAAGAACTTACTCTAAAAAATTAATTTATGAGGATTTGTGTGGGGGTCTACTCGACTATTTGAAAGCCAATGCCAAAAGGTATATCCAAGCAACTTCCCAAGGTCTCACCATGTGTGGCCGAGCGCCCAGGTATCTAGTTTCCCGCACCTCAAACACCTCTAATTCTATCGTGATTTCTAGGCTCCTTTCAAAATTTTGATTCATCAAAATTTGAGCCACAAATCAACAAATAACTATGACTTGATTGTGGGTTAATACTAATTTGGTACATTAAGTCTTGTGGTTTGACTCTTCCATCAACCTTTATATAGCTCAAACATAGTTAGGCATGTTCATATTAATATCATGCCAAAGGCACGGGCTCATAACTAGTATGACAAGAAAGCTTGCTAACCCTAAACTATTGCAATTTGACATAAATTCATAGGCGGACTTATGATTTTAAGCACATTGATTGATATCCAATTAAGACACATCAATTAGCTTCACATTAAAATTTTTTCCCCTCTATAACAATATGGAGCTTGCTCATAATACATTAATTGGGAAAATATTTGCAGCCTAGAGGAACAACTTATTCAACCCTTAATGATGGTCGACAATTATGCCCAGAATGTCTCGACTCCGCAATAATGGACTTTGACAATTGTAAACCTCTCGAGCGCAAGATCCGGAAATTTTATGAACGTTTGGACATGAAAGTGCACCAGCCAACAATCCCACTCTACATGGTGGACAGGCAAGGTATAAAAGAACGTAGGGTCAAAAAGAAGGTAAGATTTAAGATAAATTGTCCTAATTCGCTATATTATTTGTATAGGCTCATCTTCTTAGTTTGTTGTTTTTGTGTATTTTCTATATGCATGTGACAACCTTAGCTATATGGGTGATTTTAGAGTATGTGACACCATAGAGTATGTTAAAATGTCTCGAGTTTGAGCCCATGAAAAAACAACTCAATCCAATATGAAATGTTATGTGTGGACTTCCAAATGTATGTGATGGAAATTCAGATTTTCTTTTGTTGGTGTTAGAGTCCATGTTGGACAACGACTTCCTATTTTTTCTTGTTATCAAATTGGTGTATAAGGGCTGTTGGCCAAGCAAAAATAGAATTGGAAAGTTGACTTGACTTGATCAAATCCCATTAGGTCTTTGCATTATATACATGTATATTGCAAGTGCGGTGATTGTTCAAAGTAGGCTCTCATCTAATTGTTGGAGTTCTTGTAATAATACTTGGAAAACCTTTTCAAAATGAAATACTGATTAATTAGAGTTTGATAACTAGAATCTTGTGCTAAAATTTCTGTAATTCTTTTGTGAGGTTAAAGATTATGTCATGGGAAATTGTGAAACTAAATGATATGTGAGTCATTAGGTGTAATTAGGGGTGGGACACACTGAAAGTTTTGAATTATTCGATTATGGTTGTAATCTCCATTCCTTTGCCTAATTTATGATGGAATCATTTACTACTCTTCTCGTGAACAGAGGTCACACTAATTGAACTAAGTAAATTTGGTATTTGTTTTATTTTCTTTGTGTTGTTTATTCTATCATTCGATTGCTTATTTTCCCAACAAAGTATTTAACATTAGTTACCTTATTCTTTTATCATTAATAGGGACACCATCGAGTATGTGACGACCTTGGATCCATCCTTGTGCTTTTAGAGTTGCACGGAGAAACAACATTCTATACAAAACCTATTATACATACTGTATGTGTTGGTTATTCCGTGGATTACATATAAAAAACCTATCAATTTTTTCTCTAATAGTTTACATTTCCAATTTGAATTTTCTAAATATGATCTGTTGAACTTCAGATCCTATTTGGTTTCAAAAATTTAAGCTCTCGGGAAACCATCTAGATATGACAAGTTATTACTTCCATATTACTTTGTATAAGTGTCGATTTTCTAGTAAATGACATTTTTTCTCCTTTCTTTTTCATGTTTAGACGGTGGAAGGAGAGCAACATAAGCTAGTCAATTACTCTAACGTGAAAGAGATAATGATTTTAGATGGTTGTGCAAGGTAGCTTTCTTTTCCCTTTTATAGTAAAAATATTCTCCATCAAATAATCATTTTTAATTAAATAGATATTGACCAAAGATGAAATATCTTCAGGTTGAACACAGGGGAGACACTTGCTCATGAGATGATGCATGCATGGCTCGCACTTGAAGGTTCTTATTTTCCGTAGACTCATATTTATTTTCTTAATAACTCAATTACCAAAGACTATTAGACATGTTGTGAGTGAATCTTTACACTTTATATACTTAGCATAATCCATTAAATTACTAGTCTTGAAAATATGTTCTCATTCATGAAAGAGTGGGAGGCGATAAGTCATCAAAATCATTTTTTCCAATGGATCGCAAGATTCTACTCAATGCATATTTCTTTCATTTCTATATGTTGAAGTGCACATGTGAAGGTGTTACATAAAAGAAGTCCCACATTGAGGATGTAGTGAACGGTGAAGTATTTATTGTATTATGTTTGACTTATGACTCATCAAATTAACCTCATAGTAAAAGTGTGTTCTACTAGGTATATTGATGGGCTTAGAATTTCACTCATACTTAGCATTCCCCCTCCCAAAATGAAGATGTTGGATTTCTGCTTCATAATACTCGTTTGTGAGAACAGATTTATTGAAATGCAAGTGTGAGAGCATTAGGCGAAAGTCCCATATTAGGAATTTAGTGTAAGGTGAAGTAGACCATATGATTTTGAGTGAAGCTAATTCTAACTATGTATGTTGATGGTCTTAGATCTAGGTTTTGTCTAGGTGATCTCCTAGAAGAAAGTATGAGGAGTCTACTATGTGGCCTAATATTTGAGCTGATATTTGATTGATGACTCAATCCCAATGTGTATAGTTGCTTCATTAAATATTTCAAAAGAAGAATTTTAGGTGCGCCTCCCTAATTGGGATAACAAATTATATCCCCTAGCTTGACATGCAACTTTTAGTTTGGCAAGGTGATTGAGGTAGTGTTTAAAGGACAAATATTGTCCACACCAACATTTGCCAAACTTGACTAGCTAAGATAGAGACTCAAATTGAGATAATGTTGGTACGGTAAGATATTTGGATTAAGAAGTAGTAAACATTACACGTGAAACTTCTACGTGTATAGGATATTTGTTGAGGTGCACATGTGAATGTGTTAAGTAAAATAAGTTTCTCATTAGGGATGTGGTATAAGTTAGCAACTAATATATCATAGTTGATCTATAACTCATCAGCTCAAGTGTTTGAGTAAAAAAGAGTATGGCAAGATATATCAATGGCTATTTGGCATCATCTTATGGTTGCCGATGGTTAGGGATGAGCATGGTCCAAATGGGTAGTTCTCACCTTAGAATATGGAAACGCTCACTAAAGACTGGTTTAGAAAAAATGGAACTCTGAACCGCCAATTTGTTCGATAGAGCCACCCATTGGGTGGACTGTCGGTTTGGTTTGGCTCTCGGGTGGGTCCATAGAATCAGCTAGTGGAGGTAAAGAAAGGGGTAGGGAGGGGCAAAGAAGGAGGGGAAGGCCAGGCACGGGTTGTTAGGTAAGGTGGAGCAAAGGTGTGAGAGGGCGAGATGAGGACAAGGATGAGTACAATGACAATGAGGTGGAACGGGAGAGAGGAGGAGGAAGAGTGGGTTGAGAGAGTGAAAGATGGTGGAGTGAAGATCTACATCTTTCTAGAGAGAGAATGGACAAAAACATAGTTTGAGGTGACTCGATCCAACAAAGCTATGAAAGATAATGGACACAAAGTAAAGTACAATAAAAAAATCAAGAACATAGAGCAAAGAATAGCAACAAACATTTTCTTTGAAGGTTCTTGGAACCCAATGCAGCAAGAGTGGACACAAAGGGAGAGGGGGAGAGAAGGGGGGGGGGGGGAGTGTGTGTATTTATGTGTGTGCTATATTAATTGAAGAGAGAGAAAGAGATGAAATTTAAAAAATATGTGTACTAGTTTGGCCCGAATGGGCAAGTGGACAATTTCCATGCCTGGAACTGGTGTTGATTCCCATTAATTAAAACTAGGACTTGGATCAGTCCCCACAAGAATCATTGAATTTGGGTCAGTTTGGTCTGGTTTCGAGCGGTCCGAGTGATTTCTGGTTCTTTTGCATGCCCCTACCAATGGTGGCATGTGAAGCCTCTAAGAGTGACAATGGTGGACAAGCTAGACGATGCTCATGAAGGGAGAGGGGACGTGGTATGCAAGAACTATAGGTATTTTAGTGACTTTTTTGGGGGGAAGTTGGTGTTTTGGAATAATAGTACAAATAGTTCTTAAACTTTAGCCCAATATACAATAAGGTCTATGATTTTTAATTAGTTTAGTGTGGTCTCTAACTTTAACCCTATATGCAATATAGTCTTTCAACTTTTAATTTATTCAATGTAATTCTTGGACTTTTTTATATGTTCAACTTAATCCTTGACCTATGTGAAAATATTCAACATCGTCCTTCAATTAATTAAAGTTCAGAGATAATATTAAATATTTTCATTTAATTCAAAGACTAAATTGAGCATGTATCAAAAATTCATTGAACAAATTGAATTTTAGTAATCGTTGCACATCGAGTTACAATTTAGGGACCATATGAACAAATTAAAAGTCCATGGACCACACTTACATTAGTTTAAAGTTTACGGACCATTTGTGTTATCTTCCTAAGTGTTTTCATCTAGGTTGTAGGTGTGAGATGTTGATGGAAAAAGTTAAAGTAGTTTTGGCAATTATCCAGCAAAGGCCACATCATTGTATTTTGGCAAAAAGTCATAAACATAAAAGGTTAAAGTCTCTTAAAGAAGAAGAAGAAGAAGAAGAAGAAGAAGAAGAAGAAGCAATGCTAAGAAGGCAAGTGATCTCTTGACCACACATCTTTAAGTGTGGGATTTTGGCAACTAGAATATGAAATTTTCAAAATCAATTGCCAAAAATAGCCCTTGCGCCATAAAACCACAAAAACTAGACTGGTTATAATTATGCTAATAAAAAAAATTTAATCATTTAGCACAATATTAAACACCTATAGAAAAAGAAAGCCTACTTAAAAATTGTTAGATTAAAATTCCCAAGATTTGTGTCTCATTTTGTATTTTTGCTGATGAGATGCATATGTGAGTTGTGTTAGAAAAATACACTATCGGAGAACCAATGTGGTGTGAAGCAGCTAGTATATCTTAATTAGCCCATTACTCATTAGCTTAGGTTTTTTTTAGGGAAAGTGATTCCAATTGGATATGTTTACAAGCTTGAACTTAGGCTCTTTCTTGGTGATCTCCCAAGATTAAGGTATTGAGTTTCTACTAAGCTCACAACCGATATCAAAGTCGATGGCTTATTGTGGGTCGAACTATATAAGGAATCCCATGAATCTTTGTGGTTGTTGAGTGCAATTTTTCATCACAGATTTGTGTAGGAGGAGACCATGGGCAAAAGGCATGTTTGCATTGGTTGGTGATATTTTGAAATTCAGGTTGAGATAATTTTGGTGCAAAAGGATACTTGAATTAAGAGGAACCAAATCTAATACTATGCTCATGCATAAGGAGGAGATCATTGAGATGAATGTGTGAGTTGTGTTAGAAAATATATCGAAGAATTGGTGTTGTGGAACAATTTATATATCATAGTTGGCCCATCATGTAATGGCTTAAATTTTTATAGTAAAGATGAGTTCAAGTAAATATGCTAACAAACTAGAACTTAAGTTCTCTCTCTTGATGATCTCCCTAACTAATTGCATTGGGTTTCCAATGTGTCATTTACAACAAATGTTGTGAAAATAACACCGAAGCTAATGAATCTTACAATTCAAGTCAAATATGAGAGAACAAAATTATTGGAGAATTTAACAATGAATTATATAAAACACTAAAGATTTACATGGTTTGGTCTAAGTGTTGACAATTTTTCCACAAGGGAAGCTAGCCACTACGAAACCTATTTTGAATCTAGGGAGTATAGAGTTTATAATTGCTCAAGTGTATCCTAACCCCAACTACATCCGAAGCAAACCCACTAATGTTATCTCACTATATCTCAAAGAGAACTCATAGAGAAAATATGATACTCCTTTTTTTTTTTTGTATCTAATATCATCATAAAGGTTTTTATTATATATGTGCATGTACATATCCAAAATAGGAAAATCCTTTAAGGGAACCTATTCAAACTAGGAAATCTAATTAAACTCAAGACATATTGTTAGCTCAACTTTTGAGCCAAGGAAGAATGCTCACTATCCATTTCAACTCTCCCAACGCTCTGACAGTCACTCAACCATCTCAAGCATCTAGGGAATGAACTCAATTCACATGTTCAAAGAATTATTCAATGTAAGAAGCTTCTTCAAGGTGACATCCTCTCCTGACATGCTAAATCTAACGCACTAATTTCGATCCCAAATGAACTCGATTATCTAGTGATATCTTTAGCTTCCATTGAACAACACATCGACCCAATGTTTCACACCAACATCACTAAGTCATTAAATTATACCCTCCTCTTCAACTCATTTCGTTGTCACTATGGTTCTAGCTTTAGTCGTTAATGAAACCATTGTATCTCTAACCAATGCTTCCAACTCACAATGCAATTAACAAAGCAAAGGCATAATTGTTAAAAAATTGATTATCTTTTAGGCTCCTTATGTGAACTAAATTTGCAAATCTAGTTATTGCCACACTACCTGATTTGCATCCTCTAAAACATTCCCTAATGTTATTTATCACCAACAAAATCAAGAGGATCCACTTCACAACATTACCATTTACACTTATATTAAATATATACATTTTGATGATTGCATTTGATAGATCAAAAGTAGTACTATTCACGACATAACTTAGACAACTAATTGTATTAGCATGTGAAGCATGGGACAAGTACTCCCTTTCCATCCAAGTACAAAGTGGCAGTATATAATTTATGATTTGTAGCAAAAGGGTTGCTTACAAAATTCCTTGATTGTATATTGAAGCGCCTTGAGGCTAATTCCTTTGGGCCACTTGCAATATTCCAATAGTCATCACTACCTACATTTGCATACTCAAAACTTGTCTTTACTGCACCCAAATTACTTACTTCAATACCTTTGTACAAATGTTGCTCTATCTCATCCACCTTTACCGACTACCTTAAAGTTCCATAAGTAGTGGCTTTAGAACAATTGTTAGTTACTATAGAATCTAGCAATTATGTAAATATAGTCACATCTACTGCACTTTGTTAGCTGCTATAGATAATGTCCTTGGACAAAACTTGAGAGCATCTCATAAGTCTGAGTGTACATAACCAACAATCTTTGAGTTAGAGTAAATGACCATACTAAACTTCACTCTCCATCGACTACTCTTGTTTTAGTGTTCACAAAAGTTCAGCTTCTCAATTTGGTGACCTTCTAATAAACCTCTTTGCCTCTAAACAATTATCTATATCTCACTCATGTGTCTGAGTCTCATATGCCACAACTGTGTAATGTGCTGAACTAAAATCTCAAAGAATTTAGCATACGAAGTTAGTCATTATTGTTCCCCCGTATCATAGTAAATACAACTTGAGAAACCTTCAAAGTTCCACCTTTAGCAAAGCTTTGATATCCAAACCTATCAAGAGTAGTCAAAATATCAAGTTCTTTATAGACTCCAGTAATGTCTAACATTATTTGATGTTCTCACCACTCTATTGTGTGTCTTAATATGAAATGTTCAAATCCCAAGTACTTCACAAGTAGCATTGTTTCCCATAAACACCTTGCCACCCTCTGTGTTGATCGGTAGTAAACTAATTCCTATGAAGAGTCACATGATAGGAACATCAAAGTCTAGCCCCCAATCATCACTTGACATTCTCACCACTCTATTGTGTATCTTAATATGAACTATTCCAATCCCAATTACTTCACAAGTAGCACTGTTTCCCATGAGCACCTTATCACTCTCCGTGTGTTGATTGGTAGTAAATCAATTCCTATGAAGAGTCACATGATTGGAACATCCAAGTCCAGCCCCCAATCACCACTTGACAAATTTGTGGTGACTACTAACATGTCATTGGCATCATTGGACTATCAGCTATTGTATTAACAACTTTGCCATCGCCTATAGACTTCACCTTAACAACTTTACATTTGTACATAAAATAATCTCTTTGATAGTGCCCTCACTCATCGTAGTGATAACGTCGACGGTTTAAACTATTGGCCTCGATTTAGAAAGGCTCCTCCATATCCTATATTCAAACTCTCTACAATAGTTTTACCCTAAGTAATCAAATGTTGCGCCATATTTTGGGCTAAGTTATCTTCTAGTAACTTTTTTTGCCACTCTTAGAGAACATAACAAATGCCACCTCTTCCAAAGTAATCATAATGTGGCCTTGCTATAGCAAATCAGTAAAGTGCTCAAAAGAATCCGATAGAGACGCCAATAACATCATGCGTTGTTTCTCATCAAGCAAGGCCTATTTGATATTCTTCAAGTCCATCATGAGTTCAAACTCATCTAAATGGGCTATGATATATTTACCTTCAAACACCAAGACTTGAAAAATGCAATTCAGCATATACAAGTAACTATTCAAACCACTTATTGGATGCAGTGCCTAAGCTTTTGCCCAAAATGTTACATCATCATTTTCAGCCACTTTAATTAAAACTTCATCCAATGAATTCAACAAAATTATGCCTTTTTCCTTCTCTATTAACTCTAACTTGTTGACCTCTTTCATCATTTTTGACAATTTATCATTGCCATTCAACGCCTTTGCCATAGGTTGTAAACAAGTACACATCTTAATGCTCCATAACCTAAAGTTGTTCTTTCCATTGAATTTCTCAATCTCTATTCTAATGTGATCAAACAAGCAAAAATCAAAAATTAACTTTGGAGACCTTAACCTCAACTCTAATACCAATTGTTGTTGAAATAACACGAAAAGTAATAGTCTTGCAATTTAAGTCAAAGGCAAGAGAAAGATGTTACCAAAGGAATCGATAAGGAATGATAAAGAACACAAGAAATTTATGTGCTTCAGCCCAAATATCAATACTTACTCCATAGGTTGAGCCAACTACCAAGAAATCCACCATGAATGAAATGAGTATAGAGTTTACAAACACTCTAGATTTTCTTAGCCACTAATTACACTCAAAGTAAATTCGCAAGTGTTATCTCACTATCTCTCATAGGAAACTCACTCAAAAAACCCACAGAGAATATCCAATACTCTTCTTTTTTGCTTTATTGAATCAACTAGTGGAGTAAAATTTTTATCTTATATATGTTATTCCTATCTAAAATAGGAAACCCCTTTAGGAAACCTACTCAAAATGAAAATCTGCTCAAACTCAAGACATACTCTCAACAATTGCTAAAACATTTTAATGTATAAAATATAGCATCATCAGGTTTGTGACTGCCATAACTCACTTTGTGTGTAAATATAATCACTTGTCAATGGACAATATTACTTACTCTAGTCATGATCGTCGACATCTACACAATTTTAATATATGGGCGGCTAGTTTGAGGTTTTTAAGAGACCAGCCTACCAAAGCAACAACACAGATATGAGTATAATGGAGTCAGAAAGATGACATGGAATTATAGACATATATGATTCCCTTTATACAATTATACTTGAATAGATATTACCTCGTAAAATTTTCTCATATATCACCTTATAACTAAAATGTACAAAATATTTTGTCCGCTCTTTAGGATATTATTCTTCAGTTGCGATTGTGAAGTGTAGAATCCCTAGACATTTGAAGTTGTCACTTAGCTAGCGTTAGATTCATATAATGTTTTAGTTCTTGAATTCAATGGAAATTTTCATTTCCCCTTTGGAAATTTTGCGTGACATTTTACAAAATCTTACCACGAAGCACGAGACCTAAAATTAGCATGAAAGGTTGGTTTTATGTTAACTTTTGTTTCTATTAGTGTTTGCTAAATGGTTAGATTCCGTTTGTCATTATTCTTCTAATGGGTCTAGTTTTTGTGGCTTTATAGTATACGTAGAGGTGTTAAAATGGGTCATAAACCCATTTATGACCCATTTAAATCTTAAATGGGTCATAAATGGGTCACTTGTTTATAACAAAAGATAGTTAAATGGGTTTCACAATTAAAGGTTTAAGATAGGTGGGTCTTAAGTAGGTTTTTAAATGGGTTGGGTTGAAAACTCATCTTTAAAAAAAAACATTATAATTCCTCCCTTCTTTCTTTAACTTTATAAAAATCGAAATTATAATTTTTTTATTTTTATTTTCTCTTTTCTTTTATTTTCTTTCTCCTTCCTCCTTCCGGTCGCCGGCACGGCGACGGCCGGCGACCGGCCAGGCGAGCCTCGAGCTCGCCGACGTCGGGCGAGCTCGAGCTCGCCGGATTTGGCGAGGTGGAGGCCTCGCCGACACCCGGCGAGGGTCAAGCCTCGCCAACACCCGGCGAGGCTCAAGCCTCGCCGATCTGGCAAGACTCGAGCTCGCCAGCGTCGGCGAGGCGCTCGAGCCTTGCCAATCTGGCGAGCCTTGAGCTCGCCGGCGTCGGGCGAGGCTCGAGCCTCGCCAGTTCCGGCGAGGGGCAAGCTCGAGCTCGCCCGACATTGGCGAGCCTCGAGCTTGCCAGATCTAGCGAGGGGAGGCCTTGTCGGCATCGGCAAGCTCGAGGCTCGCCAGATCGGGCGAGACTCGAGCTCGCCGGCGTCGAGCGAGGCTCGAGCTCGCCGGCGTCGTGAGCTCGAGCTCGCGAGGCTCGCTGTGGCCGGTCGCCGGCCGTCACCATGGCCGGCAACCGGCCAAAGAAGAAGAAGAAGGAGAAGAAAAAAGAGAAAAAGAAAAAAGAAAATTATATTTTAAAAATAAAATAAAAACAATTAAAATTTTAATTTAAAAAATAATTAAATTTCGATTTTGTTAAAAAATTATTTTAAAATTTATAAAAAATTTCCATTAAATTTATATGGTATAAAAATATTTTAGCAATACAATTTTAAAAAAATAATATATATAAAAGCTTGGAAGTATTTTAATAATATAATCTAAAAAAAGACATAGGAATAAGTTTTTCTAAATTTGTTAAATATGAAAATATTTTATTAATATGAGTTGGGTCGGGTCGGGTATGGGTTGGGTATGGGTCGGGTCGGTTTGGGTCGAAAAATTTACATTAAACATAAATGAGTCATAAATGGGTTAATGGGTCAATTTGGATCGGACCATTAATGACCCGACCCAAACCCGACCCGACCCACCCGTTTAACGGCTCTGTATACAGGTCATTTTTGGTAATTGATTTTTGAAGCTTCATATTTTAAAAGTCAAAATTCCACACTTGGGATATGTGGTCAGGAGACACCGTCACTTTTTGGAGTGTGGCGAGATCGTCTTCATAGCATTTTTCTAAATTTGAAAAATAAAAAAAAAAAAAACGAGTCCTTTTGCAATGAAATCCTTTTACTTTTTCATTGCTCGCTTTTTGTTTCGCAACATTTGGTTTCTATATGATATGCGCAAAAACTGCCTATTTGACAGGTTATCACAATTTAACTTTGGAGGAAGAAGAAGGACTCTGTCAAGTTATGGCTCACAAGTGGTTGGATTCTCAAATATCGGCCATGTCTAAGAGCAAAATTGCTCCATCTCCACAGTTAGACTTCGAGAGAAGACTTGCCAAGCATCTCCGACATAAAATTGAAGCGAGGACTGATAATCCTTACGGGACTGGATTTCGACTAGTAAAACGGGCGACGGACATGTACGGCCTTAAGGGCACACTCGACTTCATACGTATGACTGGAAGCTTTCCTAGATAATTGCCGTATATATAATTCTTGAGAATTTCACCTAAGCCAGTGCATAATGAAAAGTTGTGGTTGACACTGGACATTTATAGCTTCCCCACCGCACGAATAAGTTCCTATAATTAGTGTGATGCAAACTTAATGTCGCTGTGTATTGGAATAAGAAAATTTTCCTGTAAATTGTCTTTCCAGTCTATGAACTTGAATGCAATATGGATTTCCTTTCACATGTACGCACTGAAGCTCTTATTGATACTTTTCTGATCATGGTTTGCTGGTTCTTTCACCCGTAAATAACCAATTGATAAATACCGAAGCTTCGCGTCGAGCTTTGTTAAAAATTTAAGCTTTACATCAAGAGATCATATCTCATGCTCATGCATTCATATGGCCCGTATTGGGCTGTGACGCTGTCGCAAGTCCAATTTGATTTTCGTAAGATAGAGACATCTATCGAAACGAAAAAGTGTGTGACCCATTATTTGCTCGTCTTAGTGAATGCTCAGTAAGATACCAACATTATCATGATTTACCAATGTTGAAATAAATTAGTGAATTACCAATTAGTGTAGTAGACAAATTATGAACTATGTAATAAGTTTACCATCATTTTAAGAATTCGTAAGCTACCAAATTCTTTCAAATTTTACCAGTTTGGTTAGTAAACAACCGACACAATTATAAATTCACCACCATTCCAATTTAGTAAATAACCCAATTCTTCCGAGTTTCACAAGTGCTGTTAGCTATAAGGAATATACTAACGAATTCCAATAGTTAGTACATTACCCACTTCTTTCAAGTTTTACAAGTGTGATTAGTAAACTGCTAACCCTGTACTGAAAATACCAATATCCCAATAAATTAGCAAGTTATCACTTTCTTTCAAATATTACAATTGTGGTTAGTAAACTACCAACATGTTAATGAATTTACCGATATCCCAATAATAAATAAATTATCAGTCTTTCAAAATTTACCAGCGAGGTTACTGATTTCCCATTGAGATGAATTTAGCAACGTCCAAAAGAATTTGAATGGTACACACTTCACTAGTGTGATTAGTAATTCAATAATATTGTCATGAACTTACCAGTATGTGTTCCTAAATTCTTTGAAGCTGTACCAGTGTGGTTAGTAAGTTACAGACATTATAATGAATTCGTTAACGTTTAATTAGTTGCCAATGAACTATTTCGTAATATATAAATAGTAATAGCAGTATTTTACTTTAGAGAACAACATTATATAGCAACACCTATACTATAAAATATCATTATGAAAAGACATAATAAACCAAAATTAGTTGAAAATATGACCATCGGAAGATTCTCTTTTGAAGTTCAATCATTCTATAATTTTAAGAAAACTCATCTTTTCCATAATGTACAATTGACTTGTGTACGCTAGTCTTGTATGCAAAGTTGAATAAACATGTAAAAATATAAAGAGATAAATTCAGATTTACCTCAAAAAAGCAATTGGAAAATTATTATAAGCAGAGAGAATGGCTGAGGGGATATTAACAAAAGGCAATATATCAACCAAAAATCCTTCTGAGTATGTTAGCCTTCAAAGATGTTACATTGATGGTAGATTGATCTTAGTACCTCCAAGCCTTATGATCACTTCATCATGTCTAATTTGTTCTCCTCTTGTCAAGATTTTCACCCTTGTAACTAGTCTTTATTGAGCTTGTAGTTGACCATTGATATGATCACAATCCTTTTTTACATCACCAAAAATATCTGTACTTATCATAATAGATATTATACAAATGACAGTTTTAAAATCATCAAAATTTCATAAAGATGTTTTCCCACCGAGTATTTCTAAATGCACTGTATGATGCTAAAAAGCCAAAGACTCTTGATATTATAATCACTTGAATCCACTGCTCTCCGGAATCTTTTGACCCACCAAGCCTTGGTTTACTTATTTTTAAGAATCGGTTTCTTACCTACTGGTCCAAAAAATTAAACCCATTTTATTGAGACATATAATTCAATCGTAAACTCATATTATTATTGAGTTAAAACGCTGCCCAACTGCTCGTTGATGTCTTTTTCTAGTTAATAATGATTGGCACAGATTCCTAATAAGCGCAGCTACACGTCCATGTTTTTTCTAGTTAATAATGATTGGCACAGATTCCTAGTAAGCACAGCTGCACGTCCATGTCTTTTTCCCCATATATTCGAGTTAGTCTCAGGAATTGCCACCCTCCACACTTTCCTCTTGGTTAGAGGTGCTTTTTCCTTACAAACACGTTCTAGGTCAAACAATGGTTATTACTTCCATTAAATTATTTGTAACTCACAAACATGTAACAACCTTAATAAGTTGTGTAAGTCATAGTTATATATAGACGCCTTTTTAGGAGTTGACACTAAAGAATAGTATTTTGTATTTTCATGCATGAAACACTAGAAATCTACCATTAGTAAATCGTGTTCAAGTGTGAAATAACCAAATGAGTTGAGGGTTTTTTCAATCAATCAATGCTCTCCCTCCAATCACCATCCCTATAGAGATGGTTTAGAGTGTTGGTAATCACTCCGCTTACTATAGTACTCTAACTTAGCCAACATTTAGATCCTACTCTTCGCAACTTTTTTTCTGGTTCACTTCAACATTTCCAAAATCAGCTGCAATAAGAAGTGAGTCTCATCCTATCAAGCACTACAGTGAATCAACCCATCGACTTAACCATCTATTGTAGCATAGGCTGCATCATTATGGTAAAGGTCTAGCCGAGTCGGCGCTTCTAATTGCTTGTGAGTTGCTGGTCTTCTAATGGGAAGCATTCTTCCTACAGTTTCTGAGTTTGTGTGATAA
This sequence comes from Eucalyptus victrix, assembly GCA_016097545.1. Lineage (NCBI taxonomy): Eukaryota > Viridiplantae > Streptophyta > Magnoliopsida > Myrtales > Myrtaceae > Eucalyptus > Eucalyptus victrix. The sequence goes on along the minus strand of CM027843.1, from coordinate 42,752,260 downwards.
TATCATTTGATTATCGAGGAAAGGAAAAACAAACAGAAAATAAGGGCATAACGTGGGTAGGTGAATAGTACAAATTGAATAACAATAAGAGGTTATATATAACGAACGATTGTTGGAAAATGATGAAGAGCTTTCTGCAGAATATGTTTTTTTTATTGTTCCATTTCATTAGATGATGGAGTTAGACATATCACCAGCGCACAAATAAAATAATCTTAAGAAAAAATATTCTTGGTACCACCCTAAACCTATGATATATGATGGTACTATTGTAATATTTTATTATTTCAAAAAAATGATCCCAATTTTATATTTCACAATTAATTCCGATTTATTGCCCAATTTATTACCCGTGTTTATTACGTGATATTTGCTCGTTAATATGTTACCATAACGGTCTTGATGGAACATGTCGGTAACGTAAGAAACGGAATAAAACATCAAGTCATCTAAACTAAACCTATCATTACAGAAAGCACATCATCACGTTTGAGGGGTATTGGCTAGTGGAACATGACGTACAGATCTGGTGTTTCCATATCTATAGATCGATTGTGTTTCGTGAATCCATCCAAGGTTTTAGGGTTTTCCACATTTGCAAATTTTCATCAATGGCTAGAGGTGTATCAATCTTTATGTTTCTGCAAATCGATCCCAATTATGCACGTATTTGTTTAAGAATGATAGATCGGGATCATCGGGTCATATTTAAAATTAGTCTTACACTTGATATCAAAGCTTGTTTTTAATATCTGTATTGGTGAAAATATTTAGAATTTTTGTATGATTTCACTAAATTATGTATCGATAAAATTCGGATCTTTTATGGCTTGGAACGGAATTTTAAATTCCGGTCAAATTCAGGCGACCCGCCACAGGATAATGGATTTGCATGGTCACACTACCATTAGGAAGAAAAACCCTTAAATTATTCAGCATATTAATGATCATCGAAGGTTAATTGAGCAGTGAAACTTTTGGTGGTTAGGGTTTTAGGGTAGACCGTTTTATGCTTAATTCTAGTCAATTTATTGGTTGTTTTTGCCGAATCTAGAAACTATACATTCATCCTTATGATGTCTTCGAAACCCATGGATCAACTTAATTGGACATGGTCTATGGAGAAAGACCCAGGCGGCAGAACAGAGGCAGGTCGCGGGGAGGAATGGTGGAAGAAATCAGGAGGAGAAGACCTCAAGCGCGTGCGATGCCCAACAGCGGGGCATGCGCCCGTGCATCTGTAGTGGGAGCGTGCATTGCACGCCCCCGAGGGGTTGTAGCGGGCTCGTGCAAGTTTGGGGGAATAGAGTGCGTGCCCGATTTTACCCCTCTGCTTTTTGCAAAATTGCAATTTTGCCATGAGCCACTAAATATGATCTTGCCCCTCAACATTAAGGAAATTGCGGTTCCACCTTGGTCACATAAAATTATGGTTTTGCCCCCTTTGGGCATAAAAATTTACGATTTTGCCCTTTGGGTGTAAAATTCTTGTTTTACCCTTTAAAAGTGAAATTCCAATTCTGGTCTTGTGTTTAAAATTCTAGTTTTATCCCTTTTGCACGTGATTTTACTGTTTTGCCCTTACCTTTAATTTTATGAATATTTTCTCGTGAAATTAAATGTCTAGTGATCCGTATATATTTAATTAATAAAATATTAGCCACAACATCTTTGATTATATTAAATTATAAACATTAAGATCATTTGGATCACATATAGTCAAAGACAATAATTGTGATTAGTCATATTACTATTATGAATTTTATCTCACAGTAATTTTCAATATATTAATGTAATTAATTAGGATGAAATATTATTTTATCTTTCTTAATTTTCCCAAAAGGATTAAGGAAGGGAATATAGTTTGATAGTTTCATCATGAAGTAATTATTAATTAATTTAAATTAGAAACTTAGCCCACAAGTAGTTTTTGATGTTATGTGATTTATATATTTATAACATGTTTTACATTGGTAAAATATGATTTAAGTTTATTTGCCTCAAATATATTGATGAATAAGTTTTCATTTGATTATGATGCAGCCTTACCACCTAGATTAGTTCTGGTATAATTGTTCTCGAACTTAATGGAAATAACTATAAAGAATTGAGTGAATTAGTTCTTCTCCAATTAGGGTGCATGGATCTCGATTATGCTCTACGATCAAACGAACCACTTGAACCTACTAAGAATAGCACTCAAGCTTAATATACTCTTTATGCACAATGGAGCGGTCCAATCGTCATGGTGTGATGTACATAAAGAAAAAATTCTCTACTAGTATTCGTGGTTTAGTCATTCAGTATAACAATGCCAAAGAATTACTGGAGGCTATTGATGCACAATTTGAATCTTCAGAAAAGGCACATATTGAGAATAGCACTCAAGCTAAATACACTCTTTATGTACAATGGACCGGTCCAATCGTCTCAATGTGATGTACATAAAAACAAAACTCTTTGCTAGTATTCATGATTCAGTCATTCAGTATAACAATGTCAAAGAATTGCTTGAGGCTATTGATGCACAATTTGAATCTTTAGAAAAGACATACTATGACCCTAATTTTGAAGTTCTCATCATTGAAGCTTACCAATGTAAGAGGTGTGCAGGAGCACATCATGAAGATAAGGGACATTGCAACTTAGCTTGAAGAATCTTAAAATTGGAATATCATAATCCTTTCTTGTATATTATATCCCAAACACTCTCCCACAAGAGTATGCCATTTTAAAGATCTCTTATAACACACATAACACTAAATGGTCAATCAATGAACTCATGACTGTATCTGTTCAAGTGGAAGAGGATACTCCTTTGAATTTTCAGATTCAACATTTAGTTTGTCATATATATTTGAAATTGTTGGGAGTGGCATTTTGTCCGATAGTCGCTTTTGAATTAATTTAGAAGATAATGAGATTTATAATATGATACATGTTTACAATAATGTTGGTATAAAGCGATGTGTTGTGAAAGAGGATTCTTCTATGTTATGGCACCAGGGATTGGGACATATCTCCATAGATAGAATTAAGCGATTAGTAAATAATGGAGTACTTAATACTCTAAATTTTACTTATTATGACACTTTTGTGGATGACATAAAGGGAAAACAGACTAGCGAGTTAAATAAAGCTGTTGAGAGAAGTACGGAAATATTAGAAATCATATGCAGAGATATTTGTAGTCTGGATATGGACTCAAATGGTTAGAGATGCTTCATCTCTTTCATAGACGATTATTTACGATTTATGTATCTCTGCTTGCTTTGTAATAAGCATGAAGTGCTAGATGCCTTTAAGGTATTTAAAACCAAAGTAGAGAAATAATGCGGTAAGCAAATTAAGATTGTAAGATCAAATAGAGGTGAAAAATACTATGGTAGATACATTGAAGATGGATAAGCACCTGCTCAATTTGCAAAGTTTTTTAAAGAGCATGTAATTATTGCCTAATACACTATGCTTGATTCTTCAGACCAAAATGGTGTCACAAAAAGAAGAAAATGTACTTTATTGCACATGGTGCGGAGTATGCTCAGTAGCTTCAAACTTCCTAAAATGATTGTGTACATATTAAACTGTGTTCCAACCAAGACCATTCAAATATGCTTTTGAGTTATTCAAGGGTTGGAAACCTAGTTTGTGACATGTATATGTTTGGGGATGCCATTTAAAGTAAGAGTTTACAATCCATAAGAAAAGAAGTTAGATCCAATGACTATAAGTGGATATTTTGTTGGATATGCCGGAAAGTCTAAAGGATATAAGTTTTATTGTCCATCTCATATTACTAGATTTGTGGAATAGAGAAATGCTAAATTTCTTAAGAATAACCTGATTAGTGGAAGCGATCAGTTCAGGGACCTTGTTCCTGAAGAAGATCATTCATATACTCAACCTTTCGCCTCAAGTACTGAATTGGTTATCATTTACAACGCCCCTTTAGTTCAACCAGTCATTGACCAATCAATCATTGAAGATTTACAACCTGTTGATATTGATTAAGTAGACCCAACTGTACATCAACTACCAAATGTTGTTGAGCTTCTAGTTGAACAACAAACTCCTCAGGAGAATGTTGATGCAACATTAAGAAGGTATACTAGAATGAAGAAATCAACAATCCTCAATGACTACATTGTGTATCTACAAGAATCTGACTATATTATTGGAGCTGAAAGTGATCCCAAGACATTTTCACAAGTCATGAGTTGTGATAAATTTAATTTATTGTACAATGCCATGAAGAGATGAGTTCTATGATATCAAATGAAGTTTGAGAATTAGTTGAGTTGTCTGATGATGCGAAGGCCATTGGTTGTAAATGGTCTTCAAAACTAAGAATGATTCATTAGACAATATTGAGATATACAAATGCAAACTCATTGCTAAGGGATTCACTTAAAAAGAGGGAATCAATTACATGAAAACATTTTCTCATGTATCTAAGAAAGATTATCTTTATATTATTTTAGCATTGATTGCTTATTTTGATATGGAGTTATATCAAATGGATGTGAAAATAACGTTCTTCAATGATAACCTAGAATAAGTGGTTCTCTAATGCTGGTGAGCATTTGGTGTGTAAGCTTAAAAAGTCTCTATATGGCTTGAAACAAGCATCTCACCAATGGTACTTAAGATTTCATGAGGTCATCTCCTCATTCAATTTTGTAGAGAATATCATGGATCAATATATATATATCAGAAGATTAATTGGAGCAAAATTTGTTTCCTTATGCTATATATGGATGAGATTGTACTTGCAACCAATGATAAGAGATTATTACATGAGGTGAAACAATTTCTTTTTAAGAGTTTTGACTTAAAGAATATGGTAAGGCATTTTATGTTATTGGCATTAAAATCCATAGGGATTGACCTCGATATATATTAGGACAATTCCCAAGAAACATATATCAATAAGGTCTTAGAGAGATTTTGGATGAAAGATTGTTTACCAAGCATAACACCCATTGTGAAGGGTGACATGTTTAATTTGAACCAGTGCCCGAAAAACAATTTATAGGGGAAAAAATAAAGAACATCGCATATGCTTTTGTCGTTGGAAGCTTGATGTATGCTCGGGTTTGCACTCGACTTGACATTGCTTGTGCTGTAGGAATGTTAGGAAGATACTAGAGTAATCTAGGTAAGGACTACTGGAGAGTTGCAAAGAAGGTGATAAGGTATTTTCAAGAAACAAAGGGATGCATGCTTATGTATAAACGGACAAACAATTTAGAGGTAGTTGGTTACTCGAACTCAAACTTTGCTAGCTGCATTGATTCCCGTAAATCAACATCGGAATATTTTTATGTTTGCTAGCGAAATTATATCTTGGAAGAGTGTAAAACAGACTTTAGTTGCCACTTCCACTATGGAAGCAAAGTTCGTTTTCTGTTTTGAGGCCACATCACATGGTGTGTGGTTGAAAAGTTTCATATCAGGACTTAGAGTTGTGGATTCTATGGCTAGGCCATTCAAAATATTATGTGACAATTTAGCTGTAGTTTTCATGGCTAAGAACCACAAAAATAGTAGTCAAAACAAGTATATCAACATCAAGTATTTAGCCATCAAGGAACAAGTTAAAGAGAGGAAAGTGTTCATAAAACATGTAAGCACTAGATTGATAATAGTTGATTCTTTAACTAAAGACATGCCGTCAATAAATTATAAGGATCATGTATTCAGAATGGGCATTGGTCTAATAATGTAAATTTTCTTTATATAGAAGAATTTGTGAGACATTTATACATTTGAGATATTTTTCTCGATGTAGTTATATATATTTAGTTATTATGAAAAAAAAAAATTGCATTTGACCTAGAGTAAATATAAATTTTATTCATTAAGTTATTTGATCACATATGAGCTAATGAAATGCATTGCGACATACATAAGATAATACTCACTCTAAGAGGACTCATCGCGGTGATTCACGTGTTTTTTTTATTTCAGCATGAAATTTATGTGGGTTTTGGTTTAATATTTCATTTGATGGAATATTAGGATCGAATGGAGAATTTTGTAATATTTTATTATTTCAAATATGATCCCAATTTTATATTTCCCAATAAATTTTGATTTATTGTCCAATTTATTACTCACATTTATTACTTGATATTTGCCCGTTAATATGTTACCATAATGGTCACGATAGAAGATGTTAGTAACGTAAGAAATAGAATAAAACATCAAGTAGTCTAGTCCAAATCCTATTATTACAAAAAAAACAAATCATCACATTTGAGGGGTGTCACACCCCCATCCCATCTCTGGCATAAGAGCATGACCCGGTGGGTTAACATTGATGCTCTAGGCAACGTCGAATGTTCTAAAAGTCTTTTATCTTTAGTTAAGCACATGTGGAAGCGATCATAAATAATCCTTGTATAAACAAACATGGAAGCTAGGCAAGACATATGCAAGCCAAACAAATAAAAGCAACATATATTCATACACATATTAACATATCAAAAACTGTTTTGATTACATATTTATCCTAGTCCTGGGCTACTTAATTTTGTTTCCATTTATAGACAATCAAAATGCCAGGGTAGCCTAACTCCTCTACCGAGTTACTCCTAAAAGCAACCCCCATGTTAGGTTCATTCTCTTCTTGGATCCATAAGATAGTAGTTTTCTTTTGATAAGTGATGTCCCCTTCTAAGTCTACTATGTCTGTTATGGTGGTAGTCATATCAATAGGGAGGTTGGGACAGACGAGCAACGGGATTGATTCACCCATCACACACTTGAAATTATGAAAACAACAAGAGTAAGTCAATGATTTAGTAAGTAGAAATCTCTAATTCTCTTATAGGAGGACATCTCGCTCTCGATCATCGGATACAAGGCCAATACTCACTTGTGGGTAAAGTACAACCTAAGTGCCAAAACTTGGCACAGATGGACATTTAAGTGCTAAAAATTAGAAAAGTGACACTTAAGTGCTACTTTTCAAAAAAAGTGGGACACTTAAGTGCCATCTCTAGCAAACCCCGTCAGAAATCTTACATGGCAATTTTTTATTATTATTTTCGTCTACGTGGCTTGCCGGAATGCTGACTCAACAAACAAAACAAAAAACGACGTCATTTTTAAGCGGATTCAAATGTTAATATAAAAATTAATTTAATTTAATTATAAAAATAAATTATTATTTTAATAAAATAATATTAATTAAAAAAAAGTGGGGAGAGGAGGCAGCAGCTGAGGGTTGAGCCCTCGTTGCTACCACCTCTCCGTTGTCGCCAGAAAGGGCCAGCGACGGTGGGGGGAGCATCATTTGGGGTCACCGACCCCCAGCTGATCGGCGGTGAGGGCCCACGAGCCCTCACTGGATCTAGGTGAGGGTCGCGGCCCTTGCGCAGATCCGGTGAGGGCTTGCAAGCCCTTGCCACCTCCTCCTCCTCGTCGGGAAGCGCCAGTGACGGCAAGGGCTTAGCCGTCTCCCTCCCCTCCCTTTTCTTTTGTAATTATTATTATTATTATTATTATTATTATTATTATTATTATTATTATTATTATTATTATTATTATTATTATTATCATTATCATTATTATCATTATTCTTTTTATTATTATTATTTAAATATTTGAATTTGTATTTTTAAATGTTTTAAATAAATTTAGTTTTAAAGTTAATTTAATTAATTTTTATATTAAATTTTTACAACGTCGGAGACAAAATGACGTCGTTTTTGCATTTTTGGCCATATTAGCATGCAAAATAACGTCGTTTTGCATTTACCTCGCCGGAAAATTGCCACGTTAGTATTTTGGCTGGATTGACACTTAAATGATCCATTTTGTTCTAATTTTGGCACTTAAGTGTCACATTCCTAACTTTAGACACTTATGTGTCCCTCCATGCTAAGTTTTGGCACTTTAGGTTTCCATACCTCTCCACTTGTCAATGGCAAATCAATAGCAAGGTTCATGCATTGTTTTGTTTATGCAAATGAAAGGCTCTCAAACGTCTATGTGCTTTCAAGAATCAAAGATAAGGAGTTAGTGCATATAAATAAGCTTTCCAAAGATTCGTGGCTTATGATCATTTCGGTCACCAAAAGGGATGCATGTTTCTCATGGAACTCATTCAAGTGCTAAGTAATCCAATTCAAACATATGCTCAAATTGATGCAAGGACTTAACAATACATATTAAAATAAACCCAGCTTTTACAAGCATCACACATGTAACAGTCATGGACCACACATGGACTTTCATCTTCTTTTTTTTCAGTATCATATTAGTTGAAATTAATTGACTCTTCTAGTAACAACCAACCATTAGTCCCCCCTTGGCAACTAGCATCGTCCTGCTCTTATTATAAGGATGGCGTCCAGGGTGACCCCTAGACATTGGCCACACCAGGGCCGGCATCGTCCATAATCTCAATATTGGAACGGCACCTAAGGCTTTACCCTAGGCAACGAGCAAGCATTCCCTAGCGTCAGCATAGAAGTCCATTGTGTGTCTATGTGTTTCAAACATCAATCGATTCATTTTATCTTTAAACTTTTGGCCAGATGAAAGGCCCGAAGGCGTGCCATGCAAAGTGAATCAATGAACGACTCTTATACCTTGTCAAACTAATGCTGGATGCAATTTGGCCTTGTGGTCTTGACTTTGAATTATTCACTCCAGCTTCGGCATCTACTCGTGACTTTTCCTAAGTAACAACATGCCTCAATATTGTCCTGGCATCAAGTGTGAGTCGCGCACCCACCTCGGCACACATCCAAAGTCGTCGAGACCGTTCCTCGACATCCAAGTGTGCTTGACACTCACACGAGATGATGAATTTACTCGATGTAACAACAAGCAATAGAAACACAACAAGCATAGTGTGCTCGACACTCACGCGAGATGATGAATTTACTCGATGTAACAATAAGCAATAGAAACACAACAAGCATAACAATATAAAGCTAACATAAGCAAATGATGACATGATTCTAAAATCAATAAGCGTAGCACATTGCCCCATGGAAGAGTTATGAAAATTTACTTACTACTTTTTGGACCTAGCTCCAAGAATCTTCTTTGGTGGTTGGTCGGCATCTAGGGTAGCTTGGAAGAGAAGGGCGTGTAAGAGAGGAAAGGAAGGTTGAGGAAAGGAGATAAAGGCCAAGCCTTAAAATGTGAGGATGACTCATCCTATTTATAAGCCACTTCCTCTTAGATATTTATGCAAACTCATGATTATGCCTACATGACGAGTTGGCCTACCTATCTTCTTAAGCTCGTGCCTAGTTCCTTTGGTGTTGACTTATGATTGGTCCACCTATTTGTTTATCCTCCAAGGCTCACTCTAGGCTCATTATTGCCTATGGTGCCTAAGGGACAAATAAGCCCCTTTAATGTCTAATGTTTTCTTCTAATTAGTTGGCTCTTTCCTTATTCACCAAGGCTACAATCGAGGGCCATCATAACTTAAGATTCACCTAAGATTATAAGGGACACCTAAGTAGGTGACTCACCTCTCTCATTAATTGCTAAGATTTCATGCAATCATTAGACTTAGATATGTTCACATTAGCCAACTTGCTCTCTAAGTTTCTTCTCTTTAACACGCTAAGGTCTAAAAGCATTTAGGGTGCGTTTGGAAAGCCTTTTGGGGAAAGTCTTTAGGAAAATGCAAAGACCTTTGAGTTAAATATGTTTTTCAAAATGCAAACTGTATTCGGTAAATTGTAGTTTGAAAGCCATTTGTGAAGTATCATTGAGCAAAATGATGTTTGGGGAACAAAGGACTTTTGTGATAAAAAAAATTATCAAAAGAAAAAAAATTTGATCAACAAGGGCGGCGGCCGCTAGCGACCGCCGACGACCTCTGGCAACCCCGAATCTAGGATGGCAAGATCACGCAACGCCGTCATGACCTCTGGTGACCCCGGATCTAGGGCGGTGAGGTCGCAGGAGGACCTCGCCACTTCGGATTTGGGTCGTGACGAGGTCGCGTGACCTCGTCACCCCCAGATCTAGGGTGGTGAGGTTGTGGGAGGTCACGCGACGCCGCCACGACCCAAATCCGAGGGCAGCGAGGTCGCGCGACCCAAATGGCACCGCTGTCACGTGACCTCACTAGTGGTCGTGCGACCTCGCCAGTGGTCGCCCGACTCTTCGACGACAATTGCCTAAGTTGTCACAACCACGCCGACGTCCCTCTAGCTATCGTTGGCCCCTCGCAATCAACTATGCAACCAAACCGGCCACTCAACGAAGAAGATGAACAGTGTCTCCTCACATGGGCAAAAAATTTGTAAGGACAATTTCGGAATATATATATATATATATATATATATATATATATATATATATATATATATATATATATATATATATATATGAACAGTGTGCCCGCATAGGCATGCCGAAAAAGCCAAAAGCCCAAGGCGGGTCCTCACCTACCTTGGGCTTTCAGCCTTTACAAGGCTGGCCTTCTCCAAAGGGGGGTTGAAATGTTTTTGCCAAACACCCTTATATTAGCCCAAAGATCTTTAGGGGCTCAAAAATACTTGGTAAAGTGGTTGCCAAACGCAATATGCATTCTTATATTCAAGCCAATAACTCTCTAGATTAGCTTGTTTCTTAAGTTGGGCATGTAGCCCCCTTCCCTTCCAAGTTGGACATGTGGTTCTTCCATTCTAAAGCGAAAAAAATTTTGAGCAACTTTCGAAATCAGTACTATTATATTATCAAACAGACTTGAAAAATTATAAAATTTTAATATTTTATAAAAAAAGACCTTAGAAAACATTTTTCATGAGGAATCCAAGCCAAATTCGTTCTGTGGGAAGAGCAACAAATCATTGAACACAGCCTCAAAATTCATTTGTCGAGCAAATTCAATATAAAATCTCAAACTAGTACATCCGTGCAACATCTACCCCAAACTAATTTTTATATTATTTAAACTAATACACTCGTGTCACATTTATCAAAAGTTATTTTTTATATCACCAAAAAAAAAACCAAAATATTAAATTGGAAATCTGCTAAATTTTCCCTAAATGCTCCCACAAGTTTAGAAAATCTACAAAAATCTCTAACTTTTGGTGACACGACATAAGTTCGAGATAAATGTGACACAAACATATCGATTTGAGATTTTTCACAACAATAACATTAGTTTGAGGAAAACAAATGCCTTGCCTAATACCATGCTCGTCAAATAATGCCTTGCTAGGCATTAGGCAAGGAATGGGATGGGCCAAGAGGCGAGGAGGGCACAAGGTAATGGTATTAGCTTTCTCCCCTGCTATTTGTGTAATTTAGAAAATTTTCTTATAATTATTGTATTTACTCTAAGAACAAATTTTGTCTCCTATAAGCCTTGCTTTTATAGGAGATGCAAGCTTGAAAATTCCTAAGGTAACCTATATAAGTAAATGATTTCCATGTATTCCATCTTCATATGGTCACTCATCAACCATCATGTGAAGTTTGAAGCTTGTTTGACTCAATTAAACCACCAAGTGAGTTCATTCTTTTCAAAATGCATCCATGAAGTCATTTATCAATATTCCATATGCCAGTCAAGGCCCATCACCCCTGATTTGTCCCCCAATCCAACTAATTAATGAAGTTTGTGATTCGTTTGACTTTGTAAATTCAAACCAAATGGTTCATTATCTCTCAAAACCATCCCTGAAGCTATTTCTTCTTGTTAATTAATTAACTTTAATACCATCAATGTTATACAAAAACAATAAGAATGCCAAATATTTTTCTTAACATAAAGTAGTGTCCTGCGGGACCCGGTGTTCCAAGAAGGAAAAAGCACTATCTATCCATCCCTACGCAATTCCCTTCCCCAAGTTTCCATGCCTTGTGATTTCTTTCTTTTGCTTGTCATGGGATTTCATTGCCAACTATTCTAAAAATTTAAGTTATTAAACAAAGACGTGGTTTAATATTTAATTATTGATACCCGGACCCCTGGAGTGCCAACACTTGGAACGAGAATCACTTAAGTGCTAAATGTTAGGAAATGTTCACTTAAGGGCGCGTTTGGTAACGATTATGTTTCCGTAGTTGATTCGACTAGAAATAATTATTTTTTATTATGTTCCGGAACTGATTTTGAGTAAAAAAATGCGTTTGATAACTGTCCAAAATTTTTTATTCGGAATAGAATTATGTTTGATACTATGCTAATTGATTCTGTTATGAATTAATTTCTTTTAATTTTTAAATAATTTTTAAATACTTTTAAATACTTTTTTCTTTTTTACTTTTTTCCTTTTCTTTTTTTCCCTTTTTCTCCTATTCTTCTTCTTCTTCATCTTCTTCATTTGGTTGGTCCCAAGCCGGCGACCGCCGACAAAGGCTGGCGACCCTCACCGAAGCGTTGCTGGCCATCGTCGGCCGAGCCTCATCGGTAGCTAGGCAAGGCTCGGCCAGCCTTGCTAGTGGCCAGGCAAGGCTAGGCAAGCCTCGCCGGGCTGGGTGAGGCCCGCCTGGCCACCTGCGAGGCTCCGCCTCGCCCGATCTGGCGAGGCCGAGCCTTAGTGGGGCTGGGCAAGCCTCGCCCAGCTGCTAGCGAGGCTTGCCCAAGCCCCGTCGATGGCCAGGCTGGCCTTGTCGGGGCTGGGCGAGGTCAGCCTAGCCACCGGCTTGGCTCGGCCTCTCCAGATATGGCAAGGCTGAGCCTCACCAATGGCTGGGCTTGCCTCCGGCGAGCTCGCCGGACCTCGCCCTAGCCTGGCGAGCCTCCGGTGAGTTCGCCGAATTGGCGACCGGCGACGAGCCGCGGCGAACGGCGGCGGGCGGTAATGGACGACAATCGCGGGATGTCGAAAGGAAATAAGGAGACTTTTACTATTTTTATTCTTTTTTTGATTCTCGGACGGAGAATCGTATTTTGTTTGTTTATTCTCAATTATCTGCCCAATCTATTCCCGGGAACAAATTTGTTCTTAGGAACAAAAATTTTACCAAACGCGATTCTCGTCCCAAATTGATTTTGGGAACAAAAAATTAGAATCAGGTATTGTTTGACACGTTGCCAAACAGGCCCTAAGTGTCAAAATTGAAATAAAATGGATTAGTCAAGTACTAACGGAGAGAAAATTCGGCCAAAATACTAATGTTACACTTTTCAGCAAGATAAGTGCAAAATGACATCATTTTATATGCTAACATGGCTAAATAAGCAAAAAAAAGACATTGTTTTGCTTTGGATTTGAATTTTAATATATATTAATTTAATTAAATTTTAAAATAAATTATTTAAAACTAAAAGAATAAATAAGTTGTAGAAGGCAAGCTAGGGCTATGCAAGCCCTCATTGCCGCCTCCCCACCATCGTCGACCTTCCCATCAATTATGCAATCTCCCCCTTTTTAACTTAAATTTAGTTTTAAATTTGATTTAATTAATATTTATATTAAAATTAAAATAAGATGCAAAATAATGTTGTTTTGGCTCTTCTTTGCTGATTTAGCTATTTAGCGAGTCACGTAGGCAAGTTATATTAATAAAAAAAATTGCTTGCTAAGATTTTTGATCAGGGTCACCAAACTTGGCACTTAGATGTCCCAATTTTCAATAAACAAAAATGACACTTAAATGTATCTTTCGTAATTTTTGGCACTTAAGTATCTCTCATGTTGAGTTTTGGTATTTGTGTTGTATTTCTACTTTTAATTATTCTAACACTCTCCTTCAAGCTTAATCTAGTCTTTTTGCATAATATTAAGTGTGAACATATTTAATTAGGGAAGCAAATGGAGCCTAGAAATATTTGAATTTGGGATCTCCAGCTTTGATATCATGTAAGATTTTAGAAAATTACTATCAACCATTCTAAAAGTTTAAACTGTTAGATGAAGTCGTGATTTAATATTTAATTATTCTAACACCTGTGACCAACCACACATCATTTTGGATTATCTGAGATCAAAGGTCCTCGTGGGAGTAGCATGTTTCTAGACATGTCTTACAAAAAGAAAATGATTAGGTTAAATGCATTCATGTTTACCAACAATCTTTTTTAGCTTGCACAAGCTCCCCAACAATTGAGAGAGGTTGCTAGTGCTTGTGAAACATTGTGCAGCCTAGAGGACCCACATGCTCAACCTTAAAGCAACAACCGGTTATGCCCAGAATGTCGTGACTCTACAATAACGGATGGCCGCACATTAAAATCTCTGGAACCTAAGCTCTTATCATAAAAGAAATTCCTCCTCCTCCTCCTCCTTGAGGTAAATCAAGCTCTTATCATAAAAGAAATTCAAATTTAAGCTTCATTCATTTCATTAAAAAAATAATTTCTAGAAAAAACACCTTTAAGATTGGGGGAAAATGTTTTTCACTTTTCAAAATTGAAAATATTTTCCATAACTTCTTTTACCTTACATTTTCTATTTGTTTTTATGTTTTCTTTTTCTTTTTATTTTTTAAAAAATTGATTTTTTAATTCTTTTTCTTCCCTTTTCTTTTTCTTCTTCCTTGGCTGGTTGATGGCCAGCTACAAGCCAACTCTAACGTCACCATAAGTCGGCAATCTCATCATCAACCTATGGCAAGGCAGGCAAGGCGAAGCTAGATCCAATGAGGGTGAGGCTCGAGGCCCATTGAGGTAGGCAAGCTCGCGGCTCACCAAATCTAACGAGCCCAAGCTCCACTGAGGCACTTACCAGATCCAGTGCGTGCCAGATCTAACCATACACGTCTAGGTCAATCGCCAGGCAACCGACCATCATTGAGGCACATACCAGTGGAGGACGGCAGAGGATGAAGGGGGAGGAAAAGAAAAAGGAAAAAAAAGAAAAATTAAAAATTAAAATAAATATTTGACTTTTTAAAAATAAAAATAACTAAAAATTCATTTTTAAAAATATATATAATAAAATAAAATATTTTTGGCCAATTTTTTTTCCAAAAAATCAAATTAGATAATGAATGATGGAAAATATTTTCTACTCCAGTTTTCAGGTTTTAGTTAAATATTGTAAAATATAGTTATTTTCTTAGAAAATGACTTCTTGGAAAATATTTTCTAGAAACATGATATTTTCCGAGAAATAAATGGACTTTAAGACTTGCTATATTTGATTAGAGACTTGTTGAGAACATTTGATAGTTTTTCTACAAGTTGTTTGCAGCGCAAACCCTCACTCATGAGTTGGCGCATGCACGAGCTCATGCTAGAAGGTCCTTCTCTTGATTGTGGTGGAGTTTTTACTCTAATTTTAACCACAATATGTTTAAAAAAATTTATTAGTCTTTTAAAGTTAGATAGTTGGGCTTTGTCTTTGATTTAATTCTCAAAACTACACTTCTATAATCCTAGCTATTGTTTCTGGCAAAATAAAAGAAAGAAAAAGACAAAGAATCCTAGCCTAGTGATCTATTTATTGAGATTCATGTCTGAGATGTGTTAGAAAAGTCTCGCATAGAAAAATTTGTGTGCTATGGTATGGTGCAGAGCAATTAATATATCATAATTGGCCCATAATTTATTGCATTAAGATTTTGAGTAAAAGTAAGTTCAACTACATGTTGAATTCAGACTTAGGCCCTCTCTTGATGATCTCCCAAATGAATGTATTGGTTTCTACTATACGCTTCCAATAAATAACATAAGAGCCGATGGTTGATTGGTGACCACTTCCAATATGTATCGATTTGGATAAAGACATTAGGGATGAAGGTGGGAGATTATTGAGATGTTGAGAATTGATATGGTGTGAAGTAGTTAATAAATATCTTAGCTAGTCCATAACACTTTAACTCAAGGTTGAGTGAAAGTGGGTCTAATTGGATTTGTTGAAGGGCTCAAACTTAGGCTCCTTCTTGATAGTCTCCCGACATGAAAGATATTGAATTTTGTTGCATGCTCCGGACAAGAAGAAGAAGAAGAAAGGAATCTTATTAGTTAGATTAGTAAACTGCTGCTGTCATGGCGCAATTGACAACATAATAAGATATTCTGATATTTCCTTGGGGACATTTGGGTTTTGAACTAGAGAATTGTGGTATGTTTCGTAGGTTATCCCGAATTAGATGAAGAGGTCAACGAAGACCTTTGTGAAGTTTTGGCTCACATGTGGTTGGATTCTCACATGCGGTCTTTGTCCAAGAGCAAAATTGCACTATCTCCAGGGTTTGACTTCCAAATGAGGCTTGCTGAGTTTCTTCAGCATGAGATTGAAACGAATCCTGTTCCTATTTATGGCGGGGGATTTCGAAAGATGAAATGGATGGCCCTAAAGGCACACTCGACTACATATGTATGACAGGAAGCTAACCTTGATGATCTGCATATTCTTATTAAGAAAATTTTCTTGTTTTTACATGATCTGTATAATTATTGATTATGAGTTTAGCTTAGTAATAGGATGCCAAAAACCTTGGCCAGCTTCATTGTGGTTCAATTTTCTTTTGTATTGTCTTGAATTGTATTTGGTTTTGTTGGAAACAGATTCTTGAAAAACGAAATGATACTCAAACGATCGAATACTAAAAAACAATACAAAAACAGGCCTAGGAAACATGTAACATTGATGAAAAGGCATATTACGGAAATGTATATACCTTGTTTGCCATATATTAAGTACTTGTTGCAGTCTCAAAGGAGTTAATTGAAGCATTGAAGTTCTGTTCTTCAGGAGGGAGTAAACTATTATCTCAAAAAAGAAAAAAAAAAAAAAAGAATGTATTGTTTCACATACAAAACCAAAATTTCTCCTTTTTTTTTTCACTTATATTGTAGTTATATTCATTTAAAAATAACTGTCATCTTCCTCTCATGGCCCATTTTCTTATGAGCCGGGTTTGGCTAAACAAATAAAAAATTCATCATCTCTCACTCGTGCATGATGGGTCAAACAAAATCAAGGGTAGCCAATCATCCCAAAAGTAAGGGCAACAAATTTCAAGCATTAGGCAAGAGCAAAGGGCTTACCGATGGGTGATACTCAAACTAATCATCTCAATGGACGAAGGCAGCGTCCGCATAGGAGGAGGAGGAATAGGAGAGACGAAAGTAGGACGAGCAGGCAACAAAGAAGACGATAGTGCCAGTATGAAGGACGGCAATGACGTCGACAAGGAGTCCAGCTTCGTCCTCTCCTCTAGGTTGTCTGACTACTGCCACGACTACATGGACGCCAAGCAGAGGGAAGCTCGTGCCATAGAGCCCTTCGACCCCAATGCCACCAAGCCTCCGTCATTTCCTAGCTGAAAGAAAGTGTTCTGGTGGTCGTTGGATTTTGCGAGACAGAGAGAGAAGAGAGATAGAGGAGGGAGGGATCTGGAGCGAAATTTGAAAGAAATGAGAGAGAGAGAGAGAGATGGGTGGGGGGGGGGGGAGGAGCGTGGTGTAATTAATGAGGAGAGAGCATTGCTAATTGCAAAGTTTTTATTTTCCCTTCTTCTAATTTACACGTCACTCGACACGTGTCACAATTTTAATGGATCACACGTGCCACGCATGCAGATGACGTGGTGATTAGCAACTACTGAATATTTTCTCGTTCGCTAGAGAGGAAAGAGGCTTGCTCTTCTTTCTTCTTCTTCGGATAAGGAAAGCACGAAGAGGAAAGAGAATATAAGACCAGGAAATAAATTTGTGCAGAGCAGGAGAGAGAGCGTAGGGGGCTAGAGTGTGCATACTAGTGAGAGAGAAATGAAATTATTTTTGTGCACAAATTCGTTTGCTGGTGAGCCGGCCCCCACACCTCCACGTGTCGCTTCCCGAGTGGTCCGAGACCTGCTGGCAATTTGGGACTACCAAATATTTTTTTCCCGCATGTTGATGTCTTTGCCCATTTAATAATGGTTGCCACAGTTTTAAAGTATGCGCAGCTGCACGACCATGTCTTTTTCTTCGTCCCACCGGACCTGTCGTTTGTCCTTTTGCCTTTCGAAATTAGTAATGATACAGATCATTTCGTCTTTGCTGGCATACATTTGTGTTTTGGTGGCATATTGTCTGTTCGTGTCAATGTTAGCGGTTGTCTTTGCATCCTTATGTTCGAGTTAGTCTCAGGAATTGCCACCCTCCACACTTTCCTCTTGGCTAGAGGTGGTTTTTTCTTTGTAACTTACTAACAGGTTATGGACTAAATAATGGTTACTACTTCCATTAAAGAATAGTATTTTGTATTTTCATGCATGAAACCCTAAAAATCTACTATCAGTAAAGCATGTTCAAGTGTAGAATAACCCAATGAATTGAGGGTTTTTAAATCTATTGGTGCTTTCCCTTGATCACCATCCCTATAGAGATGGTTTACAGAGTTGATAATCACTCCGTTTACTATAAGACTCTTACTTAGTCGACATTTAAATCCTACTGTACCCAACCTTTTCTGGTTCACCTCAACATCCCCAAGTTCAATTGCAATAAGAAGTGAGTCTCATCCGATCAAGCATTACAATGAATCAATACAACAAAGGGCAGGGTCACTCCGATTTTCAAAATTTACACAATTTCCCAAGTTTAACTGCCTTGTCATGATGTCCGACCAAAAAAAAAAAACTGCCTTGTCATAATGGAACACTAGATAGTGTTCAGCAAAGTGTTATTGAATAGTTTTCCAGTATAAATATGGTGGTTGATGCATAGCTAATGATCTGTAAAAGAATCTTTCTGGAAGAGTTGAATTATTGATGGAAGTTTCGGAGTTAAGTACATTTACACGACCAACCAATGAACTTAATAATCATCTAACAAGAGATGAGAAGCAATTTATTCGTTTAACCACCACATTGTGGTCATGTTATTGGTGCTTCCACTGATAGTTCTCTCGTGAAGGATCAACGGTTGGTGACTGAAGAGTATTACGTCCCCTGCTAAATCTATAAAGAAACCTTCAGGGCTTTCATGGAGATAAATACGTTAGGGAAATGTATTTTTTAAGTTTTATTTTCCTTAAAAGGTTCAAAGTTGTTAAGGAGCATGTACAATTCTATTTCCATAACACCCCTTGGCAAAATGCAATCGTCAACCATGTTGGATTGGGCAAAAGCCTCATTGTAATTTCCTTATCCAATACATGATTAATGGAGGGCAGGGTCACTTTGGTTTTTGATGTTTACATCCATATTCAAGTTTCGTGGCCTTGTTATAATCTTAACTTGAATAGTTTCTAGCAAAAGAATCTGTCATCGAATAGTTTTTAACAGAAACATGCATGATCTGGGGACGGCTGATACATAGCCATTTGCAGAGTTGACCTGATGGAAGTTTCGGAGTCAAAATCGACCAACCCATCGACTTAGTCATCTATTGTAACATAAGCTGCATCAATATGGTTAACCACCGCATTAGGGCGAAGGCCTTGCCAAGTCGGCGCTTGCAAATGCCTGTGAGTTGCTGTCCGAAGCAGTCTTCCTTTTGTTTCTAAGTTTTTCTAATAAAATCATTTACTTATCGTGAGGAAAAAACATACAGGAGACAAGAGCATAATATCGGTAGGCAATAGGACAAATTGAATTACAAAAACAGGTTAGATATATAACTAAAGATTATTAGAAAATGACGAAGAACTCTAAAGTAGAATACAATAGTACAAATTGTTTATTGTTCCAGTTCATTACAGAGTTGACTTGATGGAGTTAGACAAATGACCAGCACACCAACGAATATAATAATCTTGAGAAAAGGATTCTTGTTACCACATTAAACCTATTATATATGGTGGTACAGCTCTATTAATCTGGGTTAGAGTGCGCTCTTTCTGGTGATAGCGTTACTTGAAAGTTGATTTATTACTACAACAGTGGTATACCTTTTTCTCCTTATGGGTTGGCTGAAAAGAATACTCCAGGGTTCTACTTCTAACTCCAGACAGAGATCTAATGGAAGTGGTGAGGTTGATGATGATCGTTCTTGTTCTGATAAGCCCAGCGACACAGAGGTAATACAAGAAGTATAAGAAGGGGTTTATTTGTTATTCTTGTATCCTTTTGTGGTTAATCATCTGTTGTTATAATGCACGAGAAATATAACTCGTCAGGCTTTGGCAATTGATAGCTGCAATAGAACTGTGTTAAATAGTTGTAGAACATCAATGTGCAGGATGAATCATCGGAGGGTGAGGAAATGGACTATCGAATCGCCCACATTCGTTCCTTCTCAGAAAATGGTCAAGGTAAATTGGACCGTGGTTCATGAAACTTCTCTCCGACATCAACTTAAGGACAAATCAGACCACACTGCACAGCGGCTTGATATATTCCTATATGCATATTTCTTCTTATTGTCTGACCAAAAATAGAACCCAGAAGTTGTTGCAGTCACATCATCGGAAACCTTTCCACTTGACAATGTATCTTTACCATGTATCTCTAGTGATGCTGATTCAGATGAATGGCCAATGTCATTCAGGTGACGATCTCTATGGAGCAGCAATGACCAAGGACTGTCCCGACTGGGTACAGAATGAAGAACTGAAATTGGTGGATGTAGATGAACCACCGACCCAGTCTTTCCAACGAAGTTGGGCTTTAGAATCCTCCCTATGTGACCCTGCAAACATATTCCAACCTTTTCCGTTCTCATTTTATCCCAATAACCGGTACTTCTATAGTCAATTTTTATTGTTTTCGCTACTCCTTACCCAATTTGTTGGTGTTTCCACTGATGGTTCTTACATGAAGGGTCAACAGTGAAGTTGGAAACTCCAGAGTATTTTTTTTTTGGTAAAACTCCAGAGTATTTTGTCTACTGCTAAATCTAAGAAAAAAATCTTATGGGCGTTTATGGAGATAGATACGTTAGGAAAATGTTTTTTAGAAGTTTTATTTTTTCTTCAAAAGTTTCAAAGTTGTTAAGGAACAAGTACAATTCTGATTCAGAAAACACTCCCCCAGCATGTATACAAACTGAAACACAAGCAGTAAATAGGAGCATACACTGATAGAACAATTTGAATAGAAAATAGGAGGTTAGATACAACTAATGACTATCAGAAGATGCTGAAGATCCTTCATTGCAGCAGCTTTTTCTTGTATTTATTTTTGCCAAGTTCATTATACAGATGACACTGTGGAGTTAGATAAATGACCAGCAAATATAATAATCATGAGAAAAATTAAAGGACCCTTGTAGCCGTCAAACTTTTTATGGAGGTACTGCTCTGTAGATTTGGATCAGAGAAGTGCTGTTTTTGGTGATAGTGATACTTGAAAAGTGATTTACTACAACACCAGAACACTCTCTCCTATGAGTCGGCTAAAAAGAGTGCTCAATCTTTCTTCCTCTAAATCCAGAGAGCAATACCATGGAAGCTACGAAGATGATGATCCCCGTTATTCTGATGAAGTAAATGACTCCACGGTATATGCATCTTCTGACTGGGAGTGCTATAGTCATTCTTGTGTTCTTTCTTTCTTGCCAATTTGTGGGCTGTATTTGCACACAACAATCGTAAGTGGGTGTTTAAAAAGATAGCTGTTATGAAATTAAGTCTCTCAAATATGAAATATATCCTACTCCTATCCTGACATTTGTTTTCTTGAAAATATCCTTGCATAGTACTTAAGTTGTTGGAAAATATCTATGTGCAGGATGAATTGACAGACCGTGGTGAAGAAACATACTACAGAGTTCCCCATTCCTCCTTAATCTCAGAAGAAGGTCAAGGTGAGTTCCACGGCAGTTCATAGCAATTCTTTCCAACATTATATTTCGGATATGCATTTAATGTATGATCTAGTAGTACAGAACCCAAGACTTTGCGGTTGCATAAATGTATTGCTGAGGAAAAGCCATTGTTCATCCCGAGACAATAGCTTTTTTAACCTTGTAATTACAGTGGACCCGATTCAGAAGAGTTGAATAAATGCTTGATTTAGGAGAGTATCTCTATGAAGCAGGATGGGCAAACTACGGCCCTGTGCAATATGAAGGATCATCAGTGCAGCACGGAGATGAACAACTTTCTGAGGCTTTCGACCAAAGTTTGGTCATCGGCTCATCCTCTCTGTTTGACATTGCGAGCATCTTCCAACCTTCGCCATTCTCATTTTATCCAGACAACAGGTACTAAAAGCACATGGTCACTTTTGTCTTCCTGAAATTCTCAAGATTTCTGCTTGTCTGTATGTAACTCGATGAAAAACATTGGATGTGGGGGTAAAATGAAAAGCAAATCCTTTTCACGAATATGGTTCGTTAGCTTATAATTATATATACAGGCACGCCTCTCAGCATCCAGAAGGCATTCATCCTCATGTTTTCGACGATCTGGTTATTGCTAATCACGAGGTTTGGCCATACACCATTTCTATTTGATTATCGCGTTAAATTGTAGTCACCGCCTTTCCTTGTATCAGAGCAAGTATCATCCCAATCAGAATACCCACCACAAGGAGCATCATCATCCTACATGCTACGTTTGTGGGGAACCTGTGAGTGGGCTTTATTCCTTCATTTACATTGTTTTCACAACTTTTCCTTAAGCACAATCATTGATTATAGTCATATACACACAAGCAAAATCTTCTTTTTTCGCTTTTTCTTATCCTTGGTTACAGATTCAAGTAGATGCATCTGGTCATTTTCAATATAAGGAACACCCCTTCTGGCAAGCGAAGTATTGTCGACGGCATGACACGGATGGAACTCCTCGGTGTTTTTGCTGTAAAAGATTGAAGGTTGGTATTCCCTCAAACCCATACCTTATCTAACGGTTGAGATCATTTGACCTTGCGTACATGAGAAGCATTCAGTCGGAAAGATGTTTTGATAGATACCAAGCAAACAATTAACAAATACTAGACATATTACACGTACGCCCTTATCTTGCTCATATTACAGGTAATCCCCCCTTGCTTTCTGTTATTTTCCCCCCGATATTTTTGGAGTATCTAGCACTAATGGATTACCATCTAATCTATATCGGGTGTGGCAGTCCCCTTATCTCAACCACGCTAACTAATTACAGAGTCACACATATTCGTAAATCTTGGGGGTGGCCCCAAGGTATAGGCGGTAGGACGAACATAGGACCTCTCGCTTCATAGACGATAATATCTTAAAGGCCTAACAACTCAACCAAATCATGAGGGCTGTTAGAGTACATAAAATATATGTAGTGATATAATGCGGAAGCTAACAAATTGTGCAACTTTAAAATCAAATTCGAGAGGACCAAATTACCAAAGAAAGTTAACAAAAAACAGTAAGAACACAAAATACTTGCATGGTTCAATTTGAAGAATTTCCTACATCCACGAGAAGAGGCAACAACGGAAAATCCACTATCAATCGAAAAATTACAAAACTAAAATTGTGCAATTCCTTAAATATTTCCTAATCCTAAATAAAACCCGAGTAAACCAAACACACAAATTCTCACAAAGAACTAACTCAAAAAAACACAAAAAGAGAACCCTAACCCTTATTTGGGAAAATTATCAAAAAAGTCCAATCTAGTGCAATTGTATCAATTTAGTCCACTTGGCTAATTTTGGCCGGCTAGCACAAACGTGAACAATTTTTAAAAAATTTTGTTTTTTCAATTTTTTATTAATTTTTTTTTTCTTTTTTCTTTTTTTTTTCCCTCTCTTCCTTCTTTGGTTATTTTCCCATAATGACCAATGAGGCTTGCTGGCCACTAAGTGAGGCCGGGGGGCCACGAGTGAGGCCATGGCTGCCTTTGCCCCTAGGCATTGAGGCAAATGATCACCATGGGATAGTTGCCTAACATCAACAAGGCTCACAAGGTCATGGCTTGCCGTGGTCGAAGGTGTTTTAGTCGAGGCTCACTAAGATCGATGCTCACCTCCCATCTCCAGATCAAGGTCGCTGAGGGTCAATGCTCACACAAGGTTGAAGGTGACCATGACCTTGCTAACCATGAGTGAGGCCACCTTCACCCGTGGTGGGCCCATGGCAAGGGTGGCCTCACCCAAATCTCAATGAATTCGCCTTGTTCATGAGGCCTCACCCAAATCTAGGGGAGGTTGGGCAAGGGCCATGACCCTTGTTGGCAGCCAACAAGGGCTTCATGGTCCTCACCTAATGGTTGGCAAAAACAACCAAAGAAGGAAGAGAAGAAAAAAGAAAAGGAAAAAAAATTAATAAAAAATTCAAAAATATAAAATACTATTCAAAAGTGTCCATATTAGTGTCAACCGAACAGCCGATGTTAGGTGGCATCCACATTAGTATTGACTAGCTAAAATTTATTGGATTGATTGAATTGATACAATTACAAAAGGCTTATGACTAAAATGGCAAAAAGTTCGGGAGTGAATTTCCCCTCTTATTTTGATTGCTCTAAATTGTAACCTTTGAAAATATGTCAAAAATGAATCTTTAAAACATGAGTTTTACGAGGGCCTATGCAATAGCCAGGCTCCTACCGAATGGCCAATGCAAAATGCACTTGCGACTTCCCGAGCTTCGGTTCAGACTTGGCCGGTCTGCAAGCCCTTGCCCAATAGGTACGTGCTACTGGGCACAGCTAGCTGAGCGCCTTGGCCTTTGGCCATTCACTCGTACCAAAACACTTCGAACTTGTCTCGGGCCTATTTTGTTCTTTGTGCTTTGTTCCAAACTCCAATTTGTCAAGTAATTAAATCAAAAATTTAATAACTCTTCACCTTAGCTCAATGTTTATGGTCAAGTCATATTGCTCTTCATCTATGTTGGCTCTCTCAACATCCCCATGGGCACTCAACCACTACAAACATCCTTTCAGTCCCAACTAAGCTTGGTCTTGTCTAGAGGAATGAAGTTGGTCAACATATCCTGGGGATTTTCTACTACAAAAAACTTCTTCATAGTAACATCATCTCCTAACATTCTTGTCTCTGTTACGGAAACATTAGTGCCAATGATCTTGATTCTCTAGTGATATCTCTAGCTTCCACTTAAGACAACAATCAATCCAATGACCCACACCAACATCACCAATCAAGTTAGAAGACCACACCACCATTTCAATTTCTTCCATTGTCACCATGTTTTGCAGCCTCAATCATCGACACTACCATTGTGTCTAGCAACGCCTTCCAACTTATAACACAGCTCGAGAAGTAAAGGCATAATTTTTTAGAAATTGACCATTCTTCAAATTTTTCATGACAAGTCTACAAACCTAGTTGTTGCTATACTATCTAAATTACATCCTCGAAAACACTACTTAATATTTGTCATCCCAAACAAGTCCAAGAGGATCCATCTCATAATGCCACAATGTATACCTAGATTAGCCTTGCACATTCTTCCAATAGTACATGAAGCATTGAGCCTAGTACTATTACACGGTGTTACTTAGATAACCAACAATACTAGAATTTGGAGCATATGACTAATGCTCTGCTTGTGCCCAAGTGCACCATGACAATGTAAATGATTCATAATATCCAATAAGTAGGGTACTTATTGATTTCACCAACAACATGTTTAACCATTTAGAGAATTTCCCAAAGTGACTCCTTTGAGCCACTTGCAACATTTCAATAATCTTCTCTATCTACTACTCAAAAGCCATCTTCACTAATCTCCAATTATAAATCTCAACATTTGTATACCATTGTTGCTCTAACTCATCCAACTCCATTGACCACCTCAAAGCTTCACACTTTGTTCTTACCTTGAAACATCTGTCAACTACTATAGATTCAAGTGATACCATAGAAATTGTCACATCCCTATATTGTAATCAACTTGCTCTCCTTGGTAATCCATGTGTTTCTTAACACTATCTAGATCTTTCTCTTTTAAATTGATGCCTCATTCCTAAAGGTGATCAATTTTAGAATGGGTAGGTTCTAGAGCTGAAACTTAGAACCTGCCTTATTATAACTAGTTCTTAGTTTTAAGACCTATAACCTACTATGTTTTTTCAATCTAATTCCAGGGCCTACCTAAGAACTTTAAAAAAAAAAATTGGTTCATTTTTTACTGCAAAATCATAGGAAGTTATGAGTAATAAAATAGTTCAAAGTAAAAGATGAACTGTAGAGGAGCCGTATGAAAAATCCATATTTAATCCCTATTCACAAAAACAATAATCCATAAGATGAACATGTAATCGTGAACATAAACAATAAAAATTTCAAACACACAAATAAAACATTTATAAAACTCTGTTCCCAATTCATCCATAAAAATTTAGGGGAAGGAAGACTAGCGATGAGTTCCAAGAAATGACAAAGGACGAAAGAGTGTTGAAATTAGAATTTATGGGGGAAAAGAAATTAGGATTTTAGCCTTTTTAGCTTATAAAATCGGTTCCAAAATAGGGTAGTCTAATCCAGTTCCTGAGTGAGTATTCAATTGGAACTTGTTCCCCACTAGTTTCAATTAGTTCCAAAAATTTGGAACCTATTCTCAAATAGGTTTTTTCGGTGATCCAGTGTGGTTCCCGAGTAGACCAATCTGGTTACACACCCTCTACTCACTCCTCTTTTGAAACATAGCAGATTTCTTCAAAGGTATTATCTCGCTGATTATAAATCTTGGCAAATTCTCTCCATGCACCACATCTTTTATCCCTTGAACCCATATGCCTAGCCTCCGAATAAGCACCTCTTTGCCTTGACTCTAGCTTGCCACACGAGCACAAGAGGAGAAATTGAATACTCTTAGTCTGGTGTAAACAGAAAGCTTACCCAACCGCGTTTTCTCAGGTGTTTTCTCTTAATTGTAAGCAATGGTTATTTGTTTACTAAACAATAGCCAATTTTCATTACCTTCGCCCAGATTATTGACCTAATCTAGCATTGGAAAGAAACAAGTGAGCCATCTTCTATATAATTTTGTTCATCAGTTTTCTGACTTCGTTCTATTGTAGTATGTCAACAAAAGCCATTAACTATCTCATCACATCACTAATTCTTGACTTTTTTAGTACATCAGCATATTAAATTTCTTTCTAATGTTTCAATAGATAGTTAATGAGTCCACAATAGAAACAGACCTAATAGTCAACTCTTTTTTTTTTTTTTTCCAATTATACTCTATTTCTATTTTAATACTCACTCTTAAATTTTTGCTTGCCTTTTTTTGCCGGACATGGTAGTCAACTTCAAAAAAAAAAATCTAGATAATCATTGTAAGCAATTCAAATGAGAATTTGTAATCTAGAAATAATTAGTAACTTAACCAAATAAAAATTGGCTGGTGACACCAAAAAGTTTGGTAATTTGACGTAGTAGTTGGTAAGTTTAAGGCATTGTTAAAAAGTAAACAAAAATTGGTAAAACAATAGAATATTTGGTCATCGATAAGAGAAAACTCTCTCTCTCTCTCTCTCTCTCTCTCTCTCTCTCTCTCTCTCTAAGTTGATAGATGCAAAAAACTTTTGTTTATTTCGTACAAAACTCCCAACTCATTGTTTGCCTAATTAAAATTAGAATTTCTTTTATAAATATATATTACTGGTGCATCCATTCTTTTAGATTCTCATAATTCATAATAAGTTTTTTTTTTTCACATAATGACAAAAATTCCCATAAGTTCATAGAAATGGGCATGAGGCGGTGGTGGGCCAACTTTCAAGCCCGTGGGGCAACTTTCAAGCCCATGGGACGAGGACAGGGCCGCCCATACCCATCCTCTAACATTGTTCCAAAGCGACTATTTTATAAAGTTTCACAAAACCAACCCATGAATTCATTTTTTTTCAAACCCATTCATGCTGCAGTTTCTTATTGTTGACTGGCTGTACATCATTGTTAATTATTTGAGATCAAAAGGTCCTCACATCTGTAGGATATTAAGGATCAGGTTAAATGCGTTCATGTTTACCGACAATCTGTTTTAGCTTGCACAAACTCCCCGACAATTGAGAGAGGTCGCTGATGCTTGAGAAACATTGTGCAGCCTACTAGAGGAGCAACATATTTAACCCTCAGCGACGGTCGGCGATTATGCCCAAATTGTCATGACTCTGCAGTACTGGATGATGGGGCACTTAAAGCTCTTGAACGCGAAATACGAGAATTTTATGAATGCTTAGGCATGAAAGTCCACCAGCCAACAATTCCACTATACTTGGTGAACCAGCAAGAGATGAATGAATACATAGCACGAGATAAAAAAATGTAAGATGAAAATTCGGTTTGTGACAATCGTCATACTTCTTAGTCTGGCTTGCTGTTTTATATGATTCGCTTGATTAAACACCCATTTACCCGGTCGCTAGGCAAATCAATGTAATTGTCCGCTGTCTAGTATTTATTTTGTAGCATCATCAATGATATTACACATAATTCTAGGCTAAGGAGTTGCAAAAAAATTTCATCCCATGCTCCTAATTTAAGTGTCTGCTCTGCACTGGATAGGGGCATCATCGACAGGGCATGACATTAGGACTGACAAAGCCGGACTACGATTGTATTTTTACCGTATGTGCATCTTTCACTTTGAGATTTTCTCATTTTCATATCGTTTACTTGTGTCAATCTAGCAACAGAGTGGTAACCTTTTCTTTTGTTGGCTCTCTTTGAATCGTAGACCGTGGAAGGTAGACAACATCCGCTAGTCGCCTACACAAAAGTTGTATCCATAAGAATTTTGTGTGGTCTTCCGAGGTACTTTTCTCTCCTCCCCTTTCCCATCATTACAATTTCAAAGTAAGGTCTCATTCAAAAAAAAAAAAAAATTCAGATTAAGACTAGTTATCTTTGATTGGAGACTTCACCAGAAAATTTGATATTTTCTACAGGTTAATGACAGGGGAAACCCTCGCTCATGAGATGATGCACGCGTGGCACATACTTGAAATTGATGGTTTGTCTCTTGATTATCATGCAATTCCTAACTCTAATTGAAATGTGATACGTTCAAACAGTCGACTGCCTCTTTTGAAGTTAGCTTGCTAGCCTAGTGTGATCTATTTCACTGTCTAGACCACACATTATTAAGCTTTAACTCCTAAGATCATTGATCGAGTAGTTAAACTTTTAATTTCTATCCAACGACTAGGCTAAATTTTCATAACAAAAGGAATATAAAAAGAACAAAATCTTATAAGTAGGGATTAGTCAATTGCCACTTCTGGGATAGCATCTGACAAAAAAGTGTACTACTGCAATTGGCTCCATAATGAGATATTCTGATCTTTCCGTTGGGACATTTGGGTTTTGAACTAGAAAACTGTCATATGCTTGACAGGTTATCAGTCTTTGACCGATGAGGTCAGAGAAGGCCTCTGTGAAGTTTTGGGGTACATGTGGTTGGATTCTCAAATCTTTTCCATGTCTAAGAGCAAAGCTGCACCATCACCCCAGTTTGACTTCCAGAAAAGGCTTGCGAAGTTTCTCCAGCATTCAATGGAAACGAGAACTGGCGATGTTTATGGCACTGGATTTCGAAGAGTGAAGAGGGCAACGGACATGTACGGCCTTAAAGGAACGCTCGATTACATACGTATGATGGAAAGCTTTCCTGGATGATCTACACATATTTTCAAGAAAATTTTCTTGTTTATGTTTGACCTGTCTAAGGATTGATTATGTACTCTCGATCTCTTCCTCCACTTATAAACCAAAAGCATGCTTTGAGTTTGGCCCAGTAATAAGATGAATGAGTGTGTATAAGATAATAAAAACATTGGCCAGCTTCCTGGCGATTCCATTTTCTTTGGTATGATCATGAAATTTATTTGGTTCATCTAAGAGTTGGTTGAGCCATCTCCTCTGCATGCAATCCTCAGAAAGGGAGATGCGCATGCGTGGGTTAAGAGCAGAGAAGAGATTCGGTTCCTCCACCACTAGATGCAGACATATCATATTTAGGTTACCCGGTCAAGTTTTCACCTCACTTATTATCTAACTCATGAGATCAGCAGAAGTTTCCATCAGTTCTGGGTTTCCCTGCTTAGTTGAACTTCCTGGTTACGAAATATTGTTCTTGGCAAGTAGGGAAATTTATCAATTGATCAAGCGAATGAGCAATAAATATCCAAAGGCATTGTTTTGTGACGTGGACGTGGTTACTAATGACTTTTTGCAGTGTTCAGATAGGCAAATGGTCATTTAGGTCGGCTCGGACCATTGGTTTACACCGTGTTCGGTAAATAAGCCATAATTTTTTATCTAGGAAGAGTTACCGGGGCCATGATTCCAATTTGGAAAGCTCAATTTGAGAGAAATGCTTTGGCAAAAAGGAGTTCTGTTGGTGAGATTTTTCTCCTATTCTTGGAAAGTAGATATTATTGCTATTGTATTATTCTTGTTTCCTATTTATGGTGTTTCCTTTCTTATGTAAATGGTTGCTTGTTGCCTTGATGTAAGCAACTGTATGATGAATAATGGCAGACCTACCCCTAAGACAAAAAAAAAAGGCCGGCCTCGCCCGCGGGGCCGGCGAGGGGGAGAGAGGGCATACGGATTCGAGGAAGGGGGGGGTCGGGGGGCGGAGCTCCGGTCCAAAGCGATGGTTTTTTGTCTTTGTGTTCAAAGACAGGCTGTGTTTTGATTCCATCTTTGTGTTCCAGCAATCAGGTTCTTGTCCCAATTGATTATAGCTTATTCTTCTTTTTTTGTGTTAGCATGGTTGCTTGTTTTGAGGCATGGATGCGAAACAAGATGAAGCTTCTAGATTTGATCCTTCAAAGGTTGTTGTTCATGAATCACACAGCCAATGTCCGACTTCCTTGTTGCTGAATGGAAACAACTTCCTTCTTGGTCCCATGCTGTGACTATTGCCCTTGGAGGAAGGTCTAATCTCACACATATCAATGGATAGACTCCTACTCCATTGGTGGGTAGCCCAAAATTTGAAGAGTGGAAAGCTAATGACCACAATGTTATGACATGGATATTCAATTCCATGGAAACCCACATCTATGAGATATTCACATATTTGGATTCCACTCGGACTTTATGGGAGTCATTGTGCGAAGTGTATGGACAAGCAAATAATGCATCCCGTATCTTCGAGTTGCAGCAAGGGATTGCTAACTCCAAGCAAGGTTCAAATCGGTCCTTTACCAAGCATATGGGAAATCTAAAGAGACAATGGGATGAGCTCCGCCAATATGGGCCCCCTACTAAGATTGTTGCTAACTACATCAAATGAGGAGCAAGATTGCATCTTTAAGCTTTTGGCTAGCTTTAAGCTTGAGTTTGAAGAGACTAGGAGACAAATTTTGACTAGTCCACAAATGCTATTTTTTAATGCCGTGTGTTCCAATATTCAGAATGAGGAAACAAAATGAAAGGTGATGCAATCAGATTATGTGTTGATAACAAATCTTGTGAAGCATTTGGCCCACAACATGGCTAGCAAGCCTAGGCAAGATGATTTGGTCACACGATTCATCAAAGGCAAAAACAAGAAACCCATCCGTTTTTATTGTGATCACTGTGATCATGATGGTCACTCTGAAGAGAGAGGCTTGCTTCTTCACCCTTATTTTCACCAAAACAAGGAGAAGGGCCCGAATGCCAATGTAGTTATTTAAGGAGATTCGGTAGATATTCAGACAAAGCTTCATTCTTTAACTCAACAAGTGCAGCAGCTGATTCAAATGCATGGGCTTAGGACGAATATTGCTAACAAGGAGTTCGAGAGTCTTGCCACAACATCTAGTAATGAGTATGCTCTTTCTGTTTTTCCTAAAACATGATTTATTATGGATTTTGGAGCCACAGCATGTGCAACCCCTCATATATATTGTCTCATACTGCCTGTAGCACTTTACATCCTCCTGTTATGGTTGCTAATGGGGTGCAAGTTCCTATGCAAGTAGTGAGACAAATTAAATTCTTTTCAAAAGAATTAGAAACTTTGTTGGTTCTTGAACTATCGTCAAAATTGATGTTTGTAAGCAATTGTACTAACCAATGGAATTGTAATGCTATTTTTACCTCTCGAAAGGTGCTATTTCAAGATCGCACCACAAGGAGGACGATTGGTGAGGGGCAGCTACAAGATAGGGTATACGCCTTGGAGCTTCATAATGCAGCTTTGACAACAATGAAAAGAGGAGGTGACAATTTGTGAGTGTGGCATTGACATATGGGTTATCCATTCGACCAAGTATTACACACTCTTGACGTGTCATTTCATCATGATTTAATTAGTTATGATCCTTGTCACTTTGCCAAACAGCATAGGTTACCATTTCTACATGGTAATGATAGATTTACTAAATTGTTTTTTTGTTGTTTATTCGGATGTTTAAGGTAATTCACCTATTGATTCTAAGGAGGGTTTCAGATATTTTATTACATTCATTAATGATAAGTCTTGTCCTACATGGATTCGCCTTTTAAAATCCAAGACTGAAGTTCTTATTGTCTTTCAAGAATTTTGCAACATAATGAAAAATCAATTTAATACTTAATTTATCGGGTAGATGCTGTTCTAACTAGTTTGCTATTTTATCAATAGGTTGCCTAGCCGTTTTTTGGATTTTGTGATCCCTAAGGAGATCTTGTATGGATAGAAGTTTGATATTTCCCAATTTACGAATCTTTGGCTATGTTCACTACGTCCACTCTCAAAATGGTGGAAAACTAGATTCATGAGCCTAAAGTGTGTATTTATCAACTACTCTTCCACCAAAAAGACCTACAAATGTTATGATCCTAGTACTGAGTGAGTTTATTTTTCTCATGATGTGTTTTTGACGAGACCCAATTTTTTTTCCCAACGAGTCTCAAATTTAGGGGAAGGACAACTATCAAGACTTTTATACTGAATTTGAGCCCATTCCTTTCCTTATAATGGTTGGCAGGACCGAAAATAACCCTAAAAATCAAGAGGTTGAAACTGGGGCTGTTGTGGAAAATCACCAATGTGACAACCTAAATTTTCAGATTTTGTTTTCAATTAAATAAATCGGGCCTTTCATTGATGCACTGATGGTGTTATTTTCTGAGCTAATCACTCACAAGATAACGGACTATCTGGGGAAGCAATTAAGGAATCTAAATGCAATTGGAATTGAGAATTCGATCAGGAATTGATTTCTCGATGGTGTTGATCTACAAGGGTCATTATGGCACTATTAAAATCGATCAAAGACTGAAGATAGTTTGATTCGACTGAGATATGTGATCAAAATATGAGTGATTCCACCTAATTGCAAAATTCTCATCGATCGGTACTAAATTGATTTTCTATCAATTTGGTACCTAGTGTTCATAATTGAAATTTTGAGATTTTCACGACAATCGAGAGTCGCCAATGAGTCGAAGATGTACATTGTGACTCAAGATAAATTGATCACGAGTCAATTACACCAAAAATTCCTAAAAGTTATGCGATAGACTAGGTCACGCTAAAAGCCCACCAGCTTGAAATTAACCGTGAATTTGAATCCAATTTCTATGGTGTCATGATCTATTTTAGGAAGGTCAACTCATCATTTGAGAAATTTTCAGAGATTCTGGGATTTTTACGGAAAACCGTTTCGGACGTTGTGGAAAATTAAAGGAAATTTGGACTTCCAACCCGAGCCTTTGAGTGTCAGGGACTTATAGAAAATTATTTGGGATTTTTCTTCAACAAAATTGGACGTCGATTTGGAGAAATCGGAGAAGAAAATTGAAGCCCCAAAGGGTGAAATTCGGATTTAGGCTTGGACAGCAAATCTTGGCTTCAAAATTTGATTTATTGTGGATTATGCTACAAGAAAGTATTATAGTGGAACATTGTAATATTGATGCAAAAGTCTAGAGGGGGACCAAACATTTAATAGCTTGGATATTTGTGGACTTTTGCCCATCCTTTGCTGTCCCTCTCCCTTATCCGATCCTCCTCTGCTTCTGCTTTCCTTTAATTTTCTTCAACCAAAGCCACCCAAGCTCTTCAATTTTTCTACTCCATCAAAACCCCTTCACTCGTGAGTTTCAAGTCACCACGAAGACCACCCATCTTCGGTCTTCTTCGTGTCTTCTTTTCCCTGCTCCAGAACGTCGACCGAACTACCCAGCGAATCCAGCTTCCCCTCACCGGTGCCGCTCCAACTTCCCTGCCCACGCGTCTCCAACGAAGCCACTTCCACCATTTCGGTCTTGGTTTTGCTTGGTCAAACCCAGCAAATTCTTCAGCCAATTCTCCCATCTTCGACCGACCGAGCTGCCACATCCAGCATCTCCGGCCCACAACACGAGCCCACGATCACACCTCCACCATCTCATATTTTGCTCGATCAAATCTTTCTCCAGCAAATCTGGTTTGTTGACCCAGCTTTCACCGCCCACGATTCCACCGAAGCCACTTCAATCAAGCTGCCAGCGATCGTGCCCCATCTCCGCTCCGTTTCCTTGCTGCATCGACGTCCCCTGCAAGAGCAGCGTCTTCGACCCAACATCAAGCCTAGCGAAGCCCGCAGTAAAGCCCACGCAAGTTCAGTTTCAGCCCAGCTTTGGCCGTGGAATTGTTAAGCTCCTCGGCCCAGCCCATCCAAAGACAAGTCCACGTGAAGTTCAGCCCAACTTCGGCCCAAGAATTCAGCAGCCCAAGCCCGTGAATTTCAGCAATCCAGTCTGCAATTTCATCCTTGGGTCCAGCCCATTAGAAGCCCATTATGAGCCCAAGCCCACGAAGCCAAGCCCAACCACAAGTTCAACCCAAGCCTAACAATTTTCTATGGGCTTGCAAGGCCTTTTGGCCAGGTCCAAGTGTCCATCAACACCGTTGAAAATTCAAATTTCGATTTCGACTGTCATCATATCGTCGTTACGGTGAATTGGTTTATGCAATAAACTAATGAGTTTATGCACTAAACTCTTCTTAGTATGTTAATGATGTTTAAGGGATGTTTAGTTTAATTTAATTAGGAATTAGGTGGTTAATTAGATTAATTTAATGATTTAATTATGCAATTATGCATGTTAGATGGTTAAATTAGATTAAGTGAGGCCTAGATAAATTGTATTATTTATCTAGAAGGGTTCGGGAATTTCCAGGCCCGTATTAGTATTTAATTTAGTGATTTTAGCCTAAGTTAATATTTTTTAGAAATTAAATTGAATTATTTAATTAATTTTAGAAATAAATAAATAAATAAATTATTAATTATTTTTTGAAAATTAGGCCGAGATAGTCGGTGATCAAAATTTCATGCTGATTGCAATGGTGTGGTTAATTTTTATAATTGAGTGTTAATTTATGCAAATTGAGTGCTAATTAGATTTTTGGTATTTAATTCCAAAATTTGTGAATTTACAATATTTATTTAGAAAATCCTGGGTGTTGGATTTTGATACCAAAAATAATTCTAAGTACTATATAAAACATAGGGATTTAAAAATGAATGATATCACATTTTTAGGTTGAGTTAATCATGTACCCACACATGCTTATTTCACCATATATTTCTAATAAAAAGAAAAATGCCATATTCACCATTTTAATTAAGGCATTTGTGTGCAATGCATGGTGTCCTAGGCCAATATTGAGTGATCATGTGTTGGTTAAGAAAACTCGTCCCAGGCTGTTGAGCTAGACATTACCCCTATATGAGACACCCTTAAACAACGAGAAACCGATTGCAGTAGATTATAGACCCTATGCTCATTCGAGAAAGTCGTCTAAAACAGACGTGCCATGTTCAATGAGGTGAGACAAAGCTTGGCAATGCCAAAAGACCGCCAAACATAGAGTAGGCCGTGCTATATGCCAAAATCAAAACTAGGAATGCATGATGAATTGAGTTGAATGTATCGGATTATAGGACAAAATTGTGTGGCACAATGTGGGACATGTTATAACGATTTAGTCTTATAATCATGACCCTTGTGCTTATTTTGAGAATTGAGTATTGCATTCCAATTAATTGAACTTGAGTGATTTGGTTTGTGATATGAATTGTACTAACTTATAGGGAGGATTTGTGATGAGGTAAGTCTCTATGGTTGCATGATTGTGTGATTAGGACACTTAGGCATATTTCCTCCTAATTTTAGAGCATATTTCCCTCCTAATTTTCAGGGTGGAGGATTAAAGAAGTATTTGAAGTGTAGGTTAGTTAAAACCGTTTCTTTTTGGAAATTTTTATCTCACTCACTTTGTCGGCTCAATTTTCAAGATTGTCAAGTGAAGGACCTAATGCCAAGAGAATGTGATCTGAAGTGTAGGTTAGTTAGAACCGTTTCTTTTTGGAGAGTTGATCTTTTGTAGTCTTTTGGCCATAGACTTTTGTACTTGACTCAATGTATATATAAATGTGTGTTTTATTGATGAAATTGTTGTCTTGCTTTTCTATCTCGAGATGGTTACTGGTTAGGGAGATTTATTTTTGTTTCCACATGTGTAATAAAAAGAAAAGGTCGGCAACTTGTCTTGAGAAGTTGCAAATTCTATGGACCAAAGAAGGATGGCACATGCTCAAGGATTGGGATGTGACAACCAAGGGGATGGGATTGTTACCAAAAGTCAAGAGCTAAGGTTGTTGGGTTCTCGTTGTCACAATCAAGTGTGTGAGCACCTAGTGAAAATTCTAAAACTACAAGTGAAGAATTCATAAATGAGACTTAGATAGCAAAGATTCCCACAACTATTCTTGTTCGCAAGTCAACTTGTATCCCTAGACCTTCAACCTGTTTTCGGGATTTTTCTACCTTTCATACAATTCAGCACCTCATTTAGGATTTTGTTGGATATGACAAAGCATCTTATAGTTATTTTAGGCCCTATTTGGTGACCATCCAAAAATTGCAAAATTCTGATTTTTTGTTCCCATAATCAATTTGGGCCCGAATCGCGTTTGGTAAAAATTTTGTTCCCGAAAACAAATTTGAAGTAAAATCAAGAATAACAAAAAAAAAAAAATTGTGATTCTTGTTCCAAAATTAGAATTGAGAATCAAAACTCTTCTTCTTCATCGATTGCCATCTCGCGAGCACCGCCCGCCACCATTGGTCGCCACCATCCGCCGGCAATTAGTTCGATGAGCTTGCTGGAGGCTCGCTAGTCCGATGAGATCTTGCGGAGGCTCACCGGGAAGGGCGAGGTCCAACAAGGCTTGGCCTCACCAGATCTAGCGAGATCGAGCCTCGCCGGTGGCCAGGCCGGCCTCCCTCGGGCCGGGCGAGGCCCGCCCAACCCAAGCGAGCCTCGCGATGCCCAGCCTCACCGGTGGCTAAGCAAGCCTCGCCTCGCCCAACCCCGGCAAGGCTTGACCGCCGAGGGCCGACGATGCTCTAGTGAAGTCGCCGGCCCTTTGGCGCGATCCGAAGCCCAAGAAGAAAAGAACATGAGAAAAAAATTTAAAAAAAAAAAGGAAAAAAAAAAAAAAAGGAAAAAACTTATAAAAATTATTTAAAATTAAAAGAAATTGATTTGGAATAAAATCAATTAACACGATACAAAATGCAATTATATTCTAGAATCAGAAATTTTGTACAGTTACCAAACACGTTCTTTTACTCATAATCAGTTTCTGGGAACAAAATAAAAAATAATCATTTTTTATCACAATTTGTTTCCGAAAATAAAATCGTTACCAAAGGCGCCCTTAGTTTTTTGTCTGCCATTGAAGAACACTAGGAACCCAAGAGTTTTGAGGAAACAAATAAGAAAAATGTGTGGATTAAAGCCATGAAATATGAGATTGAGGCACCAAAAGTAAAAAAGAAAAAAAAAAAGACCATGGGATGTAGATGGACCTATAAGATCAAATAATAGTGATGGCATGATCAAGAGGTACAAAGCTAGGCATGTCGCTAAAGGGTCCGCCCAAACCTACGGCATATACTATAATGAAACATTTGCTCTAGTGGTTAAGATGAATAGAGTGCGAGTACTTATGTCCTTAGGAGTAAATCATGGGTGGCCTTTGTTCCAAATGGATGTGAAGAATGCCTTTCTACATGGAGACTTAGAAGAAGAAGTTCACATAAACTTACCACTTGGGCATTCCTTATAGGGTAAGTATGGAACTATTTGTAAGCTAAAGAAAGCTCTCTACGGCCTTGACTAGTCACCTAGAAGCTTGGTATGGCAAGCTTAGTGTAGCATTTATCAAATTCAGCTTAAAGAGAGATCATTCAAATTCCTCTATGTTCACTAAGTCAAAATGACCAAGGTATTGTTATTTCATGTGTATGTTGATGATTTGGTCATAATAAGTGGTAACCAACTTGGGATTGAAGCACTCAAGTGTCATTTGAGCAAAGAATTTGATATCAAAGACCCTAGGCAGTTTACATTTGGGTGGGGGGGGGGGGGGGGGTATTGAAATGGCACACTCTTGCAAATGACCCTTTTTATCCTAAAGAAAGTATGTTCTTGATTTATTAAAAGAGACTAGTAAGCGGAGTTAAACCCGCAAGTGTCCTTATGGTGTATAACATCAAGTTTGTTTCTAACATTGTACCATTGCAAGATGTTGGTCAATTTTAGCGGTTAGTAGGACACTTGATTTACTAAACTATCACTAGAACCAATATTGCAAATGTTGTTAGCTATGTGAGCAAATTTATGCATAATCCCACTTAAGGTCAAGTGGGATTGGTGGATCATCTCCTTCGGTATTTGAAAGCTTCACTAGGAAGGAGAATCTTGATGAAGAACAATATTCACACAAATATAGTAGGTTACACTGATGCAGAGTGGGCTAGAAGTCTAGTGGATAGAAAATCCACAACTAGTTTCTATATGTTTGTTGGTGGTAATATTATTACTTGGAAGAGCAAAAAACAAACAATTGTTGCATGTTCAAGTGCAGAAGCCGAGTATTACGCCATGGCCACCACTACTAGTGAAATTGCATGGCTGCATCTTTTACTTTAGGAATTGAGATGTAAGCCTACAACTATACCTACAAAAGTTTTTTGTGATAATCAAGCTGCAATTCGCATTGCTTCGAATCTGGTCTTCCATGAGAGAACCAAACACATAGAAGTAAATTGTCACTTTGTGAGAGAGAAGGTTCAAGATAAAACAATTGAGACTCTGTATATTTGAAGTGAGGATTAGCTTACAGATGTCTTCACCAAAGTGTTGTCAAAAGGGTTTAAATTGACCTCCAACAAAGTCTTCGCCCCAACTTAAGGAGGAGTGTTGGTGAGATTTTTCTCTCCTATTCTTGGAAAGGAGATATTATTGCTATTATATTATTCTTGCTTCCTATTTATGGTGTTTCCTTCCTTATGTAAATGGTTGCCTATTGCCTTACCGTAAGCAACCGTATGCTATGTATATGATGAATAATGGCAGACCTACTCCCTAAGACAAAAAAGAAGAGAGGATGAGTTTTTTGTCCATGGATGTAGGCATATTGCCGAACCGCGTTATTTCCTTATGTAATTATTTGTGTATTTGATCCTACTAAACTTCAATAGATTCTCCATATGTGGTCATTTTGAGCCTCAAATCCATCAATGATAGAGCAGTATTTCTAGCCTCAATGGAAGTTTGATGTCAGAAAAATAGTGTAGTTTGATTTTGTCAAACGATGAAAGAATAGATGCATATTACGGGTTTGTTTACTATCGTGTAGGGTTTGTTTACTACCGTGTATGCTTTTGGAGAATTTTGTGGTATTTGTTTGGTTTATCTATTAATTAGAGTAGCACATTTCACTCTCAAACAAATGGCCAAAAGCTTGTGGTATTTGTTTGGTCTTCTACGTTCGATTTAGGCAGTAAAATCCATCATTTCTGTTAGAAAATTCAACTCAAAATGCTAAGTTGATAGATGAATACATAATTTAAAAATTCAATATTCAAACACTTCTCCTCATGCTTAGACAATATATAATGTGGAGGCTCCTAATTTGACTTACTATTATGATATAATATAAGAAAGTTCAATCCAAAAGTTAAATTTATGGTTTGAGGGAGACCATATAAATATAAAAACTATATAAGATTTGTTATCAAGTAATGTGAAATAATATTTCAACAATTTGTGCATGTTTTAAGATGCTTTTTTTTCCCTATTTTAGGTCTATTTTCTACATTATTTTAGCCCTTTGTTCATTGTTATGAACTTCTAGACTGCTTAAAGTTATTTTGAGTTTTCCATATCACCTAAAGTTCCCAAGTATTATTTTGTTCTTTTTGAAATATCAGACAACTTGTGGTGTAATTTTAGAGAATACATATTGGAGATTTTTTTTCTCTAGGGGTATGCAAAATTGACCACTCAAATTAGGAACTATTTGGATCGAACCGAACCAATCGATTGGGTTTAGTTCTTGAAAGTGTCGGTCCAATTTTCAATTCCTAAAAATGAAATTGTTGTCAAGATGGCCTAGTTCCCGATTCCAATGAGAACCAGACCACTGATTGCATATACTTTTTATTTTTTTATTTCTTCAAAATAATTAGTGGGTTTAATTTATAGTTACCGAGGAAATAAAGGCCTGTAATTGGATATTAAGATATCCAAATGAAAACATAAGATTTTTCTCAAACTTTGAAATTTTTTCTAGTCATGCTTTGCACAATAAAATATCCAATAGTGATAGGTTCCATTGGACTGAACCGGACCGGTTGGTCCTAGGTCCAGTCCCGAGTTCCAAATCTTCAAAATTGGTCCTCCCCATCTAGTCTCGATTCCATCTTGGAATCGGATCAAACCGAGAACAAATCACCCCTAATTTTTTTCTCTCAATTTTCACCTCCGAGTGCATTGCACCTTCGCACACAAGTGCATTGCAGATTGATTTATTTGTGGCCTATCAATTGTTTCAGCCACGTCATTTTACCCCAAAAAAAAAATTACTCTCATATGATATGAAGATGCTTTATCAATGAGGGCTTGATCAAATTAAAATTATGAAAAACTTCAAAATGGTACATATATGACAAATTTATCTCGAATTAATTTTTTTACTACCAAAAACTATAAATTGGTACATAAATGACAAATTTACATAGAATTAATTTTTTAACAACCAAAAACTTCAAATTGATATATTTATAATAATTTTACTCTGCGCTAGTTCCGTTATATTTGATTAATATCACAAAATACCACAAACTAATGGAAGATATTGACCAAAAAAACAAAAATGAAAGATAAAACACAATCAATATACTTGTCAACTGTCATCATATGTCATCCAATTTAGAAATTTGATAGCAAAATTTAATAGAAACTAACGAAAAGTAAATTTGTCACAAGTTTATTAATTTTAGACTTGATATTCAAAAAATTAGATTGTAATAAATTTATTACAAACATACAAGTTGAAATTTTTCATAATATTAACCTTTTTATAAATATCACAAAAGATATCTGGGCAAGTCCACCGGATAAACTGCCGTGGTGGATCCGATTCACTTGACTCGGGTCCGGTGTGAGAAATTCCCCGGGGAGAGGGTCCGTAATTTCAGTGCCAACCTTCAAGGTCCACCTCCTTTACTTCTCCTGGTCTCGGCTTGTGCTCCAAACCGTTCTCTCGTTGTTTCCTCCTGAAGAGAAAATTCACTGTGGAATCCTTTTTCGTCACATTCTCTCGTAGCCGCGTCGTGGGTGGTCTCTTTTCTCGCCCTTACTATAGGGATGGCTGCGTGTCTCGGGGAAAAGTTCGGGAAAATCGTTGCATGCACCGAAGGTGTTTGATGTTTTGCCTGAACCCGAGTCCTTGCGTTTTCGCTACTAATCTTCGTGCTGTTTGACGGCAGATAGGTGCCCGGTTTATACTTTCTCCCTCTTTTGTGGGTTTGGTGTTGCTGAGTGTGTTCTGGTCGAAACGGTTATCAGCACAGCAGGTGTTTGATGCATCCAATCAATTCATCCTTCACTCGGGGTGTGGTTTTAGCTGAACCCATCATGACATTCAGGGGCCAGTTTGATCCGTTCTGTGTTTGACATTGGAATTTGTCGAAAGCCCATGTTTTGCAAGAATTTCTTTTGTGCTGGAACTGGGATCCTGTTCAAGACCTTAAACCAGCAGAGTCGCTTATTTTCTCGGGACCCTTTCCCTAGCAAGGTCTCGCACTACCTCTATAGAGCCAGAATTATAGATTCCATAAGGCTTGCGCTTCGATCAGATTCCCAGAGTTTGCTTACCACTCTCTTGAATGACCGCCTTTTGGACTCTTTTGTAGTCACTCACACTCTCCGTTCTGCTCCTTCTGCCGATTCAGCACTCTCAGTTATTGACATTCTCAAATCAAATTCGAATTTTAATCATACACAAAGTACCATTTATGCCCTGGCCAAGATTTTGGCCAGATCCGGTCGAAGGGAGGAACTTGATGATTTGGTTGATGCCATTAATGCCAGGAGCTTTAAAAATGTTAGAGTTAGCCATATGAACCTTATGCAGTGGTATGCAGCAACTGGAGACATTAACTCAGTTCTTGATATATGGGATAAGTATAGAGAGTTGGACAGACATGTGTGCACAGAATCATATAACATTGTCATGCACCTATATGCAGAAAAGGGTGAGGATTCCAGGGCTGTGGAGATATTCCATAGGATGATCATGGAAGGAGCAAACCCTAATTCTAGAACATATACAAATATTATTGAGCACCTTGTGAATTCTGGGAAGCTGGATTCAGCACTTGAGGTTTTCAATGTTTTACCATTAATGAGAATCAAGCGCACATCGAAACAGTTCTCGATTTTGGTGGAGGGTCTTGTAAGTGTTCGAAGGTTTGATGAGGTGAAAATTTTACTCAGCAATATGCACGCTGAAGGTATGCTGCCTGTTAGAGCTCTGCTTTGCTCGTTGCAACATATGAAAGAGGCAGGATATATTCATGAGAATGATGAAATTCTTTCTGAAATGTTGCCAAATGAGAGGATAAAAAGTATCAAGTATTTTGTGGATGATACTGGAGATGACGATGATCATGAGGCTGAGGATGAGGTGGAGGATGATGTTGCTTGTGATGTCAATGAGGTTAATGGGGTCAAATTGAAACCATGGCTAGATCCTAGAGCTTTGGCAAATGCCTTGCAAAGTTGGAGCCCCAATGAGGTTTCAGAATTGGAGAAAGCAAAGTTTGTGTGGACAACTCGCTTGGTTTGCAGAGTCCTTAGAAATTTCAAATCTCCACTGGCAGCTTGGAACTTTTTCTGCTGGGTTGCTTGCCAACCAGGGTTTACTCATGATGTTTACACAGTGCAGAGAATGATGACCCTTTTAGCACGACATGGGCATGTCCAATTGGTTAATCAGCTCCTGGATAAAATTAGACAGGAGGGACTAAAGCTTCCATTCAGTACTATTAAATTGATTATTGACTTTTGTGGCATTTCAAAAGATCCTGATGCTGCTTTGAAGATTTTTCGTCATGATAGAACTCTTTGTGGTTCTATTTCAAAGTTTAAGCTGATGGTTCTGTATTCATCATTGTTATGGACATTGACCAAGTGCAGTAGGAGCTCTGATGCTCTTGAGGTGCTTGATGAAATGATTTTAAATGGCATTTGCCCAGATATTCAAACTTTTTCTGGTTTGATGGATCATTTTGCAAAGCACGGAGACATCAAGAATGTGCAGAAGATCTTTGGAATGGTTAGGCAGAGCGGCATCGAGCCAGATGCTTACATGTTTAAGGTTTTGATTCATGGTTATTGCAAGTGTGACCGAGCTGCTCTTGCATGGAGGGTTTTTGAGGACATGAGAAACTCAAATCTACTTCCTGATTATGCCACGAAGGAGTTGCTAGTGAAAAGTCTTTGGAAGGAAGGCAGGAGGAGGGAGGCTGCAATTGTAGAAGAAAGTTGTGAGGAGACAAATGATTCTCTTCCTCTTGCTTTACGTGGTCACATATGGACTGTGAGCTCAGCCAACCTCACTCAAGTTTACAACATATATGCAAGTAGTTTTACATCAAGCTCTGGTCCAACATCAAATGGGGAGGGTTAGTAGGCAAGTGTATTTCTAGGTTGCATTCTTTACAACTATCTGAACTGTTAATGTTACTTTTGTTTGCCCCTGGAACAAGTTTAGTTTTGTTTAGTCCAAGCTGACAAACTTGAGTTTGTCACATAATGGGGCTGCAGATGCAAGCATTATGTATTCTAATTTCTTTTCTATTCATTTTTTTGGGAATGCAAACATAATGTTATTTAATCTTGTTGTCTTTTGTAGTTAGCTTGAGGGAAACACTGATTTCTATCATCCTGCTTAGTTGCAGTTTGTATCTAGTGCCAAAATCTACATTTACCATTACTTGCTTTGAACAAATGTTTTCTATATTGCACAATATTATTGCAAGAATCTCTATTTACTACTTATTAGTTTTCAGACCATGATTCTTTTTTTCTTTTTTCTTTTTTTTTTTTTTTTTTTTTTGGGGGGTGGGGGGTGTGTCTCTTTATCTACA
Organism: Eucalyptus victrix; assembly: GCA_016097545.1. NCBI lineage: Eukaryota > Viridiplantae > Streptophyta > Magnoliopsida > Myrtales > Myrtaceae > Eucalyptus > Eucalyptus victrix. The sequence goes on along the minus strand of CM027843.1, from coordinate 42,708,070 downwards.
GTCCTTGTGTCAATCTTAGATAGACAGGAGATGAAGTCATCTGTCTGTGAATTCCTATGGCCTATGCTAGAACGCCTTGTTGCATTTCTCTAATAGGCTCACATTATCTACAGAGACCAAGTCTGTATTCGTTTGTGCCTTTCAGGATATCAGATAACACTCAACGTTCTGGATATCATCTTCCCCTTGCATGCTTCATATGTTTATGGGGATCTGTTCTTAGGATTTGTTTGTGTGTCTGGGAGAGCTATTTTCTGCTTGGCCCCTTCACTATGGCTCTTTCTGCTCCATCCTATACGCTTGGTATGATAGTAGATAAAACGATAATGAGACAGCTCTTCTGCTGTTCTGTCAGGTTATCATACACAATTGATTTTTAGACAGGAGCTTTCGGCCGGAAGCTTGCTTAATCATTCCAAGTCTAATTTTTTCATTTTATTTTTAATTATTATTTGTGTTTGACCGTATGAATACAGTTTTCTGTTTTGCCAGATAAAATATTTCAGATGGATTGCGAGTAAGCTCAGTCAAGGGACCTTTTGTTTGGCTGTGAGGTTGGTCCATCTATGAAAACCATGCCCCCAAATCAAGTTGATTTTTTTTCTAAGCAAGTGCAGAATTTATATTGAGCCCTTTACGGTCCACAGTGAGGAACCTCACACTGATTTGCCAGCTTTATCTGTTAGCCCAGGTGAAAAGGCAACTAATACTTTTGTCTCTCGGGAATATTTAATTGACTCAAGTTCAATTTCAAGATGACAAAATTGGGCAAAGTGTGATTCTCTGCGAGTCTTGTAGCTAAAAAAGTCGAAATGGAAGTCTAGGTAACCACGTTCTTTTATTCCGTGCAGTCATTTCGTCGATCCTTAATGCACATGGGAGTACATCCAACTTCTCCAGCGATCCTCCCGTGCATGATATCCATCTTAGTTATCGATCCAACATCATGTTCTGTTGGTTTCTTTGTGGTTTTCGAATTTTTTAAGCAAGAGTTGTGGCTTCAAGAGTTTTATTCTATTGTTTGACTAAATTTCTGTGTGATAAATATGAAGGATGATCTCCTTCGCCGGCTGAAATGGGCTTTCGTCGCCTTATATTAATGTGATGCTCATCACATGCTCTTTCAAAAGCATCTACCAGCCAAAACAAATACAAATTCCATTGCCGCCTATTATTTTCTATTATAGATGTACATTGGATGTCAAATTGCTAGTCACTCCACTCTATGCAAAAGAATCTTTTCCAAAGAATTAAAAAAAATTATTTTCACAAAAGCTTATTTAATCATCGGATCCAAATGAGAATTGTTCAATTCAAAGCCAAAACAAGAACCTACTTCCAGGTTTTATTAGGACCAGAGTTCCCTAGTTCCAAGCGAAAGATTTAAACTAGAAAGGGTTCTGGGCTTTTCCAACCTCAGAGCTTCACTCTTATAAAACCTTAAGTTTGAGAGGCTCATTCCATCCAATCTGATATCCAAATGGCCATCTTTCGTTCCTCCTCAAAATTTCTACTTCTGCTGCATTTCTTCGTCTTTATCATCTCTATCACAACTCAACCACTTCCTAGCCCAAGTGCCAACTCCTCATGCTCTGCCAACTCACGGACATCATGCCCAGCATTCGTCGCCTACATCGCACAAGAACCTGAATTCACTGATCTCAGAAGCATCTCCAACCTGTTTGGTGTCAGCCGTTCATCCATCTTGCAGGCGAGCAACCTGGCTTCTGAAGATGACCTTTTGTACCCCGGCCAGCTTTTGCTCATACCGATCACATGTGGCTGCAGTGGTGACAGTTTCTTCGCCAACATAACATATCAGATCAAGAAACATGACAATTACTTCCTGGTCTCAGTGAAAGTGTTTGAGAACCTCACGAACTGGCAAGTCAACAAGGACATGAACCCAGGGATCAATCCAAATATCCTGCAGATTGGAACCAAAGTCACTATTCCTCTCTACTGTAAGTGCCCAGCAAAAGCAGATTCCGAGGCAGGCTTCAACTTTATTGTTACTTATGTATGGCAACCTGGAGATGCCCTCTTATCAGTGGCCAAAAAGTTCGGCGCGACACCTAGCAATATAGTTAAGGAAAACAACGGAATGAATCTTACCGCACCTGTTGGTCTTCATGTCCTCATACCACTATCACAATTGCCGGCTCTTTCTCAACCACTGAATCCTCCTCTGAAGAGAAAAGAATCCAAGCATGTGTGGATTATTATAGTTTTAAGCAGTGTAGCAGCTGCTATATTGGTCATCGGGGTAGCATTTTCAGTAGTCTATGTTCACCATTTACATGGGAAAGCGAACCCGAAGATCCTGAATCAGAATGCTTCCTGTTGGGGGGACAGAAATCTCATCAAAACTAGGGAGTTATCAAAAGAAGGGAAATCGGAGTCATCCAAGACGAAGGTCATTCAAGATAAGTTACTTGTCAGCGTTTCGGACTACTTAAGCGAGCCAATCGTGTATGGGGCTGGAGAGATCATGGAGGCAACGATGAATCTTGATGAGAATTCTAGGATCGGGGGCTCAGTGTTCCACGGCACAATCAATGGGAAAGTTTTCGCTGTGAAAACAGAAGCTAAGGGCAAAAACTTGGAGGAGCTAAAGATTCTACAGAGAGTTAACCACGTGAATCTGATAAAGCTAATGGGTGTTTCGTCAGATGCAAGCGGCAACTTCTTTATGGTATATGAATATGCTGAAAACAGTTCGCTCGATAAGTGGCTGTACCAGAGGCCTTCGTCCTCAGTAAAGTCTGTCAACTTCCTCACTTGGATTCAGAGATTGGGCATTGCACTCGATGTTGCCAATGGCCTCCAATACCTGCATGAGCATACTCGACCGAGAATCGTCCACGGAGATATCAGAGCGAGCAACATACTTCTGGACTCCAATTTCAAGGCCAAAATTTCAAACTTCTCCAAGGCCAGACCAGCTACAAGTGCTGTAATGTTGAATGTTGATATTCACGCTTTTGGGTTACATTTGCTTGAGTTACTTTCAGGGAAGCGGGCCATGGCCGTGAGAGAAGTCATGGAGATCTTGGCAGCAAAAGAGAATAGAGAGGAGAGGTTGATGGAATGGATGGATCCTGATTTGGAGAGCTTTTATCCGATTCATGATGCGCTGAGCCTAGCAACCTTGGCCTGTGCGTGCACAGTAGATGAATCTTCTGCAAGGCCAGGCATGACAGAGATTGCGTTTAATCTCTGCATGCTTGCTCAGTCATCTTCGGTGGCATTGGAAAGGTCTTAGACTACAAAAATAGAACCAGATGAGAACGTTCAAGATATCATTCCAGCCACTGCTCGCTGAATCTTTGAGATGTAAGGTTCACGTAAATGTCTTCTCTTTTCATCTTGTAATAAAAGCTGATACACACTAGTTTCTGTAAATTTCGTGACTCATTGGACTGGAAGGTTATTTTCCTCCTGAAATTTCGTTGTAATTGTCTCTTACTTGTAGATTCATCAATGCAAGTATAGTTAGAAACTAAAATTGTATTCACTTTCCTTTTTAAATAATGCCCTGGAAACACTGAACAGTGAGCCAAAACTAGGGATAACTAGCAAAAGTTCAACCACAAATTTCCTTGCGAATCTTTTCTACATATATGCAACATATCGAAAGCTGTTCCTGTCACAACAAGACAGAGGTATTGCGATGAATCATCTCTTTTGCTGTTTCGCTAGATATACATAAAATAGGATGTTGTATTCAGTATGAGAACAGAAGAAACGAATATATAGTCTTTCTGTATCAGTGAGTCTCGGTGCTAATCTAATTACAGCCCGAAGAAAGGCAGAAACTCAGCCACCTCAGGAGGAAGTTCTAGTGTTCCCAGGCCAATGACGCTGTGAAGACCTTTGATAGAGACTGCTCGATCTCACCCATGGCAGGGCGATCCAGCGGATTTTTCTTCAGGCAACTCTCAATTATTCTGATAACGTAAATGGCAAGGTCCAATGGGTACATCTCCCTCATCGAAGGATCAATAAACTGCATCAGCCTCTCATGGCCGCCATCCTCAGTAAGCACCAAAGTCACAACATCATACGCCTGCATATTCTCTCCTCCACACAACAAATTAATCTCTTTCCCAGTCATCATTTCCAGCAAGAGAATGCCGAATGCATAGATGTCTAAGTTCACAGAGATCAAACCGTTCTCCATGTACTCAGGAGACATATAACCTTTCGTCCCAACAATGTGCCTTGTCAAGGCGAATTCTCCATCCTCTCCTTCTGCCGATCTAGCGAGTCCGAGACCTGCTATCTTGGCCCTAAAGTCGCTATCAAGGAGAATGTTGCTACTCTGGATGTTCTTGTGGACGAGAGGTGGGGTTGTGAAGCGATGGAGGTAGTTAAGCCCAGTGGCCACATCCAGAGCGATTTGCATCCTCTGCATCCATGTTAAGAATCTTCCTTCGCTGTTATTTTGGTAAATCCACTCGCTCAAGGATCCGTTCACTGCATATTCATATACGAAGTACCAATGCCCCTCATCGAAGCATATACCTGAGAGGCGTATAAGATTGGAGTGGTTGATCTTGTTCAGTGTTTCCACTTCCCTTGACACATCACCGTTCATTTTCTTGATCGCCGCAGAATCTCCATTGATTTTGCCATGGTAGACCGACCCCTTGATCAAACAGCTTGAACTGAAGTTTTCCGTTGCCGCTTGCAGTTCTTTATAAGTATACACCTTTATGGACTGCGCAACGCTGGATATGCTATCAAGGAAATCCAGAGAGTCCTCATCCAACTTCTTATTGTTTGGCTTTCCAAATGCCTTGAAGCTTTTTGAGACCATGGTCGAGTCGATTTTCTCTTTCCTAGTCCTTCCTCTGAAGAACTTAAAGAAAATGACTGCGCTTACCACTGCAATCACAGCAATTCCACCAAGAACACCAATAATGACATAAACCCATGTATCCGAACTTTTGCCTGGGGGAGATGTAACAATAGAAGGCGGCGATGGCGGTGGTGGAGGAGATGGTGACGTTGTCTGAGAACTCGTGGGCGGATTTTCCATTGGTATGAGGAGTGTGGTGAAAGCATAGAAGGTGTCCGGTGCAGATAGTTCATTAGCTTCTAAAGTGACCGTGACATTCCCTCCGAATCTCGCGCTCACATCAGAAATGGTATCGCCAGGCACAGAAGCATAAGTCAAGAGATAATTTATACCCGCATCACTCTGATTTTTTGTTGGACAAGCACACCTAACAGGGACAGTAATTGTTGCCCCAGTAGACAAATTAGAAGCACTAATGTTGTTCACATTCTGGAGAGCTTGGCATGTTGAGAGGGCTTGATAAGTGTTGTTGGCAATGGAAAGGTAAATATCTCCTGATTGGACAACATAACTGGCATTCTCTTGATAGTACTGACCTGAACATGAGCAAGTGATGGGAACTATCACCAATTGATCGGTACTGAAGCCTGCAGATTCAGAGACCGAGTTTATCGACGAGACTTGAGACGTGCTCGAGTCGAAGAGAGCCGAGATAGACGACACCGTGTTGTAAGGGGATTGGGATCGGAAGATGAGGTAGGATTGGCAGCTCCTGTTGAGGCCATTGCAGGTGTACCCGAATTCTGAGGAGGAGTTGTTGTTGGAGTTGCAATCTGTTGTGGTCAAGCCCACATAAGGTTGTTGGGCAAGAACCACCAAAGATGATGGAGGCAACGCGAGGAAGACAAAGGTTGAAATAAGGGAGAAGAGAGACGAGAGAGCCATTGCTCTTTGAGGTTGGGGGAATGATCTGAAGGAGAGCTGGTGACAGGTTCTCTGTAATGGGTTTGAATATAATTTCAATCTGTTGTGTTGGAAGCTTCATGGGCGTTTACTTTTCTGGAGGAAGAGGGAGACAACTCGCGTAGGGCGCATTGCAAGGTTGACTGACCCATCTTTCAGCTTTTGGGTGGTTGGACCGAACCATCAACAAGTATTGACATTCCAAAAGGATGGGCGAGTTAAAAAATCGTGCACGTAATTGAATCTTTCTTCTCCCAATCACTGGCGGCGTCGCAGAATATCGTTCAATACACGCTAGGAAAACAGATTTGACCCTACTGAAAAACGCGAAATTGGTGACAAAAACCCTGACATACAACCAGAAAGCAGGATGAATCAAAAGTTTCTAGAGTATTTCCCCTTTTTTTTTTTTCTTTTGTCAATGCTAAAATACGACAGTAGAGTTTGATTGTCTATTAAGTTACTGTTGTTTAAGTGGAAGAAAGATGATTGGCGGCTACTCTGTTGGGGCGATTAAGTAGTGATTCTGGAAAGCGATGGCAAAGTTGACTTTGAATTTGTTTTATGCCGTGACAATTCTGCTCACGCCAAGCTGGAGAATATCCCACATGCAAGTCAAGGCCTAAATTGAAACGTAAATGCAATGTCGAGCTCGTGTTAGGATTCGAGGTCGAGGGCTACCTGTATTTGGTCCTCGTTCGTAGTCTGACAAAAATAGACAATTCTTTAGGCGTTCTGATGAGGTTCGTCAACCCTCCTAACTTTAGAAACAGTGAGACTTACATCAGAGCTCACATAAAGAACCCGGATCCTCCGGGTTTCTTGCTCTGTAAGTGATCTCGAATACCACTTGAATAAAGTAAAACAAGTTTAGTACCAGGGTGAACACAAGCATCAACTTCACTGCAAAATCAATAAGCTAGAGCAAGCATGATTTGGATCAAAATGTGCAAGGCTGCCATCTCGTTCGAAGCACACAGCCTACCAAGTACCTTTACACAGGTAATATATTGTAAAGAAAAAGAGAAAGCCCACCCCAAGACAATAACCGAAGCAATGACAATTGCAATGCCAATTAGCGAGCCCGCCCATGCCCCTAAACTCATTTATGACCAGTATAATTCCTAAAATTAGACAAAACATGCCGCCTGCCATGCTTTCACGGAGTCCATTGGCAATCCAGTCAGGAGTTACGACAAATAAGATAAAACGAGAAACTGCACATTAAGACATGAGCAGGCAGAGATAGTTAGAAGCAATCGATGGAGAAAACAGTGACTCTGATATTTCCAATAGGCAGTTCTTAGAGAAGAGAGAACAGTTTCAAACCTGTGAAGATTTGAGGAAAGAAGAGGTTTGCTGTGACGGCGAGAAAAGCAACCCAACAACCAAACTCTCCCCTGCATCATTGTTTGGGTAACATAAGTAACTGAAGCAGAAGGTTGCAAAGAACATCTTTTAGAAAAGTGAGTCATTTTCCATGCCAACAAAAAGCTATGATTCACAATCTACCTAAGAATTTTGAAGAGCACAGTGGGAAAACTTGTGAATAGATACAATACAAGAGCAGTAGTTTGCATGGATGATTTCCTCCCAGTTCGATTCATGATCAACAAGAATCTGCAAAAGAAAGAAGATGAATAAATAGTTTTGGCTGAAGAATAGTCCAGTGACTAGCATACCCCATGCATAAAGCAGAACTCAGATCAGAATTAAGGAAAGAGAATAGCAAACTCAACGCTTGTACTAATAGGGATTAGTACAAAAATGAAAGATAATTTGTAGCAAGTATGACAAAGTCACTACAAGTCCCAGTCTTCCAATGTGTATATAAAACTTTTGAGGCTTTCCCCAACATGACTACCTCTAAGAATGTCGTATGACCAACCAACATAAATGTTCAGGCTGAATATCTTTATTTCACAGCCATGTGATCTGCTTTAACAAGAACATGCAGTCTAACTATCGTGCTGATTAGTCTATTCAGAAGCCATAGAGTCTCTGAAAAAGCACAATCAGATAGCATAGCTTCTTGTAAATGTGCTATCTTTCTGTATAAGTTAAAGCTTCGCATAAAGTATGGTTTGAGTCTGGCATCTGAAAGTGAGGTGTTTTTCCCTTTCCAATTCAGTGTGGTTTTCAAAGACCTATCAATCTGCACCTCTTTCTAAATCTGAACCACATAAAAATAGGTCCTTTGGCCAAAAATTCAAACTAGAACATATTCGAAACGAGGAGATTAGGCTTTATTTGACAAGAACAGATTCACTTAATGGAGAAAAATTGGTTCATTATTATGCAACAACCAATAAGAGATTGAAATGATGTGTAATTTTTCTTTAGACTGCTAATATCACAATATTTTTTCCTTAATATATCTCTATTCCAAGCTCCTCAGCTCCTTTCTCACACACAATTCCACCACAAGCCAGCACCACCTCGAGTTAAAACCTAAGCAAAACATCCTTGCATTACCACTTAGTCATTTTTTTTGTCCAACAAATGCTATAAGCTTTCGATTTATTCAAATGCCAGCTCTTCTTTCTGGTCAAACTTATACAAATCCGAACCAGACTGCATTGCAAACAAATAGTTGCAGTGTTTTATTTACATGCATTGCTATGTAACAATTGAACCAGACTGCATTATAAGATCCTAAGGGCTAAGAATTCACTAGTTCCTAAACAATCTTCCGTCACTTCTCAAGGCATAGTTACTTCACAAGTACACCAATCTGTATCTCACAATGATTGCTGGTTCGAATCTCCAGCATCTAACTTGGAAGAGATTAACATAGCAAAAATACAGTATCGCAGTAGGCATTCCATTGTACATCAAATTAATCATATGGCATACATACATGGACACAAAGTTCCATGGGATAAACATGATTTAAAGAAAACAGTCATCCATTGTCCGAGGCATGGCCTGGAAGCATGTCAGAATTTTCTCAAATGCAGCTAAATAGTGTGCAGATTTGAGCCGTACCAGTGACAGAAGGCAGCAATGTGTTATTACCCTGCTACCCACCAACCACTGACCCACATAACACGAAGTTTATATTCATTCAGATCATAGAGCCAGGACAAGCAACTATACAAAACTTGTTTAAGAGAATCAAAACCTTATTCTTTGCTTTCCGACTCCCTTAACAGAAAAGAGATAAATAATATATATATTTTCTTTCCTAGTCCTGTCACAATGAGTTCTGAGCCAATCTACTAAGAGTCATGCATCACCTATAGATGGGATCCTAATGGGCTTTTGCATATATGTTGTTTAATCTGCTAAATAACTGAAGCCTTTCGCATGGGAAATCCTTCTATCCCACTCGCATTTACAATCTTCCCCAATCGTTCTCCACTCAGATTGCAAGAGCATGATGTCAACAATCCCACACCACCTAAATATTGATGTTACTGGGCTTATATTGCAAAATTCGTCGCTCCACCTAATACTTGAGATTCCAGGCTGGGACATCACGAACCAAACAATTACTACTATCTTGACCTGTGGAGCTTGGCTTCCATCTACTTCCAAACTCCAGTCTTATTTCAGTTCCAGATTATGCCCCAAACAATCAAAGATTGCACTTTCATCCTCTAGGCTAAATCCGGCTCACACATACTCTGAACTAGAAATTGATCAACCCTATAATCCAAGTTCTTGATTAATTACCGTACAGGAAGTGACTCAAATTGCAAACCGCAAAAGCCACAAATGGGATGAAAGAGCCGCAAAATATTTCCAGGTTCCGAACCCCATCATCCCTTTTCGCCGACCCTCCGAGCTCAATTGACAGACGCGCGCATCGCCAAATCATCAGCACGTCATCATCCGGCAACCAAAGTTTCAAGAAAATCAAGAAAGTAGCGAAAAGAGAGAGAGAACACTCACATGGCGGAGATCGTGCCGCCCCACTGGAAGGTGGCGAGATTTCCGCTGCTCGATCCAATCTCGCCGTCCATCGGCGTCGAAGCAGCTGCTGCCGCAGCTGCAACAGCCACTTCGGTCACTGATAATTACGGGTTCAACCGATTCTTGATTTCTGATTGCGGCAGAAATCAGCGAACTTCTTTCTTCTTCTCTTTACTCTTTACTCCGCGAGGACGAAAGCTTGGAAGAAGAATATGCGGATCGGCGGGTCCCAGATACTGGTCGAGGCCTGAGACCGAGCTCCAGCAGTTCTTGGAACCTGATCTGCATACGAGATTGTTCCTCGCACCCATTTCCTGGGCAGTCCAATTCGATAGGGAAATAGATTGGGTGGGATGGATTTCCCAGATAGTCCTTCAATTTTTTCAAATATCCAATAAGATGATTCTTAAACTTTTAATTTATTTGATGTGATCTAAAATTTAATTTAATGTGTAATATGTTTCATAAATTTTTAATTTATTTAGACTCCATTTGTTTCGTAAAAAATATTTTCTAAAAAATATTTTTTAATTTTCCGGTGTTCATTTAATAAAAATGAATTCATTTAAAAAAATATTTTCCATGAAATGAAAAAGTGTTTTAAATTAGGGAGAAATGTTTTTCACTTTTGAAAAGTAAAAAATAATTTTTTTACTTGATCTCTCTTATCTTACATCTCTATAAATCTTCACTTCCTCCTCCATTTTCTTTTTCTTTTTTCTTTTTTTTGTTTGAATTATTTTTTTAATTTTTTTCTTTTTTATTTATTTTAAATTTTCTATCTTGTAGTTGTACGTTATTCAAGCAAAGGGAGAGAACACAAAAGACACAAACAAAGAACATGTCACTCAATTGGAAGATTTTTCAACTGGAAGATTCTCATGAGTGATATACATGCTTTGCTTCTTTTCAAAATCCATATGAACATTTTTTTTAAAGTAGATGGGTGTTTGGCTACAATGAGGAAACAAAGATATGAAGTAAGTTTGCCTAAATTTAAAAGCAGATTCATATTTAATGGATTTATAGGTTGGTCAGTGATGCATGCCTAAATGGTGAAGTCTTAGAAAATATTTTCCTTATTGAACATCGGAAAATATATTCCGAAACATTTTCAGGTTTAAGCCGAACAAAAAAAATATTGTCATTTTCCTGAAAAATGATTTATAGGAAAATATTTTCCGGAAATGATCAATTTTCCGCGAAACAAACCGACCTTTAATGTGGTTATGGACTGTTGGTGCATATTCAATTTAGTTTTTAATATTGTCCCTGAATTAATAAATTTGAAGGACAATATTAAACATTTTTATATAATTCATCAACTAAATCGAACATGTACCAAATATGCAAGAATCATATTTAGCAAATTAAAAGTTGATGAACAATATTACACATTGATCTAATTTTTAAGTATAACATTGAATAATTTAAAACTTTAGAGATTGCATTGCACAATTAACTAAAATTCAGAAATCATTTGTATTTTATTCCATTGCAATTCGAGTAATTAAAGTAATATAAATCTTGATTTGTAACATCTAAAGTGCAATATGTGTTAGATATGGATCATTTCAATCTTGATTAGGTTTGGGTTACTTATCATCTAGATCCAAGTCATGATAAGGGTTCAATTGTTACTAATTTCACGTTCTAGTTTGGATAGTTGAGGTTAAAACTATTTTAGTTTTTTGCAACAATGGCATAAGTGGTTCATGAACTTTGGTCTATAAACTACTTTGGTTTTTTGAAATTTAGATCATTTTGGTCTTAATTAGGTTTAGGCTACTTATTATCCAAGTCCAAGTCATAATAAGGTCTCAATCGTTACTGTTTTCAGGTTTTAGTTTGGATAGTTGAGATTAAAAATACTTTGGTTTTTAGGGATAATAGTAGAAGTGGTCCATGAACTTAATATCATTCCTACATTTTTATTTGTGCAATGCAACCCTTGAACTTTGGTACAATGTAAAATATCGTATCTAAACTTTTAATTTATTCAATATATTTCTTAAACTATTGGTAAATATTCTATATAATCCTACATTATATAAAAAGGATTAAAATTTTGGGGATTACATTAAACATTAAACTAAAGTTTATAAACTACATTGAATAAATGAAAATATTAAAAATATGCTATTAGGATACTTTGTTAAATAACCACTTAAGAAATATGATAATTTTGAACGCAACTAAATTAGTGATAAACAAAATCAATATATTAAAGATCAAGTATTTTTCCATTAAACATATTTGATAAGTGCCATGGAACACTCAGACCCTTTTTTAAAGTAAGTTTGCTTCGTTACACACCTCATATAGGTGGGATTTATAAGTTGGATTTTCAAGAAATTTTTTAGGAATTATTCTTTCATATGCTCATTTGGTTTTGCATGGATTTAAATCACATTGGATTCAGGTTCACGTTGGCTTAAATGCTTTTCCTTTGTTTTAAATTAGGTCGAATTTGGATGCACGAATGATTTGGCGTCTACAATTTTTTTTTCCCGAATATTTAGTAGATTAGATTATAAATCATATCTTTCTTCATCAGGAAGAGCAAGGTCAAATCAAATTTTCAGATGGGTCGAGTACGTCTTCTCATAAGATATATTCCAAATAGAGATAATACTATTTGGAAAACATTTGTCTGACAATAAATTATGTTTTGATTTAGCGGTTCTGTGATGTGTTGCAACACATTTGTTTGACTATAAGGCCTTGACTGGTTCTCTATGGATTAGATTACTCAAGAACGTGATACCAATTCCTAAACTTTTCGACTCTCCTACAATAGCGTAGAAAGACACCACAATCCCCTTGGTTAGTTGGAAAAAAACAATTGGAATGAATTAAGGTTCCATTTATTTTGTGAGAAATGAATAATTTATTAAATATTTAACTTAAAATAATCATTTGTATCACTTATAAAATGAATAAACTAAAAATATTTTTCAAGGTTCATTAAAATATTTAAAAATGCATAGTTGATGAAAATAAAAGTAATTTTTATTGACTAATTATTCTAAGAGATCATTTTTAGGAAAATGTCTTTCCAAAATTATTTATTTTCTGCAAAAATTAAATGGAAAATGAACATCGAGTAATAGAATAAAAAAAAAAATGAATTACCATGTTTGGGAATAACTTGAGATATTAGTAAAATTAACCATACCAAAAAACAGGTTACCTAGGGGCTACATGTTTTTATTCTTGGTTTCTATTCAAGAACAAAAATTTTGTTTTTTTGTTCCCAAGAACAAAAAAAGAACAGAAACGCGTTTGTTTGCGTTTTTGTTCAAAATCGGATTTTTTGTTCCCATAACATAAAAAGAACAAAAATGAGAAACAAAAAAAAAATTGTTTCTTGTTCCAAAAACGATTTTGAAGAAACACTTCTTCTTCTATCTCTTCTCTTTTCTTCTTCTTTCCTTCTTCTTTTTTCTTTGGCCGGTCGCCGGCCTCGGCCATGGCTGGCGACCGACCGTCGAGGGTCGACGACCTCGTTGGAGCGTCGCCGCCCCGGCAAGGAGCTCACCCGAGATCCGGAGGCCGCCACCCGTCGGCCGGTCCGCCGCCCGAAAGAAGAAAAAAAAAAAAGAAAGGAAAAAAAGGAAAAATAAAATAAAAATATTGAAAAATTAAAAGAAACAAAAAAAGAATATAAATTTACCAAATGTGTTTGTATGCATTTTTTATTTTTGGAACAAGTTTAAAAATGTATCTTTCTCGGTCAAAAATTGTTCCCTGAACAAACACTTTTTTTTTTTATTTCTGTTCCGTAGAATAATTTTTAAACAGAAACGTTACCAAACGTGCTCCCTAGAAATTTATTTCAAAAGTTCACCAAAAAAAGAAAAAAAAAAAGAAGTAAAAAAGGCAATGAAAGAAATATAATATCATTTTTACCTATCTAGTTGTTTTCTTGTGATAAACATTCCTTCACTTATGGAATTCCGTTTCTTGTTAGGTCATAACTATTTTCTTCTACTTATTTACACCTCAACCTCATTAATGAAAACATGGGTATGAAAAATGAAGTAATTTTTATTCCCAATATCCATTTTTCAAATTCTTATTCCAATATACCAAACATTATAATAGGAATGATGTCTCATTCACATTCCGCTCTTCTCATGTCCAATAAATTTAAGATAGCCTTTATGTTTTGAAATAAAGAAAAACTAAATTCGTAGATAAATTATTTATTGAATGAGAATCCTTAGAAGTTGTAGAATACGATTACCTAGAAACACTTATTATCGACACACATTACGAACAATCCTTAACCTTAGCATTTGCTGGCACGAAGACCTGGGTCCCTGACAGCCAAACCCTAGTCTCCGAGGACCAAAACTCAAAGGTCCGTACTCAACTTCGAGGCACCCAGACTCGTGTCGTTGGTGGCTGGAACTAGGACCCTAGCGAGTAGACCCATTCCTCGATCCAGCGCTCCGATCCCATACCCCAACGCCCGACCCAAGACCCCGATTGGACCCGAGACAGGACCGAAACAAATGAGGCCTAATGCCACTGATTTTAACTTTGTCTGATTTGGTTTTACTAATGCTGGCAATGGAAATGCTTATACAGAGTAATCAATGTGCAAAAGCTTGTGGTCTTATCTCTATCAAGACCACAGTAAATGGGCCAAGACTGCATAAATTTCTATATGGCAAGCCAATGTTTTGAATTAGTTCTAGTTTTGTTTTTGTTGGGCAGATAAATCCTTGATTTGAGCTTAGTATGGTCATTTTGACCTTAGATAAATCCTTGATTTGAGCTTAGTATGGTCATTTTGACCTTAGTATGGTCGAATCCTCTGTCGCAGCCCTTGTATAAGTTTTGGGCCTTCAACCCATTAGCAGAATCCATCTGAGCTTGGCCTTCCTCAGAAAATTAAAGTGACTTTAAAATTTGCAATTTGGAAGCTATAGTCTTCATGCCATGGAGAGTCGGGGCTGGCAATGCTAGACACAATCCAGTTGCAGACGATATGAGGCAAAACACAATTTGATGTAACTAGCGAGACCTGAACTTACTTCAATTTCAACTAACAATTGTTTCCCAATGAGAATCAACATAGGGACTATTTGACCTTATTGAATTTAATAAGACCTACTGACCAAAGTATGATTGAATAGTAACTAGTTACTCCTCATTGAGATATCATTCTACTTACATAATCCATCATACATAAATCATACTAGACTTCATCATTTAATGCGTCACTAGTGGAAATGTGGATTGTTTCTTCAATCTTTCTATTGTTGTAGTTCTACTAGTTCACATGCATGAGAAATTATACATCAAGATCTTTTTATCTGCAACTCTAGTGGAGAGAGTTATCCACACAAATTAATCATGGGGTGCCAAGTATAATGAACTTTCTCATTATCTTTACCTGCTCTACATTACTCAACCCTAGAAAGAACTGATCAAGCTATTCAATCTACATCAAATTGAGATAACCCATCTCTAATCTAATTGAATTTGATAGACATGGACAATGTTTAAGCAAGAAATGAACTTTCCCATTCAATAGATGTTGTAAATAAAAGTCAATCTTATGTGACAACATGGAAGTAATATTCCATTGTAAATATTTTGGCACACTTCTGTTATGGTCTTTCCCTTGGTAGTTTCTCCATTTAGGTCCATACCACACTGGGCACTTTCTAATTCTATGAGACGTGGCTCTATCGGGTTTTCGCTTGGAGTGTACTCCTCGTGAAGAAGTTCCATTACCGAAGAGCAAGACATAAACGACATGAAGGCAAACAAGCATATGCAGGCCTTGTTTATAATAATGTAACAACAAGGAATCTATAACATGATGAAATGTCCACATTAAGGAAGGCAAGATTTTATCGATAAAAAGCCAATTTGGATTATGGGTGGTCTAGATATTTTTATAGGATTCCAATCGCCCTTACGTCCATACCACACGGGAGCCTTGTTCATTTTAACTACATCCCTTATGAAGCAAAACCATAAAAAAAGTGAGACAAAATGAGACGATTTTCAGCGTTATCACAAAGTATACCGATCCTTACTATATTCAAAAACAGTGATGCTGACATAGGAGCTCGCATAAAATAAGTTTAGTACCAGGGTGATTGCTCGACAGCAACTTCACCGAGAAATCGAAAAGGTTGGGCAAGCACAACTTGTATTGAAAAGTGCCAAATCGCCATCTCATTCGAAGCACAAAACCTACCGAGTAACTTCACACAGGTACAATATTGTAAAGAATAGGAGAAAGCCCACCCCGTGACAATAACTGAAGCAATGCCAATTGCAACACCAATTAGCGAGCCCCATGCCCGAAATGTCATTTACGACCAGTATAATTCCTAGAATTAGACAAAATATGCCACCCACCATGCTGTCACGTAGTCCATCGGCGATCCAGTCAGGAGTTACGACGAATAAGAGAAAACGAGAAACTGCACATTAAGAGATGAACAGGCAGAGCTAGTTAGAAGCTTTCGATGGAGAAGAACAGTGACTCTGACGTTCAAGCTCTCCAATAGGCACAGTTCTTAGAGTGCAGAGAACAGTTTCGAACCTGTGAAGGTTCGAGGAAAGAAGAGGTTTGCTGCGGCGGCAAGAAAAGCAACCCAACAACCAAACTCTCCCCTGCATCATTGTTTGGGTAACATGAGTAAACGAAGCAGAAGGTTGCGAAGAACATCTAGAAAATTGAATCATTTTCCGTACTGACAAAAGGCTATGATCCACAATCTACCTAAGAATTTTGAAGAGCACAGTGGGAAAACTTGTGAATAGATACAATACAAGAGCAGTAGTTTGCACGGATGATTCCATTCAATTCATGATCAACAAGAATCTGCGAAAGAAAGAAGATGAATAAATACTTTTGGCTAAGAACAGTCCAGCGATTATCATACCCCATGCATAAAGCAGAACTCAGATCAGAATTAAGGAAAGAGAATGGCAAACTCAAGGCTCGTACTAATAGGTGATTAGTATGAAAATGAAAGATAATTTGCAGCACTTATGACAAAGTCACTACAAGTCCCAGTCTTCCAATGTGTACATGATACTTTTGAGGCTTTCCTCAACAGTATTACCTCCAAGAATGTCGTATGACCAACCAACATAAATCTTGGCGCTGAATATCTTTATTTCACAGCCATATGATCTGCTTTAACAAGAACATGCAGTCTAAACTATTGTGCCGATTAGTCTATTCAGAAGAATAGTGTCTCCACAGAACAATCAGATAGCATAGCTTCTTGTAAATGAGTTATCTTTCTGTATAAGTTAAAGCTTGGCATCTGAAAGTGAAGTGTTTTCCCTTTTCAATTCAGTGTGGTTTTCAAAAACTTATCAATCTGCACCTCTTTATAAATCTAAACCACATAAAAAGTAGGTCCTTTGACCAAAAATTCAAACTATAATATAGTCGGAACAAGGAAATTGGGCTTTATTTGACAAACAGAGGTTCACTTGATACGCCGACAACCAATAAGAGATTGAAATGATGTGTAATTTTGCCTTAGACTGCTATATTCACAATATTTTCACCTTACTACATCTCTAATCCGAGCTCCTCAGCTCCTTTCTCACACATAATTCCACCACAAGCCAGCACCTCAAGTTAAAACCTAAGCAAAACATCCTTGCATTATCACTTAATCGTTACTTCAAATGCTACACTATAATTCGAGTTCTTGATTGATTACTGTACAGGAAGTGGCTCAAACTGCAAACCGCGGAAGCCACAAATGGGCTGAAAGAGCCGCAAAATTTTCAAAGTTCTGAACCCCGTCAGCCCTTTTCCTGGAACCTCCTCAATTGACCCGCGCGCATGTCGCCAAATCATCAGCACATGATCCGGCAACCAATGTTTCAAGAAAATCAAAGCAAGTAGTGAAGAGACAGCAAACTCACATGGCAGAGATCGTGCCACCCCACTGAAAGGTGGCGAGAGTTCCGCGGCTCGATCCAATCTCGCTATTCATCGGCGTTGAAGCAGCTGCTGCTGCAGCCGCATCAGCCATTTCGGCCACTGATAATTACAAGTTAAAGCGATCCTTCAAGTCTGAGTCCGGCAAAAAACAGTGAACTTCTTTCTTTTTATCTTTACTCCGCTTCACGAGGACAAGAGCTTCGAAGAGAAGAATGCGCGGATTGGCTGGTCCTAGAGCAATTCTCGGTACCTAATCTCTGGCACGTGCAGACCCGTACAAGAGATTGTTCCTCGTACCCATTTTATGAGCACTCGACTCAGGGTAGAAGAAAAGCGGACGGTGGAATTCGACAGTTGTAGAGTGGGTGGCCTTTATTTATGATTGGAAAAATGGGCATTAATAGTCTTTGAATTTTGATTAAATATTGGACATGATCATTCAACTTTTGATTTATTTGATTTGATTAATGAATTTTAATTCAATATATAATGTGATCCTTAATTTTTAATTTATTTAATATGATTTATAGACTTTTGGTTCATATTTAATTTGTTGCACATCTATATGAAGATATTCAATATTAACATTCTCATATAATTCAAGAAATAAATTGAAAATATACAAAAAAATTCAATAACTATATTTAACAAATTAAAATACAATGCACATTTGGAGAAAGTTCAATGATCATTTGTGTTATTCTCCCATTGTGACTCAAATAATTACGTAGTACAAATCACATTGATTTGTAACAACATCTAAAGTGGAAGTTAGGTTAGATATGGATCATTTTTATCTTAATTAGGTTTAGGTTACATATTATCCAAATCCAAGTCATGATAAGGTCCCAATTCTTATTAATTTGAGGTTTTTAGTTTGGATAGTTTAATATAAAACTACTTTGGTTTTTTGGAATATGGATCATTTCGATCTTGATTAGGTTTAGGTTACTTATGATCTATGTCCAAGTCATGATAAGGTCTCAATTGTTACTAATTTTAGGTTTTAGGTTTTAGTTTGGATAGTTGAGATTAAAACAACTTTGGTTTCTTGGGATAATAGCACAAGTGTCCATGAACTTTGATCCAATGTGTGATGGCGTTCCTGCACTTTTATTTGTGCAATGCGGTCCTTGAATTTTGGTACAATATAATGTCATTTCTAGATTTTTAATTTATTCAATGTAATTCTTGAACTATTATTAAATATTCTATGTAATCCCTAGAGTATGTGAAAATATTTAAAAGCACAAAATATTGTTCTTGAACCACATTAAATAAATAAAAAGTTCATGGATTATTTGTGTCAAGTTCCCTTAATTTTTTTCTTTTGAGTTGGTTATTCGTAAGTTCGAAATTCACTCATTAGGTTAATTTTTAAAAAATTTATTTAAAAAATGCCATTAGGATACTAGTTAAATAAGCCCTTAAGCAAATATTACAATTTTGAACGCAACTAATCATGATGAACAAAATCAACATATTAAAAATCAAGCATTTTTTTCCGTCAAACATAATTAATAAGTGCCAGGGGACACTCAGACCCTTTTTAAAATTAAGTTTCTTTCATTCCATACCTTATAGCTCTGCCCAATTTGGCTTTATTTGGTCAAAACTATGCGTGATATTCATTACTTAGCAAAGTACGGTGAAATTACATTAAAAGCATTAGAACATAACATATTTAAGAGAGTAGAGGTAGGGTGGGTGACCCAATTCTTTGGTAAAATGTTTAACCTTTGTGATTTTGCTAACCAATCTGCAATCTTGTTCCAGTCCCGGTTGCAATGGGCTACGGAGAGGCCCGAAAATTTAGTGTTCAACTCATTAGCCCAATCCAACAGGGATTGTACTTCCTAATTTGGCTGAACAAAAGAGTTTACGCTGTGCACAAGTACACTACAGTCAGATTCAAGCTTCAAAATCCCTTTCGATCTGGGGAGAAGAAATATTAGGGTTTCAACCAACGCCAGAGCTTCTACTTGTCGCTACAATTTCTTTGGAGAACCCATCGATCATCCTCTCGGACGCATCTTGGACAACGCAAGCTATAATTGCACGCTTCCTTCCTTTGTTCATCTCATCTCGGAATCATTCCTCTGAATCTCCATCCACCAAAGTTGCTGCTTGAAAGTCTAAGATGTTACGTCTATACTCGGCTCAGTTAGGGTTAGATTTGCGAAGTTTCGAGCAAATGAGGCCTCCTTTAAAAATCCTACTCTGTTCGTGTCCCTTCTCGACTCTATATCTCCTCTGTTTGTGCCCCTGTTAGGCTTGGCTCAGGTCAAGGCAACAGACGCTTGAACGAGAGAGATGACCATCGGAGTACCTCCTTCGTTCGTCTCTGTTACTGGTGCAGCTCCTTTTCTTTTGTCTTCCCAGTTCATCTCGATTTGTGGTGGGATTTCAGAGTTGCAAGATCTTTAGCAAACAAGGCCTCCTCAAAAGATCCTACTGTGTTCTTCTTAATCCTCGACGGTGGTTCTCCACTATTCTTTCTCCTTTCAGGCTTGGGTCGGGTCAAAACAGCAGGGGCTCGAGTGAAGGAGGTGACCACCAGAGTTCATCCACCGTGAGCCTCTGATACAATTTTAGCTCCTCTTCTTACATCATCCTTGGTTATCTCATTTTGTAGTGGGATTTCAATGTAATCTCCTTCCAGCAAAGCATCTACTCGATATTCGCCACTGTTCACATTTGTATTCTGCTCGGTTATAGATAGATCTTCAAGAATTCGAGCAAGCGAGGCCTCCCCTGAAGATCTTGCTCTGTTCTTCTCACTCCTTGACACAAGATTTGCTCTGTTCATTCCCCAGTTAAACGTTGGTCAGATTGAAGCAGTAGAGGCTCGATCGAGACAGATGACCACCGGAGATCCTTTGCCATTAGTCTTTACTACAGTTGCAGATCCTCTTCTGTTTTCATCCGTATTCATCTCGGTTCGTGATGGGAGTTTGCAATTTCGATCGACGGGAACAACCGCTTGAAACCCTCCTTTGTTCGCCTCTGTAGTGTGTTCAGCTTGGGATGGGTCTTCAAATTCAGGAAAGAAAGGGGCGTCAATATTAATCTTGAGGACACCAGAACTGGGTTTTTGCCACTTTTTGGTATGTTCTACTATGTTGCTTGCTTTGGTTTTGTTTCCATTCCAAGTCTGAAAGTTGTCGTTATGGGCTATTGTTTTGTCCAACGTTTGCCGCGGATTTAGGGGCATTTTCCTGAAGATTGCGTTGTTTCGATCCTTCCAAATACACCATAGGGTCATTGCTACAAGGTTAAACTGATGCGAGGTTCATGGATCCTCCCTTAAACTTTATTACCCACTCATCAAAATGAGTAAGACCCATTCTTTTGATGCAAATTTGCAGAGGCTGTTGACGCCACAATAGTGATGTCGCAGCAGGGTATGTTCAATTGTCTCGGGTTCCTGTTTGCATAATGGACATATTGGTGCAAGTATGATCTTCCCTCTATATAGATTTTTCAAAGTAGGCAGGACATTACGATAGGCATTCCATAGAAAAATTTTAACTTTGGGTGTTGTTCCTACTTTCCAAATATATTTCCACAAATATGGTTTAGCCTGATAAGAAGATGATGCTCTTCCTATGATATCGCTGGTTGTGAGACTCCCGTTGCTGAAGTATCCACTTTTAACCGTGTATTTCCATAATTTATTGTCAGCCCAAACTAGTTTATCCTCTGTGGTCGATAACCTATAGGGATGGCAAGAATTTTAGTTACCGTTTGTTCATCAAATAGAGTCTCCAATAAGGGTTCATTCCATTTTCCCTCCTCAATATCTAACAAGTTAGTCACTTTGAGTGGCTCATTCCTTGTTGCCATGGCCACCAAGTGGACCTTTCTTAAGCCATTTATCGTTTCTAATGGAGATTTTCTTTCCATTCCCAACCGTCCACATGATTCTAGGAGAGATAGCATTCCTCCCCATTATGAGACTTTGCCAACCCCACGAAGGCCTATACCCTCTTCCAACATTCAAAAAAACCCCTCGTGGAAAATATAATCCCTTCATAACTCACCCCAAAGTGTATCTAGCTGCCGAGTTAATTGCCACACATGTTTCCCTAGCATAGCTTTATTAAATGCCTCTAAATCTTTGAATCCGAGGCCTCCTTCCTCCTTTCTAAGCTTTAAACTTTCCCATTTTTGTCCAATACAAACCAGCTTATTTTGTGCTAGTTTTCCACCAAAAATTGGCAATTTTTGTCTTAATAACTTTACAAATTGATAGAAGAATTTTGAAAATGGACATGGCATATTGAGGAATAGCCTAGACCATGGCCTTTATCAATATTTCCTTCCCAGCTTTGGACAATAAGTTCTCTTTCCAACTCTCCAATTTCATATTGACTCTAGCAAGAATCCAAGCAAATGGCTCTTTTTTTTATCCCCCCAATCTGATGGAATTCCAAGATATTTTCCTATTTTTTCAATTACAAGAACTCATAATTCATAAGCCATATTCCTCTTCAAACTTTTTGGACAACCTTTACTAAAATATATCCCGAATTTGTTTAGGTTAATGGCCTGACTAGAAGCAAAGCAGTATTGATGTAGAATAGCCGCTAGATTTTGACATTCTACTATGGTTCCATGTAGGAAAAAATGGAGTCATCCGCGAATAAAAGATGCGACAAAGTAGGATAGTTATGACTCAATTTAATTCCTCGAATAGCACATGTTGAGATTGCTTGCTTTATCAATATAGAGAGTACGTTAGCCACTAGAATGAAGAGATAGAGAGACAACGGATCACCTTGGCAAATTCCTCTAGTTGGTTTGAAATAAGGCATGGGCTTCCCATTAACTTTAATGCTGAAAGATACCGTAGAGACACATTTTCCACAAAAACCCATCTTAATTAGGCACTCTCGGAGAAAGTCCCATTCTATTCTATCATAAGCCTTTTGCATATCTAGCTTTAAAACCGCTTGGAACCTTTTTTTCCTCTCTCATGTTCTTATTCTATGTAACAACTCCTATACAATCAAGATATTGTCTTGAAACTAGCATCCTCCTACAAAGGTGCTCTATTCTACTTCAATTAGGTTGGGGAAAGGTTTCAGCCTATTCGTCAACATCTTGTAGATGATCTTGTAGATAAAATTGCATAAGATTATAGGGCAGAATTATTCTACCTTCTCTGGATTTGGGATTTTTGGAATGAGGGTTATTGATATTCTGTTAAGCTCAAGATTTAAGTATCCCGTGTCAAAAAACTGCTGCACCTCCCTAAAAATCTCTTGATTTAAGTCCTTCCAATGCTATTGAAAGAATAACCCATTTAACCCATCAAGCCCGGGAGCTATAGTAGCTCCTAATTGCTATACTACAGCTATGAGTTCCTCCATTGTGATGGGCTGTGTCAGTTGTTGATTCATATTTGCATCGACCAAGCATGGAAGTTGATATAATATTGGCTGAAAATTTCTGTTCCCCTTCGATTGAAACAGATCTTTAAAGTACTCCCTTATCAGTTCCTTGATAACTTCCTCATCTCTCATCCAATGCCCTTATGAATTTTTTAGCATAACAATTCTATTCTGGATTCTTCTTTGGATAGTAATAGCATGAAAAAATTTAGTGTTGCTATCCCCCCATTTAAGCCAACTAATTTAGCTTTATAAGTTGGATTGTCAGGATTTAGAAAAGAAAAAAAAAAAGGCGGATTTTCAAGAAATTTTTTTGAATTATACTTTCATAAGCTCATTTGATTTAATATGGATTTAAATGACATTGGATTTAGGTTCACTCCGGCTTCAATTTTCCTCGGTTTTAAATCAGGTCAAATTCGGATGCACGAATGATTTGGCTTCTGAATTTGTGGGTCGATTAGATTATAAATCAGTACCTTTCTTCATCAACAAGAGTAAGGTTATCAATTTTCAGACGGATCAAGTATATTTTCTCATAAAGTATGTTCCAAATGATGATTATACTGTTTGGGAAACATTTGCCTGACAATAAACTATGTTTTGCTTTAGCGGTTTTGTGTTGTGTTACAACACTTTTATTTGACTATAAGCCTCTTTCCTTTTACCTTTCACTTTATTTTTTCTTTCCCTTTCTCTCTGGTGCATGCTCTCCCTTTTTCCTTTATATCTCTTCTTTTTTCTTTTTCTTTTTTCTTTTTTTTTTGAAGCCTACTTTTTGACCAAGTGAAAAAAAAAAAGGGCAAAGTATTACATATGTATTACACATCATCTTGATCTGCAGCATTTTAAATGCAAAGTGCATCAGATACGGATCAATTCAGTTTAGATTACTTATTATCTAGATCCAAGTCATGTGTAAGGTCTCGATTGTTACTAACATAAGATTTTAGTTTGGACAATTGACTTATGGGAGATAATCATCTTGAGATGAAGTCAAGTGAATTCAATAGTTCTTATTTTACATTCTTCATTGAGTTACTGAACTTGTAAATAAATTGACTGCCCTCGTTCATATTTGAATTTTAACTTTGTCTAATTTGCTTTTACTAATGCTGGCAACGCAAAATGTTTATATAGAGTAATTGATGTGAAAAAAAGCTTGTGGTCATGTATAATTTGTTATCTCCATCATGACCATATAAACTTTTTTATACGGCAAGCAAATGTTTTGTATTAGTTCTAGTTTTCTTTTTGTTGGGCAGATGATTCATGGTTTTGTGGTCAGTATGGTCAAATTCTCCGTCGGAGGCCTTGGAAAAGATTGATCCTTATTAGTTTTGGGCCTTGAACCCATTAGCAGAATCCATCTGAGTTTGGCCCACCTCAGGAAAATTTAAGTGACCTTCGAAATTTGCAATTTGGAAGCTATAGCCTTCACGCCATGGACAGTCGGGGTTGGCAATGCTAGAAACAATCCATTTGCAGGACACAAGACAATACGAGGTAAAATATGAGTTAATAGAACTAGCAAGACCGGAAGTAAGTTCAATTTCAACTAACAAGTGTTCCCCAACAAGAATCAACATATGGACTTTTTTTTTTTTTACCTTATTGAATTTAGTAAGACCTATTGATCAAGGTATAATTGAATAGTAACTAGTTACTCCTCATTGAGATATCAATCTACTTACATTATCCATCATGCATAAATCATACTAGATTTTATCATTTAATGCTTCACAAGTGAAAATGTGGATTGTTTCTTCAATCCTTCCTTTGTTGTAGTTTACACGCATGACAAATTATACATCAAAAGTCCTATAATCTACAACTCTAGTGGAGTAAGTTATCCACACAAATCAATCACGGGGTGTCGAGTATGATGAAATTTCTCATTAGCTTTACGTGCTCTACATTGCTTAACCCTAGAAAGAACTAATCAAGCTATTCAGTCTACATCAAATTGAGAGTATCCTTCTCAATCTAATTGAATTTGACAGGCATGGACAATGGTCAAGTAAGAAATGAACTTTCCCATTCAATAGATGTTGTAAAAAAAAGTCGATCTATGTGGCAGCATGCAAGTAGTGTTCCATTATAACTATTTTGGTGCACTTCTGTTATGCTCTTTCCCTTGTTAATTTCTCCATTTAAACTGAAGCCACGATGGTTGTTTTCATATATTAGGTATCTGTTTTGATGCTTGCACATATACGTGACCCATCTAAGGGGGCTTATCTTATATATTTTGCTTGGAACTAATCAAATCACACACAATGCTTTTCAACTATATGATTTCATTCATTATCTTGTCATGTTCCAAAACCCTAATAAAGTAAAAGGCTTTATGTCAAATGGTCATATGTACCACTTACAGGACTTTGTTAAGTATCTAGAGTTTATAGACTCTCATGCATATGAAAATTTCCATAGATTTGCATTAGCCAACTTGACCACGGGTAGCTTAGAAAAAAATGTTATTAGCTTGCCATTTGTGGCTAGTGAAGTTATCGTTCAAAGTTAAGGGAAAAAAAGTGGGAAAAGTAAGTAAGATTGTATAAGTGGATGCAACTTGTTATGGATTGTCATGCACCACATTATAAGTTAATGAATGGTGCTCGTTCAATATTTTATTCTTTCATCACAAGAAAACAATTCTAGGTAGGAAAACTTGAATTCATGAAATATCACACTAAGTTTACGAAATAAAAAAGACAGGGGCAAACTCAAATGGATGATCTCAATCATCGTGCCGGGGTTCATGTCATGTAAGTATCTTGGAGGGTTAATATTGAGATATTAAAATCGCCGCAGTCTCAAATAAAATTAGATAAACGGGCTTAATCATCTCATTCAAATCAGGACAAATCAGGCTTCACTTTCAATCATTTTACCAACCCTTTGCTTGTCGGACACCGCGCTTTTTATGCCGCAGCACAATCCGATTCCTTCATTAATTTAATAATACAGGTAGCTGGTGACAGGGCAAGATGAGGCTGATATCACTTTCACTTCGACAGAGAGAAGGCTGTGGCGCGGCGGGCTAGAATGGAAGAGATAAAAGGACAAAAATGTGCGGGCTTTGGACCGAGCAATAATGAAAAGCCCCATCAATTGTCGAGTCACGAAAAAGATA
This sequence comes from Eucalyptus victrix, assembly GCA_016097545.1. Taxonomy (NCBI): domain Eukaryota; kingdom Viridiplantae; phylum Streptophyta; class Magnoliopsida; order Myrtales; family Myrtaceae; genus Eucalyptus; species Eucalyptus victrix. The sequence continues at coordinate 42,681,908 of CM027843.1, read as the reverse complement.
AAGACGAGAGAAACTGGAATTGAAATGATTGTGATGGCCGAGCTTCGTGCATGCATCAGGACATGTGGCTCCCAGCTTTCAGCCAAACACTTGGAACGCGGATAATCGTCGCCGTGCCCATCTAATCCTGATCATCTTCGTGTCCTTATCGACACGCCGAGTCTCTCCACGCCGCCCACCGTTTTCCGCTTTCCCTGCCTCTCCCATTCGCAGATCGCTGAGTTCTTGGCTAAGAACAAAGAAATGAAAGAGAGTTCAAATGTGATGTCCCTTGGCCTGATCAAATAATCAGATTGCTACTAAACAGTTTAGCTAGAATTTAAAACATAGAGTACTCTCGAAATAAATAAGATTCAACGCGCGATCTCGGTGATTATGAATTCCCACGTTGAGCATCACTCTCACTAAATATTCGTTCCAAAAATGTCTTTTTCCTTTGAGAGAATAGATAAAGATCTTTGAGATCAAGGGCTTTCTAATTCTGCACGACTCTATCGTTTTCGCTTGGGGTGCATTCCTCGTGAAGATGTTTCATTACCGAAGTGCAAAGACAAAAACGTCATGAAAGCAAACAAGCATATGCAGGCCTTGTTGACAAAATGTAACAAGAAGGAATCTAAACATGATGAAATGTCTACATTAAGGAAGGCAAAATTTTATCGATAAAAAGAAGAATCGTCCAGGCGCCCACACACATTAATGAAAAATTCGTTAAACATTCATTAAGGAAGGCAAGATTTTCTTGTGACAAACATTCCCTCATTTATGGAATTCCCTTTTTTTGTTAGGTCATGGCTATTTTCTCGTACTTATTTACACCTCGCACACATTAATGACAGCATGGGAATGAAAAAGAGAAGTAATTTTTATTCCCAATGTCCATTTTCCGTTCTTATTCCAAAGGGGTCAGTGACCTTTCACTCCTCATCCCAAGAAATTTAAGATAGCCTTCATTTTTTGAAAAAAAAAAAAAAACCTAAATTCATAAATAAATTACTTATTGAATGAGAATCCTTAAAAATTATAGAATACGATTATCTAGCAATTATTATTGGGATTCTATGACCATATATCACAAATAACCCAGAATTCCGGCCTTTGTTGGCACCATCACCCAGGTCTCCGACACCCAAACCCCAGTCTATCAGGACCAAACCCAGGTCCCAATGCCTTAACCTTGGACTCAAAGATCTAGACCGAAGTTCTAGGTGCCCAGACCTGTGTCCCTAGCAGCTGGAACTAGGACCTCAGTGCATAGACCCGTTCCTCAATCCAGCACCCCGCCCCCATGCCCCAACGGCCGACCCAAGACCTGACTCCCATAATATTAGACCTGAGACCGGACCAAAACAAACGAGGCCTGATGCCATGTGATCCCTCTATAGCACTTTAGTCAATCCTGACAACATGATATAATAACTATTCAATGAAATTTGGTTACATAGAATAAAATTAGATTGAAATATGATTACTTGATGGACTCTTAAACTTATAACACCACTACATCAAAATTATATTTTGAATCAGGGATAAGCCCAAAAGGGGCTAGAAGATTTGGCCCCTCCAATAGTTAAACTTCACCTATCACCTGGTTTCCCCTTTTATTATTTTAGTAATGAAACTGAGTGACTTTTGATTGCAAAAACCATGTGTTCATTTTTTTCTCGACACTTGATTTTAGTTGTGACTTATGACAGAATGCAATCAATACTAACTTGGACAATTGACTTATGGGAGAGATAAAGTCAAGTGTAGGGAAAATAGATTCCCAAAAAGCGATCCAATACTCAATCGAACACCGGAAATGAACGCGGAAAACATGCCTAGAAAACATGTTACATCGATCATAAAGCATATCACATAGTTGAACATACCTTGTTTTTCACAGATTAAGCTCCATTGTCACAGTTTTATGAGAAATTCTTTGAAGCGCTGATTCCGTTCGTCAAGAAGAGTGTACTATTTCTCGGGGGAAAACTCAGAGAACGTAGAAAAACAAAGAGAACGTATTTTCTTCTCTTCAAATTACGCAATTGCTCAAATAGCGTAACTATTCAAATAATCCCCATTTTTCTTTTATCTACAGTAACTGCACTCTTCTATGAACCCTTCACTTACAGGCCGGGTTTTGGCTTAACATGGGCGGACTAGCTTAAGTAAGCCCATCAAACATAAAAACCCATCATCAAGCGAACTTAATAGTTCTTGGTTGACTTTCTTCATTAAGTTACTGAACTTGTGAATAAATTGACTTCTCTCGATCATATTTGGATTTTAACTTTGTCTGATTCGGTTTTAGCAATGCTGGCAATGCAAAACGCTTATAAAGAGTAATTAATGTGCAAAAGCTTGTGGTCATGTATCATTTGTTACCTCCCTCATGATCTCAATAAAGGGGACAAGACCGCATAAATTTTTTATACGACAAGCAAATGTTTTGTACTAGTTCTAATTTCCTTTTGTTGGGCAGATAATCCATGATTTCGTGCTTAATATGGTCAAATCGTCTGTCCTAGGCCTTGGAAAAGATTGATCCTTATTAGTTTGGGGCCTTAAACCCATTACCAGAATCCATCAGAATTTGACCCTCCTTTGAAAAATTAAAGTGACCTTTAAAGTTTGCGATTTGAAAGCGATGGTCTTTATACCATGGACAGTCAGGGTTGGCAATGCTAGACATAATCAATTTACACGACACGAAGATATATGAGATGAAACACGAGTTAATGGAGCTAGCACGACAGGAACTTAGTTCAATTCCAACTAACAAGTGTTTCCCAAAAAGAATCAGCATATGGACTCTCTCTTTTTTTAACTTGTTGAAATTAGTAAGACCTAATGATCAAGGTATAATTGGATAAGAATGAGTTACTTCTCATCGAGATTATTGATCTACTTTCATAGTCCATCATAACATAAATCATATTAGACTTCATTATTTAATGATTCTTGAGTGGAAATGTGGATTGTTTCTTCAACTTGTCTTCTTCTTATAGTTTCAATGCATGATAAATTATACATCAAAAGTCATATTATCTACAACTTTAGTGGAGAGAGTTATCCAACTTCTCCAAAAACACAATATCCACAAAAATCAATCATGGGGTACCATGTATAATGAACTTTCTCATTATCTTTACATGCTCTACATTGTTCAATCCTAGAAAGAACTAATCAAGCTATTCAATCTACATCTAATTGAGATTACCTTCTCTAGTCTAATTGAATTTGACAGGCATGGACAATAGTTAAGTAAGAAATGAACTTTCCCATTCATTAGATGTTGTCAATAAAAGTTAAACTATGTGTCAACAGGGAAGTAATATTCCATTGTAACTATTTTAGTACATTTCTATTATGCTCTTTCCTTAATAGTTTCTCCATTTAAATTGAAGTTGTGTGGTTGTTCTCATATATTAGGCATTCATCTAATGCTTGCACATATACGTGAATCATTTGAGGGGCTAATCTTATATATTAAGTTTAGGACTAATCAAATCACATGTAATGCTTTTGAACAACATGATTTCATTCATCATCTTGTTGTGTTCTGAAACCTAATAAAGTAAAAGGGTTCATGTAAAATGGTCATGCGTAACACAAACAAGACTTCATAAGGTATATAGGCGTCTCTCATCCATCCAAAAATGTCTGTAGATTTGCATTAGCCAACTTGACTACGCCTAACTTAGAAAAAATATTATTAGCTCACTGTCCGTGGCTAGTGAAGTGATTGTTCAAAGTTTAGGGAAAATGTGGTAAGCTGGTATAAGTCGATGCAAATTAATATGGGTTGTGTCATGCACTGCATTATAAGCTAATGAATGATGAATTGTAAATGGTGCTTATTCAATATCATTTTCTTTCGTCACAAGGAACCGCTTTCTAGGGAGGTGAAATTTGAATTCATGAAATATTCTGCTAATTTTATGAACTAGATAAGATGCAAGTCAAATCCAAATGGATCATCTCGATATCGTGTAAAAGTTTAGTAAACGGGCTTAATCATCCCATTCAAATCAGGACAAACCAGGCCTCACCATCAATCATCTTGCCAACCCCACTCTTGTCAGGTACCGTTCTTTTTATACCGCAGCATGATCCGGTTCCCTCATTAATTTAGTAGTACAAGTCGCTGGTGACTTGTCGATTAAAATAAGGGCGAAGAGGCCGCTATCGCTATCACTTTCACTTTGACAGAGAGGGACGTCGAGTCATCTAAAAGATAAAGACGAGAGAGACTGGAATTGAAATGATTGAAGGGGCCGAGCTTCATGCGTCCGGACATGTGGCTCCCTGTTTTCTCCAACCACTTGCAACGCCGAGAATCGTCGCCGTGCACCGTCTAATCCTGATCATCTTCGCGTCCTTATCCGACCCGCCGAGTCTCTCTCCACGCCACCCACCGTTTTCCGCTTTCCATCCCTTTCCCATTCGTTGATTGTTGAATTCTTGGCTAAGAACAGCTAAATGAAAGAGAGTTGAAATGTTACGTCTCTCGTCTCTTGGCCTATTCAAAAGAACAGGTGATTATGTATTCCCAAATCGAGCATTATCTTCAGTAACGATTCATTCCGAAAAGGTCTTTTTCCTTTGAGAGAGTAAATAAGGACGTTCGAGATCGTGGGTTTCTTATTCTATGCGACATGGCTCCATCGGGTTCGCCTGGAGTGTATTCCTCATGAAGAAGTTCCTTTACTAAAACGCAAAGACATAAACGTCGTGTAAAGCAAACAAGCATATGCAGGCCTTGTTGATAATAATGTAACAAACAAGAAATCTTTATCACGTCAAATGAGCACATCATCTTTTTCTTTACAGAGGTCGCCGTCAAATAAGCACATTAGTCCAACCCACCATTCTCTTTTATTTAATTTTAATTACGTTAACGAAAATTGTTAAAGAGTGTAAGAATGACTCAATAAATATTACGGAAAAATTACCAAAAAATATCATAAACCTATCGTATGTATGCTAATTCAATTTTCAATTTTTAATTTTCAATTTGAATAAATTAGTCATAAACATTTTGTCAACTTTCAATATAATCATTCTTGTAAATGTCGGCCAAAAATTGTTGATGTACATGTGGACGTCAGCCGTCTTACATGGCACAACCAGAGATAGAAATGGAGAAGCAAAAAGAAAACAAAAAGAATATAGAAATTGTAGAAATTGTATACTTTGATTTCTCAATTGCATATTACAATCACCGATGATTCCTATATATACCCTTTGAAAGAATCTCTAGAAATAAGTATTGACAATAGAATTGGTAACCACTAATAGAGATAACATTTGAATCAATTGAGGATTGCTTATCATGTGGATATTTTGATTGTGCTTTGATTCTAGTGCTAGCTAAAGATAACGTTATCAATCTTAAATTGCTTGTCATATGGATATTCTAAATTTGTTCTGATTTTGGTGTGAGCTGGATATAACGTTTGATTTCTGTGTGAACTGGAATAGCTAGCAGTGAACTAGGTCAACATCCCCCCACAAGCTAACGGGGCAGAACAAGCTTCTAGCTTGGATTGTAAGAGACGAAACCGAGTAGATGACAAGCATTTGGTAAAAATGTTTGCATGCTGATCAGCGGAAGAGAAAAATTGAACATAGAGTTGTTCGCGAGTGAGATGCTCACGAATAAAGTGATAATCAATCTCCACATGTTTTACAAGCATGAAAAACTACATTCGTTCTAAGATAAATAGCGAAAAAGGTTGTCACACCAGAGCATGGGTGGATGAGGTGGTAGAGCATGAAATTCACGAAGAAGATACTCAATCCACATATCTTCAGTAGTTTGTCAGCAACGCATTTGTAGTCAACCTCTATACTAAAGCGTGCCACAGTTCGTTGTTTGCATGAACACCAAGAGATAAAATTTCGGCCAAGAAGAACACAACTTCCCCCAATAAAGTGACGATCATCACAATCACCTGCCCAAACAGCATCAAAAAATGCATGACAAGCCAGAGAAGAAGTGCAAGTGAAGATAAGTCCAAGACGAGCAATATTAGCTAGACACTGAATGATGCGTTTCACAGCTTGCTGATGCGCGGTGGTAGGAGCATGAAGGAACTAATAAGCAATTTTCACTAAGTATGCAATGTTAGGCTAGGTTAGAATTAAATATTGGAGGGCACACACAATACTGCGATAGAGGTGAGGATCATGCAGCCTTTATGAATGGACTACGGTTCATTGGTGGTGCATGGGGTGGAAACAACACGAACATCAAACATCTTGGCACAATCCAAAATATGATGAATAACTTGGCTTGATGTAGATGAAGTCCATTAGATGTAGATTGTACCTCAATACCCAAATAATAGTGAATAGGCTTGAGATCCTTGATGACAAATTCACCATGTGGGGTAAGTACACTATTAGTGCCAAAACTTGTGTACAACACTCACTTTGGTGCCAAAACTTTATTTTGCATCACTTAAGTGCCAAATTGAAGGAAAAACAATCACTTTAGTGCCACCAGTGAAAGATTCCGGCCAAAATAATTACATGGCTTTTCTATTTAAAAAAAAAATTGACATGGCTTTTAAATGACATCGTTTTGCCATCCTAAGTGGATGGCCTCACAAAAACAATGCCGCTCAACTCATTTGGGGATTTATTTATTTATTTATTTGAGGATTGAAATTAGGGTTTTTTTGTCTGATCCTCGCCTGATGCTGACCTAGCTTGCTCTGCCACTGTCATTCGGCCGTTGTCGCTCAACCGCCATCGCTTAGCCACCGTCGCTCAGCCTCCGTCATAATTGCTCGATTAGGCGAGCAAAGAGAGGCTGAGATTATTGCTTGGGCAAGAAGCAATGGGAAGAATAGGAGGCGAGGGCAAAGGAAGAGGAGGAAGAATGGGGGTCAAAGGTGGAGAAAGCGAAGACAAGGAGGGTGAGGGAAATAAGGAGGGTGCAGATAAAGATGGCAGATTGGGCTCTGCTTGGGGAGCGGTTGAAGTGGGTCCTTCTGAAGGATGAAGGATAAGGAGAAGGAGAGGAGGAGGAGGACAAGTGTGTAACAACCCGTACCTCATTGTGTAATATTGTCCGTTTTGGACACTAAGTCTTCACAGCTTTAAATGCGTCATCTGGGGTAGAGGTGTAAACCCGGCGAACCTCATCCCAGCCCAATATTTTCCTCTTTGGAGGCTCAACCACCACCATCCTCCCTCATGGGTTTGTTTTTAGCGCAACGGAAGCGTACATGAAACACGTCACATAGATTAAAGAGACTTAAGCCTTATAAACTAGCCACATGACTCTCCCCCTAAGCGATGTGGGACAGGAGACGCACCCCCGTGCTTGGGCCATCACATTCTCCCCCCCTTGAGAGCACAACGTCCTTGCTATGGTCCCACATGCGGTCGGGAGTCGGCTTTGATACCATTTGTAATGGCCCCATTATGTAATATTGTCAACTTTGGATACTGAGTCCTCACGGTTTTAAAACACTTCGTCTGAGGTAGAGGCATGAACCCGGCCACCCTCATCCTATCCCAATATTGTCTGCTTTGGAGGCTCGGCCACCACCATCCTCCCTCACGGGTTTGTTTTCAACGTAGCGGAAGTGTACGTGAAATGCATTACACAAATTAGAGGGATCTAAGCCTTATAAACTAGTCCCAAGACTCCCCCTAAGCGATGTGGGACAAGAGACGCACCCTCACGCTTGGGCCGTCACAAGAGCTTGGACTTGTCAACAATGTCGGACGAACCAGAGGCGGAGTTGTGTTGGTGCTAGTGCTGGTGCACTGCTCGTGTCCCTGCTGGCTGCTGTTGGTGTCACTCTTTGGGGAAGAAGATGACGAGAAGCCCATGCCATGCCTTCTCTCTCTCTCTCTCTCAATTTGGGGATTTAGGGTTTTGAATTGGGGGAAAGACACTAAATGATGTCATTTTGTTGTTTAAATGCTAACTGTACTCTCCAGCAAGCCACATCAGCTTCAAAAATTCATAAAAAAAGTGCAACGTTGGATTTCCGGTCAATCAGATCGGCATTGGCATAAAAATGATCATTTTTCAAACTTTTTGGCACTTAAGTGATTCAAAATAAAGTTTTGGCACCAAAGTGAGCAATGTACACAAGTTTTGGCATTAATAGTGTACTTACCCCTCACCATGTAGAGCATGTAAAAGAGCTAGCAATGGAGCATTGGGAGAGTTGGTGAGGATTATGCCATCCACATAAACTAATAAGAAGATGTTGCAGGGGTAGAATGATGAATGAATAAGGATAGGTCAGCATTCAAGACAAAAAAACCAATTTTGGTGAGGTAGGAGCTAGGGCGCTAATACCGAGCAAGAGGAGCTTGCTTTAAACCATAAAGAGAACGATAGAGACGAAAAACATGATGAGGTTATTTAGGGTCAACAAAGCTCTAAGGTTGAACCATGTACACCTCTTCAGTTTAATATCCATGGAGAAAGGCATTAGAGACATCAAGTTGTTGTATAGACCATCCTTGGGAGTAAGCAAGTGCAAGAATAATATGAACGGTGATTGGTTTCACCACTATACTAAATGCCTCGCTAAAGTCAATGTCAACCTACTAATGAAATCCTGTAGCAGCAAGTTGGGTTTTATAGTGTTTTAGTGTACCGTCGGAGCGAATTTTGACCTTGAGCACCTATTTAGAACCAATAGGGTGAGCATGAGAAGGTAGTGGAACTAGTTCCTAAGGGTTATTTTGGATAAGTGCAATGTACTCAACAATGGCAGCCTCCCATTTCAAATCTTGTGATGCTTGAGAAAAGTAAGTAGTCTCAATGTGTGAATAAACAATTGTTGTAAGAACAAAAATGCCATTTTGATTAAGCATTCCAAGAGAGATGGTGTGATCATGAAGATGAGTAACCATATGGTGAGTAATACATGTGAAGATGTTGCCGATGATGGTGGAGATGGCGAGTTAGGGACTTGAGCTACATATGTTGAGGATGATGTCAAGGATAGTAGAACTGGTGAAGCAGAATCCAATGATTGTAAGGGCTCAATGGGACTGATCGGAGATGGTAGTAGTGGTAATTGGATTGGCAATACAACAGATGGTGACGGTAGAGACACATATGTAGTCTCTTGAAACAAGAACATGGTCTCATCAAAGATAGCATCGGTAAGGATGTGAGTACATTGGTTAATCAAGTGAACTGAGGTATTAAAGGCAAATTCCCAGAGATGATGACAAGGAACAGTAACTTGGGTCATGAGAGTAAGGCCAGTTTCCACTACATATCGGTATTTGCGTTTAGTAGTCCCATTTTAAGAAGGAGAGCACAAAAACAAGATACACTGATGAATACCATGACTAAGAACGTGAGAGTACATGGCGGAGGATAAGAACTTGAATGTTCCATCACAATGAATTATCTTAAGTCTACACTAAAGTTGAGTCTCCACAAGAACATGAAAAGACTTTAAAATGTTGAAAAATTGATCTCGATATGTGAAAGGATAAAGCCAAGTGAATTGAGAAAAGTCATCAATAAAAGATATGTTATATTTATAATAAAAAAGAGAAGCTACTAAGGATGGACCCCAAACATCAAAATGAACAAGTTGAAGAGGGGAAGTAGCCCTCAAATGGGTATGGCAATGGCTTTTACTAAAAGTGAATGCCATACATATGGGAGAGGGAAAACATGAAAAGCAAGTTTTTGTTGAATTTAACAGATGAATTACAATATACGAGGAGGCATGTCCTAAATGGCAATGCTAGGTAGTGAGTGAGCTGGTGCGGGAAGACACAAAATCAGATGAAAGAGGTTGCCAAGTTGGAGGGCGAGATATTATAGAGGTTGGAATCAAGGTTGCCTAAAGAAGGATCTGATAGTACATAAGCACACTACAAGAAAATATGTAGAATAAAATAAGAAAACATAGTTATTATTGAAAGAAAATTGAGCAATAGAAAATAACTTTTTGATGAAATTAAGAACAACTAAAACATTCTTAAGAATAAAGATAGGAGATGTGGAAGATATGAAAGTACTAGTGTGAGTGATGGGAAGATAGATGCTATCACGCACAATGAGTTGTTGCGAGCTTGTATAAGGAGTGACATTGGGAAGACTAATGGTATTATTAGTGACATGATGGATAGCACTAGAGTTAGGGAACCGGTTGGAAGTAGCATGGGTAAAGGGAGGTTGAGGTGGAGGAACTGAGGGTTATTGAGCTATAGGTGGTGGTAAAGAGTTGTGATGCCTATGGAGGTGAAGAAAGGGCATGACATTGAGATGGGTAAATAGGAGTAGAATAATAGATCTGTGAACTATGCACAACATAATGAGCTTGACGAGGAGGTGTGGTCACAAATTGAGAATTATATTGTTTATGGCAAGTTGTAGAATAATGACCCCAATGACAACAAATTTGACAAAAGGAAGCTCCTCGTCGATAACCATTGCGACCCAGTGACTGGTAAGCGATCGGCGATGGTGGGGTGGGTAGAAGACCAGCAAATGGCAAGTTGTGTGCTGGTCGGTGCACTTGTGAGCTTGAAAATTGCTTATTCGGATTTGAAGGTGCAAAAGTTGGTGAGCCATGGATAGCAAATGCAATTGGAGGTGGTTGACCAATGTTTAAAGCCAAAAGCTTTAAACGGCTCTCATGAGATAGCAACAAAAATGTAGCTCATTTCTAGAGAAGATCAAGGACTGGATATGAGTTGAAATTGCCAAGAGGGTAGTGACCAAAGTGGAGTATTCTGAACCCAAACCCTGAAAGAAGTGGGTCCGGTATACTCTAGCAGAAATAGTTTCCCCATTAGCTAAAAACTGATTGACACTCTAGGTAGCCTCCCGTATATATTCAGTCACACTCCTATTACTTTTTATCATGAGCATTAAACTGAGAAGCATATGCATCAACTAGGTAGAACCAAACTGAGGCAAAAGTATTATGGTCAGTGAGTTATGCTACTATGGGACTTGTCACTGTATTTAGGATCCAGTTAAGTGAGTTATGCTACTATGAGACTTGTCATTGTATTTAGGATCTAGCTAAGGGCTATTTGATCTCAAATGCACCGAGCTTTGTAGGTGGGGTTGGGAGTGAGTATGGTTTGGCCAATATTTTTGTTGGTCTGGTTGAGAAAAGTAGATAGGTGGCTATCACAAAATTTAGCTCAGAGGCTTGAAGATATGATAAAATCCATGTGCGTCACTTAATTTGTTTTGTTTAGGCATTCTCCAAAGGATGGAGAAGAGAGTAGACTAGAAATTGCAGCTTGTGGGTGGTAGTTGTAGTGGAAGGCTAGGGTTGTTGAACAATAGTTTGTTCAAGAGAGGAGAAATTTGAGTCACTTAGAGATCGATGGGCTTTCGCCTTTTTCTGCTCTAATACTAAGAAATGGAGTTGCATAAAGAAATATAGAAAATGTAAGAATTGTACATTTTTATTTTTGAATCACATTACAATCAATGATCACACACACACAACACAACACACAACACACACACACACAAAAACACACGCACACACAACACACACACAACAACGCACAAAACACACACACACACACACACACACACACACACAAAAACACACACACACACACACACACACACACACACACACACACACACACACACACACACACACACACACACACAAAGTAACTATCGGTGGAGATAACAAATGAATCATTTAGGGATTGCTTATCATGCCGATATTTTGATTGTGCTTTGATTCTGGCACGAGCTGAAGATAACATTATTGATCTCAAATTGATTATCATGGGAATATTCTTATTGTGCTCTGATTTTGGTGCAAGCTAGAGATAAATTTTGATTCTAGTGTGAGTTGGAACAGCTAGCAGTGGACTCAATTGGCATTAATGTGGACAACTTTTGCAATTTTTTTTTAATTTTTTAATTTTAATTTTCTTTTTTATTGTCCCCTAGAGTGAAGGCAGCCCTCACCAGCCATTATTGAAAAAAAAAAACTAGTAAAAATAATAAGAAAATAAAAAAAAAAATTTAGAAAAAGTTTCAAAATTTGAAAAAAAATTATATACGTTAGCGCTATCAATGCCACCCAAGATTGCAGGTGTCCATGTCAACAATTTGCAACCTAAATCGGTCGAAATGATTGTATTGGCAAATTGTAGAAAATGTTTATAACTAAATTGACTAAATTAAAATATTTATGATTGAATTTATATCCATACAATAAATTTAGAATTTTTCAATTAATTTTTCTTACATATCATTCTTATTTGCTTCTTCAAGTCTCAATTTTTAGACTTATTAAATAGGTAAATTGAGTTGGATTTGGGTGGGTAGACAATGCATTCCACTTATATTGATCATCGAACCCATACTAATCCATTTTTATGTAGTAAGATTTTAACAATTAATACCCAACTCAACTCATACTCAGTTCATACGCAAATTCTTCTTCTTCTTTTTGAATTTTATGGCAAGAATGAGTGGGATAAGAGAAAATTGTGAAGCATTTCTATTTTTGAGTGCTATCGTGCAATCACTAACTTCACCAAACTTTCTTCCCTGTTTTGGGAGCACATAAACAATAAGAAATAATATATTTTGGATTCTTTTGGCAAAATTTTAGCTAGAAATACTAATGTTAGGTTTGTGTCGGATGTTATTCATGTATAATCAATGATTTTATTGGAGGGAAATGCAAATATATCACAATCATTGAAACCATACCAATCCATTTTAATGTAGTAAAATTTTAACAACTCACACCCGACTCAACCCACACTCAACTCATACCTAAATTCTTCTTCTTTTTGAATTTTATGGTGAGAATGAGTGATATAAGAGAAAATTATCAAGCATTTCTATTTTTGGGTGCTGTCAAGCAATCACTAACTCCACCGAACTTTCTTTCCTGTTTTTGGGTACATAAACAATAAGAAACAATATATTTTGGATTTTTTTGGCAAAATATTAGCCGGAAATAATAACGTTAGGTTTGTGTCGGATGTTATCCTTGTATAATCAATGATTTTATTGAAGGGAAATGCGAATATATCACAAGGGGTGATGCCTCGGCATGTTTCAATTCCAAATAAATATGATAACTTAATGAATACGATTGAGGCTAACGAACTAATTATAGAGTTAATAGATTTTCCTTTTGATGAACACGGGTCCCAGGTGGGTATCGTCCATATCGGTTTAAACTCATTTCTAATTGAGCTTTGCTACTCTAAACCCATAATAATCCATTGTTTGATTTTTCGTTAACCCATATATGATACAGCCCACTTAATATGAGTTAGAAGATGGGTCTTTGGCGTTTTGGCACCTCTACCAGTGAATAGCACCAGATAATGGAATTGCATTCCACTTGTCAACGATACTTCTGATTCTCCCAGACTCTAATTGCAGTTCTTGGTTACTTGGTGCACGATTGTAATTAGCCAGCTAGTCAAAGGGGCACCAGCGTTGCCATGGCCCCCTCCCCACCTAAAGTTGAGTTCCCCAAGACAGGAATCAATTCCACACCATCGGTCCCTTAGCCGAAAGAATAGAAATACCATTGTCAGTGGATCAATCTTAGGGTGCATGACCGCGTTCCCATCCAAGTATTGTGTTATGAAGAGTTGCCGACGTTCTTCATTAACCTTTCAACTTTTGTTCTCTTCCTTCATTGACCATCAAACTAGTTCCAATGGGATCTTCTTTTAGTGCGCAGAATGAGCGAAGAGGATTAGAGGTGGGCCTTGCATGTGGGGAAGGGATTTCCAAAATAGCTGAAACTAGCCGATTGTGTTGAATCACGTGTCTATTCAGGAAAAAGTAAAAAAACGCTGTCTTCAAGATAACATTATTGATGCGCCTTGTCCCTTGGTGTTCTTTTCTCCACTTTTTTTTGTGTCTCATCCATTCTCTTTGAATTTCCCAACACGAGTTTTAAGATAGACAGAGTATTTGGCGTACCTTGAAACCTTCCATGTATACATACTAGCTCCAAAATTTCAAAACCCCTACTTTTTTCTCATTGGTGTGCCTTGAGGACTTGTTGATTTCAGGGTACCTAGAATGTACTGTACTGTTTCTTCTTCCGAAAGATGGCCACATTTATATTGATTACAAAAAAAAAAAAACAGTATAAAAAAGGAAAAATGTCACAAATGATCCTTGAACTTTCATCTAATGTTCAATTTCATCATTGAGCTTTTGATTTGCTCAATTTGATCCTTGAACTTCCATCTAATGTTCAATTTCATCAATGAGCTTTCAATTTGCTCAATTTGATCCCTAAACTTTCATCTAATGCTCCATCTAGTCCCTAACTATTTGAAAATTGACCAATTTCTTTTATTTTTTTAATACCAAACTGTTTTTTTATAAATAAAAAATACCAAATTTGGGGTTTTTTTTGTCGAAAAAATACCACATTTATGCAAAGTAATAAAGGTCAATATTTCTTTCCTTTCTTCATATTAAAAAAATGGAAAAAGGGACAGCAATAATAAACAAATGTGAATCTTGCATTTTGATTTCTTTTTTGTATATGCAAATTACTTGAATAATGTATAAAAGCCCATCAATTGATTTTTTTTATGGACTTCATCGAAAAGGGAAATTTTGATTGATGGGCTTTTGTACATTATTCAAGTAATTTGCATATATAAAAAAGAAATCAAAATGCAAGATTCACATTTTTTTATTATTACTGTCCCTTTTTCTATTTTTTTTAATATGGAGGAAGGAAAGAAATATTGACCTTTATTAATTTGCATAAATGTGGTATTTTTCGACCAAAAAAAAAAACCTAGTTTGGTATTTTTTAAAAAAAAAACAGTTTGGTATTAAAAAAATGGAAATTTGTCAATTTTCAAATAGTTAGGGACTAGATGGAACATTAGATGAAAGTTCAGGGACCAAATTGAGCAAATCGAAAGCTTATGGATGAAATTGAATATTAAATGAAAGTTTAGGACCAAATTGAGTAAATTGAAAGCTCATGGATGAAATTGAACATTAGATGAAAGTTTGGGGACCATTTGTGACATTTTTCCTATTAAAAAAAAAAAGAAAAAGAAGAAGAAGAAGTGGATTACATAGTAGAGTAGATGCTTATGTCAATTTTTTAACGCACAGCCCTTCCCACTTAGGGGTAAAAAAGACAGATTCTCCCCATAATTATGAGATAGGTCAAGAGCTTTTCTTATATTATTAGATAAATTATTTTTTAACGCATTCAAATGTTTCTAGACATCCAAGACGAGCAAATAACTGAGCGTGAACCTGTCTCGATTTCGAGGGCGGGTTCAAGGATGTCAGAATATTTTCTTAAAGAAACAGAACACGGTGTGACACTTGTCGAGTTCATCCATGAACTTAGCCCATTTCGTGGGATGATTCGAAGATCGAGAGCCCTACCATCGATCTGAGAGGTCAAGACAAGGTGTACGAGGTATACGTTACATGGTTTTGGCGGATGTATGGCGTCGCCCCATCCTGTCAGCTCGCCCAAAACCGGTCTCTAAGTTATTCCTTTTTCTTCTGTTTTTCATTTTTAATTTTGCTGTTCTTTAAAGTCATCCATCTATAATATCACCTTTGAATCCAAGAATTGGGACCCTCTCAACCTGTTAGATTCAATATCCTTTCGAGATCATGATATGTGACAGCTATTTATTTATTGACATGTTGACACCAAATCGGTGTGTTCCCTTGGAATTCAGAAAATGGATACCTCATATTCTTTGAAATCTAGCGAGAAAAATGTCTGATTACATAACAACAAAAATTAATAGAAAAAATCAAGAACAAGAATTTGTCTATCGAGAGTCGCATCTTGTCATCACCCTTCATAATGGGCAATCGGGTATTGAGCCCTAATCTAACTCACATCATCCGCATGGATTCAACTGATGTTCTTGTTGCTAGGCACACATAAGGCGATGATCCTCCTCTTTCCCATATGTCCTCATGTGTCGCAACAAATTGAATGGTTGATATCGCAATTACCAAGTTAGAAACCAATGTTCACATCCATCAGTCGTTTGGATGATTTAGAGGCCGTAACTGGACACAAGATTGGCCCCATCTAATGCAATTAAATGGAGTGTATCTCAAATATTCCAAAAGCTTATTATTCAAAACATTAGAATATACACAGTAAGTTCTAAGTTTGCCATTATATCCACTCAAACATGAAGGATGGTCGAGTAATTACAGCCTCAAGAGCACTTACTTTCTTTACGCATGTAAAAGACCGACTTACTTTGATGTTAGCTGTGTTTTCTCCAACCAACCTTCTAATTGATGAATTACGATTAGAGATATTATTCATACTTATATTTATTTAATTTTACGTGTAAATGATATTCGCAGCTTGCAACCACTATTTAAAATTGTGCTTAGAAGAAGTTTTCTACAATCAAGTTCACAACCATCATTAATCTAGAAAAGAGTGAGAAGGAAGAATTTTGGGAAAGAGACAACATGCTTCGTCGCTTTAGGATCACGTGCCAACTCAAGATCCTGATCAATTACTCAAAACATTTCGAGAAATTAAACTAAGATGATAAATATATATTTCTGTGAAACTTCATTGAAGATTATTGGTCAACATGTTGCAGAAACAAGCGATCAAACAATAAAATAAATATAATAAAAAAAATAAAAATGGACACTAGATTTATGAGATTCGGTCGGGATACATTTATGGGAAAGCAGCAAAGAATTCCTCTATAAAATGAGCAATACAGCGGAGGTTACAATCACACTCGTGTTGCTTAAACATTCTCAATGTTTCTCAATCCCAATTATACCCAATTATTTATATCATGTTTAGCTCTCACAATTCTTCACAAATTAATCTTTCAATCTTAGAAAGGAATACACAAATTTACTCACAAGATTTAGTTTGCTTCAACACTAAAAAGTTTTCAAGGTGTAATTCATGAACAAGTCACCTCTCGATACTCTTCATAGCGAAAACACTTCTTATATATAGACAAGAGCATGATCCAATATAGAAAACCTCTTTTTAAGAAACCTTCTCCAACTAGAAAATCTTCATGTTAAGAAGCCTACTTGAATTATGAAAATTTCTTTTTGACTTTAAACTTGAGACATAATTTAATCCAAAGTTTGAAACATAATTTAATACAGAACTTCATGATTTTAATGATGATAAAGTATACTTGCTCAAGTAATGTCCCATAATACTTCCACATTGTGTGGATGTTGGCATAGTGAACACCACCAGCCCGCCATATAATTATTGAATGTGCAAAGCAAAAATAAATTCAGTCCTTCCATAAGAAGAATTTAGGTTTCTTTTATTTCATGAAAATAAATGATCTAAAAAATGTTTTCTTAAAAATGATCATTTATATTGCTTACAAAATAAATGAACGAAAAATATTTTGATCATCCTCAAAAATGATTATGCATAAATTGTTGAGGATAATTAAAACATTTGTTATTGGCAAATTATTTCAAGCAAAACCAATATCATTTTCCAAATCACTTATGTTTCGTGCATCTAAGAGTCGAGTTATCTTTTGAAATTGACATGGTGATGTATGCATATCCCTCTTTTCTTCTTTTCTTCTTTTCATCTTTAAGATTATTGTTTAAAAATAATTAATGATAGTAAAAATTTCAAATTGATACCCTCATGACACATTTGCTTCAAACTAATATTCATCTCACAAAAAAAAATCAAATCTAGTATCCATGACCCATTTACCTTAAACTAATTTTGACTCACAAAAAAAAAAAAAAAAAAAAAACCCAATCCCCAAATCAGTACCCTTACCCAAATATACCCATTGTTAGCATTCTATCTAATATCTTGTCAACACATACATAGACAATTATGAGATGGAATTGACATGGAAAATAACAAATCCGACGTGAAAAATTAATGTGTGTTGGCTTGCGTATATTTTACCAGGGGGTAGATTTTGGACCAGTTAGAGATTTTTTGCCAAATGAAAATTTGTTTGGGGTAAATGTATTGTGGACTATCAATCTGGGATTTTTTGTATGACAAGAACTAATTTAAAGTAAATATGTCATGAGATGCAAATTTGTAATGGTATTAAATCTTTTAAGAAACATGTGGTGCATGTGTTTCGATGTGGCCTAACACATAATTTTGGATTTTGTCCGGAAGGAAAATTTTGGTCCGACATATCTGACGGGTCTACGGCCAACTTTCATCCAGAAGGTCATAAAAGGTCTTTTCATCAAAGAACGACAACACGCGCATGCACAAAGTATATATATACTATTTCTCTGCAAATAGGGAATGCACATGTTAAACTAGATTAGTGGATGCTTGTCCATTGTCACTTCCAAATTTTGTGGTTGGATGACTTAATCAACGTCTTATGATCATTCAAGTTTTTTTCTTTTTCTTTTTCTTTTTTTTCTTTTTAAATAAAACCATTATTTGGGTTATTTAAATTTTCCATTCGAGAAATTAATTTGTTCAACAGTTTTGATGCATGATATAACAACTTAATTGGGGGTGTGTTGTAGATCCTCGATAATGGATAAGGTTAAGGTTATACCTCTTCTCAAGCTCCTTTGAAAATCGTTTCGCTTGCCAAATTACCCTAGAAAGCTGACAATGCTATATTCCTTATTTTTACATATCAGTGCTTGTACACTTCTACCCCTCAATTGGAGAGCAAATTTTTTATTTCCTCTCCATGAGGAATACTCCCAAATTATACGTCCCAAAGTTCAAACGTAACAATTTAAGCATGGACTAAGATCCAAATGTTCTTATAATCATTTAATCTTTTTTTTTTTTTTTTTTTTCTTTTTGGATAAGATCATTATCTTGGTTATCTAAATTTTCTATTCGAGAAAGTAATTTGTTCAACAATTTCGATGCTTGATATAGCAAGTTTGAGAAACTTCATGAAAATTTCATCTCCATGAATTTACAATTCTTAAACTCCAATTTAAACTTTTTACTGTAAATTTTAACGCATTCAATTGTCGTTTCAAGTTGAATGCGTAATGCAGACATAAGAGAGAGATAGAATTCATGTTATCTCTTTTCTTTTATTTTTAATCAAACGATTTATTTAATTAATCAGAAAAATGCTCCATGATGGAACGTGATAATCATGTAGGCTCAGGAAAATCTTTTAGATAATTTTACATGAAGCACGCAATTCGGGACGAACGGCAACGGCCGATTCGCCCGATTGCTTGAAAGTAACTTTAGCAAACAGGTAAGAGTAGGTTCGGACAGTAAAAAGAGATCAATGATTTGAGCTTAAAATAATCATTCAACATTAGAATATGTCAAAACCGGAGAGCATCGACCGTCGATCGAGTAGGCTCCAACAGTCAAAAAGAAAATACTAATAATCATTTAAACGCGGAAATGATCATTTTCCCCAATACTATGTCGTCATGTTGAGGACATTTTTTTCTTCCAAATCCTAATTCCTATTCCTATATTTCCAGAGCCATCTGGGACCATCAGTGCAATTTGGCTCTTCCTGTTTGGGGGCATCAAGAAGAGGAATATCCTTAGCTTGAGTCCCTAAAATTTTTGGATTCCTTTTCAAGAAAAAAATCAATATCCCACATCACTCGCCTACCAGGTTGATGAGTTATTTTTATATATATGATCTCTCTGTAGAAAATTATTCACATAAACAACTAATTAATCAAGAATAATCGGATCCTTATATGACAGTAAAACATCGAAATTGATAAGCACAATGGAATAAAACGTGTTTTCTATAGCCTATTTCAGTATAACAACTTTCAATAAAACTAATCTACCATTTTATAGGTTAGAGAGAAATCTAATAAACCCTAATTAATGGCGTGTCAACTGGGCCCCTTCCATTACAGGTTTCAGATAAACACAACTCAACTAGGCTCGTTATTAATAGATGCTAAAACCCAATTCAATAAGATCATTATAGGGTTTAGCAAATATTAGAATATCCATTAACCCGATTATTTAAAATATAAAATAAATTAATTAATGTAAGCCCATATATAAGAATTTTCCAACATTCTCTCCATCTACAAATATAAGCTATCGAATTAGACATATTAACTTGATATCCAAGTTCCGTCCCGATTTATCTTGCGTGTCTGGCTTGTGCAAGAGAGAGCCCTAAGGGAATTGTCTTAACCCGCCATTGCAAGACAAAACTCAAACTTAGTTCTTCTACTTGAATTTTGAAAGGGAAAACAGAAAGATTTCCCTACTCACAACTAAGATTAGGTAACAATTATAACTCTGTAAGAACAGGTTAATGCGGCTAAACGTGAAGCATGCATGCCCAACGTTTTATAATACCAGAAATTCCGCGAGTTGTAATTTGTGGGTCGAATTCGCCCAAGGTTTGCATGGTGCCTCTCTCTCTACCCTAAGGGGATCGAGCAAGAGAATATGCGATCTAGGCAATGAAGATCGTACGAGGATATGCATTAGTACGACCCCTCGCATTTCTCTCTCTCTTGCATATCAGCAAGAACCCTAAGGGGATCGAGCAAGAGAATATGCGATATAGGCAATGAAGATTGTTCGAGGATATGTATTAGTACGACCCCTCGCATTTCTCGAACGCAATACCCGTTTTAGAAGGAAAGGAAATAAAAAATAAAATAAGTCAGTTCTAACTAGGGGTAGCTGGTGGTTGGGAACCATGCCGTAACGCGTGCTAACACAGTAATGGGCATTTCATCCACGCTCTTTTACCTCAGGCACGGATGACTACTATACCATCTTACCTGACGGTAGACAAAGCAAACTATGACTTAGAGTTTACTTTTCTACCGAGAGGTCTTCAAATTCTTTATTTATATTTGTCTTTCCGACATAGAGAGGGAATACGGAAGACAGCGCAGGATTACCACCCCAAGGAAGAAAATATTGGGTGGGTTTAACCCTCCACGCTGGCAAAATATACCACCATTCAAAAGTTGACACATGACAAATTTGGGCCCACCTGTCAGCGTCCACTCTCTCTCCTTTACTCTCTCTCCTCCCCTCCGTTTCTGCCCACGACTCTTTCTCCACCTTTTCTCTCTCCACTTCTCTTTTCTTTTTTTCTTGCGTCTGCCATAGCTCGAGCTCGAGTCGACTCATGGCCGCTTCAGGTCAAGGGACGGCGCGCCGCCGCGAGGCATCGGCGTGAAGCCTCCCGCCTCCGCCGGTCCGTGGGTCGGACCCTTTCGGTGTCTCCGCCTTTGGATTGCGAAGAAGAACAGCGTAGCGACGACCAGCGAGCTGGCCACAGTGGCCGCCACTGCCTTGACGATCATCTTGCTTGAGGAAGATCATGAGTCTAGCGGCGGCGCTTGGAGCGAGTCTATTATGGAAGAAGGGAGAGAGCCAAGGGGCGGTGACAGTGGCGGCGGACGACGTGGAGGTGGCCTAGGAGAGGAGGGCATGGACGCGAGAGGGGTCGGCGGGCTGATTCGAGGTGAGGATGCTCTCCACACCGGAGTGGCGGTTGGCGACGCACCAGGATTGGATGAGGCGGCGGAGGGTGTGGTTGGGGATGAGGGTGAAGTCGAGGAGAGGGGCGCGGGTGACGGGGCAGGTAGTGTTGCCGGCGGCGATCCAGGGCTCGATGTTGGACCGGTCATAGGTCTGCCCCGTCGAAACCGTCATCGGGTCCAGCATCAGCTCCAGTGAGATGGGGCACCGGAAGTGGTGCGGGATTTGGACGCCCACCATGTCCAGCGGCTCCAAGCTCAGCCACCACGCATTTTTCTCTCTCTAGGAACGGTGCAAAAAAACTCCCTTTTGTTCGTTACTGCACTCCTTCTCTCTCCGTTCGAGAGGACGCTGGTTTCTTCTTTATTTGGGAGCAAAAGACAAAGAAAGAGGGAAGAGAGAGAAAGAGAGAGGGAGGGAGGGAGAGAGGACAGCTGGTTTTTGTGGGCAGAAACGGAGGGGAGGAGAGAGAATAAAAGGAAGAGAGACGGAGGATTAACGGAGGAAGTTAAGACTGACGGGTGGACCCAAATTTAGCACTGAATGATGGTACATTTCGCTTACGTGGAGGGTTAAGCCCACCCAATATTTTCTCCACCCCAAGGTGACTCATTGGATATGCATTCGTACGACCCCTCGCATTTCTCGAACGCGGTATCCGTTATTTAGAAGGAAAGGAAATAAAAATAAAATAGGTCTGTTTCCGCATTTATATATACAGGGACGAACTACCTTTATTCCCACCCGAGTTTCCACGCACACTGCAACGGGGAGAGAGAGAGAGAGAGAGAGAGAGAGGGAGATGTCGTCCATCGCGTACTGCACGAGGGAGGAGAAGCCATGCGTGAGGTGGGTCGAGAAGTACTTCAAGGACTGCCTGTGCAACGCCAAGGACGAGGCGTCCTTCGCGTTCGGGATGGTAAGCCTGGTGTGCTGGGGCGTCGCCGAGATCCCCCAGATCATCACCAACTTCCGCACCAAGTCCAGCCACGGCGTCTCCCTCGCCTTCCTCCTCACTTGGGTCGCCGGGTCTCTCTCTCTCTCTCTCTCTCTCTCTCTCTCTCTCTCTCAAGACAACCTTTAGGCTTTTGTCGAGTTTGGTTGCTAGTCATGACGGTTCAAAGAATCCACTTCTCTCTTCTGACTAAGCTTCGCAAGCTCACTTCACAGTTCGTTCTGTGTTTTGCCTTGACAATTCGGTCATTCTTAGTGCTTAGATCTTGCAATACCTCGCGCAGATTTTTCTCCTTTTTTAGCTTTCTTGAGAGCCGTACTGAAGCTTTCCATGTGGGATTCCATATGCAGGGACGTGTTCAATCTCGTTGGCTGTCTTCTTGAACCAGCGACGGTGAGTTCCAAGCTGAAAAATTTTCCACAGACCCAGAAACCAAGAGCACAGAAAAAGGAGGGAAAAATCCCAGCGACCATAAGTTTCTTTAACACATAAAATAACAAAAGAGGAAAAATGAAAATAAGGAAAAGGGAAGACAGAGACCGATCGAGTAATCAAGATCCTGTATCCCATTACAGTGCATGGGTGGTCCAAGGCCTAAAAATTGGACGGGTGTTGTCTTGTGATGCGCACAAACCCACATCCCTTGTTTGGTCCATTTCGTGCTTTATCTAGCAGATCACCACAGCACGGCACAGCACGCAGCACGCCGATGCTTCAAGCTTATCCACACCTTTTCACACGGCCACGTACACACTTGCTATATTTTACTGCCCTTATCTTTCTCCCACTTGCATGCCTGGTCATTTTTTATTACAGCTATATCATATGTACTTGAGTTTAATTGGCCTTTTTCCCTCCCTCTTTATGTCTTGTCCTGTTGCAGTTGCCGACTCAGTACTACACAGCCCTGGTAAATTGCAAATCCTCCAGCTTTACAAGTGTTTTTCTTTTCCTGAATCTTTCAGAAAGTTCTGTGGAATTCTGAAACCCCTGCACCTTCCCCTAAGGACCCATGACTCTCGTGACCTGAATTTATTGGCCTAGAGTAAGCCGAACCATGGTCAGCCCATAGTTGTAACGTACTCTAATGTATAGTTACCATGGTTTTCTTTTCCATTTCTCGCAAGAGCAATCGGGAAAAATTGAGACCATCTTCAACTCGTACCAGTTATAGGAACGTGAACTTATATAAATCTCATCCCTCGACCCTAGGATGGAGATATAGGGGATGCACGCGTGCGCTCTGTGGGGAAACCGCACTCGTGGATTGAAGCCATATTTGCATGCTCCCGATGTAATTAGCCCGACTGCACAGCTGGCCTTAGCTCAGATGGTGACGCACAGGAATCCCTCCTCATCTCGCTCACATGCGCCGTGAGCGCGAAAGGATCTGTTTTCCACGAGAGAATATTCAGTAAAAGATTCAGTGGTTCGTGAGTGCCACGTCATCAGCTGACGTGGCACCCACGAATTTACTGATACCCAATTAAAAATTGACACGTGTCATTGAAATCCGGCGAGACGACGGAGAGAGTGGACGCGGAGATTATCTCCAGATCTGGTTTGCTGCAACACCTTCAGATCTGGTTTGCTGCTTCAGATCTTGGCTCGTCCATGGCTGCCGGCGAAGAACTCAACAACTTTGCCGCAGACCGAGAAGCCATCCATGGCCGACCGCTCCTCTACATCTCTAGATCTGGTTTACTGCTCAAAAGCTTCGAGCTCCGGTCTTGGCTCGTCCATGGTTGTCGGCAACGAGCCCAACAGCTTTGCCGCAGACCGAGAAGTCGTCCATGGCCGACCGCTTCTCTGCATCTCCAGATCTGTTTTGCTGCAACGCTCCTCTACATCTCCAGATCTTGTTTGCTGCTCAACAGCTTTGAGCTCGAGTCTTGGCCTGTCCATGGCTGCCGGCGACGAGCTCAACAGCTTTGCCGCAGACCGTGGCGGTTACGGTGGGGCGGTGGTTCAGGGACGGTGGCGGCGGCGGCGACTTGGGCGGTGCAGATGGCGGAGCCCGAGCGGAGCGGAGCGGAGGTCGAAGATGGAGGGGAAAAAAGAAAAAAAAATTAAATTTTGTCAAAATCCACGTTTCAAAATCTAATTGGATATCAGTACATTCGTGAGTGCCACGTCATCACCACTGTTATTGGGTACTCTCGGCTCGTAGTTAGCCCCTTACCCCTATTAGCAGTCCCAAAACTGGCTTCTTTGCATGGCCAAAGATAGCCCACGGATCATACAATTTGGACCCTAGACAAGCCCGCGTCGATCGACCGAATTATCTGAAATGGAGGAGGCCCGACAGAAACAACCTTCCCTTAGAAACCCTCCTCTGGAGAAATTGTCGGTAGATGTTTCAGGACGTATTGTCACGCTTCTCTCCGATGACCTCTCTTACTTTTGCCGTCTGTACTCGAACAGCTTTATACCACGAGCACTGTGGTGTTGGTGCTGCAGAGCCTGTACTATGATCATGTCTACAGTTTGTGGAAGGGCCGACACATCAAGAAGCCCGACCCACAGGTGAACATCCTCCATCTCCTTTCCTTTAGTTTCCTTGCCAAAAATGATTTGGGATAAGAATACAATTGACTCTAAATTTTGATCCAATATTTAATGCGGTCTCTAAATTTTCAATTTATCTAATGTAATCCTTAAATTTTAACCTAACATGTAATATAATTTCCAAAGTTTTAACTTATTCAATATAATTCCTAAAATTTTGATATATTTTTAACTTAGTATCTGAACTAAATGAAATTATTCATATTGTTCTTTCATTAAGTTAAGTTCATGAATAATATTGAACAATTTCATATAATTCAAAAAATAAATAATCACATGGATGCCGTTTGGCTTCCAATTGCTACCTTGGTAATTTTTGGCTTCCTTTTCCTAGCATCCTTCCACTCGACCTAGCTTGTTGCCTCGTTGAGTGTAAGTTTTTTATGCTAGTTTCCGAGTTGTATAGTTTGGTTTAAGTCAATATATTCTTACCTTACCAAAAAAAATAATCATGTACTAATGTCTAGAAATCATATTAAACAAACTAAAAGTACATGGATTACATTACAAATCACATTGAATGAATTAAAAATTCAAGGATCACGCTGCATATCGAGCCAAATTTTAGAAACTATTCGTGTCTAACTTTTTTAAATGATTATTTTACTTGAGTGAAGACACTTGGGCATGGGCAAAAAGTCGTCTGTTTCTTTGGTGGAAGGCAGTTCTTGAATCGCTTGTAAGTTGTGATGACTACCCGCAGGCTGAAGAGAAGGAACCCCTGAAACCAAAAGCCACGCATCAATCAGGAATCCCCATTCCTGGCGCTGCGGCTAATGCAACTCCAGTGAAATCATCTCCGAGAAAAGAATTCTATTACACGTATGGAGTTTAGTTTTCATTGAACTATGTAAGTTAATTCCATCCTGCCCAAAATTGAAAGAGAAGTACACTTGGTGTCTGTCTGTCTCCACAGCTCGGCTCGATCTATGGCCGGGAGTGGGACGCCGCCGTTCCGGACGTACATCAGGGTGGCGAAGAGCGGTCCGTCCACCATGCAGCTCGACAGCGACTCGTCTTCTGATGACGAGGCTGCTGCGGTTCCGTCCACGAAGTCGGTCAGCAAGCCTAAGCCAATCCCACGATCGGTGAGCACTGATTAAAATCACATTAATCTAGTTGGCTTAACTATGGAATGATTGACGACGACCTATAATTTTTCAAATGTGCACACATCAAGATTCCATTTTTTTTTTTTTATCTAATTTTTACTTCGTTATTTCAGGTGGGGTATGGGACATTTCTAGCGTCATCCCTCACTCTACCTCTTCACAACAAATCTTTCACAGAAGCTCATGTTGTACTCTCCACGAGGAAATTGTTACAAGTATGAGTTGATTTCCTTGATTCCTCAACACTAATTTCTGTAAAATATTGCCTTAATTGATGAAATTATCTCTCCTAATCTTTGTTTTTATTTTTTCTTTATTTTTATTATTATTATTATTTTTTGGGTCTGGTGACTTTATATGATGAAGCAGGAAGGTGGAATGGAGCACAGTGTGTTTGGACAATGGCTTGGATGGCTGATGGCCGCCATATACATGGGTGGCAGAATGCCTCAGATATGGTTAAACGTATGCTTGATCATCTCATTTTGAATTAATCAATTTGCCGTATTGACATATTAGGCGTTTTCTTGTTATCATATCTGTATATGATCCGTCTCGCTTTACTGACGATGCTCATTTTTTTTTTTTTTTTTGTCATTGCCCAGATTAAACGAGGGAGTGTCGAGGTGATAACCTTTCGCCCTTTCTCAAAATTCTGCTTCCCTCTAAATGAATTCGACTATGTGAATCCATAACCCTTTCACTTCAATGTTATTTTAGGGCTTGAATCCTCTTATGTTCATCTTTGCGCTGGTCGCTAATGTTACATATGTGGGAAGGTTCTCTCTCTGTGTGTATACATACAAATTACGTATATGTATATATATACACATATACATATACATACATGCTTGTATATGTAGTATGCTAACAGGTTTTATACGGATATTGCAGCATTCTAGTGAGAACCGTTGAGTGGGAGAGTATCAAAGCTAACATGCCGTGGCTGTTGGACGCGATCGTTTGCGTGGCGCTCGACTTATTCGTATCCCTTCCTCTGAGCTTTCTCTATAACATAAATCAGAGCGTATTGCCTCGATTGTAATTGTGAAGCTTTACTACGAATCAATTGCCTCCTTAACCAAAATAAAATCAGATCATCTTGCAGTACATATACTACAGGTACTTCAGGAAAAGCGAGAACAGCGACAAGGAAGGCCTCGGATACTACGAGGATGCCAGCAAGGGCGCAGGATCTTGACCTGCACGTTGCTATGTGGTGTCCGCGCTCGTGCTCGACGTTCTTCGTCGACCACAAAGAGATTTGCAGTTTACTGTTTTCTTTCTAGAATATGTGCCTTATTAGTGTTCATTATCGGCCGTCATCTTTATCTTTCCTCTCCCAGCTATGCAATGGGGAGAGAAATTTCCAAGGATGTAGCGACGAGCCATTTACTTTTTATGCAATCTTAATCTGAGTAATGGAGAGCGCAACTGGGTTTGCTTTCCCTTTCCCAGACAATCGGGAAAATGGCAAACACATCGACATTTTAGGAAAAGTGTCGAAAAAGTTGTAAATCTATAATATTAGTGTCAATTTAGTTTTAAACTTTTTTACTTAGAGTCAATTCAGTGAAGCTTGGCTAGATATTGCTAATATAGATGCCAATCAACTCACGTGACATAGTTAGCACTAACATAAATAACTATTAATAATATTTTAATAATTTATCTAATTTTTATTTATTTATTCCTTTTTTTCTATTTTTTCTTCTTCTTTTTTTTCTTTCCCTTCCTCCAATATCTGGCTAAAATTAGGCAAAAAGACTAAATTGACTCTAGATGAAAATGTTTAAGATTAAATTGGCATCAATACAATCAGTCTTGGACTTTTCTGACACATTTTCCCTCGATATTTCATGCAATGTGGAAAGGATTTACAGTAAAGAAATCAATTAATTAAACCATAAGAGCAATCATTTCATCCTGATATCATAAATATTTCCATCTTAGATCTTATCCTTGTCCACATTTTCCGAGTCTTCTGGGCCGTCAAAATTCTAATGTGGCCCCTTGCCGTTCCTTTTCAAATTTCATTTTCAGTGAAATTGAGACGGAACATAATTTCTCGCTGTTTTAATGGAAAACGTGTTCTGTTCGTGAATGCAAAGGGTTTCAACATCGACCAGAATTATGACATCTCGTTAGGGCTCACATGCACGGGGCGCGAGGAAGATTTGTTTTCCATGAATTGGTCGCTTCTTTGTATGGCCAAGAAAGCCCACGGTTCAAACAATTTGGACCCTAGACAAGCCCGCATCGATCTACCGAAACACCTGACATTGAGGAGGCCCAACACAAACTTTTCCCATTAACCCTCCTTCGGAGAAATCGTCGGTGATGTCCCATGACTCATCGTCACGCTTGTCTCCAATGACGCTGTTACTTTGTTGGCTGTACTAGAACAGCTTTATGCCACGAGCACTGTGGTGCTGCAGCTGCTGCTGTACCATGATCAGGTCTACATGCTGTGGAAGGACCGACACCGGACCCAGAGGTGAAACATTGCCCATCTCCTCCCCTTTAGTTTTCTTGCCAAAAATGATTAGGGATGAGGACACGATGGGTACTATTCTGGCAGTCGGTTATGGAGACTTAGCATTTAAGCCGGCCACAACAATTGTGGAAATTTCACCGATCTCTTTTCATCCTAGGCATGAAAGACATACATGACTACCCAGTGATAGCCAAAAAGTAATCCTTAACATAATGTCTACTTTCACTATCGAAAAGCCCCCAAATTCCCTAGAGCATCGCCTAAATTTCAAAAATATTTGTCTTTTCAATCAGGAGGGAGGGGTGACATTGCAGGGTCTTCCACTATAGAGCATCGCCTATTTATTCTTTTTGAGCTTTTTAAGAACCTGCTCGGGTTCATCCTCCCCTTTAGTTTCCTTGTGAAATATGATTAGGAATGAGGACACAATGGCCTCTAGACTTTGATCTCATGTGTAATGTGATCCATAAACTTTTAATTTGTTTAATGTAATTTTTAAAATTTAGCCTAATATATAATGTAGTCCATGAACTTTTAATTTGTTCATTATAATCCCTGGAATTTCGGTACATATTTAATGTGGTTCTTGAACTACATGAAAATATTCAATGTTGTCCTTTATATTAAATCAAACTTAAGGGCAACATTGAACCTTATTCATATAGTTCAGAGATTAAATGAACATGTATTAAAAGTTAAGAAACCATATTTAACAAACTAAAAGTACATAAACCACATTGCAAATTGAACTACAATCTATGATTATATTGAATAAATTAAAAGTTCATGAAGCACATTACATATTGAGCCAAAATTTAAATACCATTTGTGTCAACTTTTCCAAATGATTATTTTACATCAAGTGTACTTGAATGAAGACACTTGGGTATGAGCAAAAATGTCAGTCGGTTTCTTTGGTAGAAGGTAGTTCTTGAATTACTTGTGATGGTTACTTGCAGGCTTGAGAGAAGGAACCATTGAAACCGAAAGCAACACATCAATCGGGAATCCCCATTCCTAGCGCCTCGGCAAAAGCAACTCCAGTAAAAGCATCTCCGAGAAAAAGAATTCTATTACACGTATGGAGTTTAATTTTCATTCAACCATCTAAGTGAATTTCGTCCTACCCAAAATTGATCTTTGGCCCAGCTCGGCTCGATCTTTGGCCGGGAGCGGGACGCCGCCGTTCCAGATGTACATCAGGGTGGCCAAGAGCGGTCCGTCCACCATGCAACTCGACAGAGATTCGTCTTCCAACGACGAGGCCGCTCAGACTCCGTCCACGAAGTCGGACGGCAAGCCTAAGCCAATCCCATGATCAGTGAGCTTTAATTAAAATCGCATCAATTAGTCACCTTAATTATGTTATCTTTCTAGGATATATTGGTCTATCCAGAATTGAATTTCTATTTAAGGAGTGATTGACGAGGACCCTCCAATTTTTTAAATGTGCACACATCAAGATTCCATTTTTTTTTTTTTTTTATTTCGTTATTTCAGGTGGGGCATGGGACATTTCCAGCATCATCCCTCACTCTACCCCTTCAGCCCCTTCAGAACAAATCTTTCACGGAAGCTCATGCTGTACTCACCACGAGGAAATCGCTACAAGTATGAGTTGATCCCATGATTGCCAAACCCTAATTTCTGTAAAATCTTTCCCTAATTGATGAAATTATCTCTCCTAATCTTTCTGTTCTTCTTTTCTTTCTGGTGACTCGAAGCAGGAAGGTGGAATGGAGCACAGTGCGTTTGGACAATGGCTTGGATGGCTGATGGCCGCCATATAAATGAGTGACAGAATCTCTCCGATACGGTGAAATGTATGCTTAATCTCGTCATTTTAAATTAATTAATCTGCCGTATCAACATGTCATGCGTTTACTTCTTATTGTATATGGATACAATCCATCTCACTTTGCTAACAAAGCTTGTTGTTATTTGTTGTTGCCCGGATTAAACAAGGAGTGTCGATGTGACACCCTTTTGCCCTTTCTTGAAGTCATTCTTCCTTCTTAATGAATTCAACTATGACGAATCCGTAACCTTTTCACTTCAATGTTATTTCAAGGCTCGAATCCTCTTATGTACTTCTTCGCACTGATCGCTAACGTTACTTACGTGGGAAGGTTCTTTCCCTCTCTCTGTCATTACAAATTATGAATATATACACATGTATACGTAGTATGCTAACAGGTATTATACGGATGTTGGACGTGATCGTTTGCTTGGCGCTCGACTTATTCATATCCTTTCTTTGAGCTTTCTCTCTAAACAGAAATCAGAGCATGTTGCGTTGATTGTAATTGTGAAGCTTGATACGAATTAGTTAAACCACAATAAAATCAGATCATATTGCAGCATATATACTACAGGTACTTCAGGAAAAGCAAGAACAGCGACGAGGAAGGCCTCGGATACTACAAGGAAGCCGGCAAAGGCGTGGGATCTTGACCGGCACGTTGCTATGTGGTGCTCGTGCTCGAGGGCCACTGTCGATTACGACTCGGGATTCGTAGTTTTGTATTGTTTTCTTTTGAGGAGATGTGCCTTATTAGTGTTCATAATCTGCCGTCGTCTTTATCTGTCCTCACCTAGTCATGTACACTGGAGAGAAATATTTCCATGGATAAATGCGAGAAGCCCTTTGCTTTTTATGCTATCTTAGTCTGAGTAACGAAGAGCACAGCTGGATTTGCTTTGCCTTTTCTGGATGGTTAACATCATAAATGAACCATGAACTTTATCTAAACACACATTGTGATTCTTAAATTTTTAATTTATTTAATATGATCTTGAATTAAGAAGACTGCATTGAACATTTTCATAAAGTTTAGAGACTACATTGAATATATTAAAAGTTCAAGGACCACATTATATATAATGCCATAATTTATAGACAATTCGTGTCATTTTCACTTCTTGGACAATCAAGAAATCAATTACTTAAAACATGAATGAAATCATTTCATATTATTGTGTCATCCTATCGTTGTCATAAATACTTTTATCTTAGATCTTACTCTCGTCTGCATTTTTCTGGTCATCTAGGCCGGCAAAAGTCTAACTTGGTCCCTTGCCGTTCGCCTTCAAATTTCGTTTTCAATGAAATTAAAGCGGAACACAGTTTCTCTGTTTTCTCATGGAAAACGTTCTGCTTGAATACAAAAGGTTTCAACATCAACGAGAATATGACATTTTGCTTGGTTGTTTTGTTTTAAGACGGAAATCCTGAAATTATATGTATCGCTATATCTTGTTTATGCTATTAAGATGCCCAATTCTTCTAAACTTGAGTATATTGGGACTGATTATGTGCTCCATATGCTACTTTTTACGCATTTTTTCCATCAAATACTTCATATACAAATTATATATTATGATCGTTCCATTTCACTTTCAGCTTTAGATCAATAGAAGAAAAGAATAGAAAAGAACAAGAACAATATGATACTTCAAAGCTTTCTGAAGCTTCACGTGAAGCTTCGTGCATCATACGAAGCATCACGCTCAACGTCGTCTGTCAACGGAGATTTTTGCCCAGATTTCATGGAGATACGTCACATTTCATGCAAAATCACGGGGGCTTTCATATAAAATTCACATCGTCTCCTTCACCAATTTCTGCAATCAGTCAATCCGCCTGTCCAATTTCTCCTTCTTTTATGCGGAATCCAGTGTTTCCAGACAAGAAAAACACTGGAAAAATACTAAAACTAGTTCGCTGCTTTCGCCCAAAAATCTCCCACGCAGGCGAAGACTTCTCAAGCTTCTTGTACACTGAACGGCTAGTTTTTCCTGTCACTTGTCATGATTCAGTAAGTTCTCTAGCCATTCCATTCACATAAGGACACAAAAACCTCCTCCACTTCTAAAGTTGAACAGAAGCAAATTCTCCTATCAAAATTCAGGAAACCATATCCATAGGAAGCTCTCTTAGTCCATCCAATATCCACATAAATTGCTTGACAATCGACAACAAACACAGAGTACAGCACTTAAGAGCTCAATTACCACTCCAAAGAAAGCATGTTTATGCACTCTTGACCGCGTGCAATTGTGGATCCCCACTTCGTTAATTAGAATTCATTATGAGAGGCAACATCAAACGGAAAGAACCAAGGCACAGCTTTTCGAATATAGCACTTTGTAGAGGAACAATATGCCAAAACATAAAAAAAGAGAGAGATTCATGCGGCAAGTTCCAGAATCAATGCACTTCCTCTTACTAGATTACACTTGGGAAAAGAACAAATGTATCACCTTTAAGCACTGTATAGTTACAAAGAAAACACCCAAGACAGGTCCTGTATTCCTTGGTGATGGGAAACAGAATAGATGACACTAAAGAAGAAATCGCGTGAAATAAATAAACGGTCACATGCAAATATGAACAGGAAACCATAAGCAGACATACACGAATATGTCTGCAAAAAGAAAAGGAGTGCCTGATTTATGTGGAACAGGATATCAAGGATTTGTGGATCATATTGACAACCTCTGAACACCTGACTCAAACCTTTACTAGCCTAAGCCTCGTGGAGCATGACAACAACTATAAAGAGAGTTAAGAGAAATCATCACCAAGAGAATCCAAAGTAAGATCACCAACAAATTAGCGCGAGAACCACAAAGATTCCGATGAGTAGAAGAAGGTTCTTCAACATGGTATCAGCCTGCTGTCCACGCACAGCTGTCTGCGGAAAACCATGGGCATGACCCCCGTGGAACGTGTTGAAGCCGTATGGATAACCCGAAGTCGTCCCATACACGGTGGCATCTTGAAATCCATGGAATTGCACATTGAACAGAGCAGGGATTAGACCACCAAATGCAGTAGACAGCGTGAAGTTCCCAATCCTAGCATAGGCCATCGGCATGAACCCTCCCATGAAACCAAACCCATAATTCGCGAACTGGTTCGCATCTGGAGGCGGAGCAGTTTCAGGCCTTTGTCCCGACGGGCGATTGGGGATATCAATTCCTGGATAAGACTTGGATCTCGGGTCCGTCTGGGTCTTCCCCCTCCCGTAAAGAGGGACTAATTTCTCCTCTTGTATAAGGGCCTTGCAGACCGGGCATTCGTGGCAGTGCGAGTGATGGCTTAGCCACCTATACAGACAGGGCCAACAATAGAGGTGACCGCAAAGGGTCAGGACAGGGTCTTGAGCTAACTCGAGGCAAATGTTGCATTCGAAATCGCCCGCATCATTGCTGCCGTTGTCAGAGGAAGCCGCACTGTGGGCCGGCTTACTCGCCCATTCTCCAGCCCCGCTTTCCATCAAGTAACCTATAAAACGATCAAGAATGTCTGAGACATTTATGACCACATTTCGCCATGAACAGAACATTCCACACCGTGCGCTACATAAAGAAAAAAGTCACGAAACCGCAAATGGAAAAGCTTTGTCTTTTCCAGATTTCGAACCGATGACGTCTCCTGCATTGAATTATGTCAACAGAATTTGAGGAAAAAACAACAACGACAACCCCAAAGCTGAGTTTCTCAACCGGAAACCGCTGCTGCCACATCAGAGACGGACAAAAAATGACGAAATCATTCGAAAGAAGAATCCAATCTCACGACATCGCACGCAAAATCCCTGCAAAACCCGACACTCGGCACGAAATCTCGACACCGACACCGACACCGACACCGTGAAACGGCAAAAGCAGGCCCCCGCATCACACGCTCCCCAACCCTAATTCCACGCGGGGGAGCCCGGCGAAGCCGATCGATCGACGGACAACCCATCCCGGCGATCCCGTAATCGGAAAAAAAGGGTCCAAACTCCCCCCACGCAGAAGCAGCGCAAACCGACACCAAACGGACGCCGGCGAACCGGATCGAATCGCCGCCTCATATCAAGACGACAAAGAAGGAACGAGAAATCGCTACCCACCAAAAAAAAAAAGAAAAAGAACAAGGTAGGGCCGATCGCGGATCGGGGGACTCACCAGTGAACGAATCCGAGCGGAGCTCGAGCCCGATCGGCCGGCGGAAGGAGGGGATGCGGGGATCGGCGGGACTCGTCGGCGGCCGAGGCTGTCGAAGAGCTTCGATGGCGTGTCGGCTGATGGGAGGAGGAAGGAGGGGGAAGGAGGAGGGGAAGAAGGTTCGAGGGAATTCTCGCGACGACGTCCACCCCGGAGAGTCGAGATCTCGCGGGCTGATCTGGCGCGTCCGCGGGGAGGCCGATCGGACGGTCGAGGCCGCTCCCTCGCGGGCGTCGAGTTTTGACTTTGCCTGCTGAGGTAATGTACGTGGGTAGGTACATGGCATCGGGGCCGGCTGCGAAGGAACGAGGAAGGTCGTGCTTTTTGACTCGTGGAGCTCAGCGTGGTATTTTGTCAATTTTTTTTTTTTTTTGATAAACTAAATTTAAAATATATAAAATATCACGTAAAACCATAATTTTTGGAAAAATATTTCAAAAAATATTTCAAGAAAAATAATTGATTGGGAAAGTATTTTTCTAAAAATAATCCTTGTTAGAATTATTGTCAATTAAGGATTTTTTAATTAATTAATTATTTCAAATGATACAATTATTATTTTTAAGAAAAAAATTTTCAAATCCTTAATTTTTCGCAAAATAAATGAAATCGAATTAAACTGTCCTAGGAAGTTTTATGTGCTTGATACTATCCAGGAATTTTATTTAAATAAAGTTTGATAGATTTTGAAGTAAAGAGAAGAATGGAGGAAACGGCGTAAATTTTGTATATATGATCCACATGTATTTTACAATGTACAATCACCTATTTATAATACAATGAATGATTTAACTAAGGAAGTAATAAAAGATACAAGGAATTAAATCTAATCTTAGATTGACATAAATAGTCAATCATAATCATAGAAAATCTTGGATTGACTGATCGCGATCCTCACATATCTCCAACACTCCCCCTCAAGCTGGTGGCTTATATATATCCAAGACACCTAACTTGCTCAATGGATATGCATGCTATCTTTCACATGATGGCTTGGTAAAAATATCGGCATATTGTTCAAATTCCATTTGTCCATTCCAATTCCATTTGTCCTGATTATCCTTTCTTGGATTTTATCTCGAATGTAACGGCAATCTACTTCAATATGTTTCGTTCTCTCATGAAATATGGGATTTGCCGCAAGTTTCAGTGCTGCATCATTGTCACAGAATAAATTTGTTGAACCCTTAACTTGTACACTGAGATCTGAAAGTAAGCCTCGTATCTGTCACGACCTCTTTTTTCCATTCGGGGAAAAGAAAGAAAGGTTTAGGGGTATTTGCCTAAAGAGACGGACCAACGGCCCTAAATTAGGCGTGGGCTCTCCCAAGCCCATACCTCGCGTTAAACATTGGATTTTGAATTTTAATTATTAACAACCTATGTACTTCTAGGAGTCGCCACTAGCCTATTAGGGTCGGCTAGAAACCAACCGAGACACGGGAGTGTTGCCTTGATTATTACGCAAACCAGAGATTTCTAGGAATGGGGACTTGTTTACGCTAATGTTTCTATTAGCGCCCTTGCGGTACCACTAACTTGGAAGGTTGTTTATCTAAATGGTCACACGATCTTGATTACCAATTATAACCTTTATGAAACCACTAAGTGTCCATGCAAATGTTTTTGTAGTTTTTTTTTTTTTTTAGGTCTAGACTAATTCTAACCTAATTTAGAAGAGAAATTTACACTTAAATTAATGAAAAAAAAAACGATGCGGTAAGTATACATCCACGAAATTAAAATGACTTGAAAATAAATACGGAAAAGGAAAACCCGATACAAGTCGGGCAAATAATATTACATGGCCTTGTTATCACGCCCCGGGACAGGACCCCGTGAGCGAAATGGGAATTTAAATACGCATGATATTACTCTAAATGCATGAAATTACTTTAGATAATTTTAATCTATGCAAAATGGATTATTTACAAAAATTGTTATAAAATACCAAAATAGCATTAAATTAGGAAAATGACATTTTTAAATTAGGAAAATTCCATATATGTCATTTCGATCCTAATTTGATGTTATCCAACATTTTTGATATTTTTGAAATTTTCAGATTTTTCTCTTTTTTTATTTTTTATTTTAAAAAAAATATTAATAATGATTCCTTAAACCAATCTATGCTAACATGGAGTAACACATCACATGAATATCACAACGATTAAGCTCAAATCGACCGCTTCGAGATTGAAGCTTGGTTTCAACATTTTATCGAATACTTGGCTTGCATTAAATCACCCCAAAATGGCTTCTTCGGGTCATGTTCGTGGCCTTCAATCTCAACCCATAAGCAATCTTATGTGAATGTAAATTATCAAGGATATACTACTACATGCAAAGAACGTGTTTGACTAGAAATTACAGCCTAGAACATGCAAAAACCGAACTGAAAATGGCCTCCAAGATGCGGGTTGGAGCTGTTTTGCAAAATTTGTGATGAACCCAAGTTAAACAGCCATGCCAAATGCTCATATTGAAGCTCCGACAACCATCACATGCCATATCTATATGAAATATTACTCCATCTAGATAAAAATAGGTAACACTTACTTTCAAATGCAACAAACATCACCGAAAACGATCAACCGAACGCATCAAAATGAACTCTACAAGAAGCATTCACGCATGATCTATGCTGGCCAACCATGTCTCAATGTGGTTTTTGGCTCATGTTATAGATGGTTTCATGGTTCACAAGGAGATTTAAAGACTAAACCGGGTTGTCCCATGCATCATTTGTACTCCCATGTAACATTCATCAAAGTCACAACGAAAAAAAAAAGCATGCAAAGGGAAGTAACAAGTCGAGCATGTAGGGGCATTGAAGAGGTTTTAAACACTTAGAAAAATTTTAGCTTCAGAAATCAGCTCTTCAGACTAGTTTCCTTCTCGATTTTTGTGATCAAAACATGTTCAAACTTGAACAAAAATACATCTAGAATGCTTACCTTGCTTCCTAATTTCTTTTTCAAGTGACTCTTGGCCAAGGAAACCACGAAATTGTCTTCTGGAAGCACGTGAAAGTTGGTTCCTTCAAGCTGAAGTGAGATCTGCAGAAGAAAAAGTGACAACGAAGCTTTTCGTTGACTTCCAAAATTAGACTTCCAAACCTTCCTTATTGGCCAAGTTCAAACCAACCCAAACTATATGTATTATAGTTTGACTTGTAAGTCGTGGCTTTCCTCATTTGTCTCTCAAGTTTCTCAAAAGCACTCGCTTTTCTTCACTCGTGACCAATCAGGCTCAACACTTAGAAAAATTTTCGAACTTTCTGGGCCAGCCAGGAGGGCACTGTTTCGGGGGGCTTTAGGAGGCCTTCCCGATCTCCATTTGGGACATGTGACCTATGGTTGGAAAGATCTTAGAGTGAAGTTTCAATCTCTAGTTGAAGGTTTTGGCTAATTTTGATCGTAGATGTGTGAAAATCTCACTTTTCTCTCTAAAGGTTCATCTGGAATTTCTGGGTTTCTCTCTTCTGGAGTTGCTTCTGAAGGTGTGTTTGGGGTACGATTCCGAGCCCTCTCCTCTCTCCCTCGTCTCTTTCTTTTCATCCCTTGAAAGACCTTGCTTCAGTGATCTTATCCCATGAATTGAGGGATTTTTGGTCAGCTTTTTGGCCCCCTACCAAGCCTGCCAACTGAGCTAGTCCACCCACTCTCCTGACTTAGCCAAATTTTTAATTCTGCAGCTGTTGAGTGTGTAGGTTTTGCTGCGATTTTCCGGTACTGTCAGGAGCTTATCCTTGGCCAATTTCCGTCCACTTGCACTGCTATATATGGTCTTCCATCACGTGCAAAGATCGGGCTGGTTAGGCAGCTGAGGAGGATATGGTGGGGCCACCAAATTGCTTACTCAGCAACTCCAGATTAAGACCAACTTGTGGACTGAGTTTTGGCTGCTGATTTGAGTGCTTTAATCCACTAATTTGGCTGCATTTTTTGATCAATTAGAAAGCTCATGTATAGTAGTTTAAGATCTTGACCATTTTTCGCAATTGTGCCCACCCAATTTTGCAAAAAGTCCCTCAAAATTGGTCATTTTCTTATCCGAAAATACCCAATTCAATACAAATGTGGTCTTTTTGGCTCAATTTGATTTATTCTACTTGGCCCAAATTCAATTTCAACTTAATTGATGACCAAGATGATGATTTAAGGGCTCGGGCGCAAATTTTGTAAAATTTGCGAATTGGTCCCTCGACTTTTGGAAATTGCATTTTGGCCCCAAATTGTCATTTGAATTCCAATCTGACCTCC
The DNA here is from genome assembly GCA_016097545.1 of Eucalyptus victrix. Lineage (NCBI taxonomy): Eukaryota > Viridiplantae > Streptophyta > Magnoliopsida > Myrtales > Myrtaceae > Eucalyptus > Eucalyptus victrix. Next base: position 42,643,065 of record CM027843.1, on the reverse strand, counting down.
TAGGCTTGGCTAGTCACATTTAGATCATGGGCCACAACTTTTTTTTTTTTTTAAATTTTTTTTTTTTAATCTTTTTTTTTTTTTTAAATTAATTAATCTATATGCAATAATTTGGGCAAAAAATTAGGTGTCAACAGCTGCCCCTCTTTGGAAGGGAGCTCAAAGAGGTTTCTTTCATAGATAAGGTGACGCCTAATTCTTTTTTTTTTTTTTTACGATTCCAAAATGAAAATGCAAATGAGCTTAATGTAAAGAGCATGGTTTAGGGCTATCTATGAATAATTTGAGAAGTGTGGTTTAAGGATATACCCATGAACCTTGTGATTTAAAGCAGTCCCACTAACTGTGTGGTTTAAGGCAGACCCACTAACCTTGTGATTTAAGGCAGTCCCACTAACCGTGTGGTTTAAGGCAGATCCACTAACCGTATGGTTTAAGGTAGTCCCACTAACCATGTGGTTTTAAGGCAGTCCCACTAACCTTGTGGTTTAAGGCAGTCCATTAACCGTGTGATTTAAGGCAAATTCACTAACCTTGTGGTTTAAGGTAGTCCCACTAACCATGTGGTTTTAAGGCAATCCCACTAACTTGTGGTTTAAGGCAGTCCACTAACCGTGTGATTTAAGGCAAATACACTAACCTTGTGGTTTAAGGTAGTCCCACTAACCATGTGGTTTTAAGGCAATCCCACTAACCTTGTGGTTTAAGGTAGTCCCACTAACCATGTGATTTTAAGGCAATCCCACTAACCTTGTGGTTTAAGGCAGTCCACTAACCGTGTGAATTGTATGGTTTGCGGATGACTAAGAATCTCTTGAAAATGCATGGTTTAAGGCAGACCCATGAACCCTTTGAAATTGCATGGTTTAAAGGTAACCAATAACTCTTGAAAGTGCATGGTTTAAGGCTATCTCATGAACCCTTTGAAATTGCGTGGTTTCACTGGAGAAACCTGTCATTCGAGAATATTTTGAAATGGACACTGCACATCAAATAGAATTCATTATAACAAGTATTCTAGTAGCGAAAGCATACTAGATAAGATCAATTTCAGCACATGTCATCAAAAACAATATCAAAAGTGTGTCAGTAATGCAAAAGCAGTGATTGCATAAACAAATCAAGCTAATTCCAACTACTTGACAAACTCGCAAAATTATCATCATGCTCGGATGATATCATTAATCGTCAAATTCTCTTGGGAGAAAAGTCCTTGTTGAAATGACCTTGACTTATGAGAAAGGTTTGTTAAGTATGCCAAGCAAGGACCCCTAGTCAGAAAGGGCTTCTCGCATATTCTCAAGAAAATGGCTATTTGATCCCATCTACTCATATGAGAAATAAACTGATCACTCAATCTCACTCTTCCAGTGTGCAAGGCTTTGAATCATTCGCAATAAGTACACATTGACCAATCTAAAAGGTCTTTTAGGAGGACCGTAGTGTAGGTTTGGTCATGGTTTTAGCAATGGATAGACATCATTGGCTATGAAATGAATTAATCACCGATCACATCTTCGCCGGGTTTACAAGTCAAGAAACCTTAAGATGAGAAAAGACAACCTTGCTCTCACTTTTTCGAGTGGCATCTTCTTTAGAAAATCCCAATTTCCACTCGAATTATCCCAATCAAGAGACTTCGGGAATAGGTTGTAATGTTGGTTCGGTGAAAGGCTCAAAAGGCTCAACACTTTTTCAAAGAATAATTTGAGAGTTGGTGATTATCATGGCATCATTACCATATCATCTATCCATCTTTTTTTTTTTTTTTTTTTTAAGCGCTAGGCTTTTAAAATTCAAATTGTCTCGAAAGTCCTTTGACTAATCATCTTAACATAATGACTTTTGCATTTGCAATGATTTTCTTTTCAATGCAAGCATTTCTTTTCCCCGGGCATTGGCCTTGCTTTTACCAGGCACACTACTTTTTCATGCCCTTCAATTTTCATTTGACTTTTGCTGTTTTGGACTTTTTGAGCTCTTAAGACTTTCGAGATGCTTTTCATATTCTCATGTAAACACCAATTGCATTGGTAAATAATATGCCCTGCCCCCAATGTGGGGAGATAATCACCACTCGGGTTTTAGAAATGAACGATTAGGCTCAACTTGGTTTAAGCAAAAGGTATCGGTGTTTGGGTAGAGAAAAGAATGCTCTTCTTCACCTTGGGATGCTTCGAGCTTCTATAAGAACTCACCTGAAGTTACCACAAAATGATTTATGCAAGTGAGCGTAAGGAAGCCTTTCTCATCTTTCCTCTTCAAATAATGTCAACCCAGACCTCCATAATTGCTCCATCATGGGGTGGTTCTTGACAGGGGTATTTTGTAGAAAATTCTTCACATTAAAAGGCTCAAATGGGCTAACTATTGTCACCTGTAGTGTGTATGATAGAAGAAAGAAATGCCTCTTATCATCTTGATCTATGTACCGCTTGCGAATGAGTTCATTGACCTTAAACAACACAGGTTTTCTTTCTCGCTCGAATCCCATAGTGCTTAAAGGACATGTTTGGAAAGGGGTTGCCTTTCTTCATCCTAAGTGTTTCTCGCTTGGCATAAGTAATATCACCTTTCATTTTTGTTGAGATCATTTGGGTGGATTAATCTCCATAGAGAATTTTGATTCGAAATGACTGATCTGCCGAGTGGATGGACAAATTAAAGGTAAAGAAGATTTTCGCGAATTTTATGGAAAACTTGTTTCCTCAATTTCCATTTTTTGTGCTTGTTTCTAGAAAAACATTAAGTGTTCTCTCTCTCTTTTTTTTTTTTTTAAAAAAAATGGAAATTCTCCATTTGTTTTCCATTTGACTTTGAGAAGAAGAGTACTTACCGTGCCTCGCAGTCGGGTGACCCCTTGATCGTTTCACCATTTGGCAACAAACAACGGCATGAACCTATTGTTTTGAGGCTTGAAGAGATTCTCGGGTCTTTGGTCTCATTAATTCGAGCACTTTCCTCCTTTTGCAAAAGTAAAAGATGCAAAAAAAAATTTTATTTATTATTTTTTTACATTTTACGGCAAACTCATTGCCGCTTCCGGATCGAACCCCGGCCGTTCCCGGACCACTTCATTCCCCATACCACCAGGCCAAAGCGCTGGTAGTGTCCATGAGGCGCCTCTTTTTTATTTAATTGAACCGTCTCTAGAATAACACATCTTTTAAATCAAGTTAGGTGAATTGGACATGTGTTACCTCCACATATTTGCTTGGTCGATATGTATTCCGCTTAAATCAATTTCTTGGCTTTATTCTTCGGATACTGATGTTCCCGCCAAATAGGGAAACTAAGTCAAAAAAGAGGTTAGAGAGAGTATATCGGAAATGATACCAAATTACCCTTCTCCTGAGTTTGTATTCGACAACTTCTGGGAATGTCTCGAATGTGGACCATTGCCTTTTGTTTTGTCATTTTAATTTTCTTCATTTTACAATCTTTCCACCAAAGCCACTAGATACACATAACACGAATACATATGCATGTATAGAATGTATGCATGAAATGCATGATGCAAATGCTAAGCGACTCGGGTTATACAAGAAATGGCTATACAGCCTTGATTTCATTCATGGAAAGTATTTCTTGACCGCATCAGCGTTTACAGGCTTTGGCAGTTCGCGGCCGTCCATTTCCACCAGAATTAAAGCCCCACCGGGTAGTATTTTCTTAATGACATAAGGGCCTTCATAATTTGGAGTGAATTTTCCGCGTGGATCCGGTATGATAGGCAATACTTTCCTCAAAGCACAAGCTCATCCACTTGGAAATGTCTCGGTCGAACTTTGCGATTAAAGGACTTTGCAACTCGCTTCGGTAGCATTGACCATGGCATAGTGCACTAAGTCTCTTCTCATCAATCATATTCAGCTGTTCGTATCTCGCGCATCCACTCAGCCTTCGAGAGTTTAGTCGTGAGAGAATCCTCAACGAGGGAATTTCCACCTCTACCGGTAAGACCGCCTCCATACCATATACAAGTGAGTAAGGCGTTGCCCCGTCGAAGTACGTATTGAAGTTCGATATGCCAACAACGCATATGGCAATCGTTCATGCCAATCACGATAATTGTCCGCCCTTAGATAGGATCTTCTTTATGTTTTTGTTAGCTGCCTCCACCGCTCCATTCATTTGCGGGCGATAAGGTGACGAGTTCAAATGGCGAATTTGGAATTCATGAAGCAACTCGTCCATAATCTTGTTATTCGATTCAAGCCGTTATCGCAAACAATGGCTTCGGTACACCATAACGGGCAATGATGTCACGCCGAATGAATTTGGCTACATTTTTCGCGGTGACGTTGACATATGAACTCGCTTCAATCCATTTTGTGAAATAATCAATAGCTACCAAAATGAAGCGATGTCCATTAGAAGCTTTGGGGTTAATTGGCCCGATTATATCTATTCCCCACATGGAAAATGGCCACGGGAGAGACATCAAGTGCAGTTCGTTAGGTGGGGCATTGATGTTGTCTCCGTAAATCTGACACCGATGACAATAGCGAACATGTTTGATACAATCGGTTTCCATGCTTAACCAGAAATATCCGAGCCTCATGATCTTCTTTGCTAAAAGGTGGCCATTCATGTGTGGTCCGCACTCTCCCTCGTGTATTTCTTTCATTAGCTGGTTGGCTTCTCTAGCATCGACACATTTCAACAGATCGAATCAAATGATCTTTTGTAGAGCACACCACCGTAAACAAAGAATTTTGACGCTAGCTTCTTGATATATTTCTTGTCGGCTACCTCACATCCTTGAGGAAATTCTCCCGGTTGGAGGTAATTCAAGATGTCGTGGTACCATGGCTCTCCGTCTAGCTCGCCTTCAACTCGTCATACGATAAGCTGGGTGCTTGAGAATCTCGATCTTTAATGGCTCAATATCCAATCCCTCCATCACATGCAACATTGATGACAATGTGGCCAATGCGTCAGCAAATTGATTTCGGGACCTTGGCAAATATTCAAAGGATATTTCCTCGAATTCCTGCGTTAATTCTTCAAGGAATTCATGATATGGGATCAGCTTATGATCGCGTGTCCGACAGCGACCCTCTGTTTGCAGAATAATAAGTGCAGAATCGCCATATACCTGTAAATTCTTGATATTCATGTCGATGGCTAATTGCAAGCCGATGATGCATGCTTCATATTCGAGATATTATTAGTGCAAGGGAATGTCAATTTTGCAGCTACGGGATAATGTTGGCCAGTTGAGATCAAAACGCCCTGATCCCGAGCCGATAAATTTACAGCCCCGTTGAAGTACATGGTCCATTTATCATTTGCTACGCTAAAATACGTTCGTCCGGGAAGTCCGTGTCGAAAAATTCTGCTTCTCTAGGATTTTCAGCCAACATATCGCTATGGCTCTCCCTTTGACTGATTTTTGTGCTACGCTTTGTATATTAAATTCGGAAATTAGGACTTGCCATTTAACCATCTTCCCAACTAAAGCTGGCTTCTCTAGCAAATACTTGATTGGGTCATTCTCTGTCACAAGCAAAATCCGACGGTGAAGAGTGTATTGGCGTAGCCGGTGCAATACCCAAATCAATGCTACACATGTTTTTTCCACTTCGAGTAATTCATCTCGAAATAGTGAATTTCTTGCTTTGAGATAATATATCGCGCATTCTTTTTGATCACTTGGCCTCTTCTCGGGCAAGCATGGCCCCTAATGACTCCTTATGGATGGTTAAGTAGAGGACCGGTGGTATTCTTGAATCGGTGGTACCAAGACTTGGTGGCTGAAGAAGGTATTGCTTTATCTCTTCAAAGGCTTTCTGGCATTCGGCGTCCCATTCAATCTTAGTATTCTTCCTCAAGAGTTTGAAGAATGGTTTGGCTGTCTCCGACAATTGAGAAATGAATCTTGCGATATAGTTCAATCTACCTAGGAGACTTCGAACTTCCTTGACAGTAGAGGGAGCTTTGAGGTCGCAAATGGCTTTAACTTTCGACGGATCGATTTCAATGCCTCAGCTACTAACCATAAAACCTAATAGCTTCCCAGACTTCGCTCCAAATATGCATTTGGCATGATTAAGTTTCAGCTTAAATTTCCTGAGCCGGTCAAATAACTTCTTTAGAACCCTAATATGGTCTTCTCCATGCTTTGATTTGGCAATCATATCATCGACATATACCTCTATTTCCTCATGCATCATGTCATGGAATAAGGTGACCATTGCTCTTTGATATGTGGCTCCCGCATTCTTTAGGCCAAATGGCATCACCCTGTAACAAAAGGTCCCCCATGGTGTAATGAAGGATGTTTTACTCTTATCCTCCTCTTTCATCTTAATCTGGTTGTATCCAGAGAACCCATCCATGAAGGAAAATAGTTCAAATCCCGCAATGCTATCAACCAAAACATCAATGTGCGGTAGTGGGAAATCATCCTTTGGGCTTGCTCGGTTTAAATCCCGATAGTCTATGCAAACTCTCACCCGTCCATCCTTCTTCATGACCGAAACGATATTAGCAATCCAATCAGCATAATGGGATACTTCGATGAATTCCACTTTTAATAGCTTCATAACTTCTTCCTCAATCTTCTTAGAAAGCTCAGGCTTTGTTCTTCGAAGTTTTTGCTTTTTTGGTGGCATATTTGGGTCAGTTGGCAGAGTGTGCTCCACAATTTCTGGGTCTAGTCCTGGCATATCCGCGTAGGACCATGCGAATATATGTTGATATTCCTTTAAGAACTCAACCATTCTTTTTGCCTCGATCTCTGAAAGGCTCGCCCCAATCTTGGTTTCCTTAACATTTTCTGCGTCACCAAGATTTACAATAACTGTTTGCTCGGCTGTCAAGGGTTTAGATTCTTCATGACGAATCCAATCTCTTTCAATGTCTTTCGGATATCATTATCCTCGTCGATTCGAAGAGACTTTCATCGGGCAATTCCGAGTCACATATATATGCATCATGATTATGCCGAATGACATGCCTGAGATGTAAATGAGGGGGTCAGTAAAATTACTTAACGAATGCCATGCATGATGCACATTCAAAAATTCTTTTTGAATAACAATTTGAAAAAATATGAATTAGGAGATTGTCCTCATATCCTTAGACATCTTTTCCCAAAAATTTGAAAACTAGGAGTCATGAGGAAGTCCAAGCCTCAAAGCATCATCATAGGACTGGTGGAATACTTCCTCACGCCCTTAATAAAACATGGATGCATTTGTATTAACATGATAAGGCCGTTTTACAAGGTTCGGATCTTGGACCACGGCTCACGACCCAATACATTGATTACAAACGAAACTAACAAAAGTAGCTAAACAACTCTTCCCATGTAAGGGAATACATAAAGGAAATGACATAAAACATACATAAAGGAAATGACATAAAACATACACAAAGGAAATGACATAAAACTAAACAAGATAGGTAAGTAGCATCCCTACTCCGAAAGCTGGAAGAAGCCCACAGAAGGCTCCGCCTTGTCATCATCAAAGGTGACATACACATAGTCGGTACCAAATAGGTCTGCTATGTCTAAGATTGCTCCCTCCTCTTCTTGTAGTAGCTCAGGTGACTTGATAAAGGTTTTCTCCAATGGTGGATAAAGATCCTTTAGTGATGGAAGGAGTAAGCCTTGCTGATTTTGTATTGCATTAGTGCAACTTCCATATTCAATTCGTCCCATATAACCTCCACATACATCTCGACCCCAACGGTTACTTTGGCCCATGTGTTCCCCATGCATACTTCGGCCTCCACGATTGCCTCGGCCCATACGGCCTCCACGGTAACCTCGGCCTCTACCTCTGCCGTATACGCCTTGACCAGCAAGCTCTTCATATTTCACCTGACTCTCCAGATATTTTTGGTAGCCTAAACCCACTATTTTATGATTCATGGGGGCTTCAATGGGCTTGGTAATACCTTGGGCATGCACTCCCAATCCCAATCCGGGAGTATGACCGTACTTCAATAGCACTCTACTTGACATGATAGACGGGCCAGACATTTCAGGACTCTTAAGAGCGGTCCCAATGGGTACATGGACCATTGAGACTAGCTCAAAGGTATGGTAGCTAGATTCCTCCTTCTCCTCAGGCTCCACATACGGGATGGCTGTGTCTTGAAAGATCTTAAAATCAGTTTCTGCACGAACGTTTACAATTTTCCCTCCGAAATGAACTTAACCATCGATGTAGAGAGGAAGGTATAGCTTCAAATGGCATGGATCCGGGTCGACCCAATAAGAAATTAAAAGCGCTGGGGATATCCAACACTTGGAATCTTGTCAGGAATGAGGTAGGGCCGATCAAAAGGTTGAGCTCAACTTCCCCAATTGTCTCTTTCTTTACACCGTCAAAAGCTCGGACGGTATACTTGGATGGTTTAATTTGCTCTTTACCAACCCCGAGATAACGAAGGGTGGCTAATGGACAAATATTCATAGCGGAGCCATTATCAATTAAGACCCGGGCTACCATCATATCGCAACACTTGGCCGATATGAGTAAAGCCTTGTTATGATCACATCCCTCCTCCGGAAGATCTTCGTCTGAGAATGAGATTTGGTCCTTCAAGAGAATGGACCCAATGAATTCCTCTAGCTGCTTGTCCCCAATAGTCTCCGGTACGTGTATCTCATTTAGAATCTTCAATAGTGCATTTTTGTGTTTCTCAGAGGTCTTGAACAACTCTAAGAGCGAAATCTGGGCGGGCATCTTCCTTAGCTGCTCTACTACTTCAAACTCACTAGATTTGATCATCGCCAAAAATTGCTTCGCTTCCTCATCGATATGACTTTCTTTTCCATAGCTTCTTGGGTGCATAACGCGGCGATCGGGTAACAGCATCGACTTCATCTGTCCTATAATCCCATGGGACTGCCTTAGAATCGAAAGTAGTGACAAGGCTTTTTGGGATCTCATCTGGATCGCATGGTGGCAACTCAATTACCATCCGTTTGGACTCAGCCTCTCCTAGCTCTAAGTTCGCGAACTCCTCGGCTACCAAATCAATAACCACGTGTTTAAACTCGTCCTCATTAGAGTCCCATTGCTCTTCTTCAATAGATAAATCGATGATTACTTGGTGTCATCATGGCGGCGTTTCTTCCTTGAGCTTGGTTAAGTCGTCCATGCCTCCCCACCCATCAGGGACGGTTTCTTTAGGATCCATGGAAAAGCTTGGAGGAGATGAGTATTTGACGAGATAGTCATACTTTCCACTTGGTTGGCCTAGTGTATCTACCACTTCGCCCTTTTCTAGTGCCATCTTCAAAAATGCACGATCTCCGCAAACTCTTTTAGCTTTGAGCTCGGATTTAACATCTAAGGCTTCTCCTCCATTTATGATTAACGGTTCGGTTTCCTTGGCTACGTCGACATCATTCGGTATTTTGACAGTGCTTGCCTCCTCGACTGGCATCTCCACAACCATCCTAAATTCACAACAAGAATTCTTGGGAGAAAAATCAATTACAGCTGTCATCGTCTCATTTGCTTGGCCTCCTCTTCCATTGCGGATTATGCCCATGTTGATCATCCTGGTGACATGCTCTAGTTTCTTCTCAGTTGGGACGACTTCATTGCTCCTTTTGTAATAACCAGTTAAAATCAAATCTTCATACAGTTTGTGGACATCAACCCTGACCATTTGCACGTTCCTTTCCTCTTCTTCAGCAATCATATTGACATCCCCGACATGAACGGGTAAAGGGTTTTGCTTGACGTTGGGCTGCGTCTCCTTAAATGATAAGATATCTTTATCCAATAAGCTCGGACCTTGTTACGGAGTATTCGGCAATTATCCACATCATGGCCTTTCTCACCCATATGGTACTTGCGGGACTTTGTAAGGTCGAACCACAGGAATTTAGGAGGGTTGTCACGAGGAATCTCTTTAGCTACCAACCCTTTCGCAGCAACATGGGTAACAGTTTGGACAAGGGCCTAGGCAAAGGTGTGAATTGCCTCGGCGTCCACTTCCCGGGCTCGTAATTCGGTATCTCCCTCGTGATGCGAAGGATTTTGAGGATTCGAAAATTGTTTTGATTCGTGGGCCTTGCACGTAAGCTACTTCTACTTCTTTCTCCTTCCTATTGGTAAATTTCCTGCTTGTGCCTTCAATTATTCGACCTTCATGCATGGCTTCTTCAATTCTCTCTCCAATGGCAACCAAACGGGTAAAGTTTCCACAGTCAGAGCTAATCATTTTGTTGTAAAAGTCGGAGGAAGGGTATTAAGGAAAAGCTCCACCATTTCCGCATCATCCGGTGGTGGTCGAACTGAAGCGCCAAGGCGCGCCACCTTTGCGCGAATGACCTGAATGACTCATTTCTCCTTTTCTCCGTGCGCATTAACATTTTGCGCGTCGGGGCAATCTCGGTATTGTATTTATATTGTAGCACAAATGCCTCCGCCAATTCTTCCCATTTTTCCATCTTTTCTGGTTCCAACAGGATGTACCATTGCAAGGCTAGGCTGGATAGACTCTCTTGAAAAGTTTGAATCAACAATGGGGTGTTTTGTGCATAGCGCCCCATCCTATTTAAATAGTACTTCAGATGGATTTTTGGATCGCCGGTACCATCATATTTAGCGAAATCGGGAACTTTAAACTTCTCGGGAAAGTCCATTTTGGCGTATCGAGACAGATCTTCGATCATGTTAGTTTCATATCCCTGTATGGCTTTAAGCTTCTCTTCAAGCTTAGCAAATCTTTTGTTGTTCTCCTCCTCCTTCGAGCCGAGATGGCTTCCGAGATAGGATCCTGTTCCACCACTACGGGTGTTTGATGGGGAATCTCTTCGGCAATGTTCTCCCTAACGTTGGCATTGCTAGCCTCAGGAGTAGGCACGAGCGTGTCTCTGTTGGGGGCTACAGCCACTAGACTAGCTCGAATCTCGTTCGCAAATTGGGCAAATTGGGTTGCCAAGTCTGTGATTCTATTATCCAAGGCGTTAAGACGGGCGTTTTGTTCTTCTGTATTCATCCTTGCAGCCATAGAACGGGTCCTGATGGGTGATCGTCTTAAAGCCGTGTTGTCGATACCTTGTTAAATAAAACAAAAGAACAAACAAAACAACATACAGAAGATGAGAAAGAGAATAAAATACAATAAAAACTTAAAACCCTTCAATTTTATATTTTCTTATAACAAAATAGAAATAAGAAACCCCTTGCATAAGCCGAATCTCACATAAATGGCTTCTTATCAATATTTTGTCATAGGAAGTTATACAATTAAAGGGGTAACACATGATGATTGATCAAAATGCCCATCTCATATTCCATTAGAATCAAAGTAATTATAAGGGAGGGAAAAACATCACTAATTACACCAAAAAGTGTGAAGGAAGATCCCTATACACCCACTAAAGTAGAGGAACTCCTAAACATTGCTACTAATATTTCATATAAGGAAAACCTTATACAACTTTTCTAAAAACACAACTCTAATGGAATATGACTAATCCTTTAGTTTTCCCCTCAAAGCAACTTGCGGATGCGTTTGTTTGTTTCGGTCAAACGCTCCACCTTAGCTAAGGCTTCATCCCTTTCCCTTATAATCCGCCCCATTTGGATTTCCTTTGGAGTTGGCTTCATAGGAAACTTTGGAATGACGACGGCAACTTCGGGTTTAATACGGCGATCAATATATCCTCTTGATGCGTGGTGCTCCCTCATTTCTCCTTCCAACTCGGTGACCCACTCAATATCCCTCGGTGGGCAATGATGAAGGATGTTAATGATGTTTTCCACTTCTTTTTTCATGTCTTTGATTTGGTTCCCCTTGACAACCTTATCGCGGAAGTCAAAACGAAACAACCCCGACTTTAAAGGAGGAGGGATTTCTTGAAGTACTCGATATTGACGAACTACTCTTAAAGGGTAATAAGATGTAGATCCTGTCAAACCTAAGAGTGGAATCGGGTCATCGTGACTACTCATAAGTCATGCTTTAGGGAAGCGAATCCAAGGGGCTTGCCACAAGATTTGGTTTGGGGTGATATTTTCAAAAAGTTCTACCCATTTATAGAATATCCAAGCATGGAGGAATTTTTCTATATCCTTAAGTTTGATGAGAGGGTTTGTATCTTTATCGATGTTGATAATAGCCAAATTCCCTCCAAATACTTTTAAGTGAGAGAGAATCCAAACTTGAAGGATGCCTATAGGTGCTCTAAGGATTGAACCCTTGTCCTCTTTGAAACGATTGAGAGAGAGGAACATTTCAGCAAGAAGCATGTGTGTAAATCTCCTAAGGTGAAGGACTCTATAGACAACATGAGCAAGGCCAGGATCCATTGTCTTTTGGGTGAACGGGAAAAGAACGAATCCGAAGAATGCTAGAAGGAAAATTTTAGCATTTTGAGGACTGGGGCTTGGGAGAAGACTATGGAATCTTTGTTCGATGAAAGACAAAGGGAGGCCTTTTGAATTCCTATTAAGAAGTTCTTTAATTTCAAGAGGAGGAACTCCTAGGAATTGACTCAACAGTGGGATAGGATCTACTCCTAAAGGAGGGTCAACAAGACCGAATGCAGGGACATTGCCAATAATGATTTCTAACTCCTCTAAAGTTGGGGTTAATTCATGATGACCAAACACGAATGTTGAAGTCTTGGGGTTCCAAAAATGAGCCATGGCCTTCAATAATGGCACGTGGGACTCTCGATATAAGAGAAAAATAAGATAGCCGAGTTTCTTCTCTACAAAAGTCTTCTTGTCCACATCAAGTGCATCCCACATGTCTAACAATGCCTTCTTTGGGATAGGGATGATACGAAGCTCAGGGAAACCCATGGTATCTAAACCTAAATAGGCATTTTGATCAATCATCATATGTCACAAAATAAGCTAAACTTAATGATAAAACATTATATGCTCAAAATACATTATTTACATCGGGGAATAAAATACTAGTACCTTTGATAGAGAGAGAGGAAAAAAAATGCGGCAACCACAAAGACACATCGCATGTCAACTCGTGAGGCTCACTAAAAGGTATGATTCTAAAGGCTAAAGGTTCCCATTTCAATTAGATCAAAAGAGTTTTCCCCACTCCGCACTTACGTCGGACAGTTCTCTTTATCATTAATCAAAATGAGCGGAACCAAAAGTGGATAACCATAGGTCATTCCCCGCACGGGTTCCATCTTTTGGCACCTCCTATGGGCTTCCTAGTGCGATCGGGGTTTTAGATCACGGGTGGTGTGTGTAAATGTGTAGTGCTAAGGTAAGTATAAAGGCACACACAACAATTGATATCCAAACAACACTTCAATTTCATCCATATAGACATACATTCCTACACCTCCGTACAAAAGAAATGGGTTAACATACACTCCACCCCTTATTACTCCAAACCTACAAAAACAATTAACACGTTGTTAGTGGACTAACCTTGTCTTCCACGTGGCTTTGACATGCGCTATCAAATGAAGACCATGTTAGTGAACAACCAACTAAATTATTACGGCCTAAGTCCTCTAAGGTTTGTAACCAAGTCCCCAGCGGAGTCGCCAAGCTGTCACGACCTCTTTTTTCCATTCAGGGAAAAGAAAGAAAGGGGTATTTGCCTAAAGAGACGGACCAACGGCCCTAAATTAGGCGTGGGCTCTCCCAAGCCCATACCTCGCGCAACATTGGATTTTGAATTTTAATTCTTAACAACCTATGTACTTCTAGGAGTCGCCACTAGCCTATTAGGGTCGGCTAGAAACCAACCGAGACACGGGAGTGTTGCCTCGATTATTATGCAACCAGAGATTTCTAGGAACGGGGACTTGTTTACGCTAATGTTTCTATTAGCGCCCTTGCGGTACCACTAACTTGGAAGGTTGTTTATCTAAATGGTCACACAATCTTGATTACCAATTATAACCTTTATGAAACCACTAAGTGTCCATGCAAATGTTTTTGTAGTTTTTTTTTTTTTTAGGTCTAGACTAATTCTAACCTAATTTAGAAGAGAAATTTACACTCAAATTAATGAAAAAAAACGATGCGGTAAGTATACATCCACGAAATTAAAATGACTTGAAAATAAATACGGAAAAGGAAAACCCGATACAAGTCGGGCAAATAATATTACATGGCCTTGTTATTACGCCCCGGGACAGGACCCTCGTGAGAGAAATGGGAATTTAAATACGCATGATATTACTCTAAATGCATGAAATTACTTTAGATAATTTTAATCTATGCAAAATGGATTATTTACAAAAATTGTTATAAAATACCAAAATAGCATTAAATTAGGAAAATGACATTTTTAAATTAGGAAAATTCCATATATGTCATTTCTATCCTAATTTGATGTTATCCAACATTTTTGATATTTTTGAAATTTTCAGATTTCTCTTTTTTTATTTTTTTATTTAAAAAAAATATTAATAATGATTCCTTAAACCAATCTATGCTAACATGGAGTAACACATCACATGAATATCACAACGATTAAGCTCAAATCGACCGCTTCGAGATTGAAGCTTGGTTTCAACATTTTATCGAATACTTGGCTTGCATCAAATCACCCCAAAATGGCTTCTTCGGGTCATGTTCATGGCCTTCAATCTCAACCCATAAGCAATCTTATGTGAATGTAAAGTATCAAGGATATACTACTACATGCAAAGAACGTGTTTGACTAGAAATTACAGCCTAGAACATGCAAAAACCGAACTGAAAATGGCCTCTAAGATGCGGGTTGGAGCTGTTTTGCAAAACTGGTGATGAACCCAAGTCAAACAGCCATGCCAAATGCTCATATTGAAGCTCCGACAACCATCACATGCCATATCTATATGAAATATTACTCCATCTAGATGAAAATAGGTAACACTTACTTTCAAATGCAACAAACATCACCGAAAACGATCAACCGAACGCATCAAAATGAACTCTACAAGAAGCATTCAGCATGATCTATGCTGGCCAACCATGTCTCAATGTGGTTTTTGGCTCATGTTATAGATGGTTTCATGGTTCACAAGGAGATTTAAAGACTAAACCGGGTTGTCCCATGCATCATTTGTACTCCCATGTAACATTCATCAAAGTCACAACGAAAAAAAAAAAAAAGCGTGCAAAGGGAAGTAACAAGTCGAGCATGTAGGGGCATTGAAGAGGTTTTAAACACTTAAGAAAAATTTTAGCTTCAGAAATCAGCTCTTCAGACTAGTTTCCTTCTCGATTTTTGTGATCAAAACATGTTCAAACTTGAACAAAAATACATCTAGAATGCTTACCTTGCTTCCTAATTTCTTTTTCAAGTGACTCTTGGCCAAGGAAACCACGAAATTGTCTTCTGGAAGCACGTGAAAGTTGGTTCCTTCAAGCTGAAGTGAGATCTGCAGAAGAAAAAGTGACAACGAAGCTTTTCGTTGACTTCCAAAATTAGACTTCCAAACCTTCCTTATTGGCCAAGTTCAAACCAACCCAAATTATATGTATTATAGTTTGACTTGTAAGTCGTGGCTTTCCTCATTTGTCTCTCAAGTTTCTCAAAAGCACTCGCTTTTCTTCACTCGTGACCAATCAGGCTCAACACTTTAGAAAAATTTTCGAACTTTCTGGGCCAGCCAGGAGGGCACTGTTTCGGGGGGCTTTAGGAGGCCTTCCCGATCTCCATTTGGGACATGTGACCTATGGTTGGAAAGATCTTGGAGTGAAGTTTCAATCTCTAGTTGAAGGTTTTGGCTAATTTTGATCGTAGATGTGTGAAAATCTCACTTTTCTCTCTAAAGGTTCATCTGGAATTTCTGGGTTTCTCTCTTCTGGAGTTGCTTCTGAAGGTGTGTTTGGGGTACGATTCCGAGCCCTCTCCTCTCTCCCTCGTCTCTTTCTTTTCATCCCTTGAAAGACCTTGCTTCAGTGATCTTATCCCATGAATTGAGGGATTTTTGGTCAGCTTTTTGGCCCCCAACCAAGCCTGCCAACTGAGCTAGTCCACCCACTCTCCTGACTCAGCCAAATTTTTAATTCTGCAGCTGTTGAGTGTGCAGGTTTTGCTGCGATTTTCCGGTGCTGTCAGTAGCTTATCCTTGGCCAATTTCCGTCCACTTGCACTGCTATATATGGTCTTCCATCACGTGCAAAGATAGGGCTGGTTAGGCAGCTGAGGAGGATATGGTGGGGCCACCAAATTGCTTACTCAGCAACTCCAGATTAAGACCAACTCGTGGACTGAGTTTTGGCTGCTGATTTGAGTGCTTTAATCCACTAATTTGGCTGCGTTTTTTGATCAATTAGAAAGCTCATGTATAGTAGTTTAAGATCTTGACCATTTTTCGCAATTGTGCCCACCCAATTTTGCAAAAAGTCCCTCAAAATTGGCCATTTTCTTATCCGAAAATACCCAATTCAATACAAATGTGGTCTTTTTGGCTCAATTTGATTGATTCTACTTGGCCCAAATTCAATTTCAACTTAATTGATGACCAAGATGATGATTTGAGGGCTCGGGCGCAAATTTTGCAAAATTTGCGAATTGGTCCATCGACTTTTGGAAATTGCATTTTGGCCCCAAATTGTCATTTGAATTCCAATTTGACCTCCTAGGCTTGGCTAGTCACATTTAGATCATTGGCCACAACTTTTTATTTCTTTTTTTAATTTTTTTCTTTTTTTAATCTTTTTTTCTTTTTTTTTTTTTAAATTAATTAATCTATATGCAATAATTTGGGCAAAAAATTATGTGTCAACAGTATCCAAATTATCTCACAAACTATTTTGGCCATAGCTCGATATTCAACTTCAGCAAATGATAATGATACAGTTGACTACTTCTTTGTTTTCCATGAGAGTAAGGACTTTCATAGCTTAATGCAGAAACCAGTGATTGATCTCCGACTCATGGGACATGTGGCATAATCCGTGTCACAATAAGCTGTCATTTCTAGATTGCAATCTCGAGAGAGAAGTATTCCAAACCCTAGACATTTCTTTAAATATTTTACGACCTTTAAGGCTGCATTCATGTGAGACTCCTTTGGTTTATGCATAAATTGAGTGTTTGTACTGCATAACATATGTCCAATCTAGTCATGGTGAGATATATGAGTTTCCCCACAAGCCTCTGATAGCTGGATGGATCTTTAAGTAATGGGTCATCAATCTCAAAAGACTATTTGGCGTCGTAATCAATCGTGGTTAACTAGATATTTTGTTTGATAGGGATGACACCTAGCTTATATCCTGATAACCATATTTCAGATATAATCTCTAACACAATTTTATGTTGGCTAAGAGAAATCCCTAAGTCTAAGCGAGCAATCTCAATACCAAAGAAATATTTGGGTGGCCCCAAGTATTTGATATGAAAAATAGAGTGTAGATACTCTTTAAAGCTCTTGATGGCCAATCCATTGTTTCCCATACTAAGACGTCATCAACATAGATTATCAAGAAGATTGATGACATACATTTTGTCCATGTAAATAGTGCATAATCGTGCTTGAACTGCTTGAAACTAATGGCTTAAGGGTTGTGGTGAACTTTGCATACCATTGTTAAGAGGCTTGTTTGAGTCCATATAAGGATTTTTAGAGATGACACACTCCAAACTCCCCCTATCGGCGTAATCTCGGTGGAAGATCCATGTATATTTCTTCATCAAGATCTCCATGAATAAAGGCATTGTGAACATCCATTTTATGCAACTCCCAATCCTGAAAAGCAGCAATCAAAAGGAACGAATGAACAGTGATATCTTTTGCAACTGGGGAGAATGTCTCGTGATAATCAAAACCCTCACGTTGCGTGAAGCCTTTTGCTACTAACCGGGCCTTATACCGTTCAACAGATCCATTAGCCTTGTATTTGATCTTATATACTCATTTGCATCCAATGAGTTTTCAATGAGCAGGTAAAGGTACTATGTCCCATGTTTGATTTTCTATTAAAGCATGCAATTCTGCTTCCATAGCCTTCTGCCAATGAGAATCACAAACTACTTCATCATAGGATGATGGTTCTATTTCTTTGGAGATATGACTAATGCAGCACATATGTTCCACAGACAAATGATCAAATGAAACATAAGAGGAGATAGGATATGGAGTACCTAATGAGTTGAGAGAGGCACAAACATAATCCTTGGTCCATATGGGTGGTCGAGTAACTTGGCCTGGATGTCGAGGGGGAACATAGCCAGTGTAGAATATGACATTTCCGAAGTAAATTGTGGAGAGGATAGTTCGACGATGGGTCAGAATTTGCTTCCATGGGCATCATAGATTCATCAACGGAACGACTTGGGTTGGATGGAGGACTGCGGTGACTTCCAGCTCAGAAGAAGATGTCGGAATGTCTGGAGACTAGACGAGCATATAATGTGGAGCCGGGACAAATCTTCTTAATTAGAAAACATCTATGGTGAAGGTTTGGGCTGGAAGGCTCGGCTGAAGAACCTCATCTTGAAAAGGAAAAATCTCGTCATGAAATATGACGTCTCTACTTATAAAGAAGTCGATGGCTTGAAAACATGATAACCCTTTTGAAGAGTCGGATACCCCATGAAAATACATTGCCAGGCTTGAGGACTCATTTTATTATGGTGACCAAGGGCGATGACATAACATAAACATCCAAAAACTCTAAGGTGATTAATTTTAGGCTTCTTACCATAAAGTACTTCAAAAGGAGTTCGTCCATCGAGAATTCGAGTTGGCATGCAATCGGGTAAGCTACCGTGACCACATGATCTCCCCATAAAGTCTCAAGAATGGATACTTGAAATTTAAGGGCTTGTGCAACTTCTAAGAGGCGATGGTGTTTATGCTCAACAACCCCATTTTGTTGAGGTGTGTAAGTGCACGAAGTTTCATGTAGAATTCCATGAGAAGAAAAAAGGTTTTTACACTCATGACTAAAGAACTATTTCCCATTATCTATTTGAATACGCTAAACAGATTTACAAAATTGATTTTTCGATAGTATGAAAAAATTTTGTAAGTGGGAAAGGGCTTGATTTTTTGTTTGCATGAGGAAAACCCATGTAGCACGGGAATAATCATCAACAAAGGTAAGAAAAAATCGGGATCCGTCATGGTGTGGGGTATGATAAGGGCCCCAAATATCTACATGAATTAAAGAAAATTTTTCAGTTGCTCAAGATTTGCTTATGGGAAAGGGGGCACGTGATTGCTTTGCAAGAGGACAAATCAGACATTGAGGATGTGGAAAGGAAGCACTGTGACCCAAATGTTGATGAGAAAGAACAACTTTATCATTGGTAGTAGTGTTACACAATGATTTCTTATTTACGGGAATACATGATAAATCAAAATTTTCAAGAAATTTAGTCCAAAAATATAATCCTTGTGAAAGATTACCCAAGCCTATCAGTTTGCTAATCGAAGGGGCCTGGAAAAAACATGTGTTAGAATTGAAGAAAATGTGACAAGAATTATCCTCACAGACCTTTGATACTTAGATAATATTATATTGAAAGTGGGAAACATAAAGCACATTCTGAAGAGTAACGAATGGGCTGAGTTTCACTGTCCCTACTTTTGTAACGTATGTAGTATTCCCGTTTGCAAGTTGCACATATTTAGGGAAATTGTTTTTATGAGTATAAGAAAAGAAACTTTTGTCACAAATAATATGGTTACTAGAACCTGAATCAATTATCCATGCATCATGAGAAATAGAGTTGAGACAATATGAAGTACCTAAGAAACTTGCCCTTTTTTAAGAAGTTTTTAGTTGTTTCAATGCCGTCATGATAGGCTGATCAAAAATTAATCCTTATGACTTGATTAGTGGAAGATCCCATTTTTTTCCTTTCTCCCCAAGTTTTCCGTGCAATTTCCAAAAAGTTTTTGTCATGTGATGCGGGCATTTGCAATAATCGCAATACAACTTGCCCTTTCCTTTAGAATTTCCCTTTGATAATGTTGTTGAAGAATGCCCCTTAAGGATCGGCATTGACATGGCTTCTTACAAGCCATCCAATCCCGCCAAAGTAATGGATGGATGAGAGCCGTCCGATCCAATCAAAGTGGTTGGTCCATGATAGCCATTCGATCTAATGCTATATCCTAACTATCCATTAAGGTTTCCTCCTTTTTGCTCAGATGCTGCAGCAGCCATTCTCGATCTATCAAGCCCGAAGCTCCCCCCTCCCTTCGTCGACTCCATTGAAGCACCATTGGAGGAGAAGGCCACAAGACTCACACCCTTACGCACGTGTTTAGCTACAACAAATCATTGATTCTCCTCTTGGATGGCCAACTAATAGATCCGACTAAGCGATGGCACGGGATCCATCACAAGAATATGTGATCGGAATGACGAAAAAGACTTGTTGAGGATGAGTAAGAACCCCATCGCCTTCTCTCTTTCTTTAATTTTTTTGTATTGTTGGAGAGTAGCTTCGGCCCCGCCTCGAGCTCGTTCCATAAGGCCAAGAGTCGATTGAAGCAAGCGGTAACCGAGAGGTTCCCTTACTTCAATTCGGATAGGGCTTGCGTGATGGTGAACAACCTCTCCCGATCTAATCATCCGTACATCTCACATATGTTTTCCTAGTCTTCAATGGGTGGAAGTCCAGCCGCAATGTCGGGGGTGGGGCAATTCTTGATCCAAGTGTGAACTAATTGGTTGCACTTCCGCCAATGTCTCTGGAGCCACTCATCGATCGAGAAGGGCGCGGCTCCATCGAGGAAGCCGTCCTTGTCCTTCGTGACAAGGGCTCGTCGGAAGTCTCGAGCCCACTCATTGTAGGTTTTTCGGTCCGGTGAGCTAGATTGTGATGAGCTATAGCTCGGATCCGTCAGCTAGTGATGTGTAGAGCAGATCACCAGGCTTGGGGCAACCACCGCCGGTGACTAGAAATGCGTACGGCGGAAATACAAGTCCAAAAAACGAGTAGGGATTGCTCGATATGGATCTGGATCTTTGACCTGAATTTGTCCGACACTATCTGTCAATTGAGTCGGTCTCTCGTGGTGAATGGTTCTGCCCACTTCCATTGTTTTAGGCTTTAAAGCTTGAGGGCCTTTCCTCTCCAGACAAGCCATATTGGTATGGTTGGGCCCATGCTTGCTTTGACCCGATGGCCCATGGGCCCTGGACAGGGTACTAGTGGACTGGCGACCATTGAATTGGCCTAAAGACTTGGGCTGGAATAGGAGCGAGAATGCCATCAGCAAAATATTGGGAATGATCACCACTGAGACGCTAAGCAAGAGGCTATTGCTATCCGGTTGAATCAATCTATTCTAACAAGGCTAGTTTTGTGGTGAGGTAGGTCTCTCCATGGAAGAACTGCCGATGATTTTATCTTTGGCCTTGGTATCAAAAAAATATGAATTCCAGTATGGTTTGCTATTTTGTTTTACAAGGCAGAAGCTTGCAACAACAATCCAAAGGATGAAAACCGAAGGCAATTCAATGGATGCGAAAGCTAGGTCAGGAAGAGTCGCTCTAATACCATGACAAAATTTGAAGTAAAGAGAAGAATGGAGGAAACGGCATATTTTTTTTTTTTAAATATATGATCGACAT
This sequence comes from Eucalyptus victrix, assembly GCA_016097545.1. NCBI lineage: Eukaryota > Viridiplantae > Streptophyta > Magnoliopsida > Myrtales > Myrtaceae > Eucalyptus > Eucalyptus victrix. The sequence continues at coordinate 42,621,562 of CM027843.1, read as the reverse complement.
GTATTTTACAATGTACAATCACCTATTTATAATACAGTGAATGATTTAACTAAGGAAGTAATAAAAAAGATACAAGGAATCAAATCTAATCTTAGATTAACATTAATAGTCAATCATAATCATAGAAAATCTTAGATTGACCGATCGCGATCCTCGCATATCTCCAACAAAATTTTTAGAAGATTGTTTAGAGTGGAATTTGATTTATAAATAAGATTGGTGCCATTTCTTTTTTTCTTTTATTTTTTTGTCTTTTGGTGTAATTTACAAAGATATTCCTTTATGGAAAAAAAAAATTAACCTCCTTTTTTCTGTAGAATATATTATCTTTATGAAAAGGTCGCATTAAAAATGGAGTGCATCATATAGTTTTTTTATTCTTTTATCGAAAAAGAGTACGAGTGCCTCATAAATTATAACGGTGTGCGATTGAGTACATCACTCTTGACATGTAGAGTTTCCTTCTACCCACTGGTAGTTCTTTGTTCACCAAACCCTCATACCCACAATTGCTATCCATCGCCCTCTTGTCATGAACTCAATTGTTCGGAGCTTCTTCCCAATTCAGCCATGGCTTTCATCTGCCAGGTCACCCCAAATCATCTTCGTTGTTTCTGCCCACAATCTACTGTCCCTTGACCCTGTTACAAGCGCAGTGAAATTTTCCCAATTGTCGAACCACTTTCCCTAAATTGCTCTGATTGGCTGACTCCCGAGAATTTGGCCGATTTGCCTGTGTTATCCTTTGCCCACAATCTCGACCATGCCTGACTCTTTGCTTCATCTTGTTGATTCCAGCATTTGTTTCACCCTATTTTGGTCGTTTTTACCAGTGCTCTTCATGCAATACACACCAACCTACCTATTTTGAATTCCTACCTATGGCATTCTCTCTGATGGACTGCACTAGCCCGGAAGAGGATGCCTGTCTCACTGCTCTCTGCAACAAATTAGGTCGTCTTTGGACTAAACAGGAAGTCGAAGTGTGGGATGAAGCAGCCCCAGCAGAGAAATTAGAGAAATGTAAACTGATATTGGTGGGTAAACTCCTCTCTAACCCTTCTATTAACTTCCAAGCGTTTCAGAATACATTGAAAAGAGCATGGCGCAATGACCAAGTAGAAATTTCTCAACGTGAAGCGGGGCTATATGTGTTTAAATTCAACTTGGAAGGGGAAAAACAGAGGGTATTAGACAATGGTCCTTGGCTATTCTCGAGCCACCTTGTTATTGTAAAGCCTTGGGTACCGAGCACTCCTCTACATTGTTATGACTTTACAACTTGCGCCTTTTGGGGGCAAGTTTTTGGGCTTCCCCTAGAAAGATGTACACAGAATATGATAAGTAAAGCTGTGCAACAAGTTGGAAAGGTGCTGGAAGTTAAGATTGAGACTAAAGAAGGCACAACGCTACGAGTGGGTAGGGCTAAAGTGGAAATCAACTTGCAAGAACTGCTTAAGCCTAGTAAACTAATCAGATTAGAAGGGAAGAACATATGGCTCGACTTTCGCTACAAACGCTTATCCCACTATTGCTACTCATGTGGCATTTTAGGCCATTATGTGATGTACTGTAAAGATATCCCCTTTGATGAGGCAAAAATGGAAGGGAAAGACAAGCTATATTATGGTCAATAGAAGTCAGAGAACATAACCCGTTTTGGCAAGCCTTTTATGAGACACAACCTAAATAAGATGAAGTAGAAGAGACCATACCAGAAACCCCTCAGCCTTCGACTCTCTTGCTACCTATCATTCCTCACAACACTAGCCAGCAACTAGCACTCATGGAGGTCAACACTGAACAACTTGTTGATCATACTACAGCACACATCCTAAGGAGTACACCCCTTGATGATTCTCCAGAAGTAGTTGCAGTGCCTAAGCTGAAGTCCCCTGTAATAGAACAACATGAAGTGATCAGAGATTCAGATGCAGGCTCATCCCAAACTAAGAAACTAAAGAGCACCAAAATGCACACCAAAGCGAGTCACCTCAAGAAAGCTAAAAGGTATGCTACCTATGGGTCGCGTTCTTATCTACACGAAAGGCTTGATGAAACTCATCTTATGGATACCCCGATAGTTGAGGCCGAAGAGGTCAGTAGTTGGGCTGTGGTGGCTTGCCCTAATAAGCCACCAAGTGACCAATGAAGCTCATTAGTTGGAACTGTCAGGGATTGGGCAATCCCCTAACAATTCAAGCTCTAAGGGCCCTAGTGGTCTAAGAAAGGCCCAATGTAGTATTTTTGATGGAAACAAAAAATTAGGACCTAGTGATCTAGAAAATTCAGAGGAGTTTGAAATACCCAAGTTGTTTTGTGGTGAGCCCCATTGGTTTGGCTGGTGGGATGGTGGTTTTCTGGAATGACCAGGTCTCTTTGTGTGTGGAGAGACATACTACACATGTCATTGACATGATCTGCACCAATGTACCAAGTGGAAATCCAATGCATCTTACGTGCCTTCATGTGTCAAAGGTATATCAACAAAGACAGCACTTACGGGCAGATTTGAGACAACTCAGTTATTCAAATACCTTGCCGTGGGTGTGCATTGGAGACTTCAATAAGATTATATATCATTGGGAGAAAGTGGGTAAGCAGTTAGCTGAGCCATATCGGTTGCACTCTTTTCGAGAATTTGTAAACGATTGTTCATTGATGGATATAGAAAGCAAGGGTTGTACCTTTACATGGGTAAAAAATAGAGATGGCGAGGATGTGGTAAAAGAAAGACTTGATAGAGTGCCGTGTACTATGGAATGGAGATTGGCTTATCCGAAAGCTGAAGTTTTTGCCTTACCTACTCTAGTTTCTGAGCATAGCCCGCTTTTACTAACTACTGAAATCAATCCAACAAGAAGGAGGAAGGCTTTCACTTTTGAAGCCTTTTGGCTACAAGATAAGGACTGCCGCACGGTTATTGAAGATGATTAGGCCTCTTTACCGCTAACGGACTCCACTTTATCGTGCAAGCTTCAAGTTGCCTCTTTGGCGCTCGCCAGGTGGAGTAAATCGAAGTTCTACAAAGGCCATCATCAAATTAATCTTTTAAAACAGCAAATTCAAAGTTATATCAATCAACCCAATCACTACTATGATAAAGCACAGGTAACTCGCTTGAAAGATGAAGTCCAACGCTTATGGCAATAGGAGGCACAATATTGGGCGATGAGATCACAGATCAACTGGCTACGATGGCGGGATAAGAACACCAAATTTTTCCATGCGACTACTATACAATGGAGGCAAAGAAACCGAATCAGTATGCTGCAAGATGAACATCAAGGGTGGATCCAAGATTCCAATCAACTGAAGAATATGACGCTGAATTTCTTTCAAAACCTCTATAGCTCTGTTGGATACCGTGATTATGGGCCTATTTTGACACAGTGTCTATAGGTTGTTACAGCAGAAATGAATACAACTTTAACAGCAGAGGTCTCTCGGGAGGAAATCAAGCAAGCAACATTCCAATTAGGGGTTACTAAAGCCCTGGGGCCCGATGGTTTGAATGGGCTGTTCTACTAAACTCACTAGGATATACTCCAAAAAGATATATTTATCTCGGTGCAAGATTTTTTCATCTCAAGTGTGCTACCCCCAGCCTTTAACAAAACACTCATTGCTCTAATCCCAAAGATACCGCACCCAGAGAGGTTAGATCAATATCGACCAATTAATCTTTGCAATTTTATCTATAAAATCATATCCAAAGTGCTAGCGAATTGTCTAAAACCATGGTTACCTGAGTTGATCTCAACGGAACAAAGTGCTTTTGTGACTAGCAGAAAAATACAAGATAACATTTTGGTTGTCCAAGAGGTACTACATCAGCTAAAAATCATGGAAAGGAAGAAAAAATTTCAGGCAGTCTTAAAATTGGATATGCATAAAGCATATGATCGGGTTGAGTGGGATTTTCTGGAGGCCTATCTTCACCAAATGGGATTTCATGGTAAATGGGTATAGTGGGTGATGCAATGCATTGCCACGGTCTCCCTCAGTGTTAAATTAAATGGCAAACCACTATCCTATTTCCATCCAACAAGGGGGCTCAGACAGGGAGATTCCCTCTCTCCATTCCTATTCATCCTTTTGGCTAATGTCTTATCCATCCTTATCCAACAAGCCGTCAAAATGAGAAATCTAACGGGGATCAAATTTAACAGGTGGTGTCTTACACTATCTCATCTATTTTTTTTAATAGATGATGCTATATTTTTTTTAGATGGATGGCTCCTAGAATGCCAAAATTTAGCAAACATATTGCATCAATACTGTTTAGCAACGAGACAAGCCGTGAATAGAAACAAATCAGGACTATTGCTCGGTAAAGCTTGCCATATCGGTTTAAAGCAAAACCTGGCTAGAGAACTAAGAGTACCTGTGCTTGAAAAGATTGGCAAATATTTGGGTATACCGTCTGATTGGGGGGTTTCCAAAAAAGAGATGTTTGCTTGGGTTCTAGGACTAGTTAATGCAAAGCTGGTAGGGTGGAAAGAGAACCTCATATCTAAAGGCAGGAAGGAAATCCTGCTAAAAACAGTGGTACAGGCACTCCCGCAGTATGCCATGTCGATATTTAAACTTCTTGTCTCTATATGTAAGTCCATTGAGTAGAAAATAGCCAAGTTCGGTGGCAAAATAATTGTACCAGGTCGGGAATATATTGGAAGTGTTGGGACCTACTTAAAGAGCGGAAGGATAACGGGGGGATTGGATTTCAAGATTTAATCACCTTCAACAAAGCGCTTCTGGGTAAACAAGCATGGTGACTTCTCCAAAATCCATCATCCTTGTGAAGTAGAGTTTTTAAAGGACTGTATTTTCACTCTAAGGAATTCTGGCAAGCAGAAAAAGGAACTAAACCCTCATGGGGTTGGTAAAGTCTACTATTAGACAAAGATTCCATTTTAAATCAGCTTCAGTGGTCAGTTGGTAATGGGCAACGGATATGAGTCCGCGAGGATAAATGGCTAACAAAAGGAATCATTGGCAAGCCAGCACCGAGAGGAGAACCAGAGAAGGTGGCCATTTTCATAATTCCAAAATAGAACACTTGGAATGTTCCTCTACTCTGTAATAGCTTTGATGACCAAACTATAGAGGATATTATCGCCCTACAGTTATGCCCATATTCCACTACAGACCAACTTATCTAGATAGGGACACAGACAAGTCTATATACAGTGAAAAGTGGTTATAATTACCTCAAACATACAGATCACAGCATTGCTAGCACTCATGCCTCCTCATCCTACCAAACACCACGCCAATTATGGCGATTGATTTGAAAAGTGAAGACTGCCCCCAAAATTCGAATTTTTTTGTGGTCCTTATGCCATAACGCGTTATCTACAAAGGACAACCTATTCCAGCGACACATTATCCCAAACCTGGTATGTCAGCTCTACCCATCCCACATCCTAGAAGCAATAGAACATATATTTCTATTATGCCCATGGACACGGCATAGTTGGCCACATCCCAAAGTAAAGATCGACATATCAGCATACAGAACACATCGAATGGATGCTTGACTAGCAGATCTACTTGAGCATAGGGCCAATTTACTTGATCTGGAGACCATCGCATCCCTTCTTTGGCAGATCTAGAAAGCATGTAACCAGTTCGTCTTCCAACCCAACACACACACCCCGAACAGCTTGTGGAAATGGGTCTCACAAATGCAACAATTACCCTTAGCACACTACAGCTGGTGTTGGAAACAGGGATACCATTGTTGAACCCTAATTGGTTATGGATTCCCCCGAAGCCTGGAATCATCAAAATCAATCTTGACGAGGCTTTTCCAATAGCATGTAATACGGGCGCCATCTCATGTGTTTGCCGAGATCACTTCGGCACCCTGATCGACGGTTTCTCCAGCATCGTCCAAGCATCCTCCCTGCTGCAAATAGAGATTTAAGCCCTAATACTCACCCTTAAATATTTGCTGCAGAGAGGAAAGGCCGACGCTCACCTGCTAGTGGAATCCGACTGTCTCGTGCTTATGGAAACTGTGAAACATCGTTGTTTGCCGCCGTGGGAGTGTCGAGCATTGTTCATGGACAGCGCATCGCTGCTCCTCTGTTTTCCCAATCTCCGCATACAGCATTGCAGATGTGAAGCCAATTTTATTGTTGATTGGGCCGCCAAAGCCCATGGCCATGGAACCCTTTCCCTGAATTGGGTTTTTTACCTCCCCAAATTCTCGTGGATATGCTATGTACTGAAGCCCTGACTAAGGGTTGTAATATTTTACCTACTTGAATGAAATGCTACGTTTTCAGACCCAAAAAAAAAAAAGAATGAGTACATCACATCTGATCAAGAACAGAACATCGTAAATATCAATTTCTTTTTTAATTACTATTGTGATTATCAATCCTCATTTAGAACGGAATGTCTTAAATTTGGATTTTGACACAAAGATTTACAAAGGTTTACCATGGTATGTACTAAGTAGGAGTGAGTATGATCGGAGTGGACAATTCTCACTCCGGAATCAAGAACCGCCTATTAAGGGCCGATTTTGAAAAGTTGGAACCAAGAATCGCTTATTGATTCCATAAATCCACTTGAGAATTGGATTGCCGGCCCGGTCCGATTTGGTTCTTGGGTCTCGGATGAGTCTATGGAATTGGTCCCATCAAGCTTCACACCCTCAATGCAACATTTTCTAACAAGCCAAAGTAAAGCAAAAAAAAAAAAAAGTTCCACATTATTAATTGCAAGATTGGTACAAAAATTGGACTCATATTAAAAGTTTAGAGTTAACGTTGTTAGTCAATGGGTATTGAGCTTGAGAGTCAATGTCGTGAGTGAAAGATAGAGACACGACTCATACAAGGTGAGAATAAAACAAGACAAGCATTCAGTGAATGGGTGTTGAGCTTCAGCTTAGGGATTTTAAGATTTTCATTTTTCTTAAATTTTTTTATCAAAATTTTTTTTTTTTAATATTTATATATTACATGTCTAGTTCGGGTGGGTGATTGGGCAATTCCACACCTAAAACAAAGAACCATATTGATACTTACTGGTTATAATAAATTGAAATCAAGAATCGGATGGGTTCCCTTGAGAACCGCTCCTTCCAAGTCAGCCCAATATGGTTCCTCTAGGTGGTTTTCAATATTTTCGCATACCTCTAGTAATAACTACGAACAATATGTCAATTATTTGGATATCTTTATAATTATGACGATTTACAAAAAATTACGGTGTTTAGTCATAATCAAGCGCACAACATCGTAATTTTGGATATTTTTCCATTTAAGAAAAGTTACAGGGGGCTACGAGACAACATAAATAAGGACATATTGAGGTAATTTTGTATCTATCCAATCATGACACTTCACCGACCAAAACAAATCATGACGCTTTTGCGACGACGCATAAAAAAAATAAGTAATATGTTGTAAATATTGAACCTTTTTAAGTACCACGATTTCCAATGGTTTACGACGTTCCATCTTAACCAAGAACTTGATGTTGTAAATCAGATTTTTACGACGGTTTACAAATAATTTTTGTAAGTAATTTTGTGGGCAATGAATTTTTCTTTTTGTTTATTCATTTTGATCATTTTTAGAAAAATATTTTCCCAAAATTATTCATTTTCTGGAAAGCACAAATTTTCTACACGGTTGAGATTAACAAAAATAGGGTCCACATGACATGACAAAAATGGCATACCTCATGTGTCGCCTCAGAAGGTTACGCCGACATGTGTTCTTTCTAATAGTTAAATGTAAGAACACAAAAAAGAGAAATTTGGTAATTTATATATATTTTTTTTGATGTAACATAATAAAGTACATCGGCCTATTTATAGACTTTATAGGAAACTATCAAATGTATCATATACCAATCAAGATATACACAATCAAAAGAAATATCGAACAATCTTGAGAAATACTAAATACCAACAAAAATATTCTAATTATCTCTAATATATGAAAATTTCATAGAGAATTATACTAATTATCTTTAACATCCTCTCTCAAACTTAAGGTACATTGAATATGTCAACTTGAGTTTGAATACGAGTCTTCAAGGTGTCTAATGGCTAAGTCATGACGGACAAGGTGGGTTTGTTAGTTTTTCATGTTAAAATCCAAATCTTGTAGATTTGAGAGGAGCGAGTCTAATGGTAATGTTGCTTCTCGAAATGACACACGAAACGTCGAGAATTGGAGCAACAATAGCAAGCGGCTGATGTGACTACGGCGTTGCTTATATGGCTAACATCAAAAGAAAAGCCACCTTTTAGGCTCAACTAGGTGATGCGACTATTAGATTGGCGTTGGAACATGACCATCTTGGAATGGACTCGACTAGGTGCTTTCTCATATGAGAGGGCTTTGTAGATTATGCAACAAAAGCATGTAGGCTGTGGGATGAAATGAATATTGTTGAAAACAACTTGACTAGAGGATATTATGACTTGTTGGAAAATAAATGACAAGAAACAATATTAGCTTCAAGATCGACTAGCTTTGATAGCAAGTTACATGCAAGAATACAAAAAAGAGAAATTAGGGAATTTGTATATACTTCAATATATTATAATAAAGCACATCAGCCTATTTAAATATATAAGAGACTACCAAAGGTAATATATATCAATCAATATATGCACAATTGAAGGAAACATTGCATGATCATGAGAGATACTGAAAACCAACATAAATATTCTAATTATCTCTAATATATGAAAATATTCTAGAGAATTATCTTCATTATTTCTACATTAATTATATCCTTTATTCAATAATAGCATACTGAAACTCAATAAAATTTTTACATTTATCCCATATAAGAAATCATATGAGTCAAATGTGGATATTATCTTTACTTACATTAGTTTTACAACTTTAATATGTCATTTAAGCAAAATTCAGAACACCAAAGTCCTAGAAAAGGGTCAGATCAACTAGCGCCACTACACCCAGACAACCGTAAAAGCGAACTTGTCCATTATCAAAACAACTTACCTACTTAAGGGTTGTTGGCCTCTCTTGTCATCTCGTTCTCTATATCGTCATGCCTAGGGGGACCATCGAGCCCTCACAAAGGTCCAATCATCTCGTCATTTACATCAGCATACCATGTGGTGAAATAGTGGGAAAGAAGCTCAGGTAAATCCTATATCCACCAAGATAGTAGAATTACACTTGACACACACCTTATCAGATCTCGGTACAAGTATATCTTAATATTCACATTCCATATATAGGGATATTCCAAAGCATAGCGCATAAAGTGGATCCATCCCACAAATCTGGAAAAATAAGGGGTGTGCTGAGACTTAGTAGATGAAATATCTAGGTTTAAGTTAGAAGACCACCTTACCACTTAACCTAATGCAAAACAACATAAGTACATGACAAGCAATATGTATGCCATGCGCACGAGCAAATATTTTGCCTTTTCTATTATGATATGTCGATGAAGTCTAATAACAACGTTGCTTTACTCATACACATGCGGATGGCATGACATAATTTCATGCTTGGTAATCACCAATTAGTTCACTCTTTGACATAGGTACTTCTATGCAGTTATATATGCACATACACATGCATTAGGTTTGTTACTTCTCCTCCTGAATACTTCCAGGGCATCTTGACATATGGGACATATCAACTCCGAGACATCCCGACACACAGGACATCTCACTATTAATTTATGGGTGACAAAATCATATTACCATCATGCAAGCAATGATAAATACACATTTATAAGCATTTCAACACATATTCCTCAACTTAATAAAATGCATTAGTCAAATAATCGAGTGAGAAGTAGCATGTGGTCTTCTTAAATAGATGTATATACTCAAAAGCTGAATATGTGCAGCCAATGATCATACTCAGTTGAATATGAGTAGATAAGCAAATATATTATAGCAATTGAATGTACTCAGTGAGTTAATATATTCAATAAGTGAATCTTATCAACAAGTGAATTTACTCAGTACGAAAGTGAATCTAATCAGATAGGTGAATATATTTAAGAAGTGAATATGATCAAAGAATTGGACATATTTAGACAAGTAAATGTACTTAGCAAATGAATATATTCAAGCAAATGCACATACTTAGCAAGTAAATATATCAAAAAGTGAATTTGACCAAATAAATGGATATATTCAGACAAGTGAATATACTCAGCAAGTGAATATATTCAAGAAGTGAATCTAGCCAAATAAATGGATACATGCAGACAAGCGAATATATTCAAGAAGTGAATCTAACCAAATAAATGGATACGTGCAAACAAGCGAATATATTCAAGAAGTGAATCTAACCAAATAAATGGATATATGGAGACAAGCGAATATACTCAAAAAGTGAATATATTCAAGGAGTGAATCTGATCAAACAAATGAATATATTTAATGAATACAAGGTGATACGACCAACGGGTACAAGATGGATCTGACCAGAGAATATAAGGTGAGTATAACTAGTGAGTATGAGATGAATATTACCAACAACGGTTGAATATGAAATTACAAAAGTAACATTTCCAAATTCAAATTCATCATTTTCACATACAATGTAACAATTACAACACCCCCACACAACTATTACACACACTCACACTTAACTTCAAATTTAATTAAAACTAATATTACACATATCAATCAACCAAGCTAAAAGAGCAAAGTAGATCAAACTAACTTAATGCCCAGAATTTTCATGTGCCTCAAACGAGACTTGAATCATCAAAAGTGTTGCCACCTTGCAAATCTTGAAAGATGTCAACTTTGCTTTTCAATCCAATGATCGGAAGTATAGGAACATTTCTTTTGAAGATTGAGGGTGTAAAAGAATACGGCAAAAGTAAATATGAACTTATGATATTATTAAGGTTAGCAATAATCACTAGAAGTAAATTGTTAAGTGTAAGGTTGCTGCAAATTACATGAAGCAAAGTTTTATTTAATATTTAATATATGGCCAAGTGGAAGGAGGTTTGATGAAGAATGTTTATGGTAATGAAGGCTTAGTTTAGGTGTCAAGAGTAACACCTAAACTCGATTGGCAAATGGCCTCCCATGTAACTCCTAAAATGACAAGTGAGAAAGAAACCATTTTCTTTCAGCCAAATGAATGAGTTACCATTAGTGTAAGAAAATAATTAATTAATAGGTGTCTTTGTAAGGAAAGTTTGAGAGTGATCATAGTGAGAAAGAAATCGCCTTCAGCCAAATGAATGAGTTACCATTAGTGTAAGAAAATAATTATTAGTATTAATTAATTAAATAATTAAATAAATGAATACATGACATTCCGAATTCACCAAAAATATAGGTAAACTAGACCGAACGCCAGGAAAATCTCGATTTAGTATAATTTAAAACTTGACAATCATTAAACATAAAATTTGAAGAATGTTTGTCCCCATGACAATGAATCAATTAACGTTTATCAATTAATTCCACCACATCAGACTCAGAACAATTACAGGGGCAAGAAATCATTTTCTGCATTTTCCATGCCTCGTAAAATTAACACTCCAACTAAGATTGTTTACGTGTGAACCCGAACCCCAAAATAAGACTTAGCTTTATAACTCAATTATTGCTACTGGACGCAGAAAATTCATAATGTCATAAAACCTTTCCTTCGTTGTCAAATAAGACTTTACATACATGCATACGATACGAGGGAAAGAAACCAACATGATCCTAACGCGTGAGTCTAACTCTCATACACCGTCGAAGAGATGGGACTCACGTGGAGATCATATGATTTATCAATACATGGAAATTGGCTCACGTGTATTGGGATCAAGTTAACTATTGGGAAAATTGAATTGATCCATGGACTCCTTTCCAAAATTCAATACCTTTACATATCTTAGATTTTGGTAAGTATTTAGAAAACCAATGTCACTTTTAAATGAAAAAATACAGTATGTGATGATTGCACCATGTACAATGCTGGCGTGGTGCAATCAAATCATCCTAGCTCATCTGTTATAAAAACCATTCTAATTGGTTCTTACATTTCGATAAGCAATTAGAAAATCAATGTCCCTCTTAAATGACAAGGTATGGTATGTAATGATTGCACCACATCATCAAGTGCAATGTTGATGTGATACCATCGATCATCCTCACCTGTCTCTTTTGAATAACGTCTTACTTCACATCATGTATGAGACATCTCATAGGTGCTGCAATTATGATTGGTCGATTATACTAAATCATCTCTATCATGTGTGTAACCATCACCAAAAAGACTTTCTCCTTTTAAACACCAATAAATCGAAAAGTCCTTTCGAAACCACTAAAGTTGTCAATTGTACGATCTTACAATAGTCAGAAATCAATCATACATCACTACCTATGTATTTTAGAAATATCTATATGATTAAAATTCACAGCCACTCTCTTATATAATATCTTATGCATAAATATCTATTTAGGCATACCGGTGGTGGTGGTGTCTCAAAACACAATTGATGTTCGATTAGGGGTTTTAGGAATATAGAGCTGCAATTCAGCAAGTACTCAAGTTTTGGAACCTGATACTTGATTAAAAAAAAAAAGACTTGGTTTTAGGGTGCTTGGATTCATATCGTGGGGTCGGAAATGGTCGTGCCACTCCTCCAACCGCGTGAGGGGCAAGAGAGAGCGGCGGCGTATGGTGGGTGATTCTAGCCAGTGGAAAGTGGAGGGACCTTTTTCAACATGCTCAAAGAACCAGAGATGAATCCTTTTTTAAAATTAAAGAGACCATATTTCGAGAGAGAAAAAAAGGGTTCGCGAAAGTTTTTTGAATTGTCCACTACTTCTATTAATGATAGTATAACTAAGTACACCACCATCACGTTACAAAAACAAGCATATTCTCCGCTCTCGCTCGCTTGCTCGCTCGCCGACTACCCATTCGGACAGGCCAAACAAAATTGTATGCTTTGCGCATTGGATTCCTTTTTTTCTTTTTTCATATCTTTGTCTCGGTATCGAATAGCATAAAAATAATTGGACCGCCCTGCCATCACGATCCACCAAACGCCGAGGAGGCGGGTGGCGGCAGGGGCGGGCTCGCCGGTCGGGCCTTTTCCCGCAGCTCGTTGTACCGGCGGACATCGAACCCGCGAGCCTGCATCAGCTTCTCCTGCTTGGCCGCGAACCGGCTCTGGAAGAACCCCTCGAACGAGGGCTCCCGGGACGTCCGCAGGAAGAAAGCGTAGCCGAGCATGAAGTAGACGGAGGTGAGGTAGAAGCAGATGGGCTCCATCACGTCCCACGTGAGCTCCCAGAATGTGAGCCGCATGAACCCGGCTGTCTGGACCACGAGGTAGCCGAGGCCAAGCCAGAGCTCCCGGCGGACCAGCGACTCGGCCGCCCGGTCTATCTCGGCCTTCTGCCGCTCCAGCTCCTCCAGCTCCGCGCTCCGCGGTGGCGGTGGCATCAGTCCCTCCACAACTTTTCTCACCTGTAGACAGGAATGGGTACAAGATTGTTTGACCGAACTTCGCTTTTGGCCCGAACAGAGACGACTCCAAAATTAGGACTACAACCATTATCTAAACTCCCTAAGCATTTCATTCATCCCTTAAATTGCACTCCATGAAAATTGCAATTCTCTTGGTTTGCCCAAAAATATTTTAAAGCTGTCGTTTTTGTCTCTTTTGTAACAGACCATGTTCAAGTCGGTGAATTTAAAAAAAAAAAGAAAAAAAAAAAAAAAAAAGGTGGTCTTTGAATTGATTATAAGAAGAAGAAGGCGTTTTGGACTTGTGAACAAGTGAAGAAAAAATCCCCTCCCCTCAACTGAAAAAAATGTGAGGCTACATGGGACCGAGACATCTTAGTCCGGCAATTATGGACGCCGAAAGCAACCTACCTAGATCTCAAAATCAATTCCAAATTACCCCTTTTCCTTCCGACCCAAAAAAAAGAAAAAATCTCGTCTCCCTTCCTGAATTTCTCTATCTTCACGCCCAATTAAATTAGAAAAGGAAAAATCAAAATCTAATTCGTCCCCGTTAATTAGATTCAGATTATGAAGTGACCCCATAATTTTCCAAAATTAAAAAAATCTATTGAAGGGGGTGTTTCCCCGGTAGGTGTTGAAGGGCTGGTTTTGGTCCTTGTCGTCCTAGGAAAAATGGGGTGTTTTTTTTTTTTTGGTTTTTTTTCACCGTCTCAAACGTGGGAACTCTTTACACGTTTTTGGTCTCTGGTCCTGTCGTGAAGCACCAAACCCGCACGTCGGAAGCAAAAGAAGATCACCAAAAAAGCACGTATCAGTCTTCGGTAGTCTCCAATCTCAAGGGGAAAAAAATCATAGATGAAATGAAAAATGAAAACGAAATGGAATTCTAAAATTCTAACCCTCTTGATGACCATTTTTTATATTATTATCCCTGCGGCTCTAAATTATGTCATTGGGAAAAGAAATTCGGAACGCCAAACAAGAAATTAAGCGAAAAAGTTTTTTTTTTAAAAGAGAGAGAGAGAGAGAGATAAGGGAAATTACCAGCTCGGGCCTGAGGAGCACCATCTTGCCCAAAACGACGACGTTTCCGGTCTCGTCCAGCGTCCTCGCCAACCGGATCCCCTCGTCCGGATCCGAGCACGCCTCGCCGCAGATCCGGACCAGCTCCGGGTACGGGACCCACGTCTCCCCCACCTCCCTCAGCCGCGACTTCACCATCTCCACCTGCGCCACCTTCATCAGCTTCCTCGCGTCCTCGGCCGTCAGCTCCGGGGGCTCCAGCTCCGGCTGCGGCGGGGGAGGGGGCGGCGGCAGGAGGACGGGGCCCGAGATCCGGATCCTGTTCCGCTCAATGTCGAGGGCCCGGAGCCTCTCCATCAGGCCCTCGCCGATCGGGGGCGGCCGGGCCTCCGCAGCGGGGACGGCCCTCCGGTGTAGGAACCGCCGGAAGACGCCGCCGTCTCCGGGGTCGGGGTCGAGGGCGAGCTGGGTCCGGGTCCGGCGGGGAGGGGGGGCCGAGGCGGCGGAGCGGCGGCAGCTGGCCAGGGCCTGGGAGGAGGAGATGGTCCGGGACATGCCGAGGAGGCGCTGGGCCAGCGATTTCTTGATCGACATTGTAGAGATTCGATCCGAACGGAGAAGGGAGAGAGACGGCGACGATGAGAGGAGTCTCGCCGGCGAAGGCGACGGCGGCGGCGGCGGCGGCGGTGCGCTTTCTCTCTTTCTTTCGTGCTTTTGGGGAAGCAGTGAAAAAAAAATGGGTGGAGGAGATGGTGGCGTTCCGGGCCCTTTATATAAATGTCCAAAACTACAGGAGGAAGAAGACGACGCAGCAGAATATCGAAAAAACCCCCCAAAAAATAAAAATAAAAATATTAAATCAATACTAGAAAAACAAAGTCCGTTCCGGTGAAAAGATCGGCGCGAGATATTGCGGTCGGTCCGATAAATTGAGGGAGAGAAATTGGTTTATTCCCTCCGGCGAAAGCATATGCTGTCCAGCCCTTTTAGTCAAAATAACAAGCATGTACCACCATGCGGCAAAAAACAAGAAGCGGGTTTTTCGGTAAGCCTGGGACGCGGTGACCTGACGTTGTGGTGTCCATTGATCTTATCACGCATATATGGTATGCATTTACTCTCAATTGCCATGCCCAATTTCGCTATGCATTTCAATCAGAGTGGAGTCATCTTAGTGTCATCTTCACCGATACATTGAATGGGGTCAAGTTCTCATGTCGTGTTCCAATTAAGCAAATTTTGATTCGAGTTTTTGAGCTTCGATAAAATCCAAAAAAATTCACAATCGTTAGTCGTACAAAACCCACATGTTGTTCCACATGAACAACGATTTTTCCCAGGCCCCGATTTACGTGGAGGAGGCCCTGTTGTTTCCAGAGCATATATATATCCCCAGCAGAATTGACTACGATATATTCCTAACCCTCCCGCGCTCACGAGACGGAAAATCAAGTGGCGGAACCCAGCGGGGCTCCGTCCGCCGTACACGTGGCTCGGCGGAGGGGTCCCGGATGAGGACACTCCCCACCGTCTGATCCACATGAGTTTATAACGGTCCGATGAGGGGAAGGGGGGAAGCGAAGCGGACGACGCTGACGTTCGTTGGACTTATCGGTCAACGGGGGGGAGAGCCAGATGGACGAAGCGGAGCGGCCCCACTCGACACGTGGATGCCCCAACCGCCGATGGTTATCCGCTTAGGGTCAAACCCATTAAAATACGCTTGCCTACATGGAATCCCAACCCCCTCAATCCCTCTCCCTTTTTGTAAGGTATCAGCTGGGGAAGGCCAACCGACCGAAAAGAACACTCGGGGGAAGGCCTGAATTTCAACATTGAAACCCCCACACGGGGCCCACCTCTTGCGAGATCGCCCGTTCGCGGAAACGTGTCGCCACATATGATTAGGTCACATCTGCTTTTTTTTTTTTTTTTGGGTCAGTAATTAAGTTCATATCTTGGTAGAAAAACGGGGGTGCGTGTCTTTATTCGGGAAAGTTCCCGTTTTCCTACCACCCGAGGGTGGCGGGGGTAGGTGGGGGGACACGTGGCGGCCCGGGATTGGGGAGGGGCTGGTGTCGCCTTCCCTAGGTGGCGTCGGTCTCTATGAGACTTACGCCGCGGGGGGGAGGGCTGGGCTGGAGGAGAGAAGGAGGCGACTCGGGCGGTGGCGAGGGGCGGAGTACAAGTGGCGACGAGCATGGACGCATGGAGAAGAACGGGGGGAATTTTCGAGGCGGATAAGACCGCTTTGAGTGCGAGTAAATCCAGGTGGGTTCACGTCAGACATCGTCCTGGGAACCCTGCCATCACGATGGGCTTTCATTTCAAGGTCTCGTTCACGCAGCTAGCTAATTCACGCATTTTGAAATCACCAGCGTCTTGGGGGGATTGAAATTGGCATTCATATTGGGTGTCAGAGATCCCATGGAAGGAGGTTATGTTGTGTTTAGTATCCTGAAGATAGGATATAGTTAGATATTATAAAATTTATATAGGATATCTAATATTTATAATATAAAAATCATCTCTCTTGAATAATAAATTAGATGTGATTGATTCCCGATTTGATTTGGTACCATTCATGAACCAAAAATGGGATTGGATGAACCGGTTCTTATTTTTTGGGACTAGAAACTGGACCACCTGGTTGGGACAAGTTTGATTAGTCCGGTCCGATCCCCAAGCAATCCATTGGAATTGATGGAAGAGGGAGGGAATGGGCGCGGATGAGTCAAACTCTCTCAACTCTCACTGGAATCTAAGGCATGCTCACTAGATGCATGGCGAAAAACAACTTCCTCTTTGAACATTAGTCATCTTACCGTGGTTGAGTGCAGAAAACTGTTGGATTTGCACAAACTGGAAGGATTTTTTTTTTTTTTTTTTTTTTGGTGACCCAGGGAACCTCCGATCGCCGCTTCGCGGGGAGAGTAAACCCTGGAGCGCCGGGGGCCCCCACCGCTGACCCCCAAGCGCAGGTAAGACGCGCGTTATGCATTGAAGCATCGCTTCCACGGAGGTTCGAACCCTTCCCCCTGCGTTTGGGGTACCAAGCCCTAACCAACGCTTCCACCGCGGGCGGTGGTCACAAACTGGAAGGATTTATAGTAAGAAGTTCATTCCAATTGACCACCGAGAGTAACAAATAGAGTGTAACATCCCAGAGTAACAAATAGAGTGTAACATCCCGAGCTTCACTGTGTAATATTGTCTACTTTAAGTCACCCGTCCTAGCGCGGACGCACCGCCATCCCAACCACGGTCTTTTCCCTCATGACTTTAAAACGCGTTACATATATTAGAAAGACCCAAACCT
The DNA here is from genome assembly GCA_016097545.1 of Eucalyptus victrix. NCBI lineage: Eukaryota > Viridiplantae > Streptophyta > Magnoliopsida > Myrtales > Myrtaceae > Eucalyptus > Eucalyptus victrix. The sequence continues at coordinate 42,603,751 of CM027843.1, read as the reverse complement.
TATAAGCTAACCAAGACCTCTCTCCCTAGGCGATGTGGGACAAGAGAAGAGAGGGACCCATTCCTTGCACATGTCCGAGGACCGTCGCTCGGGCCATCACATAGAGCATGCATAAAATGGACACCGTTGCATTTTACTGAGGTACTTAGTCCGTGATATTGAAATACCACGCGTAGAGTAGAACTTCTACGCCACAAGAATTTTGTATCGTGATGCAGTGTCTCCGCATACTAGATCCAAGAATAGATCCCTATGCCTCTCATATTCAAAGGAGAGGCCAAGGAGAGGCCGAGAGGTGAGACCATGAGAGGCGAGATGCGAAGGGATTAGGTTTAGACATTAAGAAATAAAAAAATATATATATATATATTTTCGATTCAAGCGACCTGGTTCCCTCTAAAATAGTTAATCGGACTGAAAACCACTATAGGTGATTGGTTCCCCATTCAATCTAGTTTCGATGGAACCAATCACTTTTTTTTTTTTTTTTGCCATTACTTGATGCCTTCTTTTATGAAGAATGAAAAAGAAAATTGTCACTATTGTTTTCTTGATTTTTTTTAAAGAGTATATGTAGTCAATCTGGTTCGGTTCCCCTTTGGAACCAAAAACTAAACTACCCAAACATCAGTTCTACTTTTAGACACTAACACTTCTAAAAATCAGACCCAACTAGCCAGTTTGGTCATATCCATGTGGTTCTTGATTCGGTGACCCATTTTGCATGCCACTATTGCTAATTCTTATTCTATGGAACTTGGAACCAGACCAAACTAGCCGATTCAATCCAATCTAAGCGATTCCGGTTCAGTCAATCCGTGTTGCTTGCTCCTTTAAGGAACTTCTCAAATAATAATTGAATATAATATTATTTGATTTCTTATTTAAATAAATGCAATAACAAAAAATTAATAATGATTTCGTTTTTATTTATTCCTACTTTTATTTTTATATTGGAATTTCTTTCTATCTTATAATATAAATTCAATATATATTTAGTATTTATATTTATTACATATTTTAAGCATTTTAGTATTTTAGGTTTATTAGTATAGTTTACTAATCAATAAAATTTTATTAGAGAATGATGGAAGGGGAAAAAAGAAAAAAGAAAAGAGAGGAAAAAATGTTAAAAACATGAGCAAATAAAATTGAAGTGGGAAAGAGTGTTGTGAGAGATTATTACCATCTCTATTTGTGTAATTTTTGGATTCATTTATACTAATATGCCATTAATAACAAATAATGAAAATTTTAGGATATGAACATATTAGGCCTTATTACTCAAATAGTGAATAGGGTATGGTAAAATTCCTAAAGTTCATATCCTATCCTATCTACTGATCTCCCGGTGGAAAATCCATATGATCAAATGTAGCCAAAGAGATTAATTATGTCAAGAGTAGAATGATTGATGTGTTGTGGTTGGGACTTTGTTTGTTTCATGGAATATAAATGATTGGAAAAATGTTTTTCTAAAAGAACAATTGCTTGTATATTTTTTCAAATAATTAATCAATGGAAAATATTTTCTTTACCAATAACAATTTATCACTAAAAATTTCATAAATGATGGAAATATCTTTCGTTTATTTAATTTTATAAGTGATACAATTGATCATTATTTAGACAAATATTTTTTAAATAATTCATTTATGCCAAACAAAGAGATGGTAACGTGATGAGAATATAGGATCATCATTAATACTTTGATTATTGTAAGAAGAAATGTCAAAATATTTTAATAATCTCTTGCCCCCAAAAGTTTAAAGCATTTTGAAACAAATAACTTAAAATAATTAAAATATCCATTATAGTGTTACAAAATAAATATTGTTAAAATCGGATGAACAGATATATGGAACTAATGAGATATTTACAGAAAAAGACACTTAATTAATTTTTTTTAAAAGGCGTCGGTAACAAAAATGTCAAATCATAACAATTGGATACCCATTGTATATTGTTTAATGGTTAGTTAATGTCAAAAAAAAAAAAAAGATTGATCAAACAAAAATATGGGAAAATATCGCCATTTCGGTCGATTATTCTTTTTACGAGTTGAGGACATCATTTCCAATGACGAAAATCATTATTGGACAGTATCTTTTCATTTTAGACAAGACTCTCAACCTTTGGAATGGCACCACGTGATATTAGCGGATGTTAAACAATGGATCATATCTTTTTTGATTGACATAAATAAATAAATAAATAATTAATTAATTAATTAATTAAAAATGCGAAGAATCAAGCCATAACAGATCTTAGTTTCATCTGGGTCCAATAAAAAAAAATTAATTGGTCATTTGGGAGTCGCTTTGATAAACCCTTAAATGAATTCTTTCAACAATATCAGTAATCTTCGTCATGTCTAATCCAAAGGTCAACTTCCCCTCTCTCTTTAGCGAAATTGTTTAAGCTATGCTACGCACGACAACTTAATAAAAAAATTTATCTACTTAACACCATGTGATGATTCAACTGCAATTGAATAAGGTGGGCAGGCGGGTGCTGACCCTTCCAAGTTGTGTGGAATTCCCAGCATATTCCACTAGAAACATAAGTTTAATGTGTTCAATGCGTGTTGAATTTGAAGCTTCGACCGTTCAGATTAAGTAAACGGAAGGGGAGGATTAGCCATTTCGTCAGACAACCAGCGGGAGCAAAGCTGTAATGGCGGCCAGAAATTCTTCCGAAGCGATCGAAATGGCTCTTCCCTCCACGCAAACGTGTCGCCACATACGCGTCTCCTATCCAATCCAACAATTTTCCAATTTAGTTAAAGAGAAAGAGAAACTCAATTCGTTATAATAGCGTTTCATTGGATATCTAGAAACAAAGCATTCGCGTTAAATTATTGTCCAAGAGAATTTGTGCATGACACGTATGATATATAGTTAAAATATAGTTGTTGTCCTCGTGGAATTATTATCTAAGCTTTTAAGTTTGATTTACGTACCGTCCTCGCATTAAATTACTATCCTCGTGGAATTATTATCCTCGTGACGAATGTCTATTTTCTCGCTTGGCCAGCTGAAACAGCATTATTTGAAAGGGACTTTAGTTTGAAACGTGGAACAACGAGGACGATTTCAAGATGCATTTTCTCTAAGTCAAGCAATATAACGCGGTTTAAACTCGTAACACTCATAGCATTTTTCGTTTTCGAGCTAACACGAACGTAGAATTTTGGGAGTTGTACACGCTTCTGCCGTAGATATTCTCCGTCTCGAATGGTCATGTTGTTGATTATTCTAATGTTTCATGATTTATTAAAGTTTATTGTTTGAGGGAAAGAAACTCCCTAATTAGGTTCCATTTGCTTTGCAAAAAATAAATAACTTGAAAAAATTAATAAAAAATATCTTTATTACCAATAATAATTTATGTTTTAATATTTTTGCATACAATAAAAATATTTTTCGTTTTTTTTTTATTTTTGTAAGTGATATAAGTAATCATTTTTAAGAAAATATTTTTTAAATCACATTTTTTGCAAAACAAATGGAGCGTAATAAATAAATTCTTTAGCTTTCTGAACAAGAATTTATATAGTGGGGGTGATTGGTGATTGGTAGTTGATGCAAGAAAAGCTAAACGAAATCCATGTATATCCACTACTTCCTTGCATCCGATGCTCTGTACAAAGCGCAAATAATATTTTTAGTGTTCATCCTCTTATACCATTTGTACCAATAACCTAAGGAATCCCATCAAAAGATCTCTCTTGACATTGCTGCATAAAAGAGGAACCTATAGATATTTGATTGAGAATGCCTCGTTGATAACAATCGATCACTCATCTCACGTGATTTTGTGGACTTAGATCGCAAGAATAAGAGATTTCCATTTTCAATCCTCAGAAGACAAGTAATTTCTCACTCAATGATCATTCCCAATCGATTTGAAAAGCATGAATGTCTAGATGTGCATGCTTTCCCCTTCTTGGAAGAGATAGCTTGTGCCATGAGACTTTCTATAACTATATTCTCTGGTACAATGACAATATTTCATGATAAAATCCTATGCTTTTTTTCCTTCTCTATATTCCTATCTTTACTACACAATGTAAATTGTAGCTGGGGGGCCTCATGGAACCTCATCATCAATGCCCCGAAAATAAAAATGAAAATTGCTAGCACAAGTTGTCACTCCCTTTTGGGGGGTCTATAGCCCTTGCTATACGGATTGAAATGTTACAAAGATGTCCATTTGGTCTCAAAAGAGAAATAAACAAAATAAATAAAAAAATTGCCAAAGAGGACCCTATACCTCTCCTACATTATTGCTATTATCCACCCAATTTGATAGCACATATTCGGGATAAACTATCGTTGGCGTGTATTGTTATTCTTTTATTCCTTTAGCTTGTGCCACTAAATATCATCCCAGAGATAAAAAAGAGATTTTTTTTCTTCTTTTTCTTTTTGCCCTTTTTTCTCTAGGTACATGGGTAACCTCTGCTTGCTATTGAAGCTTTTTGTTCCCCTCTTTGTACTCCACGCCATGGCTTCCCCAAGCAAGCTTCAATCTAATCTCGTATCTTATGTTCTTGAATCTTGAAAAGGTGTTCTTGCAACGCACATCTTGAAATATTGTCGTGTGGGCCAAGTTGATGGACTAGCAAAGGCCAATAATTGACAATTTTCAATCGTATCTTGGATTTGAGTAACGCTAGCTTTCTTTAGGTATACATACAAACAATAGTATTCTAAATAACGTAATAGACTGGATCTGGGTTTTTACACAATGAATTTATGTTGAACGCCCAAGAATAGTCACATTATTTAGTATATTAATGTCTGTAAACCAATCTCGGTGTAATTTGAGTTATTTACGTATATACATACTTAGTGCACATTGAGCGATTAAGTTTGCACATTTGGTATATTTTAGTGAACAATTAACGGAATAAATTAAGAAAATTATTTTGTAAGAGATAAAATTTGACAAAGAACCAAACTCTTAAACAGATCTAACTTACATGGAATAGAAATGATGGAAGCGGCATAACTCACTAGATACGTAATAACTTCCTCAAAGAAAAAAAAGGTTAAAATATCCAATCATCCAATGAATTATGACTTGATTATACCATCAATAATAACTCATCGATGAAGTCACTAACAACTCCAAATTAGAGCTGTGGATTATTATTTTTATATCTCTTTTCTATTTCGTATCGAATGGGATTTCTGTGAATCCATATGACTTATGTCCTTTCATTTCTTTATTCCCAACCATTAATATAAATCCATGTATATCTATGGATGTTGGTTCTTTACATGTTGGTTGACACGTGTATAAGTCATGTTATAGCGTTCAATAACAAGTCCTAGGTCGTGTAGTCCTAATCTATTCATAGAGAATTTGTCATCCCTAGAGATTAAAAAAACCAGGATTTTACTCGTGACTGCACTTTCAAAGAGACGCGAAAGCAGAGGCCCGCTTTCTCACCGTCGCCTTCCACCGCCATGGTTACTTCCTCCACGTTTTCGACTCATTAGTTCACCTCCGCTCGTTGTCCCCCAACCTAATTTCTTTTCAAAATCGTCCCTTCTCACTTTTGCCTGCTTCGTCAATTCTGCAACATCCATCTTTGGTAGCTCCGCCAACCTCTTCTACGCCATGCATCCGGTAAATTAAGTGTTGCATGTGCTCCATTGTCGGCCCCTCTTCTCAAGAGCTTCGGTTTGGCTGACTTCTACAATTTGGGCATTTTACTGGAGGGTTGTTCGCCAATTCCATCGATAATTATCTTGTGCTTCGCTGGGGTTCTGTTCGCTGTTTGCTCTTCCCATCTCTACCCCAGCGCAAGCTCCAATTCCATCGATACTCATCTTGGGGCTTCGCTGGGATTTGTTTGCACTACGCTTCAATCATCATCCTTTACAGATTCTCAATTTGCACTTGTATGAGCATGGACCATACTGGCCAGGAAAATGATGCCAGACTCACTGCTCTCTGCAACAGAATGAGCAGGTTATGGGCTGAATAGGAAATTGATGATTGGGAAGAAGCAGTTCCAGAAGATAAATTAGCATAATGCAGGCAAATTTTAGTAGGTAAACTCCTCTCAAACCCTTCAATTAATTTCCAGGCTTTTCAGACTACTATTAAAAGAGCTTGGCGTAACGACCAAGTCGAAATCTCTTAACGTGAATCTGGTCTATACGTTTTCAAATTCAATTTAGTAGCGGAAAAACAGAGGATCTTGGATAACAGTCCTTGGCTATTTGCAAACCACCTCCTCATTGTCAAGCCATGGGTTCCTAATACTCCTCTACATTGCTATGATTTTACTACTTGCACGTTTTGGGTTTAAGTTTTCAGCCTTCCACTAGAGAGATGTACAAAGACCATGATCAGTAGAGCTGTGCAACCCATTGGAAAGGTCCTGGAAATTAGAATTTGTACTAAAGAAGGAAATACTCTACGAGCGAGGCGGGTTAGATTGGAACTTAATCTACAGGAACCTTTAAAGCCCAGAAAAATGATAAGAGTAGAAGGGAAGCCCATATGGTTAGATTTTCACTATGAGCATCTATCCCATTTATGCTATTCCTGTGGTGTCCTTAGCCATTATGCGATGTATTGCAAAGTTATACCATATGATGATGCTAAATTGGAAGGCCAAGACAACCTCTATTTTGGTCAATGGCTTTGGCTGAGGTTAGGGAATATAGTCCATTCTGGCGAGCTTTCTATGACACACCGATTAATCAAGACGCAGTTGAAGAAACCGTACCCAAAACACCTTCGATAGCACCACTATTGCTACCTGCCATCCCCAATAGCACCAACTAGAATCCTACACAAATGGAGGTTAGCATAGAACAACAAAGCGACTGTCATACAACAGCTATCCAGTGTGATCCATTCAAGGCGACTCCTCATAAAGAAGTTGCACTGCAAAAAATGAAATCCCTTGCTTTAGAGTTGTATACAGCAACAAGTGATTCAACCGGAGACTCTTCCAAATCAACAAAACTAAAGAGTCCATGGAGGCACACCAAAGGAAGCCCTCTAAAGAAGGTTAAGCGATATTCTCCTTACGAGTCACATTATCATGAACATGTCGGATTGGATGAAAATCAACTTACAGATACCCCAATCTTTGAAGCAGAAGGTGTTGGCAGTTGGGCTATGGTGGCTTGCCCTAAAAAGCCACCAAATGACAAATGAAGATCATTAGCTGGAATTATCAGGGTCTATGCAATTCCTTGACAGTTCAAGCTCTTAAGGACCTAGTGGTCCAAGAACAAACCGATCTCTCTTTTTTTTTTTTTTTTTTTTTTTTTTTTTAATGGAAACTAGGAATCAGGACTTAGTTATTAAAAGAGTCCAAAGGAAATTGAGATACCAGAGTTGTTTTTTGGTGAGCCCCACAGGCTTGGCTGGTGGAATGGTTGTCTTTTGGAATGACCAGCTTTCTTTGAGCGTGGAGAACCACACAACACATTACATTGACTTGATTTGTACCGATACTCAAGGTGGTACTCCAATGAGGCTCACCTGCATCCATGCACCTACAACTTTCCAACAAAGATAGCAGTTATGGGCAAATTTGAAACATCTCAGTAGATCAAATACCATGCCATGGGCGTGCATCGGCGACTTCAATGAGATCCTAAATCACTAGGAAAAAGTGGGTAAGAGATTGTTGATTCTTATAGATTGCGCTCCTTTTGGGATTTCTTAAACGATTGCTCATTAATGGATATAGATAGTAAGAGTTGTGCCTATACATGGGTTAACAATAGGGATGGCGGGGATATAGTTAAAGAAAGACTTGACAAGGTGATGTGTACTATGGACTGGAGATTGAAGTACCCAACAGCTAAAGTATTCACCTTACCGGCTATAGGTTTTGATCATAGCCCATTGGTATTATCGTTGGAACCTTCCATAGTGAGACGGAAAAAGGCTTTCACCTTCAAAGCCTTTTGGCTTCAAGATAATGAATGTTGTCAGGTTATTGAAGATGCATGGTCATCTCTTTCACTAAGTAATTGCACTATCTCCCGTAAGCTTCAGGTGGCTACATTGGCACTCCATCGGTGGAGTAAAGCGAAATTCTTCAAAGGACACCTTCGAATTAATATGCTAAAATAGCAAATTCAAGATCACATCAACCAACCAAGCTGCAACTTTGATAAACAGCAGGTAATTCAACTGAAAGATGAAATTCAACATGTTTGGCAACAAGAGGAGCAATACTAGGCTATGGGATCGTGGATTAACTGGCTGCGTTGGGGGGATAAAAACACCAAAATTTTCCATGGGACTACAATTCAAAGACGGCAAAGAAATCGTATTAGTATGCTGCAGGATAAGCACAACCAGTGGATTCAAGAACCTACGCACTTGAAGAACATGACTCAAGAGTTCTTCCACAACTTATATATTTCTGGTGGTGCCCGTGACTTCACCTTGTTCTTTTAGAGTGTACCCAAGTTGTTACTGCAGAAATGAACTCACTCCTAACAACGAAGGTCTCTAGGGAGGAAATTACACAAGCAACATTTCAACTAGGGGCCACTAAAGCCTTGGGACCTGATGGCTTAAACGGTATATTCTTTCAACATCACTGGGATATCCTGCAGGGTGATATATACATCAAAATGCAAGAATTTTTTACATCAGGTCTGATGCCACCAGTTTTCAACAAAACTCTCATCACTCTAATCTCCAAGGTACCACAACCAGAGAGGTTAGACCAAAATAGATTGATTAGTCTTTGCAACTTTATTTATAAAATCATATCCAAAGTGCTAGCTAATCGCCTCAAATGTTGGTTACCTGATTTAATCTCCACAGAATAGAGTGCCTTTATCACCGGTAGACAAATACAAGACAATATATTGGTGGTTCAAGAGGTATTACACTATTTGAAAATCAAATAACAAAAGAAAATGTTTCAAGCAATTTTTATGCAAAAAACATATGATCGGGTGGAGTGGGATTTCTGGAGGCATATATTCATAAATTGGGTTTTCATGCAAGATGGGTACAATGGATAATGCAATGCATCACCATAGTCTCCATTAGTGTTAAATTCAATGGTGAAACACTTCCTTATTTTCAGCCGTCAAGGGGCCTCAGACAAAGCGACCCCATTTTCTCCTTTATATTCATCCTACTAGCTCATGTTCTATCAGGCCTTATCAAACAAGCGGTAGACATGGGAAATTTGAAGGGGATTAAGTTAAACAGGTGATGTCCTATTCTGTCTCATCTATTTTTTGCTGATGATGCCATACTTTTTCTAGATGGACAGCTTCTTGAATGTCAAAATCTATCAAATATTCAACATCAATATTGTTTAGCCACAGGTCAAGCTATAAATAGGAACAAATTTGGACTTTTCCTTAGCAAAGATTGCCCTATGAGTTTAAAATAGAATATGGCTAGAGAACTGAGGGTTCCTCTAACACAAAAAACTAGAAAATACTTGGGTATACCATCTAATTGGGGAGTATCTAAAAAAGATATGTTTGCCTAGATATTGGCACAAGTCAATACAAAGCTAGTAGGTTGGAAAGAAAACCTTATATTTAAAGGTAGAAAGGAAATTTTACTTAAAACGATGGTGCAAGCCCTCCCTAGTATGCAATGTCCATTTTTAAGCTCCCTATATCTATATGTAAGTCTATTGAGCAAAGAATAGCCAAATTATGGTGGCAGAATAATAGCACTAAGTCAGGGATACACTGGAAGAGTTGGGATCTTCTTAAAGAGTGCAAGGACAGTGGGGGGCTGGGATTTAGAGATCTTATCGCCTTTAACAAAGCATTTCTAGGAAAGCAGGCATGGAGACTTTTTCAGAATACTTCCTCCCGTGGAGTAGAATTTTCAAAGGATTATATTTTCACTCAAAAGACTTCTGGAATGCGGAAAAGAACCATGTCCTTCTTGAGGTTGGCAAAGCCTACTTCTAGAAGGGACTCTATTACAAATCAGATTCAATGGTCAGTTGGAAACGACCAAAGAAAAATGGTTCGAGAAGATAAATGGCTGGAAAAATGAATCATTGGTGGACCGGCACCCAGAAATGAACTCGAGAACATGGTTGGTTTTATCACTCCGAACCAGCATAATTGGAATATCTCACGCCTCCAATAGAGCTTTGATGAATAGACCGTTGCAAAATTACTGCCATACACTTACATCCAGATTCTAACTTAGATCAACTCATTTGGATTGGCACGCAAGCAAACAAGTATTTAGTGAAAAGTGGATACCACCATATCAGACAATCAAACTACAATAGAAACAGCACTCATGCATCATCATCTTATACTACACCCCCATCGTCTATGGCAACAGATTTGGAAAGTTAAAACAGTGCCTAAGATCAGAATTTTCCTGTGGTCTCTATGCCACAATGCGCTACCCACCAAGGATAATCTCTTCAGGAGACACATCATAGCTAATCCGGTATGTCACCTCTATTCATCTCAGGTCCCAGAAACACTGGACACTTATTTTTGTTATGCCCTTGGACACAACAAGTTTGGTCACATCCCAACATACAGATTAAAGTTTCAGCATATAGCACTCATCGAATGGACGAATGGTTGGCTGATTTAGTAGAGCATAGGACTCGCTTACCCGGTTTGGAGATCATTGCAACCCTACTTTGGCAGATTTGGAAAGTGCATAACCATTACATCTTCCGACGCCAATGTACGAGCCCTTAATAGATAGTGGAATCGGCTCTCACAACAGCGAAGCTTTATCTCTCCACTTTGCAGTCGACTCTAGCCATAGGGGTATCCTCGCCAAACCCTAATCGATGCTGGATCCCCCCTGAACCTAGCGTAATCAAAGTCAACCTAGATGGGGCTTTTCCAATAGGGAGGGAAACGAGTTCGATCGCATGCGTTTGCTACGATCACTTGGGCACCTTGATCGACGGCTTCTCCACAATGTCCAAGCCTCCTCCCCCATTCAAACAGAGACCCAAACCCTATTACTCACCCTCAAGTATCTGTTGTAGAGAAGAATGGCTACCACTAACTTGATCCTTGAATCGGACTGTCTGGAGCTTGTGGAGACCGTTAATCATTGCTAGCGGCCATCGTTGGAGTGTCAACCTTTGCTTGCGAATGTCACTGCCTTGCTTCGGTGTTTCCATAATATGCGATTCTAGCACTGCAGGCGTGAAGCAAATTCCCTGCCGATTGGGCCACCAAGGCCTAGGGCCACGGCTCTCTTTTCCTAAATTGGGCTCTTGATCTCCCCCCCCCCCCCCCAAAATACTCTTGAATATGCTTTGTATTGAGGCCCTATCTAGGGGTTGTGACAATTTACCTTCGTGAATGCAAAGCTATGTTTTTGACCAAAAAAAAAAAAAAAAAAAGCAGAGGCCCTCCTCGTCTCTTTATTTTTATTGAATTATTCAATGTGAAGCTCACTATTGGACTCCATACTAGGATGGGCTTTTTGGAAACAAGCAAGAACACCCAATTCCTCCTATTTGGACATTGCAGTGCATATACAATTTATTTATTCACAGGCTGGAAAATAAACTAAACTTCTGCAGGATTAATTAACAACATATCAATTTGCTCGTAAGGGTCATAGGCTCATTTTGGTAAATGAGATGCTAATTGGATTTATATTCAATCCTCAATGGAAAATGCTCAACCAAGAAGAATTACATGAAGGGATGATTCTATGTTTGGCTCTCGAACTCTCGTGTGGTTTGTGCAAATGTTAAGATTGCTTCTCCGCATGAAAAGATCGTTTCAATACTCGTTCTAAGAGAGTTGGTGAAAACTTGCATTACTCGCTTTAGATAATCATCTGAATTCTATAAACAAAGCATTAACTCCTTTAGTCTCATATATTAAATTATCCCAAATCCCCAATTGCCATTGTTGAGACAACATTCCCTAAGTGGTTTCGATGATTGACAAAATTTAGAGATTTTGTTTCTAATAAAAAGTATTTTCAGGTGGAAGGTCTAATGGAATAGGATTAGACGACATCAATTAGAATTAGAGTATTAGTTTATTCTTTCTTCCTTGCATACTTTGTCAAATAGCTAGGAAGGAGTCAAATACACTCGTGCAATGGCTAGTGGCAATTGGTTGGTTTCTTTGCCATTTTTATGAGAAATTTCAAAAGGAAAGTCTTCATAATATCTATTGGACATTCAACCTTCCTAGAATTTCTTATTAGAGGTGAAATATTCTTTCCATTTGTAAACACTCAACTTTTGGAAACCTGAACTACTGTATGGGCGGTAGAACATATAGGAAACTTCACCCTCGATGATCCTAAGGCAATCAAATTTTCTCAACCAGATCCAAGATAGATTGGTAGATAATCCTTTAGAGATATGTCCAATGGTAAGCTTGGATTAGGAGGAGTATAAGAGGAGGTTTCGAAACTGAAGATATTAAGAATTTGCATTCACGAGAATTGAAGCTTTTAATTCTAAAGTTTGAAAAGTGTTTTGTGATTTTATACTTTTGTCTTTGTGAGCATCATTGTGTAACCATTTAGAGGTTGAGAGTGTGTGAGGAGTTATACACACGAGCTTGAGTGTTTAGAGCTTAGATCTTATAACCTCTTATTGGTTCTTATAAGTATATTTCAACCAATAGGCTATAGCGTAAGAGAGTGGGCGTAGGCTTAGAAAAGTCAAACCACTATAAACCTTTGTGTGCAATTCTCTATCATTTACTCCTTTTTATTAATTGTGATAGAATTGTACACCTATAACATATGATCACTTCATCAGAAGTTGTCTCGTTGCAATATTTATTTAAACTTTTTTATTTCCGCACAATCACCTATTTATTCCCCTTTAGGTGATAAATCTAGCCATAACAGTTGGTATCGGAGCTCAGTTAATCTAAATGTAAGTGCTTTGTTATTTCCACGTCAACGATCTTTCAATCGCTAGTAACATTGCACCAGGTCTGATGGAAGGCTAGACTGATACAAGACCTCTATACTTTGACGGAAAAGATTACAACATTTAGAAGAACAAGATGAAATGATTCATTAGATCCAAGGATCCCTTAGAGTGGGATGTTGTTCAAAGGGGTGTAAAACCTTAACCTTCCTTGACCAAAGAAGAAGGTGAAACCTCAATCCTATCCGATGCAGATGTTGTCAAAGGAGAAGCACTAGATGCTAAAGCTATCTATTTGTTATATTGCACATTATCTCCATCTAAATATAATCGAACGTTCAGCAAAAGAAATTTGGGATAGATTGCATGTGACATATGAATGAACTAATTGTGTCAAGGAAATGAAGATAAACATTCTTCTCCAACAGTACGAAGCCTTTAAAATGAAACTTGAAGAATCCATAACAGACATGTTTTGTAGATTTACTGACATTGTTAATGATTGACATATCAAGGGTAGCTTGTATCGGACCTAATGAAGGTGAACAAGATTCTTTGAGGATTGTCAAAGGAGTGCAACAACATCAAAACATCCATCCAAGAGACTCAAAGGATATCACCTCTTTCGGTGGATGAACTTGTGGGAACACTCCAATCCTATGAAGAAGAACATCTAAACAAAGAAGATACCATAGGTAAGAAAGTAATAGCTTTAAAATCTAATCTTGATTATGATGATTCAAATTCAAACAAAGATGACGAGGACAGTGAAGAAATTGCCCTTATGGTGAAAAAGCTTCAAAAATGGCTAGAAAATGAAGGAAGTTTAAAGGAAAGAAACCCTTCAAGTCATCTGAGCAAAAGAAAAGCTTCAACAACAAAGAAGAAAATAAAGATGTTATCTACTTCGAATGCAAGAAGTGAGGAAACATCAAATCAAATTGCCCTCTTTTGAAGAAAAGAAGGAACGAGTATGAGAAGACAAAGAAAGCATTGAAGGCCGAAATGTGGAGTGACACTAAGTGTGAAGAAAGCAATGAAGAATATGCTAATATTTGTCTTATGGCAAAATCTGATTTGGAAGAAGAATTCGAGGTAAGTAACATCGATATTCCAATTGAAGTATCCAATTATATAGAAGAATTGCTCATCGATTACAAGGCTATACTTAGAATAATTTGAGGTAAGTAACTTCGATATTCCAGTTGAAGTATCTAATTATATAGAAGAAGGAAAACTCAAGATTGAGACGACAAGATTCTTTCAAAAAAGAAAAGATTAAGTGTTTTGAAAAGGATCTTTTTCAAACAAAAGAAAATCATGATTCTGTCTTAAAAGAAAATGAATCTTTGAAAAAGGAAATTTAGATGTTGCAAAAGAATTTTTAGATGGGTCAAAAACTTTGGAACATATTTTGTCCATCCAAATCCCATATTACAATAAATTAGGAATTGGATGTAAAAACAAAAAAAGTTTTAGAAAATAATTTTTCGACCGACAAAAAAAAGGAAGAGACAAAAGCCTCTAAGAGTTTTCTATGAAAATTATTTCTAAAAACAGTTTATAAAACCTATTGGTAAAAACTTCCTTAAATGTTCAATCTATGGTAGTCATGATCATTATGAAAATGACTATTCCAGAGGTTGGAAGCCGATTCGGAGAAACCTTTTAAGCATGGCCGATCATTCTAACCAAAGAGGACCTCGATAGATATGTATACCAAAGAAGACTTGAACTTGTCTTAATATTTGCAGATACCAAAGAAAAAGAGAAACAAGTGGTACCTTAGTAGTGGTTGTTCAAGACATATGACCCATGATCCAATCAAGTTCGTTGAACTCTCAAAATTCAATGGTGGAAGCATTTCCTTTTGGAGGAAACAACAAAGGAAATATCATTGTCAAAGGACGATTGAAATTTGAAGCTTGACTATAAGAGATGTATCTTTTATCAAAGGGAACTATAATTTCATTAGTATCAGCTAGTTATGTGACGCTAGATACAATATCTGTTTTCAAGAAGACAAATACTCAAGCACGAGAGGAGTATAAGAGAAGGTTTCGAAGTTGAAGGGATTATGAATTCGCATTCACGAGAATTAAAGTTTTTAATTTCAAAGTCTGAAAATTGTGTGTTTTGTTGATCTTATACTTTCCTCTTTGTGAGCATCATTGTGTAACCATTTAGAAGTTGAGAGTGTGTGAGGAGTTACACACAAACTTAAGTGTTCAGAGCTCAAATCTTGTAACTTTTGATCGATTATTATCTGTGGATTCTAGCCAATAAATAGGTTGTGGTGCGGGAGAATAGACTTAGGCTTACAAAAGCCAAACCACTATAAACATTTGTGTGCGCAATTCTCTATTCTTTACTCCTTTTTATTAATTGATAGAATTATACACCCATAAGATTTGATCACTTCATTAGAAGTTGTCTCATTGTAATATTTGTTTAAATTTTCTTCATTCTTGCACAATCACATATTTAGTCCTCTCTAGACGATAGATCTAGCCATAACAAACATGACAATTTCTTGTTGATAGTTGAACTTAGGAGTTCCAAATCCAAATCCTTACCAAGAAGGTACTTAGCAACGCACATATATCAACCCGACTTTGTCAAAGTTAACGTTATTATTTTCAATAGATACATCATATTTTCAAAGGTTGGTCCTGAGTACGATCTTAAATTGCTTTGACTAAACTCTAAAACATAAAATTTCAAGGATATTCTCAAAGGAGAGGGAAGAAAAACTTTTCTCCCCAATTAATGGGCTGAGGTGTGTGGTCAACGACACATTAAAATAAAGAATGTAGTCTTACTAATTCATGAGAGTTACTTGACATGCGAAGTGGCTCTTAACGGAGGTATGAAGTCAAAGTGAACTTGCTGTAGATATAGTGTTTGGATTGAAGATATCAAGATTACAACTGCCAAAGGGGAAACAATCTCGAAAGCTACTAACACACCCAAACACTTGCTATGCAAAAATGAAAAAGATCGGGATCCTCTCGATCACAGCTCATGGCCGCGATCTCGAGATGAGTTGAGATAAGAATCTCAATTTATTCTTCACAACTTATCGCGCGATCTTGAAGTAGGTCGAAGCAATTTACTTCTCGCTAACTGAAGCTGACACAAATTGACATCGAGACATCAGAGGGCTTATCAGTCTGAGTCTTCACTCGCCTCAAATTCGCCGGTCACATATGACCTACACCTTCATCCGTAACAAAGACAAGGAGGAGATTAGATATTGCAGGTTCGCAAGGATCAGAAAGACGGATCACCTGAGCAAATTCTTTTCAGGTTTTGCTCACACAGCATGCCGCATCAGGAAGCTTTTGCTTGTGGTCAGAACATTTCTTAAACACGAAGGCAAAAGCTTTTGGTTTGACATTCTTGGCACACTTTGGACGGAAAAATACAGTCACAATCAAAATCGCAGGTAACACTACACTGGAGAATGCATAGTACCTAATGACTAATGTTATCTCACTGGTCAGTTTGCAAAATCACAATGGCTGTTGCTAACTAGTTCCAGCAGAAAGCAAAAGGAGATATATGAGAAGTACCACCTTAAAGAAAAATATAGGAGACTGGATTCATCATAACGAACTGAAAAATGTTTATACATCCTGCAATTTTTTGATGGACATGGGTCACATGGGGTCACATGTGGACCATAAGTCATGAACAATCCACGAAAATACTTGCATCAAACCATGAAAAAGCAGTTAATAAAGCTAATATCCTGCTGTGGAAACAGAAATCAGCAATGGTATTACATCATTTATAAGACTGCTGATACAACAAACTGCTGACCCTCAATCTTTATCATAGTGGATTGAAGGTTAATTGGTAAGGTCAATAATTGATGAGAATTTAGACTAAGAGTTCTCAGAGTATTAGAGATTCACGCCTGTAGAGATCTCTCTAGCCATTTGAGTGTCTGATTATCCTTTGCACCACAACTGTTCTTGCCCTCCTTATCTCCCGGCTACACTTGTCAGCGTGTGCACCCAGATCTTCGACCCTTTCCATAAATATTTTCAGCCTTTTCTTGATCTCACCTATAGCAAGCTTGACAGCCTCATCTTCACTAGAAGCAAAATCAGCATTTTGCATAAAAGACTCAATCTCAACCTGCAACTTACTGACAAGAACCTTAATGCTATCCATGTCCTTGATAGTTATGTAGGTCCCAACCTGCATTGAGCTGATCAGCTCCCTCTGCCCTTTGAGAGCACTCTGGTAGTTCTTCCACAGGGAGTTGCACCACTTACCCACCGAGCCAATTGGGACAGCTATCGCACCAGCCAAAGCTGTTATGACAGGCGGTGCTGCCACAGCTGCTGCCACAACCGAGAATATCAATGCTGACACGAAAGCAGCGGCGAAAATCATGTTAGAGACCCTCTTCCATGTTTTGGTAGATTTTAGCTTCTTATCAAGCTTCTTCTTTCGAACTTGTAGTTTCTCCAACATTGCTAATTGCTGCTTATAAACGGATTGGAAGATCACGAAGAATTCCTCAGTAAAAGGGTCTCCAGCTGCCCTAAACTTCTGCAGTTCTTCCAAGGTTTTTACATACTTGTTCTCTTCAATCCATCTTCCACTTGTTCAAATTGCTGGATCGCGAACTGGATCAGTAATTGGCTGTCACGAGCACGCTTTAGGCATTTTTCCAGAGCAGTGCAGAAGTCTAGCGTCTGCAGGCTGTTCTCAAAGTAATCTTCGACCAGAGCAAACAGTTCTTGATTATTCCAAATATCTTTTTTGCATTCAAGAATGACTTTGACTACTTCCTGGTTCATTTCCAGCAGACTACCTGTCACTTCTCTCAGAGACTCAAAAGACAGAGACCGAACCTCTACACCGACTGCAAGACTATTGATGACGCGGTTTGTACGCTCATGAAGGGTGTGATCAAAGGCTTGCAAATCAGGGTCAGTCCTACAAGCATCCTCGTAAGAGGTCAGATCAGCCATGTATTGGGCATTCGTGTTCAATGGGAGGGGAGGCGGCAGGGCATCATCACTTCTCTTCTTGCTGGACTGCCCTCCCGTCATTTTTAAACTTCGACCCAACAAAAACTACCAAGGAATAGCACAAGAAACTGGAAAAAAGAAAGAACTTTCAATTGGTAGACTGCAAACTCAGCTAAATAAACATACTCAATTTTCTTCCCCAACTTCAGCACCACAAAAAAGTACAAGAACTTCAAGATACAGCAAGAAAATTATTACTTTGCATCCTAAATCATAGAAGATTCCAAATTCTAAAAGAATCTAGTCGAAGCATCCACAACATTAGGAAGAATAATAAGCATTAGTTTTTAAGGCAGGATCTTGACAAATCAAAAACGATGTCAACGATTCTTCTACTCATCAATAAAAGCTAGAATGCACGCTTCCATACTCATATGGCACCGTAGATTCAGCTCGACAAGGTCAATGATTCTTCTACTCATCCGAATCCCTCATCTCAATTTAAAAGGAAATAAAGCCAAAAAGGAAACCAAAAAAGCTGCACGAGTTCGAAATGCAAGAAAAACCCAGTAACGATTCTGAATTTGCTAGGAGAAAAATTCGAAATTCAGCAAAAATCAAGTCGTAGCAACTCGAAGATGAGAAAACCGAAATGCAGGAGACGAAGGCGATTTGCTATGAATTGGGGCAAAATCTCGACAATCGAAACAGCGATGCTTGCGCAGCACAACCCATCAAATGAAAACAAGATAAAAGATCAGAAAAGTCATATCAAAGAAGGTCTAACCTTGGCTTACACGCTAAATCCCTTTCAAGACAAGCCTACCGAGCACCCTCAACCGCAGCTCAAATGTCAGGAGACGAAGGCGATTTTCCTCTCGGTGGGAAGCTGTTGCGATGGCGAAGGAGAAAGGTGCGAACTTTTTTAGGGACGCTTGCGGAGCAAGAGAGCATTGATGTTGCAGAAGACGAGAATGGGCAGAAAGCGACGGATATTTATGGAGAAGACACACGGATAAGGAGGGAGGAGATACGGTAGTTCAAGCCATCGAGAGAGGCGGCTTGTACGCGTGAAGAGGAAAGTGAAGTGAAAAGCGAGAGAAAATGCCGGGGAGAGGAGGACGGAACGTGCGGAGACGGAGGAGAAGGAGACGGGGAAGCAATGTCGTCAACGAGTTTGGTACTTTTTCTTGACAAAGATAACGAGGATGTATTAACGAAGTTGGTGGTTGTCTTAATTAGTGGAAATCATCGCCGTCGGATAAAGCCGCGGACGGATATAGGGGGCAAAAAAAGCGTGGAACGTAAAGAGGGGGAAATGTTGGAAAAGGAAAAATATAATTGGCCCCAGAACTTAACTTCAGAACAGAACTTCTAAAAATTAGATTTTTATGGCCCTAAACTTCGACACCATTTGTTAATAGGCCTCTCAAGTTTGAAAAGTTACAGAACTCCCCCTGAATTTCGGTTTCCATTCCAGCGACCGGTTTTTCTATCTGCGTTACTCTTCAATATCATATGAGAACTCGACTTTCTTATCAGAATAATCATAGCATGTGGCTCTATAACTTTTATTAATTGGGCAATGAAGGATTCTTTTGATAAAAAAAGTGAATTAACCAATTTCTCACTTTAACATCTAATGGTTATGTTGATGACAAAACTAATGGTTGCAACAAAAATCAAAGTTCTTGGGGGTAACTTGTAAAATTTCGAGAGTTTTTGCATAATAATATCAAAATTTTGGGGGGAATAGTATCAAATTTTGGCCTATCATCTAATACATGGCAAACCTTTTAAGCATATCGAAGAGAGTCCCCAGCCCTTTAATACAAGTAAAATTATCAAATAAAAGTTATAAATCGATTGCACCAATACCACTTCAATCATATACATTTTTAATTTGATCAATTTAATCCTAAATCTTTTAATAATTTGCCAATTTAATCAATCAGCCAATTTTGACTAGAAATCACTAATATAAACGGTAACCTTCTTACTTGATACTGCTAACATGGATAATTTTTATAATTTAAAAAAAATTCTAATTTTTTCTATTTTATTTTTTTCGTAATTGTGGCTAACAAAGGTCACCAGTGACCCTTGCTTAGGCCATTGTCCCTCACCAAATTTAGTGATGGCCTAGAAAAGGAAAGGAGGGGCTGGCTTGGGCTGAAAAGAAAATGAATAGGTTGGGCTGGCCCAAGTGAGGAGAAGGAAACTAAAAAGAAGAAGGGGGCCAGGTTTGGCTGTCTCCAGCTCAGCCCTATTGCTATTTTTTTGTTTTATCTTTTTTAGTTTTTTATTTTTTAATTTAATTTAAATTAATTAATATTTTTTAATACTACTAATGCAAATGTTTCTAATGTCTATATGTGATGCAATTTATAATCTTGTTGGGGGTTAAAATTAATCTTAATTTTCTATGCAATTTGAACCAAAATGAATAGCAAACTTTGGGTAACAACAATTCTATACTTTTGACTATTTTAAATGATGAGCATCTAAAGCCTATCCCTCCAAGAAGGGAATCCAAAACACATCCAACATTAAAAAATGGTAGATAGAGATCAAAACCTGGGAATCAACATTACATATTAGCCTATTCATAAGCTTTATTAAATAACTACATTAAGATAATATCTCAATTAGTATATGCACAATCAAAAGGAGATGTGCATGTAATATACATGCAATATACATGCAATATTTGTGTGGCATATCTTACAATATTACTATGCGTTTACATTAGAAAAATCGATTTTTTTGCATTAGAAAAATCATGCCTTACTTTTGATCAATCTCTCTAGGAAATCCAAGGAGACAAAGATTGCACCAACACAAGGCATCTACTAGTACTATCGTCCAACAAGCAGGCGCATACTTAACGAGAAACACAACAAAAATGATGAGCATCTATGATGAAAATTACAATGGAATGATGACAACAAATAAAGGGTAAAACATCTGGTTTTTTGGGAATAGGTAAGAGTGGTGGATATTCACACATAGTAGTGTAGTGATCATCATTAGGGTCAATAAACAGTAGCGAGGTAAAGATGTGGACCAACGCAATGACTATGAACAATACCAAACAGAAATCAAAATCTACTCTTCACTTAGGCTCATTTTGTTTCATGAAAAATGTGGCATTTTAAAATTGTTTTTCAAAAAGCCATTTTCCAAGGAAATAACCATATTTTTTGATGTTCAACTGAAATTTGAAAATGAATTAGAAAATATTTTTCACCATTCGGTAAGAAAAATAGTTTCCTCCATGGATTCCTTTTCAATAATTATTTTTATTATTTATTTTTGAAAAATCAATTTTTAAAATTTTAATCCTTTTTCCTTTTTTTTTTTTTTTTTCCTTCTTCTTCCTTGACCTTGGCTGGTCACCAGCATTGGCAAACTCCAACCTCACCTTAGGCTACCTCACTGGATCGGGCGAGGCATGAGCCCTAGCTAGCTCGTTGAATATGCTAAAGCCCGAGCTTGCTACCCTCGAGCGAGCTCGACGTCGATAGATCAAGCAAGGGAGAGCCTTGCCATAAGCTGGCAAGGCTTGAGTTGGCTTGTGGTAGATCGTCGGTTGCCATTGTGGCCGCCAACCAGCCAAGAAAGAAGAGAAAGAAAAAAGAAAAAGAATTAAAACTCGATTTAAAAAAATATAAAAAAATAACGTATAAAAGTAAAAGAAAAATGTGAAGAAAATGAGGTAAAAGAAGTCATGAAAAATGTTTTCCATTTTTAAAAAATGGAAAATATTTTTCCAACTTTTAAAGGTGTTTTTTTTTTCCCGGAAAATTCCAAAAAACGATTCGAAATGCCCTTATTTTCTCAAATAAGGATCCGAAGTGGATTTTGTTTCAAATAAATACTGAAGTAGCCTTGATTGTTTCAAATAAGGGCCTTAAGTGGTTTTGGTTGCTTCAATTAAGGATCTAACCTTGTCGGTTACCAACT
Organism: Eucalyptus victrix; assembly: GCA_016097545.1. Lineage (NCBI taxonomy): Eukaryota > Viridiplantae > Streptophyta > Magnoliopsida > Myrtales > Myrtaceae > Eucalyptus > Eucalyptus victrix. The sequence continues at coordinate 42,581,920 of CM027843.1, read as the reverse complement.
GGTTAAATTTTCCAATCAATCTAAAGTATTTTCATTATTTGCCATTTTCCCTTATTTTCTTCCTTTTTTTTTTTAATGGTTCTTCTTCTTCCTCTTTGCTGGTGGCCAGCCCACAGAGGGCTGGGTGAGGGTCACCCTCGCCACCCCATGCCAGCCACAGACAAGGCAACCCTCGCCCAAGCCATCTGTGAGGTTAGCACTCGCCTGATCTGTCGAGGGTTGGCCTCACCTACCCTAGACAAGGGCTCGACCACCCTTGTTAGTGGGCGATGACCCTTGCCAGCCCTTACTAGTGGTCGGTCTAGTGAGGGTCAACCTCGCCTAGGGCCAATGAGGGCCGACCTTGCCTATGGCCGATGTGGGCGGCCCTCATTGGTGAGGGCGACCTTTCCCATCCCTCTGTGGGCATTGCTAGCGGCCGGGAGGAAGAAGAAAACTAGAAAAAAAAAAAGAGAGGGGGGGAGGGAAATGGCAAATGACGAAAATGCTCTTGATCACTAGAAAATTAGGTCATTATTTGAAACGAATATAGTCACTTTAGATCCTCATTTGAAACATTATCTACTTTAGGCCCTTATTTGAGAAAGTGATGTCACTATAGGTCCTTATTTAAAACAAGATCCACTTTGGATTCTTATTTGACAAAATAAGAGCACTTTGAGTCCCTTTTTGGAATTTTCCCTTCTTTTTTTTTTCCAAAAGTGAAAAATATTTTCATTGGCTAGTTCATTTTCTGCGAAATAAACACTGAAAAATATTTTCCTTGAATTTATTTTTTGTAAAACAAGTAGGGCCATGGTCAATGCAATGCTTTTGTATCAAAATAGAGGACCACATAAATGAACACTAAAATCTTGTGTTATACCTAAGAATGAACTCCCATATGCGCGAATTAACGATGAAAGCTATAAGAAAGTAAAAGGACAAGAATAAACCAAACACAACACATTACTCAATTTGAAAACACAATCATAAATCCAAAACAAAGGAAGTGAAGAGAAACCCACTTCATAGCTCTTGGGTATTCAGACGCTGCACGGACGATTCCTCAATTTCAACCATGGCGAATTTGAAACAAGGCAAAGAAGAAGTGGAAGAATGGACGAGATGAAGGATAAATGGAGTAATTTCTAAATATTGTATTGTTTGACTTGTATAGTCACAATCAAGATTAATGCTACAATTGGTATTGTCGACAATATCCAATCATATTTCCAACACTCTCCCTCAAGCTGGTGGCCTACATATGTTTAGGACACCTTGCTTGCTTAGTAGGTACATATATTTTCTCTGGCATAATGGCTTAATAAAAATGTCCGTAGGTTGCTTTCTAGTTCCAATTCCTTTCATTACAAGGACTCTTTCTCTGATCTTATCTCAAGTGAAATGACAATCAATTTTTATATGTTTTGTTCTTTTGTGAAAAGTTGGGTTTGCTGCTAGTTTGAGTGCGGCATCATTATCATAAAATAACTCACTTGGTCTATTGACTTGTATTCCAAGGTTTGAGAGTAGACCTTACATCCAAACTATTTCGCATGTAGTTTTTGCCATGGCTTTATGCTTTGATTCAACTGATGATAGTGATACAATCGATTGTTTCTTCATTTTCCATGAGATTAAAAATCTTCCCAATTTGATACAAAAACCAGTTTTGGGTCTCCTGGTCATTAGGCAAGTAGCATAATATGTATCGCAATAAGCTGTCATCTTTATGTCACAATCATGAGATAAGAATATCCCAAGTCCTAGACATCCCTTTAAATATTTTACAACCTTTAGGGTTGCATTCATATGAAATTGTTTCGAGCTATGCATAAATTGGCTAGTTGAGTATTTGCATTGTATAACAAATATCATGTCTTGTCATGATAAAATATATCAACTTCCCAACAAGTCGTTAATATCTCGATAGATCCATAAGTAATGGATCCTCGATAGGTGAAGAGGAATCCATATCATACTCATGGGTCATCAGCTTGGCATTTTATTCAATTGTATAATAGTTGGTTTGCAACTTGACAATCTTGCTTCGGAAACAATTTCCAAGATGAATTTCCTTTGACTCAAGCTAATTTTTTATTAGACTAAGAAATTTCAATGCTAAGAAAATATTTGGGTGATGCCAAATCCTTGATGTGGAAGGTGGAATGCAAATATTCTTTGAACTTTGCAACATGATAATCATTATTGCCCATGACAAGTATATCATCAACATATATTAGCAAATAAATCGATGAATTTCCTGCAGTCCATGTAAATAGAGCATAATTGTGTTTAGAGTGCTAGAAATCTGCATTAGTTAAGGTAGTAGTGAACTTGGCAAACAATTGTTTGGATGTTTGTTTCAATCCATATAAGGATTTGCATACACGACATAACCAAAACTTCCCCTGTCCGCATAAACCTTGTGGAGGTTCCATATAAATTTCTTCATCTAGATTACCGAGAAGAAAGTCATTATGGACATCCATTTGATGTAGGAACCAATTGTGAATAGCTACAATGGATAAGAAGGAACGAATAGTGACTTCCTTGGCAACCGGAGAGAAAGTTTCATGATAATCAAAATCTTCTCATTGTGTGAATCCTTTAGCAACTAATCAAGCCTTGTATCGCTCGACAAAGCCATCTACCTTGAATTTATTTTTGTACATGCATTTGCATCCAATTGGTTTTCGATTTGGGGGTAATGGCACAACATCCCAGGTGTGATTCTCAATGAGTGCATTAAGTTCAACCTCCATTGCTTGTCTCCATCAAGCATCTCTTACTGCTTGGTCACATGAAAATAGCTCACGTTCCTCTAAAATACGACTAACACATCATATATGTTATGGCGATAATCGGCTAAAGGAGACATAGAAGGATATAGGATATTGTGTACTTGGAGAGCTCAATGCAAAGCATATGTAGTCCTTTGTCAATGTGGGAGGACAAATAGTGTGTTTAGAACATTGAGGTTGTTTCAATGGTACTTGTTTAGGTACCAACAAAGATTCTTGAGGAGGCTCCTGTGGAGATGAAGTAGATATGATTGATGCAAGTGAATAAGTATCTGCAGATAATACTGGAGATTCAACTACTTGGCTTAAGGAATCCTGCAAGATTGGCATGGAAGACTCTGGTGCAATGAAGACATATTGAGGAGTCATGTATAATTCTTCTTCTACTAGAAACTTTACTCTGATAATGAAGATGTTTTGGAAGAGGAAACCATTTCCTGAAATGGGAATGTGTCTTCATGAAATACAACATCACTACTTATAAAGAAATACCCTGTAGAATTCTCCATACCTCAGTATCCTTCTATAAAGTAGGATATCCTATAAAAAATACATTGAGTGGCACGGGATCTTGAGGATCCATAGTTGTTGCATAACATAAACACCCAAAAACCCTAAGATGATCAATCTTTGGTTGTTTTCTATAAAGCATTTCAGAAAGAGTTTGACCATTGAGAATTCAAGGTGGCATGCAATTAATCAAATAGGCTGCCATGATTACACAATTTCTCGAAAGATTTTCAGGAATGGAAGCTTGGTATTCGAGTGCTTTAGCCACTTCTAAGAGATGTCTATATTTGTGCTCAACAATACCATTTTGTTTAAGAGTACAAGTACAAGAACTTTCATGGAGCATCCCATGAAAAGATAGAAATGATTCGCAATCATTAGTAAAGAATTCCTACCTATTGCATGTACAAATTCGTTTCATAGATTTATTAAATTGATTCATAATAAGGAAAGAAAACTTGACAAATAGGAAAATGTTTGACTCTTGAATTGCATTAGGAAAACCCAAGTGGCATAGGTATCATCAACAATTGTAAGAAATAATTGAGATTCATCACAATGCAGGGTATAATAATGACCCCAGATGTCCATATGAAGCAAAGAAAAAGGATTTTGGGCTTGTGATGAGCTAATTAGAAAAGATGCTCGAGATTGTTTAGCCAAGGGACATATTAAACATTTGGGATGAGGAAATCTTGCACTATGATCCAAATGCTGATGAAAAATGAGATTTTTATTAGTAGGGCAGCATAACAATAAATTCTTTTATTTAAGAAATCTAAATCTCATGGGCAATCAATCTAGAAATACAATTATTCTATAAAGAAGATCAAATTCAAAGTCAGGAATGTATAGAACATTTTTTAGGATGTAATTTGGAAAAAGGTGCAAAAGTACCGATTTTGGTAACATAGAAGATGTTCCCATTAGGAAAACGGACATCCATAGAAGAATGTGATCCTATGTCTATATAGGAAAAATAAATGCTCATTGCAAATTATGTAGTCATTGTACTTGAATCGAATATTCATGCATTAACTGAAATTGAATTTTCCTTATAAAGAAAAGTACATGAGAAACTTGCATTCTTTTCATTGGTCCCCAATTAACTCAGAATTTTTAGAATATTCTGATATTGATCGAGTGATTGTTTGGCGTGCCCCATCATTTCTTTATGTGGAAACTTGATAAGCAAATAATTCCTTCTCCCTTTTTCTTTATTATTTGGCTTGTCATGTAATTTTCAGCCTATATCAACAGTGTGATCCGGGTGCTTATATTATTCACAATATTTATTGTCGAATTTAAAATTGTGCCCGCTAACCTTTCCTAATAATGTAGTACCATGTGAACCATTGGATCCCTTACAAACTGATACCAACGTGTCTTGATGAGGTCCACTGGATTCGACTGAAGTGATGGTAGAATGATAGTTGTCCAGTCTTGGCTATTGATCCAAGCCGTCCATTCTAAAAGAGAGATTAGAATTTTCATCTTTTCCTTTATTTCTCCTCCAAACCGTGTGCCACCAGAAGAACCCACGATGGACATCTTCGAAGCAGCAACGTGCGAGAAGGCAGTAGTAGACTTTGGACCAGACCCACGTGAGAAGGCAGCAGTAGCCAGTGTCGGACCAGATCCAAAGGTAGCAAGGGTGACCCTTTCGCCCGCTCGTGCGTGCTCAGCTGCTGCTGCTTGTGGACTCTCTTCTTGCATCACCAATTGGTAGATCCACCCAAGCGGTGGTGCAGGCTCCATTACAAGTATTTGCAACCTAAAGGTGAGTAATTTCCATTTAAAATCAGCGAAAAGCGAGTCGCTTTCTCTCTTTCTCGTATTGCTCAGCACTGTCGAAGTGTTTCCTCTGGTCTTTCAAGTTGTTCCTCGGCTGCCTCGAGCTCGTTCCATAAAGCTAAGAGTCGGTTGAAGCATGTTGTTATCAACTGGTTGGCTTGCTTTAGCTACGACAAGGCTTGGGTGAGCAAGAAAATCTTGGCCCAGTCAAGTTTTCCATACGTTTCACGGATATCATCCCATGTCCTTTTGGTGTCTTCGGTTGACGGGAGGTGATGGTGACTTTGGGAGCCAAGCAATTTCCGATCTATGTGCACACGAGCTTATTGCATTTGTGCTAGTGTCGTCAGAGACGCTTGTCGGACGGGAATGGGATGGTTCCATCATGGTCAGGGACCTGTGCTTGTCCTTCGTGACTAAGGGTCGCTGGAAGTCTCGAGCCCAGCTGCTGTAATTTTCGAGTCCTATCAGTTGCAAGGAGATGAGGCGCAACTCGAGGCCGTTGGTCGACAACGTATAGAGAGGGTCGCCTGACTCTGGCCAACCACCATTGATCAAGATCCCGTAAGGCACGAAACCCGATCCCAGGGTCAGGTAGGGATTCGCCCCTCGAGCTTTCGGAATGGATCGGGGTGTTGTGCTGAGGCTCGTCCAGCCCATCCTTGAGATGTTGGAAGGAGCTGACCCTCCTCCAATGGGCTTAAGTTCCAGAATTTGCATCTTCTCCAGATGTGTCGTATGTGGCCCATGATTGGTTCGGCCCAATGGCCCATGGTCCTTGAACCGGGAACCACTGAACTGTTGGCCATGGAACAGCGCTGGAAACGTGTACTGGCGCAAGAGCTTGGTTGGTGACTGGATCGGCGGTGGGTCGCTCATGCTCATCTCCGATCGGATCAATTTGATCCGCATCTTTGTTATGAGGTGAGTTACGGGTTTCCTCCATTGAAGAGTCTTCTCCAGTAACTTGTTCTTGTCCTTCGCCATGGTATGTCTGGACTTGAATTCCTACCAGGTGCGGATTTGTTTTGCAAGGTTTAGTTTGCAATAGCAAATCGGAAAGAAACGGAAGCAATTTGAGGGTTTGCATAAGCTAGATTGTAAAGGGTTGCTTTGATACCATGAAACAAGGCGAAGGAGAAGTGGAAGAATGGACAAGATGAAGGAGAAGTGGAGGAATTTTTGTATATTGTATTGTCTGAATTGTATTCAAATACATCAGCCCATTTGTAATGTAAATACAAAAAGAAAAAAGGTAATAATATAAAAAAATTACAATTTTCCTATCCTCCAAAATAGCTAGGATTGACTGAATCAATTAAGATCAATGCCGCAATTGGTGTCTTCGACAATTTCTGATCATATTTCCAACGGAATTTGAGAATGGAGGAGCTGTGCACAATAGTGAAACAACAAGAAAATGAACCAAAGTACGGGTGTATGTACCTTCCCTTATCAATCTTTGGAATGAGGTTCAAGGATTTTTGGTTTCATGGAAAATACTCAATTGGTAGATTGCGCATATATGTACACTATACATGCAATATTTTTATGTGTATTTCAATGAAGAATACATTAGCCTATTCATAAGCCTTATTAAATAACTATATTAAGATAATATATTGATCAACATATGCATAATCAAAGGGAGATACACATGCCATATACGTACAATACACGTACCATATTTAGGATGCTGATAATTGAAAAAATTTTAAAATATCATAAAAAGAGAAATTATCCTAGCATGGAATTGCACAAAGCCTCACCTATAAGTTCAAGCCACATGGTGAAGATCACCATGGCTGTCCATGGTAGTGAACCGATGATTCCCTGCAATTCAGTTACTTGAAAAGTTTGCACTATTATTACAGCTTTTGTCGCTTTCCAGGACTCCATCCAAGTTGATCTTGCGTTGCTTCTGTTCTCTATCAAAGCATCTCTACACCGGAAGAATATTAAGGACCAAAATTTGATACGACCATCACAGAGGCCATTAGTTATAACATACGACAATGAGATAAAAGCGGACAAGGAAAAATAAAAAACAAAGCTCTTAGGAAGCCGATCAATGAACTAACTGTCGCCTTTAGAACAGAGGCACATCTCCTCCCAGGAATTCCCCGGAACTTTGTGCCGGCCATGACTGTCACTAAAGCACTTCCACCCACACCCCAAATTTCCAATGAGAGATAAAAATCAAACCCAATGCTCCTTACGTCATCCTTATGGCTATCCGCAATAAATGATTGTAGAACTGGTATTACTATTGCCAATCCAAAATCATTTAGCGCTCTCCAAAATGCAACTTGTATGAAATGCTAGCTTGCACCAAATGCAGCAGTTGAGAAGGCCCAGCAAAATATCCCTAACGTGAGAACTGTGGGACTATAAGCCCAGCCAAGGGTGATTACAATCCTGGGACAAAGTTCCTTATAAATGTAAGATGACCCAGATCAGACAGCCCTGCATTAAAAGTCTCATCGACTTCTTCGTAAACAGCTGGAACAAAATTTTCATCAGCACGCTCCATTTTCGCAACCAAGTTGATGATGATCAGACATGGAGAATACCAGATATACTTTTTATCTTGGGAGAAGAATATTAAAAGTGTCAAAAGTAATATATGACGCTCATTTTAGTGTAAAAAATTTCACAAATTCACTTAAGTGCCAAATTTGAGAAAAAACAATCACTTAAGTGCCTGCGGCAAGAAATTCTGACTAAAGAAATCATATAGTTTTTATAATTAAAATTTTTATCTCAGGTGGCATTTTTATTTTACATTGAAGCGATCACTTTTTCATTAAGATTGGCACTGAAGTAATCACCTTTTAATAATGACTGATATTATAGTGATCATTTTTTAATAACAACTAACACTCAAGTGATCACTTTTTAACTTGCTATATGACATCATTTAGGGATTATATGTTAATTGCGCATGCCGACAAGTCACGTAGGATTGAGAAATTAATAAAATATTATCATGTTGGATATTCGACGACCCAAATCAGAGTTGATACTTAAGTGATCGTTTTTTTTTTAAAGTGGTCCTTAAGTGATACAAAAAAAAATTAGTACTAAAGTAAGCGCAATATACAAATTTTGACACTTTCAATATCCTTCTTCCTTTTTATCTCTATTGGAGATGGAAGAAAAGAGGATGTAGACAAATAACAATTGATGTGCCAAAAACAGTTCCAATGAAGAGATGAAGGCATTGAAATGCAAAGGACCGGACATAATTAATATTGTTCCAAAATATGCTACATATACATTGTTGGCCAGTTTCTTGTTGGGTTTAGGGGGAAATGGTTCATTTGATATGACAAGTAAATAATTCTTACGCTGTCCCTCCCTCTTTTATTTTGCATGTTATTCCTGTAATTCTATCTTGTTTGTTTTAATGTGGTTATGTCCACATCCAACTTTCATGTGTAAGGCCAAGTTTACAAGGAAAAAAAAATTATTAAGAAATACACTGTGTATACAAAAAAGAAAGATTCTTTAACTAGAATAATGATGTGCAAGATAGGAATTTGAAATTTGTATAATATGTATTTCGATGTAGAATGTAGAATACATTACCCTATTCATAGGCTTTATTAGATAATTATATTAAGATAATATCTCAATTAACATATGTACCATCAAAGGGAGATGTATGTGCAATATACATCCAATCTTGAGGAATTGAGTTTTGCAACCTACTTGAATGGTGAACTACCCTTGGTGCTAGCCAATGGATTACTAATTTTGTACTTAGCTTGAACTCTCCCAATCTTATACCAATTCAATGCTTAAGTTCAATATTTAACATGCAAGTCATTTTCATTTTAGAGTTGTCACTAATTTATTTTTAGTGAGTCAATTAGAAATCCAAGTAAATTTTTAGGAGAATTATTATACTTCATCAAACTAGAGATTAAATGTATTTGAAGACCAGGTCAAAGTAGTACTCTAATGTCAATTCATCGAGCCAGTTAGACATGTTCATGATAAGAGTTGGGCTTGAGGCTCGATATGGCTTTTCTAGAAATTAGGCTAAATAGTGTTATATTTGGAAAATGGGTTTGGAAAGTTTTAATGGGTTAGACGTGGGAACCCGATGGTGTCAAGCCCAAATCCGAGAGTCGTGAGACCAGAGTTAGTTTATATCCGGACCGGGCCAAGGGCCCAGCTTGGGTCTCTTTTTTGGAATAAAAGTTTAATTATTAAAAAAATTTTAAATCCGAAAATAAAAATCGGAAAATTAAAAGAAATTAGAAAATGTATACATATAAGAGGCTTTCATTAGGTTGTTAATTTTTAGCATTAGATTTAGCTTGCTTTCTTAGTCAGTATGCTTATTGTCAAGGGTTTTAGTGGTTGTTGTGGATATAGCTTGGATATAGATAGATTGATCTTTTTGATAGGAAATTATACTCAATTTGAATTTAGCTCATGGAGATTGCTAGCCCAAGGTTTAGAACAAGGCTATGTAATTTTATTTTTATTTTTTACCCTACGAGCTATAGGTTTTACATTTATGCACTTAGATAATCGCTTTTAATTCATTTGGTCACTTACGACACTATCTTTTAATAAATTGGTTGCTATTTTCCTTTTGTAAAGTAGGCGGAGTTTTTTTTTTTTTTTTTTAGAATCCTAGTGAAATTCACAATAAAAAGAACATTTGCATGATTATTTAGCAATTTTGATACCTAGGTTGCAATTGAAATCAAGAATGCATAATCACTAACATTAGCATGCTTAGCATCTTTAGTTCCGTGGGAATTGAGACAATGCCCCTGCATCTCAATTGGTTTCTAGTGGTGGCTCCTAGAAAAAACTTAGGTTGTTAAAGAATTTAAAAGAAATCTCATGTCCTACAAGACATCCGCACTCAAAATCAATGAACTGTTTGTCGTGTTACCATTTGATGGACTGTTTGAGATTGTCATTTGCATGTACCATTCGAATAATCTTTTTGAGTAAATACTTCTAAACCTATTTGCCGAGGATAGTCCCACAGAAAAGTAGGTTGTGACATGGTTGCATACCAAAAGAGGTGTCAAATGTTATCTCATATTACTTAAATACTAGATTTTAATGGGTTTAGTTCTATCTTCATGTTGTCTCACTTCGTTTTTAATCTAAACACATTAATTGGACTTTTTAACATATTGTAACCAAACAGAAATACCCAGTAAAAAAAAAAAACGCTTGTATTGTGCATTGCTGTGCCATTAAAAATCCCCAAAATTGACGTATTGAAATGTACCAGAAATTCCAAGCAAATTGATGTCATTGTTAAAAGGACCTAGACCTTAGGGGCGCATCTCAAATATGATATCATGTCTAAAAAATTCTTCCCATCACCCTTGAGCCACAAACTTCTAGGAAGAGAAGTTTACCGCAAATAGCTTTGCTGGTTTCCTGGGAAACAGGTTGTACATGATCCGTGCACACTCTCATTGTTCCTCGAAATCACAAGCTGATTCATCTGTTAAATCCTTCTATCGTCCCTTGATCTAAAATACATACAAGTCTGAAGAGAATAAAAGAATGTTTTGTCAGCTTCTAAATTCAAATAGCCTTCGTATTGCGATCATATGTAATTTAGGGAGCTGAAACCTGCACTATATCATTCAAAATGGCTAACATGACTTGATGAACTTCGATGAATAATATTATGCGTAACTTATTATCTCATCTATACCCTGTTTTAAATTCGCCGGCACTACTTCCGATGGAATGACACGGTCGTCAATAACCCGTTTAGGATGACACACATCTTCCTTTGCCTCTGATGATGAAACCTGTCACAGAGCGTCCAAAATCGAGCGCAAAACCGAAGTAAAATCCGTACCATCCCTCTTTCGCTGGTTTGTGCACTGAAACACTGGGCCTTATACTCTCGTTGATCCCAATTCTCACTGGTCCAAAGCCCTGTTTGGTTCAGTATTTGCAAGAATTTTGGAAATGCACTTGGTTTGTTTTTTGCTCAATTAAGAATATACAATTACATCTCCAAAGAGCTTTAAGGTAGCCCAAAGAAGGTCTGAGATCTTTTGAGAAATTACATTCTCGGAATGCAAGTCTTAACCCCTTGTTTACTATTCATCTTCTTTGAAGATTGTTCCATGGAAAAATCAATTGGAGGCCGATGATCGCCTTCTAAGGGGTCGAGCACATAGACGATTGTTGCCTAGGGATCACCCGACCTTGGCTACTGTTGCTTGACCTCAGGTGATGCTTGGGTCATGCGACCCAGGCGACCGTTGGCCTGAATCACATGATCCAAGTGACGGTCGCTTGAGGTCGCATAACCCCAGGGCGGTCGTATGGGTTGTGCAACCCAGGCCTGAGTGGGGTAGCCTTAGGCAAAGCCGTTTGGTGGCTAGAACAGATTTGGCTGTCGGTGGTTGAACTCCCAAAAATAAATGTAAAAACTTTTGTTTTTAATAAATTTAGTAAAATTCACTTGTAAATGTAATTTTTACTAAATAGCATTTGAGCCAAAGTTGTTTCCCAATGCAGTTTAAAATTACAATTCACTAAACGCTGTTCACATTGCGGAAAACCACTTTAGCCTAAAAGTTATCTACATTTTCCCTAGGACACTTCTCCAAAATCAAACGAAACAGGGCCCAAGTGGGTTCGCTTTTGCAAGGGGAGCAGTACCCTCTTTACCTTGATGATCGAAGTTAGGCTGATAAACTAAGTTCATACTTCAGAGATGGCAAGCAGAAGAAGTAAATAGATTTACTGAGAAAATAAGTATGTGGTCACGTCATCTCCTCCTTCAAACTCGCCATTCTCGCATTTTCCCTGTCCCGCTTGAACATTCTGTACAGTGGCGTGTAACACAAGCAACACAAACCGAATGGCACTGCCGTCATCGAGAGAAGCCCCTTTGATAGAGCGGAGGCTCCATCTACCGATCCTTTAGCGGGATCCACAGTCTTCTTATCATAGCCGAACATCTTCTCAGAAAGAATCCCAGCCAGTGGAGCTGCAAAAGAGGATAAGGATAACTCGAAGGCACGATCGAAAGCATAGATCATGGTCCGGTGCTTGGCTGGGACCACTTCAGCAAACATTGGGGCATTCGCTGCTGTGCCATTCCAACTGATGGTTATGCCCATCAGAAGTAAGGTGGCGGAGTAGGCGAACCAGCTGTCGACCGACTGTGGGATCCCTCTGAGAAGAAACCAGCAGAAAGGAATACCCATAAAAGCACTGAATTGTGCACACATGATACGACCAGAATTGGGGTGGACTCGAGATAATCTATCTGCTATGATACCTCCAAGAAGAGACCCTACAGCACACCCAACTAAGAAAATGGTAGATAGAGCTGCTGCACCATTGTGATCAAAACCTGGAAATCAATAAAGACAAGACTTTACACATTATGTAGCAAAATAAAAGAGAGGAATGCGACAAGAAGTCGGTCATCAGAAATCTCTCTGACAAATCCCAGTACCGAAGCCTGTTTGAAAGCAAACATTTAACCAGTGACACATGCGGAATCCTCATATGTACTTAGCTAGCTCTGTTAATTTCAAACTCTAGATTCTGATGACTATCACCTAACATGGAACTGCACAAAGCCTCACCTGTAAGTTCAAACCACATAGTGAAGAACACCATGGCCGTCCATGGTAGTGAACCAATGATTCCCTGCAATACGATTACTTGAAAAGTTTGCACAATTAATACAGCTTTTGTTGCTTTCCAGGACTCCTTCCAAGTTGATTTGGTGTTACTTTCGCTCTCTACCAAAGCATCTCTGCAACGGAAGAATATTAAGGACCAAAATTTGACATGACCATCACAGAGGCCATCAGTTATAACAGACGAGAATGAGATAAAGCCAGACCAGAAAAAGGAAAATCAAAGCTTCTAGGAAGTTTAAGCAATCATATGTACCTTTCTAGATTCTCACTAGAATCATGAGTAAAGTTAGTGGTTTTCCTTGGGTCAACAACAAACAAGAAAACGAGGAAGCCGATTAATGAACTAACTGTTGACATTAGAAAAAAGGCACATCTCCACCCGGGAATTCCCCAGAACTCTGTGCCAGCCATAACCGTCGCTAAACCACTTCCACCAATACCCCCAAAACTTCCAATAAAAGATAAAAATCCAAACCCAGTGCCCCTTACATCATCCTTATAGCTATCTGCAATAAACGATTGTAGAGCTGGTATTACTATTGCCAATCCAAAACCATTCAGCGCTCTCCAAAATGCGATTTGCATGAAATACTGGCTTGCACCAACTGCAGCAGTTGAGAAAGCCCAGCAAAATATCCCTAACGCAAGAACTGTGGGCCGGTCATAGTTTATGACTAAAATCCCTGCCAGGGGTGATGACAATCCTTGGACAAAGTTCCTTATAAATGTAAGATAACCTAGATCAGATAGCCCTACATTGAAAGTCTCACTGACTTCTTTGCAAACAGCTGGAAGGAGATTTTCATCTGCACGCTCCATTATAGCAGCCAAGTTGATGATGATCAGAGACAGAGAATATCCGAAGTACTTTTTACCTCTGTTTGAGATGGAAGAAAAGAGTAAGTAGACATATAACAATTAATGCACAGAACAGTTCCGATGAAGAGATCAAGACATTGAAAGGCAAAGGACGGAAAATCATTAGTATTGTTCAAAAACATGCTACATATTTATGTTGTTGGCCAATTTCCTTTCGCATTTAGAGGTTGGTTTTTCTGATATGACATCAAAGGACAACTCAAAAACTCTTATGTTGCTCCCTCTTACTTTTATTTTGCACGTTATTCCTGTAATTCTATCTTGTCCATTTTAATGTGGTTATGTCCACATCCATCTTTCATTGTGTTAGGCCAGGCTTACAGGAAAAAATAGAGTATTAAGAAATATAGTGTATACAAAAAACGATTCTCTAACTAGAATAGATTCTACATTATAAGTGGCAGTTAACATAGATCGGAAGACGTAAAAGGTACAAAGAGCCAAATGTTCATTGTTGTAGACATTGGACTGAAGGAAAAAAAGTTGAATGCCCAGTGAAAAACCATAGAGATGACCTGGGGCAATTGTTATGTCACTTTTACAAGTATTGGTGTCTGGTTTATATTGATGAACATGTTACTTTAATGGAGGTTTCCTACTCTTGTTGACTCAGTTTTGCATAGATTGCCTCAAATTCAGCCTCTTTGATGTCTCAAGGAACCTCTCAAGGGGATAGTATTCCCATTATCTAATTTGCAACCTCTGAAAATTGTGGAGGTGTTATTTCCCTTGAGCGACTAGCCAAAGAAAAAGAAATGTTACAAAGTTCTGCTAGGAGAGTAGGCATTTTTAGATGAAACTCAGCAATCTTATATTCATACCAACACTGCATAAAATAGAGCCATATTTCATCAATCAGCCAAGGATTTATTGTGATCCCGGGCATATTTCCAATCTCCAACTGAGGCGTCGGAGCAACTCTACTCGGGAGAAGGAGGACTTCCGAAGTTCAAAAGATTATGTGAGGGTGCATAAAAATGAGCAACTCGCATCAGAATGGCAGGCATGGCTAGATGGTTAAGTAAAGTTTCAGTGTCACTCTACATTTCTTAAGATGTCAAAATCGAATCTTCTGCATTGGAAAAATCGTGCCCGACTTGGGATCAATCTCTGTCCAGGAGATCCAAGGAGACCAGATCGTGCCAACACGATGCATTGGCACGTACCGTCATCCAATGAAGCAGATGCATACTTAACAAGATGCGCAATGAGAATGACAAGCATCCGCGATGAACATTGCAGTGGAATGATGACAGCAAATAATGGGTGAAAAATCGAAGTTCCGGGAATCGGTAAGAGTGGTGGGTATTCATAAATAGTTGTGTACTGATCATCTTTGGGTCACTAAACAGCAGTGAGGTAAAGATCTCATACGAATTAAACGGTGCAATCACTATGAACAATACCAAACGGAAATCAAAATCGATTCATCACTTAGTCAATGCGGTGCTTCCGTATTTGAACAGAGGACCCCACAAATCAACACCGAAATCTCGCGTTATACATAACAATCAAACTCCCATCGTGCACGAATTAAACGGTGAAAACTGAAAGATAATAAATAAGGACCAGACCAAGCCGAACATGACACAATACCCAATTCGAAAACATAATCACAAATCCAAAAAAAGGAAAAAGAAAAGAACAGAAGCGAAGAGATACACACCTCATAACTCCTGGATATACAGACGCTTCACGGGGCGATTCCTCAAGAATTGGAAGCTCCTGTGAATCAGGAAGAGGTCACGCAGTTTCGGCTATGGCGGATCTGAGGATGTAGATTTCTGCAATATCGAAGCGACAAGAACGTGAACAAAGTACGAGGGTCGGGCATTGCAGAGGGAAAAGATGCCGCTTGACGTTATCTTACATTGATGGCGTTGCGTTGACTAAATTGGAAGGTGGGATACCGTCAGAATGAAAGAGGGAAGATTCCAACGGATAGCATTGAACGACTGAAACCGAAAGAAAACGGACGGATTGGATTGATGAATGGATCCACTTCATTGGCGGGTTGTTTGCATTTTGATCATAGAAATTCTCCCAGCTGACAAATGAAAAAATAAGGAAGAAAAGAAACGAACAGCGATGCGGGGAGAAAAAAAGAAGTCTATTTGGCTGGCCATGACAGGACTTCGAAGGTGCGACCCATATGATCAATGTTTTGCATTTATCTTTCTAGTATTAATAGATTTGTGTGATTTAGATGTGACTCAAATTCAATGAATTCACTGGTCGCATCATAATTTTATACTACGAAGAAAATTACATTACAAGTTCTAAGCATTTGAAAAGAAAGTCATTGAGACTTTGAGTAGGCATAAAATGAGCCAAGTCGTTATATTGGATCTTAATCCATCCATGGAGGGCTAGAATTTTGCAACCGAGTACAAGAAGGGAAAGAACGTCAATATGGAGTGTTTCTTTTTCTTCGACATCAATGACGAGTTCAGTTCATACTGATTGTACGAAACTACTTCTCTTATCAATATTTGGAATGACTTCGACCAAAAAAAAAAAAAAAAATCGACGGAATGACAGTTTGAAGATTTTCAGTGTCAGCCCAAAATAATCGACTGGTAGATCCAGCGAATGAAGAACTTAATCTTTTTGACGTGGGAGAGTTCTATCATGTGTGTCAATCTGAGGCCATGATGCTTCACGGAGTCTCGACTGCTCTACTGTCGAGATAGGTCTCTATTTTTATCTTACAAAAATAACTTTGCACATAAAAGCTGTCAGAACAAAACGATTTTCTTACCTTAAAAGAAACAAACCAAAGTGATAATATTAAAAAATAAGAATACATGAAGATCCTAATTGCGACTTTTTAAATAGTTGATATTATTATCTGGCCAAAGAAAAAAAAATTTGGGATCTTATTGCCAAATAGAAAAAAAAAATTATAACTCAAAAAATAGGAATGTAATCATCTTGTATTCTTTGAACACCCTATTATTGTAGGACTTTGAAATCGAATAAGCCATAACTGTGGAGAAAGATTAATTAATCTTTGTTTCCTTAATTGCATGAAAGTAAGAATTATTCATCTTTGCCGAATTTTAGTTTGTATCTGCATATTTTAGATGTATAATTGACTATCGTCTATTTATAGGTTTTCAGAGAGTACTTCTAGAGCAATTTGATTTGAGTGAAAGAAATGAGAAGCTATGTCATTACACAACGATTTTGTTATTAGTTGTAAAGTCAATTTCAAGTATTTTTTTTTCAACTTTTAAATTTTATAGATCTATGTAATAACATTAATGATTCTTTTTAGTGGATAATACTATTTTTCCTACTTGTAATTATTTATATTTCGGTATTTAATTTATTTTTTCCCCATCGACCTCTTCATGCGTATCGTAGCATCCATGGGCATGTCCTTCCTTGCATCAATCCGTTGCATATATTTTGCTATTTCAAAATGACTTCAAACCCGAAATTAGTGGTCAAGCAAAGGTATGTGAGGCGTTCATATCAAGAAAGCGAACTGCTCAATGCGAAAAGAAAGTGTTTTTTTAAAGCTCATAGAAGAGAGCTCTGCCACATGCTAGGTAAATAAAAAAAAAATTACTTTATGTTTCAAACCAATTAATATCGATTACGGCCTCTGTTCCAAATGCACGAACTCTCTCACCCATTGCATTTGTGTACCCATGGACGATGTCCCTACCAAAAACACACATGGCCCTCCTAGCCAGCCCTGGCATGGGACACCTCATCCCGGTCCTCGAACTCGGCCAGTGCTTCCCCGTCCACCACCGCTTCCGAATAGATAGCAAAGTTTGAGGAATAGATAGCAAAGTTTAAGGGGCCAATTTGGCCAAAAATTGGAGAAGTTCATTTCTGATCTACACAATTGTTTTCAATTAAGTCCTGGGAAAACCTGCAATTTTCACATATTTTGACTTTTTTGTAAAAATTCAAAAAATGGAAGTTGTTTGTAACAATATGAACTAGCTATCAGTAAAATTTGGCTGGTTTTTGAAATTTCCAGACATTTTCCCCACATTTTTCAAATCTCGGGTTGGAACCGGGTCAAATCAGGAGCAGTTTCAGTGTTGGGTCAATTTCGGGTCAATAGGATCTAAATTCAGCCAAGTGTCTGCCAGAACTTTAAACTAAACACTTCAAGGTTTCTAATGACACCCGAATTGCCTAGTGTCTAGGTTATTAAGTCTTCTAATTGAGTGCAAACAGAACTGCCCCAGAATCAATAAAAATGAATAAGTGATCCAATCATTGGGTTATATATATATATATATATATATATATATTTTTTTTTGATTGAAAAAAATTTGTATTCATGGCTCAAAAGGACACAAGAGAAATATATAGACTTTTATGGTAAAGCAAATCGAAACGAAGTAAAGCAAATACCAGAATACTACAAAACAAAGCTAAATCCAAAAAACAATGAGGATCAATAAAGCACTGGCAAGGTCAAGTACATACTCGTTCCAAAAGAACGGATTTGTTAAGTAGAATAATTGGTCACCAATCGTTAGTTCTCATATCGTCGTCAGTGATGAGCATACACCATAAATTCCTTCTCCAATAAATACAGCATTGCCATCATTCGGCTTCCTCTATTCCATTGTCATATGGAGACAAACAAAATAAGTTGAATAAACACAAATCTAACTTAGCAAGATGCCAAAGCTCTAGAGCTCTTACAATCATCACTAAAACAGGAGGTGAGGACCTATACACAGATAGAGAACGGGGGTATTGAATCCCTACAAACATTATTAAACTCCCAAATCTAAATAGGGAGAGAAAAACTCCTAGGTTTAGAACTAGATTTAGAGTGTTCAAACTCTCAAATCTAGAACTAGATCAGGAGAGCCCAACTCCCAAATATAGATTGGGAGAGAAAAAAGAGGAAAAGTACAAAGAGACTCAAAGAAAATCAAAATAGAGGGAGAGGAGAGTGAGACTAGCTCAAACCCTCCCTATGGTTGAAGGTTGAAGAAGACAATGAAAAAAGAAGAGAGAGGAAAAGATTTTTTGGCTTCTTCTATTGACCTTATTGGCTTACTAATGGATTGTTGATTATCTAAGGCTAATTAGCCCAAATGCATGTTTAATTGAGCTTTGCATGTGATTGCTAGACAAATGTTTAGGCTCACGTCATGTGTTGATTGGAGGGTAGTTTAGTGGGGATAATTAGTGCTAATTAGTGGCTTAGCCTATTGCTTTGTAAATACAAATGAGGCTAATAACCACTAATCTCAATCAATAGATCCTTAAATGGATTCACAGGTGGCTTGAGGTTAAGTTAATTTTGCATGAGTAATCAAAGGTAATAAAGAGAGAAGCTTCCAACGAATAGCATTGAACGACTGAAAGAGAAAGAAAACGACGGCTTGTGTTAATGAATGGATCCACTTCATTGGCGAGTTGTTTGCATTTTGATCATATAGAAGTATAGCGTAAATACCAAAACTTGGCATGGGGGAATATTTAAATGCCAAAAGTTCCAAAAGGTACACTTAAGTGTCACTTTCTTTCAAAAATGAGATATTTAAGTATTGACTTCAGTGAAGAGTACTGAAAATCTGACATAGCTTATTTTTAATAATATAAGTCGCCTATGTGGCTTACCGAAAAGTTGAGTTAGTAAAAAAGAGCCAGAACGACAACATTTTACCTCGGATTTGAATTTTAATATAAACATTCCATCACCGTTTTGCAATCTCCTCCTTTATTTTTTAATAATTTAGTTTTAAATTTAATTCAATGAATATTTATATTAAAATTCAAATTCGAGGCAAAATGACGTCGTTTTCGGCTTCTTAGGGGCTATTTGGCAACATGACAAACAGTGCCAGATTCTGATTTTTTGTTCCCGGGAACAGATTTGGAGTGGAATCAAGAACAAAAAAAAATTGATTTTTGTTCTGGGAATAAATGTGAGAATCAAAACCAACTCTTCTTCTTCTTCTTCTTCCCTTCGGCCATCTCACGACCGCCGTCCACTACCGCCTGCCGCTGCCCGCCACCACCATCTGCTACCGCTAGTCGCCATCTGCCGCCGCCGCCTACCATCCGCCTTTGCCCGCTACTGCCATTCGCCGCTAGTTGCCGTCCACCGATCTAGTGAAGCTCGCTAGGCTAGGGTGAGGTTTGACAAGCTCGCCAAAGGTAAGCCTAGCCATTGGCAAGGCTTGGCCTCCCCAAATCTGGCGAGGCCGAGCCTCACCGGTGGCTAGGCGGGCATCGCCCAACCCCGGCGAGGCTTGCCCAACCCCGCTAGTGGCCAGCCGGGCATCGCCCAACCTCGGTGAGGCCCGCCTGGCCATTGGCGAGGCTCGCCCAGCCCCGCCGGTGGCCAAGCAAGCCTCGCCCAGTTGTCGGTAAGGCTCGGCCGACAAGGGCCGATGACGCTTCGGTGAGGTCACCAGCCACAAGAAGAAGAATATGAGAAAAAGGAAAAAAAGAAAAGAAAAAAAGAAAAAAAGAAAAAAAAAAAAGTAAAAAAATTATTTAAAAATTAAAAGAAATTGATTTGAAATAGAATCAATGAGCACGGTATAAAACACAATTCTATTTTAGAATCAGAAATTTTGGATAATTACCAAACGGCTCAAAATGCTTAGAATTAGTTCCCGAGAACAAAAAAAAAAAAATCATTTCTGGTCGAATCTACTCCCGGGAATAGAATCGTTACCAAATACGTCCTTAGCCACATTAGCGTGCAAAATGATGTCGTTTTCTGCTTATCTAGCCACGTTAGCATGCAAAATAACGTTGTTTTGCACTTGTCTCGTTAGAAAAATGCTACATCAGTATTTTGGTTGGAATCTCTTGCTATTGGCACTTAACTGATCCATTTTGTTTTGATTTTAATACTTAAGTATATTTTTTGCACTTTTGGTGCTCAAGTATTCCCCCATGTCAAGTTTTGGGACTTTAGGTGTCTGCACCTCGAAATTCTCCCGTTGAAAAAGAAGGAAAAGGAAACAAGAAAAGAAACAAATGGTGATGTAGGAAAAATAAGTCTATTTTGATGGCCCTGACAAGGCTTCGACGGTGCAAACCACATGATCAATGTTTCGCTTTGTTTTTTTTGTTTTTTGTTTTTGTAATAGTAGATTTTTGTGATTTAGATGTGACTTGAATTTGATGAATTTGCTTGTCACGTCATAATTTTATACTAAAAAGAAAATTGCATTATAAGTCCTAAGCATTTTTTTTTTTTTTGGTGGAAGAAATATTCCTTTCATTACTACATATGCAAAGTACCAAACATTGTCCCAAGTCAAAACATAATAAAGATAAGAGACAATGGGGAGGTTTAGACAACCAATTTGTCGTTTTAGTAGGCCTTTGCAACCCAATCCGTGACTTGATTCATTTCTCACTAATAGACGGCTACGAACACCCCAGCTAAAGAGCCCAGTAATTGTTGACAATCCACCACTATCGAATGAACAACCTATGGGACCTTGGCCTAGCTCAAGATCGCTTTCCTACTATTAAATTGTTAGTCACAAGCTGAAACCAAACTACTGTATTTGCTTGACTTTGTTCACTAAATTGAAGGGCTCCCATTCGTGTCTTCTCCATAAAGTACATACCTCCCCTCAAAGCTAGGGTTTCCACAATGAGGGCAAATGGAACAAGGACTTTCTTCACGAAACCATCCACGAGATGCCTACAATGGTCTTTGCATAATATAGCAATAACTCCCTATTTTGAGTCGCTACACCAAGATCCATCCACATGTAAATTCAACCAGCTTGTAAGCGGCGGAGTCCACTCTTCCTTTGGCAAATCTCTATTTCATTTCTTTGCTATTTGGCATTAGTAGGATTCCACTTTCTATAGAGTGATAGATCACTACTTGCTTTGTCCACAATTTTGTATGGCTTTAGTTTGTTGGTCCGAAAGACCCATGCATTTCTTTCTTTCCAAATTAGCCATAATAAACCAACGAGAAGTGCATTTGAGTTCAACTCATCCCGGGAGGCAAGTTCTCTGTGATCTATTTATCCATTCTTGCAATTTTTTCGACAGCTATATTCAACTTGATGCAGGGGTCTGATCATATCCATTTTGTCCAGGCACATAAGAGGTGGAGATGCTCAAGGATTTCTAGGGCTTCGTGACATATTGGGCAAAGTGGATCAGGCATCATTTTTTTCTAGTAGAGGTTTTCTCTTGTTGGCAACGCATTAATGCATACACTTTATAGGAAAAATCAAACCTTTGGATAGTGCTGGGTTTGCTAAATTGTAGTCCATAAAGATTGGGAAGGTTAATATGATGATGACATTTGGTTGGCATTAAGCATTTTGTCTTGAGAGCAAATTTTGTTATAGACACTTTCGGTTGAGTAGGAGCCCTTACTGTCTCCCATCCACACTAGTTTGTCCATCGATGGATTGGAACGTAGCTATATGGATAGGATCTCGTGGATCACATTCTCGCCAAAATTTCCTTTAGCTTCACTACATTCCATTCTTTTTCTTTAAGTACCATCAATTCCTTGACATATTTAGGTTCATTTAGATTTGTGGGGCCTCCAATACGGCCTCTAGGTAGCCATACATCTTTCTTGATTTTAATCTATTTAATGTCACCAACCATCTCATCTCAGGTTCGATCACTCCTCTTCTAATCATCAAGCTTTGCCATCCCCACAAGGGGCAATGACCCTTACTGGCATGCCAAAACTCCCCTTGCGGGTAGTAAATACCTTTTACAATTTTGCTCCATAGGGTGTTTGAAGCTTGAATGAGTTGTCAAGCCTATTTCTTGAGCATAGCCTTGTTGAAAACTACTAGGTCTCGAAACCCCAGCCCTCCTGTATCCTTCCTTGTTCTCAAAGATTCCTAGTTCTTCCAATAAATTCCTTCCCGTTTGGCATTTTGTTTCCACCAAAAGCATGCAACTCTTTTTATTTTCTATTGCTTTCCAAATAGATATTAGCATCTTAAAAATTGCTTACTGTGGTGGAGCTTGTACAGTTATTTTAATGAGTACCTCATTCCCTACTTTAGTCATCAATTTCTCTTTCCAGCCCTCTAGGTTTGAGTTAACCCTTGCTAAGATCCATGCAAATATTTGCTTTTTTTTTTTTTTTTTTTTTTATTGCCCCCAGCCTAAAGGAATTTTCCAAGTATTTGCCTATCTTATATATAATGGGGACTCTTAGTTGATTTGCCAAGTTCATTTTCAAAGTTTGTGGACAATTTTTGCTGAAAAAATACCTAACTTGTTTAAGTTAATGGCCTATGCTCATGTATAACAATCTTGGTTTAGGATATTTGCCAAGTTTTGACATTCCTTAACCATTATGTCCAGAAGAAGATAGCATCATGGGCAAATACTAGGTGAGATATTGTCGAACACCACCTATATAGTTTGATACCTCTCAAGCTTCCATAAAAAATTGCCTTGCTCATTCAGATGGAGAGCACGTTTGCCATAATGATAATTAAGTAAGGCAAAAGTGGGTCTCCCCGTCTTATGCCTTGGGATGGATGGAACTTGATATGGCTAGTAAAAGTACTTAGAGGGGGATGAATAGGTATAAAGAGTAATTTCTCATGATAATAGCACAATACTAGACAGTTGATAGAATTGAGACAATTAATTCTCGTCAAACAACAATCAAAATAAAACTAAGAATAGGGAAGAGAAAATTGAACGCAAGGTTTATAGTGGTTTGGCTTATTTCAAGCCTATGTCCACTTTTCTGCACCGACAGCCCACTGGCTGGATTCCACTATGAACAAAGAGATGTTACAGCACTGTTCTCCCTTGATTTCACGATGTAGAAGATCTACCACACTCTCTCAAGGTATCACTAAGTATAGACTCTCTTTTGCGAATACAGTTTTGCTCACTATGAATCGACTAATAATCAAGGAGCTTCAGACTCTGGAATTTCTCTATCGTGCATCTTCTTGAATAGTTAGAACGTCTTCCTTTTATAATCTTTTATGCCATCATATCCGTTGGCACTTACCAAAGGAATTCTTCCAATCTTCCCGTTGGACAAAATCATTTTAAGAAGAACATTCGAGTTATTAAAGGAACATGTCGATAGCCCATCAATCCTATTCGCCCATACAATCAGGATCTTGGTTTCCAAGAATAGAACCTGCCAAGAGTATTTCGTCAATCATCGGATCTTCAAACGATCTTGATTTCGAATAAAAGAATCCGTTATATCATACCTAGCCAAGAGATCTACTCCAGTGGACAAGACCAAATCCTTAACCAAACACTTCAGCTCTGGATCGTCTTCATCACTGGATTAGAAACTGTCAATGAGAATAGTCTTGAGTCTTGAGTCTTGAGTACTAAGTCTGGGGATCTAAAGGTCTTCAGACTCTAAATTCAAGGGTCTCCAATATAGGTCTTCAGACTTTAAATAGAAGGGTTTGCAATGCTCCAGACTAGACTGATAGAAATGTTTTGTCAACTTCAAAATATTTTGGAAAGATTTCTCCAACAATCTCCCCCTTTTTTATGGTAACAAAACTTTTCTGTAGATTTGAACAACTTTGACCTGCAAAACATTACTCAAGCAATATGGATATCTCATAAAGATTAACAACTCGACTAGACTCTGCATCCACAGAAAATAGGTTAGTCTTTCATGAGTAAAGCCATACAATAACACTTGATATAAATGCAGCAGTTAATTTCAAATCCACACCCAAGTCATGCTCAAAACAAATATCCAAACAAACTAAACTAAAGTAAGAATTTTAAAGTCAAAGTTCAAAAGATTCAAAAAGATTGCAATTCTCACCCTTTTTGTCATCATTAAAAAGGTGAGAAAAAGTCAAGTCTGCTTGGAAACGCGCACAAGCTGGAAATCTCCCATCGACTGTACGATGCCTTCCAGCATCTTCAAGTCTTCCCGTAGATGTGCCACCTCTTCCCCTTTGGCATTTGCTTGAATTTGAAGAGCAAGGTCTTGCATTTGATCCGACAGGGTAACATAAGACGCTTGTCCAGCATTCTTTAAGACTTGAAGCTCACATTCCAAAGCATATATTTGACCCTGCATTTGCAGAAGAAGATCAAAGATGCGATGAAAATCTGCTATAGTGTCCGTCTGTGTGCTGGCATTTGCTCTATTAGATGGAGTAAAGGCAGACGATGGAACTTTGGTGTAATCGCGCAGATTTGGCATTGAGGTATCATGTCCTTCCTCAAGCATTTGAGAAGCCTGAAGATCTTCTAGATTTGCTGGTGAGCGACTCACACCTTCACTGTGGACAAGATATGGTGTAGTCCTTTCTTGCTCGCCATCTCCCCCTGTTTCTAAGGCCTCAGTTGGGGAAGAGTGATGGTCATGCTCATTAGCGTCTTGATTGCCTTTCTCTCCGGCTTCATCTGCAGACTTTTCTTTGACTGCTTCTTCTTCTTCTTCAACTTCCTTCTCCTCTTCTTCTTTTTCTTTCTCTTCTTTCTCCTATGTTTCTCTGGTCTCTTCCTTTTCCTCTTCTTCTCTCTGTTCTTTGTCCTATGCTTCTTTTCCTTTTTCAGATACAGAACGACTGAGCCTTTTCAATGCCAAGGCAGAGATAGAGAGTTCATCCTCTTCATCTTCATCCTCTAAGGTAAGAGTTCTTTTCTTTTTGGATGGAGCACCCATGAGCTCCTTCCCTTTCCTTTTTGATGCAGAAGATACTGGATGAGATTTGGCCGGAGTTTTCACCTTGAACTTCTCCATTGCCTTATCAAGTTCTTTCAGACGCATTTTTGTCAGCATTTTCGTCAGCATTTTCAAACCCACCACCATTTTGTCGCATGGTTGAACATAAAGAGTTTGTGGAGGTTCAATGTTCAAGTGTCTTAAGATCTTAGTCACAAGACCTGAGTAAGGCAACTAGCCCTTGTCCTTCACCATCGCTCTATACATGTGGAAGAGAATGGTGTGAGGGAGAGAGAACTTTCTTCCTGAATTGATTGCGTACATCAATTTCGCCTCAGAGTTGGACACATTAGTCTTGGATGTCGATTTTGGCCTGAGACAGTTGATCACAATTTTGTGAAGAATGATGTTGATGGCACGCATTCTTGCGAAGGTAATTCTCCCTTCTGCATTCCTATCTTTGACAAGCTCCAGTGAGGTACGAGCAATTGAAACCTTGACCGGTTGATATCGTCCTCTTTCAACTCCAATTATATCTACCAACATGTCCACATCTACCACATAGTCTTGGTCTCAACACTAAAGGATATTCTATTCGCATCTAAAAAGCTGAGATTTGAATAGAAATATGCTGTCAATTGTGCATAGCCATCTGTGGTGTCGAAGCAAAATTGCTCAAGTTGAAGCAGATTGAACTTTTCCCTCAAGTTCACATTGATGGCATCCAGAAAGTCGAAATCAACACTTCTGAGGTTTATCACCCCACGTTTCAGCAGTTTGAAGAACGTATTCTCCTGTTCCTTTGATTTGAACAACTCCGTTCTTTTTCCCTTAGCCTTCGCAGCAATACCCATCTTAGGTTGAAATTCACTAAACAGTTTATCATCATCGTTCCCGTTAGTGGGATTCAATCCTCCTACACGAGGGTCACTTGGAATATTCGCAAGTGCTTCCTCAGCCTTTCCTTTGGGAGCAATTCCCAAATCTTCCATTCGTCGCAAAAAGACATACTCATTTCCATAACCCTTGTCTTTAAGGAAATCATCTACATACTTCAGCGGAGTACCAGTGCTTTTCAAAGCACGATAGAGCTTGTAAATAAAAGAGGGTTTTTGGACTCTTACAGGGTCTACTTCCTCGATTATTTCTTCCTCCGATTGATGACCCACACCCTGTGGGGTAGATGGTGGAGAGTGACGTGGTTGAGAGTGAATCGGGCTCTATTGCTGTCTCGGTAACTCTTCCTCTTTGGTGAGATCAAAATGGGTAGGACCCTCCCTCATTCTCAGTGGTCCCCTGCTCGCGATTCTTAAAGACTTTCTCGAAGAAGACATCGTTTCTTGTCGTTGAAAGATTCCTTGACTCGCTTTCCCAATGACAACTTTCTCGAAGATGAACACGGAGTCGAGACAGGATTGGGAGGAGAATGCTTTTTAGGGTTTTGGAGTTAAGCGAAGAAAGCAACTGATTGTATATATATAACCTAATTTAAAAAGGAAAAACCAATCAACATAAAGGCAAGTGAACAGTCGTCCCTTTTTAAAAACGATAACCGTCCTTTTTTTTAAAGAAAAATGCCATTTTTAAATAGAAGTTATCCTTTTCGAAAAGGCAAAATTTCATCTTTTAAAGATAATATAAATCAATCATTACTGAACGAAAGATCGTACCTTTTCAAGATTAAATATTGAAACAACTTATAGTCTATAGCCATGAACATCTGAGTCTGAGGGTCTGAGAGTCTCTAGACTTTAACTTTCTCAAGTTTAAAATGTTGAGTCTGGAACGGATAATATCCAATTGATTTTTCTCCAAAGGCTTTGCGAATATATCCGCTAGTTGGCTCTTTGAATCAACAAATTGAATCGAGATTTCTCCATTTTGAACATGATCTCTAATGAAGTGATGTCGAATCTCTATATGCTTTGCCCTTGAGTGAAAGATTGGATTTTTAGTGAGATTGATTGCGCTGGTGTTGTCACATCTAATCTCAGTGCATGAGTCTTCAATTCCAAAGTCTTGTAGCTGTTATTTTATCCATAGAATTTGCGAACAACAACTTCCAAGAGCTACATACTCTGTTTCTGTTGTAGAGAGAGCCACAGTATTTTATTTCCTTGAAAACCAAGACACTGTCTTGCTTCCAAGCAACTGGCAAGTTCCCGAGGTGCTATTTCTATCAACTCTGCAACCAGCTAGATCTGCGTCTGAATATCCAAGAAGATTAAAGTCTCCTCTTTAGGATATCAAAGACCGATGCTTGAAGATGAAGCAACGTATTTAATAATACATTTTGCAGCACTAAGATGAGATTCTCTAGGATCTGATTGAAACCTAGCACAGATGCAAACACTCAACAAAATATCAGGTCTACAGGCAATAAGATAAAGAAGTGAACTGATGATACTCCTGTACAGTTTTTGATCAACTTTCTCCCCTTTTCATCTTTATCTATCTTCAAAGAACTTGACATTGGTATGTCGGTCTTTTTGCACTTTTCCAGTCCAAACTTTTTGACAAGATCATTAGCATATTTTTCTTGATGAATAAAAGTTCATTCCTTCAATTGTTTTACTTGGAGTCCAAGAAAGAAGGTTAACTCTCCCATCATACTCATTTCAAACTCATCCTGCATAGACTTAGAGAATTTCTTGCATAGACTTTCATTAGAGGATCCAAAAATAATATCATCCACATATATTTGAACAAGTAAAAAGCTTTTATTTTCCTTTTTGATAAATAGAGTAGTATCTACTTTACCTTTGACAAAATCATTATGTATTAAGAACTTACTTAGTCTATCGTACCAAGCTTGAGGTGCTTGCTTTAAACCATACAAGGCCTTTTTTAGTCTAAAGAATGAGTCTGGCTTCTTTGGGTCTTCAAACCCTGTTAGTTGTTCCACATAAACTTCCTCATGGATAAAATCATTTAGGAAGGCACTTTTGACGTCTATTTGGAATAACCTGAAATTTTTATAACAAATAAACTCAAGTAATAATCGAATAGCTTCTAACCTTGCTACTGGTGCGTAAGTCTCATCATAGTCTATTCCTTCTTCTTGCGTATAACCCTTGGCCACGAGTCTTGCTTTGTTTCTTACGACTTTTCCTTTTTCATTCATCATGTTGCTGAACACCCATTTAGCTCCAATAACAGTTTTTCCTTTTGGTTTAGATGTCAATTCCCAGACGTCATTAATGTTGAACCGTCTAAGCTCTTCTTGCATAGCTTTAATCGAGCTTTCATCAGATAAAGCTTCTTTTATGCTTTTTGGTTTAATTTCAGAAATGAGAGCCAAAGCACTAGACTCTTTACTCCTTTTGATCTTGTGCGAATTCCTTCATTAATGTTGCCAATAATAAGATCTTTGGGATGACTGGATTTATGCTTCTAGTTACTGGTTGATTCGTCAGGTTGATGATCTCTTTCTTTACTTGAATCTTCACGAACAACTTGATGTTAGTCTTCCAGAGACTGAGATGCTTCTTGAATTGTAAGCTTTGGAGAGTCTGGAGCAGGTTCAGATTCTTCATGATGAGTCGACTGGACTCATTTTGCATAGAGTCTTGAAATTTGACATTCATTGATTCCTCCATAGATTGACTTTTCTTATTGTAGACTCTGTAGGCTTTGCTTGATGAAGAATATCCAAGGAAAATGCCTTCATCCGATTTTTCTTCAAACTTACCAACTTGATCTTTTGCATTTTTCAGTATAAAGCATTTGCAACCGAACACATTAAAGTATGAAACAATAAGCTTCTTACCTTTGAATAACTCATAAGGGGTTTTCTCCAAAATATGTCTTAAAAAGACTATTGATAATATAGCACGCTGTTGAAACAGCTTCAGCCCAAAATCGTGAAGAAATTTTACTTTCAATTAAAAGAGTTCTAGCCATTTCTTGAAGAGATCTATTATTTCTTTCCACAACTCCATTTTGCTGAGGAGTATATGGAAAGGAGAACACATGCTTAAAGCCAGATTTATTACAAAATTTTGTAAAATCTTGATTTTCAAATTCACCTCCATGATCTGTTTTTATACTTGAGATCACACATCCTTTTTCATTTTGAACCTTTTTAGCAAACTTTTCAAAATATGAGAAGGTTTTGGACTTACTTGCAAGGAAATATACCCAAGTAAATCGGGAGTAATCGTCCACAATTACTAGGCAATATTTCTTACCTCTAATACACTGGGTTCTAGTTTGTCCGAAGAGATCCATATGCAGCAGCTGCAGTACATGATTAGTAGAGACATGATTTATTGGCTTAAATGAATTTCTTACATGCTTTCTCAGTATACATGGAGTGCATAGATTAGACTTTTGGTATGATAAATTGGGTAGACCACGAACAAGCCGCTTTGTTGAGATTTTGGCTAATTGCTTCATATTGATGTGACCAAGCTTTCTGTGCCATAAGCTTGCTTCGTCTTGAATTGAGATTAAGTATTGTGATTCATCTTGTTTCACATCCAAGAGATAGATATTTCCATGCCTTCGACCCATGAAAGACTGAGTAGAGTCTTTACTGGTTCAAGAACATATTCCTTCTTAAAAGAAGATCTTAAAACTAGTATCACATATTTGGTTGATTCTGAGAAGATTGTAATTGAGTCATTCCACTAGGGAAACATTACTTATTGTGAGATTTCCAATTTTCACAGTTCCAAATCCCACAATTCTTCCTTTGCTGTTTCCTCCAAATGAGACTTTTCCACAATTTACTTGAACGATCTTTATAAAGCAATTTGAGTCTCTTGTCATATGTTTTGAGCATTCGCTGTCCAGATACCACTTTACCTTTTTCTTGATGGAGACCTGCATTTAAAAGAGAGTCTCAAGCTTTCTTTGGTACCCATATTTTCTTGGGTCCATTGGTGTTAGTAAGATAAACAGTATTAGCCCATGTTTTCTTAACAGGTTTCCAAACCATAGGACACTTTTTTTCAAAGTGATATGGGCTATTGCATTTTGAACACCTGAGGGCATTTCGACCAACAGACTTTACAAAAACCTTCTTGAAATGATTTTTGTAAGCCTTTTTCGAGGGTCTTTGCTTAATTCTTTCTTTTACTTTAGGAAAATCAATCAAGGGAATTGTTTCGCTATCATACCTAGACCAAACTTATTGAAGTAAGGTCTTTGAGCTGAAAGAATTTTTTCAAGTTTCTCGGATCCTATTGAAAATTTCTTTGAGATATTTGATGAGTCGTTTTTAAAAAAGCATTTTCTTTCAAAAGACTATCTTCATTTTCTTTAAGAGTGGAAACATTCATGTTTAAACATTTAACTCTTTCTTTTAAAACATTTTCCTGTTTTTTTAGAGCAGAGTTTTCCTTTTTAAGTTCGGAAATCCTTTTGAGAGAAGTCTTAAGACTAAGACACAATTCATCAATATACTTAGAAATCTTGACGGGAATTTTAGAATTACTTACCTCAAATTCACTGTCTGAGTCTAATCTAGAGTTTGAGTCTAAGTCTGATTGCGCCATCAGACATAAGTTGGCATATTCATCATCACTTTCTTCACACTCTGTATCACTATAGGTTTCGGCTTTGAGAGCCTTTCGAGACTTTTCAGCTTTTCTTTCTTCTTCTTCAAAAGAGGACAGTTGGGTTTGATGTGTCCCTTTTTCTTACATTCAAAACAAACTACATCTTTGTTTGATTCATCATTATCAACAGGCTTGGTCCGTTGTCTTTGAAAACTTTGTTTCTTTGAGTTGAACCTTCTTCCTTTTCTATTCAGTTTTCTGAATCTTCTTATCATGAGAGCAAGCTCCTCATCGTCCATATCATCTTCGAATTTGTAACATCGAATCATCAATAGATTTTAATGCAATGGATTTCTTACCTTTTGGATATTCGTCTTCATTAATTTGTTCCACTTCATAAGACTGAAGAGTTCCAACCAGCTCGTCGACAGATAGTGGCATGATTCTTTACGTCTCTCTTATTGAAGTTTTTATGTGATTCCAATCCTTGGAGAGTCCACATAGTAGCTTGTTTACCTTCATGGGATCATAAATTGGTTGTCCTTGATTTTCAAGACCATTTACAATCTCTGTAAAACGGCTAAACATGTCAGTTATAGATTTTCCAGGTTTCATTTTGAAGGCTTCATATTGATCGAGAAGGATGTTGATTCTGGTCTCTTTCACTCGATCGGTTCCTTCATAGGTGATATGTAACCTATCCCAGACTTCTTTTGCTGTAACACAAGAAGATATTCTATTATATTCAGTAGGTGATAAGGCACAATATAAAGAATAAATAGCCTTTGCATCAAGAGTTTGTCTCTTGATTATCTCTTCCTGAGTCATTCCGCTGGTCTCAATGGTTTCTTTCCCTCTTTCTGAGACAGATGCAACTTTAGGAGTGATTCCTTTTTTACAATGTTCCATTTCAGAGGATCCTTTGTTCGAAGAAATGCTTTCATTTTGTTTTTCCAGATGTTGTAGTCCTTTCCATCAAAGTAAGAAGGTCTGGTATTGCTTTGACCTTCCATAAGCCTTGAAGCTAGTATACTAGCCATGGATCTTTTACTCTAAAGTAAAACACTTCAAATAAAGTGAGTACACGAGCTTTGATACTAATTGATATGGCTAGTAAAAGTACCTAGAGGGTGGTGAATAGGTATAAAGAGTAATTTCTCACGATAATCGCACAATACTAGACAGTTGATAGAATTGAGACAATTAATTCTCGTCAAACAACAATCAAAATAAAACTGAGAATAGGGAAGAGAAAATTAAACGCAAGGTTTATAGTGGTTCGGCTTATTTCAAGCCTACGTCCACTTTTCTGCACTGACAGCCCACTGGCTGGATTTCACTATGAACAAAGAGATGTTACAGCACTGTTCTCCCTTGATTTCACGATGTAGAAGATTTACCACACTCTCTCAAGGTATCACTAAGTATAGACTCTCTTTTGCGAATACAGTTTTACTCAATATGAATCGACTAATAATCAAGAAGCTTCAGACTCTGGAATTTCTCTATCGTACATCTTCTTGAATAGTTAGAACGTCTTCCTTTTATACTCCTTTATGCCATCATATCCGTTGGCACTTACCAAAGGAATTCTTCCAATCTTCCCGTTGGACAGAATCATTTTAAGAAGAACATTCGAGCTATTAAAGGAACATGTCGATAGCCCATCAATCCTGTTCGCCCATACAATCAGGATCTTGGTTTCTAAGAATAGAACATTTCAAGAGTATTTCGTCAATCATCGGATCTTCAAACGATCTTGATTTCGAATAAAAGAATCCGTTATATCATACCCAACCAAGAGATCTACTCCAGTGGACAAGACCAAATCCTCAACCAAACACTTTAGCTCTGGATCGTCTTCGTCACTGGATTAGAAACTGTCAATGAGAATAGTCTTGAGTCTTGAGTCTTGAGTATTGAGTCTGGGAATCTGAAGGTCTTCAGACTCTAAATTCAAGGGTCTCTAATGAAGGTCTTCAGACTTTAAATAGAAGGGTCTGCAATACTCCAGACTAGACTGATAGAAATGTTTTGTCAACTTCAAAATATTTTGGAAAGATTTCTCCAACAATTTCCCCCTTTTTGATGGTGACAAAACTTTTCTATAGATTTGAACAGCTTTGACATGCAAAACATTACTCAAGCAATATGGATATCTCATAAAGATTAACAACTCAACTAGACTCTGCATCCACAGAAAATAGGTTAGTCTTTCATGAGTAAAGCCATACAATAACACTTGATAGGAATGCAGCAGTTAATTTCAAATCCACACCCAAGTCATGCTCAAAACAAATATCCAAACAAACTAAACTAAAGTAAGAATTTTAAAGTCAAAGTTCAAAAGATTCAAAAAGATTGCAATTCTCACCCTTTTTGTCATCAAAGGTGAGAAAAAGTCAAGTCTGCTTGGGAACGCGCATAAGCTGGAAATCTCCCATCGACTGTACGATGCCTTCTAGCCTCTTGAAGTCTTCCCGTAGATGTGCCACCTCTTCCCCTTTGGCATTTGCTTGAATTTGAAGAGCGAGGTCTTGCATTTGATCCGACAGGGTAATAGAAGACGCTTGTCCAGCATTCTTTAAGACTTGAAGCTCACATTCCAAAGCATATATTTGACCCTGCATTTCCAGAAGAAACGATTTATCCGATGAAGAAGACTTATCGAGATGCGAATATATCTTTAAGGATTTGGTTTGTATAGTTGAAGAAGATCTCATAGCTGGAGATAGCATCTCGTGATCAATTATTCTTATCAAAATCAATTAAGATAATTAGATCTGTTAATTGACGAAATATACTTGGAAGGTTCTTCTTATGGAAACCTAGATCCTGATTATATGGGTGAGTATGATTGGTGGGCTATCATCACATTCCTTAATTAACTCGAGATCTCCCTAATTGATTATGTCTAATGGGTAGATTTGAAAAACTCCTTTGGAAGATGCCAATGGTTATGATGGCATTGAGGAGTATATAAGGAAGACGCTCAAGTTATTTGAGTGTGTGCGTGGAAAAAAAATTCTAAAGTTTGAAGTTCCTAGTTCTTTGCTGATTCAATCGCTGAGTTTAAGTTGTACTCAAAAGAGAGATCAAATACTTGTAAGACCTTGAGGAAGTGTAGTAGAGTCTCTACACTGTAGATTCAAGGATGTGAGATTATACAAAGCTCTTTTTGATTCATAGTAAAATCCAGCCGGTGGGCTATTAATGCGGAAGAGTGGACGTAAGCTTGGTCTAAGTCGAACCACTATAAACTTTGCGTTTCAATTCTCTTTCCCTAAGCTCTTCACTTTAATTCGTAGTCTTATATCACTGTTTACAGTCTTTTACATCTTCAGTTTATTATTCTCAAAAATCGAATTAAGTTGCTAAATCTTGTAAAAACTTATTTAACACCTATTCACCCCCCTCTAGGTGCTCTTACTAGCCCTATCAATTGGTATCAGAGCTTGTGTACTCATTTAATTAAAGTGTTTTTACTTTTGAGTTAAAGATCTATGGCTAATATGTTGGCTCCAGGTTTGGTTGAAGGCTAGAGTAACACCAGACCTTCTTACTTCGATGGAAAGAAATACAGCATATGGAAAAACAAGATGAAAGCATTATTAAGATCGAAAGATCCTCTAGAATAGGATTTGGTAGAAAAAGGAATCATTCCTAAAGCTGTATTAGTTTTAGAAAAAGGAAAAGAAGTTACAGATGCTAGCGAGATGACTCAAGAAGAAATAACCAAGAAACAAGCTAAAGCAATTTACTCTTTATATTGTACGTTATCTCCTATTGAGTATAATAGAATATCTTTTTGTGAAACAGCCAAAGAAGTCTGGAATAGGCTGCACATTACCTATGAAGGAATTGATCAAGTTAAAGAGACAAGGATTAATATTTTACTCTGACAGTATGAAGCCTTTAAAATGAAGCTAGGAGAATATATCACTGATATGTTTTATCGTTTTACTGAAATTGTAAACGGTTTAGAATATCAGGGACAGTCAATCTCAAGACTAATGAAAGTCAACAAATTCCTGCATGAACTCTCTGAAGACTGGAATCACGTAAAGACTTCAATAAGGGAAACACAAATGATCATCCCGCTTTCTATAGACAAATTGGTTGCACACTTCAGTCCTATGAAGTGGAGCAAATCAACGAGGAAGAAGATCCTAAAGGTAAGAAGTCAATTGCTTTAAGAGTTATGATGATTATGATGTTACAGATTCTGAAGATGATATGGACGATAAAGAGTTAGCTCTTATGATAAAGAGGTTCAAGAAACTGAAAAAAAGGGGAAGAAGATTCAATTGGAAAAAACAAAGCGCTTAAAAGTTTCAAAACAAATCAATTGAGGATGATGAAGCCAATAAAAATGTGATCTATTTTGAATGGAATAAAAAGGACATATCAAACACAATTTTCTAATGTTAAAGAAAAAAAAAGGAAGAGCTGAGAAATATAGGAAGGCTCTCAAGGCAGAGATATGGAGTGATACTGAATGCGAAGAAATTGATGAAGATTATGCCAACATTTGTCTAATGGCAAAATTAGAATCAAACTCAGACTCTGAGATAGATACAGACTTAGACTCAGACAGCAAAATCAAGGTAAGTAATCTAAAAATTCCTACTAAAGTCTCGAAATACATTTATGAGCTTTGTCTTAGTCTCAAAACCTCTCTTAAGAGGATTTCCGAGCTAAAAATGGAGAATTCTACATTGAAGCAACGGGAAAATTCTTGGAAAGAAAAGTTTAAAAAATTTAGATAAAATTTTTTGTTATTTTAAAAGAAAATGCAGATTATCTTTCAAAAGAAAATATATTTTTGAAAAATGACATTTCAAATATTTCAAAAAGATTTTCAATAGGATCTAAAAAGCTGGAAAACATTTTTTTAGTACAAAGACCTTATTTCAACAAGTCGGGTTTAGGAATGACTTCAAAAACCATTCCTCTAATTGATTTTCCAAAAGTGAATTAATGAATTAAACAAAGACCAATAATTTTTTTTTACATAAATCATTTTCAAAAAATCTTTGTAAATCCTATTGGCCGAAGTGCTCTCAAATGTTCAAAGTGCAACAGCTCATAACACTTTGAGAAAAAATGTCTTATGGTTTGGAGACCTATTAAGAAGGAATTGGCAAAAACTACATATTTCACTAACTCCTCTGGACCCAAGAAAATGTGGATACTAAAAAAGACTTAAGTTTCTTTTTTAATTGTAGGTCACTATCAAGAAAAATGTTAAATAGTATTTGGATAGTGACTGTTCAAGGCATATGATTGGAGATTCAAGTTGTTTTATAAAATTTGTGCAAATAAATGGTGGAAAAGTTTCTTTTGGTGGAAACAACAAATGAAGAATTGTTGGTGTGGAACTGTAAAAATTGAAGTTTCACAATCAACAATGTCTCCTTGGTGGAAGGACTTAATTACAATTTGCTCAGCATTAGCCAATTATGCGACACTGGATTCAAAATCAATTTCCAAGAAGGAGTATGTTCGGGAACTAGTAAAGATCTTTCTCAATCTTTTACTGGATGAAGACATGGGAACATCTATCTTCTGGATATAAAACCAGAAAAATCTCAATGTCTAATTTCAATTCAAGATAAAGCAAATCTACGGCATCGAAAGCTGGGCCATGTCAACATGAAGCAAATTGCCAAGATCCCTTCTAAGAACCTTGTTTGTGGGCTGCCTAACCTAAAGTTTCAAAAGTTAAACTTATGCACACCACGTGTGTTGGGAAAATATGTGAGAACTCCTTTAAATCAATAAATCAGATTTCTACTAATCATGTTTTGCAGCTTCTACATATGGATCTCTTTGGACCAACTAGAACTCAAAGCATTGGTGGAAAGAGATATTGCCTAGTAATTGTGAATGATTATTCACGATTCACTTAGGTTTAATTTCTGGCAAGTAAGTCTGAAACATTTTCTTACTTTTCAAAGTTTACTAAAAAAGTTTAGAATGATAAAAGATATGCTATTTCAAGCATTCGGACAGATCATGGAGGTGAGTTTGAAAATCAAGACTTTACAAAATTCTGATCAGGTTTTCAGCATATTTTCTCATCTCCATACACTCCAAAACAGTATGGAGTTGTGGAAAGAAAGAATAGATATTTACAAGAAATGGTAAGAACTCTTTTAATAGAAATTAATATTTCTTCTCATTTTTGGATTGAAGCAGTTTCTATAGCATGTTGTATTATTAATAGAATATTTTTAAGGCATATTATGGAGAAAACTCCCTATGAGTTATTCAAAGAAAAGAAACCAATTATTTCTTACTTTCATGTGTTTGGTTGCAAATGGTTTATTTTGAAAAATACAAATGATCGAACCGGTAAGTTTAAAGAAAAATCAGATGAAGGAATTTTCCTTGGCTACTCAATCACAAGCAAAGCTTACGGAGTATTCAACAGGAAGACTCAGTCCGTAGAAGAATCTATGAATGTCAAATTTCAAGACTTTTGCCAAATCAACTGATTCAGACTCAATCTGAAGAATCTGAACCTACTCCAAACTTTACAAAGTCTACCTCCCCTGAAGCAGCTCAAACCTCTGAAAATCAACAACGGAAAAAAAATTGAAAAATCAACTGAAGTAGAAGATTAGCAAACTGTTAGACCAACAAGTAACTGGAAGCACAAGTCTAGTCATCCAAAAGAACTCATCATTGGTGACATTGATGAAGGAATTCGCACCAGATCCAAAAAGCAAGAAGAGTCTAGCGCTGTGGCACTTATTTTTGAAATAAAACCCAAAAGCATAGAAGAAGCTTTAGCCGACGAAAGCTGGATTAAGGCAATGCAAGAAGATCTCAGACAGTTCAGGATTAACAATGTATGAGAATTAACTCCTAAACCAAAAGATAAATCCATTGTTGGAGCTAAATGGATTTTAGAAACAAGATGGACAAAAAGGAAAAGTAATTAGAAATAAAGCAAGACTCGTGACCAAAGGATAAATGCAAGAAGAAGGGATGGACTATGATGAGACCTACGCACCAGTAGCCAGGTTAGAAGCAATTAAATTATTACTTGCTTTTGCCTATTATAAAAATTTCAGGTTATTTCAAATTGACATCAAGAGTGCATTCTTAAATGGATTTTTTCAAGAAGAAGTCTTTGTGGAACGTCTCGGATTTGAAGATCCAAAGAGACCAGACTCAATATTCAGATTGAAAAAGGCCCTATATGCATTAAAGCAAGCACCTCGAGCATGGTATGATAGGTTAAGTAATTTTTTAATGCAAAATGGTTTTGTCAAAGGAAAAGTGGATACTACCTTGTTTATTAAAAAGGAAGGTAAAAACTTTCTATTTGTTTAAATCTATGTTGATGATATTATATTTGAATCACCTAACAAAAACCTATGCAAGAAGTTTTCTAAGTCTATGCAGGATGAATTTGAGATGAGCATGATGGGTGAATTATCTCTCTTTCTTGGTTTGCAAGTGAAACAATTGAAGGAATGAATTTTTATTCACCAAGAAAAATATGCAAAAGATCTCATTAAAAAGTTCGGATTGGAAAATTGCAAAAAGATTGAGATACCAATGTCAAGATCTTCGAAGCTAGATAAAGATAAATGAGGAAAGAAAGTTGACCAAAAGCTCTACAGGAGTATTATTAGTTCACTTCTTTATCTTACCGCTTCTAAACCTGACATTTTATTTAGTGTTTGCATTTGTGTTAGATTTCAATATGATCCCAAAGAATCTCATCTAAGTACTGTAAAATGCATCATCAAATATGTTGCAACTACCTCAAATTTAGGTCCGTGATATCCCAAAGAATGAGACTTTACTCCCCTTAGATATTCAGACGCATATTTAGCAAGTTGTAGAGTTGATAGAAAGAGTACCTCTAGTACATGTCAATTGCTAGAAAATAGGATAGTATCTTAGCTCTCAAGGAAACAAAGTATTGTAGCTCATTCAACAGCAGAAGTAGAATAGAAGTTGCTATTCTCAAATCTTATGGATAAAACAATAACTGAGAGACTTTGGAATCGAAGACTCATACACCGAGATCAAATGTGAAAACACCAGCGCAATATATCTAACAAAGAATCAATCTAACAAAGAAAAACACATAAAGATTCGACATCATTTCTTCATTCAAAAGCAAAACACATCGATTCAAAGAATAAACTGGTAGACATATTCACAAAACCATTGGAGAAAAGTTATTTGAGTCTATCGCACCAGATTGAACATCACATCTATTATCCACTAAAGTTTGAAGGTGCTCAAACTCAAAGATAAAGTCTGAAGGAGCTCAGACTTAGAAGACCAAGAGTTACGATTGTAAGTTATTCCCGTACTAGTTATTTAATTTTGGGATATGTTCAACAAAAGTCCTAAAACTTGTCAGGAAAGCGCAATTGAGTCCTAAAACTTACAAAAAGTACAATCAAGTCCTAAAACCTGTCAAGTTGGTTCAATTGAGTCATAAATTTAACACCGTCAAGAAAGTTAACGGAATTGCCGATGTGGCGCCGACGTCATATTTTTAAATGAATTTTTAATTTTCTATATGGCTTTTTTAAATTACTTTTATTCAAAATCTTTAAAAATTAGATTAAAAACTAAAAAGGAAAAGCTAAATTTATTTTTAAAAAATAAAACCGTTAAAAAAAAAGGCACTGGAGCTTCCGCCGCTGCCCATCGTCGGAGGGGCCGGCGATGGTCACCAAAGGCTGGGCAGGGTGGCTGGCCCTCGGCCAGGCGAGGCCTCGCCGGCCCCAGGTGAGAGTCAGCCACCCCAGCCAGATTGGGCGAGGACACCCAAATCTGGGCACACCGGCCATCGCGGGGGGCCGCGATCATCACCCGCCTTGGGCGAAGCCTCGCCGGCCCTCACCCGGGGTCGGCGATGCTCGCCCAGATCTAGGTGAGCAGGGGTCGTTCAATGAGGCCTTGTCGGATGGGTCCGAGGGGGAGGAGTAGCCATAGCTCAACCAGCTGGTCAACAAGGAGGACGAGGAGGAGCTTGAGGCCGTCGCCTGCTTCACCAGCTCTACCAATGAGGACGATGCCACCCCTGCTACCGACAACAATGCCGACAAGAATGGCAAGGCCAAGGAGAAGGAGGAC
Organism: Eucalyptus victrix; assembly: GCA_016097545.1. Taxonomy (NCBI): domain Eukaryota; kingdom Viridiplantae; phylum Streptophyta; class Magnoliopsida; order Myrtales; family Myrtaceae; genus Eucalyptus; species Eucalyptus victrix. The sequence goes on along the minus strand of CM027843.1, from coordinate 42,542,040 downwards.
CATGAGGGTTCGGTTGCTCCGCCGGCTCGTCGAGCCGTGGCTGCTTCTCCCCCTCGGACCCATTCAACAGGGCCTCGTCAGACGACGCCTCGCCCAGAGCGAGTGATGGTTGCCGGCCCCGTGCGAGGGTCGGCGTGCCCAGATCTAGGCATCCTTGCTCGATCTGGCTTGGGTGGCCGGCCTTCACCTGGGGCTATCTCAATAATTCATTAAGCCTACACCAAGAACCGTAGGTGGCCAATGAAGTTGAGGGTAAAACTTAAAACTAATCCATGGTGTAATATTTTTATTTGTGGAACTGTTTAGCTCTCATGCTGGAAACTCTAACATAGAGGACACTTCAAAACATATGCTGCTAAGAGATATGACAGTCATCTGCTGTAATTAGAAGTATTACATGGAAATAATTAGAACCAATTATGAGAAACAAATCCTAGCAAAGTAAAAGGCAAAGTAAGTCCACCATAACCCCCTTTTTTTAATGAAAAACAAGGAAAAGATGTTATTGAAAAGGAGCAAGGATGTAGATGATTTTTCTACTATAAAATAGTACTTCAACCTTGAATTTGGCAATGCCACTTAGGGCCCATTTGGTTCAACTTTGGGGAAATGCAAAGTCATTTCCCCAAGTATCCTTGAGTAAATGGGCATTCTCTGAAAGCAAATGTGTTTGGAAGTGTATATTTTGCAAAGTAATTTTTAGGTGAAAAAAAAGGAAAAAAAAAAAGAAAAGAAAATGGAGGAGGAGATGGAGCTGCATGATCGTGGGGGAGCCGCTGGTGGCAGTGGCGCTCGTGGTGGTGGTGGTGAAGCGGTGGTGGTGGCGATGGTGGGGAGGCAGCTCACCTTGCCGACCTCAGGCGATGCCCTGGGTCGCGCGACCCAGGCGACGCTTGCCTAAGGTCACGCGACCTAGGGCATTGCATAGCCTCAGGCGAGCGTCACCTGGGTCGGTCGACGCTCGCTTGAGGCTGCGCGACCTCAAGCGGCGCGACCCAGGCAACGCTTAAGGCCTCGCGACCTTAGGCGGCGTCACCTGGGTCACGCGGTCTCTGGCGACGCCTAGGTCACTCGACCTCAGGCGCGACGCTTGAGGCCGCGCGACTTGAGGCAACGCCACTTGAGGTCGAGTGACCCAGGCGACGCCGCCTGAGGTCGCGCGGCCTCAGGCAACGCCGCCTAGGTCGCTCGACCTCAGGCGGCGGCGCTTGGGTCATGCGACCCAGGTGATGCCCGAGGTCGCCGGACCTTAGGCCACCTCGGCTGAGCCCGACGGCCGGATCTGGCCCTCTAGCGGCCAAGCGTCGCCCACCGTGAAGAGGAAGACAAACGGCAAAGAAGATGGGCGGTGAAGAAGGCGACGAACAGTGACTTGGAATCGCATCTCCAGAATGGGAATGCTCAAAGCAGCCCCAACCCAGCATTGGGGATGCTGGCATTGGGCAAATGGACATTCAAAAACACATGCCAAACACCAAAAATTTTCCCCAAAGGGCTTTGGGCTCCCAAAGCCCCTTGGGAATGCCCAACCAAACACCCCCTTAAGAGCCTTGATAACATCTGCACGAGAGAATAAGATATGGGGTGTTTGAGAGCAAGACGAACAAATTTCACACAACACATTCATGGGACACAGAATATGAAATAGTCAATTATAGCCTAACACAAATAGAGCTTGAAAAAATAGGCATCTCAGCAGACATGTCAATGCAGAGCACGTTGAACATAGCACCTGACATTGGAAAGAAAAAAATTCGCAACATTAACCAGCTAAACATGAGGTATGAAAGCATAGTAGTTTCTCAAGAGCTCATAAATGGAAATGTCTCTGGATGATAGCAAATGGATTGTGCATTACAAAACGAAGGTTTAGGATCGCTATCTTTTAAGGCAAGAAATCCTCATTAAAAAAGCAACAAATGTGTGTCGGATTGTGCTGGCTGATGATGTGGTGAGGCATGCCCCGGTTGCGGTACTTAAATTCTTAGGAGTATCTTTCACTTTTTTAATTGTACATTAGCACAAATGTGTGTCGGATTTATGTTCGTTCGGTGTGGGATTGATGACTGTTCAGTATGGAATTTATCTATATTACTTGTGTTCTTTGCCTATTCAATCTTGGATAGAAGTACTTTCGTCCTTTTGGCCATATAAAATAAGGGTTTTGAAAGATGAAAATAATTTTTTAGGAGAAAACCTTTCAAAATCATTTTGGAGAATCATGACATGAAAATCTAAGATGCACAAAACATGCACGTGCTAGGAACGTGATATGCACGGGAGGTGAGAACATGATCAAGCTTTATTTTGTTTTATCCTGGAGAATTTTTACCCATGACCATTAACGGTATTATGGGATAAATAAATCATTAAAGAAAGTGATATCACAACTCAAAATTTGACTTGATTGCTTTATTGATTCGAAGCCATATTTTTCCAACAGTCAACATATTTTTATATTTTTTTTCTATGGAAGATCAACAAGAGTAATCCCATCATTTAATGTCTCTGTAGCATAGGATAGTTCCAAATATACTACTAATATGCATCCTCAACCTTCATTGGTACAGTGCTTTGTGTGCTGGTGCTAAGGTTTCTGTAATTGCGGGTAAAACTTATGAGCAACGGCCATTTTGTTTTGTTTTATGTCCTTGGAGCTAAACAACATGTGTCTCTCGAAGCACGTTTCAGCATAAGATTTTGAGGCTCGAGCTTCAGATGACAACATATTTTTAAGCTATCTTATTCATGACCGAATCTCATTGCCTTACTTGTCACTTGCTTTACAGCTTTAAAAATTTGGTTGCTTTCGGATTTCATATACAAGAGCAACAATGAAATCCACCCACGTGTTTAATCTCTTTTATTTCTTGGAAAAAAATGAACGGAACATGTCCAAATTAGGATCACATGCGGGGTTGTGTTTCCTTTCGACTCGTGTTGAAGGAAATTTATTAGTGGGTTGCATGGCTGTATGTAGCTCATAATTAAATCTTTACTTAAATCTAATAAGAAAAGAAATAGAATAAGTTAATATGAAAATGAAATCCCTCTCTGATCCCTCCCTCTCGCATCTGAATAGGTCGATTCATAGTTGGCCTTTGCCGTGTCGCTTAGGTTTGGGTCGCTGCGACCCCAACAACAACCGATCTGACTTTGCGACCTCACCTGAAGGTCACGAGAACATTACAAAGGTCACGACCTCCTTGTGAGTGGCGGAGCGGGAGGGACGATAGCAGGGACTTGCTGCCTCCACGATGGAGGCTCACGGTCCCTGCCAATCGGTGTCTGGGTCGGAGGAATTCCAGGTTGAACGAATACGTGACCCGCATTTGTAAGTCGGTCTAAATGAGAAGCCTTCTCTGTTTCTCGTGAGTCTCAAGAGATGTACGTGTTTAGGATGAGAATGTTACTAACATGTACCCCTTGACACTTGTTATATACCCTAATAGAACAATTCTTTCTCTTTTTCAAAACACTGTCGTCATATTATATACAGAAATTACACTAATAACGAAATTACTTATTTATTGAGCACGACTTGCAAGTGCTGCAGAAGCACTAGGTGAACTCTCCATTTTATTTTATTTTTGTAGGACAGTGATTACTTAACAAATGGATGATGAAATGAGAGAGTGAAATAATGAGTTTCATATTCAAGGACTTTGGAAAGGATGATCATTACGGAATTTCCCATTAAACTACGAAGTGTTGTTTAGAAAGAAATGGTCTCTATCAGCTGCGCTAAATTTCCAACTATAAAATGCACTTCAATTTTAATAAGTGATGTATAGCAGCAAGTTGAATTAAGAGGAAGAAGCCAAGAGAGGTAGGGCCCCAAACAGGCTCATTGTAATCGGTTCGATTGAATTTCCTTATAAGAAAGAGATTAGATAACTAGAGATGCCTTATCCTCATTGTGAGAATCGGTTTTGCTGCGTTCTCCAAAAGTGGGTTGCTACCTAAGCAATTAGAGAAGTTTTCCATCTAGTATTTTGAATCGAAGAAGAATCAATTATATAACTCTTCCTATGTCTTAATTATTTCTCTCTATAATGAATTAAAATATTTAGCACTTTTTTCATATTGTTTTTTCTTTCCTGAAATGTCCAGAGGTTTTTTCAGAATGTCAGGAAAGTTTTGCCGCAAACATGAAACTTTCCTGACTTTTCTTGTTGGCATGTGTTTGCTGCGTCAAAGATCGATTTAACAAAACATTTTTTGGTATTTTCGAAACGTACTTTTCCTGTTCATTATCTAATAAATAGGTACATATCTCTATTATTGCAAGGACCGTTCAAATGCTTTTAAACAAAACCCCATATTGAAATGGTTGAATTGTCCTCATTGCAAACTCATTTTAGCATCATCTTTCGTATTCGGTGATCCAATATTTAATTGGTTTTATGTGATCCGAGCCAGCGTGGGGATTTATTATTTGGGGCTGGACATTTTTGGAAATGCGAGTATGCAATTCTCAAAGGAAATGAATAGTGAGGGGAACGGGAGGGAAGCCGGCCGGGTCTTATTCTTTATTCCCTTTGCACTGCCACGTGACCTCTTCCGGTTTCTGCCAGGAAATGATGATCTCGTTGGAGTTTTGGAGTGTAGATGATGATTAACCAAACCTCATGGAGCCCCCCATATGTTCTTCTGTGGAGCGAATCTGAAATTGACTGTGGAGACGAATAATATATTGGATCTGTGGTCAAAAAATGGGTCCATCCCCTTCCTCCTCATGCACCCCCCAAAACCAAACCCCCCCCCCCCCCCCGGCGCCCCTTCCTCTCTCTCTCTCCTCTCTCTCTCTCCCTCTCTCTCTCTACACTGTACATAGTACATAGGAATAGGATGGGTGCAGTTGCGGATGCAGGCGGAGAGTTCGCGATGAAGTTGGGCAAGAAAGAGGTGGTGGCGGCAGCACTGTCCATGCAAGAGCATTGGCTGCCCTTCTCCAACCTCGACTTGCTCTTGCCTCCGCTTGACGTAGGTGTTTTATTCTGCTACACCAACCCAACCCCCACCGCCTCACAGAGGCTGGAGCACGGGTCCATGGTTGGCATTCTGAAAGCTGCCTTGGGCCAGGCTCTGGTCTCATACTATGCTCTCGCCGGAGAGGTGGTCCAGAACTCGGTCGGTGAGCCTGAGCTCCTGTGCAACAATCGTGGGGTCGACTTCATCGAAGCTTTCGCAGACGTAGAACTCCGCCATCTCAACCTGTATAATCCCGATGAAACCATTCAAGGGAAATTGGTGCCCACAAAGAAGCGAGGCGTGCTTGCTGTTCAGGTATAATATTAGATACAGCCACACTATGAATCCTTTATTCATCCCAAGAATCAAATCACCGTATATACACGCATTTTCATCTTCATTTCACCTAAATCTGCAGTCTTTTTCTTTAATTTTTCATTTATGCATAACCAGCACCGAACGGAATATTAGTGTATCCTCTACCTCTAAATCTATCGGTTGGATTCTCCAACGTTACTAAGAACGGTTCACAAAATTGATTTATTCATCAATATTGAAGTTTTTTCACAAGGAATTGAATAGAAACTACTTGTTTACATCACTTAGGTTACGAATTTGACCAATCATTTTGGATTCCATTTGTTCAAAAAGAATAATATCGGTTGGCCTTTGATCTCGCATAACATCGTGATCTGCGATTACACGCATCAAGGATTTCTCATACGAAACAAAACAATGTAGAAAGATTTATGAAGATCAAGTTCGTATCATCAATCATGAATACCCATGTTGGGACACACATAACTACTGGGAAAAATACTAGAAAAAAATCTTAAACCTATTGTATTTTTGCCAATCCATTCTAAAACTTTCAGTCAAACTAATATAATAATTTTAAATATTTTTTTTACAATTTTTGTTTATTTTTTTCTTCTTTCCCATTTCTTTTTGGCAATGATTGTTCATTGACCACCTACCATAGGCCACGATTAACGAGGGATGACCTTGCTTGGGCAACGACAACCCTCACCTCCGCAAGCAAGCGTCGGCAAGGCCCCCCTTACTAAATCTAGCGAGGCCGACCCTTGCGGGGTGTTGCTTGGGCAAGGACCACCCTCACCGTGGTGATGATGACGATCAAGCTCACCTAGGTGATGACCAGCTAGGCCACCCTAGTCTAGGAGAGAGTTGGCCTCTCCAAATCTAGCTCTTGCCAAAGCTCACCCTCGCCCACCCAAGCGAGGCTAGGAGAGGTTGACCCTGGCTTGTGGCAAGCGAGGGCAACCCTTGCCCAAGCAACGCTAGCCCTCATTAACCATGGCCCTTGCTAGTGGCAATTTTACCAAAAAGAAAAGGAAAGAAAAAATAAGAAAATTCCAAATATTATTTCAAAAATGTCCATCATTAATATTAGCAATTTATGACCTAAATTATCTTGATGGATTCAATTAACACAAATGCAAAAGGTTTAAAACTAAATTGGTCCAATTAAAAATTTAGAATTGAATTGATATCAATATAGTAAAATTATGACTTTTTTGGTGCTTTTCACATTATTGTTTATTGAAATAATGTCGTTCTAGATCATCAATATGTCCAAAATGTGTAAAACTTACATTAAATCTCACTAAGACATACATTTTTTTAGAGAAATAATTGGGTGACAGCCTTTAATCTACTAGAAAATAATAATCTATTAGATATAAAAAAACTAAATAATAAATAATTTTAAATTGATATGAGGTTCACTTCTTCAAGAATTTCTAACTCATAATAAACTGTTATTTTTACGATAGTCAAAACATTGTTACGTTAGCAAAGCTTTTTATATCCTCTTTTCATACAATTTCCACACTAGGATTGCTTCTATCCGTTAAGACATGAGTTTCTTATTTGATGCAAAACATTCAGGTTGAAAAAGCTAGTACGAGTACCTAAAGGGGGCTGAATAGGTATATAAAAATTTTCTTAAAGATTGCACAATACTTAGACAGTTGGATAATTAAAAATCAATCGTGAGACTGAGTAAAGGAAAGAGAGAATTGAACACGCGGTTTATAGTGGTTCGGCTTGATTCAAGCCTACGTCCACTCTTCTGCACTGACAGCCGATTGGCTGGATTCCACTATGAACAAAGAGATGTTATAGTGTTGATCTTCCTTGATTTCTAGGTGTAGACGATCTACCACACTCGCTCAAGGTGTCACCAAATATAAACACTCTCTGTGTATACAATTTCGAACGCATCGACTAACAATCAAGGTTCTTCGGACTCTGAATTTTTCTATCGATCACACTCTACTAAAACAGCTAGAACGTCTTCCTTTTATACTCCTTTATGCCATCATAGTCGTTGGCACTTACCAAAGGAATTCCTCCAATCTACCCGTTGGACGGAATCAATCAAGAAGATCATCCGAGCTATTTAAGGAATCGATGATAGCCCATCAATCCTGTTCGCCCATACAATCGGGATCTTGGTTTCCAAGAATAGAACATTCCAAGAATATTTCGTCGACCATCGGATCTTCAATCGATCTTAGATAAGAATTAAAGAATCCGAAATGATTATCCAACCAAAGAATCTTCTCCGAAAGATAGGATCTAATCCTCAACCATATACCTCGGCTTTGGATTTCCTTCGTCACTGGATTAGAAAGACTGTCAGTGAGAATAGACTTAAGTCTTGAGTCTTGAGTCTTGAGTCTTGAGTATACAAAGTCTTCAGACTTTAAACTGTCGGTCTCCAAACATCCAGACTTAGACTAATAGAAACGTTTTGTCAGCTTCAAAATATTCTGGAAAGATTTCTCCAACAATCTCCCCCTTTTTGATGGTGACAAAACTTTCTTGTAGATTTGAACAACTTTGACCTGCAAAAACATTTCTCAAGCAATATGGCTAACTCAAAAAGATTAATAAAGCAACCGGACTCGCATTCACGAAAATTGGTTAGTCTTTCATGAGTAATACCATATAACAACACTTGATAAAAATGCAACCAGTCAAGCATCAAAATCCACAACCAATTCAGTCAAATTTAAATTCACACCCAAGTTCAAGTTCTCAAGTCATACTCAAAAATAAACATAACCACAAAAGTTTTAAAAAAGTTGAAAGTTGTTGGTTCAAATTGATTCTCCCCCTTTTTGTCATCATTAAAAAGGGTGAGAAAGGAGTCATGTCTGCTTGGGAATGCGCACGATCTGGAAATCCCCAATGGACTGGACTACTCCTTCGAGCTTCTTCGAGTCTTCCTCGCTGAGCTATCTCTTCTCCCTTAGCGTTGGCTTGAAGTTGTAGAGCGAGGTCTTTGAATTTATCCTCCAGAGAGACCGAAGATGCTTGTCCAGCATGCTTCATGGCTTGGATTTCACAGTCCAGAACATATATCTGGCTACGCATTTCCAGAAGAATATTCATGATGCTACGAAAATCTGCAGAATCGTCCGTCTGTGTACCGGCATGAGCTTTCTCTGATGAAGTAAATGCAGACGATGGCGCTTCTGTATAGTCTGGCAGATTTGGAATCGACGTATCACCTTCTTCAGGCAATTGAGAAGCCTGAAATTCTTCTGGGTCTGCTGGAGATTGCCTTGGAATTTCACTAACAACAGCATGAGGTGAGGACCTTTCTTGCTCGCCAACTCCCCCTGTCTCTAGGACATCGAGCGGGGAAGAGTGATGACATGCTCTTGATTTCCCTTCTCTCCAGATTCAGCAGAATTTTCTTTCTCTCCTTCTCTTTCTTCTTCAGCTTCTTTCTCCTTCTCTCTCTCGCTCTTCTTCTTCTCTTTCTTCGAAGTTCTCGTCGGTTGAGGCACAGAACATCTGGTTCTTGTCAGTGCTTGGATGGTAGGATCTTCATCCTCTTCATCTTCATCTTCATCCTCCAGGATGAGAGTTCTTTTCTTCTTCTTCGATGGGGCACCAATGGCCTCCTTTCCTTTCCTTTTTGAAGCAGACTGAACTGGAGACTTCACTCTGAATTTCTCCATTGCCTTGGACAGTTCTTGCAGACGCATCTTTGTTAACATCTTCAAACCTACCACCATCTTATCACACGTTCGAACACAAAATGTTTGTGGCGGTTCAATATTCATGTGTCTGAAGATCTTGGTGACCAGACCAGGATAAGGCAATTGTCCTTTGTCTTTCGACATTGCTTTGTACATATGGAAGAGAATAGTGTGCGGGAGAGAGAACTTCCGTCCTGAGTTGATTGCGTACATCAACTTCGCTTCAGAAAGAGACACAGAAGTCTTTGACGTAGACTTTGGTCTGAGACAGTTGATCACAATCTTATGAAGCACAATGTTGATGGCATTCATCCTGGAATAGGTAATTTTCTTCTCTACGTTCCTATCTTTGACAAGTTCCAGAGTAGTACGAGCAGGTAAGACTTTGATTGGTAAATAACGTCCTCGTTCAACTCCAACTATGTCCGCCAACATATTCACATCTACCACATAGACTTGATCTCGTACACGAATGAAATTCTATTCGCATCCAAAAAGCTAAGATTTGAATAGAAATAAGCGGTCGCTTGAGCATACCCGTCCGTAGAGTCTCGAGCAAAAGTCTCAAGTTGAAGCAAATTCAACTTCTCTCTTAAGTTTACGTTGATGGTGTCCAGAAAGTCAAAATCGACACTTCTAGGGTTTATTACCCCTCTTTTCAACAACCCTGAAATACACCTTTTCCCGATCCTTGGACTTAAACAAATCCATCCGATTTCCTTTTACCTTTGCAGCCACACCCATTTTAGGTTGAAATTCAAGGAACATTCGGTCATCATCGTTCCCTTCAATCAGATTTTGTCCTGGCATACGAGGGTCACTTGGAATGTTCGCAAGTGCCTCCTCTGCCCTTCTTTTCGGAGCAATTCCCAATTCCTCCATTTTCCGCAGAAAAATATACTCATTTCCATAATTTTTGTCCTTAAGGAAGTCATCTATATATTTTAATGAAGTACCAGAGGTTTTCAACGCACGATAAAGCTTATAGATAAAGGAGGGTCTTTGGACTCTTATTGGGTCGGCATCCTCGATTATCTCTTCTTCCAGGATGTTGACTCGCACCTTGTGGGGCGGAGGTGTTGAATGACGTGGAGGAGAGCGAATCGGACTTTGTCGCGACTTGATAAGTCTTCTTCCTCGCAAGATCGAAGTGAGTCGGTCCCTTCTCCATTCTTTGTGGTCCCCGCTTGCGATTCTTGATGATTTCCTTGAAGAAGACATCCTTCTTTGACGATTGGAAGATTCCTTCACTTGCTTTCCCAAAAAAATGACCACTTTCTCGAAGATGAACAGGAAATAGAAACGGATCGGGAGGAGAGTTCTTTTTTTTTTAGGGTTTTGAAAATTTGGGTGAAGAAAAACCGTATATATATATACCTCTGTTTTGAAAAGGGAAGTTCAACCGGTACAAGGAAAGTGTACGAACACTTCTTTTCAAAATTAATAACTGCCAAACTTAGTTCCTTTTTAAAAAGATAAGTTTTCGAATTTCACACAGATTATTGAATAACCGAATGAAAGATCATACCTTTTCGAGTTTAGATACTTAAACGAGAATTCGTACCTTTTAGATAAAATAGCAACTTACAGTCTATAGCCATGCACGTCTGAGTCTGAGGGTTTAAAGTCTGAGAGATTAGAGTCTTGGAGTTGGTGAGTCTCTAGACTTTAACTTCTTTAAGCTTCAAAATGTTGAGTCTTGAACGGATAGAGTCGAATTGATTTTTCTCCAAAGGCTTTGTGAATATATCCGCTAGTTGACTCTTTGTATCAACAAATTGAATCAAGATTTCTCCATTTTGAATGTGATCTCTAATGAAGTGATGTCGAATCTCAATATGCTTTGCTCTTGAATGAAGGATTGGATTTTTGGTGAGATTGATCGCACTTGGTGTTGTCACATCTCGATTTACGTGCATGAGTCTTCAATGCCAAAGTCTTGTAGCTGTTGTTTTATCCATAGAATTTGCGAACAGCAGCTTCCAAGAGCTACATACTCGCATACGTCGTTGAGAGAGCTACGTGCTTTGCTTCCTTGAAAACCAAGACACTTGTCCCGTTTCTAAGCGAGTTGACAAGTTCCGAAGTGCTCTTCCTATCGACTCTGCAACCGGCCAGATCTGCATCTGAGTATCCTAGAAGATTAAAGTCTCCTTTCTTGGGATACCAGAGACCGATGCTTGAAGATGAGGCAACGTATTTGATAACACGTTTTGCAGCACTGAGATGGGATTCTCTAGGATCTGATTGAAACCTAGCACAGATGCAAACACTAAACAAAATATCAGGTCTAGAAGTAGTAAGATAAAGAAGTGAACCGATCATGCTCCTATACAGCTTTTGATCTACTTTCTTCCCTTCTTCATCCTTGTCTATCTTCTGAGAACATGACATTGGTATGTCAGTCTTTTTGCACTTTTCCAATCCAAACCTTTTGACAAGATCATTTGCATATTTTTCTTGATGAATAAAAGTTCCTTCCTTCATTTGTTTCACTTGGAGTCCAAGAAAGAATGTTAATTCTCCCATCATACTCATTTCAAACTCATCCTGCATAGATTTAGAAAATTTCTTGCATAGACTTTCGTTAGGTGATCCAAAAATAATATCGTCCACATATATTTGAACGAGTAAAAAGCTTTTGTTTTCCTTTTTGATAAACAAAGTAGTATCTACTTTACCTTTGACAAAACCATTACGTAATAAAAACTTACTTAGTCTGTCGTACCAAGCTCGAGGTGCTTGCTTTAAGCCATACAAGGCCTTTTTCAGTCCGAAGACTAAGTTTGGCTTCTTTGGGTCTTCAAACCCGGTGGTTGTTCCACATAAACTTCCTCATGGATAAATCCATTTAGGAATGCACTTTTGACGTCCATTTGGAATAACCTGAAATTTTTATAACAAGCAAACGCAAGTAATAGACGAATAGCTTCTAACCTTGCTACTGGTGTGTAAGTCTCGTCATAGTCTATTCCTTCTTCTTGCGTATATCCTTTGGCCACAAGTCTTGCTTTATTTTGTACGACTTTTCCTTCTTCATTCATCTTGTTCCTGAATACCCATTTGGCTCCAATAACAATTTTACTTTTTGGTTTAGATGTCAATTCCCAGACATCATTGATGTTGAACTGTCTGAGTTCTTCTTGCATAGCTTCGATCCAACTTTCATCAGATAGAGCTTCTTCTATGCTTTTTGGTTCAATTTCAGAAATGAGAGCCACAGCACTAGATTCTTCACGCCTTTTCGATCTGGTGCGGATTCCTTCATTAAGTTCGCCAATAATGAAATCTTTGGGATGACTGGATTTGTGCTTCCAGTTACTAGTTGATTTGCCCGGTTGATGATCTTTTTCTTTATTTGATTCTCCATGAGCATCTTGATGATGGACTTCCAGAGTCTGAGATACTTCTTGAGATGTAGACGTTTGAAGGTCTAGAGCGGGTTCAGTCTCTTCGTACTGAGTCTGGCTGGATTCATCTTGCGCTGAGTCTTGGAATTTGACATTCATTGATTCCTCCACGACCGGCTTTTCTTGTTATAGATTCGTAGGCTTTGCTTGATGTAGAATATCCAAGGAAGATGCCTTCATCTGATCTTTCTTCAAACTTACCAACTCGATCATTTGCATTTTTCAAAATAAAGCATTTGCAACCAAACACATGAAAGTATGAAACAATAGGCTTCTTACCTTTGAATAATTCATAGGGGTTTTCTCTAGAATAGGTCTTAGAAAGACTCTATTTATAATATGGCAAGCGGTTAAACAACTTCAGCCCAAAATCGTGAAGAAATTTTACTTTCAATTAAAAGTGTTCTAGCCATTTCTTGAAGAGATCTATTCTTTCTTTCCACAACTCCATTTTGCTCGGAGTATACGGAGAGGAAAACATGTGATTAAAACCAGATTTATCACAGAATTTCGTAAAATCTTGATTTTCAAATTCACTTCCATGATCTGTTCTTATACTAGAAATAGCACATCCTTTTTCATTTTGAGCATTTTTAGCAAACTTCTCAAAGTACGAAAAGGTTTCTGACTTACTTGCAAGAAAATATACCCAGGTAAAGCGAGAATAGTCATCCACGATTACTAGACAATATTTCTTACCTCCAATGCTCGGGTTCTTGTTGGTCCGAAGAGATCCATATGAAACAACCGTAATACATGATTAGTAGAGACATGATTCATTGGCTTAAATGAATTTCTTACCTGCTTTCCCGCAATGCATGGAGTGCATAAATCGACTTTTGGTATGGCAATTTAGGTAGACCTCGAACAAGCTTCTTTGATGAGATTTTGGCTAATTGCTTCATTTTGACATGGCCAAGCTTTCATGTGCCATAGGACTGCTTCATCTTGAATTGAAATTAGACATTGATCTTCATTTGGCTTTACATCAAGGAGATAGATATTTCCATGCCTTCGTCCCATGAAAGACCGAGTTGAGTCTTTGCTAATTCCAGAACATACGCCTTCTTGAAAGGAGATCTTGTAACCGAGATCACACGGTTGGCTAATGCTGAGTAGATTGTAGTTGAGTCCTTCCACTAGAGAGACATTGTTTATTGTGAGATTTCCAATTTTCATAGTTCCAATTCCCACAATGCTTCCTTTGCTGTTTCCTCCGAATGAAACTTTTCCACCATTTACTTGAATAAGCTTTATGAAGCAATTTGAGTCTCCTGTCATGTGTCTTGAGCATCCGCTGTCAAGATACCATTTTACCTTCTTTTGACAGACCTGCATTCAAAAGAGAGTCTCAAGCTTTCTTTGGTACCCAAATTTTCTTGGGTCCTTTGGCGTTAGTAGGATGAGCATTATTAGACCATACTTTCTTGACAGGCTTCCAAACCATAGGACACTCTTTTTCAAAGTGGTCCTGACTGTTACACTTTGAACACCTTAAAGCATTTCGACCTACAGACTTTACAAAAACTTTCTTGAAATGATTTTTGTAAGCCTCTCTCGAAGGTCTTTTCTTAATTCTTTCTTTTACTTTCGGAAAATCAATCAAGGGGATAGTTTCTGCTGTCATACCTAGACCAGACTTATTGAAGTAAGGTCTTTGGATTGAAAGAACTTTTTCAAGTTTTTTGACCCTATTGAAAATTTCTTTGAAATATTTGATAAGTCAGTTTTTAAGAAAGCATTTTCTTTTGAAAGTTTATCTTCATCCTCTTTAAGAGTAGAAACATTTAACTCTAAACTTTTCACTTTTTCTTCCAAAATATTTTCCTTTTGTTTTAAAACTGAGTTTTCCTTTTTAAGTTCGGAAATCTTTTTGAGAGAAGTCTTGAGACTAAAACATAGTTCGTCAATATATTTAGAGACTTTGACAGGGATTTTATAATCACTTATCTCAAATTCACTGTCTGAGTCTGATCCAGAGTCTGAGTCTGATTGCGCCATCAGACACAAGTTGGCATATTCCTCATCACTTTCTTCACACTCAGTATCGCTCCGTGTTTCGGCTTTAAGAGCTTTTCGAGACTTCTCGTGGCTTTCCTCTTTTCTTCTTCGAAGAGGACAGTTGGGTCCGATGTGCCCCTTTTTCTTACACTCAAAGCAAACTACATCTTTGTTTAGTTCCTCATTATCAACAAACTTGGTTTGCTGTTTCTGAAAACTTTGTTTCTTTGAGTTGAACCTTCTTCCTTTTCTATTTAGCTTTCTGAACCTTCTGATCATAAGAGCAAGCTCCTCATCGTCCAGATCTTCTTCAGAATCTGTATCATCAGAATCATTGTTAGATTTTAATGCAATGGATTTCTTACCTCTTGGATCTTCGTCTTCATTAATTCGTTCCACTTCGTAAGACCAAGAGTTCCAATCAACTCGTCTACGAGATAATGGCATGATTCTTTGCGTCTCTCTTATTGAAGTCTTTATATGATTCCAATCCTTGGAGAATCCACGCAGAGTAGCTTGTTCACCTTCATAGGATCAGAAATTTTCTGTCCTTGATTCTCAAGACCATTGACAATATCTCGTAAAACGGCTAAACATGTCGCTTATAGATTCTCCCGGTTTCATTTTGAAGGCTTCATATTGACCAAGGAGAATGTTGATTCTGGTCTCCTTCACTCGGTCTGTCCCTTCATAAGTGATATGTAATCTGTCCCAGACTTCTTTTGCTGTAACACAAGAAGATATTCTGTTATATTCAGTTGGTGACAAAGCACAATATAAGGAATAAATTGCTTTAGCATCGAGTGCTTGTCTCTTGTTTATCTCTTCTTGAGACATTCCGTTGGCTTCAACAGTTTCTTTCCCTCTTTCGATATCGATGCGTAGTAGGAGTGATGCCTTTTTCCACCACATCCCATTCCAGAGGATCCTTTGACCGTAGAAAAGCTTTCATCTTGTTTTTCCAGATGTTGTAATCCTTTCCATCAAAGTAGGGTGGTCTGGTATTGCTTTGCCCTTCCACCAGCCCTGGTGCTAGCATACTCGCCATAGATCTTTTACTCTGAAGTAAAACACTTCAAATAAAGTAAGAACACGAGCTCTGATACCAATTGAAAAAGCTAGTACGAGTACCTAGAGGGGGGGTGAATAGGTATATAAAAATTTTCTTAAAGATTGCACAATACTTAGACAGTTGGATAATTAAAAATCAATCATGAGACTGAGTAAGGGAAAGAGAGAATTGAACACGCGGTTTATAGTGGTTCGGCTTGATTCAAGCCTACGTCCACTCTTCTAGCACTGACAGCCGATTGGCTGGATTCCACTATGAACAAAGAGATGTTACGGTGTTGATCTTCCTTGATTTCTAGGTGTAGACGATCTACCACACTCGCTCAAGGTGTCACCAAATATAAACACTCTCTGTGTATACAATTTTGCTCGAACAGTATCGACTAACAATCAAGGTTCTTCAGACTGGAATTTTTCTATCGATCACACTCTACTAAAACAGCTAGAACGTCTTCTTTTTATACTCATTTATGCCATCATAGCCGTTGGCACTTACCAAAGGAATTCCTCCAATCTACCCGTTGGACGGAATCAATCAAGAAGATCATCCGAGCTATTTAAGGAATCGATGATAGCCCATCAATCTGTTCGCCCATACAATCAGGATCTTGGTTTCCAAGAATAGAACATTCCAAGAATATTTCGTCGACCATCGGATCTTTAATCGATCTTAGATAAGAATTAAAGAATCCGAAATGATTATCCAACCAAAGAATCTTCTCTAGAAGATAGGATCTAATCCTCAACCATATACCTCGGCTTTGGATTTCCTTCGTCACTTTGGATTAGAAAGACTCGTGAGAATAGACTTAAGTCTTGAGTCTTGAGTCTTGAGTCTTGAGTCTTGAGTATACAAAGTCTTCAGACTTTAAACTGTCGGTCTCCAAACATCCAGACTTAGACTGATAGAAACGTTTTGTCAGCTTCAAAATATTCTGGAAAGATTTCTCCAACACAGGTGACGAAGCTAAAGTGTGGGGGGATGGTGGTGGCGTGTACATTTGACCATCGGATAGCCGACGCCTACTCAGCCAACATGTTCCTGGTGTTTTGGGCTGACAAGGCTCGCTCCGCTACCCCCATCTCGCTTCCTCCTTCCTACAACCGCTCTCTTCTCAACCCTAGGCGCCCGCTCTGCGTTAACCCTTCCCTAGACAGCATGTACATCCCAGTCTCCACATTGCCCCCACCTCCCAAGCAAAAGCAGGAAGCAGATGGGGCATTCGAGACGATGACATCGGGGGATGACGACTGTCTGGTAAGCCGCATGTACTATGTGACCGCCGCCGAGCTAAGCGAGTTGCAGCAGAGGGCCAGCTCTAATGGGAGCAAGTGGTCTAAGCTAGAATCGTTCAGTGCTTTCCTTTGGAAGATGGTTGCCAAATCCTCCTTGGGTGCTAGTAATGATGATGACAAGAGGATGTCGAGGATGGGGATCGTCGTGGATGGCAGGTGTAGGCTGATGAGTCAGCGCATGGACGATGAGCCCACACCCATTGCATCCTACTTTGGGAACGTGCTGTCGATACCATTCGGAGAGAAGAGGACGACGGAGGTGGTGGAGAAACCCTTGAGCTGGGTAGCGGAGGTGGTGCACGAGTTTGTGCAAAGGGCGGCGACGAGGGAGCACTTCCTAGACTTGATAGATTGGGTGGAAGAGCACCGGCCAGTGCCGGCAGTGACTAGGATATACTGCAAGTCCAGAAGCGCCAAGGAGGAGGAGGAGGAAGGGTCGACAGCGTTCGTGGTGTCGTCAGGACAGAGGTTCCCGGTGACCAAGATGGACTTTGGGTGGGGTAAGCCGGCGCTGGGGTCCTACCACTTCCCGTGGGGAGGGGAAGCCGGGTACGTCGTGCCCATGCCTAGCCCGCTCTCCAACGGCGATTGGGTGGTCTACCTCCACCTCGCCCGGTCTCAGGTGGCCTTCATCGAGTCCCACGCTCCGACCGTCTTCCAGCCCTTGACCCCTCATTATCTTAACCTCCTTTGATTCTTCTTCTTCTTCGTCGTCGCATGCGTGTACCCTCACGTGCCTCATCAACCCTGTCGGTTGTTGCTATCTATCCTAGTTTAATTAAAACCTTATGTTCCTCGTGTATTTTCTTTCCCTCCATCCCACCTTGCTCGGTCCCTATGATTCGATCAATCGGAGGCGTATGTTTGCTTTCTAATTCCAAGGCATCTCGCTTGCTCACTGTCGTCTAAGGTTGCAAGCAATTAGATGAATGCAGACATTTGGAATCGCTCGCTATGTGTCCACGACATAAACCTTGTGTATAGGGGAGTAACTTCTCCTCGCACCACAAGATAATTTACGAGCAAAACCAAAAACTAAACAACTTGGGCACCATATGAAATATTGATCGATAGTTACTGGCATAATCACGGATGAAAGAGGGGACTACATAAAAGAGTGTATAAGAAATAAGGAGTAAGTAATTGACCGTGCAAGTCCCAAAATCAATCGAATCTCATCAAACTTTCATGTTGCACCATAGTCAGGGATTTGACAATGAAAGATGTTAAGGTCTTCCGGTTCCACTCTTCTTCCTTTAAACTAGTTGGAGTTGTGTCTCCATACTTCTCCATAATGAAAATATATTCACTTTGGTTCTGTTTGATTCATGAAAACATTTTCCTTATTTTCTAGCGTTTGGCTTAGGAAAATGAGTCAATAGAATATTTATGCTTAAATTCGAGAAAATAATTTGAAAAATTGAAAAACATTTTTGAAAATATTAACAAGTGTTGACACTTAGACCTTAATGTTGATTCTCAAGTCCTCGACATTCTAAACCAGGTCTCCAATGCCAGGGTTTGGGTATATCAAGGCTAGGCCCAAGTCCCCAACACCCACGCCAAGGTCCAGCTAAGCCAATTCCATAGCCAAGGTGCTCATGCCCAATGCCCTGATAGCTAAGCCTAGGTCCATAAAGGCAATGCTCGGGTCCCGAACGCTCAAGCTTTGATCCCGACACTTAGGCCCAGGTTGGCAAAGGCAATGTGTGGGTCCTCAACTCTTAGTTCGAGTCTTTAGTTAATGAAACGTTCATTTTTACAAAAATATTATTTTTAAAAAATCATTTTTTTATTTTTATTTTTATTTTTATTTTTATCTTTTCTTTCCTTTTTCTTTTCCTTCTTCTTTAGCCAATCACCGGCAACGACGACAATTGGTGACTAGCCATAAGCAAGAGACGAGCTCGTGCAAGGCTCGTGATCCTCATGCTCATCGATTTGCCTAGGCCTCGCCTACCTCTAACAAGGCTTGTGCTTACTGGAATTGCTAAGCTCAAGCCTTGCTAGCCTATTGTAAGGCTAGAGCTTAGCAACCTCAAGCAAGCTGGACCTCATTGGATCTAGCAAGGCTTAACTCACCAAAATTTGGCAAGCTCGCCCTTGTCAACAATCGGCCAAGGAAGAAGGAAAAAATGAAAAGCAAAAATAATTTAAAATTTCAAATATTTTTGGTAATTTTCACCAAGAAAATCAAATTAGGTTTTTCATATCAAACGATGAAAAATATTTTTTACTTTATTTTCATATTTTAGCTAAATATAAAAAAAAAAGAATATTGTTATTTTCCTAAAAATGAATTCCTAAAAACTATTTTCCAAAAATATTATATTTTTTTCACAAAACAAATGAAGTCTTTGCTTCCAATTCAACTGTGAACCTAGCAGTCTTGGTTAGTTTTTTCGGTTGGTGAAAATAATAAAACTCCATGCAAGCGATTAGAATACATGTATGTACATTGAAACTTCAGGGAACTTTGTATGTATTAAAGCTATCTCTTTAATAAACAGTATTCAACTCCAACCGAGGTTGTTAACATTGAAAATCTAACTCCGAGTTATGTGGTATTAAGTATATAGAACATGAGATCGAGGACTCTAAGAATGACTAATTATGTCTTTTTACTAGACCTCAGCTTTATCTTCCTTTCTGGTTTAGACTCAAGAAATAAAAAAGAGGAGCTCAATCACCACCCTTTCTATTCTGACACTGATATCACATCGTCATTCCAATTCCTTTGTTTTTCGTCCACCCGTCTTTATCCCTGGGAGCAGCCGCAATCAATCGTTTTCAAGAGCAGCACTATTCGTGGTCTCAAATCTGCTCCAATTATCTCAGAGAGTGACTCTATCTCGTGAATCGCTCGTCTCTCCTCCATCATCAGGGGGGAGTTATCCTTTACATGCGACCGAGTCAGTCTTGCTGTCGGCATCCTTGTATTGGGAAATGTACCACAAGTTGAGCTTCTTCCTATGTTTGCGAACACAGTGCCCTGTAAGACTCTTTACACTAGACAAAAGAAGTGGATTCGTCTAACCGGATTTAATACAAAGCTGAAGAATCACATTGTCACAGAGTTGACACATCTTCTCTCAAAAACTTTATATAACTGTGTGGAAACCATTTTAAATTGCGGCAAACTAAATTGTAATACCCTACAGAATTGAATATTGACAACTTAATAAAGATATACTTGACTTCGATACTCGTAATTGTTTGGACATTTGATGATGGCTTCTCTCATGGATGATGCTTGTAATTGCAAGAGGGCCTCACAATCAAGAACATCTAAGGTGGGTGTTATTAAGTGTTGATCAAATTTAGGGAAGTTTCTAAAGACTTGGCGCTGAAGATTGGGGCACTAATGGTAGCTAGAAAGCCCTTTTAAAAAAAAAAAAATTCCTTCTTCGAAAATTGAAAAGGATGGAAAAAGGAATAAGACTAAAACTGACAATCAAATGAGAATAGTCATTTGATTTTGATGGAGAAGTAGAACCAATTACCCTGATGGAGAAGTTGTCTCGAAGGTGTGTAGAAGAGGAAAAGGGAAAGTACCAAAATGAAAAAATCTCAAATTTCTTACACTTACACCAATTCATCCTACATTTATTTTTTTATGCTGCATAAACAACAATCATCCCGTCATTCTCTATTTCACGCTATTTCAATGAAAGTCTCGAGGAAGAAGTTAAATTTGTTCATAATACATATAGAATACTGTTTTTTCTTCATCTACAATTTTATGAGATCAGATATTTTTAAATAATTTAAGGACCTAAATGAACCAAGTGACTATTTAGGGACGATATTTCATTGTACAAAAATTTATGGACCTAATTTAACCACTTCAAAGCTTGAAAATGAGACTGCGCATTCAAGAACTATAGAAGCTACCAAAAATAAAAATAAAAAAAATAGCCAATCCGACAAAGCATGGCTTCCATCAGCAGAAACAGAATTTGTGGCAGGAAAACATGAGAAGAGTTGTAAATAGTTCCCAAAGTACTCTGTCTTTGAAGGAGAAAGCAGAGAAGTAAGAAAACAAAGAAAGAAAAGGCAGTGCGCGAAAACAAAAGAATTAGGGAAATTTACGAAACTTCCCCAAGATCTATGGTTGTACAAATTTGCCTCTAAACTTTCAACCATTACCCAGTTACACCTAAATTTTCACTTTATTATAGTTGTTAACCGTCCGTTGCATTTCTTTTTAGCAATTGCAATAAATATGATTTTTGAGGGGTATATATTTATTTTAATCTTATTTTCTTAGGGAAATCTCTCTTCCCCTTGATTTCTAAATAAATAAATAATAAAAAAAGAGGAGGAGAAAAATGATATCACTACGATATTAATATCAAATAAAATTCAATTGATAAATTAATAGAACTAAGAAGATTTTTTAAGGAAAAAAAATACAATCAAGTAAAAAGGAAAAATTACGCAATAACACAAAAATGTCAAATAACAAAAATCTTGATATATATTACAGATTTTTCAAATGTTTAATTATTGCAAAAAAAAAAAAGATATTTGATGAAACATTGGTTTTTATAAAAATATTTTCTAAAAAAATCAAATTTTAATAATTTTTTTCTTTTTTTTTTCTTTTTTTTTCCTTCTTCTTTGGCCAATCACCAGCCATGACGACAACCGGTGACTAGCCATATGCAAGGGACGAGCTCCTGCAAGGCTCATGAGCCTCATGCTTATCGATCTACCTCAACCTCACCTACCTCTAGCTAGGCTTGAGCTTATTGAAATTGCCAAGCTCCTGCCTTGCTAGCCTATTACAAGGCTTGAGCTCGCCAACCTCAAGCGAGTTGGACCTTGTCGGATCTAGCAAGGCTCAACTCATCAAAATTTGGAAAGCTCGCCCTTGCCAACAGCTAGCCAAGAAAAAAGGAAAAATAATTTAAAAATTCGAATATTTTGGTAATTTTCACCAAGAAAATCAAATTTGATTTTTTTATATCAAATGGTGGAAAATATTTTCTACTATATTTTCATATTTTAGCTAAATATCGAAAAAATATTGTTGTTTTCTTGAAAAATGAATCCCTAAAAAACCATTTTCCAAAAATGTCATATTTTTCGCAAAACAAACAATGTTTTTTACTTCCAATTCAACTACGAACCTAGCGGTATTGGTTAGTTTATTCAGTTGGTGAAAAAAATAAAACTCCATGCAAGCGATTAGAATACATATACGTATATTGAAACTTCAAGGAACTTTTTATGTATTAAAGCTATCTCTTCAATGAACAGTATTCAACTCCGACCGAGGTTGTTAGTGTTGGAGAAAACTTCCTTATTTGTTTTGAAGTTGACAAAAAATTTTCATTAGTCTAGTCTGAAGACGTGCAGACTCTATCGTCAAAGTCTGATGACCTCCAGACTCAAGGTTTAAAGTCTATCCTCACTGATAGCTTCCAGACCGACAAAGAAACGATTTATCCGATGAAGAAGACTTATCCAGATGCGAATATATCTTTAAGGATTTGGTTTGTACAGTTGAAGAAGATCTCACAGCTGGAGGTAGCATCTCGTGATCAATTATTCTTATCAAAATCAATTAGGATAATTAGATCTGTTAATTGATGAAGTATACTTGGAAGGTTCTACTTATGAAAACCGAGATCCTGATTATATGGGCAAGTAAGATTGGTGGGCTATCATCACATTCCTTAATTAACTCGAGATCTCCCTAATTGATTCTGTCCAACGAGTAGATTTGAAAAACTCCTTTGAAGGTGCCAACAGTTATGATGGCATGGAGGAGTATATAAGGAAGACACTCAAGGTATTTGAGTGTGTCCGTGAAAAAGAAAATTCCAAAGTCTGAAGTTCCTAGTTCTTTGTCGATTCAATCGCTGAGTTTAAGTTGTACTCAAAAGAGAGATCAAATACTTGTGAGACCTTGAGGAAGTGTAGTAGAGTCTCTACACTGTGGATTCAAGGACGTGAGATTATACAAATCTCTTTTTGATTCATAGTAAAATCCAGTCAATAGGCTGTCAATGCGGAAGAGTGGACGTAGGCTTGGTCTAAGTTGAACCACTATAAACCTTGCATTTCAATTCTCTTTCCCTAAGCTCTTCACTTTAATTCGTAATCTTATATCATTGTTTACAGTCTTTTACATCTTCAGCTTATTATTCTCAAAAATCGAATTAAGTTGTTAAATCTTGTAAAAACTTCTTTAACACCTATTCACCCCCTCTAGGTGCTCGTACTAGCCCTATCAATTGGTATCAGAGCTTGTGTGCTCATTTAATTAAAGTGTTTTTACTTTTGAGTTAAAGATCTATGGCTAATATGTTGGCTCTAGGTTTGGTTGAAGGCCAAAGAAGTTACAGAAAGAGGAAAAGAAGTTACAGATGCTAGCGAGATGACTCAAGAAGAAATAACCAAGAAACAAGCTATTGATGCTAAAGCAATTTACTCTTTATATTGTACGTTATCTCCTACGAGTATAACAGAATATCTTTTTGTGAAACAGCCAAAGAAGTCTAGAATAAGCTGCACATTACTTATGAAGGAACTAATCAAGTTAAAGAAACAATAATTAATATTTTACTCTGACAGTATGAAGCCATCAAAATGAAGCTAGGAGAATCTATCACTGATATGTTTTATCGTTTTACTGAAATTGTAAACAGTCTAGAATATCAGGGACAGTCAATCTCAGGACCAATGAAAGTCAACAAATTGTTGTGTGAACTCTCTAAAGACTGGAATCACGTAAAGACTTCAATAAGGGAAACACAAAGGATCATGCTGCTTTCTATAGACGAATTGGTTGCACAATTCAGTCCTATGAAGTGGAGCAAATCAACGAGGAAGAAGATCCTAAAGGTAAGAAGTCAATTGCTTTGAGATTTATGATGATTCTGATGTTACAGATTCTGAAAATGATATGGATGATAAAGAGTTAGCTCTTATGATAAAGAGGTTCAAAAAACTGAACAAAAAGGGAAGAAGATTCAATTGAAAAAAACAAAACGCTCAAAAGTTTCAAAACAAATCAATTGAGGATGATGAAGCCAATAAAAATGTGATCTATTTTGAATGCAATAAAAAGGGAAATATCGAGACATAATTGTCTAATGTTAAAGAAAAAGAAAGGAAAAGCTGAGAAATACAAAAAGGCTCTCAAGGTAGAGACATGAAGTGATACTGAATGCGAAGAAAGTGATGAAGATTATGCCAACATTTGTCTAATGAAAAAATCATAATCGAGACTCGAGACTACGAAATAGACACGAGACTCGAGACTTAGACAGCAAAATCAAGGTAAGTAATCTAAAAATTCCTACTAAAGTCTCGAAATACATTTATGAGCTTTGTCTTAGTCTCAAAACCTCTCTTAAGAGGATTTCCAAGCTAAAAATGGAGAATTCTACATTGAAGCAATGGGAAAATTCTTGGAAAGAAAAGTTTAAAAAATTTAGTTAAAATTTTTGTTATTTTAAAAGAAAATACAGATTATCTTTCAAAAGAAAATATATTTTTGAAAAATTACATTTCAAATATTTCAAAAAGATTTTCAATAGGATCTGAAAAGTTGGAAAATATTTTTTCAGTACAAAGACCTTATTTCAACAAGTCGGGTTTAGGAATGACTTCAAAAATCATTCCTCTAATTGATTTTCCAAAAGTGAATTAACAAATTAAACAAAGACCTACAAAGATTTTTTGATACAAATTTTTTTTTACATAAATCATTTTCAAAAAATCTTTGTAAATCCTATTGGCCGAAGTGCTCTCAAATATTCAAAGTGCAACAGCTCATAACACTTTGAGAAAGAATGTCTTATGGTTTGGAAATCTATTAAGAAGGAATGGGCAAAAACTGCATATTTCACTAACTCCTTTGGACCCAAGAAAATGTGGGTACCAAAAAAGACTTAAGTTTCTTTGTTAATTGCAAGTCACTATCAAGAAAAATGTTAAATGGTATTTGGATAGTGATTGTTCAAGGCATATGATTGGAGATTCAAGTTGTTTTATAAAACTTGTGCAAATAAATTGTGGAAAAGTTTCTTTTAGTGGAAACAACAAATGAAGAATTGTTAGGTGTGGAACTGTAAAAATTAGAAGTCTCACAATCAACAATGTCTCCATGGTGGAAGGACTTAATTATAATTTGCTTAGCATTAGCCAATTATGCGACACTCGATTCAAAATCAATTTCCAAGAAGGAGTATGTTCGGGAACTAGTAAAAATCTTTCTCAATCTTTTACTGGATGAAGACATGGGAACATTTATCTTTTGGATATAAAACCAAAAAAAATCTCAATGTCTAATTTCAATTCAAGATAAAGCAAATCTATGGCATCGAAAGCTGGGCCATGTCAACATGAAGCAAATTGCAAAGATCCCTTCTAAGAACCTTGTTTGTAGGCTGCCCAACCCGAAGTTTCAAAAGTTAAACTTATGCACACCATATGTGTTGGGAAAATATGTGAGAAACTCCTTTAAATCAATAAATCAGATTTCTACTAATCGTGTTTTGCAGCTTCTACATATGGATCTCTTTGGACCAACCATAACTCAAAGCATTGGTGGAAAGAGATATTGCCTAGTAACTATGAATGATTATTCATGATTCACTTGGGTTTACTTTCTGGCAAGTAAGTCTGAAACATTTTCTTCCTTTTGAAAGTTTACTAAAAAAGTTCAGAATGAGAAAAGATATGCTATTTCAAGCATTCGGACAAATCATGGAGGTGAATTTGAAAATCAAGACTTTGCAAAATTCTGATCAGGTTTTCAGCATGTTTTCTCATCTCCATACATTCCAAAACAAGTATGGAGTTGTGGAAAAAAAGAGTAGATATTTACCGAAATGGCAAAAACTCTTTTAAGAGAAATTAATATTTCTTCTCATTTTTGGGCTGAAGCAGTTTCTAGAGCATGTTGTATTATTAACAGAATATTTTTAAGGCATATTATGGAGAAAACTCCCTATGAGTTACTCAAACGAAAGAAGCCAATTATTTCTTACTTTCATGTGTTTGGTTGCAAATGGTTTATTTTGAAAAATACAAATGATCGAACCAATAAGTTTAAAGAAAAATCACATGAAGGAATTTTCCTTGGCTACTCAATCACAAGCAAAGCTTACAGAGTATTCAACAAGAAGACTTAGTCCATAGAAGAATCTATGAATGTCAAATTTCAAGACTCGTTGCAAAATCAACCGATTCGAGACTCAATCGAAGAATCGAACCTACTCCAAACTTTACAAAGTCTACCTCCCTTGAAGCAGCTCAAACCTCTGAAAATCAACAACGAACAAAAATTGAAAAATCAACTGAAGTAGAAGATTAGCAAACTGTTAGACCAACAAGTAACTGGAAGCACGAGTCTAGTCATCCAAAAGAACTCATCTTTGGTGACATTGATGAATGAATTCACACCAGATCCAAAAAGCAAGAGGAGTCTAGCGCCATGGCACTTATTTTTGAAATAAAACCCAAAAGCATAGAAGAAGCTTTAGCTGCTGATGAAAGCTGGATTGAGGCAATGCAAGAAGATCTCAGACAGTTTAAGATTAACGATGTATGGGAATTAACTCCTAAACCAAAAGGTAAATCCATTGTTGGAGCTAAATGGATTTTTAGAAACAAGATGGACGAAAAAGGAAAAGTAATCAGAAATAAAGCAAGACTCATGACCAAAGGATATACACAAGAAGAAGGGATGAACTATGATGAGACCTACGCACCGATAGCCAGGTTAGAAGCAATTAAATTATTGCTTGCTTTTGCCTATTATAAAAATTTCAGGTTATTCCAAATGGACGTCAAAAGTGCATTCTTAGATGGATTTATTCAAGAAGAAGTCTATGTGGAACGTCTCGGATTTGAAGATCCAAAGAGACCAGACTCAGTACTCAGATTGAAAAAGGCTCTATATGGATTAAAGCAAGCACCTCGTGCGTGATATAATAGGTTAAGTAATTTTTTTAACGCAAAACGGTTTTATCAAAGGAAAAGTGGATACTACCTTGTTTATTAAAAAGGAAGGTAAAAAATTTTTATTTGTTTAAATCTATGTTGATGATATGATATTTGAATCACCTAACAAAAACCTATGTAAGAAGTTTTCTAAGTCTATGCGGGATGAATTTGAGATGAGCATGATGGGTGAGTTATCTCTCTTTCTCAGTTTGCAAGTAAAACAATTGAAGGAATGAATTTATATTCACAAGAAAAATATGCAAAAGATCTCGTTAAAAAGTTCGGATTGGAAAATTGCAAAAAGATTGAGATACCAATGTCAAATTCTTTGAAGCTAGAAAAAGATAAAGGAAGAAAGAAAGCTGACCAGAAGCTCTACATGAGTATTATTGGTTCACTTATTTATCTTATCGCTTCTAGACCGACATTTTGTTTAGTATTTGCATTTGTTCTAGATTTCAATATGATCCCAAAGAATCTCATCTAAGTACTGCAAAACGCATCATCAAATATGTTGCAACTACCTCAAATTTAGGTCCGTGGTATCCCAAAGAATGAGACTTTACTCCCCTTGGATATTCAGACGCATATTTAGCAAGTTGCAGAGTTGATAGAAAAATTACCTCTAGTACATGCCAATTGCTGGAAAATAGGATAATATCTTGGTTCTCAAGGAAACAAAATATTGTAGCTCATTCAACAGCAGAAATAGAATATGTAGCACTTGGAAGTTGCTATTCTCAAATCTTATGGATAAAACAACAACTGAGAGATTTTGGAATCGAAGATTCATACATCGAGATCAAATGTGAAAACACCAGTGCAATCAACCTAACAAAGAATCCAATTTCTCATTCGAGAGCAAAACACATAGAGATTCGACATCATTTCTTAGAGATCATGTTCAAAATGGAGAAGTGATGATATAGTTCATCGATTCAAAGAATAAACCAGTAGACATATTCATAAAACCATTGGAGAAAAGCCTATTTGAGTCTATTGCACCAGATTGAACATCACATCTATTATCCACTAAAGTTTGAAGGTGCTCAGACTCAGAGATAAAGTCTGAAGGAGCTCAGAATCAAAAGACCAAGAGTTACGACTGTAAGTTATTCCCGTACTAGTTATTTAATTTTGGGATATGTTCAGCAGAAGTCCTAAAACTTGTCAAGAAAGTGCAATTGAATCCTAAAACTTACAAAAAGTACAATCAGGTCCTAAAACTTGTCAAGTTAGTTCAATTAAATCCTAAATTTAACACCATCAAGAAAGTTAACGGAATTGCTAACGTGGCGCGGACGTCATATTTTTAAATGAATTTTTTATTTTCTATATGGCTTTTTAAAATTATTTTTATTCAAAATCTTTAAAAATTAGATTAAAAACTAAAAAGGAAAAGCTAAATTTATTTTAAAAAATAAAACTTCAAAAAAAAAAGGCACCGGAGCTTTAAATCGCCACCCATCGCCGGAGGAGTCGGCGACGGTCGCCAGAGGCTGAGTGGGGTGGCCGGCCCTCGACCGGGCGAGGCCTCGCCAACCCCAGGCGAGGGTCAGCTACCCAAGCCAAATTGGGCGAGGACGCCCAGATCTAGGCACACCGGCCCTCGCGGGGGGCTGGCGATCATTGCCTGCCTTGGGTGAGGCCTCGTCAGCCCTCACCTAAGGTCAGCGATGCTTGCCCAGATCTAGGCGAGCAAGCATCATTCAACAAGGCCTTGTCGGACGGGTCCGAGGGGGAGGAGCAGCCACAGCTCGACCAGCCGGTCAACGAGGAGGACGAAGAGGAGCTTGAGGCCGTCGCTTGCTCCGCCAGCTCTACCGATGAGGACAATGCCACCCCTACTGTCGACAATGATACCGATGAGAATGGCAAGGCCGAGGAGGAGGAGGACCATGAGGGTTCGGTTGCTCCGCTAGCTCGTTGAGCTGCGGCTACTTCTCCCCCTCGGACCCATTCAACAGGGCCTTGTCAGACGACGCCTTGCCCAGGGCGAGTGATGGTCACCAACCTCGCACAAGGGTCGGCCTGCCTAGATCTGGGTATCCTCACCCCGATCTGGCTGAGGTGGCCGGCCTTCACCGAGGGCTATCTCAATAATTCATTAAGCCTACACCAAGAACCGTAGGTGGCCAACGAAGTTGACGGTAAAACTTAAAACTAATCCATGGCGTAATATTTTTATTTGTGGAAGTGTTTAGCTCTCATGCTGGAAACTCTAACATAGAGGACACTTCAAAACATATGCTGCTGAGAGATATGACAGTCATCTGCTGTAATTAGAAGTATTACATGGAAATAATTAGAACCAATTATGAGAAACAAATCCTAGCAAAGTAGAAGGCAAAGTAAGTCCACGGTAACCCCCCCCCCCTTTTTAATGAAAAACAAGGAAAATATGTTATTGAAAAGGAGCAAGGATGTAGATGATTTTTCTACTATAAAATAGTACTTCAACCTTGAATTTGGCAATGCCACTTAAGAGCCTTGATAACATCTGCACGAGAGAATAAGATATGGGGTGTTTGAGAGCAAGACGAACAAATTTCACACAACACATTCATGGGACACAGAATATGAAATAGTCAATTATAGCCTAAAACAAATAAAGCTTGAAAAAATAGGCATCTCAGCAGACATGTCAATGCAGAGCACGTTGAACATAGCACCTGACATTGGAAAGAAAAAAAATCGCAACATTAACCAGCTAAACATGAGGTATGAAAGCATAGTAGTTTCTCAAGAGCTCATAAATGGAAATGTCTCTGGATGATAGCAAATGGATTGTGCATTACAAAACGAAGGTTTAGGATCGCTATCTTTTAAGGCAAGAAATCCTCATTAAAAAAGCAACAAATGTGTGTCGGATTGTGCTGGTTGACGAGGTGGTGAGGCACGCCCCAGTTGCGGTACTTAAATTCTTAGGAGTATCTTTCACTTTTTTAATTGTACATTAGCACAAATGTGTGTCGGATTTATGTTCGTTCGGTGTGGGATTGATGATCACTTGTGTTCTTTGCCTTTTCAATCTTGGATAGAAGTACTTTCGTCCTTTTGGCCATATAAAATAAGGGTTTTGAAAGATGAAAACAATTTTTTAGGAGAAAACCTTTCAAAATCATTTTGGAGAATCATGACATGAAAATCTAAGATGCACAAAAAATGCACGCGCTAGGAACGTGATATGCACGGGAGGTGAGAACATGATCAAGCTTTATTTTGTTTTATCCTGGAGAATTTTTGCCCATGACCATTAACGGTATTGTGGGATAAATAAATCATTAAAGAAAGTGATATCACAACTCAAAATTTGACTTGATTGCTTTATTGATTCGAAGCCATATTTTTCCAACAGTTAACATGTTTTATATTTTTTTCTATGGAAGATCAACAAGAGTAATCCCATCATTTAATGTCTCTGTAGCATAGGATAGTTCCAAATATACTACTAATATGCATCCTCAACCTTCATTAGTACAGTGCTTTGTGTGCTGGTGCTAAGGTTTCTGTAACTGCGGGTAAAACTTATGAGCAACGGCCATTTTGTTTTGTTTTATGTCCTTGGAGCTAAACAACATGTGTGTCTCGAAGCACGTTTCAGCATAAGATTTTGAGGCTCGAGCTTCAGATAACATATTTTAAGCTATCTTATTCATGACCGAATCTCATTGCCTTGTCACTTGCTTTACAGCTTTAAAAATTTGGTTGCTTTCGGATTTCATATACAAGAGCAACAATGAAATCCACCCACGTGTTTAATCTCTTTTATTTCTTGGAAAAAAAATGAACGGAACATGTCCAAATCAGGATCACATGCGGGGTTGTGTTTCCTTTCGACTCGTGTTGAAGGAAATTTATTAGTGGGTCGCATGGCTGTATGTAGCTCATAATTAAATCTTTACTTAAATTTAATAAGAAAAGAAATAGAATAAGTTAATATGAAAATGAAACCCCTCTCTGATCCCTCCCTCTCGCATCTGAATAGGTCGATTCATAATTGGCCTTTGCCGTGTCGCTTAGGTTTGGGTCGCTGCGACCCCAACAACAACCGATCTGACGTTGCGACCTCACCTGAAGGTCACGAGAACATTACAAAGGTCACGACCTCCTTGTGAGTGGCGGAGCGGGAGGGACAATAGCAGGGACTTGCTCTCCACGATGGAGGCTCACGGTCCCCGCCAATCGCTGTCTGGGTCGGAGGAATTCCAGGTTGAACGAATACATGACCCGCATTTGTAAGTCGGTCTAAATGAGAAGCCTTCTTTGTTTCTTGATGTGTTTAGGATGAGAATGTTACTAACATGTACCCCTTGACACTTGTTATATATCCTAATAGAACAATTCTTTCTCTTTTTCAAAACACTGTCGTCATATTATATACAGATATTACACTAATAACGAAATTACTTATTTATTGAGCATGACTAGCAAGTGCTGCAGAAGCACTAGGTGAACTCTCCATTGTTTATTTATTTTATTTTTTTGTACGAAAGTGATTACTTAACAAATGGATGATGAAATGAGAAAGTGAAATAATGAGTTTCCTATTCAAGGACTTTGGAAAGGATGATCATTATGGAATTTCCCATTAAACTACGAAGTGTTGTTTAGAAAGAAATGGTCTCTATCAGCTGCGCTAAATTTCCAACTATAAAATGCACTTCAATTTTAATAAGTGATGTATAGCAGCAAGTTGAATTAAGAGGAAGAAGCCAAGAGAGGTAGGGCCCCAAACAGGCTCATTGTAATCGGTTCGATTGAATTTCCTTATAAGAACAGAGATTAGATAACTAGAGATGCCTTCTCCTCATTGTGAGAATCGGTTTTGCTGCGTTCTCCAAAAAGTGGGTTGCTACCGAAGCAATTAGAGAAGTTTTCCATCTAGTATTTTTGAACCGAAGAAGAATCAATTATATAACTCTTCCTATGTCTTAATTATTTCTCTCTATAATGAATTAAACTATTTAGCACTTTTTTCATATTGTTTTTTCTTTCCTGAAATATCCAGAGGGTTTTTTCAGAATGTCAGGAAAGTTTTGCCGCAAACATGAAACTTTCCTGACTTTTCTTGTTGGCATGTGTTTGCTGCGTCAAAGATCGATTTAACAAAATATTTTTTGGTATTTTCGAAACATACTTTTCCTGTTCATTATCTAATAACTAGGTACATATCTCTATTATTACAAGGACCGTTCAAATGCTTTTAAACAAAACCCCATATTGAAATGGTTGAATTGTCCTCATTGCAAACTCATTTTAGCATCATCTTTCGTATTCGGTGATCCAATATTTAATTGGTTTTATGTGATCCGAGCCAGCGTGGGGATTTAGTATTTGGGGCTGGACATTTTTGGAAATGCGAGTATGCAATTCTCAAAGGAAATGAATAGTGAGGGGAACGGGAGGGAAGCCGGCCGGGTCTTACTCTTTATTCCCTTTGCACTGCCATTTGCACTCTTGACCTCTTCCGGTTTCTTCCTGGAAATGATGATCTCCTTGGAGTTTTGGAGTGTAAACGGGAACAGTCCGGGTGAGAGTAGATGATGATTAACCAAACCTCATGAAGCCCCCCATATGTTCTTCTGTGGAGTGAATCTGAAACTGACCGTGGAGACGAATAATATATTGGATCTGCGGCCAATAAAATGGGTCCATTGCCCCTTCCTCCTCATGCACCCCCCCAAACCCACCCCCCCCCCCCCCCCCCTCTCTCTCTCTCTCTCTCTCGCTACATAGTACATAGGAATAGGATGGGTGCAGTTGCGGATGCAGGCGGAGAGTTCGCGGTGAAGTTGGGCAAGAAAGAGGTGGTGGCGGCAGCACTGTCCATGCAAGAGCATTGGCTGCCCCTCTCCAACCTCGACTTTCTCTTGCCTCCGCTTGACGTAGGTGTTTTCTTCTGCTACACCAACCCAACCCCCACCTTCTCACAGAGGCTGGAGTACGGGTCCATGGTTGGTATTCTGAAAGCTGCCTTGGGCCAGGCTCTGGTCTCCTACTATGCTCTCGCCGGAGAGGTGGTCCAGAACTCGGTCGGTGAGCCTGAGCTCCTGTGCAACAATCGTGGGGTCGACTTCATCGAAGCTTTCGCAGACGTAGAACTCCGCCATCTCAACCTGTATAATCCCGATGAAACCATTCAAGGGAAATTGGTGCCCACAAAGAAGCGAGGCGTGCTTGCTGTTCAGGTATAGATATTAGATACAGCCACACTATGAATCCTTTATTCATCTCAAGAGTCAAATCACCGTATATACACACATTTTCATCTTAATTTCACCTAAATCTGCAGTCTTTTTCTTTAATTTTTCATTTATGTAAAACCAGCATCGAACGGAATATTAGTGTATCCTCTACCTTTAAATATATCGGTTGGATTCTCCAACGTTACTAAGAACGGTTCACAAAATTGATTTATCCATCGATATTGAAGTTTTTTCACAAGGAATTGAATAGAAACTACTTGTTTGCATCACTTAGTATACGAATTTGACCAATCTTTTTGGCAGTGTCTGTTCGTCGACCACCTGCCATAGGCCACCATTAATGAGGGATGTCCTTGCTTGATCGATGGCAACCCTCACCTCCACAAGCAAGTGTCGGCAAGGCCCCCCTTACTAGATCTAGCGAGGTCGACCCTTGCCAAGTGTCGCTTGGGCAAGGGCCACCCTCGCCATGGTGACAATGATGATCAAGAGGTGGTCCTCACCTAGGTGATGACTAGCTAGGCCACCCTGGTCTGGGTGAGAGTTGGCCTCTCCAAATCTAGCTAAGGGTCCTTGCCATAGCTCACCCTCGCCCACCCAAGCAAGGCCTGGAGAGGCCGACCCTAGCTTGTGGCAAGCAAGGGCAATTTTATTAAGAAAATGTCCACCATTAATATTAGCAATTTATGACCTAAATTATTTGGATAGACTGAATTGACACAAATGCAAAAGGTTTAAAACTAAATTGATCCAATTAAAAGATTTAGAACTGAATTGATATCAACAGTAGAATTATGACCTTTTTGGTGCTTTTCCACATAATTACTTATTGAAATAATGTCGTTCTAGATCATCGATATGTCCAAAATACATAAAACTTACATTAAATCTCACTAAGGCATACATTTTTTTAGAGAAATAATTGGGTGACAGCCTTAAATCTACTATGAAAATAATAATTTGTTCTAGATCATAAAATAACTAAATAATAAATAATTTTAAATTGTTATGAGGTTCACCCCTTCAAGAATTTCTGACTTCATAATAATTGTTATTTTTACAATAGTCCAAACATTATTACGTTAGCAAATCTTTTTTTTAATCTTGTTTTCATATAGTTTCCACATTAGGATTGCTTCTGTCCATTAAGACATGAGTTTTTTATTTGATGTAAAACATCAGGCGACGGAGCTAAAGTGTGGGGGGATAGTGGTGGCGTGTACGTTTGACCATCGGATAGCTGACGCCTACTCGGCTAACATGTTCCTGGTGTTTTGGGCGGACAAGTCTCGCTCCGCTGCCCCCATCTCGCTTCCTCCTTCCTTCAACCGCTCTATCCTCAACCCTAGGCGCCCACTCTGCATTAACCCTTCCCTAGACAGCATGTACATCCCAGTCTCTGCATTGCCCCAACCTCCCAAGCAAAAGCAGAAGGCAGATGGGGCATGCGAGACGATGACATCGGGGGATGACGACTATCTGGTAAGCCGCATGTACTATGTGACCGCCGCCGAGCTAAGCGAGTTGCAGCAGAGGGCCAGCTCTAATGGGAGCAAGAGGTCTAAGCTGGAATCGTTCAGCGCTTTCCTTTGGAAGATGGTGGCAGAATCCTCCTCGGGAGCTAGTAATGATGACGACAAGAGGATGTCGAGGATGGGGATCGTCGTGGATGGTAGGTGTAGGCTGATGAGTCAGCGCATGGACAACGAGCCCACATCCATGGCATCCTACTTTGGGAACGTGCTGTCGATACCATTTGGAGAGAAGAGGACGACGGAGGTGATGGAGAAGCCCTTGAGCTGGGTAGCGGAGGTGGTGCACGAGTTTGTGCAGAGGGCGGCGACGAGGGAGCACTTCCTAGACCTGATAGACTGGGTGGAAGAGCACCGGCCAGTGCTGGCAGTGGCCAGGATATACTGCAAGTCCGGAAGCACCAAGGAGGAGGAGGAAGGGTCGACAGTGTTCGTGGTGTCATCGGGGCAGAGGTTCCCGGTGATTGAGATGGACTTCGGGTGGGGGAAGCCGGCGCTGGGGTCCTACCACTTCCCGTGGGGAGGGGAAGCCGGGTACGTCATGCCCATACCTAGCCCGCTCTCCAACGGCGATTGGGTGGTCTACCTCCACCTCGCCCGGTCTCAGGTGGCCTTCATCGAGTCCCACGCTCCGACCGTCTTCCGGCCCTTGACCCCTCGTTATCTTAACCTCCTTTGATTCTTCTTCTTCTTCGTCGTCGCATGCGTGTACCCTCACGTGCCTCATCAACCCTGTCGGTCGTTGCTGTCTATCCTAGTTTAATTAAAACCTTATGTTCCTCGTGTATTTTCTTTCCCTCCATCCCACCTTGCTCGGTCCCTATGATTCGATCAATCGGAGGCGTATGTCTGCTTTCTAATTCCAAGGCATCTCGCTTGCTCACTGTCTTCTAAGGTCGCAAGCAATTCGACGAATGCGGACATTTGGAATCGCTCACCATGTGTCCACGACATAAACCTTGTGTACAGGGGAGTAACTTCTCCTCGCACCACAAGATAATTTACGAGCAAAGCCAAAAACTAAACAACTTGGGCACCATATGAAATATTGATCGATAGTTACTAGCATAATCACGGATGAAAGAGGGGACTACATAAAAGAGTGTATAAGAAATAAGAAGTAATTGACCGTGCAAGTCCCGAAATCAATCGAATCTCATCAAACTTTCATGTTGCGCCATAGTCAAGGATCTGACAATGAAAGATGTTCATGTCTTCCGGTTCCACTCTTCTTCCTTTAAACTAGTTGGAGTTGTGTCTCCATACTTCTCCATGATGAAAATACATTCACTTTGGTTCCGTTTGATTCACGGAAACATTTTCCTTATTTTCTAGCATTTTGGCTTAGGAAAAGGAGTCAATAGAATATTTATGCTTAAATTCGAGAAAATAATTTGAAAAATTGGAAAACATTTTTCAAAATATTAACAAGTGTTGGCACTTAGACCTTAATGTTGATTCTCGAGTCCTCGACATTCAAAACCAGGTCTTCAGTGCCAGGGTTTGGGTATATCAAGGATGGGCCCAAGTCCCCAACACCCATGCCAAGGTCCAACTAAGCCAATCCCATAGCCAAGGTGTTCATGCCCAATGCCTTGATAGCTAAGCCTAGGCCCATAAAGGCAATGCTTGAGTCTTGAACGCTCAAGCTTTGATCCCGACACTTAGGCCCAGGTCGGCAAAGGCAATGTGTGGGTCCTCAACTCTCAGTTCGAGTCTTTAGTTAATGAAACATTCATTTTTATAAAAATATTATTTTTAAAAAATCATTTTTAATCATTTTTTCTTTTTCTTTTTTCTTTTCTTTCCTTTTTCTTTTCCTTCTTCTTTAGCCAATCACCGGCCACGACGACAACTGGTGCTTAGCCATATGCAAGAGACAAGCTCATGCAAGGCTCGTGATCCTCGTGCTCATCGATTTGCCTAGGCCTCGCCTACCTCTAGCAAGGCTTGTGCTTATTGGAATTGTTAACCTCAAGCCTTGCTAGCCTATTGTAAGGCTAGAGCTTAGCAACCTCAAGCAAGCTGGATCTCATCAGATCTAGCAAGGCTTAACTCACCAAAATTTGGCAAGCTCGCCCTTGTCAACAATCAGCCAAGGAAGAAGGAAAAAATGAAAGTAAAAATAATTTAAAAACTCAAATATTTTGTTAATTTTCACCAAGAAAATCAAATTAGATTTTTCATATCAAACGACGAAAAATATTTTCTACTTTATTTTCATATTTTAGCTAAATATCAAAAAAATATTGTTATTTTCCTAAAAATGAATTCCTAACAACTATTTTCCAAAAATATCATCTTTTTTTTCACAAAACAAACGAAGTCTTTGCTTCCAATTCAGCTGTGAACCTAGTAGTATTGGTTAGTTTATTCAGTTGGTGAAAATAATAAAACTCCATGCAAGCGATTAGAATACATGTACATACATTGAAACTTCGGTCAACTTTTTATGTATTAAAGCTATCTCTTCAATAAACAGTATTCAACTCCAACCGAGATTTTTAACATTGAAAATCTATCTCCGAGTTATGTGGTATCGAGTATATAGAACATGAGTTCGAGGACTCTAAGAATGACTAATTATGTCTTTTTACTAGACCTTAGCTTTATCTTTCTTTCTGGTTTAGACTTAAGAAATAAAAAAGAGGAGCTCAATCACCACCCTTTCTACTCTGACACTGATATCACATTGTCATTCCAAATCCTCTGTTTTTCGTCCACCCGTCTTTATACCTGGGAGTAGCCGCAATCAATCGTTTTCAAGAGCAGCACTATTCGCAGTCTCAAATCTGCTCCAATTATCTCAGAGAGTGACTCTATCTCGTGAATCGCTCGTCTCTCCTTGGGGGGGGGAGATTTATCCTTTACATGCGACCCAGTCGGTCTTGCTGTCGGCATCCTTGTATTGGGAAATGTACCACAAGTCGAGCTTCTTCTTGTGTTTGCGAACACAGGGCCCAATAAGACTCTTTGCACTAGACAAAGGAAGTGGATACGTCTAACCGGATTTAATACAAATGCTGAAGAAACAGAGTGTCACAGAGTTGACACATCTTCTCTCACAAACTTTATATAACTGTGTGGAAACCATTTTAAATTGCGGCAAACTAAATTGTAATACCCTACAGGATTGAATATTGACAACTTAATAAAGATATACTTGACTTCGATACTCGTAAATATCTGGACATTTGATGATGGCTTCTCTCATGGACGATGCTCGTAATTGCAAGAGGGTTCCAGAATCAAGAACATCCAAGGTGGGTGTTATTAAGTGTTGATCAAATTTAGGGAAGTTTCTAAAGATGCGGCGCTGAAGATTGGAGCACTAATGGTAGCTAGAAAGCCCTTTTTTTAAAAAAAAAAAATTCCTTCTTGGAAAATTGAAAAGGATAGAAAAAAGAATAAGACTAAAACTGACAATCAAATGAGAACATTAACTTGATTTTGATGGAGAAGTTGTCTCGAAGGAGTGCAAAAGAGGAAAAGGGGAAAGTACCAAAATGAAAAAATCTTAAATTTATTACACTTACATCAATTCATCCTACATTTATTTATTTATTATGCTGCATAAACAACAATCATCTTGTCATTCTCTATTCCATGCTATTTCAATCAAAAGCTCGAGGAAGAAGTTAAATTTGTTCATAATACATATAGAATATTGTTTTATCTCCATCGACAATTTTATGAGATTGGATATTTTTAAATAATTTAAGGACCTAAATGAACCAAGTGAGACGATATTTCATTGTACAAAAATTTATGGACCTAATTTAACCACTTAAAAGCTTGAAAATGAGACTGCGCATTCAAGAACTATAGAAGCTACCCAAAAAAAAATAGCCAATCCAACAAAGCATGGCTTCCATCAGCAGAAACAGAATTTGTGGCAGGAAAACGTGAGAAGACTTGTAAATAGTTCCCAAAGTACTCTGTCTTTGAAGGAGAAATCAGAGAAGTAAGAAAACAAAGAAAAAGCAGTGTGCAAAAACAAAAAATTTAGGGAAATTTACAAAACTTCCCCAAGATCTATGGTTGTACAAATTTGCCTCTAAACTTCCAACCGTTGCCCAGTTACACCTAAATTTTCACTTTATTATAGTTGTTAACCGTCCATTGTATTTCTTTTTAGCAATTGTGATACATATGATTTTTTAGGGGTGTATATTTATTTTATTTTCTTAGGGAAATCTCTCTTCCCCTTGATTTCTAAAAAAAAAAAAAAAAAAAAAAAAGAAGAGAAAAAAGAGAAAAATGATTTCGCTGTAATATTAACATCAGATAAAATTTTCCTTAGAACCACGGCACTCTTAGACTCTTCTTGACCCTTTGGTCTTCTTGAGTGTCTGCTTGTTGGTGCCGGGCCTCCTTTTTGTAAATATGCTTGGCAAAGTCTATACTATACTTACTTTTACCCAAAAAAAAAAAAAAAAATCAGATAAAATTTGCTATGATATTAGAAACTATTAAAATTGATGGATAAATTAATAGAAATAAGAATATTTTTTAAGAAAAAATACAATCAAGTAAATTTTCATTTTATTAGAGTCGTTCCGTTGCATTTTCCTGTAGCATTTGCAATTTATATGATTTTTTAGGGGTAAATATTTATTTTAATCTCATTTTCTTGGAGAAATCTCTCTTCCCCTCAATTTCTAATATATTTATTAAGAAAAAAAGGAGGAGAAAAATGATATCACTATGATATTAATATCAGACAAAATTCAATTGATAAATTAATAGAACTAAGAAGAATTTTTAAGGAAAAAAATACAATCAAGTAAAAAGGAAAAAATTACACAATAACACAAAAATGTCAAATAACAAAATTTTTTATATATATTACATATTTTTCAAATGTCTAATTATTGCAAAAAAGATAATTGATCAGGAAAATTATTTTAGAAATTCATCTTAAATTTCAGTTAATCATATCTTTTCATGTGTTAAGGACACCATTTCCTTTCTCAATAAATATTCTTATTAATCATTCAGGCTTTATATTTTGACAAAAAGAAAAATCAAGCTTTATATGAATTATACACATAATGAATAAACATTTTTTGTCCTTTACCCTTTTTTCTTTGGAGACCTTTTCCCTTTCTATTTAAAATTTTTTACTTCTTTTTTATTAAGACCGTGCAACAAAAGCCTTTTCCCCCTTAATCCCCCTCAATGATCTTTCTATGTCATAAATCTCAACTAGAATCTCCATCAAGGCCCAACTTCATCCCTAGTCTTTTTCTTCAAACTGAACTATAAAGTCTTCTGTTGAGCCCACGTTGTTAAATCACAAAGCCTATCGCATGAAAATCACATTAATTACCAAATTCCTTCTTTATATTCACCAAACACTAAACAAATCGGAGGCCTACCAATCTACTATTGGCTCTAATACTAGTGTTCGGTGTATTGAGTTTCTCTCACCTCAAAAACTAACTTAAATGGTGAAACCTTCCTCACACTTATAAACTAACTACTAGCTCCTTCCACAATTGACATATGATAAGCCTAACAATCTCTCCTCCACACATCGAGCCTTTCCGTATCTTCAATTTAACTATTGAGTTTAGACTTGTTGGTAACCTACACTCTGATACCGTGTTGGATGGATTTGGGCTTCTCTTACCTCTGAAAACTAGCTCAAAGAATAAAACTTTCCTTCATATTTATGAACTGACCACTAAATCCTTTCAAAACTGATATGGGATAGCCTCAACATTTTTGTTAAAACATCTTATCTAGTTTAACATGGCTTTATTTATCCAATCTTCTTGAAGAAAATTATCTTTTAGTATTATTATTAATAGTTATTTTTTTCTATTATTGGTGTTTTAGTTAATTTATCTTCTCTCAATTTTCAGATTTTTTTACCGCAACTAAGGCTAAAAGAGAGGTTTCCTTATAAATAAATAAAAAAAATGAGATGAAATATACGTTTACCCTTAAAAGTCATATCTATTGCACATGCTAACAGAAAAATAAGTAACGGTTAATAGTTGTAACAAAATGAAAGTCTAAAGAGTATTGTGCAAAAGTTGAAAATTCAGGGGTAAAAGTATATTACCACCAAAGTTCAAGGGAGGGGGGGTTGTCTAATTGTCCCTAAAAATTATGAAGTATATTTTTGAAATTACATTTTTAGTCTCTGCAATTATGCGACATTTCTCCTTTGGTCCTTCTACTTTATTTGGTTACAATTTTAGTTCTTATACCATTCTCCAACGACATTATAAGTCATTTCGTCAAAATTTCCATTCAAAATTCATTGAAAATTGCAGAGCTTGCACTAGCTATTAGCACGTGGCTCCTACGTGTACAAGCTTCTAAACTAATTACACTATTGATCCTTATACTTGTTGAAGTGTTCAAGTTTAGTCCATATACTTTCTTTTTGCAACAATACTAGTCCTTCTAATCGATTGGTGAGATTTTAAGTACGATATATCACACTTCCAATTTTATTAATTATGTGCAGTTTACCAATGTAAATTAGTAGAATGCATAAAGAAGGTGAAAAAAGCAGCATCGTTGAGGAGAAATATGGAGAAATAGCACTTTCAAATAGCTCAAGAACCAGTCCAAAATCTCTAAGAAATGGTCTAAAAATAATTTGGCGAGCAGAAAAGACAGAGAACCGATGCATCTCGGTACAAGAACCAGTTTAATTAATTGAGGACCAGCTGAGGCACGTACACTACATGACAAAACATTTGAGTCTATACACATTTGAAGTGTGCTATACACATTTAAGTCTGACGTGACCGTTAACATGATTGCTGATAGAGATAATACGTGGTTGAGTGAATGTGGCAACAATGTGATAGATAACGTGACAGTTGACATGCACAATGATAGGGTAGATGATGGGACTTTTCGGGCCAACGCTGATGTCTTGATGACATCAGCAATCACAAGTTTTTGATGCATTGCAGTGGTGCACGCCGTCGTGTGATGGCATGTGGGGCAGCGGAACATCACAAAATTTCAAGATTTGACTCGTTTGAGTTTGAGGGTGTCTGACAGTGCTGTTGGTTTTTCAAAAGATCTGAGAGAAGTGTCCTAGCAAACCTGAGTGCGACGGGCGAGCTTGAAAACAAACACCGATACAATTGACGTTGCTATGACTTTCGGGAGGAAAGATTCAATGGGCACTTCCTCAAATAACAAGAGTTCTGATGTCATGTTAGACTATCGACCCTAAAAGCTCTTCCCAGAAACAGACACTTTGAGTTACTTTGAATTCCCGTTAATCAAGCTGGTTGGATGCAAATAAGCTTACATCTTTGCTTAGCACACCATTCTCCCGCACTTTTAACTCCATTGCCCTTTAAATAGTCACTTACCTGCATTTTTTTTCGCAAACCTCAACTTTACACTCTATTGGCTTCTCTGGTGCCAATCAACTTAATGACAAACGCTGAACGTTGGTTCATCTTTTGCAGACCTCAACTTCACTATTATCTATATTTATACACAGGAAAGCAATTCTGGGATGTCTCCGTGCAAAACAAGCAAATAAATTCTTCTCTCCTGATGTGCAGGTTGGGCTGAAGCCCAACAAGCCCACTCCAAAGTAGACAATTGACAAAATTGCTTTATAGGATCTATGAACCACTTCCTTGTCAATGAAAACATGGCGCATGGAGGCCAAAATTGGAGACTTGGAATAATTAGAAATGACAATTATTATGTTCACACTTAAAACTCATTACATATCAAGCTGGTTATATCAGGCATTTGACTATGTATTGACTTGTTATTTCAAAAAGAAAGATTGATGAAACACATCTAAACGGCTTTAATTAGGTAGATATATCAAGATATATGCAGAACTTAACTATCTCTGCATGTGAGCTGAAGATGACAGAATTCGACATGATTCTATCATTACCTTAGATTCTTCATTGAATATGTTTCAATTCCACTATATGGGCCCTTTAAATTAGATGAATTTGTGTTGAGAAAACATTTCCTAAGCTGTTTTGATGATTGACAAAACCTAGAAACTTTGATTCTAATACAAACTATTTTTTAGGAGGAAAGTCTAATGGGATATGATTAGACGATGTCAATCAGAATTATAATCGTGATTTATCTTCCTTACATATTTTACCATTTGGATAGGAAGAAGTAAATCACCCGTGCAACGGCTAGTAGCAAATTGGTTTGATTCCTTGCTATATTTATAAGGAGTTT
Source organism: Eucalyptus victrix (assembly GCA_016097545.1). NCBI lineage: Eukaryota > Viridiplantae > Streptophyta > Magnoliopsida > Myrtales > Myrtaceae > Eucalyptus > Eucalyptus victrix. The sequence goes on along the minus strand of CM027843.1, from coordinate 42,499,357 downwards.
CAAAAGGTAAGCCTTCCAAATATATACCAAAGATTCAACTTTCCTGGAATTTCTTTCTAGAGGCGAAACACTCTTTCCATTCGTAAACACTCGACTTTTTGGAAACCCAAACTGTTGTATGGGTGACAGAAATTATGGGAAGTATCAAACTTGGCGATCCTAAAGTCATCAGATCTTCTCAAATAGATCTGGATCAACGGGTAAATTGGTTGGATAAGTCCTCCTGAAGATTTGTCCAACCATCAGCTTGGACTAGGAGTAGTATAATAAGAGATTTCGAAGCTGAAGGAATAGAATTCGCATTCATGATATTTGAAGCTTTTAATTTTGAGAATTTGAAGAGTATTTATATCTCATATATTTGTTTTTGCTGAGTGATATTGTGTAACCCTTTAGAGGTTGAGAGTGTGAGGAGTTGTTCATACAAACTCGAGTACTTACAACTTAGAACTTGTAATCCCTGATCTATTCTTACTAGTGAATTTCAGTCAATAGGCTGTAGAACTTTTGTATGCAATTTTCTATCCCCTTACTCATTTTATTAATTCTGTTAGAATTGTACACCAATAAGATCTAACCACTCCATCAGAAATTGTCTCACTGCAATATTTATTTGAATTCTTTCATTTCCATAAAATCACCCATTCACCCCCTTTATGTAATAGTTATAGCCATAATAATTGGTATCAAAGTCTAGTTACTCTTTATTGAAGTGCTTTACTACTTCTGAGTTAATGATCTATCTATGACTAGCAATATTGCACTCGGTCTTATGAAAGGACAAACACAAGGCCTTTGTACTTTGATGGAAAAGACTATAACATATGGAAAAACAAGATGAAAGCATTCATCAGATCCAAGGATCCCTTGGAGTGGGACGTTGTTCTAAAAGGCATAAGACTAGAGGCTTCTTTGATCAAGGAAGTAGGCAAAAAGCCAGAAACCTCAACTCTTTCTAATGCAAACATCACTAAAAGAGAAGCACTGTATGCTAAAGTTGTTTACTCTTTATATTTCGCTTTATCTCCATTTGAATATAATTGAATCTCTTCATGTGAATCGGTAAAAGAAATTTCGGATAGATTGTGGGTAACTTATGAAGGAACTAATCAAGTCAAGGAGATGAAAACAAACATTCTTCTCTAGACTATGATGAGACTTATGCTCTAGTAGCAAGGTTAGAAGCTATTCGACTATTACTTGCGTTTGCTTGTTATAAAAATTTCAGGTTATTCCAAATGGACGTCAAAAGTGCGTTCCTAAATGGATTTATCCATGAAGAAGTTTATGTGGAACAACCACCTGGGTTTGAAGACCCAAAGAAGCCGTATCAAAAAAGGCATTGTATGGTTTAAAGCAAGTACACGGAGCTTGGTACGTGAGACTAAAAATTTTCTAAGTCTATGCGATGAGTTTGAAATGAGTATGATGGGAGAATTAACATTCTTTCTTGGTCTTCAAGTAAAGCAATTGAAGGAAGAAACTTTCATTTACCAAGAAAAATATGCTAATGATCTTGTCAAAAGGTTTGGATTGGAAAATTGCAAAAGACTATATACCAATGTCAAGTTCTTTGAAGATAGACAAAGATGAAGAAGGGAAGAAAGTTGATCAAAAGCTGTACAGAGCATCATTGGTTCACTTCTTTATCTTACTGCCTCTAGACACATTTTGTTGAGTGTTTGCATCTCGTGCTAGGTTTCAATCGATCCTAGAGAATCCCATCTTAGTGCTGCAAAACGTATTATTAAATATGTTGCTTCATCTTCAAGCATCGGTCTTTGGTATCCTAAGAAGGGAGACTTTAATCTTCCGGGATATTCAAACACAGATCTTGCCGGTTGCAGAGTCGATAGAAAGAGTACTCCAGGAACTTGCCAGTTGCTTGGAAGCAGGACAGTGTCTTGGTTTTCAAGGAAACAAAGCATTGTGGCTCTCTCAACAACAGAAACTGAGTATGTAGCTCTTGGAAGCTGCTATTCGCAAATTCTATGGATAAAACAACAGCTACAAGACTTTGGGATTGAAGACTCATGCACAGAAATCAAATGTGACAACACCAGCGCAATCAATCTCACAAAAAATCCAATCCTTCATTCAAGAGCAAAGCATATAGAGATTCGACATCACTTCATTAGAGATCATCGAGTTAATGATCTATCTATGACTAGCAATATTGCACTCGGTCTTATGAAAGGACAAACACAAGGCCTTTGTACTTTAATGGAAAAGAGTATAACATATGGAAAACAAAATGAAAGCATTCATCAAATCCAAGGATCCCTTGGAGTGGGACGTTGTTCTAAAAGGCATAAGACTAGAGGCTTCTTTGATCAAGGAAGTAGGCAAAATGCCAGAAACCTCAGCTCTTTCTAATGCAAACATCACTAAAAGAGGAGCACTATATGCTAAAGTTGTTTACTCTTTATATTGCACTTTATCTCCATTTGAATATAATTGAATCTCTTCATGTGAATTGGTAAAAGAAATTTCGGATAGATTGTGGGTAACATATGAAGGAACTAATCAAGTCAAGGAGATGAAAACAAACATTCTTCTCTAGCAATATGAAGCCTCCAAAATGAAACTTAAAGAATCCATAACCGACGTGTTTAGAAGATTTACTAACATTGTCAATACATTAGCATATCAATGCCAACATGTATCATATCCAATGAAAGTAAACAAGATTTTTCGAGGCTTGTCAAAGGAGTGGAACAACATCAACACATCCATCCGAGTGACTCAAGGATCTCACCTCTTTCTATAGATGAACTCGTGGAACACTTAAATCCTATGAAGAAGAACGTCTAAACGAGGAAGACATCAGAGGTAAGAAAGCAATAGCATTAAAATATAATTTTGACTCTGATGATTTAGATTCAAACAAAGATGATGAGGACGATGAGGAGATAGCCATTATGGTGAAAAAGCTTCAAAAAATGGCCAGAAAAAGAAAGAAGTTTAAAGGGAAGAAATCCTTCAAATTATCTGAGCAAAAGAGAAACTTCAACGACAAAGAGGATAATAAGGATGTTATTTTCTTCGAATGCAAGAAGTGAGGACACATCAAACCGAATTGTCCTCTTGAAAAGAAAAGAAAGAACAAGTATGAGTAGTATCTTTTTTATTGTTGACAAAAAGGGAAAGAGGGTGGACCAGCAGAACTAAGGTAACTGAGGTTGTGAATTTTACTAATACATTTTCTATAGGATCTTAAAGACTCTAAGCATTGCAAAAGCTAAGGGGATTGGTTAAATTCTTTCTTAACCCTTATCTTTTGATTCATAGTATTATCTATAAGAATTTCGTTAAAATTCTTTTGACGGAAATATTCTTATAGTTTAACTACGCCTCATTTTAAAACTGGCTTTTTCAAGAGCTATTTAAATTTCATAATATCTTTTCAAAGTTCTGCTTGCGTAAGTTCTGTCATCATCAAAATAAGGAGATTGTTGATAAAAAAAAAATCCCTAAATTGTTTTAATAATTGACAAAACCTAGAGACTTTGATTCTCATACAAACTATTTTTCAAGAGGAAAGTCTGATGGGATATGATTAGATGATGTCAATCACAATTAGAATCATGATTTATCTTCCTTACATATTTTACCATTCGGATAGGAAGGAGTAAATCACCCGTGTGATGCCTAGTGGCAAATTGGCTTGATTCCTTACTATATATACAAGAAGTTTCAAAAGGAAAGTCTTCTAAATATATACCAAAGATTCAACTCTCTTGGAATTTATTTTTAGAGGTGAAACACTCTTTCCATTTGTAAACATTTGGCTTTTTGGAAACCCAAACTATTGTATGGACAACAGAAATTATGAAAAGCATCAAATTCGGTGATCTTGAAGCCATCAAATCTTCTCAACTAGATCCAGGCCAACAAGTAGATTGGCCGGATAAGTCCTCCTAGAGACATGTCAAACGGTCCGCTTGGACTAAGAGGAGTATAAAAGGAGATTTTGAAACTAAAGGAATAGAATTCGCATTCACGAAATTTGAAGCTTTTAATTTCGAGAGCTTGAAGTGTCTTTGTGATCTCATATATTTGTCTTTGCTAAGCGATACTATGTAATTCTTTCAAGGTTAAGAGTGTGAGGAGTTGTTCACACAAATTTGAGTACTTACAGCTCAGGACTTGTAACCTCTTATTAGTTTTTACTAGTGAATTCCAGCTAATAGACTGTAGTGCGGGAAAGTGGATATAAGCTTGCAAAAGCTAAACCACTATAAATTTTTGTGTGCAATTCTTTATCCCTTACTCTTTTAATTAATTGTGCTAGAACTTTACACTGGTAAAATTTGATCACTTAATTCATCAAAAGTTGTCTTGCTGCAATATTTGTTTGAATTCTTTCATTTCCGCAAAATCACCTATTCACCCCCTCTAAGTGATAGTTATAGCCATAACAATTTGCTTGAGACTTCTTGTTAATCACTTGGGCAATTTGCTTTCCTTTTGTTTAGTAACATCAAGAGCCCGGATTTCTTTAAACATCCGCATATCCCCGTTCAATTATGGCAATAATCACATCTCACGGTCATCAGGTTATTAACAGGGTACGAGCCCCGTTCAATAATGATCGCATCTTACAATTATCAGGTTACTAACAGGGTACGAGGCCCTTCAGACTGACTCAACAAAAGTACCCTTTGCTGCGACTTTAACTAACGATCTCTCCTCCCGATACAGTTTGATTGTTGAGTTTTAGCAGACTTAATCGATCCTTAGAAATTTAGCAAACAGTCAAAGTTACTCGAAGGATCGTAGACAAGACGACGAGCCGAGAAGAACCTGTCTATGAGGATCTAAAAACCAAGATCATGCCGAGAGTGAAAAATGTGAAGCGGCTTCACTTTGGCCGAGTGCACAATCATCATATCCCCATTACAAATCCAACTTCCACTGCTCGACTATTGAAATTTGTGTAGTGAGCAAAAGCTGACTCAAAACTCTACCGTTCACCTCTTCATCCAATGATGCAACCTTGAGAGCCTGTGCAGTGGACGTTTTTCCGGTCTCTTCAATTTTTTGCCCTCAACTTGCTATTTTCTACGAAGTTCGTATTTACTATGAGATTCCTCTCGAATATATGTACAGAAGATTATTAAAAAGAAAAAAATTCACCTGCATAATTGTCGAAGCGATGAGTTGCACACTCCCCAACGGGATTCTTTAGAATCTCTTGAACTTTAAAGTCAAGAGTAATCGTGCTAACGGGGCACTCATCGAACTTAGCCTCAACGTTTCAAATCCAGTTAATTTGTTTAATTTGCTTCCCTTGTTTACGATTCCAAGGATAAGACAACGCTATATTTGTTATTAATGCATCCGAATCTTAGATGCGAATATTGTCGGGGTCAACCAACTCTACATTAACCTCTCCATGCCCAGCTTAGCATCCATAGCCAATGTGCTCTGCTCCATCAATCTGTCGCATCGATTTTGTTATTTCAAAATGACACCGAACCCTATATTAGCGGTTTAGAAACGGTAAATGCGGCTATGATAGGGAGAAAGTCAACTTGCCTGAGCACAATTAATTAAAAATCTCGTGGGGGTACCACTTGGTGCCTGGTTCGTGCGTGCTTGCCCAGCTCAGGGCGGAGTAATAATCAGAAGTAAAGTCGCTCTTGAAAAAGTGTGCTTCGATCACATTTTTTTTCCATTAGTTTATAGTAAGTTATCTCCTTTGATAGTTTGATTGCGTCCCGCGTTCTGAATCCTGTACAATAATGTTCGTAAGCCATGCTATTTTATAGAATATGTATAGACGAAGGAAAGAAACGATAATTTTCTTGGATTGAATATTTGGCAAACATCAAAATCAGTGAATTCATTACAGATTAAAGAGATAAAATACTGGAGTCAACGCCTCGGGTTACTTTTAAGGGCCGGAAATACATGCGTGTTGCAAGTTGCAACCTACTGTTTAGTATCAAGCCGACATGTGTTTTTGTTATTCATTTTCGTGTAGGAGTTCATGTATAATATTCTATTAACAAATTAATTAAATTTGATAAGTGTACCTGGGACTTGATAACTCCACCGAAAACTATATCATAATAAATAAAAATAAAACTTGGAAGTCTATCTTCTGTTTAGTTACATGATAACTTCATTTTTATATTCGATTATAATTGGATGATGTCGTATTTGTACTCAGCTTGAACTAGGATAACCCTAATAAATTAACTGCTATGCTTACGTTTTTCCGTTTTCATTTCTTTAAGCGTCGCCCTGAATGAAAATCTCGTTCCACAGAAGGATGGTCATGACGGAAATGTCCTCCTACTTGTTAATTATTTCTCTTCAGTACAATATTCGTGTAAAAAAAAAAAAAAATCATCATAGTTGTAAATAAGAATGCGGAAGAAAGAATCAAAGAATTTTAGTATCTTTCAATACATCATAATGAATATTACATTAGTCTATTTATAGGTTTTATGAGAAAAATATTTAAAGTAACATATAACAATCAAGAGATGCACAATTAAAGGAGATATTCATGCAATCTTAAATCCTTGATTGATATAGACAATCACCAATAATATCATAATTGTCTCTAACATAGGATAATGTCCTATTAAAATCCTAAGAATTTATAACATAATATCGCTAACATCCCATCACATCAAACAAGTCAACTAGAGTTTGAATTAATGTTGAATAGTGCCATGAAAACTTGTTTCTCTAATGACAGCGCAAGGTATCGGGCTTGTTGATCCATGGTGCGGTGGTGTGTGAGGCAGCATCTTCCAAATTTGGCTCATCTTAGGGTGGTGAATTCGATAGTGGTGTCAGCTTCTTTAAACGATGGGCAAAAGGTCAAGAACTAGAGGGCAAACAGCAAGTAGCCAATGCAACTGGCTTGCGAAACAATAAGTGATAGAGGCTCATACTTCCTTTGTTGAAGTAAGTACAAATGGTCTAATTCAACATTTCCTAAGAATCGACTTAGTGAAATTCCATATTTCTTATCTCCAAAAAAAGGAATGGTTCCTGAGACTCGAGATTGATCGTTCCACATTCAAACCTCTCTTTTTACCATTAGCAAGAACTCGTTTCACTTGCATATCATAAGGAATTCAAACAATTGCGTCAAATACAATATCAGGAAGTACCACTTGTGAAACCTCAATATCCACAAGTTTATTAACTAAATGGCAATTGACACGTACAATATGTGTGGAACCTCTATTAGCTAAATGGCGATTGACACATACGATACGCCCAATTGCTAGACGCAACCTTTACGGCTGGCTTGGAATTTAGTTACTAGGATGCAATCTATGTGGCTGACATCAAAAGAAAGCCACCTTTATGAAAAAGGCTCAATCAAACAATGTGGTCAGTTCAATTAAGTGCTTCATCACATAAGACTTGTGTAAACAAAGTGAACACTATTGAGCGGCAATAATGGGGATGGATTTATTTGGATGTGCACTAGGTGTGAAGTGCGCCTAGTGCACTTAGGTTTCCACATGAACGGGTTTCCACACAAATGAAGACTCTAATATCAAGTTAAGAATAATAATAATATTGAATATCTGAGTCGCATAGCTCTGTTAACATTCTCACAAGAGAAGCTTTTAAGGAATGAGATGAATACACTACTTTACTCGCAGAAAAGTCTTTTCACTCTACATTATTTGAAATGATTACAAGACTCGTTTATATGTTGGCTTAAAACACGACTCTTGACATACCTTAGATATATGAAAAAACGTATCTAAATAAATAGTAATAAAGACACTTTAATATGTGTGCTGAAACGGCTTCCGTTGAAAAATGAACAGCCTTTCGACCAAAACACGAAGAGTTACGAGAGATAGGCGATGATATCTTCAACTAATACGAATGCAAATTTGTGTATATTTCGATATATCATAAGGAAAATTACATTAACTTATATATAAGCTTTATAAGATAATTATCTAAAGTAACATATATGAATCTAGAAATGCACAATTAAAAGAGATATTCACGTAATCTTAATTGATATAGATAATGCACAGTAATATCATAATTATCTTTAACATATGATAATATTATATAAAAAAATCTTATGAGTCTATAATATAATATCGCTAACAGTCATCCCTGTGATGTAAGTCTCGAAAGGAAACGATAGCCGACCGTAAATTAATTAATTTTTGCATGCTCCGCGAGTAGGACGTATGTCATGCCGAGCTGCACATAACGGCCATCTCGACTCTTCCTCTAACTGGGGTTGGAGGAACATAATACGTAATCATACATCATACGTATTTATGACGATTGTATTGTGCCAGCACTTTGCAAACCCTGACCCTCTTGCATAAATGTCATTGTCAAATAGCACGTCATCTATCCAGGTGAGATGAAAATCGCCGGATCATGTAGCTTCCAGAGAGCATTAGTTAATTACTTGATTAAGTCCAGAGTTTAGCGGGGATCAATCAAGCAGACACTTGAAATTAATTTGGGTCTCGAGCTATTTTATATTTGGAATAAGAGAAGAGGCATGAGACCAAAAAGAGAGAGTAGGTCATCATGCTTCGCGTATCGATATTAGAATACTAAATTAGCACTGACGTGCCGAATGAGATGGTAGAAAGCCATGTGCGAGGCTCATTTGACCGAGACAACTTGGTGAGGTCAAGAACCATGGGTCTATATCAAATTGCTCATCCCAGTAAAGTGATCGACGGGAGTGCCTCCAATGAAGCCAAAGAACATATTGAATTTTTTCAATTCAGTAAGTGTATGTAAGTGTCAAAAAAATTTAGTAAAAAAAAAAATTGTTCAGTGACTTTATCTTTGTCGATATAACTTCTTAATAACTTATCAACACTTTTATGAACCTAGCAATTTGTATTTGCGTAACTTACTAATGCTCAAATTGACTAATTGTTGTATGATAAGATCAATCTAAATAGAGTGACTTACGGATCATTAGAATAAATTATGAACTAACATTGAGTTAAAAACTCTCATTTACAAGTTTTTCTTCCTGAGTCGTAACGTCAGCAACAACTTGGTCGACTCAAGCAAATAAACAAAAAAAAAAAAAAAAAATGCCTTTAGAGGTTCACTTGCCGTACCTCTTGACATCGTGAAGAAGACAATAAGTCATAGGTTTAAGATATCATGATCTAATACCGACCATCACGAGGAATATGTGCTCAAGAAAATCTTCCCGTCAATCAATGACCCTTCTCTTGAACGTTTAACAAGAAAAACACATATTTTGCTTTTCGTTTGAATCAATGCAGATTGATGAATTTTAATACATAAATTCCTCAACGAGTGCCCTAGCCCAAACTCTTCCTCTCCATGTTAGGTAGCTGAACGAAAGAGATCTTTTCTTCTCTCTTTTCAGGAAAGTCGGACGAAAGAGTTGACCTCGTTGCTGCGTGGTGCTTAAAGCAGCAAACCACGCAAGGCACGGAAATGTTAATAGATGCAGAAGTCCACTTCCTCCTGCTATTATCTATGACTGCTCCTTGCTCACATTAGCGATCGAAGGAGTTCGTTTAATCACCAAAAATTATATGATCGTGCAGAAATCAGAGTTGACTCAATGCAATAGCTGTATGCATGGCATGCCCTCGTGTGAAACAGAAGTGGTGTGAGCTGAAATTCCAGATCATTATAGACAACAAAATATAGTGCTGAAGATTTGCCAGAATTCATCTCGATAATGCACATGATCCATGAGGCTTTTGATCAATTCAAGAGTTGACCTCGTTGCTGCGTGATGCTTAAAGCAGCAAATCACGCAAGGCACGGAAATGTTAAGATGCAGAAGTCCACTTCCTCCTGCTATTAACTATGACTGCTCCTTGCTCACATTAGCGATCGAAGGAGTTCGTTTAATCACCAAAAATTATACGATCGTGCAGAAATCAGAGTTGACTCAATGCAATAGCTGTATGCATGGCATGCCCTCGTGTGAAACAGAAGTGGTGTGAGCTGAAATTCCAGGTCATTATAGACAACAAAATATAGTGCTGAAGATTTGCCAGAATTCATCTCGATAATGCACATGATCCATGAAGCTTTTGATCAATTCAAAACTGCATTGATCCAGAATGATCGAATGTGCAAGAAGAGTAAGTGAATACGTTGACAATAATGTAGAGATGATTTAAATTAGTAGGAAAATGCACATATTCCATTTTCTTTAAAAACTGTTGATATATGCATGAGAAAAAGTTTTTTTTAATTTTTTGGATCCTATTTTTGGCCCGACCAGTATATTATTTTTTTTTTTTTTTGTCTCAAGTAAAATCACAACTTTCACTTTAATCTCAAATCTGCCCCTTGTCCAAAAATTTCCATTGATTTCTTCAAAATTATCAACATTAGGGCTAATTAGAGGTACATTTGATCAAAAAACTTGCATCTTCACCAACCTCCCATTTTTGTATGGAACAACAGCAACCTTAATCATTTCAAAAAAAAAAAAAAAAAACCAATGACCATTTTTAGACCCCAAGCATATTTGGGATTAGAGTAAAAGTTAATTTTCCTCGAGATAAAAAAATGTTTGTGGTGGAATTGAGATTGGACCTAAAGTTTAGGATTTTTTAGTGAATTAGGCCAGAAAAGAAAAAAAAAGCAAAAGTATCTCAATTATAACTCTTTAACCATCCCTATTGAGATAGTTAATCAATGCAAAAGTGCACTTTGAAGATCATCTGAAAAATTGATAAATAGCATTTGATATTAAAATTCAAGAAAATTCATTGAAACGCAATTAGTTAGGAACTTTAACGACCGAATATAAGGCTATCGATTTCACTTACTCTTTTTGCACCTAACTCTTCTAGAAGAAAAATAAAAAGAATGAACTTGACTTAGAAAAGGGAAGAAAAATCTCAATATATGACGACTAATCTCATAGCCAATCGTCCACCGGTGTCTCCGTTCCCTCACAAACATTCCAAGTGTCCCATTAGTCACAAACTCATGCCGGTTCCGAATCGAACGGGAAACATCGAGTCATAATCATAACCGAATGATCGTTTTGCCCCGATTCATGTCATGGCTTTTCTAGGTTTTAATTATGTGCTTATGGTTGATCTCCTTATTCACTTAATTAATCTGTCCGACCATCCACGCCCATTATGCGCCTTTTGTTCACTTATTTTTATGTGTCTTACCGTCCGCGCCCTTGATTCTAGAGGAACTGACCTATCTTTAATTTGCAAGTGTTATTCTATGATTATAATGTCGAAAGATCATCACGACTTCAAATAAAATAGACAGGGAGCACACAAGGTTATCTAATTTATGGCTGCCATTGGCATAATTGAAGGTAGACATGTGACTCGGAGACTATAAAAATGTTTATCATAGAAAGTTGACTACTCGGGGGCCTATATCACACGTTACAATCCTTATGAACTAGTTAAGTCCGGACATTTAACTTCTGCAAAATAACTCTAATTGCTTAAATTGCTTGAAATGAATAGTCAATGAAAGATATTTTTGTTATCAATAATAATTCATGCCTAAACATTTTCATCATTCATTCATTTTTATGAGTGATAGAAATGATCAATTTCAAGAATGTTTTCCAAATCATTCATTTTCTTTTAATGTAATTGATGAAATTCAAATATTTGGTGTCCAATTCCACTCAATTGTGCTGAAGATTGGGTTAGTTGTATCATATGTTACTATAATAATAAAGCTTCAATGAGAATCTCAATCTTCAAACAGCTGGCTCAAGATACTGCCATTCAGGTTAACTAGATAACCAAACAAATTATACGGATTGACTTCGATCTATCTCTTTTTTAGTTTATTTTGTCTTTTTATTGAATTATGATTACTTTGACTTTTATTTGATATCGGTAAGCACCTAAAGCATTTTAAAATATACGTATATTGACACACAAATTCTTTTAAAGTGTTTCGTAAATCTTTAAAACTCCAAATATCATTTCAATTTTGGAAATTTTGTCAGAAAAGCTAAAAGAATTTTTTTTTTAAAAGCTCATACAAGAGAGCTAAAACAAAGACCCTTAATCATAATAGTAAAGCCCTAGTTGAAAAATAGGACTAACCTTACTAAGTTACATCTTTGTTAACAAAAATATTGCTTTAGATGCTTCTACATAAACGAAAATTACCTACAGCATCTCTCTATAAATACCGGTTCAGACTCCCATGCAAGAACAGGCCTCGGTCGCTTCCCTCCTCTCTTCCGAATACACTCTGTCGCCCTTCACATTTCTGTAGCCATGGAAGTCGTCCCTTCCAAAACCCACATAGCCCTCCTAGCCAGCCCTGGCATGGGACACCTCATCCCGGTCCTCGAACTTGGCCAGCGCTTCGCCGTCCACCACCGCTTCCTCGTCACCATCTTCGTTGTGACCACCAATGCCTCCACCGCCAAGTCCCAGCTCCCCCTCTACTCCTCCTACCGAGACCTCCTGAACATTGTCTTCCTTCCGCCAGTCGACGTCTCGGACCTAGTCACTGACTCGATGGCGATCGTCTCTCAACTGGTTCTCATAATGCGCCACGCAATGCCGATCCTACGCACGGAGATCGCTAAATTGAAGCCATGCCCTTCGGCCCTCATGGTCGACCTCTTCGGGACCGAGGCTTTCGAGATAGCCGACGAGTTCGGCATATTAAAGTACATGTTCAACACCAGTAATGCATGGTTCCTTGCCCTATCATTACATTATCCCCATCAAGATGAAACCAGCAAGCACAGCCATGTCTATCTCCATAAGCCGCTGAACATCCCAGGATGTGCGCCGCTCGAGTACGAAGACACGGTTGACCTGTACTTCCAACCGGAGGACCGGGTCCTTCAAGACGATTTTGCAAAGATGGGGCTCGACATGGCAAGGGCTGATGGGATACTGGTGAACTCTTGGGAGTATTTGGAGCCTAAGACGTTGAAAGCACTGAGAGATCCGAACTTGCTGGGCCGGTTCAGCTCGGTCCCAGTCCACCCAGTCGGTCCATTGATTCGGCCGGCCAAACCGGTCAAAGATCCGATCTCCAGGAGCGCGGCACTCGATTGGCTGGACTTGCAACCCGCCGGGTCGGTGCTTTACGTGTCGTTCGGCAGTGGCGGGACCTTAACAGCTGATCAGCTCACCGAGCTGGCTTGGGGCCTGGAGCTGAGCCAGCAGAGATTCGTTTGGGTGGTGCGGCCACCCATCGAGGGCAGCGCATTCGGGTCATTCTTCCGTCAGGATAAGAGGACCGAGGACGGAACGCCGGATTACCTCCCCGATGGTTTCGTGAGTAGGACCCGGGAGGTGGGCCTCGTGGTGGAGATGTGGGCCCCGCAGACTGAGGTCCTGGCCCATCAGTCGGTCGGGGGATTCCTCTCACACTGCGGGTGGAACTCGACGCTGGAGAGCATCATCAACGGGGTGCCCATGATATGCTGGCCGCTCTACGCGGAGCAGGGCATGAACACGGCCATGCTCACCGACCACCTCGGCATGGCCACTCGTGCGAGGGAGGTGGGGCCCGGCGGGGTGGTCGGGAGGGAGGTGATCGAGAAGGCGATAAGGAGGGTGATGGACGAGGATGAGGAGCATGGGAGGTTGGCGAGGGCGAAAGTGCTGGAGCTCAAGCACAGCGCGGAAGTGGCTCTGGCTAAGGGCGGCTCGTCCCAGGGCTCGCTCGAGCGGGTGGCTAAGGAGTGCAAAACGGGCCGTACGGACCTGAGAGAAAGGGCCCGTGGGGCTTAGCTTCTGTTTAAAAGTCCGTAAAGTATATAATAGTAGTATTTACCAGTGTATTAATTTTGGTCTGTTCTTCCAGAGTTTCGCTTTTTTGTTTTTCATTTGGGGTATGAAATTGGCGCATGATCGTTGAGCTTTGTGTGGGACAAGTCTCAACACTAAATATAGCCCTAAATGGGTAAATATGGCACTGTTTGACTGAAATAAGGTTAGATAGTTGATATTGGATGTTCCTTTTGCTTTTGAACGGTAGGTTGATGGACGAATTTTCCATTCATGAACAGTCGATCAATTGAACAAACGAGTGTAGAATTCATATTAAATGGGCGTGCAATTAAACCAACCTATAGCGGCCAAAACAAGAAATAATTAAATTCAGCCTGTACGGTACAGTAGGATAGTTGTAGAAATCATCATCAACCGAATACCCTCGCCCCCGATCAAACACTTTTAAATCGGCCTTGTGCATCTTCCCAATGGAAATACACCAATTCGCCCTCATGTTCACTCGAACCCTCTTCCACTCTCTTGCTATGCCCTTTCTCTCTCCTCACTTGTAGCAGCACAAAGCAGCAATAATCGAGAGCCACCCCCATAGCATTGAGCTGCCGCTTGCTACCACAGCCCGATCGCCACGCCGACCGCAATACCCTCGCCCCCAATCGCCGCCCAAGGCCCCTCTCCCCACATCCACGTCTTTGTCTATGGCGAGATCGTTTGCGATGCGCAACGACAAGGCCACACGAGCTAGGCCCGAGCCAGCAGCTCACGATCACTGAGAGGGTGCGAGGTTGGCCTCGAGTTCATGACGGCCACGAGGCTTAGCGACAAGCTCGCAAACCGCGCAAGACGTGGTGGTGGGTAATGTCAGACTAAGCAAGCCTCTCGAGTGCGGACAGAGAGTGTGGGTCGATGTGGAATTTTTTTTTTTTTTTTTTTTTGGGGGTACGGGTAGTCTAGGAAATAAAATGACAATTCGTATGGATGAGAGTTGCAACTTAAAATATATTGTGAAAAATAAAAACAATGTTGTTCGTTTCGAGATGGGAGAAGGGTATTTGAGGAAGTGCAGTTTTGAACATGTTTTTTTTTGTAATTTTCCCTAGAACTAGTATAGCTCACAATTAATGCAGTCCTCAAATCAGTCGACATTTGGGTTGCGTATTTTGAGCCCTATTTAACTATGAGTACGCTGTGTGATAAAGGAAATGAGGAATAGCTGGTGCGGGGCCAATGACTTGTGGCTTTCCCCCCAAACCAAAGGAAGCCAATGATTTATGGTATGCAATACACGACCAAAAACTAGAGAACTCAGCCATGACACCAGCAAAATAAGGGATAGTGAACTACTAACCCTCGAACTTTTACCTCTGAACTGGTTTAAGGAGTACCTAAATTTGTTTGCATGTCAATGTCATTTTTGAATTATCAATCGGTTTGATAGGTCCCCAGACTACTTTAATATGTCTCGTGCAGCAATTGTAGATTTAAACACCAGACCTTTCTCTCATCCAACATCTGACACAGCCACATGCTTTCTTGGCCCGAAGTTAGAAGAGCATTGACCAAACATTGCCATGTTCTTTTGCCATTTGAGAACCAACAGATAGGCATTGCAGATTAGCTACAAGCCTTCCTACCCTCACGGCTGAATCTAAAGTGGATGGAAGTTTCCGTAAAGGTGAAGCCTGTGGTCCTCCTGGTAAATTGAGCCGACATGTCTCCTCCTGGTCATTGCAAGAAACTAATCCCAAGTCATCAATTGTTTTCGCTTGGCTACTCTTGCAATATAAAAACAATTCGCTGTCTATTCTTGAATGAAACTAATCCTACTTTCCCCTTGCTTCTGCATTTGCAGGCAAACCAGTATATTATGACCAGTGAAATTATAACTGCTTTTTTTTTTTCTAGGCCAAAGTCTTCTAACCAGAAGCACCTCACTTGTCTTGCATCTTAGCCATTAGACAGACAAGATCATACATTACTTGCTCAAGAAACTTTCAGGTATGGTTGAAATAAGAAAGATCGCCATGTGTGGCATGATAAGGAAAAGGCAGATAGTTCTCAAGGCTAACGCAAGAAGATTCCGCGGTATCCCGGCTTCATCTTGGTTGCATGCCTTCCTCCAACTCAACCGAATTCCGAAACTTACAGAGTTAGGCTTCATTTAAGAAAGTTAGCATGCTTTCATTATAAAGAGTAGCTAAGTACTACATTGCCAGCAAGCATCGCGAGGAGGAATGACCTAGTCTAATCAAAACAGTAGGAAGGTAAAGTCAAGTAATTGCGCTATTTATGGCAGGGTGGCTTTGAAACATGCAATATCGGCCAAATTGAGGTTTTTATAGTTAAAAGTAAGGGGTTAATATCCGGAAAAATCTGAAACTAGGTACACCTATGATAAATTCACTACAAACTAATTTTTTAACCATAAAAAATTTTAAACTAGTGCTTTTGCAATAAATTTACCCTTAATTAATTGTATCACAAAAAATCACAATTGAATACACATATTGTAAGAGTTTTCCTAATGTGGACTAAATTAATTGATATTGTAATTTACTGTTTTTACGGTTATCGTAAAACAGGGTTGGTCTAAAGAGAGATAGAAGGTTTCTTAATTAGTCTAATATGGGCTGGCTAGTGTGGGCCGAGTTGAGCCTAGCCCGTAATGAGGGGGACTGGCTGGAAACTCTATAAATAGTGCTCAAGTCTCTCCTCTAACCCTAATTCTCACATGTATCCTCACCTAAGGGGCGTTTACCTAACGCTACACGTGAGGGGGCCGCCTCATTGAGCCAGTGATATGGAGGGCAATAGAGGAGAAGGACTTGATGCGTGAATCCCCTTTATATGTGGGTAATCCCTTTTTCTGCTTCCGCTTTATGTTCGATGGATCCAGGTGCGTTAATATTTCTACTCAATTATGCATGTTCTTGTTCTGGTTATGGAGATCTTGGGGTTGCGCAATTTGCATCTAACAAATGGTATCAGAGCCGACTCCCGACAGCGTGTGGGGCCACAGCGAGGACGCTGTGCTCCCAAGGGGGGGAGAATGTGACGACCCGAGCAGCGGTGCGCGGGGAGGAGGGATGGCGGTGCGTCTGCACCTCCGATCCTCAGACGCGCGCAAGGGAAGGGGAAGGGATTCCTCTCCCTCTTGTCCCACATCGCTTAGGGAGGGGTTCCTGGGAGCCTTTATAAGGCTTTGTTCCTCTTAAACTTGTGTGACGCGTTTTAAATCTGTGAGTACTCAGTGTCCAAAGCGGACAATATCACACAAGTGGGACCCGGGATGTTACACATATAACAAACGAAGGATAAAACCATAAACGATACATATATCAACTATCATGTGTCATTTAACTCAACAATTTAATTGTAAAATTTAATGGAAATTAACAAAATAGTAAATATGTCTTTACCAAAAAAAAAAACAAAATAGTAAATATGTCACAAGTGTACCAAATTTAGATTTTTGGTGGTTCCAAAATTAATTTGGAAGAAAATTTTTACAGATGTACCGGTTTAAGGTTTTTATAATATTAATACTAAAAATAATAACCATGACAAATCACTACTCATGATGGTCTTCCAAACAACGCCAGTTATAAGCTCATGGCCTGATGACCAAGCATGAAAATTATCTGGGCCAATCGCCTAGCCATAGTCGACTGCCAAACTTCTCTTCGGTGGGGCCGCTCGCCCGACATCTTGCTTCGTCCAGGCACCAAGCGAGCCGGATCTTCACTTCTCCAATCGTCTGCTATCATCTCCATTCCCTCACAAACACTCTGAGTGTCCCGATAATAACAAATTTCTACCGATTCAAAATCGAGCGGGATTATCGGGCCATAATGAAAAACAAATTATCATTTTCCCTGGTTTATATCATGGCATTTCTAGGTGCACTTGAACATGCACAAGAGTGCCGTGGATTTGGCGTTGATTATGTGCCTCTTGTTGATCTCCATGTTCATTTAATCTATCTGTATTGCATCCACGCCCATGATCATAAAGCATCTTGTTTTTTCATGACTTGAATTTAGTACAGATCACCATGACTTGAAATAAAATAGATAGAACGCACGCAAGGTTTACTTAAATTTTGGGAGACACATGACTCGGGGACATCGAGGATGGTTATTTTTTAATTCTGTTTTTATTTTTTTTATTTTTTTATTTTTTATTTTTGTAAAGCTCAGGATGTTTATTAGTAATGGCCAGAAAAGCCTGGGGCTTTGACTCTCTCCTGCAAAACTGAAAGCTCGTTTTAAAATTACGCTTGGGGGGCGTTCAGTTAAATATTGGAAACGTCCGAATATAAACAGTACGCATTTCAAGGAAATTAAAAATGACTGGTGGTAAGTTAGAAGAAAAAACTAATGGAACCTTATTTCTTCTTCTACAATTAAAGGACACGAGGAGGATGCATAAAATTGACTAACAATGAATAGTACACATCTCAAGGATATTTAAAATGACTCTGGTCAAGTTAAAAGAAAAGAATTAATAAAACTGTTACCTCATATTTCTTTCCTTAAATAATTAAAGGGGCACGAAGAGGATGCGTAAAAATGATGAGAAGTAGACATTTCGAATCCTATGGAAATTAAAAATGACTGGTCAAGCTAAAAATAAAAAGGAAAAAAACCACCAAAAACCCTAAACTTTACCAAAAATGACAAATTTACCCCAAACTTTTTTCTGTGACATGAAAAACCCTGAAGTTTGCTAACCGTGACACATTTACCCCGAACTTTCATTTGTGACACAAAAACCCTGAACTTTCATTTTTGTGACATATTTACCCTAAATCATAGGGATATTTTTGTCTTTTTACTTTTAATTATTTTTTCTTTTTTTTCTTTTTCTTCTTTCTTCCCTCCGCCAGAGCCGGCGGGGGGAGGCCGGCGTCCGGCGAGGGAGGCCCCGGCCGGACGCCGACGGAGGGCGAGGTCGGCCTCATCGGCGTCGGGCAAGGGCCTCCCTCACTAGACCCTCGCCAGATTTGGCGAGGGCACCCTTGCCCGACGCCGGCGAGGGCCTCCCTCGTCAGACTGGGCGAGGGTCCGGCGAGGAGGCCCTCGCCCGACGCCGATGGGGGAGGGCAGCCCTCGCAGGACGCCGGCGAGGGGTGCCCTTGCCGGCTTTGGGCGAGGGCCGCCCTCGCCCGATGCCGATGAGGGCCTGCGTCGAGCGAGGGCACCCCTCGCCGACGTCAGCCCCTGGAGGGCGACCCTCGCCGGGGAGGCCCTCGCCCGATTCGGACGAGGGCCGCCCTCGCCCGACGCCGACGAGGGCCGCCCTCGCCTGTGTCGGGCGAGGTCACCCCTCATCAGCGTCGGCCCAGGCGAGGGCGACCCTCGCCAGGGACGCCCTCGCCCGACGTTGATGAGGGCCTGCATCGAGCGAGGGCACCCCTCGCCGGCGTCGGCCCAGGCGAGGGCAACCCTCGCCAGGGAGGCCCTCGTCCGACGCCGACGAGGGCCGCCCTCGCCTGCGTCGGGCGAGGGCACCCCTCGCCGACATCGGCCCGTGCGAGGGCGACCCTCGCCGGCGCCGGCTTCCCTCTCGGGGGCGGCGGAGAGAAGAAGAAAAAATAAAAAAAATTAAAAAGAAATAAAAGAAAAAACAGAAAGAATAAGACGAAAATGCCTTTAATGGGGTAAATGTGTCACAGTTTGCAAAGTTTGGGATTTTTCGTGTCACCAAAAAAAAGTTTGGGGTAAATCTGTCACTTAAGGCAAAGTTTGGGATTTTTGGTGGTCTTTTCCCAAATAAAAATGAATAGTACTTCTATTTTATTTTATTTTTTGTTGATAATTAAAGGGGCATGAGGATAGAGACTCGACTACTTAAAGGCTTAGCCTTACATAACACCCTCCAAACTTTATAAACCGGTTAAGTTCTGTCCGTTGATCCATATAAAAATACAAGCACTATATGATTGCATCATGTGCCACTATATGAGAATCTAAATCTGGAAAAAGCAATTTTTCCATTAAGGTTCAATAGAAATCCAAACACAATGTTTGTAGTGATTTTCATTTCTCTTTCAGGGAAAAAAATTATCTTATTATAGAATCTGAAATTTTTTACTTTTATTTAATATCTTTAAACACATGAAATATTTCACCACATAAGTATATCGACATTAAATTTCATTTAGAGTTTTTCAAAAACAATTACAACTTCAAATATTTTCTTCATTTATCAAATTTTGTCAGAAAAGCATGAAGAAATTTTTTTTAAGGCTCCCCATAAGAGCGCTAGCTAAATGCTAGGTAAATAAAAAAAAAAAAAAAAAACCCTAATCATAACAGCAAAGCCCTCCAATTGAGAAAACAAAAAGGCTAACCCTACGAGTTACAACTTTGTGAGCAAAAAATTACTGTAAATGATTCCACTTAAATCAATATTAATTACAGCATCTTTCACTATAACCATCATTTCAAACTACTCTCTTCCAAATACGCTCTCTCTCCCCCCATTACATTTGTGTAGCCATGGAAGTCGTCCCAACCAAAACCCACATAGCCCTCCTAGCCAGCCCCGGCATAGGACACCTCATCCCGGTCCTCGAACTCGGCCAGCGCTTCGCCGTCCAACACCGCTTCCTCGTCACCATCTTCGTCGTGACCACCGATGCCTCCACCGCCCTGTCCCAGCTCCCCCACTACTCCTCCTACCAAGACCTCCTCGACATCGTCTTCCTCCCGCCGGTCAACGTCTCGGACCCGTCTCAACTGTTTCTCGTAATGCGCCGCGCAATGCCGATCCTACGCACGGAGATCGCTGAATTGAAGCCATCCCCCTCGGCCCTCATGGTCGACCTCTTTGGGACCGAGGCTTTCGAGATAGCTGACGACTTCGGCATGTTAAAGTACATGTTCGATACCAGTAATGCATGGTTCCTTGCCCTATCATTATCTTATCCCCATCAAGATGAAACCAACAAGCACGACCATGTCTATCTGCATAAGCCGCTGAACATCCCAGGATGTGCGCCGCTCGAGTACAAAGATACCTTTCAACCGTACTTGCAACCGGAGGACCGAGTCCTCCACGACAATCATGTGAAGATGGGGCTCGACATGGCAAGGGCCGATGGGATACTGGTGAACTCTTGGGAGTATTTGGAGCCCAAGACGCTGAAAGCACTGAGAGATCCGAACTTGCTGGGCCGGTTCAGCTCGGTCCCGGTCCACCCAGTCGGTCCATTGATTCGGCCGGGCAAACCGGCTAGAGATCCGGCCTCCAGGAGCGCGGCACTTGATTGGCTGGACTTGCAACGCACCGGATCGGTGCTTTACGTGTCGTTTGGCAGTGGCGCGACCTTATCGGCTGATCAGCTCACCGAGCTGGCTTGGGGCTTGGAGCTGAGCCAGCAGAGATTCGTTTGGGTGGTGCGGCCACCCATCGAGGGCAGCACGTTTGGGTCGCACTTCCATCAGGATAAGAGGAACGAGGAGGACGGGATGCCGGATTACCTCCCCGATGGTTTCGTGAGTAGGACCCGGGAGGTGGGCCTCGTGGTGGAGATGTGGGCCCCGCAGACCGAGGTCCTAGCTCACGAGTCGGTCGGGGGATTCCTCTCGCACTGCGGGTGGAACTCGACGTTGGAGAGCATGATCAACGGGGTGCCCATGATATGCTGGCCGCTCTACGCGGAGCAGGGCATGAACACGACCATACTCTCGGACCACCTCCGCATGGCCACTCGTTTGGGGGAGGTGGGGCCTGGCGGGGTGGTCGGGAGGGAGGTGATCGAGAAGACGATAAGGAGGGTGATGGACAAGGATGAGGAGCACGGCAAGTCGGCAAGGGCGAAAGTGCTGGACCTCAAGCGCAGCGCGGAAGTGGCTCTGGCTAAGGCAGGTTCGTCCTACGGCTCACTCGAGCGGGTGGCTAAAGAGTGCGAAACTGTTGGTGTTTGTGCGGAAGCGTGTGTGTGTGCAAGTGTTATGTGAACAAAAAAAGGACTACAATGGCAAAGGAAGAATTGATAAAAAGGAAGCTTTTATTTTGAAAGGTTTTATTACAAAGGAAGGAGTGTGTGTGTGTGTTTTTTCAGCTTCTTAAAACACACACCCAGCCCCTATTTATAGGCGTGAGCACCGCCTCTTCTTCACCGACATTGAGTACAAGATATAATAAAAAATTCAGCTTGTTGCGGCTCCTTCAGGGTCTTCTCGTTGCTTCTCCCTTTTTCTCCATTTTTCTATTCTTAGCCACTCTTCTTGACTTTTCTTTGCTTCTTTAGCTTGAGCTCCTTGCTGCCCACGTACTCCAGAAATTTCTTCAGCATTGTAGAGTCTTCTAGGCTTGTCTTTTGCTGATTTGTTTTGGCCAGCTTTTTCTCTAGTGTAATCTAGAATTTTCTGAAAAATGGATCACTTTTTTTTCAACACTCCTCCTTGATCCATTTTTGAAATACTCCGAGCATTTCCCGCAATGTCTCGAACTTGGCTCGCGATAGTGCTTTAGTGAAGATGTCTGCTATTTGTTCCTCGGTTTTGCAATATTTCAGCTCGATCTCTTTGTTATTTTGTGCCTCTCGTATGAAGTGATATTTGATGTCTATATGTTTGGTTCTACCATGGAATATTGGATTCTTTGATATAGCAATTGCGGACTTATTGTCGCAAAGTATCGGAGTTGATTCCATTTGTGCTTCTCCAATGTCTTCTAGAATTCTTCGAAGCCATATTGCTTGACTAGTAGTTGTAGCAGCTGCGATGTATTCAGCCTCTGCAGTAGACTGTGCCACTGATTCTTGTTTTTTGGATGCCCATGAGAATATTCCAGAACCTAATGTGAAGGCATAGCCAGTAGTACTTCTCCTATCATCAGCTGAACCAGCCCAGTCGCTATCAGTGTAGCCGATGAGCTTGGCGTTAGCACTTGGGCTATACCAAATGCCATAATTAGTGGTTCCTCGTAAGTATCTAAGAATTCTCTTGGCAGCTCCAAAATGAATTTGACTTGGACTCTGCATAAACCGTGATAGTAAACTTGTCGCGTACATAATATCTGGCCGTGTAGCAGTGAGATATAGTAGACTCCCAATTAAACTTCTATAGAGGGAGGCATCGGCTTTTTCAGCTCCATCATTTTTCAATAGTTTCTCATTCATCACTAGTGGTGTTGAAACTATTTTGCAATTACTCATCTTGAATTTCTTTAGGAGGTTTTCGGTATATTTCTTTTGCGAGATGAAAATTCCTTCATTTTGATTAACTTCAATACCGAGGAAATAGTTCATCAAGCCCAAGTCCGTCATTTCAAATGTCTTCATCATTTCTTCTTTAAATTCTCGGATCATTGTCTCATTGTTTCCAGTATATATAAGATCATCTACATATAGAGAGACAATGAGAGTGTCGGACTTACCTTGGGTCTTGATGTAGAGTGTCGGCTCACTCATACTCCTCCCGAATCCTTGCTTGATGAAGTACTCATCGATTCTACTATACCATGCACGTGGTGCTTGTTTTAACCCGTATAGGGCCTTCTTAAGCTTTAAGACTTTTTCTTCTTGGCCTTTGAGAATAAAGCCTTGTGGTTGTTCTATGTATATTTCTTCTTGAAGATATCCATTTAGGAATGCCGACTTCACATCTAGTTGATAAATCTTCCATTCTTTTTGTGCCGCCAAGGCTATAAGTGCTCGAATAGTATCAAGGCGAGCGACGGAGCAAAAGTTTCAGTATAGTCAATACCTGGTTGTTGCAAGTATCCTTTCGCCACAAGCCTTGCTTTATGCTTCGGATTGATCCATCTGCATTGAGTTTTGTCTTGTAAACCCACTTAACGCCAATAATCTCTTTGTCTTCTGGACGATCAACAAGCTCCCAGGTTTCATTTTTCTGGATCATCTTAATCTCTTCTTCCATGGCTTTTATCCAAACTTCATCTTTGGATGCTTGTTCATAATTTTCTGGTTCCAAAATAGCAAAGTTGCACGTGTCATAAATTCTTTTAAGGGCTTTTACCCTTAGTACTGGAGACTCTGGAGTAGATTCTTCTTGCGTTACCCTTGGAGAGCTTGGTGGAGTTACGTCGTGAGTGGTGGAATCCGATACTTCTCCTTCTTCTTGTGATGTTAATTCCTCTTGAGCAAAGGTGTATCTCGGCAAGGTTATGTACTTCTTCACGATCTTCTCGTCTTCCCAATTCCAGGCAGCATTCTCATCGAACTCAACATCTCGACTAATCATTAGCTTTTTAGTTCTTAGGTTGTAAACCCGATAGCCTTTTGATTGGTCACTATAGCCAAGGAATATTCCTTTTTCTGTCTTTTCATCTAGCTTACTCCTTTTTTGAGCAGGGATGTGGACGTAGCAAATGCATCCAAACACTTTGAGATGCTTTGCTGAAGGCTTCCGTCCACTCCATGCTTCAACCGGTGTTTTATTTTGAACTGCTTTAGTTGGACACTGTTTAATAGGTATACAGCAGTATAAACTGCTTCGCCCGTAAAGTGTTGGGAAGGCCTTTCTCTTTTAGCATAGACCTTGCCATTTCCATTACGGTTCTATTTTTTCTTTCAGCTACTCCATTTTGTTCTGGGGCGTAGCCAGCAGCTAGTTGATGATGGACTCCTTCATCTTCACAAAATTTATTAAACTCCTTTGAATTGTATTCGTGCCTCTGTCACTCCTTAGGACTTTGATTCTTTGGCCACTTTGATTCTCGACGTGGTTCTTGAATTTTCTAAAGATAGAGAAAACCTCAGATTTTTCTCGAAGAAAATATACCCACGTCATTCTTGTGTAATCGTCGATGAATAAGATGAAATATTTATTTTGACTAGGTGTAGGTGTCCTCATCGGACCGCACACGTCCGTGTGGACAAGTTCCAAAGGCTTCTTAGCTTTCCATGAAACTCCGGATGGGAAGGACTGTCTCTCTGTTGTTTTCCAAGAAGACAGCCTTCACAAACATCTGAAATTTCTGTGATGGCTGGAAAATCTCTCATCATATTTTTCTGATGGAGAATTTTTAATCCAGCAAAATTGAAGTGGCCAAATCTTCTATGCCATAGCCATGAATCATCAAGTTGAGCTTTCATGGCTATATCTTTGACCAATTTCCATTGAATAGGAAAATTGTTATTTTTCATCTTAACAGAGGCAATGATATTTTTATATTTATCATAGATAATGCAGGCATCTCTATTAAAATATAGAGAATACCCACTTTGTATCATTTGGCCCACACTTAAGAGATTTTGTGCAAGACGAGGACTAGATATACATTACGTATATATTTTGGGCCTTTATTCGTTTCCACGGCGATGGTGCCTTTTCCTTTGACATCTACTAATGCACCATTGCCCAACTTTACTTGAGATTTCACCGACTTATCAATATGAGTGAATATAGATTCATCCCCCGTCATGTGATTGCTACACCCACTATCGATGTACCATGTTTCATTTTTATTGTCATTTGCCGCTTGGCCTGCGTAGAATGTATTCTCTTCACTTTCTTTTTTTTCCACATAGTTTGCTCGATTATTTGTTTTCGAGCGACAATCTTTTTCTATGTGGCCATATCGTTTACAAAAGCGGCATTGTTTTTTATTTTTAAACCAACAATCCTTCTCCAAATGATTTGTTTTCTTGCAAATGCCACAAGGTGGATAATTTTCTTTTTTTATAATTTCTCCTCCTCTTTTGTTTTTCCATGAGCTCCTTCCATCATTTTTAGTTTGATGAGACCGTATATTTACTTTAGACTGAAAGGCACTTTCGACCAAATCTTCATCTTGTGCCATTAGCCTTTTCTCATATGCTTCTAGAGAGCCAATTAATTCACTTATTGATAGGGTTGTCAAGTCTTTAGTTCCTTCTATAGTTGTAACTATAGAGTTGTATTTTTTTGTAAGTGACACCAATATTTTCTCAACAACCCTTTGATCAGTTATCCCATCTCCATAGGCTCTCATTTGATTAACGAGTTCCTTTAATTTTCCACAATATTCTTGTACGGTCTCATAATTTTTCATTTTAGAATTCTCAAAATCCCTTCTCAAAGTTTGAAGGCGAATAATGCGTACCTTTTCCGATCCTTGAAATTCCTCTCGTAGTATATCCCAAGCCTCTTTTGCAGTCCTTGCTCCAATTATTCTCGGAAATATGGTTTCCGAGAGTGCTTGCTGAATAAAGTATAGCGCCCTTGCATCCTTTTGTAGTTGATCCTTCGAAACACTTGCACCTTCTGGTGGAGCCTCGCAACCTCTTTCCACGATGTCCCATAAGTCTTGGGCCATTAAGAATGTAGTCATTTTTATGCTCCAAAAGTCATAGTTGTTCCCATCAAAAATGGGAATGGGAAATGAGGATGAGGTTGGGTTGGCCATGGTTTAATTAGTGGGTATTTGGAGAGGTTAGTTTTAGGAATTGGTGGGTAGGACAAACGCCCAATACCAACCAAAGAGCGTGGCTCTGATACCACTGTTGGTGTTTGTGCGGAAGCGTGTGTGTGTGCAAGTGTTATGTGAACAAAAAAAGGACTACAATGGCAAAGGAAGAATTGATAAAAAGGAAGCTTTTATTTTGAAATGTTTTATTACAAAGGAAGGAGTGTGTGTGTGTGTTTTTTCAGCTTCTTAAAACACACACCCAGCCCCTATTTATAGGCGTGAGCACCGCCTCTTCTTCACCGACATTGAGTACAAGATATAATAAAAAATTCAGCTTGTTGCGGCTCCTTCAGGGTCTTCTCGTTGCTTCTCCCTTTTTCTCCATTTTTCTATTCTTAGCCACTCTTCTTGACTTTTCTTTGCTTCTTTAGCTTGAGCTCCTTGCTGCCCACGTACTCCAGAAATTTCTTCAGCATTGTAGAGTCTTCTAGGCTTGTCTTTTGCTGATTTGTTTTGGCCAGCTTTTTCTCTAGTGTAATCTAGAATTTTCTGAAAAATGGATCACTTTTTTTTCAACAGAAACGGGCCGTACGGGCCTGAGAGAAAGGGCCCGTTGCCGTTGGGATTAGCTTCAGTTTAAAAGTCCGTAAAGTACATAATACTAGTATTTACCCGTGTATTAATTTTGGTCAGTTCTTCTAGAGTTTCTCTTTGTGTTTTTCATCTGGGGTAGTAAATTGGAGCATGATCGTTGAGCTTTGTGTGGGACAAGTCTCAACACTAAATAGCCCTAAATGGGTAGATATGGCACTGCTCGACTGAAATAAGGTTAGATAATTACGTTGGGCATCATTTTTGCCTTTGAACAGGCAATCTGTTGAACAAACAAGTATAAGAATTCAAACAGAATGGGTGTTTAATTAAACTAACCTATAGCGGCCAAATCAAGAAATAATTAAACTCAACCTGTATAGGGCAATGGGATATTATAGAAATCATCATCAACTTGGCTGTCGATATGAAATACTTTTAAACCGACCTTATGCATCTCCCCGATGGAAATACAATAATTTGCCCTCATGCACACTGAAACCCTCTTCCACTCTATTGCTATGCCCTTTCTCTCTCCTCACACGCAGCAGCACAAAACAACAATAATCAAGAGCCACCCCCACAGCGTTGAGCTGCCGCTTGCTACCGCAGCCCAATCGCCACGCCGACCACGATTCCCTCGCCCCCGATCGGCGCGCCCAAGACCCCTCTCTCCACATCCGCGTCTTTGTCTATGGCGAGATCGTTTGCGATGCGCAACGACAAGGTCACACCAGCTAAGCCCGAGCCAGCAGCTCGCGATCACTGAGAGGGTGCGAGGTCGGCCTCGAGTTCACGACGGCCACGAGGCTTAGCGACAAGCTCGCAAACCGTGCAAGACGTGGTGGTGGGCAATGTACCAAGCAAGCCTCTTGAGTACGGGGAGAGAGTGTGGGTTGGTGTGGAGTTTTTTTTTTTTTTTTTTTTTTTTTTTTTTGGGGGGGGGGGGGGGGGGGTAAGGGTAGTTTAGAAATAAAATGACGATTTAGTATATTATTTATGGATGAGAGATGCAACTTAATATATATTGCGAAAAATAAGGACGAGGTTATCTGTTTTGAGATGTGAGGAGGGTATTTGACGAAGGAAGTGAAGTTTTCAACATTTTTTTTTAATTGGTAATTTTCCCTATTGTAGCTCACAGCCAAAGCAGTCCTCAAATCAGTCAACACCTGGTTTACGTGTTTTGAGCCCTCATTATCTATTAGTACACTATATGATAAAGGCAATGAGGAATAGCTAGTGTAGGGCCAATCACATGTGGTTTTTTCCTCCCAAACCGAACGAGGCCAATGATTTATGGTATGCGATACACGATCAAAAACTAGAGAACTCAGCCATGACACCAGCAAAATAAGGGATAGTGAACTGCTAACCCTTTTATCTTTGAGTTGGTTTAAGGAGGTACCTAAATTTGTTTGCCATGTCAATATCATTTCTAAATTTTCAATTGGTTCAATAGGTCCCCAGACTAATTTAATATGTCTCGTGCAGCAATTGAAGATTCAAATAGAAGATGTTCCTTTCATCCAACCTATGACACAGCCACATGCTTTCTTGGCCCGAAGTTAGAAGAGCATTGACCAAACACTGTCATGTTCTTTTGCCATTTGAGAATCAACAGAGAGGTATTGCGGATTAGCTACAAGCCTTCCTACCCTCACGGCTGAATCAAAAGTGGATGGAAGTTCCTGCAAAGGCGAAGCCTGTGGTCCTCCTGGTAGGTTGAGCTGAGATGTCTCCTCCCGGTCATTGCAGGAAACTAATCCCAAGTCATGAATTGTTTTCGCTTGGCTATCCCTCCAATATCAAAACGTTTCGCTGTCTATTCCTGAATGAAACTAATCCTACTTTCCCCTTGCTTCTGCATTTGCGGGCAAACCAGTATATTATGACCAGTGAAATGGAGTTATAACTGCTTTTTTTTTCTGGGCCAAAGTCTTCTAACCAGAAGCACCTCACTTGTCCTGCATCTTAGCAATTAGACAGACAAGATCATACATTACTTGCTCGAAAAACTTTCAGGTATGGTTGAAATAAGGAAGATCTCCATGAGTGGTATGATAAGGAAAAGGCAGATGGTTCTCAAGGCTAATGCAAGAAGATTCTGCGGTATCCCTGCTTCATCTCGGTTGCGTGCCTTCCTCCAACTCTACCGGATTCTGAAACTTACAGAGTTAGGCTTCATTTACGAAAGTTGACATGCTTTCATTATAAAGGGTAGCGAAGCAAATACGTTGCCAGCAAGGATTGCGAGAAGGAATGACATAGTCTTATCAAAACAGTAGGATGGTAAGTTCAAGTAATTGCGCTATTTTTGGCAAGGTGGATTTAGAAGAAGCCTGTTGAGTATGCAATGGGATTTAAAACATGCAAGATCGGCCAATTTGAGGTTCCTATTCTTAAAATTAAGGGGTTAATATCAAGAAAAATCCGAAACTAGTACATCTGTAAAAAATTTTACCACAAACTAATTATTTGGCCATCAAAAACTTTAAACTAATGCTTTTGTGACAAATTTAGCCTCAATTAATTATATCACGAAAAACCACAACTAAATACACATGTAACAAATGGAGGATAAAACCATAAACTAGTACACAATTAAACTATCATGTATCATTTAACTCGATAATTTGATGGTAAAATTTAATAGAAATTAACAAAAAGGTAAGTTTGTCACAAGTGTACTAATTTTAGATTTAATTTGGAATAAACTTATTACAGATTTACCAGTTTAGAGTTTTCGTGATATTAATCTTAAAAAATATTAATCATGACAAATCATTACTCATGATAGTCTTCCAAACGACACCGATTATATAAGCTCATGGCCCAATGGCCAGGCATGAAAAGTTTTTTGGCTGGTTCACTAGTTATGGTCATCTGCCGGACTTCT
This sequence comes from Eucalyptus victrix, assembly GCA_016097545.1. Classification (NCBI taxonomy): domain Eukaryota; kingdom Viridiplantae; phylum Streptophyta; class Magnoliopsida; order Myrtales; family Myrtaceae; genus Eucalyptus; species Eucalyptus victrix. The sequence goes on along the minus strand of CM027843.1, from coordinate 42,469,774 downwards.
CCTCAATCGGGCACTCACCTAGCATCTTGCTTCTTCCAGGCACCAACCAAATCAGTTCTTCACTTCTCCAATCATTTGTTGTCATCTCCATTCCCTCACAATTACTCTAAGGGTGCATTTGGTAACGATTATGTTCGAAGAACAATTTTTTATGAGAAAAGATTTTTTTTTTATTTTGTTCTCATGAACAATTTCTGAATAAAAGACGTGTTTAGTAACTTCTCAAAATTTATATTCTTAGGATAGAAATACATTTGGTAGGATTGTTAGATTTTTTATTTCTTTTAATTTTTTTATTTTTTATTATATTTTTTTCCCTTTTCTTTTTGCTTTTTCTTTTTCTCTTTGGTGGGCGAGGTCCAGCAAGCTGAAGAAGAAGAAGAAGAAGAAGAAGAAGAAGAAGAAGAATGGGTTTTTATTCTTCTTTCATTCCCTGGAACAAAAGAACAGAAATAGTTATCCGGGAAACAGAAACAACTTTTACCAAACAAGCCCTAAGTGCTTCGATAATAACGAACTTGTATGATTTAAAATTAAGCGGGAATGTCGGGCCACAATGGACAATAAATTATCATTTTCCCTGGTCTATGTCATGGTATATCTAGGTGTACTTGAACATGCACCAGAGTGCCGTGGATTTGGCGTTCATCATGTGCCTCTTGTTGATCTCCATATTCATTTAATCTATCCATATTGCATCCATGCCCACGATCATAGAGCATCTTGTTATTTCACGACTTGAATGTAGTACAGATCATCATGACTTAAAATAAAATAGACAGAACGCACGCAAGGTTTATTTAAATTTTGGGAGACATGTGACTCGGGAACAACGAGGATGGTAATTTATTTACTTTGTTTTTAATTATTAATTATTATTTCTTTTTTTGGTAAAACGGAGGATTTTTATTTGTAATGACCATAAAAGCCTGGGGCTTTGTCTCTTTCCGGCAAAACTGAAAGCTCATTTTAAAAATACGCTTGAAAGGCGTTCAGTTAAATATTAGAAACATCCGAACATAAATAGTACGCATTTCAAGGAAATTAAAAATGACTGGTGGTAAGTTAGAAGAAAAAATTAACGGAACCTTATTTCCTCTTTTACAATTAAAGGGGCACTAGGAGGATGCATAAAATTGACTAATAATGAATGGTACAGATCTCAAGGAAATTTAAAATGACTCTGGTCAAGTTAAAAAATAATAATAATAATTAATAAAACTGTTATCTCATATTTCTTTCCTTTTATAATTAAAGGGGCACGAAGAGGATGGTAAAAATGACCGGTAGTAAACATACGCATCTCAAGGAAATTAAAAATGAATGATCAAGTTTTAAAAAATAAAAAATAAATGAAACTGTCATCTTGTACTTCTGTTTTTTTTTTTTTTATATAATTAAAGGGGCACAAGAATGGAGACTCAACTCCTTTAGGGCGCACATGATAAAATTTCTACTGCTCTATTTCTCTATTTCGTTGTTCCTCGAATGCATTTAGAACAAAATCCGTTTGATAAGGTAATTTGATTTTTCTATTTCTGGAACAGATTTCTATTCCAAAAATAGATTTGAAGAAGAAATCAGAAATTAAAATTTTTAACTTCTCAATTTTGTTTCAAATGAAACAAAATTGAGAAATCAATTTATGGCCAAAAATGAATTTCTATTCCAGAAATTTTGTCATGTGCACCTTAGAACCTAAAGGCTTAGCCTTACATAGCACCCTCCAAACCTTATAAACCGGTTACATTCCAACCATTGATCCACGATTGCATCATATGCCACTACATAGACAAAGCTTAAATGAGAATCTCAACCTGGAAAAAGCAATTTTGTCATTAAGGTTCAATAGAAATCCAAACACAATATTTGCAGTGATTTTCATTTCTCTCTTAAAAAAAAAAAAAAAAAAAAGTCTCTTGTCATAGAATTTGAATATTTTGACTTTTACTTAATATCTATAAACATCTTAAACATTTTAAGATATAAGTATATCAACATTAAATTTCATTTTTAGAGTTTTTCAAAAAAAAAAATAGAACTTCAAATATTTTCTTCAATTTATCAAATTTTGTCGAAAAAGCAAGAAGAAACTTTTTTTTTTAAAGCTCCTCATATCATAGTAGCAAAGCCCTCCAATTGAGAAAAGACAAGGGCTAACCCTACGAGTTACACCTTTGTGAGCAAAAAATTACTTAATGCTTCCACATAAATCAATATTAATTGCAGCATATTTCACTATAAATACCATCTCAAACTCCTCTCTGCCAAATACACTCCCCCTCTCCCCCATCCCCACCACCCCCCCCCCCCCCCCCCTCTCCCAACCCCAAGATTACATTTGTGTAGCCATGGAAGTCATCCCAACCAAAACCCACATAGCCCTCCTAGCCAGCCCCGGCATAGGACACCTCATCCCAGTCCTTGAACTCGGCCGGCGCTTCGCCGTCCAACACCACTTCCTCGTCACCATCTTCGTCGTGACCACCGATGCCTCCGCCGCCCAGTCCCAGCTCCCCCATTACTCCTCCTACAGAGACCTCCTCAACATTGTCTTCCTCCCCCCGGTCGACGTCTCGGACCTAGCCATTGGCTCAATGGCAATCCTCTCACAACTGGTCCTCCTAATGCGCCGAGCAATGCCACACATCCGCGCAGAGATTGCGAAATTGAAGCCATGTCCCTCGGCCCTCATTGTCGACCTCTTCGGGACCGAGGCTTTCGAGATAGCCAACGATTTCAGCATGTTGAAGTACACGTTCCATACCAGTAATGCGTGGTTCCTTGCCCTGACACTTTATTATCCACATCACAACGAGAGCGACAAACACGACCACGTCTATCTCCATAAGCCGCTGAACATCCCAGGATGCGCGCTGCTCGAGTACGAAGGCACGTTCGACTTGAACTTGCGACCGGACGACCGGGTCCTTCACGAAGATTATGCGAAGATGGGGCTCGATATGGCAAAGGCTGATGGGATCTTGGTGAACACATGGGAGGGTTTGGAGCCCAGGACGCTGAAAGCACTGAGAGATCCGAACTTGATGGGACGGTTCAGCTCGGTCCCCGTCCACCCGGTCGGCCCATTGATTCGACCGGTCCAACCGATTGAAAATTTGGTCTGCAGGAGCAAAGTGCTCGATTGGCTGGACTTGCAACCCGCCGGGTCGGTGCTTTACGTGTCGTTCGGCAGCGGCGGGACCCTGTCAGCCAATCAGCTCACCGAGCTGGCTTGGGGCTTGGAGCTGAGCGGGCAGAGATTCGTTTGGGTGGTGCGGCCCCCCGTCGAGAGCACGGCGTTCGGGTCGTACTTCCGTCAGAAGGAGAGGACCGAGGACGGGACACCAGATTACCTCCCCGATGGTTTCGTGAGCAGGACCCGCGAGGTGGGCCTCGTGGTGGAGATGTGGGCCCCGCAGACCGAGGTACTGGCCCATGAGTCCGTTGGGGCATTCCTTTCGCACTGCGGATGGAACTCGACACTGGAGAGCGTGGTCAACGGAGTGCCCATGGTATGCTGGCCGCTCTACGCGGAGCAGGGTATGAACGCGGCCATGCTCTCCGGCCACCTCGGCATAGCCACTCGTTTGAAGGAGGCGGGGCCGGCGCGGTGGTCGGGAGAGAAGTGATCGAGAAGATGATAAGGAGGTCGATGGAGAAGGACGAGGAGCACGGGAAGTTGGTGAAGGCGAATGTGCTGGAGCTCGAGCATCAGGCGAAAGCGACTCTCGCCAAGGGTGGCTCGTCCCACGGCTCACTCGAGCGGGTGGCTAAGGAGTGTAAAACGGGCCTTACGAACCTAAGAGAAAGGGCCTATGGGGCTTAGCTTCCATTCAAAAGCCTATAAAGTATGATGTTGGTATTACTATGGGTGTTCGATTTCCAGTCTGATCTAATGGAACTGATTGCTTTTCTTTTCCCACTATTTGATGTCATATGTTCTGAAATAGGAATTGTGTTCCCTACTACTCTTTTAGAAACAAAATCTGAGTAAAAGCCATTGTGATGACAAATCGATATAGACTAATCAAAACATGCTGACTACACATGTATTACTAATGTCTATGAAGAAAGTTTAAAAATAAAAATAAAATAAAATAAAAGAGCGGACGAGCCAAAGGAGAGATGGCGAACTAATGCTGGCAAGTAGCAACTAGACGAGACTCGAGAAGTCGAGAGGACTAAAGTACTTCACTTAGGGTATACATCACATTTTACTAATTTTTTTGAAGAAATTAAAAAAAAAATGTATATATAGTCAGTCCAATTTGGTTCTCCCTTAGAATTAGAAATCGAACCATCTAGGCACCAATTCACTTTTAGGAACCATGAACCAAATCAACACTCCTGAAAGCCTAATCAAATCGAACGATTTGATCTAGTTCAGGTGATCTATTTTGCACATCCCTTAGGTAATATCCGTATTATTTCTCATGAAAGAAGAATGGGATTCTGAATGCATTTTCCTTTTCTTTTCCGGCCGTTAATACAGATCTTTTTTCTTTTTCTTTCGGGTATGAAGTTGGAGCAAAATCCCTGTGGTTATTGCGTAGGACAAGTCACCATACCAAATAATCTAATTGGGTAGATACGGCACTGATTTATTGAAATAAGGTTAGATAACGAGTTCCTCTTGTTTTTGAGCATTAAAATCGATAATGAATATCCATCCACGGACACTTGATGTATTAAGCTAATTAATGTGAGAGTTAACACCGGCTATTGACACGTGGCTTGCACGTGTACAAGCTTTCAAAATAAAATAAAATAAAAAATCACACTTGAAGTATGCAAGCTTAATTTATCTACTTTGTTTTTACAGCACTGCTAGTCCTCATGATATTGGATGAAAAGACTTCAAGTAAAATTTTACACATTGCGTTCCAAATAACCCTCAAATGACGTTCGCTATAATTTGTACATGGTTTGTTAATATCGATAGCCTTATCAAGTGACTTTTTTCCCTAGAGATATTAACTGTCCAAGAGTTGAGATTGAATCATCAATTTCCATGAACTTTCTAAAATACTTTGCCTTTTGAATAGTGATTAAAGTTGGGGCTAGAATGTTCAAAAGTTATTTACATTCTCTAAAAGTAGTCCTAGATCCGATTATATGGATCTGAGCAAGAAAATAAGCATGCCCTAATTGGATACAATATAATTAATCTTAATGGGACTATCAATTAAATCGGGCACCTCAGAGTTAGAGAAATGGTCAATTAATAGTCAGCCTTGATTTGACATTTCCCTAAGTTTCGGATGAAATTCCAATCATGGTAATTAAGTTTCCATTAAAAGATAATAAGGTAATATTTTTGTCACTAAAACAAATTTAATCACATCCGGTGACCAATATGTAATTCAATTTGGGAGCTTCTACAGGTAGGCATCACGTGTCAATAGTCACTGCTGACTCCGCAATTTCCGGCGAACTTTGAGCAAAACTTCGGTGGGAGTACTTATTTTCGACCCTTCAATATCATGCCTGGAAAGAGTGCATGCCTCCTGTTACTCCCAGCTAGATTCTCTGCATCCTAGCTTTCTAGCCCTGAGGGACAGCTGAACAAACGATTCATGACTGCTGCCAAGTCAGCTGTTTTTTTTTTTATTATTTTAACGACCGGAGTAGTAAACAAACAAAGTACAGGAATCTAAAAAGGAATCCCGACAAAATCATAGGGATGTGCATGTCGATTGGCAGAGAGTTCGATGACCTCGATCTGAAGATAATAAGTTAAGCAGTGAACCCTAGAACCTGACTAATGGTTAAATTATTCGTGCTTCTAAAACGATTACACCAAACCACTTCGGCTTCAGCAAAAGGCAAAAAATCATTCATTTAAACTTCTGGGTTTACATCAATCGATCCAAACAAAGAAACGACGAAAATGTTCATTAAATTATGGTAAGAACAAAGAACTTGCTCATTGGCGCCCGCATGTGATGGAAAGTAACGACCGAATCTTTCGGAAAAAGGGAGAAAAGGAAAGATGATAGTTGACCAGCGTGTTTCTATAAGGAACTGCACATGCATTCTTATCCACAAAGGAGATTGAAAGATCTCTTTGACCTGCCTTCTCCGGTCGATGCAGTACCGCCATTCATGGCTCGTGCATGCCGCACGTGGAAACAATTTCATTCGACGCTTAGCCACCCCAAAAAGAAGAAAAGGGTCAAGGACCATTTCATCGCGATGTTCGACGGGAGAGAGAGAGAGAGAGAGAGAGACGATGTGGAATGGTAGCTATACCTCAACTCGGTGTAGGAGAAGTAAAGATAGAAACCAAGAACCTAAGTTGTCTCAACTCTCGGCATAGAGCTGTCATCAGGCCAATCCCTATAGATCCTTGTTTGTCTATGTGTAGCATAGCGAAAATCACCACACGTACTGCTTGATATCTCTGCAAAAAGTGTAATGAAAATACTCCTGCATGCTCGTTTCACAGAAAACGAGTGTTTATCAAACACGACGATGGCACAAACAACCATAACTAGAAGATCTCAAAGATGCGTAGCTCACTTCTCTTTCAGGAACTGATGAAGTGCAACACCGCAACCAAAACCCAGGACTCAGAAGGCTTTTTGTCCCCAAATCCATTACCAACCACCACCCAATTGTTGGTGTAATACCGATACGCTCAAGGACTTCACTATGTTGACGAACAAGTTGGCTGCAAAAGTCTAAATGTCGCCACTTGTTCGATTATGCAGAAAAAGGTAAGCAGGAACGAAATCATTACGATGAACTATTATTCAGAAAATGAAGCCGATGTGTCTACATGGCAACAGCGAAATAGCAATCTCAGATGCTACCACTTAGGCCCCGAGTTCCTTTCTCCTTTATTAGAAAGTCTGGGGCAGGAATCCATAATGGATGGAGAAGGAGATAAGAGATAACAAATGGAGTTTTCCGCAGTTTTTGCTCATGCACGTACTGGTTCAGTAGCTTTCTTCAGCCATGCCATTTCAGCATCATCCAAGTATGGCGCCAATATGTCTCTACACTTTGAATGGTATGCGTTGAGCCAATCGATCTCTTCAATCGTCAATAAACTCAAGTTGATCAGCTTGGTCTGATATGGTGCCTAGATAGGAAACAGATTATAAGCACGGAAGAGGAGTTGATGATTTAGAATAACATTCAATTCGTTACCACATCCCAAAAAAAATTATGTATCCCATAAGACGTTAACCTCCAATGATGCCTATGACAGAAAATGAGGGGGTGATGATTCTCCAATAAATTGACCAGCTTGATAATAAATTACTTTTTCCAGTTAGTAAATGTTTAAGGCAAGTCTTTTGCACTGAACAGGTTATAACATTTTACTTCAAACATCATGCCTCTAGGAAACAAGAGCATTGAACAGGTTATAATAATTTCTGCCTATGCTTCAAATGTTGTCGGTCTGCCCTGTGTGTTCGTTTGTTATGCTCTTCCGAAGACAAATAAAAGCAAATTTGTATCTTTTTCCCCCTTATTCTCTCTATATTCTATCCACCCAAAAAAATCCAACCACCAGTCGCCAGTTGAAAATGTAATAAGATGACTCAACCAGTGACCAAGCAAAGAAAACATCAAAGTTCATCAAAGTTGTCAACGAGATTGAAATATCACCAACTACAGAGAAGAAAAGCAAGGAAACACCTTCACCAACTGGTAGGCAATACCCTTTTATGTAATAACAACTTACCCAGGTTATATGCTCAAATGATAAATACCCCTTGTCACCAAAGTTGAACTTCGTATCCGCTTCAATGACCACCAATAAATTCTCCAGCCTTATACCAAAGTTCCCATCTTCATAGTAACCTGGTTCTGAAAAAGGTTTCCATATAAGGAAATCAATACAACCTCGATGCAACAGGATTTTGAAATTATGGTTCATGAAATGCCTCACAAAATAAGTGATGAACAATAGCAGTAGGACAGTAATGCAGAACACCAATTACAAAAATAGGGCTGATTCTTCTAAGAAAGACATCTGAATATACATCAAATATAGACAAACAGGCAGTTGCAAGTAGCATTCCAAGTAACAGCTTTGAATAATTTCACAGTTTCACAGTACTTAACCTTAAATTACTCCAGATACAATTGAATCAAATCCTACTAGCTGCTCTCAAATCTACCATATTCAATGGAACTCTCTTCTACTCAGAATGTTATCATATTTCACCTTCCACAAAATAACCAAGAACAAAAATGTTACAGATTAATTATTATGTATTCTGGAAGCATTGCTCCCAGTGCATAGACCACGGTGAATAGACCACATCACCCCAGCCTTATACATCCACTGGCTGAGATAGCAATGCCCCAGGCATCTAATAATCTTCACAAATTACGAGCTGGCACACTACAAATACTAACCATCTGTAACTGTCATTGAAGCTTGCATTGGCACATTAAGAGCCCGTGTTCCATAACTGATTGAATGCGGACCTGATCATTGAAAGGTCAAGTTAAACATCATTAGCAAGATTATGTATCAAAAGTTAGCTAAGCTTGCCCAGACTAAGCTAGGATGGCAGATATCATGGCCACATATGGCACTAAACATGCTTGGTCTCTGCTCATCCACATACCTTCATGAACATTTAGGTAAGATCCAATTCCATGCCCTGTGCCATGTCGATAATCGAGACCATCCTTCCACAAAGGTAGTCGGGCAAGAATGTCCAAAGCATAACCTTGAAGATTTAATAGTAATTTTACAAAGATGAAGGAAAAAAATCTCAGCTTATGTTGATGAGAGCAACCCCTGAATACACTGACAACTTGGCTTGGAAGTAAAATTTATTCAAGTGCGAGGGTGAAGGATTGTCGTACCAGTTGTCCCTTTCGGAAATCTGGCATTTCCCAGTGCAATGTGCCCTTTCAGTACCTGGATAGAGTGCAGAACCACAAGCTCTCAGACCCTTGTAACACTTAGTATGAATTGGAAATCAAAGGACTTGCTGTTTATGGGGGAGAAGGAATTAACTAGATTGAAATGAGTAGAAAAAGCGCATTGAAAAGAAAAAAAGAAAAAACTAAGGTTATTTTTTCAGTGCTTCCTTAATAAGACCTTGGATCTGTGCTCAGGAATATGAGGTCCTTACACTACTACCGCCAGAGAATATAGGGTGCAAGAATGTGAGGTGTATGTATGAGTCAAGGTTGCTAGTAGCAGCAGAGACATCAATTTTTACTGATGGAAACACAGTAGATGACATGCAAAGGCAAATAAATGTAACAACAAGGTTTCCAGCTGCACCTAGAGGTTAATTATCAAAAGTAGACAGCATTTTACTCTGGTATTAGGCAAAAGTAATGGCTTCTGAGGGTGAAGGTTGTATCACCCTGAGAAGTAAATGGCATTTTAGAGACTGGTCTAGATATGACCTAAAATATTCAAGTTCTACGACTATTAGAGAAATTAAAGACAAAGCACTGCAATAGGAACAGGTAGACTGATGTCATGGTGGCAGCCAATGACACTGAGAATAAGAAAATAGCAAAGGAGGCCAGACGATGTAGGAAATATTGGAAGAGCAGCAAAAGAAAGCGATGGCACACAGTTGATGAACCTCTTCAAGGTAGCTGTTAAACTATTGATCCAATTTCTAGAAACTTCAAGATTGATATTAGCTAGAAAAGATAAGAAAAATTCTTAAAAAAGAAAATCTAGCTTAGGTGGCAAAGAAAAGTGTAGAAGCACAAATGTAGAATTCTCAAGAAGAAGAGTGGCTAAACTATAATCTAGAATTTCCTAGATGAAGCCTACATGGACACGAAATCTAGAATGTTGTACTTAGTCGGTGGAACACCCTATAAATAGGAAAGGGGGAGCCTAGAAGAACAAGAAATGGTAAGCAAGCTCCTCCTCTTTCATTTGTACTACAATAAATAATAAAAAAAAAAAAAATTCTTTTTTGTTCCCTTGTCTTCCACTCTCTTTTACACATTCCTATTATTACTTTGCCCTTGCCCACTTTGTTCTTAGTTCTTTTGCTCTCTTGATAATTCACATACAAAACACACCCTTGCATACACATTAAACACACGCTTCCACAAACACCAACAGTAGCATCAAAACTAACGTGTTTCATTGACAGTCCTATGGCCAATTTCAAGCTTCAAGAACTACATGCGGGACCATCTTTTATCTTAAAACTGGTCAAAAGAACTTCATCTATTACTGAAGTATTCAAGAAAACATTAGGTACACTACTATGGAGTACACCCGATGCACTCCCTACCCTAAGAACACAAGTCTCATTTGGCGCCCACCAAATCAAAGGGCTAAGGATGGATGCATTAGCTGCACTTGATGTACCTCAAAACCCCCTGTACTCTTCAGTTCCCATCAAAGAATGAGATCACATTAGTTACCTATCCAGAAATTAGTAGTATATTGGCATCTGAAAGAAAAGTTTTGCTAGATATTCTTGCATACAAATTACTGAGTCAAATGTTTCCAGGAATGAGATCTATAGTCTTGCCTAGATTCTACCACCATATATAACTGCCACGTAACTATACAAACATAGCTGAACTGAATTACCTAGATTCTACCACCATATATAATTGCCACGTAACAATATAAACATAGCTGAACTGAAACAACGCACCGCTGTATAGCATGCTTTCTCATGAGCTGAAGGTCTCCCAAAATGAACAGTACGAGTTATATCTGTTGTTCCATCTAGATACTTTGGATACAGCATCCACAAAACCAAGAAAAAAAACTATAAGTCTCAGGAAAAAGATTGCAAGATAAGATGGAAATTGACAGATGCCCTTGTTGTTAAAGCAGCCAATTTTTAACTAACAAACACCAAACAGAAGCACGGCTCACATACCTGTGCTCCAGAATCAAATAGATAAATGGAATCTGCATCTAACTCTGCGCAAGTGTTCGGCTGCGGTTTATAATGGTTCATCGCCGCATTTGGACCAACAGATGAAATGGTAGGAAAACTTAAACTTTTGAAATGCTGCAAATGTTAAAAAAAAATAATAATAACAATGGTTATTCCAAAAAAACGTCACACAAACATGTGGTAGCCGGTGCAAATCAAAATAATTTTGAATATCTTATCCATTACATCACTAGTGATACATGAACTGTTACAAGCATTCACATAATGCAAAATTACAAAAAGCAAATGCAAAAGTAACTCCTCTACTAACTGCACCTTGCAGACAGCTGGGTTTTGAAACATCTTACGCATGTAAACTGGTAAGATATCAAATCCAATATAAAAGTAAAAGACAAAAAACAAAAAGAAGAGTCCACACAGTTCTGTGAAAATCCATGAAAAGGAGATTACCTCTTTTGAAGCTCGAAATGACTCCAGCTTATCACTCACAGTCAACTCCGTTAGTTTCTTTCCTTCCCTGCTATACATTATTTTAATCAGACGTGTTAAGCACATGTGCCCTGAACATAAATTTTGGAAGGTACCACCAAAAAAGACACAAAATGATGCTTTAAATCAACTGGCACGAGAGATTAGAAATTTCCCTTTACGTTCTTCAATAAGCTACACTATAGAAACTCACATTAAGCACACATAAAAGGTTTGCTTCACCCCACATGCCCTAAAATAAAATGCATTAAATTATGTCCTTCACAGGCTTACGATAAGTCTCTGAAAGAGACAAAGTACACACAAATGGAAGAGATTCACAGACCTTGGATGTCAGAGTTCATAGTCAAAGTACTGACCTCTTAATTATTAGCTTCATGTTATCTAGAAACCAAATCTAAAAGACTAAAATGATTAGGAGGTAGATGCTTCAAGCCATAAAGGTATCAGTATACTTCAAGCCCCCCTTGGAGGTGATCAGCTCAAATTCTGTGCCCTCAACTAACAGAAGACAGACAATGAGGACCTTACAGGAAGGCCAAAAGTATAAAGAATTATCTTGATGGAACTAGCATTGACCCATCGTGTTGCCCAAAAGAGTTACCTTCAAAGAGCAGAAGATTTTTCATGCACATATTGAAAAACAGTGAAATCGGGGCTCAGTTAATGTCTCTCATAGGGCTTTATGCAACAATTGTTAATTCAAGCAGGAGTGGTTCACCCCGGACATTTCTTTCACCCAACATCTCACACAATCACATGCTTCATCAGCATGAAGGATGACCAAACAAGGGAATGTTCTTTTGCTGTTTGAGGATCAACAGATAGATATTATAGACTAGCTGCAAGCCTTCCTATCCTCATGGCTGATTCAAGGGATGACTTCAAAATTAACATGTTTCTGCAAAGTAGAAGCTTCTGGTGCTGGTAACCTGAGCTGAGATGTCCCCTCCCACTCATTGATTAGAGTGGGCCCATCTCATGAATACTAGCAGGAAACTCATCGAAGTTATCAAATGTTTTTGCTTTGCTATTTCTATAATATTAAAAATCTTTCGCTATCAATTCTTGAATAAGTAATCCACTGCAATTGCATCCAAACCAAAATTACTTGCAACAAAATTACGACCAGCGAAATGAACTTACAACTTTTTCTGGGCCAAAGTCTCTCCCTCCTCAAAGTAACCAGAAGCACCATAGTTTTCGTGCATCTGAGCAATTAGACAAACAAGATCATTCATCACTCACTTAAGTAACTTTCATGAATGATCAACATAAAAAAGATCTCCATGTGTGGTATGATAAGGAAAAGGCAAGTAATTCTCAAGGTTAATGCAAGAAGATCCGTGGCATACCTGTTTATCCAACCAGACAAGATATTGTACAACAGATGCACCATCTCTGATGTGGGCCTTCCTCAACCCATCCAACTCAATTGGATTCTGGAATTTACGGAGTTAGGCTTCATTAAAGAAAATTGGCATGCATTCATAATAAAGAGTAGCTGACCAACACATCAACCCCAAGGATCACAAAAAGGAATATCCTGGTATTATCAAATTGTAGGATGGTAAAGTCCAAATTGATATTTCTATACTAAAAAATGTTAAAGACGAGAAATCACTGCTCATAGTCTTCCAGATGATGACATCAATTACAAGTTAATGGCCGGATGACCAGGCAGAAAACGATCAATTCTTTGCTGCAGAGTCTTTATGGTCTTATACTTTACAAATCAGATCCCAATGATTCTTTGCATGTGCATTCAATTTAAATAGACTTATTCTGCTCATAACTATCAGAAACTCTTACGGATTAATTCATAATAATTATGATCCTCAGAATACTGAATGTTTTTATTTCCATATTATTTCAGCTAAAACCAAGTGATTTGAAGACACAATTCTTAAGATATCAAAAAATATAGCAAAGGCCTCCATAAAAAGAAGCACCTGCAAAAAGTGGTTGGACGGAATGTTCAGGAAGTATGAGGTAATAGCAGCACAAAAGCTATCATATCTGTTCATGTCGGTAATGGGCCAAAAAACATAAGAGGAAATCATGGAGCATCCACAATTGAGAATCATATCCATGCTTTCATATCAACATCCATATAAAGAGGACCTGTTCACATCAACGACACACTAAAGCATGCACATCTCAATGCCAATTTCCACCTGAAGTGAAACTTCGGAATTATGAAATGGCATCCAGTCCACCAATTTGACCCTAGCCAACATAGAACAACTCCAAGACAGTGCCAGCTCAGATTCTTGAGCTTATTTCGATGATCACTAATTTATGTATGATTACATCACTACATACACTCAGATCATTATCCGTGACAATTACGACCTCATAGACAGGGCATGCATACATTACCTTCAAAGCTTTTGCAAGGGCCAAAGGAGATTGCTTCAGGAGAACTCTATTGGAATCTAGTTTAGAATACAAAGCATAGCAGCAGGATCCAGGATCAGCCCATATCAAGTCATCGCTTCCACCATCCTCTGCTTCAGTCTTAATGCTTTCAGCTGCATCCTCCCTAGAGCCGGTCTCTGTTCCCCCAGAAACCTCACTTTGAGTTTCTTTGAATGCACATGGGCCAAGCTGGTTGGATGCAAGTGAGCTCACATCTGCACTAACCACACCATACTCCCGCACTTCAATTCCATTCTCCATTAAATAGCCACTTACCTGCATATGATTCACGCTGCTTAGCACCACTGTATCACTAACAAAACATAATAGGAGATAATAAGAAACATCTGATTGTGATAAGATGGAAACTGAATATGTCAGAAAGAACCAACCATGCCTTGATGCTGACAATATCATAAGGAAAAGGGAAGATAACCACACCTCAGAAGATAGCTTCCTCTGGTCCACATAAAAGAAAGCCGAAGTGCGCGTGACTATGGCAAATGCCTGAACTACAGGGCAGTAAGACACATCACTTCCTCGAATATTATACAGCCAAGCAACCTGCAAAGTAATAGCTAAGTTCGAATACTGCCAATAAAAAGTATCTAAGCAACATATGATTGGGAGATGACCCATCTAAAAAATCTTGCCTCATCAAGGGCTGTGATTATGATGCTGTGAGCTTTCTCCTGTGTAAGCCTTTCTCTCAAATCATTCAGTTTATCTGTGGCTGATCGACCAGCAAATTCCAGGGCATGTACATTGACAGGGTTTATTTCAAGAGGTGGCCTATTTTTCCAAACCTCATCAACCAAGTTGGTGGAAGTCTGAACCAGCTTCTGCTGTTTTTTGGCAAAAGCACGCTCCCATCTCTGTGCAGTGTCTATGGACACGCACCAAGGATCAGTGCCAATTGCCGCATCACATGGCAAGTTCTGATGAAGGATAGACATGAAATCCACATGGGGCCAAAATGGTTACATAAAAAAATTTCAGGAGTAATCTAAGTAAGCAACAGTAACCTACTCTTCAGACCAAGTGCTCAGAATTACATAAGCAGGAGCATAAGCATTAGCACTTTAAAACTGTCTTAGAGCATAGGTTACACCAGATTTAGCTGAAGGGAAAAACACGATACTGGCTTAGACATGAGACAAGATCAACAAAGCCACTTAGAGCAGATTTTACAGTATGCCAGGACTTATGTAAAAGAAAATCATAGTTTTGACTGGAAATCATCATAAACATTTAAATTATGCTTAGAAAGTTGTCCACAATTCAACAGGAAGATAAAGACTCACGTCTACCATCCAAACATCCACAGTGGGGTCTTCTCCTATGCGCATGAGTTTCCACTGATCACTAAGCTCTTGAGCAGCCTGCAAGAAATAACGTGCATCGGTCCATAGCAGTGCTTCCTTCCTCGTTATAAGAGCCAGACCTGCACAATTCAAATTAAAAGAGTTTAACTAAGACATACTCTGGATATTTAATATTTCTCATAGAAATTCTAACCATCTTAATTTTCTGCAGATTTCTCTGAACGGAAAGAAAAAAGATCAATGAGTTGATGCTGGTGAAACATGAGTGATGACTTTCATCAGTCAAATGACAGTCCAAGTATGAAATTTCTCTGCATTAAGGTGCAAACACTTTTCCTTTTCCTCATTTATTTCTCCCAACCAAACATTTGTTGCATATGCAGATCTTAAGCATGTGAAATCACACTCAAGGAAGCAGGTAATTGAGCCGACTGTTCAAAGAGATTCTTAAAATCAACATAATGCAAACCTCATTTGCAATGCTCTAAAAACAAGATACAGCCGATATACTGGACAACCTCATTAGATACATAAAATACAACTGTACTAGAATCTAGCACAAAAGCAGCATCAACCAAAAGAAATCCTCACCCATTTTAGGATAAAAATCCCTATGAAAATAACAACGTCAATTTCATCCCTCGGCATTTTCATCAATTCAGAACAACAGTCATGAGAAATAAACATTTTCTTTGGCCATCATATTGGGCAATGAAATGGATGTAGTCAAAGAATAATTTTCTACTCTTCCACCACAACTTTTGAAATCCAACTAAACGGAGAAATACTCTTTCAACCTTTTAAGGTTGCAGTAAGTGAACAATCAAAAGTTGTGTCAATCACAATGCCATGAAAACGAGGATACAAATGTTCATCCCATTTCTAGTCAGTAGGAATGATTTATTAATCTAAAACAGATAATGCCTATGTCTACCACTTCAAACATATTAACTCAGATGTTCAACCGCAAAAGCCTAAAAGGAAGTACAATAGTGCTGATATATCAGTTCTCCCGGCAGAAATTAAAGCGTTTGATTACCAACTCAGTAAATACTAATATTCCTGCGAAAGTTTGTCTCCTAAGAGACAATAATGTGCATGCCATGAATTGATTCCAATCCAAAAATAAGAATTCGAAAGCAAGAGAAGTAATATGTTGGAAAAGGCAAAAAAAATAATTTATTCAAGCACTTATCAATTTCAAGAAAAAAGTAAGAAGAGTGCAGGATGAGAGCATGCTCCACACTTAGAGATGGCAAATTGGTGGGTTAAGTTGAATTTGAGCGGATTATGTATAGATTCCATTTTCCATATAACTCAAATTGACTCATTTATTAAATGGCTTATAGCCAGCCCAGCCCCATCTAAATCCAACCCAAACCCACCAGATTAGAGAGAGAAAGGCCCATCAAATATTAGCTCCTTGCGTTGATAATGTCCGCTTCAGGGACCGATATGAATCATCTCCCTTTCCGTGTTCCGCCAGGCTGCTGCTGCCTTCATTGCCATCATGGCCGTCAACAACTGCGGCAGCGAGAACTCCCGCGGCAATCGCCCGCCCAAAGCCCTCGGCAGGTGAACGAGCTCACTCATGCCCGTAGATCGAACACGTGAGGGGAGGAACGCTCGAGTAGAAGATCGACGAGGGGCTTGCAGGTGGATAACTGGGTTGGGCCCGAGATTTTGTGTGGGTTGGAAGATGGGTAAAGTCCATTTAAGCCTATTTATTTTGGGCTTTTCATTTTAAAACCCAGTGTGCTAAGGCCCATTAAATTTGAGGTGACTTATAAATGACCGATTTCGATAATTCTAGGTTAATAAAGGGGTTCAAGAACCTATTTCGACGGATCCATCCAAACTATAGCAAAAGTCGCAACCTTTTAGTCGGTCCTTACGAACACGAACTGATCGAAACTAAATTCAAGCGATTCTTGCATGCACGATCAAACCGGTTCATGAAGCACAAAGAAAATAAGAAAAGGTGAAACGAAACTCACCGGCACTTCCGGTGAATCCAGAAACGAACTCGCGCCTCTTGTCCCTCGAAGATACATACTCACTCTGCAACAACAATTCAGCCATCTTGAACATCAGCGAAACTCCACAAGATCGACAGTAGAAAAGGTATAATCAACAAGAGAAAGAAAACATGACCTGATGATAATCTTCAGAAGGAACGACCAGGGCATCGAGAGGAGGGGAGTGAGAGGACATCAGGGATCTGAGAGCATCAAGTTTGTCTGCCATTTCTCACTTCCGTGTCACTTTGCAACGCGGTATCTCTCGTAATGATAGCAATCTAATCAGGAAGAAAAATCGAATTTTTTTTTAGCGCTTCAATGGAAGTCCTCTTTATTGCTAGAGCTTAGAGAGAATGATTGAACTATATGGAGATGCAACAAATCACTTACTTCAATTCCTTCGTTGGTATCAAATATCTTCCTTTCGAGGTAATGCCTAAAACTGCAGTTAATCCTTGCAATTCCTGGGATATTTGGAAATGAAGTGATGACACGTTGGTTCAATGGATCGGGTCCTGATGTTGGGTCCTAAGGTTCGTACGGTGGGCTTGGTTGAAGCTCGAAACTAGGTTGGGGAGCCAGGGTTAGGATCTCGAATTTGAGAACCCAAGTTTGCATACCAAGGACTTGGGTACGATTATCTAAGACCCGGGTTCTAGGCTTTGCAAACCCAGGTGCAATCGGACCATCCACAACGCTAGGGCCCCAATTCCAAAGAACCAGGATGGTCGATGCGGCGGCGATAGAAATCTATGTGGATATTTAGGGCATGCATAACAAAATTTCTGGAACAAAAATCAATTTCTAGTCAAAAACTAATTTCTCAACTTTTATTCCATGGACGAGTTTCTGAATAAAGAAACACATTCGATAACAATTCAAAATTTCTATTTCTGAAATAAAAATTTGTTTGATAACAAAATAAAATTTCTATTTCTGGGAGCGGCAACAACCGGCATTCGATGGCCGGAGTTCAACATTCGGCAACCGACGTTCGACATCCGGTGACTGCCGACAAGCGACCAAAGTCTGAAGTCCGATGTTCGGCGTCCAGTGCCAAGTCCAGTGACCGACGGTGGGTAGCCAAAGTCCGAAGTCCGACACCGAAGTGCGGCGACCAACAATCGATGTCCAACATCCGAAGTTCAACATCTGATGCCTAACACCCGGAGTCCATCGACAGGAGGCCGGCAATGGGTGGTGAGAGGCCAACATCCGACGGACGGTCGTCAACGAACATCCAATGATTGGTGATGAGCCTCCGACATCCAATGATTGGCGATGAGCAACCAACGACTGGTGGGCCTCCGACATTTGACGACCGACGGTTGGCGACAAGCAGCCGTGGTGCAATGGTCAGCGGTTTTCTCTATTTCATTTTTTGCTGGTCCTACTCTAATTCTCAATTCACTCTTAGACTTTTGTTATGTCTTTTTACAAAGTGTGAAAATCAAAACTCACATCTGAAACAAATCATCCGCACCCTAACCTTTCTTGAGAAAGTGAGAATTCCATTTTCATGTGAGAAGAGTGGCCCCTTGACATTGAACTATTGTAGCTAGTGGTCCAATTACCAAAGCATTTATTGGACTTTTTAAGGGAAAATGTCACAAATGGTTCTTAGACTTCTACTTAATGTCCAATCTCGTCCCTGAACTTTCGATTTTACTCAATTTAGTCCCTGAACTATCAATAAATGTTTGATCTAGTCCCTGACTATTTGAAAATTGACCAATTTCGTCATTCTGTTAGTTAAAAGTTAATGGAATTGAGCATTTTGGTCTTTTTCTTTTTTTTCTTCTTCTTCTCTCTTCCCTCCACCAGCCATGGCAAAGTCGGCGGAGGGAAGCTAGTGTCCGGCGAGGGCGACCCTCGCCAAACTTTGGCTTCCCTCCACTATGGCCAGCGAAGGGAAGAGAGAAGAAGAAGAAAAAAAAAAAAAAAAAAAGTAAAACAGTCCACTTAACGGTTTGAACGGAAGAACTAGATCGGACAATTATCAATAGTTCATGAATCAAATTGAGCAAATCAAAAGTTCAGGGATGAGATTGCACATCAAATAGAAATCCAAGAACCATTTGTGACATTTTCCCAACTTTTTAAAGTAATAAGTAATCTATAACGTAAAGAAGGTAAGGTATTGAAATTTCTGAAATCCATAATTCCCTAATAAGTTTAAGATCTCATTAATGAGCGTCTTGATTAGTCATTAACAATATATAATTAAGACATACTTTGATTTCCAATGCACTAATTATACACAGAGTGAGAGAGATTATTGATTAGAAATAACTTTTTCTTTCATTTGGGTGTTTACTAAGCATGTCGAGGCACTTGCTAACGAAACTCATAAAAATATGTTTATTTCAAACTATTAAAGGCGGAAAATTCAGTTTTGTCTATCTCACAAAGATAATAATTGAAAAGAAAATTATTGAAGGTGGAAGAAAGATAGAGGCTTGAAAAAATTGTAATAGATAAAGATGAGAAAGACTGATCCAAATAGGCCAAAGCGTAAGAGGAAGGTGTGTCTAATTATTGACAAAACAAAAAAATCGTAATAGATAAAGATTTAACAAATCATTATTTGACTTCGATTCCTTCATTTGAAGATGGTCTCTTTTAATTTTTAATGCTGTGCCTAAACCTACAAGTAATTCATGTGATTCTTGGGAAATTTGGAATTTGAGTGAAAAGGGGACGTGGGTAGTGGAACAGTTCCGGGCGTCGGGTCCTAAGACTCCTAAGTCCGATAGGGTGGACTTAGGTTTGAGCTCGAAACTAGTTTCAATAGCTAGGTTCAAGATTCGGAAAGCCAAGAACCCAAGTTTCGCTGATATTTGGTGGTAAACAGTGTTAGACATGAATAAATAAGAAAAAAGAAAGAGCAATATTTTGTGGCGCCCGAAACAATCTATGAATATGTTTTCAATTCGATCGTAAGATTTGATTTAACTATTGTTTTTTGGACAATAGGGAAAAACACTACGTGGACATTTGATTGTAAAATATAAAGTATGGTTTTTCGCTTAGCAACAAAGAAGGATGGCTTGTCATCCAAGTATTCTTTTTCTACACTTGGATATTGAACTTTTGTAGTAGTCCCATGGTTAAGCTAGGGATCCCATTTCCAAAGAGAGAATTTAGTGGGCAAAGAGATAAACACTCATCCTTTCTAAAACACAACTTGCACAACTTTTTCTAAAGTAATCTTCGGGATCAGGATACAAAATACCGAAATTTCCAACCTCCACGAATCTCTAATCAATTTGTGTTCTTGTTTTCGCTAGTATTTGGGTACTTATTAATAATTTTTTATTTGAATGTTTAATAAGTGCCCCAAGACACATACTAACAAAATCCATTAGTATAAGATATATCTGTTTCAAATTATTATAGGTGAAAAACTTAATCTTTGTCCATCCCACAAATATAGATGAATTATGTTGAATATTCATATAAAAAATTTACAAAAACCAACCACCAACAATTCTCAAATGTTACAGCATGTCAATGTTCATATGCCTTTTAAGATGGAAGAATAGCTCAAGGCCCAAAAAGCGTGTGCCATATACATGCCATTAGGCCAATCCCATAGATCCTTCTTTGTTATTTGTAGTATGGTGAATCGCAACATGTACTGCTCCATATTTCTGCAAAATGCATTATCGGAAATACTCCGGCTCGCTTATTTCACAGAAAACAAATCTTTATCAAACACGACAATCGCACAATCAATCATAACTAGAAAATCTCAAGGATGTGGAGCTCACTCCTCTTTCAGTAAATGATGTAAGTACAGCAACACTAAACCAAAACCCGGGACTCAGAAGGCACTTGGTCCCCAAATCCATTACCAACCACCACCCAACTGTTGGCGTGACACCAATACGCTTAAGGACTTCACTATGTCCACGTACAAGTAGGTTGCAAAAGTCTAAACGTCGCTGCTTGCTTGATTGTGCAGAAAACGGGTAAGCAGGAACGAAATTGTTATGATGAATTATTATGCAGAAAATGAAGCCCATGTATTTACATAGTAACAGCGAAATAGCAAGTCTTTTATGAAACCATTTAAGCACCAAGTTCCTTTCTCTTATATCAGAAAGCCTGAGGCAGGAATTCATCTAGGATGGAGAAGGAAAATACAGAGATAACAAATGGAGTTTTCTGCGATTTTTCACTCATGCACATACAGGTTCAGTAGCTTTCTTCAGCCATGCCATTTCAGTATCATCCAAGTATGGGGCCAATGTATCTCTACACTTTGAATGGTATGCGTTCAGCCAATCGATCTCTTCAGGTGTCAACAGACTCAGGTTGATCAGCTTAGTCTGATATGGTGCCTAGATAGGAAACAAATTATAAGTAGGGAAAAGAGCTCGACAATTTATAATCACATTAAATTAGAGACCACGTCCCAAAAAATTCTTTATCCCATAAGATGTTAAACACCAATGATGCCTACAATATAGAGTGATGTGGTGATGATTCTCAATGACCAGTTTGATACCAAATTAGTTTTTCTAATAAGTGAATGTTCAAGTCAAGTCTTTCACATTTCATAGGGTATAACATTTTACTAGAAACAATGGTTTAACATAGATTTGCCTACAGGAAACAGGCACTTTGAATGGAAAAATTTCTGCTCATGCTTCAAATGGTCCATCCATGTCTTTGTTTGTTATACTCTTCACAAGACGAATAAAAGCAAATTCACATCTTTTTTCCCCTTATTCTCCCTACATTCTATCCACCCAAATACGCCAACTACTAGTCGCCAGTCAAACATGTAACTAGATGACTCAACCAGTGACAAAGTAAAGAAAACCTCAAATATGATGAAGATGTCAAATTTGTCAACAAAATTTGAAATATCACTAACTAGAGGGAAGAAATGCATAGCCAATAAAGGAAAACCCCAGTGGAAAAGCAAAGAAACACCTTCACCAACCGGTAGGCAATACCATTCTTTGTAATAACAACTTACCCATGTTATATGCTCAAATGATAAGTACCCCTTGTCACCAAAGTTGAACTTTGTACCCGCTTCATTGACCACCAAGACATTTTCCAGCCTTATACCAAAGCTCCCATCTTCATAGTAGCCAGGTTCTGGAAAAAAAGTGCCCAATTTAGGAAATCAATGCAACCTCGATGTAACGGGATTCTGAAATATTGGTTCATGAAATGCCTCAATGCATAAGTGATGAACAACAGCAGTAGTACAATAGTACAGCACGCCAATACAGAAATAAGGCTGTTTCTTTGAAGAAAGACACATCTGAATAAACATCAAACATAGAGGCACAGGCAGCTGTAAGTAGCATTCCAAGTGATATCTTTGAGTAGTTTTACAGTACTGTCCTAAAGCAGCAAGTCATAACCATAAACTCCAGAAACAATTGAATCAAATTTGACCAGCTGCTCCCAAAATCTACTAAATTCAATATAACTATCTTCTATGAAGAAGGTTGTCATATTTCACATTCCACCAAAAAAACCAAGAACAGAAATGTTACAGAGCAATTATTATGTATTCTAGAGGCATTACTGCCAGCGCATATTGATCCTAGACCACAGTGAATAAGCCACATCACCTCAGCCTTATACATCAAATGGCTGAGACAACAATGCCCCAGGCATCCAATAATTTTCCCAAATTACAGGCCCATTACTACTAATACTAACCATCTGTAACTGTCATTGAAGCTTGCATCGGCACGTTACGAGCATGTGGTCTGAAACTGATCAAATGCGGACCTGGTCATTGAAAGGTCGAGTTAAACATCATTAGCTAGATTATGCACCAAAAGTCAGCTAAGCTTGCCTAGACTAAGCTGGAATGGCAGATATCATGGCCAAATATGGCAATAAACACGCTTTATCCCTGCTCATCCACATACCTTCATGAACATTAAGGTAAGATCCGATTCCATGCCCTGTGCCATGTCGATAATCGAGACCGTCCTTCCACAAAGGTACTCGGGCAAGAATGTCCAATGCATAACCTTAAAGATTTAATTAATAGAGACTTTACATAAGAGGAAGAAAAAAATACTCAGCTTACATTGACAAAACCAAACCCCTGAATCCACTGACAACTTGGTTTGAAGTATAATTTATTCAAGTGCGAGGGTGAAGGATTGTGATACCATTTGTTCCATTTGGAAATCTTGCATTTCCCAGACCAATATGCCCTTTTAGTACCTAAGATAAAGCCCAGAACCAAAAGCTCTCAGAGCCTTGTAAGACATAGTATGAATAAGAAATCAAAGGACTTGCTGTTGTGCAGTGGGAGATGTAATTAACTAGATTAAAATAAGTAAGCAAAGCACAAAAAAAGAAAAGCCAAGAATAGATGGATGACAATTTATACATATGAAAGAGATATCTTGAGCAGAGGAAGATGCAAGAATGTAAGGTGTATTTACTAGTCAAGGTGCTTTGCACCACTTGCACTAGTAGCAGCCATCAATAGTTAAGGGAGTCATTATGACCAATGTCGGCAGAGACACCAATGTTCACATGGAATCACAGTAGATGACATGCAAAGACATATAGATATTACAACGAGGTTTCCAACTGCACCTAGAGGTTAATATCATAGGAAGACAACATTTTACTCATAATATTGGGTGAAATTAATGGCTATTGAGAGGTGAAGGGGGTATCACCCTGTGATATTAATGGCATTTTAAAGACTGGTCTAGATGCAAAATACTCAAGTTCTAAGACAATTAGAGAAATTAAGGACGAAGAACAGCTAGATTCACCTCAAGGCGGCAGCCAATGGCAATGACTTCCTAAGAATCAGAACATAGCAAAGGAGGCCAAATGATGTTGGAAATATCGAAAGAGCTATAAAAGAAACCCAAGGCACACCACTGATAAATCTCTTCAACTAATCATTGATGGTCCTATGGCCAATTTCATGGTTCAAAAATGCATATGGGACTTCATCTTTTATCCTAAAACTTGTCGAAAGGACTTCATCCTTTACTGAAATATTCAAAGAAACATTAAGTGCACTGCTATGTAATACACCCAATGTACTCCGTACCCTAAGATCACACGAGTCTCATTCAGGGTTCGCACCCCAATGCAATCTATAATCTCAGCTAGATTCTTCCACCATTTATGATTGACATGTACCTATATAAACATTGCTGAACTGAAACAACTCACCGCTGTATAGCATGCTTTCTCATGTGCTGAAGGTCTCCCAAAATGAACAGTTCGAGTTATATCCGTTGTTCCATCAAGATACTTTGGATACAGCATCCACATAACCAAGAAAGGAAACTATAAGTCTCAGGAAAAAGATCGCAAGATAAGATGCAAATTGATAGATTTCCTTGTTGTTAAATCAGCCAATTTTATAACAAACACTAAACAGAAGCACAGCTCATATACCTGTGCTCCGGAATCAAAAAGATAAATGTAATCTGCATCTAGCTCTGCACAAGTGTCTGGCTGTGGTGAATAATGGATGATCGCTGCATTTGGACCAACTGATGAAATGGTAGGAAAACTTAAGCCTTTGAAATGCTGCAAATGTTAAGGAAAAGGATATTGGTTATTCCATAAAAACATCATACAAACACGCGGTAGCCTGTGCGAAAGTTTGATTATTTTATCCTTTATATCACTAAAGATACGTTAACCATTACAAGCATTCACATATTGCAAAATTACAGAAAGGAAATGCAACCCCTCTACTGACCACACCTCGCAGACTGTTTGGGTTTACAAACATCTTACGCATGCATAATGTTTTCATAGGCATACATTTGTAAGATTTCAGAAAATGAGTCCAATAAAAAATAAATAAATAAATAAAAAGATTCTGCACAGTTCTGTGAAAATCCATGAGTAGGAGATTACCTCTTTTGAAGCTCGAAATGACTCCAGCTTGTCACTCACAGTCACCTCCGTTAGTTTATTTCCTTCCCTGCTGTTTTGATCAGACGTGTTAAGCATATGTACCTTGAACCTAAATTTTGGAAGGTACTAGCAAAAAAGACATTAAGTGATGCTTCAAAACAACTGACATGTGAGATTAGAAATTTGCCAATGCATTGGTCAATAAGCTACATGTTAGAAACTCACATTAAGCACACAAAATTAGTTTGCTTCACCCCACATGCCCTAAAGGAAAATGCAGGAAACATTTCCTTCTCAGGCTTATGGTGAGCCTTTGAAAGAGAAATGGTACGCACGAAAGAAAGAGGTCCACAGTCCATGGATGTCAGAGTTCATAATCAAAGTCCTAACCTCTTAATTATTAGGTTCATGTTATCCAGAAACCAAATTTAAAAGGCCAACATGATTCGGGAGGTAGATGGCGTTAGTGTATCTCAAGCCCCTCTTATTTGGTGGTGCATCAGCTCAAATTCTATCATCTTGACTAACAGAATACGGACAATGGGGACCTTGCTAGAAGGCCAAGAGTAAAAAGAATCATCTTTAAGGAACTAGCACTGATCCATCATGTTCCAAGTTTCCCACTGAGAGCAGAAGATTTTCATTCAGACATAACCAATGCCAGAACTGCCACCGTGTCCCCGACACTATAATAAACTGATTCCCCAGGGAAAGCAGTGCTAATCTACATATCAAAGAACATTGAAATCAGGGGCTCAGTTAATGTTTCTCACAAGGTTCTATGCGACAATTGTTTATTCAAAGAGAATTACTTCACCCCAGATGTTTCTTTCATCAAACATCTTACACAGTCACATGCTTTATTGGCATGAAGGATGACCAAACAATGGAATGTTCTTTTGCTGTTTAAGAAACAAGCCTTCCTATCCTCATGGCTAATTCAAGTGATGACTTCAAAATGAACATTGTTCTGCAAAGTTGAAGCTTGTGGTACTGGCAAGTTGAGCTGAGATGTCCCTTCCCGCTCATTGATTAGAGCGGGCACATCTCTCGAAACTAGTAGGAAACAAATCCAATTTATCAAATGTTTTTGCTTTGCTACTCCTATAATATCAAAACTTTTATGCCATCTATTATTGAGTAAGTAATCCAACTTTCGCCTTGACTCTGCAATTGCATCCAAACCAAAGTAACTTGCAACAAATCATGACCAGCAACATGAACTTACAACTGCTTTTTCTGAGCCAAAGTCTCTCCCTCCACAAAGTAACCAGAAGCACCATAGTTTTCTTGCATCTGAGCAATTCGACAAACAGAATCATGCATCACTCACTCAGTAAACTTTCATGTGTGATGGACATATGAAAGATCTTCATGTGTAGCATGATAACAAAAAGGCAATTAGTTCTCAAAGGCTAATGCAAGAAGAATCCGTGGTATACCTGCTTATCCAACCAGACAAGATATTGTACGACAGCTGCACCATCTCTGATGTGAGCCTTCCTTAACCCATCCAACTCAATTGGATTCTGAAATTTAGAGAGTTAGGCTTCATTAAAGAGAATTGGCATGCTTTCATAATGAAGAGTAGCTGACCAATACATTGCCGACAAGGATAACAAAAAGGAATATCCTAGTCTTATCAAAATAGTAGGATTGTAGAGTCATGTAATTGGGCTATTTACCACAAGATGGATTTAGAAGAGGCCTCTTGAATGCATAATGGATTTTAGATATGCAAGATTAGCCAAATAGCAATTTCTATCCTATAAAATGAGTTTTCCTGCCAAATTGACAATTCTATGCAAGATTACCACAGGAGATATCACTGCTCAATAGTCTTCCTGCCATCGTCTTCTGGATGATGGCAGTTATAGATTAATGGCCTGATGACCAGGCAGAAAATTATCAATTCTTTGCTGTAGAGTCTTTATGGCATTGTACTTTACAAATCAGAACCCAGCGATCCTTTGCACTTGCATTCAATTTATATTGGCTCATTCTTCTCATAACTATCAGACCCTCTTACGGTTAGTTCAAAAAAATTATGATTCTCAGAAAACTTAATGCTTTTCATGCCCATATTACTTCAGCTAAAACCAAATGATTTGCGGACATTGTTCTTAAAAAATCAACTAATAAAAGCAAAGGCCTCCTAAAAAAAATCACCTGCAAAAAGGAGTTGGACAGATTGTTCAGGAAGTATGACATAGTAGCAGCTCAAAAGTTATCATATCTGTTCATATCAGTAATGGGCCAAAACACATAATAGGAAATCATGGAGGATCCACAAATAATCAGTCTTTCATATCAATGTCCATAAAAAGAGGACATGTTGACTTCAACGACACGCTAGAGTATGCATATCTCAATGCCAATTTCAACCAGAAGTGAAGCTTTAATATTATTAAATGGCATCCAGTGCACCATTTGACCCTAGTCAATCATGAGATCAAACCTTCTGCCAACATAGAACGACTCAAAGACAGTGCCAGCTCAGATTTTTTAGCTAACATCAGCTTATTTTAATGATCACTACCTTATGTATGACAACATTACTACATACACTCAAAGATCATGGGCGCAACATCATCTGGGACTATTACTAACTCATAGATAGGGAATGCATGTATTACCTTCAAAGCTTTTGCAAGGGCCAAAGGAGACTGCTTCAGGAGAACTCTATTGGAATCTAGTTTAGAATACAAAGCATAGCAGCAGGATCCAGGATCAGCCCAAATCAAGTCAATGGTATCGCCATCTTCTGCTTCAGTCTTAATGCTTTCAGCTGCATCCTCCCTAGAACCAATGTCTGTTCTCCCAGAAACCTCACGTTGAGCTTCTTTGAATGCACATGGGCCAAGCTGGTTGGATGCAAGTGAGCTCACATCTGCGCTTACCGCACTATACTCCCGCACTTCGATTCCATTCTCCCTTAAGTAGCCACTTACCTGCATATGACTCACACTGATTAGCACAACAGTATCACTAACATAACATTATAGGAGAGAATAAGAAAAATGTAATTATAATAAGATGGAGACTGAATATGTTAGGAAGAACCAACCATGCCTTGATTATGACTATATCATAAGGAAAAGGGGTGATGACCAAACCTCAGAAGATATCTTCCTCTGGTCCACATAAAAGAAAGCTGAAGTGGGAGTGACTATGGCAAATGCATGAACTACGGGGCAGTAAGACACATCACTTCCTCGAATATTATACAGCCAAGCAACCTGCAAAACAATAGCTAAGTTCTAATGCTGCCAATAAACAGTATCTAAGATACACATGATTGGGAGATGACCCATCTAAAAGATCTTGCCTCATCAAGGGTTGTGATTATTATGCCGCGAGCTTTCTCCTGTGTAAGCCTTTCTCTCAAATCATTCAGTTTATCTGTCACTGATCGACCAGCAAATTCCAGGGCATGCACATTAGCAGGATTTATTTCAAGAGGTGGCCTATTTTTCCAAACTTCATCAACCAAGTTGGTGGAGGTCTGAACCAGCTTCTGCTGTTTTTTGGCAAAAGCACGCTCCCATCTCTGTGCAGTGTCTATGGACACACACCAAGGATCAGTGCCAATTGCCGCATCATTTGGCAAGTTCTGATGAAGGAGCAAAAAAATGGTTACTTAAGAAATTGTCAGGAGTAATCTAAATAAGCAACAGAAACCTACCCTTCAGTTGGATCAACTACTCTGAACTACACAGGAGTATAAGCATTAGCACTTTAAAATTGTCTTATAGCATAAAATACTGGCTTAGACATGAGACAAGATCGACAAAGCCAATCAGAGCAGACTTTCGGTATACAGAAACTTAAGAAAAAGAAAATCATCATATCGATTGGCAATCATCATAACATTTAAAATGAAGAGCTTATATCCAACTTTTTTTCAGCCCACAAAAGATTATATAACCCATTTCATAGAGGTCAAGAAATCCCAGAACTAATAACTGAGGAACTGTCAAAGAACATGTCTCAACTTCTGATCTTGCACAGAGCAAATTAGAATTAGCATGGCCTTTATGCTTGAAAAGTTGTCCAAAATTCACCAAGAAGATAAAAACTCACGTCTGCCATCCAAACATCCACAGCAGGGTCTTCTCCTATGCGCATGAGTTTCCACTGATCGCTAAGCTCTTGAGCAGCCTGCAAGAAATAACGTCCATCGGTCCATAGCAGTGCTTTATTGATTGTTATGAGAGCCAGACCTGCACAGTTCAAATTAAAAGAGTTTTAGCTAAGACATACTCTAGATATTTAATAATTCACATAGACATCCTAACCATCTTAATTTTCAGCAGATTTTTCTAAACGGAGAATGCACTAAGGTGCAAACACTCTTGCTTTTCCTCATTATTTCTCTGAACCAAGGTTTTGTTGCATATGCAGATCTTAAACATGTGAAATTACACTAGGGGAAAGCAGGCAATTGAGCCTACAGTTTGAAGAGATTCTCACAATCAACCTAATGTAAAAACCTCATTTGCAATGCCATAAAAACAAGTTACAGCCGATACATCGCTAAGACACCTCATCAGATGCATAAATAGAACTGTACTAGTATCTAGCACAAAAGCAGCATCAACCAAAAGAAATCCCCACCCATTTTAGGATGAAAACCCCTATCCAAACAACATCATCAATTTCATCTCATGGCATTTAAATCAATTTAGAACAACAGCTCATGAAAAACGAACTTGTTTTTTTGGCCATCATATTGGGCAATGAGATGAATGTAGGCAATGTACAAAGAACAATTTTCTATTTTTCCACCACACCTTTTGAAATCCAAGTAAAAGGGAGAGATACTCTCTCGCCTTTTTGAGGTTGCAGCTACGCAACAATCAAAACTTTTGTCGAGCACAATGCCATGAAAATGAGGATACAAATGTTCATCACATTTCTAGTCAGCCAGACTCATTTAATGATCCGAAACACATAATGTCAATGTCTACCCTTTCTTCACGCGTATTAACTCAGATGTTCAACCGCGAAAAGCCGAAAAAAAAAAAAAAAAAAAAAAAAAAAAAAGGCATCGACGATGCTGATACATTGGTTTGCCCCGCGGAAACCAAGGCGTATGATGCCGAACTCAGTAGATGCAACGTCGCTGTCAAAGTTTATCCGGTAAGAGACACGATCCAAAAAATGAGTATTCAAAAGCAAGGGAGAAGTAATTCATCACTTTGTAGGGAAAACATCACGCTCCAGCCATTTGCGCAAAAACTCGAAATTCTTCATCCGCCCTCGATCAAACCAGACTCAAGCGACTCGCGCGCAACGCGATCGGACCGACCCCACAAGGCACGAACGAAGAAAAAAACTCACCAGCGCTCCCGGTGAATCCCGAGACGAACTCCCGCCGCTTGTCCCTCGAGGACACGTACTCGCTCTGCAAACAACAACGACAACAACAGCCCACGATTCAGCCATCCCCGCGAGGAGGACCACCGTCGTCAGCGTCGGCGGAGCTCCCCACGACACGACCCGACACGGCACGACACGAGAAGAGACGACGCTGAAGAAGGCGAGAACGGGACCTGATGGTAATCTTCGGAAGGGACGACGAGGGCGTCGAGGGGAGGGGAGTGGGAGGACATCAGGGACCTGAGGGCACCGAGAGTGTCCGCCATTTCCGACCTCCGGGGAGCTTCCGCAGCAATCTGACGGGGAAGAAAGATCGGATTTTTCTTTCTCGCTTTCTTTCTTTTCGAGAAGCGGTTCTCCCTGTTGCCCGCAACTGATGAGAGAGAGAGAGAGAGAGAGAGAGAGAGAGAGATTGAAATAATAGGCTGGAGGTGTAAGGGACGGGCATGTCTTCTTATATTTGACAAAATGAGTTTTTTGTAGGGGGGCAAAAGAGACATGAACATGCAGATGTCCGATAAAGACTGAAGTCACTGTTTGACTTTCGATTCCTTCCCAGGAATCCGATCTCCAGGAATCCGATCTCCCTCACTTTTTAGGCGATTGCCTAAGAACTGTACAAATAATCCTCGCAATTCTTGGGATATTTGGAAATGGAATGATGGCTAGGGCACCTCGGTCGGGGTCTAGTGGACTGGGTCTGTGCGTTAGGTCTTATGTCTCGAGTTCGAACTCAAACCTAGGTTCAAGAGCCAAGAGGTCCTAACATTGGGAGTGGAGTCTAAGAAGCCAAGTTCACACCCGTAAAGACTCCGGTTCGGCATCTAAGACCAATGTCTAAGATATTGCAAATTCAAGTACAGAGCATTGAACTCAAGTCATAATGTCGAGACCCCAAGTCTAATCAATAGAAATGATCGACAACATGATGAAAAATTGAGTGAATTTTTTTAATTTTATCAATGTTCCAATTTTACGGACTAAATTTCATTAAAAATGGTTTTCAATCAATTATTTTATTTGGACGGTTTTAAACATGAAAAAGAAAGGGGAAATTTTGTAAGATTTTCATTTTGTTGTTGTTCCTCAACTAATTGGGAAGAACTCCCTGTGTAAAATTTAGATTATTTGAATATAAAGTACTGCTTTTTACTTAGCCAAAGGAAAGAAATGGCTTTAAGTCAAAGCACTCTTTCTCCACTCGACATTTAACTTTTGTAGGAGTCCGAAGTTAAAAGCTAGGTTCCCAAGCGTTTGTCCAACGCTAAAAGAGAATTTTGTGGGTCGAGAATAATTTAAAAAATAAAGAAGAAGAATTTTTTTTAAAGTGAATCTGCTAACTCGCCCTTTCAAAAGTAAAAAGTGATCTATTACATAAAAATGGCGATGTACTGAAATTTCTATCATTCACGGTTCAATAATAAATTTGTGATCTTGTTAACAAGCATCTCAAGTACTTATTAATAATATATAATAAAAATATATTTTCGTTTCTAGTGTACTAATTATATATAGTTTGAGAGAGAAATTTGATTGGAAATAATAACTTCTTTTTTTCATTTGGATGTTTAATGATTGTGTCGTGAGACTTGTTAACAAAATTCATAAGTTTAAAGGTACGTTTATTCCAAATTATTAAAGGAGGAAAACTAATTTTTGACTACCCTCCAAAGATAAAGAGATTCTTTTGATATTTTGAAAAGAAAATTATTAAAGGCAGAAGAAAGATTGATCTTTTCAAGAAGCCTTTCGATGGAAGATTTCGTTTCTGCTGGAGATGATGAGAGAGACTGATCCAAATAGGCCAAAGCTTAAGAGGAAGGTGTGTCTTGTTGAAGTGTAGCGTGATCAAACACACAAATAAAAACACAAGGAAATGATGCGATTCAACAATATGCCTATATCCACAGACGAAAAAACTCCCCCATTATTCATCATATGTACAGCATACGGTTGCTTATGGTAAAGCAACAAGCAACCATTTACATAAAGAAGGAAACACCACAAACAGGAAACAAGAATAATATGATAGCAATAAAATCTTCTTTCCAAAGTAAGCAATAAGAATGTCGCCAACACTTTTTATTGACAAAAGAAATGACAATATGCAAAGATGTAACAAATCACTACTTTGAATTTGTTCCAATATGATCTCTTTCGACTTTTAATGCTATGCCTAAATTTGCAAGTAATCCATATAATTTTTGGGAAGTTTGGAAATGAAGTGATGACAAGCTTTCCTAGATTGAGTCCAAGTGTCAGGTCCTAAATCTAATAGGGTGAACTTAGGTTTGAAGTCGGATTGGGGTTAGGAGTCCAAGATTCACAACCAGGAGTCCAAGACCCGAGTCTGCATACCAAGGACTTGGATTCAGGCATCTAGTACCTAGGTCTAGGCATTGCAAACCCAGGTTCAGAGCATTGAACTCTGGTCACCACATCGCGGCTCAAATTCAAACTCCGGGTATGGTCAACCCAGTGATAAAAATTTGAATGAGTTTTCAAATTTGGACTCATTCAAATTTGGTTTGTGTTCTTTTCTGAGGACTAAACTTTCTTATTTTGATCATGACAATATTTTTCACTAATTTATTACTTTAAGACAATGTTAAACATGAAAAAAAAAAAAGAGGAAAAAAAAAAGGGATATTTCGTGATGCCTGTAAGTTGTAACCATCAAACAAATGTGTTCTCTGAAACTGATTTTACTATTGTTTCTCGGCCAGTGGGGAAGAACACTGTGTTGACATTTGATTGTTAAATATATGAAGTATGGTTTTTAACTTAGCCAAAGAGAGGGTTGGCTTGTAATGGAAGTATTCTTATTCTCCACTAAGAGATTGAACGTTTGTAGTAATCCATGGTTAAGCCAGTGATCCCATTTGCTAAGCGTTTCTCCGATGCCAAGAGAGAATTTAGCATAAAAGAAAAAAATAAGTGTTGTTTTTCAAAAGAGAATTTGCATAACTTTATTTAAGATTACCAAATAAAATGACAAGACATCGAATTTTCTATCCTTCGCGAGTCTCTAACTAGTTTATGATCCTATGATCCTGCTAACGAGTATCCAAGGTACTGGTTAACAATTTTTCATTTGAGTGATGCTATTTGGTAACGCTATGAGGAACTTGTTTGTTTGTTTTTTTTTTCTGTTCTTCGGAATAGAAATGCGTTTAACACTCTTTTTTTTTTTTAGTTTTTGGGAACAAATTGTTCTCAAAAATAGATTTGGAACATAAAAAAGAAAAAAAAGCTATTTCTTTGTTTCTTAAAACAACTCAAGAAACAAGCTTTTTCTTTTTCTTTCCTTTTCTCTTCCTCTCTTCTTCCCTTTACTAGTCACTAGCCTTGGCAATGGCCGACGACCAACCAAATGAGGAAGCCTCGCCGGCCCTTGTCGAGATCACCTTGAGCTCGCCAACCATCGACAAGGCACCCCCTAAGCCTCGCCATGGCTAGGCAAGGCTCAACCTTGATCTTTGCATATTGGTATTTCTTTTGTCAATAAAAAGTGTTGGCGAGATTCTTATCGCTTATTCTGGAAAGAAGATATTATTGCCATCATATTATTCTTGTTTCCTATTTTGGGAATTTGTTCCAATACGATCTCTTTTGACTTTTAATGCTATGCCTAAATTTGCAAGTAATCCATATAATTTTGGGAAGTTTGGAAATGAAGTGATGACAAGCATACCTAGATTGAGTCCAAGTGTTGGGTCCTAAATCTAATAGGGTGGACTTAGGTTCGAGGTCGAATTGGGGTTAGGATTCCAAGATTTGGCAGCCAGGAGTCCAAGACCCGGGTCTGCATACGAAGGACTTGGATTCAGGCATCTAGTCCCTGGGTCTAGGCATTGCAAGCCCAGGTTCAGAGCATTGAACTCTGGTCACCACATCGGGGCTCAAATTCAAACTCCAAGTATGGTCAACCCAATGATGGAAATTTGAGTGAGTTTTCAAATTTGGTTTGTGTTCTTTTCTGAGGACTAAACTTTCTTATTTTGATCATGACAATATTTTTCACTAATTTATTACTTTAAGACAATGTTAAACATGAAAAATAGAGAAAAAAAAAGGATATTTCGTGATGCCTGTAAGTTGTAACCATCAAACAAGTGTGTTTTCTGAAACTGATTTTACTATTGTTTCTCGGCCAGTGGGGAAGAACACTGTGTTGACATTTGATTGTTAAATATATGAAGTATGGTTTTTAACTTAGCCAAAGAGAGGGATGGCTTGTAATGGAAGTATTCTTATTCTCCACTAAGAGATTGAACTTTTGTAGTAATCCATGGTTAAGCTAGTGATCCCATTTGCTAAGCGTTTCTCCAATGCCAAGAGAGAATTTAGCATAAAAGAAAAAAATAAGTGTTGTTTTTCTAAAGAGAATTTGCATAACTTTATTTAAGATTACCAAATAAAATGACAAGGCATCGAATTTTCTATCCATTGTGAATCTCTAACTAGTTTATGATCCTGCTAACGAGTATCCAAGGTATTTGTTAACAATTTTTCGTTTGAGTGGTGCTTGTATGGTAACGCTATGAGGAATTTTTTTTTTTTATTGTTCTTCGAAACAAAAATAAAACATAAATGCGTTTAACACTTTTTTTCTAGTCTTTGGGAACAAATTGTTCTCAGAAGTAGATTTGGAACATAAACAAAAAAAAAAAAGTTATTTTTTTCCCTAAAACAGCTCAAGAAACAAACTTTTTTTTTCTTTCCTTTTCTCTTCCTCTCTTCTTCCCTGACCAGTCACTAGCCTTAGCAATGGCTAGCGGCAACCAACCAAATGAGGCCCGACAACTTCGCCGAAGCCTCGTCGGTCCTCGTCAAGATCACCTTGAGCTCGCCAACCATCGACAAGGCACCCCCCAAGTCTCACCATGGCTGGGCAAGGCTCAACCTCACCTAGATCTAGTGAGACCGACCTCGCAATTGCCAAATGAGGTCAAGCCTCACTGGTGCCGTGCGAGACTCGACCTTGGTAGATCTAGATGAGGTCACCTTCTCTAGCCAGGGTGAAACCAAGCCTTGTCGAGCCAATCCCACGAAGTTGACGACCTTGCCGACCCTCATCTGGTCGATTACTAGCCAGCCATGGCTGAGACCGACAACCACCAAGAGGAAGGAGAAGAAAAAGGAAAGAGAAAAGAAAAAAGGAAAAATGCATAAAAAATTAATAATTAAAAGAAATTGCAAGTCATAAAAATATTTAGGGTTATACCAAATGATTTTCTATTTCGGAAACAGAAATTTTGTATAGTTATCAAACGTCTTTATATGCTTAAAAACATGTCCAAAAAACAAATATAGAAAAAATTGTTCCTAAACAAAAATTGTTCATAGGACCAAAAATGTTACCATACACATCCTTAGGATATCTCGAGACCTATGTTAACAAAATTTATGAGTCTGAGATGTCCATTTCGAATTATTAAAGGTGAAAAACTAATTTTTGTCTATTCCACAAACATAAAGAGATTATTTGAATTTCTTTTTAGAAATTTACAAAAATGATTACCCGATATTCAAATGATATAAAATGCTGATGTTCATATGCTTTTAAAGATGGGAGAATAGCTCAAGCCAAAAACAAGAAGATGAACACATAGCGATAATAATCCAACCCTTCAAATGAAAAACCAAGAAAAAAATCTCAAATTACTAAAAGATTTTGACGTCCACTTTTAAATTGAAAAACTGAAAAATAAATATGAAAAGTAAAAATAATGTAAGAAAGAATTAAAGTCACTTACGAGCCACTCAAACCATTCATATGTCAGCTTCATTCATTTCAATTTTCCGCCATAACATAACAATTCTCTCAAGAGTTAATGGGCTTCTAATCTTCTATTTTGATAATCAAATTAAGAAGAGAAGGACAGAGAATCGTCCAATGCTCCCTTTCACGGGGCCAAAATTCCAGCATAAGGAAACTCGTTTTATGACTTACAGTATCATTTGAAACAATGCGACAAGATTTCATGCAACATATACAGAATTTCGAGCACAAGACACATGAACTGAGAACCGAACCATTAACTTTCGATGACTCCGACGACTCTTCAATTGCCCGAAAGAATAATTGATATATTATTATCTGAATGAATAAACAGAAACAAGGAACCAACTTGACATCATTCGGAAGATGAATCATCAATCAAGCCAGGGCGAGCCTCTTCACAACTGCAGCCATATACTTGCCCTGATGCTCTGCAAGTGCCAACTCTGCATCCGTGGCCTCTCTTGACCCATCACCCGCGAAAACTCCAGCACCATATGGGGAGCCCCCGCGGATTTCATCCATTTTAAACATACCGGCGCCAAAGGTGTACCCAATCGGAACAAAGAGCATCCCATGGTGAGCCAACTGGGTGATTGCAGTCCAACTGCATCAAATCAAGTACGGATCACCATCAAGCAAGACAACAGGTAAACTATTGTTAAATCCTGTGCTCATTATATATGCAAATCAAATGAAAGATAAATATATATTTTTTTCTAACTTGAGCGTAAATTCCAACATTGAACATGCAGCAGCGGCTACTGCCAGGACATATATCTTCTGCAATTTAAGGCTCCATGACAATTCTTATACGATTGCAGCACCAAATATGGAAAAGAGTTAGAGCTTTCATGAGCAGAAAGATAGCAAGTGACTAGACAGAGTGCATACTCCTCTCTGATGAGCAGAATCCACCATATTCGATGCACAGAAAACTGTATCCATTATTTAAGTAGGTAAGACTTGAATTAATTATAGAAAAATGCATTTGAAAACGACAAATAATAATAGAATGAGCTCCAAAGCTGCATCACCAGTGACAATTACAAGCCCAGAAAAATGAAGTTTGACCAAGTCACAATCACCTTAACAAACACAAAACTCCATAATCAGTCACATTCAACAGCCACATTCCAGCCGTCCTGGCTTGTAACCATTGTGGCGGTAAACCTTTCGCAGGGTACTAGGAGGGACCCCACCCTCGCTCTGGGTAAGTCGGAGAAGTAACATATCTGGAGTATTCAAGCTTGCACCAAATGGGTGGGATCAAGGCAGCAGCACCAACTGCGCTGCACCCCATGGGGCAACAACCAGAATACTTAATTTCAATTAACCTGTGCTATATGTTCGTTCTTTGCTTTCCACAAACTGTTCGACATGCCCTTAAAATATATAACAATAATAAAAATTCCTAATGACCTTGCACCAAACCAAGCAGATTATGTTAATAATATATCCAACTGTAGCATAAGTTGATGTATCTATGTTGCTAGGGACAATGTTTCTGCTACTATAGTATTATTTGCCATGATGTTCATCTCTCTGGAAGTCAAAACTATAATTAGAATAAAATAACCTCATCATGTTCTAGAGACATAATTTTAAATAATAAGACCCAATATAAGACCATAAGGTGTCTCAGATGGAAAATTGCATCTGCTAAGTTACATATCCTCAAAGTTAAGCTGAAACCTAATGTGCCAAGCAAGCAGAAGCATAAAACCAAAAGGAAAAAAATTCCTTCATGATAATCAAGAGATGAATATCGTAGAAGATAAAACTGTGCTGGAGAAAAGGAAGACGTTTTAGCCGCAGGCTCAGAATAGAATACTAAAACCAAGTTGAACACAACATCAAGTTTGTCCTTAACGCTTCTAATAAGGAACCAAAACATTCCATTCTATTTATAGGGTTAGGCTACAAGCTATGTCCCTGCCATCAGGAAAGTCTCCAAGAACCCACATGTTTTCACAAGCATCTTGCACTTATCAACCAAAGTTAGCAATTAGAATCAAAAACTTGATTGTCCATACCATTCCAATGTCCATATGTTTGATTACCACAGTGTAGAAATAAACCAAAATCCTTGAACTTAGAACCAACATAACCAAAAAAGTGTGATCCACTTAACTGATATAACAAAACATAACAGAACAAGAATCACTTTAAAATGCAATCCCATTGCAACTAAACTACAGATTCACATCAAGACCACTACACAAATAATCCAATATACTTGGAATTAGACTGCCACACCCCCTCCATTCTAAGCTAAAGGCAAGGAAATTTTCCCCCTTTCCTCTGATCATAACAAAGCATCGGAATGGCCATATCACTAACTTTCTGCATACAATTCCAGTAGCGCAAATATTCAACCACAAACAGAATCCACAAAAGATTTGCATCATCTCAAACGCAAAACAAGGACCAAAAACATTGCACATTCCAGATCAACCACAGAAATTCCCTATTGGAGCAAGAAACAAAACCAAAATCGGAAATTCACACTTACGCAGTCGTCTCCTGCCCGCCTCCCTGAGTGCCCGTGCCCACGAAGAACCCGGCCGGCTTGCCTGCGAGCTTCTGCTCCTTCCACAGCTGCCCAGTGGCGTCGAAGAAGGCCTTCATCTGCGCGGCCATGCACCCGTACCGCGTCGGGAACCCGAACAGCACCGCATCCGCCTCCACCAGCTCCCCCGCTCCGATCACGGGGACCGCCTCGTCCTTCGGCGGCGCCTTCATCTTCTCCAGCGCCTCCGGCGACAGCGTCTCCGGCACCCGGTACAGGACCCCCTCCACCCCGTCCACGCCGTCGACCCCCTTCTTCATCCTCTTCGCTAGCGCCTCCACGTGGCCGTACGTGGAGTAGAACACGATGAACACCCTCAGCTTCGCCACCCCCGGCTCGGCCTCCAGGGCCCGGTCCTCGACCTCGACCTCCACCGGGATCGGCACCGCGTCCCCCTCGCCGTCGGCGGCGACGCCGGAGAGCTTCTTCTTGCTGGGAACGCAGCCGCCTCCCTTACCCATCTCCCCAAACCCACTTGAAATCCGCTCGAACACGGAGACAATTCAAGCAAATGGAATTCTGGGTCGACGTAACAACCGGCCAAGATCGAATTTTTCTCTCCTTTCCTCGTCTGCCACTCGCTGATATAGACCAGGAGAAGCTCGACAGATCCTGGGTCACCTTTTTCCCCTTCAAATTTTCAGCCGTACAGAGGGAGAGAGAGGAAGACAGCGCGAAACGAGCCGCAAAGAAAGAGGCGACGACGCGCGGGTCACGGTCGCCACGACGTCGTCCGCGGCGCCATCTCTCGTCACGATCTTCCCTCTCTCCACATGTATTCGATAAATTAACTTGGGTCGTATTAATTATTCGCTAATTCCTAAATAATTATCGGTGGATGAGCTCAAATTCATTGCTTCGGATTCAAATCATCTAAATTGTCTAGAAATGATGGAGAATAATCGGCCAAGTTGGTGCGATGTATAACAACATTTTCAATGCCCTTTGTAGAGTGATTTCCATAATTAGGAGACGTATTTAATTTTTGAATTCGGCTGGTATCTTCTATTGCCAGAAGGGTAATTAGTTAATTTACATTTTTAGTTATTAAGTACCCTTGATTTGGACAGCCATTTCCCTAATTCTTTTTCCTAATATATGGTCTTTTTCCTTTGATTTGACAGATTTAGGAGGATTTCTGGCCATTTTTAACTTTCTCCGTATCCTTCACGATCTAATTCAATTGGTTGACCGGCATTTGTGGAAATTTCAGCAAAGTTTTAGTGGAACCTTTCCTAAGATTCCACCGATCACTTTGCTCAACCACCCCTAATAATTTATTAGGATATATTGCGTGGACCCCTGGGGGCTTTAACTAGATCGGGCATTGGCCAAGTTTGTATAATTAGAATTTCATAAAAATGACCACTTTTGATGAAATCTAGTATCCGCATTCGCTTGACTGACAACTGTGTGATGTTGCCAGCTCGACCTCCTCATCCAGCTTGTGCATGGGGTAAGCTTCACCAACCCCTTTGACAATGGCCGGCTTGAAACGAGAAGGTTTGAGATATTCTTTTAAAGGTCAGTTTAGTAACTATTTTATTTTTGATAATAATTTTTTATTATAATTAATTTTTTTTTCTGATTCCATTCTCTTGACGAGTTTCTAAGCAAAAGAATAGGTTTGGTAACTATACAAAATTTCTAATTTTGGAATATAAAAAGAACATAAATGCATTTAGTAAGCTGCACAATATTTTTATTCCAATTTTTATTCAAATGCCTTTTTAGATGAGTGTAAACTTAGTATTGAATTCTCATGAACTACTTACTAATTTAATTGTCTTCTTATGAGTGAAAAAAATAGTTTTTTTCATTGGTAATTGCTCATTTTCTATTAATATTTACTTTTATATTTTGAATTTAATACGGATCGACGTTAATTTAATTTAGCAAAGATTCTTCTCTTTTTCCCTCCCTCTTCCCTTCTTTTCTTCCCTACCCTTTTTTGCATACTTTGCTCTCCTTTTTTTTTTCCTTATTCTTGTCCAATTGGGTCATGTGTACTTTAGAAGGGTTTTGATCGGCGCCCCACTTTGATGGGCGAAGCATGAGCAAGAAAGGAGAGATGCTCCACCCCCCCCCCCCCCCCCCTTTAAAAACCAAACACCCAACACTTCTCCAACACTTCTTTTTTTTTTAATGGAAAATGTCACAAATGGTCCCTATATTTTTACTTAATCTGCAATTTCATCCTTGAACTTTCAATTTGCTCAACTTGCTTCTTGAACTATTGATAAATGTCTGATCTAGTCCCTAAATTTTCGATTAGCTCAATTTGGTCCATGAACTATTGATAAATATCCGATCTTAGTCCTTCGTTACTATTTTTCTTTTTTTCTTTTTTCTTTTTTTGCTTTTTCTCTCTTCCCTCCGCCGACTCTGGGGGAGGGAAGCTAGCGTTCAGCGAGGAGCACCCTCGCCAAATCTGTGAGGGAGCCCCTCATCGGACGCCGGCGAGGGCGACCCTCACCGGACGCCGGCTTCCCTCCGCCGAAGCTGGCCAAGGGAAGAGAGAAGAAGCAAAAAAAAAAAAAAAAAAAGGAAAAACAATAATGAAGGACTAGATCCGATATTTATCAATAGTTCATGGACCAAATTGAATCGATCGAAAATTCATAGACGAAATTGCACATTAAGTAAAAATATATGGATCATTTGTGACATTTTCCCTTTTTTTAAAGTCATTCAAGTAAAAATTAATCACCTTTATCCTTTAGAATTCCCTACAAAGTAAAATTCAATGTTGATTTGAACTTTTTTTTTTTTAAGTCTTCAAACCAACATGACTCTTTCTAAGCCCCAAACAAGAAAAATAAGCAAAGAAAAGGCAAAAATGTGAAACTTATCGCTGCAATTTATCGATAAGTCTATATCACAAGATTTAACTTGTTAGTGGGGGTCATTGCAAGTCGCACAACCTCCTCCAAGCGATACTCTTGACAAAAAAAATGAGGGAAAATTGCTTAAAAAGTCCTAAACCTATTACACTTTAGCCATTTTAATTTTAAATTTTTAAATTTTGCTAATTTAATCCTAAATATTTTTACTTTTTGCTAATTAAGTCCATTAAGTCAATTTTGGTCAAAAAAATTGTTGACAAGAGCGGTCGGCTCTAATGTGGCACTTTTTAATAATATTTTAATGCTTTTTAATGTTCTTTTCTTTTCTTTTCTTTTCTTTTCTTCTCTCTCTCTCTCTCTCTCTCTCTCTCTCTCTCTTTCTTGTGTTTAGGGTTAGGGCCGGTAAGGGTTACCAACCGCCGCCCTCCCCAACAAAAGCGAGAGCAACAACCTGACTCGGGGCCCTCGCCTGACTAGATCCAACAAGAGCAACGACCTCGCTCGGCGAGCCCTCACTTGGCCAAATTTGGCAAGGGTTGGCTGACTTAACCCTAAACCAAAAAACATTAAAAATTCTAAAAAATTATTAAAAAGCTCCATGCTAGAGCTAGGCAACTGATCACATTAGTAATTTCTGACTAAAATTAGTCGAATGAACTCAATTGATAATAAGTGAAAATGTTTATGTCTAAATTAGTAAAATTGAAAGGTTTATAACTTAATTGACAAATGTGCAATAAGTTTAAAACTTTTTAGACAATTCTCTCAAAAAACGATGCCTTTAAATATACGCACAACTTATCCATAAATCAATAATGAAATAATGTAGTCTATTGTTCAGCTTTAAAATATTGGCTTTAATAAGTCAATATTTAAAAACGATATTACAAAATTTAGAAACACAAAATTATGAAATCTCAAGCATATTGCAATTCCTTACCATTTTATTTGCAGTATTTTTCCTAAGCATGTTTATCTCAATTGCTTGCTCATTTGATGTATCACCTACAAACTCCAATTCTCTAAGTCCAAAATGGGTACTCTAGATCTCCATATATAGGGCAAAGTTTTTATCCATCTTGTTTTGGTCATGACTGTAATGCACAATATACAATTACAATAAGTGCTTGCTTTTAAATTATAAATGGAGGCATGTATCTCGAAATGGTGAAGCGATTCTTTAACGCCCTAAATGACCTCTCAATGATATTCCTTAGTGAAGAGTGCTTATGGTTGAATAATTCTCTTGTTATTCTTGGCCGTCTCCCACTTGGCCTGTAGTCATTCAAATGATATTGTTCACCTTTAAACAGAGTTAAAAATTCTAGAAGTGTTGTATAACCAAAATCTACCACATAGTATTTGCATATAACATATATATATTTGTTATGATATGCAACTATAATACAATCATAAAATGAGTTTATTATTACATACAAATCAAATACCTGGTCAAGGAAATTGCAATCAAGGAGTCTCAGGTGTTACCAAAAGCACTCGACGATCATTAATAGATCATTCCTATCAAGAATACATGAAAGCAAATTTCATATCAAATGAACAATTACATAGGGCGCACATGACAACCATTCTATTCTAGAAATAGTTTCTAGAACAGAAATAGATTTTTCAATTTCTATTTCTAGAAAAGTTTCTAAGCAAAAATATCCATTTGATAACAATACAAAATTTCTACTCTAAAAATAGAAATTCGTTTGATAACACACAAAATTTCTTCCTTTCGACAACGTGACACGACTAACGACCTTTAATATAAAAAAATAAAAATAAAAATGATTTAGTAACAAAAAAAATAGAGAATAAAATAAAATAAAATAAATCATAAAAATATCATTTTATTTAAAAATAAAAATTTCCTTAAAAATAAATTTATTTTATTTATTCTATTTTATTTTATTTTACAAATAAATTTATTTTAAAATGAATAAAAATACAAAATACAAATAAATTTATTTGGCAAAAAACTCAAGGCAAATAAAAATAAATTTATTAAATTTATTTTTAATAAAAATAATTTATTTTTATTTATCATAAATTAATAAATTTAATAATTTTTTAATAAAATAAAAATAAAATGATAAATAAAAATAATTTATTTATTTTTAATAAATTTATTGTTATTGTTAAATGAATAAAATAAATATATTTAATTTTATTTTTAATAAAATGAGGAGAGGCAGAGGAGGAGGATGAGGTAGAGACGTAAAGGAGATGAGGGAGGACTCACTGAAATTAGGATTTAGTGGGAGAAATTATTTCTGATTTCTCTTCCAGAAATTAGAAGTATAAAATTTATATTTCTGATTTCTTTTAAATCAATTTCTAGAATAGAAATCTATTCCAAAAATAGAAAAACTGAGTAGGTTTATCAAATATGTTTATATTCCAAAAAAGATCTGGAATAGAAATATTATTTTTGGAACAGAAATTTTGATTATCATGCACCCCCATAGCCTATTCTTAGTGGTATTCCATTTTCTGCCTTTAATATGGGATCTGCTGAGACATGTGAATGGAAGCTTTTATATGGGTGTTATCAATAGCACCTACGCAACCCTGTGAATTTATGAAAATTCAATGTTATACAAAATTATCAATTACATGTATTTGATGATGCAAAATCGATATAAAAAATATACCTTGAAGTAACATTCATGATTAGGATCCATAAAAATTTTCCATGGGACAACATCAAAGGATAGTGGTTTGATAACATATTTTGTAAGTTTGAGAATTGCTTTCAATACTATATTAAAATACTTGCTAACTATTTTTCCTAAATATTAGAATCTCTCACATAAATCTCCATTGGAGTTATTATAACTAACCAAAGATAAGAGAATCCCACTTGTTCATTTTTCCTAACATACCAACTATCTTTCAACCAACCTCTTGCCCTCATTAAATCACATAAGTGATTTATAAAAATAAAAATAAAAATAAAAATAAAAAGTCTTTTCATCTTGAAGGCTTCATATGTTCTATTTGAAGGTCCATAAATAATCTCTCTTATCCATTCAGGTCCTGAAAGTTTGCTGCCCCTAATTAGTTATTTTGCATGTATGGCCATGTCCACCTCAATAATGCATAACCATGCTATTAATATGTCAAAATCATCATCATCCAAGAATTGCTTAACTTGTTCTACCTACCCATTAAAGACATTATTTAAT
This sequence comes from Eucalyptus victrix, assembly GCA_016097545.1. NCBI lineage: Eukaryota > Viridiplantae > Streptophyta > Magnoliopsida > Myrtales > Myrtaceae > Eucalyptus > Eucalyptus victrix. The sequence goes on along the minus strand of CM027843.1, from coordinate 42,424,978 downwards.
CCTCCTTCCATAGTATTTATATCATCACACAAATACAAAAGCATCAATATAAATATCTAAAAAAATAGCTGAAAAAATCCAATAATAGCCAATAACATAAGTTGTAAAGTAAAAGTAAACTAACTATAAAAATCTCAGGCAATTCATCATACCCATATTACTACACAAGTACGAGAGTCTCAACAATAATATATTTAAAAACCAAATATAAACCAAAAACATAAGACATACAATTAAATAAAAGCACATGCAATCCACAATACATTTATCAACATCTACTAAAGACATTATAGAAATCAATGTCTCCTTTTAGTTGGGGATTTGATGAAAGCCTCCCTATATGTGGCACTAACGCATGCTCATTCTACTACTTTGTTATAAAGATCTCGCTCTCATTTATGCATACTGACTAAAACATCAATCATACCAGACATAGAGAAATGGTCTACAGGGGCTGGTGTGACCCATGAGGTGACAAAGCTACTCACAAATTGACTTGTCCTAACTTTGATGAGCTCTTATATGGCTTTGCAAGTGTCAGTAATACTAGAGCCATTCTTCTTTCTCCTCTTAGTATTTGGAGTCCTATCCAATTTGCGCATCATGAACAAAAATTGGAGCATTGCCAAATGTAAAAACTCTCTCATCAATGCGGCGTTTACTAAAGTCCTTTGGATCATCGTCTACATCGCCACCACCATTGTCACATTTCTCTGATGCCGTCAAATCATCGAGATTTCCTGCGACATGATCCCTAGTAGCATATGTACCATAAAATATAATACACAGCTTGGAAAACTGAGGAAATCCAACCCTCTTGAATTTTGCCCACCCAAAATTATCCTGCAATTTTCACAATAATGACATATGTTGGTAACATAATCAAATTTCTAAAACTTACAAATAAAATGATATCAAAACAATCAAAAGATAAAAGATACCTTGATGTTTGAGTCTCAAATACTTTGATCATCGACAATAATTATTTTATTGACATTATTCCAAGCAAATCCGGATTATCAAATAAACTTCTTAAAACTGCCATATTGTTTTCTGAATTTGTTCACTTTATTCTTCAACTGCAATAAACTATTTTGGTATCCTATCTATTGAATGTATTCGACCCATATGTTATTCCACCATGTTTTGTTGTAAGTAAAAGAGGTGCGATTTCTTATTTTAGCCTCCTCTACCAAAAAATTTACAAATAAGTTGATTAAATGTTCAGCCTATCTTACATTAAATATCTCTTTTTGGAATGCCATTTGACCTTGACCGGTCAAGCATTACATAAGTTATGCATTAAGTCAATAACATAGTAATGTAGGAAGTACAAGCACTACACACAATCTAATTAATAAAGTATCAATTCATACATATTCCACAAATAAAGATGTTATCTCACTTGTCCAACCGAAACAAGAAACTACAATAAAGAAATCACGAATCTACTTATGTATCCAGCATCGTAGCTGTCACTCTAAAAACGCCCTTGTTTCCATGAAAGTTCTACAATCTAATGTCAAGGTTGTATGTTCTAAGTTAGTCCTTTTGAATTGTTTGCAGTTGTAGTGCAATTACTATAGATTCCAAACATCCACACTTTTCTCATAATTGTAGGATAGTTTTTCTTTTGGTAAGAAAAGCTCAACTTGAAAAAAGACTTAACTTTCATAGGGAATGCTTTGCAATATTTTGAATGATAACAGAGTTATAAGGGATTATCAGACTATGTTCATAACTATGCTAAGTAATATCCACTCGACTTATCTAAATCTAAGAACTATAATAGACGGCAAAGCTGAGCCTAATTACAGAAGTTACTTTTATCAACAACCATCAACAATAAATTTCAATTGTATAGCGCATCAATTTTCACTTGCAAGCAATAATTGCCTTTCAAGCATTTAGAATTATACAAGTGACATCAAGTACTTGCTACATTCCTTTAACGAAAATAAACAACATACGTTTGTGCCAAATACTACTCTTCTTAAAAAAGTATGTAGCCACTAAACATCTAACCTCCTAAAAGAGATAGATACAATGCATCATAATTCACAACCTTATGATAAGAGTAAATTCACTCCTAGTTAACTATTTTGCCAAAACTTAACTATAGTCAAGAAATACATGTATGGATTAGCTAATTGTTCTACCATTTGCATGTCATGATCTTACTCATACTCTAGACACTCTAAAAAATAGACTGGCACCATTCTACAATTTCCTCACCATTAGTTAGAAAAAGGAAAGCACTTAGAATCGATAAAGGACAATAGCTTCTTTCTTTTTTTTTTTTTTTTAAGAAAAAAAGCTAGAGTTGAAGGTTCAATATACCCTCAAATTGTAAACTATTTACCATTTCACTTCCAAAAGCGAAAACTAGTCCATTTCATTTCGTAATACCAATCATGAACCAATCAAACAGGAATAATTTGTAAGTGAAAAAGAAGCCTTTCCAAATCTTGTCCAAGTATGTTTTATGTATGGATGCAGAACCTTGACAATTATATCAACCAAACCACAAGAAGATTAAAATATAATATTAAAATATCTTATTTCACAATCAAAGGGTATAAAAAGAGCTACAAAGTCTACACTATCAAAGATACTACTATCGAATCAATGAAATAGAAAACCCAACATGAAATAAAGAACATTGTGAGAAACCGATTACCGGATTTTAGAGATGCACAAGACTCTAAAAGCACCAACATCAATGGAACTACACAATTAGCAAGATAAAGAGGTTAGGAGAGTGAGCAGAAACTAGATATATATGTTCACGACACACTATTAGGGCATACTATCAACCTAATAGTGTGTTGAACTATCAAATTTGGAAATGGAACTGCACAATTAGCAAAATGAAGAGGTTAAGAGAGTGAGCAAAAACTAGATATATGTGTTCATGACACACTATTAGGGCACACTATCAACCTAATATTGTGTTGAACTATCAAATTTGGATTATAATTCAATTGTTGAGCCACTATCAAAAGTAATAAAACAAAGAAAGCGGAGATGACGGCGAAATCCGCACTTCTTGAGCGAGTCCCCCAGATTGAGGATGGCGACCCTTACTAAACAACGGCGAGTGTCGCTCTTACAATTGCGAGTCAAGCAAGATAGATAAATCACCTTGAACGAGTAGCTTGAGTCAATGAAGGAGCAATAGTTGTCGTGAAGAACAATAGCTTAAGCAAAGAATGGGTTTCAGTAGTTGACGTCTTTCTATTTTGTTTCAACATAATAGAGAGCCCAGGATTGTAAAAGGGGATGTCTTTCTATTTTGTTTCTCTTTCCGATTCTTTTTTTTGTTCCCCGTAACAAGAATCAATTTTTTTCTACTTCTTGATTATATTCTAAATTTATTCTCAGAAAAAATATCAAATGGATTTATGTTCCTTTTTTGTTCCGAAAAATAAAAGAATAGAATTAGGCACTTTTTAGCCCATCACCAAACATAGCCTTTTTTTTGGTAATGAGCATTGTTGCGGCGAAACCATGTGGCGCTTGCTCCCGAAGCTAATGAGCATGTTGCTCCTCGCTTTGGAGAGCCTTATGTGATGAGTGGGATGTTGCTATTGATGAAGCTTCATTGATACTTATAGATGAACATGCTACAAAGTTCCAAATCTACATTATTGGGAAGATTCAAGCCTATGTTACCTCTCGTAAAGAATTTGATTAATGCTAGGATAGTTTGGGGTCATAATAGTAAAAGAATTATTTATATTAAAGATATTCATGCTGGGTTAGCTTAGGCAAATTGAAAACCGTGGAAAAGTTATGGAAGACAATGTTGAAATGGAATAAGGTTCATAACATATTTATAGCTACTTATTAATGCAAAACCGTTTTGTTGAAAGTTCATGGACAACCCTCTCACCCTTGTTGTCCTAGAATTGCCTAGACCCCTCTCCACCTTACAAGGCTACATTTGGTCATCCGGATTTTTTAACAAGATAGGATAAGAAATTCAAAAAATTAGTCATATCTTATCTACTTTTTGGTGAACTATAAATTTAGAGTTGGATATTTTTATATTATATCTTATTCATTATTTGGTAGAAACACATGTTAATATAAAGGACGTATATATGCCGCTATGTAGTGCCATGAAATAATATCATTTTATCATCATAAAAATACCATTCTCATGCACAAGTATACTCGAAAACCTTCACAATTTGTTCGAAGTGCAACTCTTAGTGCAAATAAGAAAAATTAATCTACAAGTATGATTGAGAACATTTTTACTAGAAGTGACCCTTGATAGAGGAGTCTACTTTAACATTAATTGTGAAGCCGCGTGATAGTAATTAACTTTATTTTGTCCATAGTACTTAGAGACATTTAAATAAAATCCTCATTGATTTTTCTCTTATCATTCTCCAAATATTTAGCATTGCCGGTGTAATTGCAATCATCTCCATCCTCTCATTAGGTTTTTTCGATAAAGAGCAAAAATTGATTGCTATCTTAGCTACTCAATAGCCTCATTATCACTTTGCTTTAACCCTTTTACTTCCTAAAAAATAGGAATCATTTTGGGTTTGAAAAAATGATAGTAGATGTAAATTTGATTTGCATCATTAGTTGCATCCTTATCATGATTCTCACATTTTTATGATCTACAGCCACATAAGCTTCTAAAGGATCTTTATTGAGATTTTCCTTGGCACGGTGTTTTCCATATATGTTTGCTAGTCAATCATATCAAGGGAAGGACTTCCCTTTCAAAGAAGATGCGCCTAAATAGGTCTATATAAAAATATGTTGCTTTGTTAAAAAGAAAAGTAAATGAGATGAAGCAACACAAACCTTGCAATATTTTTATTAGTTATTCTTTGAATAAATATCAATATAATAATTTTCCTAAAGCCATTATGACCCTTCAAATCATACATCTGATTGCACAGCTTCTTCAAGCTCATCATCTTTAACTCTATGTGAGGATTACCCTGATGCCAAAATTAAGGAACTATTTTTTCAAACTACTTCTCTAACATAATCATATAACCACTCTTGAATGAGTTATTATCTTTCTTTCCGTGCACGACTAGTTCTTTAAGACCATTTAGAAGAGTATTTCATCTATTGTCCATACATGTCGGTCTCTCTTTGTTATCTTGCTTGAGTTTGACTAAAATCGCTACTTTCCATTCCTAAACATCTCATTACAATTTTAGAAAATTTAATGACAAAGGATAGCTTGGTAGATAAAATTTAACAATAGAGACAATACCATAAGGAATGTATGTCTCAATAATGACAAGCCAATACATTATTTCACATGTCTAATAATAATGGGGAAAAATATCTTACAACAAACTTATAATAATAAGAAATAAATAATTTTTTAAGTAATGTCAAATCATACAACTCCTTTATGGCCCTGACGTGCATTCCACTCACTAAACATCTATTCAGCCAAATTTTGCCTCCATGTCATCCAATGATCCAGTAGCTCTACAACATCAATTGTTTTCACATCTTCAATGAGGTTAGTAGCTTCATCTAAATGTACCTCAATTGGATCAATAGCCAATTTTCTTACTATGAAGTTCTACATAATGTAACAAATTATGATAATATGACCTTATGTTCTTATTGGGTAAAAAGATGGACTCTTAAGAATGGCTCATGTAACTTAATAAGACTAACTTATCTTTTTATGACATCTTTAGCTTGAGAATACTTCATGTGAAAATACTCATGTGGGGAATTTGATGTACAGCCTTTGGCCACACGCATAGATGGTATCGAATACCTTTATGAGGGGTAAGAAAGCTCTCCCCATTTGTGACTCCCTAAATTTAACTCACTTGAGAAACCATCTATTTTGGTTCTTCCGATCTCAAGTCTCACAATTTTGTCTTTTGATATATAAGCGAACACCTTCTTAGGAGATAACCTATCTTGAAAGTGCTCCAACCTGAAAACTTTTAACTTTAGAATTCCAAAGATATGCATTGTTGTTACGTCAAAAGGTGCTCACACACACACACATTTCACCACACACACACACACACACACACACACACACACACACACACACACACACACACACACACACACACACACATATATATCTCAAAATCGCTCTTCCCTTATTCGATACCCGCTTTGGTTTATTTATGCCCCCTTCACTATCATAGAAATTTGTCAAGAGTCACTCCCCTTATCCAAGCCCTTTAGCCCCAACGACCACTCTTTGCCCTCATCAAAATAAGCTGTTACGCCATTAATATATCCAACATCTACAAGATAATAATTACCTAATAACAAATGATAAAATTATTAATTGTCTTACAATCACCAAAAATTGCATAACTAAGAATGCAACATATTTATAAATCTTGGCTGTCATATAACTAGAAGCCTTGCACTCTTTGCACGGCTAAATGCAATCTCGCTTGGCAGAATAAATCTTGGATGGAAAATCTAGATTGAGCCACCAAGCATATTGCCGATACTACCTTTCACTAGTCCTTGGCCTATTTTTCCTTTGGAGCTTTATGTTACATAATTTGGAAAGAGAGGAACAATATCATTTTCTGCAATCAATCTCTCTATCTCTCAGCTTTGAAGATTCACCTTCAAAAGGCTATCAAGGATAAGACGATGACCTTTCAATATGTTCCGGACATTCCTAGAAATATAAAACTACAATGAAGCTAGGTTCTTCATCCTTTGATTTTTTATTGATAGTGCTTAGGCTGGCGTGTCAAGGTTTTTTAGAGCTTGGTTGAGGTTGCCATTGTCATTGTGCTCTTAATGGAGTTGGGGGTTAGTTTCAGCTCCTTTCTTTTTGGAGGTTTATGTTGCTGATGCGAAATGCTCAGAGTAGTTGGGGGCTAGTTCAATGCCTCGAAGGTTGTCGTCACTGGTAGTGTGGGCTGCTGTTATTTTTGCCGTTTGCCTCCCTTCCCTTTCTTGTTTGTTGCCACTATTTGGCTTCTTGTTGCTGTTGTTTTAGCCATTTGTTGGTTACTATTTAGCTATTTCGGTTTCTTTTTTTTTCTCAACACCCTTCCACTCGTTATAACTTGATTGTCACTATGAGTGTAAGTTTTTATGGTGCCGAGATCCCCCGTTGTACATTTGTTGGTTAAAGTCTAACATAAAAAAAACATATTTATAAAAGCTTATCTTATCAACGGAAATCTTCAAACCATTTGGTTTTCAACTAAAGCACCTCAAAGCACTTTAAAATCCATTGCTAAGCCTTCTCATCCAAGTAAAACATATACGAATCGTTATGTAAGCAAACTCCTAACGCATTGATCGCTACCTCACCCTTTCTATTTTAGTACCTTGGTTAATCAACCGTCTAAACACATACCATTATGAATGTGTCATTCAATGCTCATAATCAACCCTAGGAAACATGATATAAATGAAAAAAAAAATCTTATCTTTAAAGTAATAAATTGATTTATATAATAGCATAACAAACATACCTTAAACCATTTTTATCTCTCGGGAACTACTTCAGGTGACACAAGAAAAATACTATGTATTCTTATCACTACACTTAAAAATAAGTTAATACACCTACTTATTTTTTCCCCAAACCTCATAAATCTGAATTTGATTACACGATTTTTCAAATAAATGGCAAGTATATGTGGGAACATTGCCACTCGTTATTCTATAGTTACAAGTCCACCTTCTTTTAACCCACAAATTGTACATGCCGAACTTGTATAGTAGAGTAAATATGTCTATCTATCCTAAGTTGTTCTAGACTTGCTATTAATAAAGAGGTTGATGTGATTTAAATGAGCGGGGCTTCTAACACATGTATAATCCTTCAATATATGTGTTTCGCTAATTTCGTTTCCGCAATGAAATATCTTTTACCGAATAATATATTTTGGTTTTTATTAAAGGAGACACGGGTTTTGTGCTAAATCTGGACAAAGGATATCAAAATGCAAGTGTTATTTTCAATCTACATATTACAACATTGACAGTCGATGACTTGCTAACTTCCACCTCTTGTTCCAAATTATGCTGAAATTAAATCAATGATTCAGCCTAAGGATAGTTCACTACAAAAGTGGAATCTAATCAACAGCAATGTCTTTGGATAGGAAACGCAATGTCAAAATTTAATCAACGATGTTGAGCTTATGGTATAACACTAGAATTTAATCAACGACGCCGCACTGAGGTGTAGATACTCATCAAAACTTAATCAATGACGGAAATCTGAAAACTACAATTATAAAACTAAAGTGCAATAAAATAAAAATAAAGTAAAGATATTTAATGTATTATTTGGGGGTATCTTTGTTGGATGGCTCGCAATATTTATAAAATAATCTGGTAACCATCGAACAATTATTCATTCTTTAGTAACCGCTTCTAACCTCCTCACATGTTCCTTTGCCTTCTTTCTTTTCTCCACAACTACCTCAATGGTGCCGTATTGCTTCCTGATTCGTCGACAACGGTTGCATGACTTGATCACTGAAGAATAACCATTCCTTGACTTTGAGCAGTCTTTTGCATATTCGATTATGTCCACCCAAATTTCAATGCTAATACTACTCGAATTTCATATATGTTGCAACATTCTGACATTTAGACACGTGGTAGTTCATTCCCTTTCCATCTAAGCATATATTTCTATTTATAGGCTCATCCACATTCAGCCAAATATCCTTGTGCATCTTGATTTTTCCTCATCCTTGTGGCTAGCACGTGGTTTGTTACTACCTTTACCCTCATGATCAGCACATGATGGTGCAGACAACTTTGGGTGTCAACAATATGCTTATTATAGTATCTTTTCTATGGCGGTGGGCACCATAATCATATATGTCATATACAAAAACAAACATTTGTAAGTTCATCTCCTCTAATATTAGAATGCTAAAAATTTCTTATCATCCTAATCTATTTCTAATGAGGAAACAAAAAATAATAACACTAGACAAGTACAAACTAGCAAGTTGGATAATAGCAAAATCATCCAAAATAGTATATCTTTTTCAAATCAACAAATTCTCACAAAATCTTACCAAATCATTCCATGATTATTACAAGATATACACAAATGAAAATGAAACAAACTAAAGTTGATTCATGATTATTAGTGACTCTTTGTAACTTTTCTCAACACATAGGAAATGAACTCTCAATGCCAACTTAGTCAATAATTTAAGAACATGTAATGAATCTATTTAGTCAAACTAAACATCTTGCATTTGACTGATAAAATAAGACTAAAAATATGGGAAAACCGGATATCGTTAAAGTAACAACACAATCTTATCGGCTCTAATCAACAGCAATGGAAGAAAACCACGTGCCAAAGTCATTTGTACATAGTTTTATTTTCATGACGCATGGTCTAATTACTAAAGGTGTGCAACCGGATCAGATTTACTCAGGAACTAGACTATCTGAAAAACAAATCTAAGGACTAGTTCCTCTTTGAATTGATCCAGGAACTAGTTCCATTTTTGCGGAATCAATTTATTCCCCAATTCTAAGTGAAGACCCACCTAGAAACTGAACCAATTAAATTGGTTTTGGAATCAATTTTTAAGCAATGTTAAAAAAAACCTAGCCTCTCCCCCCCTCTCTCTCTCTCTCTCAACAAGCTAGTCCCTAGCAACCCTAGCTCTGTTGCAAGAACCTTAACCAATCGCCACCATTGTCGCTAGTCAGTTCGTCTCTCGTTGTCTCCAACATTAGCATTGTAGGCACGCAACCCAGCTCATTATCACCTCTCATCCCATTTTCACCAAACTCACCACTATCGCCTTTCATCATCGTCTCTCTTTGGCAACTTGTCGACTCCAACGCGGCTATCTAGAGCAAAATAAGTTCGAAATTGAACTTTTTTGGTACTTTTTTTGGTAAACTAGTAAACTCTTTTTTTTTTCCCGTCTACTTTTATTTGCACTTACTGTAATTTTGAGGAGAAATTAGAGAGTAGTCTTTGCTTTGTTGGGAGGATTGGACGTTTGATTTTGAAGCAATAGTTAATCTAGGCTTTGCATTGCATGTTACAAGATAAAAGATAAAGATTGTTCTGTTGAGTCTAAGATAGAGTTACTAGTATTACCAAGGTGATGACCTTGGATATTATGGTCATATAATGAATTTGTTATATGCATCACCAGATTTTTTTCAAAGAGTGTAAGTCAACTTACTAAATAATTCATAAAAAAAAAAAAATGATTGGAATTTTCATAACACGGGATGCTCCTTTGTCATACATTGTTGTATAATTTGTTTTCAATAGAATCCTAACATTATTATATAATTTATTCATAATTGATGGATCAAGACAAAGTCATATCAATGGAAGTGAATGGATATAGTGAAAGGAGTTCGCTCATGAAATTGTCATTCCATAGAGCTAACGAAGTGGAATCCGTAAGGGCGACAAACAAGGTGAGGGTACATAACTCCCGTCCTCCTCTTAGTAAAAAGCAAGCTAATTAATTAAAGACATGGGATAATTTTTCTAGAATTATAGATGAGAATACATAGAAAACAATTAAAGTAAAGTGCATTCATTGTGAGACTGAGTATGGGTACTTGTGTTGATTGTGAAACGTCTACCACATGGAAACACTCGAGAAAATGCAAAAAAGTTTCCTCATGCAAATAAAAAGCAAACGTTATTTGCACCACATAAGTAAGATGTGGCTAGTGAGGTAGGGGAAAATATTAATACTGCACTAGTAGTATCTCAACAATGTGGAAGTTTGATAAAAAAAAAAAAAAAAATGTTATAGGCACATGCTCACTCAGATAATCATTATTAATAAGACTATCTTTTTCCATGATTGAGCATGTCATTTTAGATGATTTTGTCAATGAATTACAACCTCTCTTCCAACATTTGTCTCGATTTACAGTGAGTAGAGATTGTATGAAGTTCTAAGTGAAAAAACTTGTTTGAAAGCTTACTTTGATAAGTTTAATTCTAGGATTTCACCACAATCCATTCAAAACTTGAACTATTTATATCTCATTGCACACTTTATTAATGAAAATTGAAAGTTGCATAAAAGAAACATCAATTTTATGGCAATTGTAACATTCTCGATTTCGACCTTTACTTTGGCCCTGACTAATTGGCCAAGGACTAGTACACTAATGATGAGACTAAGCCATGAGCTGGCTCGAGGGCCGATCATGAGTCAACTAGCTCGTCCGAGAATCGACAACCAAATGTTTGGTTATAGAGTGTTCAACCATGGAAATGTTATTCAATCATAAGGATCGGTCGTGGACAACAATGAGTCGATCCAATGTGACCGTGGGTTGACGAATGGTCATGGCTTGATTATACCCGATCAATGTACTGGCCATGGGGTAATTCCACCTAGTCGTTATACCAATCATGGGCGATCGTGGATCGACCCAAAGCAACCATGAGTCGAGGTGGATCGATTGATCTCACATAATTACATGACAACCAATAATCGACCATGGATCAAATAAACTCAATACGATTCAATTTCAAACTAGCCAAAAGTTAGACATAGGACCCTGGACTAGCTCGCAAACCTACCAAAGGACCGATCGACTGGACTAAGGCCTGGGCTTACAACCTAGTCACAAGCATCTTTTCTCAATAAAGGGAAGCTCGAGCTCAATTTTGCCAATCGAGCCCAGTTGCATCTGGCTCCATTTGGTCATGGCTTAGGCATGAACCTTGGAGCAAACAAGGTGATTGATCGCATCCAATGACAAGGCTTTCAAAACTTATATATTTTCCAAGTGTAATTAATGTCTTGGCCACATAGTTAATAAATGAACGTTGACTAAGAGTGGACATATGGCCCATTAAGCCTTGGCCTTGAAAGATAAGTATGGAACTTGGACATTGACTCATTAATAAGGGAGACACCTAAACCTAATCAGGAGGCTTCATGCCTAGGCCTTGGACTAGTCTAATCCTCTTAAAAACTAAGTATGAACACATACAAATGCATTTAATGAGTTGCGGGCTATTAGGGTATATGTGTCCCTAATAGACCTAAGCTCATCATACCCTAAAACTAGTATGACAAGTGGACCCTAGAGCCCAAGAAAAGGGTTACATGCCCACCTTAAGAGAAGCAAAATCAAGTCGAATTTTCTGACTTAAAGATAGGCTTGTATTTAATACCTTTAGAATTTATCTCTTAAATGGTCGAGAGGAGGTGTCCAACCTATTTAGGACATATTTTGAGACTTAATGATCAAGTAAAGCCCTTCTTAAATGCCTATTGACTTGAAACAAGTGAAGCCAAGAAGGGTGTCTTGCAAGGGGCCCAGCCCTACACTAGTGCCAATTACAAGCCCAGTTAGGTAGGCTAAAGCCAATTATAAGCCTACTATTGAGCCCACGAGGTGGGTCATTGACCTAACCACGCGAGGAGAAGTTTGCCTAAAAATAAAGGTATCCGTCCCTCATTCTCTCACCGTACCACCTTATCTTCCATCCAACCTCTCCTTTTTCTCCTCCATTCGGCCTTCTTGCCCTCTAGGTGTCCTTACAGTTGGCCTTGCTGCCACCGCCACCGGTTGGAGCCACTAGACTAGAAAGTAGTAAGTAGACTTACTAACGTTTGATTAGGGCATTGTGTTATGCTAGTCCGAGCATATAGCAAGTCCATGTTTGATTTGTTCTTACTTGAGGTTTCAACTATGCTTGCTTGGATTTGGCCTTGAATTGGTGTTCTTGATTAGGTTCTACTTATTTATTAGGCTCTGGCTTGACTTGAATTGGAAGTAGCCCAATTCTTGTATTTGTTTTATCATGCTTTGGCTTTATTTTGATCACAATAGGTTTGAAAGATACTTTTAAGCAAAAGCTCATTATTACTTTACAAAGCCATTTTAAACCAAATTTTACAAGTACATGTTCTAGTTCATGACCCGACCTCCGAAAAGCGGATTCATCAGACTTGGATGAACGTGAGATCACGTCGAATGGGTCCCTTCTTGGTCTCAGTGCGATATTGAGGCATATCGTTCCCAAGCCAAGTTTAGTACTCAATCGGTGTCTCGAATGGATCGAACCAAGCCGTGAGCCTTAACTCAAGCTTAGCATGTTCGATGACTTGGATCCAATAAGGCATTTCTTGCATTTATACATGTCATGTCTTCGGGCCTAGAACTAAAAGCAAAGATAAGAACCGGCTAGTGATCCTTGATACATAAACACACAATGGACTAAATTATGCCGTCAACGGATGGATTTTGATGATAATGCTCGATGGATTTTGGAATAACCGATGGATTTAGGTTATAACATCAACCGATGGATTTTGGCAACGATGCCGATGGATTTCAAATGTCCAATAGATTTAGGATACCCAATGGATTCCGAAAGGATCAATGGATTTCAATCATTAATAAATAAACTCCTTCTGCATGAGTGTCTCATATGTGAAATGGATTCTTGGTATATGCTTGTATATAGAGGACTTCTCATGTTCTAATCAAGGCATAGCTTTTATTTTGCTATTGATCTACTATTGGCAATTGCTTGGAAAAATTATGTGCTTGTTGAAGGGCAAGGCATCATCCTACTCAGATTTTAAGGGGTTTATTTATTGAGTTATACTCACCCATTGTTTTTCTTTAGATTTATATGGCTGCACCTCCTGTAAAGTTCGACATCCCTATGGACATGATCGTATCAGAAACCATTGATTATTTTACAAAATTTTACCGGATAATCATTACAACTATTGGGGTGGATGAAGAATTGGACAAACTCGTTCCTCAAAAATACCGTGCCTAGTATAAGTGGGTCAACAAGGCTTTGTCAGTCTACTTCACGACTTTGACAATCCGCCAGGGCCTGATGGCAACACTACATCCAATGGCACTGTAGAAAATTAATTAGATAATCAATCCTTATGGGTACTAATTTTGGTAGAATCTCATTAGAAGAGATTAGAATACTCGAAACTTGGTATATTTTGTAACAGACCATATGTATTAGATAATGTAGAACCTAGTTGGAATAGATGGACTTGCGATATAAATAAGAGACACATGTAAGATATAATTAGTTGTCATGTATATGTAAATATATGGTTATACATGTGTTTTCCTACTAACTTGTTGAAGTTGTGATGTTATATGATCAGGTGTTGATCGCTTCCACATGTGCATAACTCAAAGATCAATAAAAAGAAAGAAGTATGGGTTGGTGACATGTCAGGATGTCGTGAAAAATATAAACCTCATCATTCGTGACTCTAGAGATGGAGTTGGGGTTGTTACAACAATGGATAGCCACAAGGGTATGGAAACTGGGCAAATAGTAGAGAAATGCATTTATGAGTGGGGAATAAAAAAAAAAAAAGTATACATCATTCACCAAAAAAAAAAAAGTATACACAATAACTATAGAAAATACTTCCAATAATGTGGTTATTGGTTATTTGAAGGAAAAATTTCCAAGAAAAAGATTTTTTGTCTTGAATGGTGATGTTTTATATATAAAGTGTGTGTCCATGTATAAAACTTGATTGTAAGAGGTGGATTAAATGAGGTGCATGATTTTATTGTATGTATCTAAAATGTAGTTAGGTGTGTGTGGAGTTATCTGTTGAGAGCTAAAACATTCCAATCTAGTATCAAGAGTGAAAGAATTGCAATAAGGATTTGGGCTATCTTGATATTGTCACTAGATGGAATTCTACTTATCTAATAGTAGGCACCATCATAAACTTCAAAAAAAAAAAAAAATTCAAAGGATTCAAGAAGATGATTTATATTTCTTAAGGGAGATTGACAATGATTCTCCTTAAAATGAAGATTGGAAAAATGTCATTATTATTTATAAATTTCTGAAACAATTTTATAATGCCAATAAATGGATGTCGGAGAATTCATATGTTACATCAAATGATTATTTTGAGGGGATAGCTCTTTTATATAAATATTTGAATGATGCGGCAAATACTTTGAATCCTAAGCTCAAAGCTATAGGTATATAAATAAAAGAGAAGTTTGACAAGTATTATGGAAATTTGGATAAATTAAATATGAGGGTGTTGACTGCGATTGTGTTGGATCCTACAAAAAATTTGAATTATATGAAGTGTGTTATGGACAAAATTGTGATGATGAAGCGAAAATTAATGAGATACATGATAAGGTTAAGTTTGCCTTGGAGCGTTTGTATGAATTTTATCAATCCTTTATTGGTTCTTTTAATAAATGAAATTTTGTTAGTTCAAGTATGAGTACTAGACCGACCAAAAAAAAAAGTATGAGTACTAGTAATGATGGTTCCAGTACTAATGACAACGAAGGTAAAAATGAGTATGACATCTATTAAATTATGTCTCGAGTTTGAGCCTGAGACATAACACACACATGGAGCATGCATCACTCAAAGTCATGTGCAAAATGCAATTTTGAGCAAGCAAACATTAAATGAAGAAGTATGTAGGTCTTGACTTTTCTTTTCTTCATTAATGCATGCCCATGAAGTTGAACATCCAATTTCTCCTCATTTCATGCATACACATCGGTATATGCATGCATGCCTATAAAAATTGGAGGACCGCCCTTGCTACTTCAGAGGTTTCTTTTGTAGGCACTGAATGTCCTCTTCCATTTTGCCATATTTGTGGGGTAAGGTTGTCTTCTATTAATAAATGGAGGAAAGAGGGAAGAAGTCATGATCATTTTTCTTTTGTCGATGCATGCATTAATGATGGCCATTCACACATGTCATCATTAATTGCATGGAGGCAAATGACTTTTGAAGATGGGTGCCATCTTTCTTGTTTTCATATGCATTCTCCTATAAAAGGAGGATCGCATAGGGTGTATTGAGAGCAAGAAAAAAGCCGAGTACTCCGGAGATGAAATGGGGTGATAGGTCAATGAGATTTGTACGAATCGAGTTCAATGAGTTAAATTGTTAAACATCTTAGGGTTAGGAAACACTCGAGTGTGTGAGCATTTGTAACCTTGTAATTATTTGATTTATTATTGGATTATTTGCTTCCTCTCCCATGGACATAAGTTCTGATATTCATATCAAACCATGTAAATCACTTATATCATTTTACTGTTTCTCTTTTTTATTTCTCTATCAATTTCTATAGCTCTTGATTTAATTATAGAGTTACAATCAACTTTTGCTACACCAATAATATCAACAACATCCAAGCTTGGCGAAAAGCTTTCTTCATGCGAAGAAAAAATTGTTTGAGGAAAACAATTCTGAGCTTGATTGTTATCTTGAAGATGAAAGTGAAGACATCCTTAATCTAAACCTTTTGATGTGGTCGAAGAGCAATGGTTGAAGTATAAAATCTTATTTTTGATGGGTTGGGATGTTTTTTTTCTATTTTTGTGACTATCTTGCTTCATAATCAACTTTTAGTACAACGAGACATATGTTTGACGATATTTGAAGTTTTTTTACTCTTAGAGTGGTGGAAGGTTTCATTTGTACTCAAAATTGATTGAGATTCATTGACATGCTAATTAATACTGAAGAGTGCACCGAGAATGTGGAAATATTTGAGTCGGGTAAATTATGTATATTTCTTTCTATCTTGTAATTCATTTGCATATCTATCTAGAGAGTGAATACTTTATTTAATCTCTTTTTCGATTTTTATCATTGATAAATAGACTTCATTAATCAGCACTTTTGCACTTGTCTCTAGGGCTTGGTTTCTTTTCTCTCTCTTTTTTCTTCCCGAATGAATTTAGGCCTTTTAAGAGATTTTATACCAAGTGGATTGGCTCACCTAATTTCACTCTTGGAGGAGGAGTTATGCCTATAATATTCAAAGTCAGTTTTAACTTGCAAGACAAAAAGGAGATAATATAAGCGAATTTTAGTGGTAGTGTGATAGGAAGACTTACACCTGTTGATTTAGCATTCTGGTAGATCAACTATTACTATGTTATGGATTGTTGCTTTTTGGTGAATAAAAAATTATATTGCTCACCTTATGGATTGTTGATTTGACGGATAGTGATTTTTATTTCATCTTTTACTTTGAATCATTTCATTGTTACTTATATTATTTTGTTGCAAAAATCAAACTAAAAAAGGAACAAAAAAAAATACAAAGTTCTCGAGTATGCCCTCGAACTGGACTGAAAAATAGGGTAGATTCCAATATAGGTTCCACAGCAAACATGATAGGTTTCAATTTCCAAAAATTAGGAATTTGTTACACCACAGTAAGTTCTAAATTCTAGGTTTGTAACCTATCCACTCTAGAGCCAATCACTTCAATCAATTACCTACTCTTGTCTAACCTAGTCTTGAGGTAAGTATCTTCAACAACATGCCTATGTTCCACAACACTGAACCAACCTATTCGTCAAGGGACTATTAAGCCTAGATTACTGTGTTGATTTATTTCCCCACGTTATATGTGTATGATATCAAGGTTATTTCCTAAGTCTTAATTGGAAAAACCTTTTACATGGATCGTATCTCAAATGACAAATGCTCTGTGAGAGAGAGAGAGAGAGAGTGGAAAAACCTTTTACATGGATCATATCTCAAATGACAAATGCTTTGAGAGGTAGAGAGAGAGAGAGAGAGAGAGAGAGAGAGAGAGATCAACTCTTTAGTCGCTTCCATACAGTTTCAATGCAAACCATAGAGTTACAAAGAAGAAAGCGCTTTGACTCTCGTTACTTTTGTGAACTATTTTTGTGAAACTTTGATAAAATCGAGTTACAAAGAAGCCATGTGTGAAGCTTCAACGGGAATGAAAGAGAATGAGAAGGAGAAGGAAGCTTCAACGTGAACGAAAGAGAAGGAGAAGGAGAAGGAAAGCAAATGATTTTTTTTAAAGAGATATAGATACATACATACATACATACATACATACATACATACATACATACATACATACATATATATATATATATATATATATTATTGGATAAGAGAAGTCTTATCCATCTCTATCTCATCCTCTCTAGGATATTTTTCTTCGATTATATCCTCCTTATATCCAACTTTATCATGTTCTAGATAGTTCCCAAAGATGAGAGGATAAAACATATCATACCCTAACTTTTATTCATATGACCAAACACAACCTAAGAGACTATACACTTGTGAGAATAGAGCTTGGAGTTGTTTGATGCCAAAATACTTTGCTAAAGAACTTTTTTCCCACAATGGTTTTTATTCAACCTGACATCTCACAATCACTAGGTAGAGAATGCTAGCTGGCCATTAGTTTTTATATGGCCTGTCGGTTCCTTTGGCTATTGGCCAATAAGGTCATCTTCCAAGAAGATTTCATCCTACCAAAAGCTAGAGGATAGACTTACATTTAAAATGAAAAAAAAAAAACGTGAAAGGTTTGTGGGTTAGACTTTACCATCATTAGGATGGGTAATGCTTAAAATTGATGATGTCCATAAAGGCAAATTGGATATATGTTCAGCAAGAGGAATCATTCTAAATGATGATGGATAATGGATAGCATGTTTTGTGCAACTTGTTGGGTTATGTCCGTCTTTGGAAGTATAGCTTTAAGCAATCTTCTTAGGCCTTTAATTAGCATTATCTTTACAAATCAACAACCTATGTGTTGAGCTTAACTCACAATTTGGTATTTTTGCTCATCAAATCACAAGAGTCTTGTCTCGAATTTTGGCAACAACCTAGTTCCGAAGGTTGCGAGTCTCTTCAATATGACTCATGACACGTGGGGTAATGGTAATTGATTAGTTACATCATGTCATCACAAGTATACAGCATTTCTTTCACATAAAGAATTGTCTCCATTTAAGACCATCGGTGCTACAATTTGAACTTGATATTCCAATTCATATCTAGTTTGAATTTAATTGAAAAGCCAAAACATATACCTCGGGTCAAATACAAAATGTGGGCCAGCCTTTAACTTTTCTTTTTCTTTTTTTTTCTTTTTTGTCAAAAAGACACGTATACCATCCACTTAAAAGAGTTTAGTAAATACAAGTCTAGAGCTTCAAAGCATATCAAGTCAAAGAAGGCTAGAGAGGGATACGTGACCTAATTACAAGGTAGACTATTTGTCCATTGGACCTTAACAACTCAATCCACAATCTTGTTAGAATATGCTACTATAATGGGCCAATGTAAGGCCCAAGAAACTCCTTAGCATTACTTGGGCTTTTTAGGTAAGTACTTGTAATTCCTAATTTGATTGGACAGTACACAAATCACTTTCTACAAGTACTTGGCAGTCACACTTCATGCGCAACTTGAGTTTTGATCAAGGAGAAACAAAACTTAGGATTTCAACTAGCACTAGAGCTTCAACTTGTTCAGCTAAGCTTACGTCCTCAATTTTTACTAATCCATCTACCAATCGTCCACAAGAGTCGTGACAGACAAGTGCAATGGTACCCATCAATGAATTAGTTGCAAATGAGCCATCAATGTTGATCTTCAATGTCCCTAAGTCAGGAGGTTTCTGTCGATGGTTTTAAGTTAGGTCTTCTACTCGTACGACATTCTTCTTTGTGTTTGCAATCCAACACACCATGCTCCCATACATAATTGTGACTTTGTTGACAAGGAGCTTTGAATCTAGGGTTTAATTTCTATGGATGAGATGATTGCAAGCTTTTCAAATGACCCATAACATTTTCTTGATGAGTTCAAAAGCCAACAAAGTCCTTGGGTCTTTTTTTGTTCTAACCAACCATTCGTCAATTTCAAATAACCCCATTCTATCGATGCTAATGTTCAAGGTTGCATTGTGTCATACTAGGGATGTCCATGGGCATAACAGCAAAATGTGCTCAATCATTTCCATCGGTTGCTTGCACATTACACAAATGAGCTCAAGTGCCACCTTTCTCTTAAAGAGATTGTCTAATGTAGGCATGGCATTTTGATATGCACTTCACAAGAAAATTTTATTGAGCTTTGCTAGTATAACAATCTTTGGGATACTATAAGAATAACTGTCAATTGTGAACCACAAATTCTTGAAGAAGTGGATCCCACATCAATTTATAATTATTTGTGATTTGGGTTTTTAAAGTTCATAATAGACTATTGTTTTCACCATACATTAAAGACTGTCACGCAAGCATTTCTCGTTTGATTTTATGAATAGTTTTAAATTGCCAACTATAGTTCCATAATTCCCGTTTTAGCGGGTAGGAAGAGAATGTCTTTTCAGTGTGGGTTGGAGTTGTTGATTCTCTGTTGCCAAGGTACCTGCTTTTGATTATGTAGATTGCTAACCTGGTGTTTGCCCACTCAAATCGATCATTTATAGTTGGAGAGCTTATAAGATTCACAAGTATTTCTTTTATTGTCTGGGCGTCGAACATAGTGTTCAACAAAGGTTCATTCCACTTCCTCTCTCTCAATCAAGCCAACTACTTTGAGTGGTTCATTTCTAGTCGTAGGGCCACCTATGATCCTACTTTCAATTGCTTGTCTTCTCTAATGGTCATCTTCTCGCCATTACCCATAGCCCAAATAACATTAGGATAAATCCATCTCTTCTAGTGACAAGACTTTAGCAACATCACAACTAATGAGATACTTTTCTGATTTGTTAGAAATTACATTGTAGGAAGTAAAGTCCCTTCCTAACTTGGCTCCAAATCATCTATGAATGCTGCCATATCCACCATGCTTGTTTTCCAAACATGGCTTTATTGAAAGTCAATAAATATCTGAACCCAAGCTCCCATTCATCCTTTTTAAAATTTAAAACTTCTCATTCCTCTAATGTAAACGAGTTGATTTGTTGTTATTTCTCCATTAGAATATAGCAACTTTCCTCTCAATGGCTTTACAATTTGAAATTGGGATTTCAAAAATGGACATGGTGCATATTAGAAAAGAGCCAACACCATTGCCTCAATCAATACTTCCTTCCCTACTTTTGACAACAGGTTTACCTTCCAGCTTTCTAATTTCATGTTGAACCTCGCAAGAATTCACGCAAATATCTCTTTCTTTGCAGCATCCCAATCAAACAAGATTCATAAGTATATTCCTAGTCTTTTCTATTTCATGTACTCTCATTTGTGAAGACATATTCTCAAACTATGTGGGCAACCTTTGCCGAAAAGCATTGCATATTTGTTTAAATTTATGACCTAGTCAGATGCAAAGCAATATTGGTGTAGTACTACAGCCACATTTTGACATTCAATGATCTTACAATTTAGGAAAAAAATTGAACCATATGCAAATAGGAGATGTGATATTGTGGAACAACTACTATTCAACTTAATTCTTCAAATAGTACCCGTTGTAATTACTTGCTCAATCAAGTGAGAAAGCACATTGGCCACTAGAATAAAAAGATAGAAAGATAGTGAGTCACCTTGACAAACACCTCAAATTGGCCTAAAATACTACAAGGGTTCATCATTGAATTTCATACTGAAGGACATCATTATTATGCACTGCATTACCTAATTAACCCATTTTTCACAAATACCCATCTTGATCATGCCCTTTTTGAGAAAATCTCACTCTATTCCATCATAAGTATTTTACCTGTCCAGAGTACGGCTGGGAATTTTCTTTTTCTCAATCTAATTTTCAACTAATGAAGAACCTCTTACACAATTAGGATATTGTCATGAATTCGTCTTCCACTAACGAATTCACATTATTCTACTATGATTAAGTGGGTAGCCATGATTTCAATAAATTTTTCATTACTTTCAAAGTAATCTTGTAGATGAAATTACAAACTGACCGAATGAAACTGTTCAAGCTTTTTCTAGGTGAGGGATTTTGGGAATTAGGGTAATCATGGTTCCATTCACATCAAGGTATAGTGAACAATTTCAAAGAATTATTGTACCTCCCTGTGAATGTCCTGTTGTATTTCCAACAAATAATGCTGATAAAATAATCCTTTTAGTTCATCTAGTCCATGAGCCTTAGCTACGTATGTTAGCCATGACAAAAATTAGGATGGAATAACATTTATCTTATCCCATGTTTGGTTCCCACTCAAAATAGAATAAAATAGAATATAAAAGGATATAACCTAAAAATATATATCTCACAGGAAATGTGATGTAAAGGTAGATAAAATTTCTTTATATTCATGATATAAAAGCTGCTTTTCTTGGATAACAAAGTTCTTAAATAATAAAAATATAATATAAAATATAAATAATATTTGAATTCTAATATTAAAAAGAAAATTCAAAATAAAAATATATATTTTCTATTTATTTATACATTTAATTTTTTTACTTTATAAAATATATATAGTATCTATATTATCACATGTTTCAAGTAAAATATTGGGGTATAACAACCGGTTGAGGTACCGGCGGAGCTTCGGGGGGAGTAACCGGTTCTTCCGGCAATGGCACTGGACTAGGTGGTGGCGAGAAAGCGTTCCAGTTTTTTCTTATTTAGTGGAAACGCCTTACAATCTGAAGTTTTACGCTTAAGGGAAGAAATGTTCTTGGTGGATGCAAGATGAGGTGCTTCGGAAGACGCTTTCGGGCCCGAATTCAAATGAGTGGTCGACAAAAGGAACTTTCTTAGTGGAATTTGTGGAAACCGTCCCGTCCACTGGTTGGCGTTCGAAGCCGAGCCAATTGAAACTATATTTTTTCAAACGAAGACTCTTCTTTTTATGAAAATGAATTTCAGCCAATATGAACAACAAGAACTCGACATTCTCAAGTTCACCAATTGAACAAGTCCGGCATATCGTCGCAAAGTAGTACGCTCAAGTGGACTCCAAGGCATGGAGCTTGACTGGTAAGATCTCTCTTGCTACTCTAAGAAAAGGTTTGATTTGGATTCATTTTTAATGTTAAGAAGATCGTCTCACACCTGGCAATCTCCTAGGACAGTTTGCATATCGTAGCATGCGTATGGAAGAAAGGGCTTCTCAATAGGAATTCTTGGCCCCAACCCATTTACCACCTCTCATCCCAAATCTGTCTCTTCCTGCATAGAGAAGAGATCTAAAGTCTGGGTCCCCTCGATCACCCTTCTCTTGAACCTGAACTGGTCGAGAGGCTCCAATAAGGAAAAGGCTTAGGCTTTCCTCTCTAATCCTACATTCGTGTCGTATCACTCCCCTTTTTTCTTCCCAAATAAGATCTTTCAATCCACCTTTTGACAAAGTCCCGTTGGCCAGCTTGATCCCTTCCCATCAATAATATGATATAGGCAACTTTCGCCTATGTAGCACCGACACGCGACACGACACGAGTGTCCGACATGACACGATACGTCGACACGTCATTTCTAAAAAGTAAAGAATTCCGACACGTTGCGACACGTTGTATATTAAATAAATATTTTTATTTTTAATTAATTTGATTCAAATTCATAAATAAATAATTAATTAAAAAAAGAGCATATAATAAATTTACACTAATAATATTAACAAATCAATTCATTTGAAATTCAAAAGATATATTTATAGTTAATGAGGAACATTTTTTTAATTTTAACAAAAGTTATTGATGAAACTAATAATTAATAAAAAAAATTAGAATCAATTTATTTAAATAAATTTATAAATTTCTACCATAATCAAAATTTATCATTATTTAAAATTTAATACTTTTATTTTTCGAAATTATTTTTAATTTCATTTATTTAATTTTTCGGTTAAAAAAACAATCCCCAAAATTCACCCCCTCTTTCGTTCGTCATTTTCCCTCCGCCCCGAGTTTTTTCACTTTTTTCCCTCCTCCCACCACTTGACAGTGACAAGTAAGTTGTCACTTCTCCTCCCCCTCACGCCATCAGTCCTCCTTCTTATTTTTTTGGGTTTCTTTATGAAAACCCTAGCAAGCCGCTGATTCTTCCTTGCCGCTCGTCGCACGACCCCCTTCCCTCCTCTCCTCTTCCTCTCGTCGCCGATCCATCGCAACAGTGGCAGCCCTCGCCGCTCTCTCTGGCCGTCTCTCGCCGTCCCAGTGGTACGTTCGTGGTTGCGTCTCGCCGGCAGGAGTTTGCCTTCTCTCTTCTCTCTCTTTGTTCGGCTCTTTCTCTAGCCGTTTCTCGCCGTCGCGGTGGTCCGTTCGTGGCTTCATCTCGCCGGCGCTCACGGCCTCTGCTCCCTCGCCCTCCCTCGCCTCCGCCCTCCATCAATCTTCCGGACACGCGTCGACACGCGTGTCGAAAAAAAGTTGACCGCGTGTCCGGCCGTGTCCGAGCGTGTCGACGTGTCCGACACGCTCCGACACGTGTCGGATCTCGACTTAAGGGGCTAATTAGCCATATCGGAGACTTGATTATTATTTGATAAAAAAATTATTACTGAATGATGAAAGGGAGTAAAAAAAATAAAAAGGAGATGGAAAAATAATAAATTAATAAAAAAATAAGTAGAAGAACTCAGATTTTAAATGATAAATTCAAACTTAAAAATGATATTTCTGATTCTCAAAAAATGAGGTGTTACAAAATTTCGAGAAAAAGCCTACCCTCTCCTATCTCCTTCTCCTTTGCATCCCTGGTTCATTTGAAATTTCTCAACTCTTTTGTAGTTTTTAGTTCATGTCAAAACTCCGCAAAAACAATGAGACAATCAAAGTTTCTTCTCCTTCGTAACTCTTTAATTCACGTCAAAAGTCCAAGAAAGTAACAAGAGAATTGAAACTCCTTGAAACTCCTTCTCCTCAATAACTTTGTAGTCATGTTGAAATCTCACAAAAAGTAGCAAGAGAGTCAAAACATTATACTTTTTGTAATTGCAAAAATGAATGATCACATTTCTCTCTTTTACTAAATTTGGCAATGAATTATGAGAGATTTTTATGATCCCCACTTGTGGATTTTAAAGTTCATTTACACCGATATATTACAACTACCAAATAATGGACAAGATAGGACATAAAAATATTCTAATTATTACAGCCATTAACCAAATAATTGATAAAAATATAACAAATTTTTTGGATTTCATATCCTATTATAGCTAAAAATTCAAACGACTAAACGTAGCCTTAATAGTGCCCAATTGGTGAGGTACAGCCGAAATTTCCTCCATTGTGACAAGTTCTGTTAACATTCGATTCATGTTTTCACCTACCAAGCACAGGAACTAGTCGAATATGGGCTGAAAGTTTGGAGGCCCCGCAGTCTGGTGAAGATTGGTGAAATATTCCTTTGTCATGACCTTTAGTTGCTCCTTGTCTCTCACCCATTGTTTTTGTATTAATAAAGTCTTGCTTAGTAAAGCTTGTATAACATACCTTGTAAAGATATAACCATTTAATATCGAGAGTTTAGGGATACCAATTCTACAACATAAGTCGGAAGGATAAGGTCATTTACTTCATTTTTCGTTAAGGTAACATTTCTTCAATTAAATTAAAATTATCCACGTTGTGACTTTAGATTACCATGGACAATCTCATGTGCAATTCACGGATATCAGATCCCATGGTGGTGTCAACTTAAACTTCCAAGAGAGACCTTCCGACAGGATTTTAGATATTTTGCCCAAGCAAGATGGAAATGCACACCCCCACCATCTATCTTTGGTCTAGCAGACACCGCACTAATGTTTTGGGCCTGGTTTGACTTTGGGTCCTTCTGATTAAGAATTTCGTTTCGAATGAAAATGTTTCGATAAAAGAATGCTTTCTTTCAATGAAATGACAAGAGGTGGAACATCGTACTTGGTTAGGCAAAATCCCATTTCGTACTCGGGCCCAGGTTGTCGCTCGTTGATGGGAACACCCAGCTACTGATGGGCCTGACAAGAAGTGGATTAAGTTAAGCTCGAGATCATAGTCTCGATTTGCTCTTATTGTTCACGAACGAGATTACATATCGCCCACCCGCCAGTACCAAATCTCTCTGTTTGCGCATTCACCGTCGGATAGGGGGCTTGACATCCAGATGAATTCGCCGCCCCATTTGGCGGCGAACCTGTAAAAAGTTGTTTATGTCATCAGTCGACGTGATAGAAACCCCTAAGGACAAGGATTTTTCTCTCGGTTTTCCTCACGGATTAATTTCCCAGCGTCGTCGTTGCTGAAAAGAAACTAGGCATACGCGAACGTAGGAACTTCAAACATGCGCTATTCGAAAGGTTCCTTCCAATTAACAGATCGAACTTCATATCTATAAAACCTATCCAATCACGAGAAGATATTCCTTTCTGGACCACCATATAAACCCCCCCCCCCTTCTTAACAATTAAAGAAAAGAAGAAGATACGGGAGGAAAAGGAGGAAAAAAAAAAAGGCTCCTGCCTGCACACAACCACTGTCTTCGGATCCAGAACACCTGAAAGATCAATCTGGAAACTCCACCAGGGCGAGAAACCACATCCGCTCTCGACACATGGACGTGCCCCTGCACGTTCCGCCCAACGCGTGTCCCTCAAGATCATATCTCAAGATCGCCCGAAAACACGACAACCTTAGCTTAATCAAGGCCCCTAAACCCAGTGGTTACCATGTGCTAAAAGGCTGTTCCATGCAGTCGCAAGGCAAAAAATCAAAAGGACAGCCTAGCTAAAGCCTAGCCCCTGCACCCCACCACCAACCAAAAAATTAGGAAATATAAAAGGAGATCCTTTAAACGAAGGGACCGTGGAACGCCACATTACCCACTTGTCTGACCCGGTCTCTCGGCCAAGGTCCGTACGATCTGAGGGTTTTGATTAGTTAATCCTGGTTAGGGTTGTGATCAGAGGGAGAATCTTTCTCGGTTGAAATTGTTAATGTAAGGGGCCTGGGAGTAGTGCTGACTTAGCTGGGTTGGAGAGATTTGTTTGCTTTTGAGCGGGTGGGAATGATCCCTGCTTTTGTGGCATCTTTCTTGTGTTGTTGTTATAATAATAGCAACTCGATTGATCGAAGATGAAAGTGACAAAAGCTATGGGGGGTTGCCTTCCAATGGGAAAGATGGGGGAGGCTATTTCCTCCTTTTTTCCACCTTTTGGGTCTCGCTTTGTGAGGGATTTGACTCTCTCTCTCTCTCTCTCTCTCTCTCTCTCACTCTTCACGACTAGGACTAGGGTGTGGATCGATTTTGGGGGTTAACTTCCACCAAAGTTTATCATGAAAAATTAATATCAGGTCGGTCAATTGAAGTGTGGATTGAAAAATTTGCATACAATCATGTTTCGATGAGTGCTATCTTGTCAAAAGATGATGACGCGGGATATTATTGTTTGGAAATTTAGACTCTTTGGAAAGGAACCAACAAGATACATGAAATGATGCTAAGTGTAGCAAAATGCTGCAAAATCGATATTAGATACAATGTGATAGTTTCAAATTACATGTTGATTTATAAGTTCCACTCATTTAAACATCTACTCGCAATTTGATAACTTGCTAGACCAATTTTATTATGTATATTAGCATACCAAAAAGAAGGTGGAAAAAAAAAAAAAAAAGGGAAGGCGGATGGTGCGTGTACCCACCCACGCATGGTTGCGCTGGTTGAGACTTACCCGAGACCACCCGAGGTTAGAAGTTTGAACTCCCAAAGTGGTTTCGTGATTTAAGAAAGAGGCCCTAGTGATGAGTTACTGAGCTAGTCTTTTCTAAGATATGGTCGTTGGTCCAAAGGTGCGATAGAGCGCTAAAGAGCCTTATGACCCCGAATAGCGTTAGCGAAAGGGGGCTCATGCGGATTCTCAGTCACCAAAAAAAAAAAAGAAAGGCGGATGGTGCATGTGCATTAGAATTTCTTAGCGAAATTTGGTAATTTCTTGAGAAAAATTTAAGTAATGTTATTATTTTGCTCCCTCTCAGATTATTTCATCACCTCAACATAAATCTTGCGGCATGTACTCTTAAAAAATAATTTTGAAGATACTACATCAATAGACTAATATGATTTATAATAATTGACATGTCGGATACTTATGGAATACTTGAAAGCTCACTAACACGAGTAACTATGTACAATTTACCATATTAGTTTATAAATCAATTTAATATGCGCCAATCTAAATATCTTCAACGTTACTCATTCTTTAACCTATCCTTTTGAACTTATCAATCTCTCCCGGCTTCTGCTCAATTTACTGGCGACACGCACTCTGGTTTTGCCTTGACGGATGCTAAGTCTGCCATCTTTTGTACACGGATTGGCCACTTGTCGTGCGAGGGGAGTTTTAGTTTAATCAGTTTGTCTTAAACCTTGAAAAACTAGATAATAAAATAATTAACAGCCCTTGAACTTAGAGCTCATGGGGCACTTAAAGTCAAAACTCGACTAGATAATGGCCTAAATTAAGGCGTAATTCAAGGGGCTTTTTAAACCCGAGTTAGAATGGATGGAAGAAAGGGTCCCAGTCAGACGGAACAAAACTAGGGTTAGATTAATCAAAAAGAGGTAGGGTTTGATTGGTGAAGAGGAGAACACGCATTTAGAGGCAAGCTATGAAGGTTTACTTGTGCTTTGTGCCCTCTATCTGTGAGAGATTAGGTAGGATGGGACGGGGGAAACACGGAGCATCACTTGACAATGATCATATTCATCATCTCTCATTCGTATCTAGACACACACGCATCCCAATCTATGTAGCTCTACTGTTGCATACATAGGACCTACTCTAACCATATATATATAGTCCCCAAAACCCTAAATATAACGGTGACGGATGAGAGGAATGAAAAGAAGAAGATAGGGAGAACAATAGTTTATTGATTTTGCATGGCGCTCAAGGTCATTCTCTTTGCTCTCATCACAGACCCATTGACTTTAGTAGTACATTAACTGGTGCAAAACCAACTTAGTTGACTAGCTAAGCCTAAATACTCGGAAGAACGGAGAAGATTAATTAACCCTATAAACACGACATGTTTCTGCGGAACATACGAAGCTTCGTCGGAGTTGAAAGAGACGTATTCGTTTAGAATAAAGGAAAAGTGTGTATATGTGTGAGAGTGAGAGAGAGAAGGTTCAATGATGGGGACCGAAGCCACATTGTTTATGGAGAGGGTGATGATCTTAGAACATCTAGAACCTGAGGCAGCAATAATGGTCACGAGAAGCCTCTTTCTCACATTGCATATGGCATAGCATTAGGACCACTCTACATGAGAATTTTCCTGACTATTGAGAAACCCAAAAGCAGCTTTAGTTTGTCGTGTGGATTCGGTTGACGCCTGTTCTGTAAGAAGGTGGCTCCAAGCGGGCATAGTCGCTAGGCTTTTAGGGATTTGCTAAACTGCACTTAATTAAGGGGGAGAAAACGGATTGGATTAGGGGCAGTTTTTTTAAGGCAGCTAATCACCAATAGCTGTTAACATTAGCAATCTCAAATGGGAGTTGGAAGATGGGAAACAAGGGTCGGCATTGTCGGGATAAAGATGACAGCCATTACTTTATTCCATTTAGTCTGCTAATGAACTCAAAAGAAAAATGAAAATGACTTAAAAAAGCTCATAAACAACTCAAAAGCAAACAAAGGAATAATCCCCCCACGCCATGCGCATCATATTGCTTCACCCGCTCATCTTTTCTTGGTCAATCCCTTCACTGCTTTATCATCAATAAAGATTTGGTTAGGGTAGCAGTTTTCTTAAGCTGCCAGCTTAGGAGAATCTCTCTCTCTCTCTCTCTCTCTCTCTCTCTCTCCTCTCTCTCTCTCACATGCATTTCATCCTTATCCTTTTCCACCTTTGTCTTTACTTTGATCTTGGGTTAAACTATGGTGAACTAAAAGAGAAGGGTCTCTTGGTAGAGACTCCCTGGAAGACGATCTTATCTTCTCTTGCTTTTATTATAACCCAACTTGGATTAGAAACGACTCAACTTTCGAGGGAACCCTCCTTTGCTTAGCCAATGAAGAAAGATTGAGAGAGAAAAAAGAGAGAGAGAGAGAGACGTGACACTATGTCACAAAGGTCCACTTATCTGTAGGAGTCACCTATTTGAAGAGGGCGACACAGATAATGACCAAAAAAGGCTTGCATGCTTGCCAAATTGGATCCAAAAACAAGCATCAAACATCAAATCAATGGGTTTCATCTTATAGCAATTCTGACAATCGTCACCACACATCATTACCCCCTCCAACCTATGGCCATTAGCACCACAGTGCTTGTCAATCCGCTCTCCAAAGAGGGTCCAATTTGGCTACTCCCAAGGCGACACGTGTCACGTAGGTGGTGCCCGTGAATGAAGAAGGGCATAACCTTCCTCCTGCTTTTCCTCTTTTTCTCTGCAATCCTCTTTCCTTTGTCAAAACGGAGGAATCCATGTGTTGCGTCCATGGCATGCTGCACCTGAGCTATCGTACTTTTTATGCATGATGCTCTATGGGCATTGTCCTGATAAAGAAGTGGTCGACACCCATTTTCTAACTACGGTGGCAATGATTCCCGCATACGAAAAATGATAACCACATCGATCCACCCCGACTTGCGTCATCGTCCCTCTTTCTCTCGTCCGAACACTGACGTCAAATCAACTCGACTCTTGAATGGAAATGGATGGTCTTCAATGCATCTAATTATCTTCTCTGCGTTTTTGCACATGGACGAGTTCATCACGCCGACCATATAGGCTTTACATCCATTTATACCATTAGCAAAAAGCAAACGTCATGATCGTGTTTATCAGCTTGGAACAGTCACTGATCGAAAGGCAAAATCTTTACAATGGCTACACACGGCCTATCACTAGAAAAATTTTCTATGACAATTTCAAGCAATAAATGTATATGCTTTACCATGATTCAAAGTCTAATTTGGAAATGGCCACTTATTTTTTCTTTGTGCGTATCTATATTGGCGTATTTCTCTTTATATATGCAGTCAAGCCTACGGGAAACAAGAAAACCGCATCAGTTTTCTGATCCGGGAAAATAGGTGTTTTTAATTAATAATTATTAGATTTATCTAAGTATTATTTCACTCATTTTATGAGCATATATGCCATTTACGTCCAACATTATCCATGAAGAACCTTTATCTCTACCGAAAGTTGGCCTAACAAGACTTCCTAAGATGAGCAAATTTCTCAAAAGGAGACTTTCACCCCTCTTTTGGTCACTGAAGAAGTATAGCTACAAATGGTAGCCATCATCCATTCGACAAGCAGCGAAAATGACGCACCTCATCTTGATGATCTAAAATTGATAAGATTATACCCTAACAAGTAGCAACAATGACGAATTTCAAACGCCCTCGCATCTCACGGCACTAGCAAAAAAGGGAAATAGCTTTAAGTGAATACGGAAAATTCAGCATCTATGTTTTAGCATGAAAATGGTTTGTGATTACTTATCTAATTTAAGTATCATTATTTCGGACACGGAATATTGAAAACAACGAGACTTGATTAAGTGAGAGATGTTGTATTGATGTCTTAGGCTATTAATGCTACGTGATATGAGGTCAATCGCCCTTCTAGATAAAATTGTCAAATGGGAGTCTAGACCCAAGCTCATTAACAAATCAAATTAGAACTTGGGTTTACTAAAAAACTCAAGTCATTCAATCATGAGCTTCTATATTGGCGATGTGGAGATCGGTATGTGAAATTACTAGTCTTTCAAACTTTTATCAAATATTCCATTGCATCGCTAATATATCATCACCTCACAAAACCTCTTTCTCTACATTCGAGACTTCTACATGCGGCTCGCTAATCTTCCTAACTAGCCCAAATGTCTATTCATACTAAGCGTGCTACATAAATAATATAAACTTTATAGGATTTGCTTAGTAATCAATAATGTGATTTAATATGTAGATTAGATGCACCGCACGTTGTCTAATTTTCACGTAATAAAAAATCCAAATAAGAGATTAACGTCTTAGTCAATTCACAATACGATGAAATATTTCATGAACTCGGGATTTACCTAATTGAGCCGGGATTCCCACTATCGAGAAGAGAGGATGAGATCATAATTAATGCGAATGTCTAAGTACTTTTCGGGAAGGAGGAAGGGTGGGGCCGCCCCGGGGGGGGGGGTTGCTTGGCAACGCACGGCGGCTACAGTTGCGGGCCCGAACTTGGTCTCGATTGGCCGGCTCCGCCTCCCTCGAACTGTCCATATCAATGGCAACGGTACGCGTGTATCGTCGTTACTATTGCGGGTGGTCCCAGAAGCGCTCGAGGTGGGGGTGGTGACGCGTGTGATGGCTGACCCATGTGACCTTAACTCGCCCCTGTTCCCTTCCATACCTTTGCCGAGGGGAGCTGTCCATGTCTGTCGTCGTCACGTTGCTTTCTGGTCGACGCCTCGATGAGAAAAAGACCCCTCCCCCCCCCCCTCTCTCTCTCTCTCTCTCTCTCTCTCTCTGCGTCCGAGCTCGTCGGTAGGCTTTGGCTTGAGGATGAGGCACTTGCCACTTCTTTCTTGCTTGCTTTTCTTGCTTTCTTTGCTTTTGTCGTGGAGATGTGTGTGGGGGATAGTCACTTCGGTCTCTGTCTTTGTGTGGGTGTGTGTCCGACGTGATGTTTGGGCACACCCCATGATGACTTATGTTGTCTCGTCTTTTGGATGATTCAACTCCTATCGCCTCGAATATCTGTATATCCCATGTGGTACCTGTACCCACAAACTGTACGGACACTGATGATCCTTTTACTCATGCTCCAAGTTGCCCCAAAATTTTCTTTGACGAGGAGAGACGACTTACCTGTCCAGCCCAGTTCTTGCAAATGTTCATGGGAAATATCGAAGATCTCAACCTATAAATGGAAACCCTGGCGAGCAAGAGTAAATTCGTTTACCTGATCAAGAAGCCCTTATAAGGACTTGGATGTGCTAGCAGCATGTTTTAATAGGGACTCATTGTACAAGAAACTCTATCTAGAATACTTTGGGTATTAGTTCATCTTAAAAGAGATTAATCAATAACCATACAACTTGCGACTTATTAGAAAATGAGGCATCTCATGAGAAAAATTGAAAATACTCAAAATATAGATGGAAATACTCATGTTTGAGAGAAATTCAGTTATTTTATTCAAATGTTCTTACAAAAACTCAGATGTACATGCGACGCGTGTGTTTCGGAAAGACCTATGTTAGTTGATCGGTAATTTCAGTGATTCTTGATTTGATAGCAAAACCAACCTATAGACTTAAGATTTGTGGCTTGAGACGATCACAAGACATCATCAATCTCACATCTAGCTAAGCCATATTGCTTCATGTGACTAGACTTTTCTTACTTCATGTATCTCCAACATCGGCTAGACCGATAAAGCACGTAAATGGCTCGCTTGCTTACTTTGCAATTTGGAGAAGCGGCACTGGGCAGGTGGGCGGCATGTATTAATATAATGGCAAAGGGGATGGTGTCTTCCAGATGCTAATGAAGTCGAGTCCACTTAAAAAATTAGTACCTCCAGGTTTTTAAGTAAGGTTGGAAAAAACCCTCCAAGAAGTTCGGCACTTGGACTGGACAACATCGCGAATTTTACGCTCAAACTTATCGTACCGTCTCTCACTCATAGTAACGCGGGGAACCGTGCACCCAACATTTTAAAAACGTAACCACGTATAAGGTGTAGGATTGCCTGTATACAAGGGAATTAGTCAAAACAAAAGGTTTCAATGCTCCACATTATGTAAAAAAAAAAAAAAAAAAACTACTAAGATCGATAGTACATAATCATTAATCAATTTCGTTCAACATAGGACAATTATTTGCAATTAGCCTTGCATAGGGAACATGTGCCTCTATGAAAGTTGATAAAATAATATATTAAACTTTAGGTGGAGATTTCAATTTTTAGCATATCATGCTTTATTGGGTTGAGTTTTCCTTTAAACAAAACAGCTACATTTTGCGATTTATAAGGCAGAAAAGTAAATCGCCATTCTTTTCATCGACAGAGGACATCTAAAATGATTTTATCCAAATTCGAATTTTCACACAAATGTTGAACATTTTACTCTCTAGAGTCATGATCTCTAATCCATATATAACGGCCATTTGAAGAACAAATAGTACAACTATCTTGAAAACCTAATTTTATTCGACTCACACACCGATACCTAGACCTAGGTCAGTCCGACCGGAACCTAGAAATGCCACGAGGCTTAGGAAATCCATTGCAGGCGATATGCACCGTTCGAGAACAAATTGAATTGCAGTTTGATCAAGCAAAAGCCCGATGCCACTTCGCTAGGGTCTTTTGTGAAAAACCAAGAGTGGACAAAAGTGCAAAAGCACCTTCCGACTGTCCAGACATATCTCTAATCCCCTAAATTTCCCTCCGAGTCAAGCATTGCACGACTTACAAAACTCGGTTGGATGCAATGGCACTGTCCGTCTTCTTATTCAAGGAGGGGGGGAGGGGGCGTGGTTGATTCCCCTCTCCTGAAGCTCCCACGGGTCTATTTCGGGCAAGTAAGCTTTCTTGCATAGGACAGACAAGGAGCGAGAAATGACCGGTGCATGAATTGCCTTTTCCCTTTGTCTGGAGAATTGAAAGCTCCCCTTCAGAGCTGGTCAAGCCCCCTAGCCACGTACTCCCCCCCATTTTTTTACAGTTTGTCCACATTGAGTGCATCATCTCCGGAGCCGAGAGGGGGGGCCCAAAAACGGGGAAATAGATTGCGCGGAAAACAAGGGGGGAGCACGCTGGTAGCACGAATTTAGGAGAATATTGATTGGAGTAAATAGAATATGCCGAGAAAGAAAAGAAAAATTGGAAATTGATTGGGCGTTGCGCCTTCACCTGCTTCGACCAATCTTAGCTCAACAGCTTTGCGTGAGGCTGTTCTTGTGATTGGAAGAGAAACGGTACTAATGGACATTAAGGTGGCAATCGCTTTCTCTTTTTTTTTATTGCCTGGTGGTAAAATGATTATGCATTAGAAAAACGCACGTTGAAAGAATGAGGGAAGAGACGAGCTCTTCTCAGAGCCGCCCCCGCCGGCGGAGGGTCCTTCCCTCCCTGCGAGTCGAGGTCATGATTCTCGTGCAACCCCAGCCGAGGTGACCTCGAGCAACCTGGCCGGATGGCTGTCATTGGCGGTGACGGCGAGGAGTCAATAGCAGGCCGTGATATCATTAAGAGAGCGAAAGCGAGGAGATGGGAAGGTAGGCTTTTGCATGTAGAATTAGCTTCTGGTATAGAACATTTTTTTCTCATAATAAGTTTGTAAGCGAATTACGAAAAGAAGCGTGGACTATCAAAACTTTTGTTCGAGGAAATTTTTCTCTAGCCAAGAAATGCAGGAATACACATCTCTGTGAGCTTGATAAGGGCCGTTCCAATGCTCGTGAGTCATCCTCTAGAAAAGATCTAAGGCCACTTCCGAAGTGATTCCGTGGTTCGAGAGAATCATTCACTAATGTCCAAATTGATCCGTATAAATAAAACTCTCGAGCCTATCCAATCAAAACGCGCGCTCCTGTTCTATTCCTAGATTGGCATGCATTACATGTGGTCCTTGATGTGCACAAGAATACCTTGAATCGATGCATAACATTGCAACTGTAGTTCTCTATCGAACCGCTTGTCTAGAGAAATAGTTTTAATAATGAGTGAATAAAAAGGTTAGGGGGACCACGTGTTCTAGTACGTTCAGCAAGAAGTGTTCGCGACAAAGTACAAAGGAATCCAGATTAGAGTCCCATTGAACCCATGATTTAAAAAAAAAAAAAAAAAAATTCTTGATTGGAGCCCGTGATTAACAAATCCAGGCTAGAAAGAAAGTACTTCCACCATGAGGAAAGGGGTCCCGAGTGCTTAGCAACTGACGCAGAGAGTGACGCAACTCAGTTTGCTTCAGTGCCCTCCAATATATTACACCTCTCTCTCTCTCACCCCAAGGAAATGTTGGCGCAAACAAGAATAAGCATGTTAAAATATCCCACGTCGCTTCACAATATACCTTTTATATATATGAGATGTTTCCCTCAACTTATCATTTTAAACTTTTGGGTTGAACTATTTAATATACTATCAAAGCCAAGTGATATCCCTACGTGCTACAGGTAAGTCATGGAAATGACGAGGTGGGAAGTTGAACTCTAGCCTTGTGGGTGGCCAGCATGCAATTCTGCCATCTCTGCCACCAACGGGATGGGTAGTGATATCCTTTTGTGTGTGTCTTAACGTCATTATTAAATTTCATGTCTCATTCCTAATTTTGTTTATCCTTGTACTCTTTATATACATGTAGTTCTCTCCCACAATCAATTTAAATTTTTTGGATTTTTCTTGTCTTTTGTTAAAGTATCTCACATCGCTTCCATATGAGATTCATACACTCGCTTTCATGGTATCAAAGTTAGGTTTTGCCACAATCTAATTGACATTTGCAACCCCTTGTTCATTAAATCCACGTGTCATTCCTGATCTAGCATGCACATAAGTGAGATACACGTGTCATTCCTAATCTAGCTTGCACATAAAGGGGTACCATAAATTTTATTTTATTTTTTGATACCGAGGAACCACCAGAGCCCCTTTTAGGAGAAATTAGCGCAAGACCCCACCACCATAGCTCCCTGCTTAAGACGTGTTGACAACGTGAAGATTCGAACTCGTTCTCTTGGCAACGAGATAGTAAAGCCTAACCAACTGCGTTGCTCATCAGTGGGTGATACCATAAAAATTTCGTGTCACTTATTTACTAAATTCAAGTAATTTCCACATACACATGTGCTCATTCTATCTATTAAGTCAAACTTTTCCGTCAGACCTTCTAACTTATCTATTGCGCTACAAAGTGGCGTGAAAGACCATGGTACTTATGGGCCAGTGGATTTTTTCTTTGTTCCCCATTAACACTATGAACTACTTTGGCGGATATAATGGGGTCAACATTCCAAGGTCTTTTAACTACTGTTCTTTTACTCTTCTCGAGCCACGCATACGAGATTTTTTTCTTTTTTCCTATTGAGACAAACCGAGTGCGGCTCGCTCGGGTCACGGTAGATAGCACAAGGTGAAGGAACACCCCCCGATTGGACGACAAAAGGTTCTTTCTCATCACGGCTAAAGCGTTCAAATCCAGAGGCCACGACCATCCCCAATTCCTGTTGTTTATTCAAATTCGAGGTGGTCAGGTTTGGGATCAGCGACCTAACCCCCCAATCCAAATCACTAAACATAGGGTGAGGAGGTCCCTAGGCTCACGCCACATCAATTTTGACCCCCACCTCTGTCCCCTTGATTTCCTCAGAGCTTATCTTCTAGATTGACTATAGTAAATTTTTAATGGGATGTGAAAGAGGAGAGAGAGGGGGGAGGGGGAGGGGGAGGCGGGTTCGCATTCTCAGCAAAAACATTGGGGAAATACAAAAGTGATGGGGGTATAATTATTTTTGCGCGATTCTGTCCGTCCTAGCCATCGCGAAATGGATGCACCGGTCGTGTGCAGCACAGCACCGTCTCTTTCTCCTCCTTTGGGATTAAGTGGCACAAGTCGCTGCACCTACCTAGACGAGCCGTATTTTCCTCCATGGCGAGTTAGGAAAAAGCTCCAGCGAGTCTTGACGTCGTACTATGAATGTATCAGGCATCACCCCCGATTTGCATCCGAGCAACGGCCATATTCATATCCCCCAATCGAGAGACCCGACCGGAAGAATCACGGCCCCGCCTTGATAAATCGGGGAATCCTAGATTTAGGAGAAATTCCTTTCGGAGTATCACGTTGGCAAGATTTGGAAGCGAGGCGATCGGTCGAAAAGCCCTGATTCTTGGCATGATAATCTGCTTTTCGTTTTTCATATTGACTGAGTTCAATGTACATACGTCCCTGGCGCAAAGAAGGTAAAAGAAACAAGAAAAAGCTATCCTATCCAGACTGTTCAGACCAGATCACACAAAATTCAACCAAGATTCTCATGTAAATGAGTCGGACGTCTTGCTCCGCTATTTCAAGAACTGAACCATATCCAGATCTTGCTCTCAATCGAAAGAAACCTACACCAGCACGCACGTCTGTTCAATCATAGCAACCTAAACGCAACATGCCTTAAGGTCACGGCACTCCGGATCGAAAGACAGAATCGGAAGAGAAACTAGCGGATAGGAATATACCCAAAACGATCGGTGCATGAATCTGGTCACTGATCTTTCGTCACTGCGATTACCATCTTCGCACGGTTTTCCCACGAAAGGACTCGGGCCCGAAACGGAGGGGGGAGAAGGGGGGGGGGCGCTTACGTGTCGAGGCGTTCCTACCTGCAACCTTTCGCTTTACGTGCTCCCTTTCGGTAAAGTATCGAGCATTACGTTGGAAACGATGTTTATGTCTCAATAAACCAGACATAAAATTTAAGCAAGGTGACATCACCTTCTTCGTCAAATTCCGCACACAAGTCTCGATGGCAATCCGGATA
Organism: Eucalyptus victrix; assembly: GCA_016097545.1. NCBI lineage: Eukaryota > Viridiplantae > Streptophyta > Magnoliopsida > Myrtales > Myrtaceae > Eucalyptus > Eucalyptus victrix. The sequence continues at coordinate 42,386,734 of CM027843.1, read as the reverse complement.
ATTTAGGCCGAATTCGGAGCCCCATTTAGCAACCCTTCTCCCTATAAAAAAAGGGTTCTCTCGGTCTGCTAAATGCTTGAGTTCCACTGAAAAAAACCAGTGAGGAGGAGCGCACGCAAACACACAGCGACCTCCCTGCGAAAAAGAAGCTGCAGCAAAGCTCCTTTTACCGCAGACACGGAAAGAGAGAGGGGGGGCATGAGAATCACCATGGACAACGACCACCAACTAGAAGATCATATGGCTCTTATCTCTGAGCTGTACCCGGGGGTTTACACGCAGATCGTACCGCCCGTCAAAGGTTAGTCCTTCATCTAATGCGTCTCCATGCTTTAGGTACGCACTGACAGGCGTCGTATCTCGTTCGGCCGCCGCACTTTCGGGGCGGTGCGGAAATGGAACCGGCCGTGACTAACTTGGCGGTATCGTTCTGCTCTTTTTGGGTGGCGTGTAGAGTCGAAGCCACGGCGCAGGAGGAAGAAGAGCAAGGGCGAGGGCGGCGCAGCGGGGCCGAGGAAGAGGAAGCTGAGCGAGGAGCAGGTGAACCTGCTGGAGCAGAATTTCGGGAGCGAGCACAAGCTGGAGTCGGAGAGGAAGGACAGGCTGGCCTCGGAGCTCGGGCTCGACCCGAGGCAGGTGGCCGTCTGGTTCCAGAACCGGCGCGCCCGGTGGAAGAACAAGAAGCTCGAGGAGGAGTACGCGAAGATGAAGTCGGCGCACGAGGGCACCGTCATCGAGAAGTGCCGCCTCGAGTCCGAGGTCCCTCCCTCCCTCCCTCCCTCCCTCCCTCCCTCTCTCTCTCTCTCTCTCTCTCTCTCTCTCTATGGTATAATTTGGTTAATGCCATTTAAGTTTCTTGAAGTGGATTGATCTCCACTTCTAACGACCATGAAATCCTACGCATCAAGAAGAGAGTTCAACGCAAAAGAGAGGGTGCTGCTTGTCCTGTCATGCACAAGGATTTTCAGGGAAAAATTCTCACAATATCTCGACCCTTCGATCCTTGCATCTTCTCCGTTTCAGCAAAAGGAAAAGAACGACATTAAAAATACTAAAATTCTTCCTGGGGACGATAGCTGGCTGCAGCTGATGATGATGATGATGATGATGGTCTTATCCTAAAGAAGAGGACGGGGCATGACCCCACCAGCATCTGAACGTGCATGAGCTCTAGGCTCGAAGAATGCCAACGCCACCTCGCTCTTCCCCACTTTTCTTTTCTCGTCCTTTTCTATTACGTTCTCATCATTTTCTTTCAAGAAAATGAGAAGGAAAACGACAGACCCGAAAGGAAAGAAATGGTCCAAGCACCAGCTATCCGACACCTCGCTAGAAAGCCAAGAAGTACCGACGGTGGTCCGTACGATGTTGTTTACGGTGGCTTGGGCCTTGGGAAGGCCCACCCAGCGCATTTGTCCCCCACCCTTCGTTCCAAAAGCTGATCCACGGATGAAGATCCACCCCAAAATCTCCAAAAAGAACAATTATATTTACATCTTGAAATTGTGGTTGACAAAATTTTCGCCTTACGCTAATATGGTAGGTTTTCTTTTATACGCAGGTACTGAAGCTGAAGGAACAGCTGATGGAGTCGGAGAAGGAGATCCAGCGGCTGCTGGAGCGGGCCGACGGGCCCGCGGCGTCGAGCAACAGCCCGAGCTCGTCGATGTCGATGGACGCGAGCATGGACAGGCGGTTCCCGGGGGAGTTCGCGTACGAGGACGTTTTCTACATGCAGGAGAACGTGTACAATGTCTACGGCATGGACTGGATGAACCTTTTTGACTCGCGCCAATGAGATGGATTTTAATGCTTTGAGCTGGTCGGTTAGGGTATATGTAGTGGCTAGCTAGTGCAAAGCACTATTAATTAGGGCTATGTAGATAGTGATAAATCTTAGTGTAAATTATTTTTTTAATTTCTTTGTCTAAGTTTCTGGGTGAGGTCAACGTGGTGACCGGTTAGAATGTGAAAATTATGTAATCATCAACTAATTTCTAGCTAGTAGCGCATTTATCTTAGTGTGTTTCTTGCTTTATTAATCATTTCAGTTCTAAACCCATTGTTGTGAATATATATTGTGGGCTATAATCCCTTCCCTGATAATTTGTGAAGAGATAGTCCACCAACAAAATTTGAACCTACAAATTTAACCGACGGCTATAGTGGATGGCGCGGTTAGCACGTATTCGTAGGAGTCAATTGAGTCAAGGATTAGCAATATTTCACGACGTATATCTGAAAAATAAAATGTTGATAAGAACTTATGACTAACAAATATAGTTATCACATAAGTACCAATACCCGGTTTTGTCACTTGCTTTTAACTAGCATTGTGTGCATTTACTTCAACCGTGGGGAGTGCATATTCGACAAGCTAAATCGAATGCACGTGAAGAAGGCCGCGAGGAGAGGAATTCGACCAAGACGAACGTGTGGTGAAAAGATTGACGAGGTTCGACCAAGGACGCATGCTGTCCACTCGAGACAAATCCTTCGAAGCATGAAAACTGAACCGGCCTTGATTGACCTTTATGCTCATGCTAATCAGGAGTCTTGTCACTCGATTTCATATTCAAATCATTCGAATCTCCGTACTATTGCCGGTCGGGAGTCTTAAGAACTTGGAGAAACACGAAGGTTGCTCCACATGCATGCCATGAAATGCAGATTTCAAGTGGCTGAGGAGCTGGAGAGATGATCTTTGCGAGAAACACGAAAGGTTTCTCCATTCGAGCAGTGTAGTCAGCGACCAGTTCATCTTCCTCACGGTGGGCGTCGGTAAGCTCAATCGTGCTCACGGTACATTGAGCACCGTAAAACCGATGTAACCATTTCGATCCTGACTGTCGATCGAGTCCGGCTTGAGATCTGTGTACCGATCAAAGGCGACACCTTGAAGAGATTGAACACGTTGTTTACCGTCGTGATACTTCTTCGCCACCCAGTCGAAGAAACCTTGGATGCTCTAGGTTTGGTACGCATGAGAGACGGATCTATTCCACAGGTATACCGCCATCGGAAGCGGCTTGGATGCTCTCATTTTTTCTCCCCTCATCAGTAGATATAACTTAGGATAGTGCAGCTTGGTTTATATATCTGAGGCATCTTTTTCAACTTTGCGGAAAATCTCATCATTTTTCGTTGGCGATTTTGCTCTTCAAAGGGGAATTTTATGAGCCGTGATGCTTGAGGATAAAAAGATGATAGATAGAGGTGTCCACACATCGTGCGTCCTAAAAGTTTGTGCACGAATAGATTTCAAATCTAAAGTTTCAGACAAGAAAATCAGTGCCGAATTTTATTATTATCAAAGAACTTAGTACAATCTCTAATTTTTAAACTTGAAACTCAAGTGGCTCTGATTCCTTCGTTCGCAGAAACATTAACTCGAGTGCTGTTGTAGTTCATCTCGAAATCAGGCGATGGGAAAACTCGAAATCTCCGGAATTCTTCGAGTTCTGGAGCTTGATCCGATTGAAATCCGATAAGTGTTGACAAGACAACCAGGCTATGAAGCATAATTTGGACAGAATTCCATTATTCTTTTTATGCCGTTTCGAATTTCTTCTGAGTATCTTTGCTATATCCTCTCTTTTGAATTGAGCATCCATATTTAAATTGTCTGATGTGGACCATCAGAGAAGAAAATCGTATTTCGAAAGATAGAGTAATATCCCACCAAGGTTGTACGGTTGATGTAGACACATTAGGATTATTACAAAAATATATTCCTCCTCATGTATTATTCTATGTTGGAATGATCCAATATTCTTTGGAATATATAATTGCAGAGAATATTGGGAGGTGATTCTCTTTGATATTGATTTGATGAATATCTAAATTAGAATATAGATAACAAATTACTGAAACTATTTTGACCCAGTATGGTTGGTCAGGAGTAGTAATTTCCTTCTATATGACGCCATGTATCCATATGAAGTATTTTATATCTTTTTCCCAAATGAAACTTCATTAACCAAGTAATTAAATCTTTACTTGATTAAGTCAAATGGAAGGAGGATGCTTAATTTCTTTACGTAAATTTCATGTTTACAGATTGACCAACTCTCTCATTTTTTTTTTTTTCCCAAAAAATAATGTCTAAATTCGTCCTAATTATGAATTTAGACATTCATCATGAAACAATGCAGCTTACATCTTGTTTTACTAATTTATTAGTACTGTGATTTTGTCTATCAAGAAAAAAAAGATCCTTTGTTCCACAGAAAGAAAAAAGTGCAGATGCTCAAGGAAAAATACGAAGAATGATAATAAAAAATTCGTACAAGGTTAGTTATATAGATAGATTTTGTGATATAATTCTTAAAGTTATCACCATTAATTAAAATTTAATGAACACAACTTCTGTAAAAGGTTTATCTAAGAATAACTTTACTGACAAAATTACGGATTTAAGTACAGCCTTGCTTATATAAGAATATACATTAATAATGATATGTTTCAGTTAATATGTTTATGAGAGAATCGAGAACTGCATATTTTCAAGAAAACAAATATTAGCATTCGTGCAACATCATTGGCATAATTATGAACTATTTCATGTCGCAGCATCATGAAAACTATAACTGAAAATAATATTTATGACACGTGGATTTAAAAATTTTAACAATGTATGCATTCCTGACTTTCTAAATTATCCGAATTAAAAAAAAATTATCCGAATTCAATATCCAAGGTGATTTTAAATTTTCTTTGAGAATTTACATCTTGTAATGTCGATTGAATTGGAACTACTTCGCTAGGTTTTATAGATTAGTGTCATCAACAACATTAACTTCGTCAGAAATATTTTACTAAATCTTCATGACATTTTTTAGTACATTTCATTGCAAATCAATGTATATATTTTAGTGATAAAATAACCTCACTTTTACTAACTTTTTGTAAATTTATCACATAACGTGGTTAGTAATAAGACTAAAAATTTCACAACCATCTCTTTACATAGAAATAATATTAAAAATCACACAGTTCAACAATATATTTAAAGTAACAATATTCACCAAAAAAAAATCTTTTATTTTCAAAATGTTATTCGATATATAATAGATAGATGATTTAGACAAGCAAACATAAGCTAATGTCATGAGCATGCTAAATTAAAAAATCCCTAAATATAAAAGTTGACATGAAAAAATGAACAAGTATTTAAAAAGACATCTAATGCATTGATGTTTTCAGCGAGCAGATTTAAACATATGGAAACATAATCTACCAATTAGAAAGTGACTAGGACTAAAAATTAATACGCTGTTTTCGGAAGTGATTGACAAAAATATGCAATAAATATAAAACTCAAGGAAACTATACTGGGAAAGAGTAAAAGTTCGAATAGAAAATAAAAGAATCACATGAATTTGAGCGGGAAAATTTTTTAAAAAATCATAAATCTATTACATTTTTGCCAATTTAATCATAAATCTTTCAATTTTGTCAATTAAACCGTAAACCTTTGAACAATTTGCTAATTGAGTCGATCTAATCAATTTTAGCTAAAAATTACTAACGTGACGTTGGCAATCTTATGTGGCACGATCAATGTTAATGTAGATATTTTTTAATAATTTTTTTCATTTGCTTTGCTTTTTTTTTATTTTCTAGATTGAGGGCCGTGACACCATTGCTAGCCAAATCGAGGATAGCCCTCATCAACCACTATCAAGGGCTACCTCAATCCAAAAAAAAAAAAGAAAAAAAAGAAAAAGTTCAAAAATATTATTAAAAATTATATGTGCCGGCATTGGACATGGTTCATAAGACGACTAGCATCCATAGTAATTTCTAGTTAAAATTGATCATATAGACTCAATTAACAAAACATAAAAACATTTAGGACTCAATTAATAAAATTGAAAGATTTAAAGCCAAATTGATAAAAGTGTAATAGGTTTAAGAGTTTTGAACAATTTTCTTAATTTGCGCTCAATGCGCACTTCATTATCTAAAATAGTAAATGAATTCTTAAGTTTCTTAAAAAATTTGTTACAACAAATAAATGACTTATTAGAGCTCCTTAAGTTTCCAATTTAATCAATCTTCACATCCAATCTATCTATAAGCATGCGAGCACATCTTCGTGTGACGTTCTCGTTTACATCTTGTATAATTGCAAACATTCACAGCATATGTTGTATCAAACGCTTTAAGGAGTTCTTGATTTAGTCTTAGTCTTCCAAACCAGGTGTAGAACTGGTGCAACCCGATGACCCGATCGGTTATGAAACAGAACCGTCGATTCCGGTCTTGGAAATTCCAGCCCCGAAGGCCATTTCCAAGTTCGCGGATTGAACCCAACCGGTTCTCCCTAGAACCAGTCGATTTAAACCGGTTCAGTCCAGTTTCCAGGTTGAATCGGATCCCACGCTCACTTCTAGTTTTAAGCTCAAGCCCCATCTCTTTATTCTCCATTTTTTCAAAAAAAAAAACAAAAAATGTTCTCTGAACCGAAGTAAAGACCGTCTAGAAAGTTATCCCAAGTCGCAAATTTTGAATTGCGTGCGGACTTCTCTTGACTCCAACTCTAGGGCAAATGCGACAAGTTTGACCAAGAAAATATTAATGATGTCTGTCCAGAAAAAGGACCTATAATTCCACTGACTTGTCATTTGTTATTGTGCAAAGTTACGTGACGTCTCTTGAGCGAATCGCAACTAACAAATTCAAATTTGAATGTTTTGACTCCATCCATTCATTAAGCCGCATGTTTCTGATTGTTTTTAGGAATTCTGGATAATCTATGGATTCTTCATGTTAATCCTTCCAACATAGAAAAAGGACTAGGATTCAGAACGGTATGCTGAAGCATAAGCCACATGGCTAAGTCGAGTCGATGCAACCTCTCCGAGAAACTATTTGCCAAGTATAGTTTCATTTACTTTGCGAAAATTAATCAGTGAAAACTCGTTTTTTGTGAGTTTTCATGAACAAGACAAATCGATCATCTCAGTACTTGATAAGTAATCTTTTCAAGTGATCATGTTTCCTGGTTCATTTACGTCAAACTAGGCACTATAGCCCGAGGACCGACCATGAAGCGGCAAATTTAGCTTCCTCTCCTAATTACTCTAATTGGATTTCGGTTTTCATATTTGAGCTCAACTATAAATTATGGTCAAATATGGGAGATATCAAATTAGTCGGGAGTATCCATAGAACCTATAATTTTTCTGGCTATCGACGTGCTTAACGCGTGAGGTTTTATCAATTACTCTTTGGGAGCTCTTTAGGGTTCTTTATAATTGCAGATCATAGTAAACGAATTTTTTTCCTTTTGATTATTTGAAAGTTGTGGCTAGCCAAAGAAGACAAAATGGAAGACAAGTGAAGAGACAACGTGGTTGGTTGTTGGAGAAACCCAACCAACTTCTTGGTCTCACCAAAACACCCGCGTGATGCATGGCTTTCATGGCCTTAATTTATTATGATAATAATTAATATTTTTTCTTGAAAATTAAAAAAAAGCAAAATAAAATAAAGATTCATATATATTTCATTTATTTTGCGGGAAAAAAATTATTCAAAAAATATTTTCCTAAAAATGATTGCTTTTACCATTTAAAATATTTTCATTACTAACAATAATTAATATTTATAAATTTTTATAAACGATAAAAAAATTTTTTTCATTCATTCATTTTTATAAATAATACAAGCGATTATTTTTGGGAAAAGTATTCTCAAAATCGTTGATTTTTTTTACGAAATGAAAGGAGCATGTATTAATAGATGAAATTACTCTGAAACTCCTAGAGCCCAAACCCTACCTTTTCAAGCCCACAGCCCAAAGCACCAGAGAAAGCTTGTAATGCGTGATCCGAAAGGCCCACGAGCGTCCTCCCATTTGCTTATTAAAGAGACGGACGTCTAATGCCCTTTCCAACCGGCCGCCGGCCGCCGTGTTCTTGCCAAGAGAACCACAGATCAAAATTCGCAAGCACATGACGAACCGGGCAGCTGGTTTTCTCACCTCTGGATCGAAGGGTGGGGACATCTTGCACGACACCAAATGCGTTGTCGTGATTCAATATGTGAGTCTGCGACAGATTGCGTACGTTAAAGAATTGTCGATCCACTAATCTTTGTCGCATATTCCGTTAGCATGTATAATGTTATGATCCTTATGTATTTGATCTGCTTACATTAACAGAAGAAAGAGGGGCCAATTTGTTATTACCTTAGATTTCAAAAGGCATGTATTAACCGATCGCTTTTTAAAATCATAATCAACTGTTTCAAAAGTTTAAACCATGTTTTGATAGTTGAGTTGACCTTTTACCAGCCGTTGTTCACTCCCGAGTGGCCGTTTAGCTATTTTAGTATTCATTCTCAGTCGAAATACATGCTATTCATTTGCATGCTAATTCATTTTTTTTAGATATCGACAACTTTGTTCTTTCTTTTACAATCAAATCTACACCCACGAAAGACTCTTTTCTATTTTTGCTCTATATTTTTTTCATACTTCTTGTTGTTCTCACTCTCTATCGAAACAGGGAAGCGCAGGCTATTTAAAAAGGTCAATTGAATTCCGAATTATGGCACCGACCTAACTTTCGTACTTCATGGGGGACAAAAATCATCTTCGAAAATAGCAGTTACGCACCTCCAGCGATTGTCGAAATTTTTCACATTTGCCTTTTGCAGTACTCCCAATTTCACCACCCAAAAATCTTAGGTGGCTCCAAAACTTATTCAAGGGCATCCATCAAATCCCACATTAAATTGTGGGAATTCTAAGCTTTGACTCTAGGGCACACACAATTATGGTCAAAGAACATATCATTGAAGACAAGATGCAGATACAATGGGAAACCCACAAGCAACTGACATGACCTTATCAGGTCAGGGACAGATCTGCCATCTCTCTCTCTCTCTCTCTCTCTCTCTCTCTCTAGATTCATCAGTGAAAGAAAGAGGATGGGAAGCGATCCATCAACATCGGTGGTCTCCTACATTAGCATCACATAAGGTAAAAATTATTTACAAATAACTAAAATTGCTATATTTTTACCAATTTTGCAATCCTAATTACTTCTATATTTTATCAATTAATTTTACACGATTAATTTTACACAGAAAATATTTTATAATATTTTAATATTCTTTCGATTTTTTTATTAATTTTTCATTTCTTCTTCCTTTTTATCAATGGCCGGCTTCATCTGATGTGGGCAAAGGTCACCCTCAGTCGACCTTGTCATGGGCTGGCCACCCGCAAATAGAATGAGAAAGACAAGAGAAAAAAAATGAGAAAAAATAATAAATAATTAAAAATATTATAATATTATTAAAAATTATTCACGTAAAAAAAAAGTAGAAAAAAAAAAAAAAAAAAAAAAAACTAGGATCAAATTAGTAAAATTGAAAAATTTATGACTAAATTGATAAAAATATAATGAATTGAAACTATTTTTGGACAATTTCATCTCACATAAATGCTGGACATTCACACTTTTCAATTTGAGTTATAACTACTAGAATCCGCCACCGTCGCATCTCCATAACCCTAGGGAAAGTAAAAGCCCGGAATCGTCTTACACCACGGCATGGCCGAACCCCACGCCACGAACTAGAACGATGGCTTCCTGGAAAACCAAGAAGAGACTTTGAGGATTCGAACGTGTCTCTCTTACGGAAGGAGATGGCAGGTTTTCTCACCCTTCCTTGCAAGCTTCAACCTCCATTTTCCTCCCATTCTTTCCTCTTTCTTCTTTCATCTTTTTCTTTTCTTTTTCTTTTTCTTTTCTGCTGCTCTGGCGGGAGTGGTCCTGCTCCAGCGCAGCAGCGGCAGCAGCCAATTATGACTCAACCTCCACCAGTCGGGAAGCCTCGCAATCAATCCTCCTCCGGGTCAAAAAGTCAACAAGATTCCGTCCGGACGATATTTTCCCCCACTGACCCCCAATTATCTCTCATCGTCCTTGCTATAAATGCAAGTTCAAAAGCAAAAAGTTTTTTTTTTTTGGGGGGGTCAAAAAAAATAAATTGTGGCTTCGTAATGAAGATTTTTGGTATGTCGGGATAAATTGTTGCGTTTTACCTTTTAATTAAAATATTAGAAACCCTCGTACAATAAATCTCACATGCAACTTCCTAGTAATTTCTGAAACTTGGGCGATGTTGGTCCTTCATCTTTTTTGGGTAAACTGCCACTTCGGTAAAGAGTGCCTTAGGAGCATTTGTCAAAGACATCCAAATAAGGGAAGGCCGTCACTTCCAATGTCTCATCTCTCATGTCATGTGTAATTGCGCGTCGAAACTCAAAAGATCTTATTAAATACGATGGATGGACGAATACCCAGAATCGTTCATTGACAAGTTCCTTATCATCAAATAATGTATTAAGGCCTTGGCGTAAGCAATTGCTTTTCTAAATTGTTTTTAATTTTATATGCTCCAAATGTTTTTATTCGTAAACTATCACAAGATGCAAATATTTAAACTTTCACATCCAACTAACCATTTAGTGAATTTTTTATGATATAAGTGGAAGTTAGACCTAACAGAAGAATAGTTCTACAAACATGCCCTAGGTCACATTAGGATAATACTTAATAAATAGATACGTAGATAGATAGATACACAAGAAGGGTAGGGAAGGTTGAAGATATGGATAGATTGACCGATTGACCACAGAATCGAAAATGAAAAAACATCGACTGTCATCAAATGAGGAAACTTCAATTAGTACCTTGTAGTCTCTATTCATCGGTACTTATCAAAGCTTAAGCAATTGATTTTACACGTGGAGAACGTCCAATTTCTTGAGATAATCCTCATTTTCTTTGAGTAGACATAGCTCGTTGCTCATTTAATAATGAGAATATCAGGTGCTTCGGCTAATAATTGGGCCAAAATGACCATGCTTTGAGGATAACGGTCAAGGGGTGTTAAATAATCTGAGGGGCAAATTGGTACAGAGAGTCGAATTTTAAATTAGTAAAGCCTTTTTTTTTTTCCATACAAAATTGTAAAATTTTTGGGTCAAGAAGTCGAGCTGATTATTAAGGGGGATGATACAGTCAAGCTATGATCGCCAAGTGTCAGCTCTACGAGCTCGCCAGCCTAATCGAGCCTCAATTAATTTTCTAAATAAATGTTTATTTGCTAAACATAGACATTACTATCTACAAAACAACATAGTATAATTACACTGTTCAAGCGTATTTATGACAAAGCTCGACCTCGAGTTCTTTCGTGAATTGGTTGTATTCGAATTGAGTCAAGTCAAGCTCATGTATTTCAATTTTTTTAGTCAAGCTAAGCTAGAGTTGAAATTTTAGTACTTGTTCAAGCTTGAGCCCGAAATTTGAGTCTTGAGTATCGCAATAAGTCAAACTCAAGCTCAACACATATCGACTTGACTCGATTGTACTCCTAATTTTTGCACTAGGTTCACAACCCTTTAGTCGCCGAATCGAAATAACACAGGTTGCTAATATATCTTACCCTAATCAATGTTCGGCTCTTCTTTGGTTGTCTTCATGTTTATCCTAATTTTTCACATGTAACATCCAACATAGTTTAAGTCACTACTTAAAATGCATTCTCTTTAAGAATTGACTTTAAAATTTATCAAAATCTACAAAATGAAAACGGCATCAAGCTTGCAATTTGGGGATTGAACAAAAATCCATAATTAAAATTCAGGGATTGAACAACGATCCATTATCTGTAGAATGAAAAAGGCTTCAAGCTTGATATTTGAGAATTGAACTAAGATCCATGGTCAGGATTGGGGGATTGAACCAACAGTAGAACAAAAAAAGGCATCAAGCTTGCAATTTGGGGATTGAATCAAGATCCATTACCTATAGCATGAAACAAGCATCAAGAATGCAGTTTCGAAATTGAACTAAGATCCATAATCAAGATTTAGGAATTGAACTAAGATCCTTAATCAATAGAATGAAAAAATGCATCGAGCTTGTAGTTTGGGGGCTAAGCCAAGATCCATAATCAAGATCGGGACTGAACTAAGATCCATAATTAGGATTCGGGGACTAAATCGAGATCCATTACCTATAGGATGAAATAGGCATCAAGAGTGTAGTTTAGGGATGGAACTGAGATCCATAATCAAGATTTGGGGATTGAACCAAGATTCATAATCAATGGAATGAAAAAATGCATCGAGCTTGCAGTTTGGGGGTTGAGACAAGATCCATAATCAAGATCAGAGACCCAGTTCAATCACGATCGTTGGTTGTGTGGACCTACATGTGGAGCTTATGTAATCGACGGCTATGATGAACCCGGATCCAAAAAAGCGTTTGTCTACTGTCCTTGTTCCCTGCGTGCGCTGCAGCCACGAACAATGTATATAAACAGAACATGTGGGAAGTAGGTCCTCTTCCGAATTGAATTACAACTCCAACAACCCCCCACCCTCCCCCTCTTTCCCTTTTCTTTTTGTGTTCGCATCATTATTTTGTGCAAAGTAAATCCCAGGATCTGGTCCGGCAGCTGGGAAGTTGTTGGGTAGAAAGACAGCGACTCAGAAGAAGTCTCGCAGTATAACATGTTCGCGTTGACCCCAGTTCACGCTTTTCTTTCATTTGTTTCTGCATCCTTACTCTACACATTGCTGTATACTTAATCTCGGAGAGCGACCCTTATAAACGTGGTTAAATCTAGACCAAGTTCAGCTTGGAGAGCGACCCTTATAAATGTGGTTAAATCCAGACCAAGTCTTTGGCATCTTCTCGAACTGCTTGGGGTTTTTCGTATTAACCCCAATACTCCAAATCCCGCAATGAAAGCATGAGAAGAAAGAGAAAATTCTTGTCTTTGCTGATCAGGAAACAGGTCCAGCTCCATGGGGTTTCCTTTGACAAGCTATGGCATGGAGATGGTTGAAAGGACCATCCGGAGAAAAAAGGGAAACTCAAGCTGCTATTTTTCATGGCAAAGACATGATTTTTCTCTCGGTGCAAGAGCCAGAAGATTTGTGCCAATCTGTCATATGACCATTCAAACAAGATCCTCAATGGTTCTCGAGAACATAAACGGGGGAATTTGGGACAGGCTTGAAGGACCCTTTTGCTGCTTTTCGCGAAACCATCATGATTAGAACCATCGCAATCCAAGCAGACCTTAGATTTCGGTGCGGATGGTGTAATGATCCACTTCACTTGAGCACATCCTTTGCCTTCGCTGTTCAAACAGAGTAGAGCATTGGCAAAAGCCAACATCGAGATTGCATGTCAATCCACAATCAGATATTCATGGCAAAATAACAAATCTTCACTATTTTTAAGGCTTCTTTACATTGAACAACAAATGAAATGGCAAAACTAATACATCGAGATGTATTAACTCCAAGACGATTAATGTAGCTACTCATAGTCAACTCACAGAGAGTTCTATGCTGCTGTTCTACTGCTAAGCTCGAGTGAACTTAAAACATCATCTGATCACATTTGATATAGCTCGTACCTCTAACAACATATCACAGATTCACAGGGAAAAATAGAAGTCTCCCCAGATTTTAGTTTTTATGGAATCTTTCACATCAACAGTTTTCTTCAGACTTTCATCCAAGGGAGGCGTCTGCTCGATGCTTCTTTGGTGGTTTCTTGAGCAACATCAATTCTTTTTGGACAATATGCACCTGTACATACAAATTCCCTGCGACTTCTGGTTAAGTTCACGAGCTCTGTCCAATGTCCTTGCCAACAAAGTCTCCGCTGCCGAATGACGCTGCCGCTGCTGCCATGTCAAGACTACCACCTATAGAGTTCATAAGACCCGAGAAACCACCACTCGGGTTGCCACCAGCTGCCATCCCCAATCCAAGAAAATCTAAAGTAGGATGCTTCGGGCCAAACATGGTTGGAGTCCCCATCATCAGTTCCTTCAGACCTGAACTCCCATCACAAGGAAGCCCTAGCCCCAGTCCAGCAGCAACAGAGGCATTTTCATGCTCAACATTATTAGTGTTCCACTGTAAGTTCTCTTGTTGCCCTGCCGAGGTGGAGGAAGAGACAATCCCAAGCCCACGAAGCAGCGATGCATTGGTTGCAGTTGCCCCCATCTGAGCAGCCTTCTGCAGAAGTGCAGTGGCTGAAAGAGCGGGCTGTGGAGCGGGAGCATATTGCCGACGCTCCTGCCCTGCACTGCCAAAGAGCGACGACCCGTGATTTGTGGAGAGGCAGAGGGAAATGGGTTCAACAGATGAGGCAGGTCCACGGTCAGAGCGGTCAGGTGGTGCCACGGCACGAATCAGGTCAGTGTAAGGAGTACTCTGCTGCGGAGGCTGTAAGGATGAGGACGGAGTTGAGGAAGCAAACAAGCCTGCTATGACACTAGTGCTTGTTTTGCTATTGCTGCTAGAGCTGGTGCTGCTGCTAGAGCTCCCTATCAAGCTGCTTGTCACTGGTGGCTCTTCAAGAATTTGGGATGGGTTCTCTTGCATCCCTACATTGAATCCAAAATCATTATGAACAGTCATACAATTTCTCATAGAACTCAAAAAGGCATATTGTCTATCAGAGAGCAAAAGCTAGACTTTTCCATAAAGACGAAAAGTAACTCTGCAGCCAAAAGCCAAACCAACTATTATGCTTCTTTCCCTAATCCACTTCTCAATTCCATCTTTTTTGCTTTTGAATCTCTGTGGTTACTTTTGGATTTTCGGTCTAAAAGGGTCAGAGAGTACCTTTAAGCTAAGGGTTTCTTCTTACTAAGCTTTTGCTGACTAATACCAATTTACAATTCGTGAGACATAAAATACAAGTTAAGAGTCCTCAAGAAACAACAAAGACCAGTAACCGACAAAGAAAGTTATCATATGTCTCATTCAAGATCCAGCCTAGACAAAGATTTTCTTGTGCTCGTTCCAGACGAGAAAGAACTACGTCCAGACAAAATTAAAGCCAACAACGCAGCAAGAACCACGAATTAGTTCTGACTTTTACCTGCTGCCTGATCAGCCAAAACTGTAGACAACACACCAGCTGAGGACTGTACAGCTGGTGGAGCAGATGCTTGAGGAGGAGGAGGAGGATGAGGATGAGGAGGAGAGGCAGGTTTCTGGACTTTCGGATCGGCCTGCAAGTTCGGCTTAACCGGAGCCGAGCCCTGACCCGGTCCCTGACCCTGAGTCTGAGCCTTGGCGCTCTCCTCAGCTAAAGCATCACAGAAAGCTCTATGGGTGATGAAGCTATCCCTCCTTCAAAAACAAAACAGGAAAGAGGGGAAAAGCCCGTTTCAATTCACAAGCTCACGACCCAAGAAAGCTAACAACTGTTAAACCCAAAAAAGGACATCTCTTTGGAGAAAATTTGTAGTCCAGAACCTTGAGAATAGAGTTCCGCAGTCGCATTTATACTCCCTGGTGCCACAGATTTTCGAATGGGCCTTCCAATCGGACTGCACGGCGTATTTCTTCGAGCACTTGTCGCATTTCCACTTCTTCTCGCCATGTTTCCTGCAGAAATGCTTCTTTATCCCGGTCAGATCACCGAGGGCTCGCGATGGGTCGTGGTGGACGCAAGTGGGCTCAGGGCACACGTAAACCCTCTTCTTCACTTCCTTGCCCGATCTCTGCCTAAGCTTCCAAGGCAGGTTGTGGCCTCTCCTGTGGAGCTGCAGATTCTGGTCCCTCTGGAATCCCTTGTTGCAGATTTCGCAGACGAACCTGTTGGTGGCCAATAGGGTCGTGGGAGACAGAGCTATCACCTCTGCATCTGGATCTGCAGGAACAGAGAAGAAACAAGAAAGATTTCCAGTCAGTAATTGAAGACTCCCTCCCCACCCCCCTTCTTCAAGAACAGGAACAAGAACAAGAACAAGAACAAGAAGGAGATGAAAAAAAAAAAGGTGTGTTCTGATACCGGGCATTCCAGGGAGATTCCTCTTTTTCTTGGTGGTGGAAGGCGGTGGCGGTGGTTGCGGAGGCGGCTGATTGCCAGAAGACGAGACACTAGCTTCCCCTGAAGCTGTGGACGAATTGTCCAGGTCCGTAGGCATATCTAAGGAGGCTCTAAGAATTTTCTTGGGTGTGTGTTGGGTGGCTTTTGGATTCAACCTAGTGGACAAGAGAAGGGGGTGCAAAATCCAAGTTCATTTATCTTGGAGGCAAATTCCAAATCCCCCCTTCACACAAAAGAAAATAAAAGAAAAAACAAACACAGGAAAGGGCCAAAAGAAAGTTCCTATCTTTCTAGGGTTTCGGTCACAGCTCGCTTGCTGCTGCTGCCTGCCTGCCCCTCTTTGCTAGCTCTCCTCAGCTACCAGTCAATCGTCCGCTTTTCCCATTTTTCTTTTCCACCCCCTCTCTCTTTTTCCTTTCTACCTAACAGCTCTGATGAAGTCTCTGACCCAAAGAAGCTCAAAGACACATTAACCCAAAAAAAGAAGAAAGAAAGAACTCAATGATTAAACCCAGGACTGTAAAAAAAGAAGAGGGCAAGATGATAAAGCTCTCGTCTCCCTTCTCTTTTAGCAGCGCTCCCGAATCATGATCACCACCAACCAGACACAAAGTCCCCGGCCGCCCCCCAACCCCGATTCAACGATCAAGAAAACGCCAACCCAGCTCTCCCAAGCACCTGGTTTCCGGTTTCTTGAACCTCTTTTTCCGCGTTCCCAAGCCTCGCCGTGTGTAAACGGGGTTCGAGGCTAAGCAAAAGACCACCAGCAAGCTAGAGAGAGAAAGAGAGGGTTGTGTGCAAGTTAGGGACAAGAGGCAAGAAAAAAAGGGAAGAGAGAGAGAGAGAGAGGAAAGGAGACATCCTTGCGGTCATTGGTTTTTGGAGCGAGTTCTCACGTCCCTCTCTCGCTATCCCCGAAAAGTCTCGCGAGCTTACAGACACCCTTTTCCCATTGAGGGGTAAAAGAGAGATCTCCTTTCGAAAAGGAGGGGAAAGAAAGGCGATGGGAAGTTGAGTTGAGTTGAGGTGAGCTCGAGATGGAGTCGTCGCTGTAATTTAAAAAGACTTTTTTTATGTTTTTTTAACCATGATTTGGCGAAGACTTGTAGAGGAAGACTTTGTCTAATTTCAGACACGAGGGTGAAGAGAGAGAGAGAGAGAGAGAGAGAGGAGGGGGAGGGTTCGTCGCTTGCCTGTCGGGAGCGCTCACCACACCCCGCACCGGACGTCTTGTCCTACTCGAGGAGGCGTTTTTTGTCGTGTAGCGCGCTGTTTGGATTCGTCTTGGAGAGGTGCTCACCTAATTCTAATTTTTATTTTTATTTTTATTTAAATTGATATCACAAAAACTCTTATTAATATATTCGTGATTGATTTATTTCAAATTAAATATTTTAATCATAAAAATGTCAAATAGGTATATTTATAATAAATTAATTTTAAATTAATTTTTTAATCAATAAAACTTCATACTAATATAAATACAAATTAGTTTCTATTAAATTAGATAGATATAACAAAAATCACAAATCGATACATTTATAACGAATGGAGAGTAAAATTTCAAATCGATACACTTATTAATTATTACGTGTTATCCTACGCGATAATTTAATAGTAAAATTTATCATGGGCATGCTAATTTGAGATCTTTTTTTTAAAAAAAAAAAAAGAATTTGGGATTTCATATATGTATTAATTGGGAATTTCATGGTATTAATCCTTTTTTTATGATGCACAAACATTCTCCCCAATCGCTCCTCAATCCGATTTAGCACGGGTATGCTTTTTTTTTTTTCAAATCTTAGCAAAAGATAAAAGGTGCCCTCTTTTTCTTTTCGCTTTCATAATGAATTATAAACTATTACTTAAATTTCGATAAGCATTTTCCAGAAATTTCGGGTTGGAAACGGTCCAACCATGTGAATCGCAAGATTTATATTAAGTAAAAAGGTAAATCCGTACAGACCTTAGACCTTTTCGATCTATGGCGGTTGACTAAAGGGGCCGGCCAGACATTTCGCCTTTCCGAATACCACAGTGCCCACCGTAATTTTGAGAAACTCCGCGTGATGTTCTTTATTTCTCACCTGTTTACATTAGGGCTTGCAAAATTTCTTTTACCTCGACAGACCCTCGAACTAGATTCATGCCATGTGGCCACCGGCCACCGATCTAATCGAGAGCAAAAACATCAACGTCAACGCGAACGAGTTCTGAGGAGATCATTAACTTTCTGGCCGCTGCCGAATCTCGATCCATAAAAAGGTTCTTCCTAACAACTTGGCTTATCCCTTAATTCCTTTGTTTAACTTGCCACTTAAGTTAAAAGAGGCATGGTCCCCTTTCTTTTTTTCACCGTCAGAAAAAGGAATAGACGGACATTTCCGCATGCACGGGGATTTTGCAATTCGCTCATGGGTCGATCGAATTCACTTTCAAGCAACTCATTTTCCAACGCTTTCTGGTTCGAACAGCAATGAGCTTCCGTACCATGTCAATTGTCAAGTTTCATAGAATTTTGGGTTAATAATACAAAAAAATCTCAAATTTATATATTTGTGACAATTTTAATCTAAATTAACCCAAACTGATATATATGTGGCAAATTTTTCTTTGTTAATTTCCGTTAAATTTTACTATTAAATTATTAAGTTGGATGACACATAACAATTGATGAATATACTAATTTGAAGTTTTATCTTCTGTTTGTCACTAGCGTACCAATTTATGATTTTTTTATGATATTAATTCAATTTGACAAAAATTAACAAAAGGTAAATTATCACAAATATGTCAATTTAGGATTTTTAATAGTGAAAAATTTAATTTAATGTAAATTTAAAGTTTTTGCGGTATAAAATTATGATTTTTTTTTACTACCATACCGAGTGACACTGCTGACTTCGGGCTTTCTCCCCCTCATGAAGGGGAGAAGTTCGAATTCCCAGCACGTCGCAGGTGAACTTACCCGCTTCACGGGAGTGGTGGGTTTCTCTATGGGCTCTAGGGTTTGCCCGCCAACTGTTGACTTATAAGTTTTCTGGGTTGTAAAAAAAAAACTATAATTTTTTTTTGGCAAACACTACTTAATTGTGTATGCATAGGGCATTTAGGGGGTGACCCAAGCAAGCATCAAATGGGGAAAAAGTTGTGGGCAACAGGCATTTATTTGTTCCTTTCCATATTATGAACCAACTACTAGAGGAGTACAAAATAGATCACTCAAACCGAGAATTACTCGAACCAGCTAATTTAGTCTAGTTCTTGGGAGTGTCGATTCAGTTCTTGATTCCAAGGGGAAACCAAACTGAACCAGACCGACTACATATATATTTTTTATTTTATTATTTCTTCAAAAAATTAGTAAATTGTGAGTTAAACACTATCTCGGTTTGGTTTCAAATAGTAGGAAAAAAAGTAATAGGAAAAAATAAGTGACCGGTTCTATTGAATCTAATTGGACCGATAGTTTGATCCGATTCTGATCCTAGTACCAACTAGTCCAGACCCTGATTTCGATTTTTGGGAATTTGGAACCGATCACTCCTATTAGCTAGGTAATGAGCAAGACACCGCCGGACTTGCCTGGCTTACGTGGGTGGCCTGCCAGGCCACCGCCACATGTTGGCGGCGCTTCCATCTAACCCTCGTCCCCAAGATCAATGCATCCAACGCCGCCGCTTCGAAGCGGGAAACAAAGAGAGGATAAGGACCTTGGGAACTTCCGGGAGGCTTTAATTGAGGGAGAGGAGATTGGAGGGAGAGCTCGGTGCATTTTTGATTTGATCTTATTGGGAAGCGAAATCAATGAAGGAATCTGGGCTGGTGATAGCATTCAATTGCGTGCGAGCTGATCCATCCGAGGAGGATCGCCTTAACAGACCTTCCGGGAAGTCGGCTGGATAACACCGGGAAAATTATTTGAAAAGTCCTGAACTAATTATGCCATGATTGATTCGATTCTAAATTTTTTGGCACCTTTCCACTATGTGTTAGGATGGTTCTTCCAATCAATTTTACCGAAAAAATTATTGGTATAGACATCAATCATCTTATGTGACCAAGTCGTCACGGACATGCATGGTTATTTTTAATTTTTTTTTAAATTTTGTTAATTCGTGTTATCTTTTATCTTCTTCTTTTTTTCGTTTTCCATTTTTCCTCATTTCCTTTCCTTGGTTGCCAAGATCCTTGGCGATGGCCGGCAACAATAAATTTATAAAAAATATAAAAAAATTGTTCACGTTAACACTAATTGCGCCACATTGAACGACTGGAGCTAACTAGATTGTTACATCATGAATTTTTAGCCAAAATTGATCAAAATGACTATATTAGCAAATTATCAAAAGGTTTATAATTAAATTAGCTATTTTAAAAAATTTATGACTAAATTAACTGTTGTACTATAGATTTAGGATCTTTTGTATATTTTTCCCTAGTTAAAATAGTGCTATGACATATTGCACAAGAATTTTTCATGAAAAACGACTAACTTAAACATAACGTTTGGCATGTCTAGACACGGAAAATTTATTATGCTTGCAAAGGGGAAAATTGCTTTGATCACGTGTTTGGCAGCAGGGTCCTTCATCTTGTCGAGATGAAACGACATCGCTCATCATCGGAGGGCCAAGCCTTGCTTCCGGTGTCCACGATCGATTGAACAGTCCTATCGAGCCACCTTGATCGCATGCCAAACGATAGTCACGAAAAGGTTTGGCTAGTGGCCTATGATAGGGATTGCTCTTGTTTTCCATGCAAGAAACATGCATCCATCTGAAAATCTCCTTTTCGATCATGCATTCTACAAGCATCTCCAAGGAACATGGATGTGATAGCATTGCGTCACGGAGAGATCGATAAAAGGGAGCCCAAGTCCACATGAATTGACATATCCATTGAAATTCGGTTTCGATATTCTACTTTCGAAAAAAATCACAAACAAAACAGGAATGTGATTTTAGAACTGTGCGTAGCCAGCACGACGCAGCGGGTTTCATTATGTGCGGTGAGATTTTAGTATTTCAGAGTCAGTCGAGAATAAAATAGTTTCTCTTTTTTTTTTTCATTTTTTTCCACTCTGGCGACATACACTTTGAATGAACCTTGTATCCTGTACCTCATATCTTATACATGGTATCTTCTAAAAAGGTACGAGATATCATGTCGAATGTAATACAAGTCGTCATTCATCTGCTTAGTCTCTAGTGGTTTTTTCATTTTATGTTTGAACTGCCATGTTCAAATACGTGAAAACCCTAGCTACCCTCCTCACCATTTTGCAAATATAACATACTAGGAGGTATTAATGTCGATCGAATCGAAGAACCATCATTTCCGGGAGCCAGCAATCGCGAGTTTGATCGTTGGTTTCCTGCTAATAAGAACATGTCCGACTAGAAAGCATCGACGTCCATCCCTTTGTAAGGAACCATGACGAATTGGGGCTTGTCTTCCCGATCTGTATTGCACTGCACTATGCATGCTTAGATGGCTATGCATTTGTTCTTGTGTTTTGGAGAAGATGATAATAGAATTTGGGATTTGGTCATGAAAGCAAGTTTTAGCTTAATGTTGTGATGGCATTATTGAACTCGGATCGAATTGGCTAATTGAATTAGGAAAATAGACCAGGGTCTGGTCTGGTTTTGATTTAATAACTGGATCGAAAAACCGATCAACTCGGTATTGACCTAGTTTAACCGGTTTTCCAGTTGAAAGTCCCATCGGTTCTTCAATAAAGTCCAAATTGAAAAAATAAAAAAGAAGAAGAAGGAAAAAAAAAAAAAGGTAGTGTATTATAAAGATATAGAGAAGCGTAGATTAAATGTGAAACCTACGAGGAACCTTTGCAAAAAGGTGAGAAATCGCCATCTAATTCATGGGCGAAAAAGGTGCGGCGGTCCACGTGGGCATTACTCGACATTTATCTCCCAAATTCAACGTACCGATCCACTTTGACATTGATCAACTTGCGTGGAAATTCTTATCTTCTTCCAAGGCGTCTGTCTAATTCTATTTCTCTTTTTTCTTTTTTCTTTTTTTATATCTTTGCACTCTATCTCTTGGTTTTTGGCGTTGAAAATCTTGTAATCTCATTCCGTTAATTGAAAATCGGTATGTAAGAGGTTGGAGGTTCTTTTTTTTTTTGTGCATTTAAAAAAAAAAATTAACATAAGTTTTCATATGTACCACGAGAAGTCAGAAATTTTTAACCGTCACTGAGAAATTACCATGCTGGTCGATTAGAAGGTCACGAAACTCAAGCCTCATTAGATTAAGGCCGAGTCAAGTTAAGAATCACCCCTTTTGCTAGTTCCAAATTCTAGGAGCCGAACGACGGGTGATTGTAGACGCCGATCGATCGACACCTTATCGGGCAAGACATATGGCTGATGCTATCGTGGCATTTTCTCATCTAGGGTCGAGAGCCTTCCGGAGATGTTGACCTGAGTTCAAGGGGCGAAGGGAGCCTTAATCGTGATGCTTAATTAAGTGCTTAATCAGTCCCCAAGCCACAGAAAGGCGGGGTGTTAAAGGACACCATGTTGGGCAAGATAAATTAACGCAATGGCGGTGCTTTCTCATCTGGGGCTCGGGGGGTGGGGGAGGGAGCCTACTTGCCGTTCGAGCAAAGGGAAACCTTAATCAAAATGCTTAATTAAGTTCAATTAGTCCCTAAGCCAAAGTAAAAAGGAAAAAGGAGAAGAGGGGAAAGGGGAGTCCACGGGGACATTACACGACATCCATCTCCCAAATTCAATGTACTAATCCAGTTGGACGTTAATAGACTTCTGGGGAGATTTTTATCTTCTTCCAAGGTGTCAGTCTAATCCTATTTTTTTCTTTTTTGACCTTTACATTCTATCTTTATCTTTTGGTTTTTGGCATTGGGACTCTTGTAATATTATTCCAGTATTTGAAAATTCTTGAAAATTGGTATATAAGAGGTTGGAGGTTTTCTTGTGCATTTTTTTTTTTGAATTAACATGAGCTTTTCAACGTAGGCCAAAAGGCAAAAAGTTTTCACCTGGCCATCGAAAAATTATTATGTCGACTGATCGATTGGACAGTAAAAGAAGCTCGAGCCTTACTAGGTCAAGGCCGGGCCGGGCCGGGCCGAGCTAAGTATCACCCCTTTTGCCAGTTTCGAATTCTAAAAGTTAAATAACAAGTGATGAATGTGTCAATCGAGTGACCACACGTCAGGCAACAAATATGGCCGGCACTACCGCGACACTTTCTCATCAAGGGTCAGGAGGCTTCCAGAGATATCGACACCACTTTAGAGCGAGAATCTTAATCACGTTGCTTAATTAAGTACTTAATTAATCCCCAAGCCAAAGGAAAAAAGAAGTGGGAGCGAAGGGGGGTGGGGGGCGGCGGAAGGAGACCGTGCTGGGCAAGACATACGGCCAATGCAATCGCGGCGCTTTCTCGTCTGGGGCCAGGAGGCTTCCAGAGATATCGACGCAAGTTCAGGGGAGCGCGAAGGGGAACCTGAATCACGGTGCTTAATTGAGTTACTTTAATTAGTCCCTAAGCCAAAGAAAAAAAGAGGAAGGGTGGGGGTGGTGAAGGGGAAGGAAAGGATAAGAGAGATGATTATGATTATTATTATTATGGGGGCGACCGAAAAGGGCCGGCAAAAGCCTTTTCAACGGAATCATCATCGCCCCGCATTGACTTGGAGGGAGCCCACCCCCCCATCTCTCACTTCTTTTATTCTCGTTCAAAGCCCCCATTATTTTAGCCACCATCTGGGCCCCCCCTTCTAATTTTATTTTATTTTTATTCTATTTTATACTATTCTATTCATTTTATTTTGGGTTAGTTTAGTTTATTTTTATTTTTTGACGTTGAGGGTTCGGACGGCAAAATGTTCAATAGCGACAGCACACCGTGGTGGCGGGGGAGGGGGGGGGGCTTTCTGGAGAAGTTTCGTCAACGGCGGCATCTCGCATGAATCGAGCCGTGATCGGGCGTGTAAAACTATTATATTTCTTTTGAAATTTTGAGTAGTGATACTTTTTCTTCTGGAGGAGCTTTTGGATTGATGTGACGGTTTTTAAAAATGCTCTCTTTTTAAAAAAATATCAAGGAGGGGATTCGATCGGTTGGGCCAATTTTCGGATGGGCCCAAAAAATTGAGGCCCAGACAGGTACAGAATTGATGCTTGCCAAGGCCCATCGGCCTCGCGGGAGAGATTTTAGAGTTCACCTTCGTACATGAAAACGTATGGTACGCGGTTGATCAGGGGCCGCCGTGAGATCAATTCGCGGCGGCTAGGTGGTTGGCTTAAGTGGCAAGAGAATTTGCTCCTTCTTTCCCCTTCCAGTGGTCTCGAATCTAAGTCTTGTTCGGAGCACTCCGCGAGTGAGAATTTGGGGTGCGCCGGATCGACGTGGGGAGCGCACCCTCATAAACAACGCCCGGGGAAAGGAGTAATTGAAACGTGCGAAAGCTGATTGGGACAATTTTCTAATCGATGTTGATATACAGAATCTCTTTGGTGTAAAGTCAAAAAAATTTCTATTTTTTGTCGCCTAGATTCATTACTTTTCCGATCAAAGTTCTTGTACTCGTGATTTTCTAATCAAGTAATTGTACTTGCAAAAAATATGCTAACCAAGTTTTTCGGCCGAAAATCCAAAAGATATGACTGTCAGAGCATGTCGAAGTGTAGACCCGTCAAATGGGTCAAAGATGAGTCGACTCATCTTTGACCCATTTAACCCGTTTTAACCCATATTCATGTAGTGTAAATTAAGTAACACATACCCGACCCAACCTGTATTACTAAAACCTATTAATATTTTAGGAAAACCCACTTCTACTATATGTTAATTGGATTAAAAATTCAAATTAAATTAAAAATAGTAAATAAAATAAAAAAGTTAAAAAAACTTATAAATTGAAATATTTATAAAGAATTAGACTATGCACATGCTTCTCTTATTTGAAGTGAACATACCATTGCATAACTAAAAACGTAACATGAAAATATTTTAACTAAACCTAAAAAAGCTCATTTTTATGATTTTTTTATAAAAAATTTTTTATGCAATACAAAATTTTTTATATTTTTGTGCAATACAAATTTAATAGAAATTTTTTATAATAATTTTTAAAATATTTTTAAAAAATCGAATTTTTAACATTTTTAATATAAATTTTAATTATTTTTATTTTTAAAATATAATTTTTATATTTTCATTTTTTAAATATAATTTGTATTTTTTAATAATTATTTTTTCTTTTTCTCTTTTCTTTTTTTCTTCTTCTTGACCGACCACCACAACAACAAGCTGGCGATCGACCACAAGCGAGATCGAGCTCGTCAGCATCGGGCGGGGCTTGATCTCACCGATTTGGTGAGGCTCAAGCCTTGCCAGATCTGGATGTGCCCACAAGAGTGTATTATGGATGGTATAGTTGATAGGCATGTATCATGGGCCGATCGATTGGGATCGTGATTGTGCGGCAACTCAGGCTCTTTTGGATCGCCTAAGCCAAGCCTTGCTCGATCAATCACACACTCGCTCACACACCCGGATCGTAGAGAGAGAAATCTTTTAGAGAGAGAGGAGCTTTGTAAATAAAGGAGCTTTGTATTGCTGAAATAGTTGGATGGTTATAAATAAGGGGGAGGACACCCCTTTTTATACATGAGGCCCTCTAATTACATTTGTTGATCTATAATTTATCCGACGGACAAAATCGCACTGCCTCATCTACCGACACTTAATGACAACTACTAGCTATCAACATTAATATCTAGAGACTTCTAGAATACGGCTCAATTACCGTATCGCCCGCCCTTGGAAAGTTTCGGAAGGAGACTTGTCGAGAATCCAAGCGATCGCACAAGGTCCTCAGCAACTAGGCACGACCCTTTAGCATCGGAAACCTCTTGGCCGTGACACATGCGTGCATCCCTTTGACACCAGTGATGCCAACTCTAATGTTGCCTCATGAAGCATACTAACATCATGTGCACCATCACCAACTGATAACGTTGTTTAACAAAAGTTTTGGTTTTGCCAATCTAGTAACTTGCATTTTTCTATTATGTTTCATGAGAGATTATTCTTAGACTATTAAGCCAAATAGTATGAAGCTACCGGATACAAGAGCTTTCTACTTGGATGAGGATCGACAACATATAATAGAAGCACAATTGATTGCAACAACTAGAAACAGGTCCTCCAAATTCTTGTTGAGAGCAAGTTTTAAGGACTTTCTATCGATTATCAACCTAGACTCCATAGCGCCTTCTTTTGCAGAAGTTAGTTGAGATTTTTTTTTTTCTAATTTACTTTGATATACTCTATGGAGATGCCTAAAATGATTGACATTTGAAAGGGAAAAAGAACGATCAATGAATATATATATATATAACCACTGGGATTCGCCCCAGTGGCCACCCTTCCAACATGGAAGGGGGAGGTGAGGGGTTCAAATCCCCACCTTCTCAAGGGGTATGGGGGTGGGGACGCGTAAGTTTCAGGAATGGGTTTCGACTCCCACGCCCTACAAGAGGCAATGCAAAAGTCTGAAAGTGAGTGTAGAGTAGGAATAGAGTAGAACTAACAAAAAAAAAGAATATATATATATTTATTTATTTATTTAAATCGTATTTCCTGAGTCTAGTCATTACTAGCAAAGCCCTTTCTTTCTGGCCCTTTGCTTTCCTTTCTCACATGGAGAAAATCATTCTTTCTAAACCACGGTCTTCCTAAAACACTCCTAAAACACTAGACAAATTGAATGAACTAAGAAAACATAATATTGCCTTGTGATATTCGATGATTACAGCTTCATCAACATATAATTGCGATGTTCAATATTATAGTGTCAACTGGAAACTATCATACTTCACTAAAATTTAATTGAGATATTCAAAATTACTAAAGAATATGTCCATAATTCAGAATCATAAAGAAAATATTAAGCACCCTAGTTGGTCGGTGCGCTGCTCCATGCTATCCATGAACCAAACAATTGTTTAATCTCCTCCAATGACTTTTGTTTTGTTTCCGGCACCCCCAAGGTGATCGCTCTATACAAAATCATAAAACTCATGGACATCAAGCCGCTTACCACCTAGGCCACTGCGACGCCAATTGCACCCCTTAGGCGCACAACCTCATTGAGTAGATCTTGAAGCTATATATTAATGCTATCGGTCCCATCCCAATGGAAAAGGAGGCCGGGTAGAACAGTAATGAGAAGAGACATATGGCACCAACCCACTGGAGCTCCTCGTGGTGGTGGATGATAGTGAGAGATACACCCAGGGAGGCGAGTGACAAAATCATCCCGCCAACGCTAATGAGCATCAACCTTTGCCGCCCAACCTAATCAAGGCTAATGGTGCAGACTAGGGTGAACATCATCTTCACAAGGTCAACTGCTATGAGTAAGAGGAGCCGTTCCATGTGATTGACAATCTGAGTTTGGTCGAAAATGCGAGGGCCGTAGACAAGAATGGTGTCAATTCCAGAAACTTGTTGGAACAGGTGGATTCCAAACACATAAATGCTCATGTATAGGATTGATCAAGTTGGGTGGATGACAACCTACCACATGCCGTCGCCACTAGTCTGGCTAATGACCTCACTCAACCAATGTGCTGCCTCCTCCTAAGAGTCAGAGATTCGTGCCAGGATGCCCCTCACCTTCTCCATGCGACCATGCTTGACAAGTCACGGGGGAGATTCTGGCATGGCCAAAACCCCAAAAGCGACCAAGTCAAAAGGATTCATCCCAAGTAGAGTAGGTAAGATCGTGCGAATTTGGTGCGCATCTAGGAGAATAAATAGTGGGAGACGTAGGCTAGGAGGGTGTCCCCGTTCATGAAAACCTAAAACACCCAAAAAAGTATAAAAACCAATCAACTTCTTTAACTTAAATTTTCTAATCTTAATTTTTACTTAGACAAAATTTGATGATAAGTTTTAAAAAATAAATATATGCTACAAAATTAGGAAAAAAAGGAAAAGAAATTACTATCTCTGGGAACGACGTGAGCAGATTGCGGTAAAAAGTGGGAGATATCTCTATAATGTAGACCGAAGCTATAGTAAGGGTATAGCCCATCCCGATATTGATGATGAGGTGGCCGAGTACTAAATAGAAGAAGCTTGGCTCAAAGATCATGAAGAGGGGGCTGACAAAAAGAATGGCTATAGCCAACACAATTTTGATACGGCTGCAAAGTCTGTTGGAGGTCGACTTAGCTAGTACTGACCCAACAAGTGAGAAGAGTTTAGAAATTCCCAATCACAAACCATCATCCTTATTGCTCAATTGTAGGTTTGGCTTTATGTATGCACTAGCCTTGCTCATCACTCCTATTTCTGCCAAAAATCTTATTTGTAATACTAATATTCCAAGTAAATTTAACCGTGGTGTTATATAAAATTAAGTAATTTTTGTTGTTTTTTTATGCATTAAAAAAAGGACATTTGACAATAGATTTATCATTTTTATCTGTAATAAAGCTGGAGAAAAAATAAAGTGCACCCAAATATAACCAAATTATTGTTATCGTTTTTTTTTTTTTTGACAACATCATTAATTTACAAGGAATTGATTAGTTTTATGGAAAAACTTGATTGAATGCCTGGAAATATTGGACACAATGCTAGAGAGCTAGAGAGAGGAGAGGGACTAACCAAAACCTAACACCATACAGACTATAGATGCTACAATTGCACAACTATAGGCATTACACCAAACACGGACATGTTCTTCGTGAAGGTCGAAGTGTGCAGCCGAACGCTTTACGCTTTGGTCGACATTGGTGCGTCGAACATGTTCATGTCGACCGAGGTAGCCAAAGCCTTAGGACTTCGCGTGGAACCATTCAAGAAGTCGTACAAACCCATTAATTTGGGCGACTTCCATGGTGTAGGAGCAACCCCCGATGTGGATGTCAAGATTGGCGGATGGAAAGGCAAGATGGCATTCGAGGTAATCCCTCTTGACGATTATGATCTCATCCTTGGTATGCAATTCTTCCATAGTGTGGGAGCCATGATTGACATGACGACCAAGTGCATCATGATCCTCGACCAAAAATGCCCGTTGATGATCCCCATGATCAAAGGGGTGGTTGACACCAAGACCATCGCGTTGATCCGACACCTCGACAAAAGCTTGAAGTCCGTGAAGTGCTTGAACAAGCTGGCCGAGGTGAAACCGAAGGTAGAGTTGGATCCTACTCCAACACACGCCATGCCGATTCAGGTGCTCTTCCCCGAGGTTGAGTGCTCGCCGCATGCCATGCCTAAGCTGAAGGTGGAGTCGCATGCCAAATCCGAGCTAACCATAGAAGGATGTGGTCCTTTGTTCGTGAGCGTTCAAATGAAGCGAAGCTGAAACAAGAAAGCTCGTGCCAAAGCCCGTGCATGTACCAAGAAGGCTGCCCGTCAAGCTATGAACAACAAGGTCGTCGCTCGATTGAGTGGGGGAGAATGTCACGGGCCAAAAGTGAGCCAACCCAAGAGGTTCCTGGAGGACGGCCGTGACTCATCCATGGAGGACCTCTTGCTTTCACTCGAGTTCCCATCAAGTCTTCTCCCCGAAGTTTCCAAGAGTGGACGACATTGTCATTACACCTAATTCTAGAAGTCTCTTCCGTTATTTATGTCGGTAAACGGTAGTTAGCATTTATGTTGGTAGTTGAGGCGGTGCGATCTCATCCGCCAAATCAAATCTAAATCAACGGATGTAATTCGAGGGCCTTGAGTATAAGAAGGGGTGCCCTCCCCTCATTTGTATCATCCATCTATTTCAGCAATATCAAAGCTTCTTTCTTTCCAAAACTCCTCTCTTTAAACTTTCTCTCTCTACGATCTGGGTAAGCAAGCGAGTGAGCGTTTGATCGAGCAAGGCTTGGCTTGGGTGATCCAAAATAGCCCGAGTTGCCACGCAGTCACGATCCCAATCGATTGGGCCGTGACACAATTCTCTATTTACAAGTTCTCGAGAGTGTATGACTAGCCATATCTCGATATATCATGTCAAATGGGAAAGAATTTTGTTACATATTTGTAACAATGGTAATATAGATATATATAATTTAACCCTACCATTCGACTAAGTCTAATAGTTTGAAATATATTTAAAAAAATGATCGATTTTATGGTCAAGGAAAACCTTTTTATTCGGATATTTGATTTACAAACGAGAGTAGCAAATTAAGTTTGTAGCAAATCTCTACTTAGATAACATAGTGAAGAACTCAAAGTAAGTTTGTTTGAAATTACTTCTTTTTTTTTCTTTTTCTTTTTTGGTTTAAAAGATTTGTTATTGTCTTGATTATCTTGATTTTCAGGCACGAAGAAGAAAGAGAGCTGAGAGAGAGAGAGAGAGAAGAGGGGATGTTGGCCACCCCTTTGAGTCTCGATATAGCAAATTAGAGAGGTGCCTGAAATAGGAAAATAAATTGAAAAGAGAGGTCTCTGAAAACACGTGAAGTCTGGTGATACTAGGGGAAAAAAATAGTCAAAAAGGAAGAAAAGCCTTTGCAACAAAAAGACAAAAAGGATAAGGCTACAAAAGAGGAGGAGAAGCTCGTCGCCCTGCCGGCTGTCGGCTAAGGAAGGAAGAAAAAGAAAGAAAAAAGAAAAAAAGGTTAAAGAAGGCCATGGTTCAAAGTAGGTTTCCTAATAACCCATTTAGACCTTTTTTTTTTTTACGCTTTACTTTTTCAGACCCATTTTTGACCCATATTTAACTTTCACTTGATCTATATATGACCCATTTAACTAACAATGGGTCATAATATGGGTTTATGACCCATTTTGCCAGCTCTATCAAAGTGTAACGTGAATTAAACATTACTTACGTGCACACCCATTGTGGATAAAGAATAGATGGGAGAATAATTAAAAAAAAATTAGAAATCAATTTATTCTTTTTGTTTTTTGTCGAATACCTATAAAATATTCTATTCAGCGATAAATTTAAGTTTTTCTTCAATTATTTAGTTATAAAACCAAATATAATCTAAAGGTTCCTTTGGGCAGCCAATAAGACACACGATGTCCGGTTGGCCTGAGCGAGACTCGAGGTTAAGGTTTAGTGTGAATGAGCCCACCCAATCATCATCTTAGTATATGAAAAGATACTGACATTACAAAATTACATTATTACGAAATAATGAAATTATTGATTAATCAAAAGTTTTTTTTTTGATATAATGTCAAGAAATTTAACGCAAATGCGTGGGAAGAGAAAAATACTTAAATATCTGGATTTTTTTGGCAAGGTTGTTTATAATAAGAGATGCAATTTTATATGTGAAATGCAAGAGAGAGGTAAAATAGGATTATTTAATTTTGTGCATTGATAGAATAATTATAAAAAATGACCACTTTGTGATATTTGGGAAAGAAGAAAAGGATTGCAATCCCTCAAATTGGGAGGTCCTTTTTGTTTTTTTGTAATACTAGTATTTGTGTAACGAGTGTGTGTACGCAAGAACTCGAGATTTGAATGATAATACAATATCAACTTTATCATAAAAATATTTAAGACGATGAGAAATATGATTAATAAAAATGCACAATCTGAAGGGCGTGCATACGTGGACATATAAATTATAAAACGATTTGAAATTATTTTAGAAAAGATCGTTATGGAATAGAAAAATATTCAAAATTTAACACTGAAATTCGTTAGAGATAAAGGATTATTGTCTTACGGATTTGCTCTTAGATGCAGAATCTGTATTAGTAAGTAATTGAGGACATTTGTGAGAGAATAAAACAATTTATATCTCTTAAATGTGGGGCTTCTCTTTTGCTGTAGTTTAGATAATATGATTTTTTTTTTTTGAAAAGCAAATTGTCATTTCGTATGAAATAGAGGTACATGATTTCAAGATAAAACCAATCCCAAAAAATTACAGTCCAATGCAAATCCTAAAAACCAAGTAAATTTGAAAAATGAACCAACTCGGTACACAAAACTCGCCTATTCCGCATAAATGGATTTGTCGTAGAATCAAAGCATAATTGGCGACTGATCACCAAATCTTGCATCATCATAAGTGAGGAGCACACATTGAGATGTGTCTCTCCAAAAGCTATATTTTTGCTAAAAGGTAGTGTGTCTAGGTTTGATATTTATAGCACTATCACCTATAAAGTCAACAACACAAAAGGTTGAAAGAGCACGTATAACACCTTGTAAATCCTAAATCTATATTTAGATCGGGATAGAAGGGCACCCGAATCTAAATCCAGCTCTAAATCAAGAGAGGAGCTACAAAGGAGATACTAGTCAATAATAAAATCACTTTCAAATAGACTGACTCTCTAAGACTTGTGGAGTGCTCAATTATTTGGATCAAGAACTTGGAGCTGAAGTGAGTGAGTAGATTTGGAGAGAGCATATTCGTGTGAGGCGCTCGCACTTCGATCTTTAGAGCTCACAGGGACAAACCTCTTCACTTCCGTGGAGGATGTTGACCATGTCGTCCACGAAATCAATGAGGAAGGCTTGAAGATGAAGAGATGGATAGATAAAGCGGGAGAGGAAAACCCCTCGAGATGTAGCTTTAGAATAGAGGGTTGGGCGGCTTTAGAAGAGAGGATTGGGAGTATCAACTAGATAATACGTAAGGAGGAATTACGTTTTAGATAAATAAATATTAGACTTAGGAAGTACATCCTTAACCTATTGGATTAGGGAAGACATGAAGTAAAGCCTAGACCGCTAGCCCAAACATTAAATTGTTTGTACTCAGCTACTTGAGGTATTGAGCTGTGATATGCTCCCGATTTATAAATAGGGTTCGCTACTTAGCTATATCAACACTAAAATTAGTTTGATCTAATTATTTAATCAAGTTTTATTTTGTCGAAAGAAGAATTCCATTCATTCATTCCTTAGAATAATACTCAAGAGGTACATAAAAGACTTTCAAATCTAATAAATTCCAAATAAATGTGGGACAAAGCAAATATTAGAATGTAAATAACAAAGTATAGTTTGCAGTTAGAAGCACACTTTTATCTCTCAAGAATAAATATGTCGCTATAAATGTTTAGGGGCCAATCACCAAATTCAGTGATGAGTACACTTTGAGATCTCCCACTTTATTTGCGACAGCTCATGGTGCAAGTCTAGGTTCAAATCGCCATCACCATCGCTGACTAAGACACTAAATAAATACGTTGAAAGAATATAGATCAAACACTTGTACAGAAGTCTCAGATCTAAATATTGTATATTCAATCAAAAGTGATCTTTACACACTTGAAAAACGATATCTGCCTTGGGTGTCCACCATCCCTCTTCATCAAGGGATGAGTTGGGCTCCAACCTGGAAGGCACTCCCTACTCATCAGTTGACTCAGCAGGTGTGGAAAGTGCAGTGTAAGTTAAAAGGGCGTGTGACGAAAGAAAGATCGTGTCACACTTCCCTTCCATACGAACTCTGTTCTGCTTTCGTTTTTTAATAGTAGGGGAGAACAGTGGAATCACGGGGCACATAGATGTTTGAGATAGTAAAATCCCTAGATCTAAACTTAAACTAAATTGGGAGAGGAAAGCGGTCTAATCTCAAAGAGGTTGTGAAGCCATGTCACAAACATCTTCCTCAATGGCCGTTGACTGGAAGAATGGTTGAACTGACCTCCCCATTCACTCAAAATCAGCTGCAAATATTTATTCATACATACAAAATCCCAAAATTGATCGGGAGAGAAAGAAAAGACATTCAAAGCAAAGAAAAAGAAAATCAAGGATTAAGTAGGCTTTTAGGGTGCGTTTGTTTGCGTTTGTTTAAAAATTGTTCTAGGAAACAAAAATAGAAAAAAGTGTTTCGTTCCGGAACAATTTTTGAACAAAACAACGCGTTTGGTAAACTTGTTCCGAGAATAAAAATAAACAGAAACATATTTGGTAAATTTGGATAATTTTTTTATTTATTTTATTTTTTCTATTTTTTTCTTATTTTTCCTTTTTTTCTTTTTTTTTTTATTTTTCATTTTTTTCTTCTTTTGGCCGGTCGCCGGCCAAGGCCTTGGCCGGCGACCGGCCGGCGAGGGTCGGCCTCACCTTGATCCAAAGTGAGGCCAAGCTTGCCCAGCA
This sequence comes from Eucalyptus victrix, assembly GCA_016097545.1. Lineage (NCBI taxonomy): Eukaryota > Viridiplantae > Streptophyta > Magnoliopsida > Myrtales > Myrtaceae > Eucalyptus > Eucalyptus victrix. The sequence continues at coordinate 42,352,717 of CM027843.1, read as the reverse complement.
GCGGGCGAGGCGCAGCCTCGTCGGATCTGGGCGAGATCGAGCTCGCCCAAGCCGGCGCGAGGTCGGCCTCGCCTTGATCCGGCAAGGCCGAGCTTGCCCAGCGGCGGGCGAGGCGCGGCCTCGCCGGGCCACCGCCAGGCGAGGCCGAGGCTTGCCGGCCACTGGGCGAGGTCGGCCTCGCCGGATCTGGGCAAGATCAAGCTCGCCCAGGCCGGCGCGAGGTCGGCCTCGCCATGGCTGGGCGAGCTCGAGCTCGCCCGATCCGCGAGGCCGACCTCGCCCGGCCGGGCGAGCCTCGGCGGGCTGGGGGCAAGGCGCCGGCCCTCGTCGGCCGGCGCCGCGCCATGGCCGAGGCCGGCGACCGGCCAAAAGAAAAAGAACAAGAAAATAAGAGAAAAAAAAAAAAAAAAAGTTAGCTTCGGAAACTCAAGCTAAGACCTTACATGAGAGTTTCAATAGAGAAAATAATGCACACGCATTATATCAAATTATGTCATTAATGTAATTTTAAATCGCTATATATGTATACGGGCTCATTTTTATATAAATATAAAATCATGCTCGGTCATAGATCTATGCATATGTTCATACTCATAGTAATTCGGGCAACCAATCATTTTGACTTGGATACTGTAGAATATGTGTCTAATTGAAAGGTGGTCGGTCTCACTGGAAAGTTAAGATGCGTTGCTACACGGGCCAATCCATTTCTGATGAGACGTCTAGCACCATTGTGCACCTTTGATACAAATCATGTCACTCATCGTAAGTCCAAATCGAGTTTCCAAAAAAGCTATGTACAATTTCATCTATGATTTTATACTTACTATATATACACATTTTCAGTTTGGTGTTCATTGATTATTTTCAGAGCATGTTCATTTCTTATTACTAATTTCGAAGATTTTAATAGGCAAACTAAACCTATCTTTGATTTTATAATAATAAATTATTTTGCTACTTCAAAAGTCAAACTTAATGACGTAAAGTATATTTCTCATAAAAGGAGTTTATATGATACGGATTTTATTAATTATACCATCATAAAAAAATCTGATTCTCTCTATGTGCTAACTTTAGAAAAATTTCGTATAACACTAGGGGCAATCAAGTTGAACAGGTTCTATTCAGTCCTTTCCCACCTTCTTTTTGCTGATGACTCAAGACGGAAAGGTGAAAGAATGCCAAAATTTAGCTTTGCTATTAAATTAATATTATTTTGCATCTGGGCAAGCTATAAATTTAAACAAATCTGACATTTCTTTTTAGTGTAAATTGCACACAATCATTACAAAGAAATACGGCAGCTAAACTTCGTGTTCCCAAAGTGGAAAAAATTGGGAAATATTTAGGGATTCTTTCAGATTGGGGTGTATCTAAGAAATAAATGAGAAATAAATGTTTTTGTGGATGTTAGCAAGAGTGAACATGAAATTAGAGGAATGGAAGGAAATTTAAATTTCGAAGGCTAGTGAGGAAATTTTAATTAAAGTAGCGATACAAGTTATTCCTCAATACACAATGCATATTTTCAATATTCCAGTGTCGACTTGTCAAGCAATAGAGAAAAGAGATGCGGTGTTCTGATGGAAAAATAGTTAAACTGAAAGAGGGTTACAATGGAAGAGATGGGACGTGCATGAAATCAGAAAAAATAAAGGAGGAATGAGATTCAAAAGACTTATTGGCTCTCAATGGAGTAATGCCTAGAAAGCAAGTGTGGAGACTATCCAGAATCAATATTCTTTACAGTGCCAAATCCTTAAATGTATTTATTTTTCTTCTACAACTAGCAGGAGAGGGGCTCTTCCCTTCTTGAGGATGGCAAAGTTTGTTAACAGGAAGAGATGCAATTTCAGAATTGATTAAGTGGTCAGTGGGCATAGGAGAAAACATTAACATCGGTGAAGATTGATGGTAGAAGAAAGGAGTATTAGGGGGACCAGCAAACTCTAGTGACCCATCTAAAGTCGCTGAATTAATCACACAAGAGGAGAGGAAATTGGATGAAAACATGGTCATAACACTTTTTTGACAAGCAAACAGTTAGCTATGCCACCACAACCTCTAGTAACACATGATAAATTGGTGTGGACGGGTACCAAATCAAGCATCTACTTTGTAAAAAGTGCCTATAATTTGATTCGAGAGAAGGAAAAAACACAACACAGCACGCGAGCAACATATCATTCCAGCATTCCCGCAAATTGTGGCATTATATTCGGAATATGAAGAACCCCCAAAGATTCCTGTAGAGTTTAAGCCAAAATGCACTTCCTATGACAAAGAATCTTTATAGGAGAAAAATTATACTTCAGCTGACATGTCCATTTTGTGATCAAGAAATAGAATCGATCGAATATCTATTCTTACTTTTGTGCTTGGACGGATGTGGTATGGACAAACCCTGCGGTAAATAACCACGTCTCACGCGAATATCTAACGCGAATGGAGGTAAAATCTATTTCTGTTCTCCATAACAGAAGTTTCTATTCTTTTGTTCCGGGGAAAGAGAAAATAATAAAACGTGTTTGGTAAGACTTTTATTCTCGGGAACAAAAAATCTATTTTTTTTTCTTGGGAATAGATTTGGAATGAAAACAAGAACTAGAAAAAAGTTAACTTCTTGTTCCCGAAAAAATTTCTATAATCAAATTTTCTCTTTCTTCATTTTTCTTCTCTTTTCTTCTCTTTTCTTCTTCTTCTTTCTTTTGGCCAATCAACTACCTTGGCCATGGCTGGCGACCTTACTAGAGCATTGCCAGCCCCCGGAGACGCCGAGCCTCGCCGTGGCTGCACGAGACTTGTCCTCGCCTGGGCTGGGCATGTCGACCTCGCCTAGATTTGGCAAGGCCAAGCTCGCCCAACCTAGGCGAGGCCGAGGCTCACCGGGCCTCACCTTGGCTAGGCGAGGCTCCAGCGATCTCACCGGACGTTGCCCAGCTGGTCACCAACCACGGCGGTGGCTAGGGATCGACCAAAGAGAAAAAAAAAAAAGGAAAAAAATTAAAAGAAATAAAAAAACCTAAGAATTTTATCAAACGTATTTCTATCCAAGGAATAAAAACTTTGATAAGTTACCAAACACATTCTTTTGCTTAGAAATTGTTCCCGAGAATAGAAATAGAAAAAATAATTTCTCTTTAAAAATTATTTTCCATAACAGAATGATTATTAAACACGTCCTTATTCACATTCGAGGAAATTGCAGCTCTCTTATGGTGCTTTTTGGAAAGTGAGGAACAATTTTGTATTTCAACAGCTCCCAAATCCAAAAACCCTAATTGAATCAATGAGGACAATGCTTAGTAATTTTTTTTTCTTTTTTGGGTCGTAACGAGTAGCCTAATTTGTAAGTTGAAATAATTGCACAAATAGTTGTTAAACTTTAATTCAATGTGTAATATTACCTCTAAATCATAAATTTATTCAATATGATCCCTAAACTTTAGTCCAATATGTAATGTTTATAATTTGTTCAATGTAATCCTTGAATTTTAGGCAAATGTTCAATTTAGTTCTTAATCTATAAAAAAATATCTAATACCCAAATTCAAGCAAAACATTGAACACTTTCATATGATTTAAAAATCAAATTGAAATTTAACGAAATTAGAAGTTCAAGGGTAAAATCATATATTACACTAAAGTTTAGGAATCATATCGAATAAAATAAAAATTCGGGGACAACATTAGAGATTAAGCCAAAATTCGGGGCCTAATGTTTCAATTTCCCTTACAAATTCGCCTTCTCTCGCACACACATCGGGCATATATAAAGCTATCATCCAGAATCCTACGCCTGAAGAAAGCCCTAGAACGCGAGAGCTTCGTGGCCAGTTCAGTCACCCGAATCGAGAACTCGCTCCGAACGGCACGGCACGGTGACCGACGCGGACCGGCGGCGATGACGGACTACGACGGGAGATACGAAGGGAACGGCGACGATCTCGACGGCTACCGCGGCGGCTCTCCTCCCCACCGCGGCGCCGACGACCGCGGCGACTATAAATCTCAGGTGAGATTCGCGGATTTCGCTCTTGCTTCCGAGGCTTGAGTCTACTCTAGGGTTTGGTTGTCGGTGGCGCGGCGCGGGAATGTTTCGATTCGCGGTTAGGTCTCGCTTTTTGACCCGATTTCTAGGTCGAATTTGCTGAGATCGGTCTCCGAGGTTTGCTTGCTTTGAATAGATCGATATGCGCTGGTTGGAAAGCTTTGCGTCGGTAGAATATTTTGCGTAGATGACTTGCTCAGGACGATTTTTTAATCGGCTGCACGGGTCAATTTTGCGTCTTATCTTCGTGTATTGGGGACGATGTCGGTCTCGGTTTATCTTCGCAACCGATCTGCGAAATAGGCAGGGTTTTGTTCACTGGTGTGAAGAAGGTAGGTTTTTTCCTGATTTGCTGTTTGGGTGAACGAGAAGACGAACCCTTTGCGGTACTTTGACGTGGTTTCCCGTGGGGACATCTGCTAGATTATCAATTAGGGGAGGATAATGACGCAGTTTGCCTTGAAATTGATTTCTAACTTAGCTAGATGACTAATTATGTCTTCAAGCCTAGGTAATTTGCCTAATGTGATTTGTGTTTTTGCTCTAAGTGCTTGTTTTTCTCTGATTTTGGCCTTGGTCACACTGCCATTTTACTTACTTTGGACTGTTAACTCTGAGGAGATCCTGACATACTTAAATTTTTGCAGCGCGGCTTACAAGATTATGAAAGGGAGATTTCAAAGAGCGGTGACAGAGAGAGGGATAGAGGTCGTGATAAGGAGAGAGATAGGGACCGGGAGCGGGACCGTGATCGTGAGAAGGACAAAGACAGAGAGAAGAGTCGTGATAGAGACAGAGATAAGGAAAAGAGCAGGGACAGAGATAGGGATCGCGATAGAGAAAAGGACCGTGATCGCCACAGGGATCGCCACAGGGATCGTGGTGAGAGAAGGGAGCGGGGACGAGACAGAGATGACAATGAGGATCATTCCCACAGTCGAGATCATGATAGGTAACAGAAACGATAGTCCTTTGGTGTTTATCTTTATTTCCTGTTGCATCTTCAGCTGTATCCCCTGAGAGCTTGGCGTAAGATGAGAATTAGGCCAAACATAGCTATTGTCCCTACACTTTCCCTTATTCTAATGTGCTTAGAATTTAGTTGATGGTGACATTTTATTTCTCTGTGGAAGTTTAAAACTCTTCTTCATCCTTATTTACAGGCACAGAGATCATGACAGAGATAGAGAAGACAGGCACCGTCAATCTCGATCACGGGGCAGGTCGGAGCACAAGTCAAGGTCACGATCTCGCTCCCGCTCGAAGAGGTATGCCATAATGCCACTACTTATTGTAAATGTACCTGTGAATTATGTTGCTTTGTCTCTTGCATCATTGTCACTGATTCTATAGTGCAGGGTGATGTCATTATTAACAATAGTTATGTTTGTGCTGCGTAACTCTGTCAAATAATGTTATAATATTGTGCCATGGGGACATTTTCTCGTCATTTGTAGTAAGGCGGCTCATTCCATAGAGTGCTGAAACATCTGTTGGAAGCTACCAAAGCAATTTTTTCACATGATGATGCTGGGTTACTGCTATAATCTGTCATAGAATGATGCTGGGTTATTGCTTTAATCTGTCATATGATGATGCTGTGTTACTGCTGTAGAATACTGAAGTGCCTTTTTTCAATCAATATGTGAAATTGGAAATGATTAGTTTTTATTAGTTATCATCACCAGTTTAAAAAGGTGCAGTTTTTATAGAAAATTGGACCAAGGAATTACCGGCATTTCTTGATATTGTCTGAAATCTGATATCAATGCTGTTAAAATAGGAATTTTCACCCATGTATGTGCAATGATTCCTTGACATGTCTGTGTGAGCGTAGGTATGCATAGGTCGAATTAAATTGTATGTGGATTGTGGTTGCATAGATTGGCTTCTTTTGCAATCCTATTAACATTTTTGCTTTCAGCAAAAGGATTAGTGGTTTTGATATGGCGCCCCCTCCTTCAGCAATGTTAGGTGCCGCTGCTGCCGTCGCTGCTACTGGTATATTTTTTGTCTTAAAATTTATGATGTTTATGTACTTATAACTTCTTTCTTCTCCTTGTTTGATATAGTGTGGAAAGTTCCTATCAAATAGGATGGTGTCATTTTGGTAAGCTATTCTTTATGTTAAATTTCTACTACGCATGTAGCATTTTAGGTGGTCTTACTGGGTTGTACTGAATTTTTCCTTTCTTAGCAAAGTTACTTCTGGAACTGAGAGGCTTCTGGTTTTTTGTTGTGTTGGTGTTTGTTTTGTTTGTTTCTTTGTCTTGTCCATTGTTAAGAAGGCAATGTAGGGCTACTTGCCCCACTGTGCTGACAATATGCGTGAGCCGACTTCTCTAGCTTTTATGTACGAGGAGGACCATTCACTGGTATGATGGGTCTTGTTCGTCTTCACCTGCAACTATTGCCTCTTTTGGTAGTTTTACAATCGTTTAATATATAAGTAATGTATTTTCTCTTTTGATTCACAAATGCACATTAGTGGACATTACGATGGATTATGAAAAGGATTAGGCAAAAGACCTTTTAGCCACAAAAATACTTAAGCTATAATATTTGACTGCTCAAAGAATTTATTTGACCACTCTGAGAAGAAATTGTTTTCTCCCTATCTTTTGCTAGCAGGTCAAATTCCTGGGACAGCTCCAACCATTCCTGGGATGTTTCCAAACATGTTTCCTTTAGGAGCTGGACAGGTAATTTTTTTTTTTCCTTTCTCTCAGAATTTAATTTCACTCAGGTGTTGATACTGTTAATTATCATTCCATGCAGCAGTTTGGCACTCTTCCTGTTATGCCAGTCCAAGCAATGACTCAGCAGGTTGGTGTGGCAAATTTTGTACTCCCTATTTACTAGGTTGATTCTTGTTGTAGAGTAGTATCTATAATCTTTTCTTGCAGGCCACTAGACATGCTAGGCGGGTATATGTTGGAGGTCTGCCACCTACAGCAAATGAGCAGGTTTTTCCCTTCATATAGCTTTACTTCTATTTTATTTTTTAATGATATTTTTTTGGGTGCTTTTGCGGATAATTTAGTCTTCCAACTTTCTATGCAGTCGGTTGCTACCTTTTTTAGCCAGGTTATGGCTGCCATCGGAGGGAATACTGCAGGTCCAGGTAGGAGGACTTTAATTTCAAGTCCTTGAGTTAATAACTTATTTGGTTAACATTTCTATTACAGTATTGATTTTCATCTTTTTGTTTTTATGTGCACAGGGGATGCTGTTGTCAATGTTTACATAAACCATGAAAAGAAGTTCGCTTTTGTGGAAATGAGATCTGTTGAGGAGGCAAGCAATGCAATGGCCTTAGATGGCATTATCTTTGAGGTAAGTTCAATTACATTTTTAACAAAATTCTATTTCTTTCCTGTGGTGGATCTGCCCCCTTTTTTCAAGGGCATTCATTTATCTACATTTGATTGACAAAACATTAACTAGTTTGAAATTTTTGTGCAGGGAGCGCCTGTGAAGGTCAGGAGGCCCAGTGATTACAACCCTTCCCTTGCAGCAACTCTTGGTCCTAGCCAACCTAATCCTAATCTAAATCTTGCTGCGGTTGGGTTAACCCCTGGTTCTGCTGGAGGGCTTGAAGGTCCTGACCGCATTTTTGTGGGTGGATTACCATATTACTTTACAGAAGTGCAAGTGAGGGAGTTGCTGGAATCTTTTGGTCCTCTTAGGGGTTTCGATCTAGTGAAAGACAGGGAGACAGGAAATTCCAAAGGCTATGCTTTTTGCGTTTATCAAGATCTCTCAGTTACAGATATAGCTTGTGCAGCTCTCAATGGCATTAAAATGGGTGACAAGACTCTCACTGTTAGACGTGCTAACCAGGGTGCAAACCAACCAAAACCTGAACAAGAGAGTGTTTTGTTGCATGCACAGCAGCAGATAGCTTTGCAGGTGAAAAATTTTTACATTCAGTGTCGAGGAGTGCTTTGGCATGGCCACGTTTTCTATAAGTTCAATTTTCTTGGCTAATTCCTGCAATATCAGTTACGTGTATGATAGATTGTTGACATATACTTGAGTATATTGGTAGTAGTTTTTTTCAGGGTCATCTCCACTTACATTTTATTTTGCATCTGTGAGTTTAACTGAGTTGTGGTTCACTGAATGTGCGAGCACGGTTTCTTCTCTGTAATATGTCTTGTTAGGATTATATCCTCAAGTCTAAATTACCAAGGATTTTTAACTTTTGCAGAAGCTCATGTATCAACCTGGTGCACTTGCTACAAAAGTGGTATGTCTAACACAAGTAGTTTCTGAGGATGAGCTTAAAGATGATGGGGAGTATGAAGATATATTGGAGGATATGAGACAGGAAGGCGGAAAGTTTGGTAAATGATCCATGTTAATTTATGCTCATATTTTGAGTTTTTTAACAGCAAAAGTTTATTAATTACTTTCTTCTTTCTTTGTGCTGTATTTCTGTTTTACAGCCTTTTCTTGTTCCACATTCTGCTTAAAGAATCGGGCCTAACATTCAGAAAGAAGTTTCCAAAGCCTTGTATCTTCACCTAGATTTTGGAATCTAAGCTCTTTTCCTCATTCTAATGGTACTTGTTTTGCAGGTAATTTGGTGAATGTGGTTATACCTCGTCCTGGACCAGATGGACAACCTGCCCCAGGAGTTGGAAAGGTAATTCTGCCACTTGTTATGGGCAATGCTCCTCTGCCTCCCTCCCTGGGTTTCTGCGTTTGTCTGAATCCCTCCCTGGGTTTCTGCGTTTGTCTGAATTTTTCTGCATCTGGGCATTGGGAATGCATGGGTGCTCCCGTATCTTTCTGCTTTTGGTTTCTTGTTTTAACATCATTTGTAAGGGGTGGGGGTGTTATCTGCTGCCACATTACAATCATCTCCCATCATACGTTGTGAAATCATCTGTTATATTGTGACTCAATAGTTTCTGATTCTTTTCAATCCTCTCCGGCCAATGTGCCGGCACTACTGTGTAAGACTCAGGAAATTTTGGGGTTGATTAAATTAGTGTTTTGTTGCCATAAAAGTCCTGACCACAAACTAATGATTGTACGTTTCATTCCTTTTAGGTGTTTTTGGAGTACGTAGATGTTGAAGGGGCTGCCAAGGCACGCACGGGCCTGAATGGAAGAAAATTTGGAGGAAATATCGTTCAAGCTGTCTTCTACCCAGAAAACAAGTTTGCACAGGGCGATTATGAAGCCTAGCTCTGGCCGACAGTGTCTATGTTTCTGTACCTTAGATAATTAGGTATCTGGCAGGAGTTCTTCCCATATGCCCTGATGTCTTGAATTAATGCAGCTAATACTTGTTCCGATTAGGAGTCGAGAGATGGTGCGTGACGTTAACGCTGGCTACACCAGGTCTAACCGGTGTAACCCTCCTGAACAAAATATAAATGCTGCAGTTGAATATTGAAACTTTGGTAGAGCAAAAATTCTCTCTTTAACATCATCTCGAGCAGATTCAAAAGTTTACTTTGGTAGAGCAAAAATTCTCTCTTTAACATCATCTCGAGCAGATTCAAAAGTTTGTCCTGTGGGCTATGGAATTTGAAGAAGAGTCGGTGGAAATCAGAGCTCTGGTCCGGGCATAAGCTTGGCACTGGATCGAGCTCCTCCTTATTTGGAACCATTTCGCGGGGTGGGGGTTAACTTAAGCTTGCGCCGACAGCGCTTGAACGGCCTTCAAGCCCTTCCGTCCTCGGTGTCCCATTATGCTTCTTGTTCGACTGTTCTGTCGTCTTTTGTTTAACTCGATAGCAGACCAATCCCCCTGGAGTGGAAACCCCTCCTTCCTGGCAAATAGCAAACTTATGCTTTCTCGGCTAGGATATGAAAAGCATTCTGAAAAGAGGGGCTGCTACCCTGCTGCTACCCACATTGCCGAAGCTATAGCCTCTTCGCATGTTTTTCGACGTGGGGACTCGCACGGCAGTAGAAATATCGAGATTGGCTTTGACTCAAGCGCAGAACCGAGACCCTCGAGATTGGCTTGACTCTGCTCTGTTACTATCTAGTAATCTATTAGCCCGAGCTTGACCACACTAAACTCGAACATTTTCCCTAAAAGATACATGTATCTGTGACTATATAATTTTAAAGATTTTTGTTTCTATTTCATAATTATTAAATTTTATTGAAAAATAAATAATAGAAACCTGATTAGGTTTGCAGGCCCGTCGCATTGGGGATTGGCGGGCACACCTCATCTCCACAAGATAGACGAGCAAGTACAACTCGATCTCGACTCTAAATTAGACCCGAGTAGTTAGCGAGCCGAGTTTCTCCCCTAGTAACTAAATTCAACTTTAATACTTCTCCGAGCTCAAAAGGAACCATGAAGTGTTCGTGTTTTCCCCCCTCACTGTGCTCTTTTTTTTTTTTAAAGGAAAAAAAAAACAGATTTTTCAGATTTTTCTCTCTCTTTTTTTCCTTTGTTTTTTTTTTTTTTGCTTTGTTCGCTTGATTACTTGAAAGCCCACAGCCAGGCGCCGGTTCCTCATTTCTTCCTTCGCACTAAAAACCCTACCCTAAACCCATGGCGTCCATGGCTCCTTCTCGCCAGCTCCACCGCCTCCGCCGCCTCTCCACCTCCGCCGCCGCCGCCGTTCCAACCGCTCCTCCCGCCGACGCCACCGCCGCAGTTGCGACAACCAGCGCCGATGCTGCGGCGGCGGCGGATTCCTCGATCTCCATATCCCGGGCCAAATCGAAGCTCCGGTCCGAGTTCGACCCGGACAAGGCCCTGCGGATCTACTCCTCCGTCTCCAAGCGCTACTCCTCCCCGGTCTCCTCCCGCTACGCCCAGGACCTCACCATCCGCCGCCTCGCCAAGTCCCGCCGCTTCGCCGACATCGAGGCCCTCGTCGAGTCCCACAAGGCGGGGCCCCAGGCCGCGCAGGAGCCCTACCTCTGCACCCTCATCCGGTCCTACGGCGTCGCCGGCATGTTCGACCACGCGATGCGGACCTTCGAGGAGATGGACCGCCTCGGCACCCCCCGGACCGTGCTCTCCCTCAACGCCGTCCTGTCCGCGTGCAACGCGTCGAGGCTGTTCGGCCGGGTGCCCGAGCTGTTCGCCGCTCTGCCGGGCAAGTACGGGGTCTCGCCGGATAGGGTTTCGTACGGGATTCTGGTGAAGTCGTACTGCGAGGCCGGGGCCCCCGAGAAGGGGATCGAGGTGTTGCGGGAGATGGAGGAGAAGGGGGTAGAGGTCACCGCGGTGACGTTCACGACGATACTCGATTCGCTGTACAAGAACGGGCGGGCCGCGGAGGCGGAGGCGCTGTGGGAGGACATGGCGAGGGCCGGGTGCGCGCTGGATGCGGCAGCTTACAATGTTAGGATCATGAACGCGCAGAGCTCGGGGCCGGAGGACGTGAAGAAGCTGATTCGGGAAATGAGCGATGCCGGGTTCAAGCCCGACACGATCAGCTACAATTACCTGATGACGGCGTATTTGAAGGCCGGGGCGATGGACGAGGCGATCGGAGTTTACAAGGAATTGGAGGGCAACGGGTGTAAGCCAAATGCGGCGAGTTTTCGGACGTTGATACATTATCTCTGTAGGGACGGGGATTACGAGAAGGGGTACAAGATTTTCAAGGAGAGCGTGAAGGTGCACAAGATTCCTGATTTTATGACGCTGAGGAGCTTGGTCGAAGGCTTGGTGGAGAAGAAGATGACCAAGGAGGCGAAGGGAATGATTAGGACCATAAAGAAGAAGTTCCCCCCTAATTTCTTGAATGCGTGGAAGAAAGTTGAGGAAAATCTTGGCTTGGCTTCGGCTGCCAACGACGCCGATGCGCCCCTTGAAGAGGATAAAGAGGCAACTGGGTAAGTCATGAGCTCGTTGCAATTAACATATTGACAGAGTGCCAATAGCGTCTTTTGCAATGGAATCGACCTGATCAGATTGAATGCCGACGCACAGAACAGTGAGATGACAGATGTGGTAATGGCGGAAACTGGAGAAGATGTTAGTTATACATGATGAATTGTACCAGAGAAACTATGAGGTTTGCCTAATGTTGGTCAGATGGGTTGTTCTCCATTGATTAATTATGTGGTTCTCTGTAGTCTTTGAAATTTTTAGTGGATTCATGTCAGCTTTTGCCTTGCTCAGAGCCTGTAGTGAGCGACTATCATTCACATCAAAGGGAATATAATTGTTTTACGCTGGTTCGCGGATTAATTGCCGGTGCAAAAGGTTTATTTTTTGTGGTGTGGCTATAGCTCGCGACAGCTCCTTGGCTCTAGCAAGTTGCTCTAGAGACATGCAAAATTTTGTTGATGCTATCTTATGTATGAGATTTGTTCACCGCTCCTTTGCTAATTGTCATTTGCCTGTCTGGAGTTATTTAATCATTTAAAGGCATTCTAATGCTCCCAATTGCTATTTAGTATGCATTCATCTTGCAACATCCACAATGGACCAGTTGCTCTTAGCTTATTAGATCACTGCTGGGATACTTAAATTTTTCTTTGGAAGGGACTAAAGAAAATGTTGATGCGGTAGTGTATGATCATGCAGATAAGGGCCTTATGAATAAGATCCATACAAGATTATACAGTTCTGGGTTGTTAACTTTTATTGAAATCCGGTTCTTGATTACAGGGAGATAAGTTTATGAACTGGTTTATCATAAATGAGGTCCTCTTGTTCCAATTTCTTGCAGAACACATGCACTAGATTCAGAGAGCGAAAAAAGAATTAAGTCCTTTGCTCTGACTCTGGATGGATTGATAGGGAAAGTGAGCAAATGCCATTGAACTAGAAATTTTCTTTCATGTCGCTTCTTCTTGTTCTTGAAAGATGTGTGAGAGGCAGCTTCCCTCTCTCTACAGACTCAGTCGAGTCTGCTTGTTAAACCAGTAGCTTGAGTGACCTAATAAGCTTTTCCAGTAACTACTGACTACTCGGATGTTGTGATTGTGATTGTGAATGCATGCAGAAAAATTCTGCAAGCTGGGGCTGTCAGACTTTTGCTGTGGGTTGGTTGGGTTTTCTTTTTCATTTTTCGCAGGGGAAGAAAGCAAGCAAAGCTCCACTGGTTAACATTTCTTGGGAATGATTTGGTCACACAATCTGCAAGAAAAGTGCTATCTAGACCCAGCAGAGGTGACTCAAAATGGCGCGTCATGCAGCCTCCGTTGCTGGCCCGTTGCTGGCCCGTTGCTGGCCCGGTGCGAGAGTCTACGCACACGATCTCTGATATCGTCGATAGTGAGCCAAGTTGGTAAATGACATAGAATGTGCAGCTTGATGCAAAGGAGGATTTACAGGCGGAGGGCCTGTCCTCTGCCGTATCGGTTGGTCCGAGAGCTCCATGAATGTTCGAGCTTCATTTGGTACACAGGCAAATGTTGCTAGTCTTTGCCCTGGTTCTGGCAATTAGGCCTGACCCAGAACCGGAAAGGCTGCTTCTCTGCAGTCTTATTTGCTCAATATCAGGTTTTGAAACAAAAAAAAGGTAGACTTGAGCTTGTCCTAAACGAATGCTTAAATAAATTCCATGCCATTGTTGTCTCGTACGTCTGGCCCTAAAACCTCGATTTCGATCTCGACAGGATATCGAATCTCCTACTTGACCTCAACTCAAAACCTGTACGAAATTTTCAGAAAGCAATAGAAGCTCGATCAGAGCAGCGAGCTTGTGGAACTGAGTACGGTCGAGCCCAAGCTTGAGCTTGCACCGACGAAATATTCGAATAGCTCAAACTTGGTTGGAAATCGAGCGGACCGGAATCGGGTAATCCGTAGATCACTCAGTTTCACCCCAAATGAAAAAGCGCACCCTTCCATTTAAGGTAAACGAGTGAAATTTCTTTTCCACCCGAGCTGACAGAAGCGCTCGTTTCGGGCGGAAAACGACAGTGCGTCCGCGGAGGAAACACCTGAAATTTCTTCACATCAGGCACCAAAGAAAGGCCGACAGGTAAACGAGGCGTGAATTCGGGCTCTCTACTAAGGCGCAGGGAAAGAATCTCTGATGCCGTGTGGGCGTCGTCGATCCATCCGCTCCCACTGAAAACCAGCCATTTGCAGTAAGATTTTCATTCTCCCTCGGCCGTGATGGACCTGCGGAGACGACAGACAGATGTCGTGTGCGTGCCAGCCGAGCTCGACCCGACACCGCCTATTCTCGTCCCGGGCACACGGGAAATTCTTATCTGGACTCGGATCCATGGGCGAGACCAGCTAGTCCGAGAAATAAGGACTGATACGGGCTAAGGATCGGTCGAGTGCTATCAAGGTCAACAAATTGTTAGGTGAACCGTGTGCATCCGCCCATCATCACTCTTCTATAGAAAGTTCGGCGAAATGTATTTAGAATGTGCGCATTTTGGGCGGGCAAGGACCGGCCACCGCAGCCCCCACCCGGCACGGCCAGGTAGGGGACCAAATTTGAGGCGTGACTTATATTTTTTTTTTGCAATCGTGGATATGGTCCCTGTAGGAACGTGTTACAATGGAGACGCATCTCGTTGGCAATGAGGGTGATGATTTAATGTTGTTGTCTTGAAGGGGTTAAAGATCTTGTGGACCGACGATGGATGGAAATCGACATGTGCACGAGAATGATGAAGGTGTATGGAGGGCCCCCCGGCCATCAGTCCATCCCAGTCAACCCCTTGGCTGGTCAAAGTCAAACAGTTGAGGGCCCCCACCTTATCATGTTCCCTCCGTGGAAACTATAGTACTAGTAGGGCAGCATGTGTTATTTAGACCGAAGCAAAAAGCAAATAATATATATATATATAGTCATTTGCTTTTCCCCCATTTCCTAAAAAAGATTAACAAGAAATCACATGAGAATTTATGTGTCGATATTTAAATGCTGCGCAAGTTTATGGAATTTCAAATTTCAAAAACTAAAAAAGAACAATCAAAGTGCGTGAGCCGCAAGATTTAGATTAAGTTAAAAGTTAAAAATTCAGTACAATTGGACATGAAGACAGATGATAAAAAAGATGAAACGCCGAAAAAAGACAAAACACTTGTTGGAATTCCTTACTTGTCCTTACTGTATAACAAAATATAATTAATTTTATCTGTCGAAAGAATAACAAAATGTCCATCCAAATTTAATATTCGATTCCATAAAAACGAAATCCAAATAATGTTTATAAAAGAAAAACAACAATAATAATAATTCGACCATGTTATTTCTCCATCGAATTAAAGTTATCAACTCATTATTAATATCTTCTTCTAAAATCCTGTCAAAAGACTCTTTCTCGACGATCCAACCCCCGTACATCAGTCTCTTCACACCCAGAACTCCTAGACGTCTACGTTCTAGCTCCAAAGGCAGACCGTACTGTGTCGGGCACATCCACGTCTCTCTGACGCTTCGTCATCGACCGAAGATGGTCAAATACATACAATGAACTTTCTAGCTTTGCAGCGGGGGCGCAAGAATCGCCATGCACGAACGAGCGTCATTTTCGCTTGTAGCAGAAGTAAAGACACGTTCCATTTGATACGCTAAACATACCCAACAGTAAGAGAGAGGGAGAGAGGGAGAAGATCGAAGATCTGCAACGTGAATAGTAAGTACTGACTGCTGGCTGGAAAACTAGACAGAACAGTGAAAAGAAGAAGAAAAGCGAAAGAGAAAGAAGCTAATAAACACTTTTTCATAAGAGTTGGAATGACTGCGAGTTCCTCGTCGTCGTCTTCCTCGTGTTCAACGTGCGGCCACCGACGATCTCCGACCGAACAAGGCGTCCCAGATCTCGGAGAAGGCGTCCACGATGACGCCGTGGTGGTCCCTCGAGTTGAGCGAGAGGAGGCAGCGGAGGAGCTGCTGGAGGTCCTCCTCCGCGAACATCTGCTTCTCCACGATCATCTCCACCATCGACCGCTTGAAGTCCCCGCGCGGGTCCTCCGTCCGCTTCACCACCGCGAAGCTCTCCCTCACCTTCCCTTCCACCGCCCCGCACGGCATCATCCTCCTGAACACCGACAGCCTCGCCGCCTCGCGTCGACCTCCGCGTCCGCCGACTTCCTCGCCTTCGCCGCCTTCTTGCTCCTCCTCCTCCTCCTCCGTCTCGGCGCTTCGCGGATGGTCTCCAGCTGGGGATTGAAGACGTGGTCGGAGGAGGAATCCGTGGCGGAGAGGCTCCTGGAGGAGGAGACTAGAGTCTCCGTCTCTTCGTCGTCTTCGTCGGCGCCGCCGCCGCCGCGTTCTTCGCTGCTGAAGAGCCCACTGTCCATCGAGGAAGTGCTGAGACGACCCCGGAGCCTGATGGCCGTCTTCTTCTTCTTATGCTTCACGCGTCGTTTCTTCTTCTCCGCCACGGGGCTCAAGGCCAAGGCCAAGACGACGTCGGCTCCACCGTCGTCGTTGTCGACATCGGAGCCCCCGGAGGCGGAGGAGGTGTAGATTTTCCTGCGAGGGGCGAGCTCGTCGCGGGCCGTGGCCATCACGTGGAAGCCCCCCTCCTGTTTCCAGTGGAACCGGGGCTGCGGCCCGGCGCGGCCGCCGTCCTCGTCGGAGAGGCGGGAGCGGGGGGACGGCCGCGACCTACAGCCGCAGCCGTAGGGCAGGAGGGCGGGGGCACGTGGCGGTCGAGGAAGGAGGAGCGGTGGGGCTTCCGGGGGAGGAGAGGTCGTCGGCTGCGGCGGCGAGGGCGGGGGTGACGGCTGGGGGAGGCGGAGGAAGGAAGGGACGGGATCGGAGGGGAGGGAGGAGGTGTCTTTGGAGCGGCAGGATTGGAAGGCCCGGGCGATCCGGAGCTTCAGACGCTTGGCCATCTCTCTCTCTCTCTCTCTCGCTTTCTTTCACACGCTCAGCTGTTCTGTGTAGGGAGCGTGTAAGTGAATAGTTGGTGGGGCGACAGAAGAAAAGGTGCATTTTATAGGGGAGGAAATGAGTTTTTTCTATATAAAAAAAAAAATAATTAGCTGGATGAGATATGTCCGACTTTTCAACTTTTTTCGAGCATTCGGCTAATCTCGAGCTAGGAAGAAAAATGACCTATGTTCCGTTGTCTTCAACATAATCGGGTTGCCGATGATTCGCTTGCAGTGCATGATGATAAAGTGCTATGCCTTAAGCTCCTTGTCATGATGAGTATCTTAATAGGTTAAATTGTGTCTCGTTTATATTCTTAGAGGGCGTCAGAATATATTTCAAGTCCATATTAAGCTTCAATTCAATTTGAGCTTAAGCTGTTGATGCAAGCTAAATACCAACGAAAGAAATCCATATTTTTTGCCATTAAGACACTTCTTATACATACTAAAGAAGAGATGTACCAAATAGTGTTTCATTTTCCACCCTTTAGCCAAAAAAATACCCTCTTTGTTTATCAAAAGGGCTTTGTGAACATAATATTATTTGAGTAACTATGAGAATAATAATTTGTTATGAGTCATAATAAATAAATATTATCATCCAATCATTTTATTTTTTAAATACGAGTTTGGTACCTATAGGCAAAATCCCTACTTCACGGACCAAATCTAGACCACCGACTTTTGCACAAGCCCTAGTCTCCATCACCCCAAGATAAGCCCATCCCCCTCCCCCACACACCACCATGTGCCACCACCGCTATCGTCCTGCCCTGTCAAGCCCTCACCTTAGATGACGCCCACATCCGCCGCTAACTTCAACCTGTCCCCTTGTCAAGGGACACTAAATGCGGGTCATTGTCGTGAGCTCAGATTTGGCGCAGCCATAGGCACACTACGCTAGAATTGGCACGACCATGGCAAGAGCTCAAAGCTTCAAGATCCAATAGCCATGACCACAAACTCGACCTCGAGCTTGGAGGAGATGGAGAGATGAGACGATGAGAGAAACATCAGAGATAGAGAGATTGCAAACGGATACGAGGTCCTTGTCATCTAGCTTCTCTCGTGCAAGAATATACCATCTCAAAGGGGGATTCTGGCAGCTTGGCGTTCACCCAAAAGACATATACAAAACAGGGTTTTGCATTTCCAAATGGATAGACATGCCATTTGGTTAAAACAGCCTCATCCTTGTATTAAAAGGCCATGTGGAAGATTCTTTCTTTAACCTTTCATCAATTGTCCTCATCTACATTGATGAGAATCTCACGCTTAGGCAAAGATGAAGAATCTCGTTGCAATTTATTAAAATAGTCTGTAAATTTGTGCTCCAATATAGCTCAAAATGAAATGAAATTTGGGCAAGAATTCTTGAAGTTCCTCGAAGTGAGAATTTTTCTCATAAATAGGTTCAATAATTTTTTGAGATTATCAATTATCTTAGAGATTTTGTTCGAAAAACCTATGAAGTTATGTATCACTTGCTAAAAACTCCCGGAGAAGAATCCACCCCCGAGAGGAAAAGAGCATGCTGGAGCAGTACAAGTGTCAAAGGAGAAGTGGCAGTAAATTCCCTTGGACGGTAAACCAATCTTGTAGACTTATACCAGGAATAAATATCAGGCAGCACTTTTGTACGAAGAAATTTATGGGATAGTGACACATATTCCGTGGTCAAATACCTTAACTAAGCCCTTCAATTTTTAACTACAATCCCAGTTCTACCTTAAATTTTCTTTTTATCTCTAAAAAAATTATCAATTTTAACTCTAATCCTAAATCTACCATGGACCATTTTTCCATTAACTTCCGTCCAAAATCACCCTTATTGATGCGATATTTCCAAGTGTTCTAATTTTTTCCTAATTTTATTTTTGGAAAAAAAATTCCCAAATTTTTTATCCTAGAAGGTGTCTTTTAGAGATCAATTTCCATACCAGCTCAAATTATGTCTTATCGAATCTAAAATTTGGTGAAAATTGGAGCAATTAGGATTGCTTTTCTTCAATATCTCATACTCTTAAGAATATCTTTCTTTTATTTTGCTCAGGGATCTTCGATTTTGCAGTCAATTTTCAATCTAGCTCATGCTCAAGACACTTGGCTCAGGATGCTTGAACAACTGGCCCTCAAGAGTTTTTCATCTCTCAATCATCAAAAGAAATTTTAAATGAAGAATTAACAGGGACAGATTAAGAACTTAATAAAAGTTTATGATATTTTATGAGACAACTTTTTAGGGTATCAGGCCCATGTTGGACATAAGATTGGACGATCTAGGAGAAAAAACAAAATAACCTGTAAATTAAAAGAAAAAAATCAATGACAATTAATGAAAAAGGAATCCTAAACACACCTCTCTTTTCCAAAACCATCCTTTTCCATCAAAAGGAAAATGATTCTTTCCTCCTTGCTGACACGAGTCAGGCACCTGAAAGCAGAAACAAGATCTCTCCAGTCTATCTGGTGTGTAACATCAAAAAGCATGCAGGGACGAGCTAGTCCTTATTTGATGCAACTAGATATGATCGCAGGTCCTGTTGTATCAGACACCTGGCTAAAAGATTGCACGCGTTTGTAAGCATGAAGGGTTCTGCCGATTCCTCATCCCTCCATAATCTTTCTGGAGGGAAGCCAAATCCAGGAAAGTCCCCAACAGAGAGCTGCTTCAATTCAACCCTGCACCGTAATGCATGATCCGGAATCTATCTGCAGATTTTGCGTACCATGCATTTGCAGTGCTATAAATATAAATGTGAAGGTTTCTCCAATGTATAGATCTGTCTACCATGAATCACATGATCAAACCTGTCGGATGATGTGAGCTCCATATCATATTCATCATATTAATAGTCGAGACGGATTGGTCATGCTCGAATTAAGGGAAAATCCTAAATAGGCCTAACGTATTTTCATTTTCTTAAATAAAAGTCTGAAGTAAATTTTATTTCAAATAAGAACTTGAGTACTCTCATATTCTCAAAGAAAAATATAAAGTGAATTTTGTTTTAAATAAAGATCTGAAGTGCTTATGTCAATTTCAAATAAAGACTTGACTTTCCAACTGATCAAAGGCATTTTTGTCTTTTATCTTCTTCTTTTTTCTAAATTTTTCCTTTTTTTCTTTCTTTGTTTCTTTCTTCCTTTTTCTAGTTTGTTCTTACTTTTTTGCCAGTGGCCAGTCTTAAGGATGGCTAGCCAATAGGTGATGCCTGAAGAGAGTTGGGCAAGGGTCGCCCTTGCCCGAGCAAGGCAACCCTCACCCCTGAGGGAGAACACCTTGAAAGCCATTGGCGATGATCGGTCGCCTCACCCATAGCCGGCAAGTGCTTGTAGGCTCTCCCTTGCAACCGGCGAGGGTTGTCAAGCCCTCATTGGAAAGGAAACAAAAGAAAGAGAAAAAAGAAAGATAAAAACAAATAAATTAAAGTTATCTTGTGAAGAAAATGCCCTTGATTGTTTGGAATATTTAGTTGATCAGTAAGGTTGGGTTCTTATTTGAAACTATTATAGCTACTCAAACCCTTATATGAGATTGATGCTTATTTAAGAAAATAAGAGCATTTCAAGTTCTTATTTAAAATTTTCTCTCAAACTAATTTTTTCTTATTAAATATCTTTTTTTTTTCATCTAGACTTATCGAATATCTTGTAAAAGCTAAAAATTTCAAATTTAGAAGACTATATCGTCCTCTATCCATATTAATCCCCCTGGTGCCTCGCGTTACCTTTTTTATGGCGATATGTCAGATGTTTAGTTGTCATGAAATGATAATTTTTTTTGGCATTGAAAGAATTGGTTTCTGTATATATTAATATGTTAAAGATGGGGCTCTAGCTTCCACAAGAATATTCTTGTTTTCCTCCTGAAATATTTTGGATGGCTAATTTTCACGAACAATCAACGAAAAGGTAAATACACCGGTGACAACATAAAATAAAGATTAAATTCGCTTCTTCTATTTTCAAAATTCATACTGAAGGATGCAGTAATATGCTTTTGATTATAGGAAAAATTACCCAAAAAATCTTAAACCTAATACACTTTTGCTGCTAGCCCTCGCCAAACTTAGTAAAAGAAAAGGAAAGGAAAGAAGAAAAATAATTAAAAAAATTATCCACTTCAACGTCAGCCATCCTACGATTAAAGTTGACCGAATGAACTCATTTGTCAATTGAAAAGTTTAAGACTAAATTAATAAAATTGCAAAACATTTAGGATTTTTTGAACAATTTTCCCTTTAATTATATAATAGTGGTTCATTTCCAAAATGACATCTCAACTTGCGCAAAGCAAGTAAGAGATCCTCAATTATGTATAAGAGTCATTTGATTCAACAAACTCTAAATGGAATCAATCTGATCTAAGGATGATTGGTTTCAGAGCAAGTCAGTTCTTAGCCTAAAATCAAGAATCAACCTTATGACTCTCGAGCTTGGTTCCCAAAATTTGAAACCACGAGCCGGACAGAGTAAAGGTCAATTATGGGTTCGTGGAACCTAAATCTGAACACATTCTCCCTAAAATCGACTTTAAAATTGATTGGTGCATGCCACTTCGGTCCTATTCCTAAGCTGAACCTAATGACTCATCTTATCGAGCTGTTCCCATGCACTAAACTCACATGAATCAGGTACGTATAAACATCACTCTACTTCCATATTACCGTTTTTCCCTTGTTCGAAGCTCCTCAAATCACTCTCCTTTTGAAAAGCTTTCGGAATCGGCGGGGCCAGTCAAAAAGAGAGAAGCCAAAAGGCCGCTCCTTTCATCACTCCTCTAATTTCCCCAAACCCTAGCATCAACAACTCCACAGCCAAAATTTGGGACAACCCAAAAGGGACCTGGCTTTTGAAAATGTGGAGAGACGAGATTCTTTCTTCAAAGGAGAGGTGAAGAAGACAGCATTGAGAAGTCAATCCAAAAGAAGCTTTTCTCCTCCTCTTTTGCAATCAAGATGTGGAGGAAATATGTGGCGGGGGCATCCAAGGAAACAAAATCATTTTGTGCAGGCAATTGTCCTCTCCCTCTGTTTCTCTTTTCCGTTCCTTTTGAAGAGGCAATGGTCATTTGACGGTGCTTGTCAAAAGGCTTTTTCTGGCTTTTTATTCTTCCGTGTCTCCACTGTTCTGGCCCTCTGATCACACCCAAGTCAGTCAGATTTGCCTTGTGTCTACTAAATCTCATGGCTCACGACTGAAACCCGACCACTTGTCGTTTGGGTCGGTTTTGAATTTTTGAAACTGCTAGTTGCATTTGAGGGCCTTGATTGAGATGAGCTGTAGGTTCCTCCCCCCTTTCCCTTTTTTTTTTCTTTACTTTCCGGGCCAGTGCTTTAGTAAATAGCTCCTATGGCTCCATAAAGAATGAGGTGGTTTCTTCGTTTTCCTTTGGTTAAAGTTGCAGTAGCAACATGAGCACATAGATAGGTGTATGCCATAGAAGATTTACTATCCATCCTGGGAAAGTCTACAAAGATTGATTTATCAGATGATGATGATGCTGTCATATTGGATGTCAAACGAATCCACTATCTCATGTTTCAAACCCCGATCATCAAAAGATCCGTTCATATCCCACGAGATAATTTAAGTGTCTCGATCTTGATGTGCTATTTAGTGTGTCGGGTATTTCTCGCAAAGAAAAGGAGGGGGAAAGAGAGAGGAGTGGAGATCGCCTGAGCCTCATATTCTTACCAATTAAAGTCTTAAGCCCTAATGTCATTAATCAATTCTCATACGTGGCAAAGGCATATGTTGAGATACAAGATTGTGTTTGAAAAGTTCCACATTAGATAATTGGCATTGTGTGAAGTAGTTAATATATTAAAGTTAATTAATAACTAATTAGTTTGAATTTTGAGTGAATTTGAATTCAACTAAATATGTTAAGATCTCCACATGTGAAAGTATTGGGTTTGTGCATTCCAATTTCTATATTTGGTGAATGTATCAAAGAATGGATCTGTTGACCAACGTAGTTTTCGCACTTCTGTTGTCATCCTCCCAACATTGTAATAGTGATATCAGAGCCAATGATTTATTGGTAGGTCCATAATTTGTTCCAATGTTTAGTGAATATCTCAAGGAATAAATATAATAACCAACCCGGTTTATAGGTGATGGATGTAGTCCCTATGGCAGCCTATAGGGTTCTATTTGGAGAAAGAAACCATAAATGAAGATAATAGTGAACTCACGTATGATGAAGAGATCATTGAGATACATGTGTTAATTGTTTAGGAAAATAGTTAATATTTCTAATTATCTTATAACTTATTAATTTAAACTTTTTGAAATGAATGTGAGTCCGATTAAATATGATAATAAATGTATTCAGTTTTGGACTTGAGATTTCTTTTGGGGAGTTCGGTTTTTTCTATTGACTCCAAACAACATATTTGCCAATGAGCATTTTTTTGGGTACTCCAAACATATGTCAAAACTCTTTAAATGAATTGTTAGATCATGTCGGTCCTATCCAATTTAATGGCTCATTTGATTTTCATGATTTTATCCATCCTAGACTATAGGCAAAATCGAACTTAAGCAAGTCATTAAAAAGTTTATTTGAATTTTCGTCCAGATCTCGAGATAAAATGTAAAACAGATAGAAGGTATAAATGGATATAGAGCAAGAAAAACATATTATATTAACTCGAGCACCGACAATGGTTTTTATCCGTGCTCGACCCATAAGCAGAACAAAGGAGAGAAAATCCTCCAATGGCTTTTCCTTTTGAAAATAAAATAGAAAATATATAGGAGTTTGTGTCGTCAAATCAACTATGTTCTCAATAGTAAGCCCATTCTTGAAAAGGGTGAATTTGGTTTTCTTATGCATCTTCACTCCTGTCACCACTGTTGAAGGAAACGAAAGTCAAAGGCAGACGTCTTGAACGATTAAACATCTAGAATATTTAATTTGAAAAATTTCATCGCTCAAGCTCTATTTATTTTATAAAATAAATAATTTAAAAAACATTTTCTTAAAAGTGATAATTTATATTACTTAATAAAAAATAAATAAATGATATCATTAACAAAAATATTTTCTGACATAAATTGTTATAATGAAAATAATTTTTTTATCAATTAATTATTTTTAAAAAATACAAATAATTATTTTCAAAAAATTTTTAAATTATTTATTTTTTGCAAAATAAATGTAATATTAAATCATGACAATTTGTATTATTCATACAACTTTAATTGAAAAGAATTTGAATATGCTCCGGCTCTCATTTTTCTTTTGTAATTTCAAGACTTCATTGAAAACCAGCTTTCATTTCATGGAACATCGTGTCAAATCAATTTGACGATTACGTCTTAAAGATAGCACAGCCATGATGCAAATCTTGACAAAGATAACTTTATTATTTTGGATTATCCGTGACGGCTTATCTTACAATCATTCGATTATCTCAAAGCAAATGAAGAAACCGTTAAAATTCATTGACATTGGTTGAGCGCTTTTAGATGTATGACCACCCCAACTAAAGTCAACTCGATATCTCCGTGAAATTCTCCAAAAACAGTCCAATTCTAACTATGCAAAGTGAAATTCTTCCAAAAAAAAAAAGAAAAAACGGATTAATTGGACCCCCAAATTTAGTAACTCCCAAGAGAACAAATCGTGCCCACACGACACCTACGACCAAGGCCAGCCTCCAAAGCACCAAAAAGCCAAAATCAAAACAAAGCAAATTCTCCAATGTCCCCCTCACCCACCATAGACACCTTTGACTTCGTTTCTCGTACATGCGTACATACATAAACACCATAACCTCCTCCTCCCTCCGTCTCTCTCGTTTTGTATCATTGAACCCGTTTCCACATAATCACAAATCGTCGCGGCCGCCGCCGCCGCCGTCCTCTTCCTCTCCTTCTTTTGTTGATTCCTCTTTCCGGGGGGGTTTCGATTCCGGGGGTAGATTACACATGCAAAGGAGTTTGATGAGGAGGCTGTGCCCGAACGTCGACCGGGAAGACGCCCTCGAGACGGTGCTGGAGGTGCCGATCCCGGAGGAGATGTTCACGAGCATGGGGAGCAGCGTCGCGCTCCGGATGCAGAACATGCTGACGTGGATGAAGGCCCAGACGTCCGACAAGTGGTCGACCCCGGTCATCGCCGCCCGCATCAACGAGCTCCGGTTCCTCCTCTACCTCGTGGGGTCGCCCCTCATCCCCCTCCAAGTCCAGCTCGACCACCCCGTCAACCGCCCCATTCGCGATGGCTCCATCGTACGTGAGAACCTTTTTCTCTCTATGTATGTACTTGATTAGATTGGTCGTTTGGAGATACCAACGCAACACATTGACACGTGAAATGTAATTTTGTTCAATCGAGCAATGTGACCTAACGTTTTGTTCTAGTCATTTTAATGGTGACATAAGCAAGTGCGACATTGTCTATTCAATCATATTCCATCACAGAGATCAAATAATGGTACAACCGGGTTATACATTAATGGACTTTCCATTGAAAACGTGACTGTTCCCATGTCATTAGATCATCTCGTGTGTGAGGACTAGACCACGATCCTTGATCACAACCGAGTCGAGTTTACTCGTCGATTTCGCTCATCGGGATTGTGTGAAAATCTCACGGTTGCATACGATCTCATGCATCTGATTCGCATCCTAACCCCTGTACATCATTTTGCAGGAAGCGTCGACGGCGAAGTACATAGTACAGCAGTATGTAGCGGCAACGGGAGGGCAGGCGGCGGTGAACGCGGTGCACAGCATGTGCGCGACCGGCCAAGTGAAGATAAGCGCGTCGGAGTTCCACCAAGGGGACGAGAGCGTGGAGACGCGGAGCACGCAGGAGGCTGGGGGGTTCGTGCTGTGGCAGAAGAACCCTGACCTCTGGACCCTCGAGCTCGTCGTCTCAGGCTGCAAGGTTAGCTGTGGCAGCAACGGCAAGCTCTCATGGCGGCACTCCTCAAACCAGCAGACGCCGGTCTCGAAAGGGCCGCCTCGGCCCTTGCGGCGATTCCTTCAGGTACAGATTGTTTTTCATGACGTTTTGGACAGTGATTGTGCAATATAGGACAGATTAATGTCAACAATCTACAGCGAATAATTTGTACAGCGGACATAATTTCATGTCTATACCTAGTTTTTTCTCCTATCCTAGTTGCGATGATCCCAACCGTGGTATTTCACTTGTTTGTGTGAAGGGATTGGATCCAAGATCGACGGCCAACCTGTTCCTAGACGCGATGTGCATCGGGGAGAAGATCATCAACGACGAGGACTGCTTCATCCTCAAGCTGGAGACAAGCCCAGCGCTCCGGGAGGCGCAGAGCGGCCCCAACTTTGACATCATCCACCACACCATCTGGGGCTACTTCAGCCAGCGGTCGGGCCTCCTGATACAGTTTGAGGACTCGCGGCTGCTCCGCATGAAGACCACCAGGGGCGAGGACGCGGATGTCTTCTGGGAGACGAGCACCGAGTCGGTGATGGAGGAGTACAGGTACGTGGATGGGGTCAACATTGCGCACCGGGGGAAAACCACCGTGACGGTGATAAGGTACGGCGAGCAGTCAGCGAACCACAAGCGGGAGATCGAGGAGACGTGGAAGATCGAGGAGGTGGACTTCAACGTGTGGGGGTTGTCGGTCGAGGACTTTATGCCGCCAGCGGAAATTAAGCAAGGTCAGTTTATTTGGTGAGGAGAGTGAACTGAGCTGATTTTGATTTCCATGGTTAGTAGATGTTGGGGGGAGAGAAGGGTTTCTCATCAATCGTTCATAAGAGTTTTGGGAGAAGTTGTTCTCTTTGAACCTTTCGGTACCTAAAGCAGAGTGGAAATAGGATGCAAATGTTAAGCCAGAAGGAAAGCCATTGACAGGGAGCAGAAGGGCATTCAAGAAGATTGGTATATCCGTTTCTCGAATCGGTTCGACCGCAAAACCACCACCCCGCCGAACGCCGTAAGATTCATCGTCGTTTCACAGAGCAGGCATATTGGCGGCATTGCCAGTATGCATCGTTGAAGGCGGCCTCTACTGCTAGATGCCACCGAAAATACTTGCTGTTCTCTCATGAGTTTTCAAACTCCATGACATCTTGTTCCAAAACTCGCCTGATGGATTTGCAAATCGGGGCAACTGTTTATAAAGATAGGCCTTCCTCTTCTTTTACAGAACGTTTTTGTACCCATTTTTCCCCAATCACATCAGACTCGGTTTCTGCAGAGTGAGTAGCTGGAATGTGAATGAATGTTGCAAATACGCCTCATACAATCCTCATCAAGTAGCCGGTCCAGTAAGTCTAACCTCCGACCGCAATTCTGCCAATTAGGGGTGTCCAACGACCCGACCCGACCCGACCCGAACATGAAACAAGTATATTACATGTTTCAGATCTTAATATTGTTTGGGTAACATATACAAAACAAGCAAATAAATATATTTTGGGTCGGGTGAGGGTCGGAACATTGTTCGACCCTGGAACACATTAACTCCAAAGTTCCAAACAAGGTGATAAACATGTTCTCATCTTACCCAAGGCCAAACACATATTGTGCCTTCTTCTGGTCGACTCCGCCTTCTTCTTCGACGACTCACGACTGTGCCTTCTCCTTCTTGTCGACTCCGCCACCGTCCATGATGTGCCTTCACCTTCTCGTTGACTCCGCCACCGCCCTCTTCTTTGCTCCTCACATTCTAGGGTTTCACTTCGCGGTAGGATCTCCGACGGAGCTTCTGTCGCCTGCACTCACAACCGTCGGTTCAGCATCTGCTGCCACTGCTACGCTCCCTCTCTCTTCCACCCGCACCATCAACGCCCGATTGGGGCCGCCCATCTCAGCCGACGATAGGCGACTCGCAAGCTCACGTTCGTCGCAAGAGCGGCCGATTCCACTGAGCCCACGTCCGCTGGCGAGGCGATTATCCCCGACGATGAGTCCTCTCTAGCCACGGTCTCGCTTTTTCCCCTTCCTCTTTGTATTTTCCATTTCGGGCTTCGATTTTGATTAATTTTCGTTTCGTTTCATTTCATTTCATATGATGTCAACCACCGATTTGATGGATTGCCGCTGCGAGTCGGCAGGCACGTGCAAGGGATTTGCGACCGTCTGGCCAAGATAGTGAAGGACACGCACAATCTAAGAATGACTCCCCACATGATCGCACGAGGCTTCATATACAGATTCATGATTATCTTTAGCGAAGGCTCTTTGAAAGAATTCAGGCAAGTCATTCTTGACTACTAAACAAAAGACTCTTAACATCATGAGGCCTCACCTCCTCGGTATGGAGTGCCATAAGAAGTGAGAGACTTTCAATAACTTGAGGACTCGCTTAAACAAGAAGAAGAAACCTGACATGAAAGACAAGAGATGCTCTGACTAGCCAAGGAGAATGGCTAGTTAGAGCATTTTTCGGGCCAATCACTCTGGTAAGAAGATAATTATGCATCGCAACTATTTAAAGGCATTGTTTTGAATTCTATAAAGTTTATCATTGATGCCACGTGGGATATCGATGATGCATAAGATTTCTTTCTTGAATGTCGTGTGAACTACGACTGGAGACTGCAAAAAATAGATAGTTGATTTCTCATTCCATCTTTGTTCACATCGAATATGGGGAGAAATTATTTAATTTTCATCAAAATGCCATACATTTGCGAGCGGTTCTTTTCATACTAGACAGGATTAATTATTCTTTTTTTTTTGTTATTGAATTAAGGTGTATTTGTTTCGAAAAAAAAATGAATGATTTGGAAAATATTTTCCTAAAATTGATCGCTTATATCACTTATAAAAATGAATAAATGAAAAATTTATGCATCGTCTACAAAAATATTTGGACATAAATTGTCATAGACAATGAAAATATTTTTATTAACTTATTATTTAAAGTGATATAATCAATTATTTAAAAAATATATATTTTCTAAATCAATCTACGAAACCAAGGAATTTCACAAACCTTCTTGGGCTTAGCCGCTTAGCAATCAACGAAACATAGCATAGAGGAAAGCCAAGGACAATATTCAAGGAAGCCTAGCATGAACGAGAAGAGACTGTCAAGTTTAGCCAAGAATGACTCCCCGCATGATCGCACGAGGCTTCATATACAGATTCATGATTATCTTCAGCGAAGGCTCTTTGAACGAATTCAGGCAAGTCATTCTTGGCTACTAAACAAAAGACTCTTAACATCATGCAAGGCCTCACTTCCTCGGTATGGAGCGCCATAAGAAGTGAGAGACTTTCAATAACTTGAGGACTCGCTTAAACAAGAAGAAGAAACCTGACATGAAAGACAAGAGATGCTCTGACTAGCCAAGAAGACTGCCAGGAACCAACTGGTTCGACCATCGTATGAGCTTTCGAACATCGACTCGGTGATGCATGGACGAATCAAGTTCGGAGCAGGCAGGTCATTCTTGGCTATCAAAACAAGGCTCTCATCCTCATGTTAGACCTCTCCTTCTTTCATTTGCTTGGCTGCTTGTGTGTCTATTTAGTTCTATTAGATGCACCCATTTATGGAGGGCTTGAAAAGGAGCAAATGCAGATTCCAAAGCCGTGTATATGACATTTTGGAGGTCCTGGTCGATCGAGTCAATATGCCTCATCTAGAACCTCCCCCCCCTCTCTCTCTCTCTCTCTCTCTCTCACAGATGGGAAAGATCAAAGCTGACTTACAAATGGAGGAATAAATTCCTTACGCATGCATGGAGGAAGGGTTACTTGTAATATTCACACTGTGCAAAAGGGTCGACCGCCAGATGGATGAATGGCTTTAAGTTGGATACAGCATTTGTCAATTGTTACACAGTGGGAGGCTAACTTGCGTTAGAAGTCAATATTCTTCTAGTTTAGTTGCTTCTAAAAAGTCTTCTCTCACAACATTCACGAGTAGATCTCTACTGGTATGAGTACCGGGATGTCTTTGAGTAATGTGGGGTGTACTAAGAATGGCCCATATAATTGACACCCCAGACAATGAGGCAAAAGTGTAAACGAACATTTAAATAAGTGAACCATATTCAATACTCAAGCAAAAAATCTGTTACATCGCTTAGTGTGCCAATTTTTCAAAAGGGTTCATGATACACCTAAATTGTTGCCTAAGAAAGAGGGAAGATTAATAGGCCTTAAGAGATTATAACGGTGGAATAAAGCTTGTATTATGGCTGCTTGTGGCTGATATTTGCTCAAGGCGTGGTCTATAAGGGTGGCTTGGCTAAAGGCTTATAAGCTTTAAAAACGGGTCTCCTTTTTGACTTTGAAGATCCCTGCTGCTGCATCTTATGTTTGGGAGGAAAATCTTGAAACTAAGAGAGGTTTTTAAACGACATTTGAAACATGTAACAAGTGACAGTTCTTCTATTTTCCCTTGGCATTGTGACTTGCATCCTGTTGGTCCTCCCTTGTTCATTTTCCTGCTAGAATTGTCTATGATTCTGCATTTTCAATTCAAGCAAATGTGCAGAATGTGATTCAAGACTCAGCTTGGCATTGGCCAACCGCAAGGTCTGATGACTGAGTTAGGATTTGAGCTCATTTGTGTGGCTTCTTAATTCCGAATCCTTCTGGTGCTGATCAAGCAAATTGGAAATCGACTCCACCTGGTACATTAACTAACAGGAATGCGTCAAAACTTGCTAGGAGGAAGAAGTCCAAACGATATCATGGAGAAAGCTGGTTTGGTTCAATCCCTCTATTCCTCAACGCTGTTCAATTGCCTAGTTAGCTACCATAAAGGACAGGTTATTACAGTGGGCCACACAGGTCTCTCCACATTTGTTGTTCTTGTAATGCTCCCGATGAAGACAGGAACCGCTTTCCTTTTCTAGATGTTCTCTCTTTCTATCTGCAAGATTGATGGGCCATTTTGCAGCTTATCTTGTAGATAGTGTTCCTGCAGCTTCATTTTGGTTACTACAGTTGGCTTTTTCTGTCTTTAGAGGAAAGGCATTCCCCCGTTTGTTGTGCCTTTCTTTTCTGAACTTGGAGTGCTAGGAATAGTCGCCTAATAACTCCTCTTTTGCTGGAAGCTCTTCCTCAATTTCTACACAAATCAAGAGATTCAATAGAGATCAAGATTAGAATTTGTTTGAATGTTCAAAGAAAGGTGTCTATAGAAAGGCATAGAACAGGTTTGCTCCTTGCTACTGGGGACTTAATGATTGTGTTGAGCTCGTAGCAGGATTGTTCAGCCTGCTATGTGATTTCTTGTGAATAAAATCTGAATTATCGGAGAATAGAACTTACTGATATCTTTATAAAAGTATCTTGCAAAGTACCAATTTTTCGAAATAAGTTCATAAACAAGAGTTAAAAATTGGCTATTAGTTGATTAAGGATGTAAGGTATTTAATTTGCTTAATTGAGAATTCAAGATTTTAAAAGAATCTCCAATCCCATCATGAGCTCTCCTATGGATTGAATTTAAGAGTATGTGGCAAATGACCAAATATTCTACTTTGGAGCCACGTCACATTTTTAGCACTTGAAATCCATTGATGCCAAGCTCAAGATCCGATTGGGACTTTTTGAAACAAATACTCGGAAGACCAAAATAAAACCTCTAGTCTACAATTGACCAACCACCAAACTTTTAAGTCCGACTTTTGCTCTTACCAATATGTTGTCCGAAAATTAGGTAAAGATAATTCTATTTATCAATAGTGTTCGGCAATCATCACAATTTTCAGAAATCTATCAACACAAAAAAGAAAAAATTGAACTTTTGGAATTGAATGGTAAAACCGTCCGCCAGAGAATCGACCGAAGAAATAATATTAAATTGTCTTTTAAATTGATTATCCACGCTTCCATGGTCTAAATCACAAAATCTATTAAGCTGCAAGTCCAGTTCCAGCTTGAAATATAGACTATTTTGAAGTTGAACTCAACTTCAATTTTATGTACCCATCTATCCTAACTTCATCAAACTCTGACCGCATCAGTTTGATATATATCACAAACTTCGCTAATGTTCGGTGCATTGCATAAACTCTAAAACATGCTCTTAGAGTGAACTTCGCATTTATTCCATGCATGGACACACTGACATTGTTGTTATCCAAATACTCTATTTTTTTCAAATTCACTACGAATGATATTTCATGCAAGTCATTGACAATGTCTCATATGAGAATTCGTGTTCACACTATCTACAAATCCAATCCATGCGGATCTGATCAATCCAATATTAGGTCAATCGGGCTTCAATCACCTATGTGATTCGTCTCCTTCAATTGAGAGAATCGAATGATGAGATTAGGATCAATGAACCAATCTTACGGAAGGACCAGCCCACGCTTAGAGTTACTTGCAATTTGCAAAGGGATGGACTTTCTTAAATGCATTCAGCTGAAGGCGAAATTAAAAAATTATAATAAAAACTCTATGAACAATTATATATATGTATAGCCCTCAAGATTTGAGATTCTATATAAAGGATAAGAAATGAACATAGAGTTATTTCAATATATATAGACAACTGTTAAGTGACTAGTGATCCAATCTAAACATCTATGTTTGTTTGATCTAGTTATTATGTGAAAAAATTCTATAGGTTCTATATCTCTGATATAATAGTAGAAATATGCGAATTCTATGAAGTTATCTAATATGAAGTATATTAATTCAAGAGTTATGGTGATAATAAATAAGAAACAAACAAAGTGAAGAAATGAAGTCTAGATGAAAATTAAGCTAGTTAAGATTTCAATCATAAAATGATATGAAATGTAATTGAAAGTAATTAAATTAACAAATTAACAATGTGATCTCACGCGGAGGCAGTAGTTTGCATTCGAGCAGAGATCCTACTAATATGTGTAATAAAAGAAAATATAACCTTCTACAAGGGCAGTAGCCCACGCTAAAGTAGAGATCCCACTTAAAGCACAAGTAAAAGAAGATTAATTATATGAATTGATAATACCAACCAAAACTTGGTTTGTTATATTATTGAGTCATAGAAAACTTACTGACAATTAATACAAATAATTGGAGATGATTACAAGTGATTGGAAATATCTTAAAGAAGTAATTACAAGTAATCAAGGGGTGATTACAAGTGCTTGAAAAGTGATTATAAGAGGATATAAGTGATCAAAGGGTGAAATGAAAGGGTTGTGATTGAAGGAGGTTTTTAGGAAGCAAGAAGGCAAGAACATAGGAGCGCAAGTGAACTAAAAGCAAGTGATACCTTCCTTCTTAACAAGCTTCAACGAAGTGAACAATAATTTTTTATTTTTTATTTTAAGTCTTGGATGAATCTTCAGCAGCAACATCTTCAAGGTAATCACATCTTCAGATTTTTCTCTTCAAATGGAAAATGATGGTGTTCTTAAAAAACAAAAAACCATTTTTTTGTCTTTTTCTGTCTTTTTTGGTCTATCCCTTTTGGTGATTAGAAATTAGTAATTTCCTCTAATGGTCTCCATCCTCATTTGACAAGTTGATGACATAGCAATCATCTTCATTTGTATTGGCACCATGATGGGATTGATCATCATCAGAGAAACTTGGACTTGGTGATTGGTAATTTCGACATGATTTTTGCCAATTCAATGTGATATTCTTTTGGTAATTAAATGGCAGCCAAATGGGCCTGGGCTAGTGATTTTTATTGAAAAAATTTAATAACTTTGAAGGTTTTTTGTGAATTTGCAATTGTACCACAATTTAGTTTTGAATCTCCTAAGTAGATGCGGGATATATGAAGAGTAAGGGGCCTGATTATAATCAAATTCCTAGGCAATTACCCAGGAAACTTGGAAATTAATGAAAAATGCATGAGATTTGAAAATTTTGATTCATGATTGGTTGGTTTGAAATTGGTATGAAAGATTTTCGAGCTAGTTTTAAATTGTAGAAGTAATATTTCAATGACGGGGCCAAAGTGACTACTATTTTTGGAACCAAAAAGGTAATTGTTTAGTGTTGAAATATGTTTTGAAATAAAAAGCCAAGTGCGACGGTCATCTTTATTTTGGCGGAAAAAAACATTCAACCATGCTTCTTAGTAATCCCAAAAAGTGAAAATTGGTAGATATGATGATTTGATGGTTAATCTAATTTTGAATTGTAATTGAGTATGACAATTAGGTTTTCACATTTCTAGTAGTATGACCTGGAGGATTGTGGTTGTTGAATGAGTGATATTATTTGGGTTTTCAGATGATGCACATTGTTTAAATATGACAAACTTGGCTTTAACAAGGATTTATTCCTAGTAGGCTTGTAGTTTTGACAAATCAGTTGGTGGGTAATGTTAATTTTCTAGGAAAACATGTTTTGCATAAACTTTTGGATTTTCATTGTGAAATTATCTTTCAATTATCATGAGGTCTTGATATTGGCTTTTAATGATAAATTATGATTTGACCGAATATTGTGATGTTATTATAGAAGTAGTTGAGGTAAATGGTTTTGCTATCATAGGGGAAGGGGGTGGTTTTATGACAATTTTACTAGTTATCCTTTAAGTAATTGCGATTCATTTCAATTATGAGAGACCAATGATAATGGGTTTAGAGTGATCTCAATTTGTTTTGATGGATTTTTTTGAGCAATGTCTACCCAAGTTTTGATTGGAGGAGATGATGATAGTGATTTTTGAGTTTGTGCTCTAGTTTGTGGCTTGTGTGGTTGTGACGTAGCAATTTCTAGTTTTACTTATGTGAGTAGTGAAGATAAATATAAGGTAAGATCGAGGGGTATTGATTGTAGTAATGGCGTTTGTTGGGCTTTGATTAGATACAATCATTTTTGCAACTACTGAGGTGATTGTGATGATAATAATAGTGGCGGTGATGCTCGAGCTTTCATTATGTCTAATCAAACTTAGAGCCGATTTATAGTTGGTGATTAGGGTTATGATTATGAGGTTTCCGCAATGGTTTGGCCTTTGTCTTTTTTGGACTTTAACATTGTTTTTTCTGCAAAAATTCTCTCATCAGAAAATCAAGCCAATAATTTGAAAATCCATTAATAAATTCAATATCGAAATCAAAGACAGATAATATAGCTTGCTTTAAAGCAATATTTAATACATCTTTTTATAATACTTCTTTAGCCCATTTACGATCAATATGCAATAAGAAATTTTGATTTAAAAGATCACATTGGAATTTGGATATTGCTAAAAAAAAAAGGCTAATATTTCTTTTTTGATGGTAGAGTAATTTTGTTGGGTTTGGTTCCAATGTTTAGAAATTAATTATGCTATCTATTCTTTATTATTTTTTACTTGTTTTAGAGTACCTTCATAACCTATATTTGAAGCATCTTTTGCTAAAATTTTAAAAGTAGAAAAATCAGCTAGATAAAGGTAAGGTATTTCTTTAACATGGGTTTTGATTTGTTTAATCATATTAGTGTGAACCGATGTCCATGATGGAGGGTTTTTCTATAATTTTTTATGTACATGTTTACATAATATGTTAATATTTGGAAAAAAAAAATTCTATGATATAATTAAGACTTCCTAGGAACCTTTATAATTGGGTTTTTTCTTTAGTTTCATCAGGAAATATTTTGCAAATAGAATTGATCTTTCATTGGGATGATAGTTCCTTGAGAAATGTAATATCCTAAAAATCTAATTTTTGTTTGGAAGAGTGATATCTTATGAATACCGATATATGTTTAAAGTGTTGGTCTATATTGTATAAAAAATTAAAACATCATCTATATAAACTAAAACATATTCAAAGTAAAAATTAAAAATATTATCTAACACTCTAGAAAACAGAGTAGCTCTAGGGTGATTGACTTTTTCTAATTAGTTTTTTTTTTATCTAATAAGTCTTGGATTTCTTTTCAGCAAAATTGTAAAACTTATTCATTCGTTTGAGTTGGACGAGCCTATGTAGGAATTTATTTTTCCTGTGAAATCTGGTTCATAAGGTAGACCAACAATATGTTTCTTTCTTTCCCAAAATGCATTGGGCAAGGTGGACCATATGTTTTGTCCAATATGTTTTTGAAGAGAAGCAATTTTATCTTTTAATTTCGCTTCAAGTAACTTTCGTTCTACCCTTTTGAATTCCAAATCATCTTTTAAATATTGAAGTTGTTCTTCTTTGCTTTTTATAAGAAAATTAATTTCAGCAATTGAATTCACTTGTAATATGTTTAAATTTCTTGTCTATGGTTTAGTGATAAATTCAAAAGTAATCTTTTTATTCAAAGCTTGTGTTTCAATTCCCTTGTTGGTGATAGTAAATGGTTGGATTAATTAAATAAAAGGTGTTCCCATTATCACATTTTGTCTCATATCTTTCAAGTAGAAAATAAAATGTTTTATAAGACATTTGATTTTTTATAATTGAAGCTTCAGGCAATTTGTAACTTATTTTAAGTTTGTCTCGTGAGGCTGACTTTAATGATTCTGTAATACTGGTGAAAATATTTTGCTGGTAATAACCCTTTTTCTTATGCAATTAAGATCGAAACTGTATCAAAAAGTGTTGTGGTATCAATAGTGAATTCATCATTGATTTTTATTGTTATATTTATTATCCATTTTCTTGATGCTATCTTTGATAAAGCTATTACAAAATTAGAATCGAGTTATCAGTTGGCTTTTCTCCCTCTTTATCATTTCCTTTCTCTTTCTTGGATTTTACTTGCCAAATTTTCCTTATGTAATTAAAGATAAAACCCAATTACAAAGGCTCCTAGGAAATCAGTCACATCATAGATTTTGTCCCAAATATTAATATATTATGTAAACCTTTACATAAAAAATTACAAAAAACCCTCCCGGAATTCCCAAATGTTATATGCATTTCTCGAACATGATTGAATTCAAGGTATGAATTCCCGCTACATGCGGGGACTTCGGCTGTCGGGCTTTTCTCAAGAATTGTATATGATTTAAATTTTAAAAAGACCATTAATGATTTTAGAGTCTGGGTAAGTAAGTGTTGATACCTAATTTAGATTTAATTTTTAGAAAATAAAATATTAGAGGGAAATTTTGAAAAGAAATTTTGAATTCAAAATAATTCAACAGCCGAATTTTGGAGCCATTTCTTTGTTGGAGAAGTTGAGCGAAAATCTCCACCGGCGAGAGGTCGAGCAAAAATCTCCACCGGCGAAACAAACTCGAATTTTCGCTTTATAAATAGTGGGGTTCTTCTTCAACAACAGTGAAAAAGGAGAAGCAGCGTGTGGCAGTAAAAATTAGTGTTCTTCTTCAACCTTTCGCCGGCGACGCCCCTGCCCAAGCCGCTGGTCCCCCTGCCCTGCGCTCGCGACTCCGCCCCGCGCTCGCGACACCACCACCGTTCCGACAGTCGCCTGAAGCTTGGTCCCACCGATTGCCGTCCAAGAAAGTCCGACGCTTCAGCCCATCCATCTCCGTGAGCCCTCGCTTCAGCACTGCGACGCCGCACGAACCAGCGCCCCTGCTCACGGACAGCACCGTTCCCTCCGCACCTCCGAGCGACCCGTAGGAGCCCGTCCCGTCGCACTCGCACTTGATCGTCGACGCCGCGCATCCATCTCTCCCTGCTGCCCCGCCTGACGCCAAGCCTCCGCTGGAGCACCCCGCGCCAGATCTGGACACCCTTCACCGCGCGTGACCGCTCCTCCTCCGACACCCGGTGAAGCACCAGCTCGCGAGCCCTCCTCGCCGACGCTCCCTGCAACCCGCCGATCGCTGCCAGAGCTGTAGCCCGCAGCATCCGTGACTACTCCTCCTCCGACACCCGGTGAAGCACCAGCCCGCGAGCCCTCCTCGCCGACCCAGCCGCCGCGCCATCACACCGCCGTCGACGCCACTGTCCTCTCTTGAGCCTTAGGTGGTTTATTTTTTTTATTTATTTGTTTGTTTATGTTTTAAGTCTTGTTATTATTAGATCATGGTATATTAATGTTAGTTATTTGTATTGTTTAGACATTATCCTTAAGGCTTTATCCAAGATTTTTGTAATAATTAGTTTGATCCGGAGACATCGGATCATTCTTTTAATTACATTAATTTTGGGCTTCTTGGTGAAATTTTAATTGTTAAATAATAATTATTTAATTTGGTCCGTAAGACTTCGGACTAGATTATTTAATTATTTTGAATTGTTGTGATGATTAGGGTTAAAATAATTGTTAATTTAACCTGTGAGACAACAGGTTATTTTTTCAATTATTTTGATCCTTTATTTAGTGGCTATATTAATTGTTTAGATTTAACCCTAATTTAATAATTATTCAACCTAAAAAAATTAAAAGAAACTAAAAAATCAAAAAAATCAAAATATTCAAAAATTGCATAAGCATATAGGACATTATGGTTTAATATAATAGACACGTAGTTTAATTAATCAAATTTTTAGGATTGTATTTCTAGGATTGCATTTTTAGATAATATTTTTTAGGACTGCATTTTTAGATATTTTAAAAGAAATAAGTTAGGATTAGACTTAAATAGCTTTTTTTTAGAGTCTTAGATATAATTGGCACATTTTCATATTCTCATTTAAAAAAAAAATAGTTTTCTAAGACGGAATAGGGTTTAAATCAAATTAATCCCAAAAATGGATTAGAAAATTACTTTAGATAGCTTGAGTAGGGTTTTTATTAGTTTTGAATTTCAATAAAAAAATACAAAAAAATACAAAAATTTAGGTGCATGTTAATTAGTTGCATAATATGATCATTTAATTAGAATTTATTAGTAAAGTTAGGTCATAAGGTGCATAATAACTAGTTCGCATAATAGACCCATTTAATTAGAATTTCCACATTAATAAGATTAAGTCATTTAGTATTAAAATGCATTTTATAAAAGAATTCTAATTTTTAAGAAAATCCAAAAAAAAAAAAAAAATGACAGCTTGCTTTATGTGATGCAATTTATTTACTTGAATATTTTAAATAATGGATGAGCACCCGTGTGGTCACCATATTTGCATGATAGTAACTTAGGTTAAAATAAATCAGCTGCTTGCAAAAAACATTTTGAAAAATTAAGAAGAAATGGTACCGAAAGGGCATTAGAAAATTCTAGTGTAACCAAGTCCCCGTACCCTTAGTCTTTGGTTCGTAGAAGTAAAATAAATCTCCATTTATTTTACTTAGGTGTCTAATCGGCCTACCATAAACCGATTAGTGGCGACTCCTAATTAATAACATCTTGCATGTTAAATGTTTGAATCTTAAGTCGCGAATTGGTACGGGCTTGGGAGAGCCTGAGCTAAGTTTAAAAGCTTAGTAGTCCATTAACCTAGTTTTAGGTGGTGAACCCGAAAAAATTAGGTCGCGACAGTAAGTAAACACGTCATCCATACAATTTTCTTTTTTCTTTCTTCAAACTTATAGGAGGAAAATATCAAAAGCATACTTCAACTTTCACCTAATGATTACTTAGTCTACGTTAAAAATATCAAAGTATACTTAAGATTTATCTTTGATACGAACCACTTTGCACTTTCGCATCAATTATCGTGATGTCTCTATTTATGATGTTAAAATGAGTTTATAAGTGATTATTGGGTCAAGGGTGAAATATGTTATATATATTATATCGTGGTGAGTTGTTCTATACTGTTTAATTTGAATACATATGACTTGACCACGTTTCCATGTGACGAGTCAACTAGTCCACTGTACACACAAGTAACTTAGGAATATGACAATATTCAAGGAAGAAGAGAAGGCCTAGCATGAACGAGAAGAGTCTGTCAACTTAGCCAACATTGACTGCCTACATAATCACAAAACTTTCTTATTCAGATTATGGTCATCTTCAGTGAAGGTTCTTTGTAAGATTTCAGGCAAGTCATTCTTGGCTACTAAACGAAAGACTCTTCTCGTCATGAAAGGCCTCCCTTCCTCAGTATGGATTGCCAAAAGGAGTGAGAGACTTCAATAACTAGAGGACTCACTTAAACAAGAAGAACAAACCTAACACGAAAGACAAGAGATGCTCTGACTAGCCAAGGAGACTGCCTGGAGCCAACCAGTTTGACCGTATGGTGAGTTTTCGAACAACGACTTGCTGATGCACGGACCAATCTCAGTTCAGAGTAGGCAAGTCATCCTTGGCTATCAAAACAGGGCTCTCATCCTCATGTTAGACCTCTCCTTCTTTGATTTACTTTGCTGCTTGTATGTCCGAGCAGTTCTATCAAATGTACCTATTTATAGAGTTCTTGAAAAGAAATACAGGAAGATCATATTTCAAAGCCACGAATATAACATCTTTGGAGGTCCTCATCGGTCGAGTCAATATGCCTCATCCAAAACCTCTTTCTCTTTCTCTCTCTCAGAGACGTGCAAGATCAAAACTGACTTACAAATGGAGGAATAGATCCTCGTGCATGCATGAAGGGTCACGTGTAATATTCACACTGTGCAAAAAGGTCCATCGCCAGAGATATGGATGAATGGCTTTAATTTGGATAAGGCATTTGTCAATTATTACACTACGGGAGGCCAACTTGCGTTAGAAGTCAATATTCTTCAAGTTTAGTTGCTTCAAAAAAGTCTGCTCACACAACATTCATGAGTAGATCTCCACTCATATGAGTACCGGGATGTCTTTGAGCAACACGGGGTGCACTAGGATGGGCCCGTATAATTGATATGCCAGATGATGTGGTGAAAGTGTAAA
Source organism: Eucalyptus victrix (assembly GCA_016097545.1). Taxonomy (NCBI): domain Eukaryota; kingdom Viridiplantae; phylum Streptophyta; class Magnoliopsida; order Myrtales; family Myrtaceae; genus Eucalyptus; species Eucalyptus victrix. Next base: position 42,312,255 of record CM027843.1, on the reverse strand, counting down.
CGAACATTTAAACAAGTGGACCATATTCAACGCTCAAGTAAAATCTGTCATGCTTCTTAGTGTGCTGGTTTTTCAGAAGGGGGCTTGACACACCTGTTGCTTAAGAAAGAGGGAAGATTAGAAGGCCCTAAGAGGTTAGAATGGTGGAATAAAGTTTGTATTATGGCTGCTTGTGGCTGATATTTGCTCAGGCATGGTCTATACGGGTGGCTTGACTAAAGGCTTATAAGCTTAAAAAAAGGTCTCTTTTTGGATTTTGAAGATCCCTGCTGATGCATCTTATGTTTGGGAGGAAAATCTAGAAATTAAGAGAGGTTTTTAGACCTCATTCGAAACATGCAAGCGGTGACTGTTCTTCTGTTTTCCCTTGGCATGGTGACTGGCATCCTGTTGGTCCTCTGCTTGTTCATTTTCCTGCTAGAATTGTATATGATTCTGCATTGTCATTTCAAGCAAAGACGCAAAATGTGATTCAAGACTCAGCTTGGCATTGGCCAACCGTGGGGTCTGATGATTGAGTTAGTACTCAAGCTCACTTGTGTGGCTCCTTAATGCCAAATCCTTCTGTTGCTGGTCTAGCAATATGGAAATCGACTCCACCTGGTTCATTCAGAATTGGGAGCTCCGGGAGCTTGCTAAGAGGAAGAAGTCCGACAGTTATCATGGAGAAAGCTGGTCTGGTTCAATCCCTCTAGTCCTCGACGTTCTTTTATTGCCTAGTTAGCTAACGGTACCGCAAAGGACAGGTTACTGCGGTGGGCCATGCAGATCTCTCCACATTCGTTGTTTTTGTAATGCTGCCGATGAAGACAGGAACCAGTTGTTTTCTGAAAATGTTCTCTCGTTCTATCTGCAAGTTTGGAGGGCCACTTTGCAGCTTCATCTGGTTGATAGTGTTCCAAGTGTGCTTTTCTTTTCTGTCCTTAAGGTGCTAGGACTAGTCGTCTACGTATTTCATCTTTTGCTGGAGTCTCTTCCTCAATTCCTACTCAAATCAAGAGATTGATTAGAGATGAAGATTAGAACTTGTTTGAATGTTCAAAGAAAGGTTTCTATAGAAATGGCAAAACACTGTTGCTTATGGGGTCTTGATGATTGGGTCTATTAGATTGATCATTTTGTTGAGCTTGAAACAGGATTGCTCAGCCCGCTTTGTGAATTCTTGTGAATAAAATCTGAATTATTGGAGAATATAACTTACTGATATTTTTATAAAAGTATCTTGCAAAGTACCGATTTTTTCAAATTAAGTACAGAAACAAGGCTAAAAGATAGGCTATTAGTTGATTAAGCATGTAAGGTTTTATTTTGATAAATTGAAAATTCAAGGTTTTAAAAGAATCTCCGATTAGGCGTCGAGCTCCGTGTTGGTGGAATTTAAGCGTATATGACAAATGACTAAATATTCTACTTGGGAGCCACGTTAGATTGTTAGCACTTGAAATCCATTGATGGCCAGCCTGAGATCTGATTGGGGCTTTTTGAAACAAATACTCTGACAACCAAAATAAATTTCTAGTCTACAAATTGACCAACCACCAAAATATTAAGTCTGATTTTTGCTCTTATCAATATGTTGTCCAAGAATTAGGTAAAGATAACTCTATTTGTCAATAGTGTTCAGTACTTGTCAACTCTTTTTAGAAATCTACCAACAAAAAAAAAAGGAATTGAGTGGTAGAGCCATCCACCAGAGAATCAACTGGAAAAATATGTTAAACTGTTGTTTAAATTGGATATCCACGTTTATGTGTTCTAAATCACAAAATTCTTTAAAGCTTCAAGTGTAGTTCAGCTTGAATATATAGAGTTATAGACTACTATGAAGTTGAACTCAACTTGAATTTTTATGCTATATTCCAACTTCATTAAACTTTGTCCACATCAACTTGATGTATATTACATACGTTACTCCTGATTGGTGTATTGCATAAACTCTTAAACATGCTCTCATAATGAATTTCATATCTATTCTGTTCCTAGACATACCAACATTGTCGTCATCCAAATGTTCTACTTTTTCCAAATCCACTATGAATGGTTTTTAATGCAAGTCATCGACAATGTCTTATATGAGAATTCATACTCACTCTACCAACAAATCCAATTTATTTAGACCAATCGATCAAACATTAGTTCAATTGGGCTTCAATCACCTACCTAAGCCATGACCATGAACGGCCATTCAAGCCTTGGGAGAATAGAATAATGAGATTAGGATCAGCGAATCAATCTTTGGGAAGGACCAGCCCGCGCTTAGAGTTACTTGCAATTTGCAAAGGGATGGACGTTCTTGAATGCATTAATCGGAAGGCGATATCCATAATTTATGATAAAAACTCTCGGAATAATTATATACATGACATTTCTTGAGCATGATTGAGAAAGAAATTATAAAAAAAATCAAAAAATTATTAAATTATTATTTTAAAAATGCAACGTCAGTGTCGGCCGGTCAAAATTGGCCGGATGGACTAAATTGACATAAATGCAAAAGGTTTAGGAGAAATAGGGAAAAAAAAATTAAGACTGAATTGACACAATTGTAATATATATATGACTTTTTTGGTAATTCTCCCCCACATACATGAGATTTACCTTTGATAGACCACTTCACACTTCCATATTGATCATCTTTGTGATTCTATTTATCAAAAGGTCATTTTATTTTCAAATATATCCATAGCAAATCCTAACTTTCCACACCCGGCCCAATACACTTAAAATCAGCTGAAAACTAATACCCAAACCTTGAGAAAGATGTTAATATATATATGTATAGAAAACGACACATGACTTGATGAGGATTCCATGTAACGGGTCAACTAGTCCACTCTACACACAAATAACTTAGGAACTTGGGAGACTGAATATACTTAGTTCACATCACATGCACTTAGTGTTCTTTTAATGGTTCGAAAATATTACATCCATTCTTATGTGTTTATCAACATTTACATCATGCCCAAGTCAAACGTTTCTCATGGAATTGAAAGAAAGAGGCATAGACATGATAAGAACTATCAAGAAGTGAAACTTAGGCCACTGCTGATATATAAGCCAAGGACAATATTCAAGGAAGAAGAGAAGGCCTAGCATAAACGAGGAGAGACTGTCAAGTTAGCCAAGAATGACTGCCTGCATGATCAAACAGAGAGCTATTATTCAGATTTCTCCAGTGAAGGCTCTCTGTAAGATTTTAGGCAGATCATTCCTGGCTCAAACAAAAGACTCTTCTCATCATGTAAGGCCTCACTTCCTCAGTATGGAGTGCCGAAAGGAGATAGAGACTTCAATAACTCGAGGACTCGCTTAAACAAGAAGAAGAAACCTAACATGAAGACGAGATGCTCCGACTATCCGAGGAGACTGCCTGCAACCAACCAGTTCCCCTGTATGATGAGTTTCTGAAGATCAACTCGCTGGGAGCAGGCAAGCCATCCTTGGCTATCAAAACAAGGCTCTCATCCTCATGTTAGACCTCTCCTTCTTAAATTTACTTTGCTGCTTTTTTTTTTTTTTTCCTTTGGTCAGTAAATTTACTTTGCTGCTTGTGTGCCCATGTAGTTCTACCAAATGTACCCATTTATAGAGATCTTGAAAAGTAATACAGGAAGATCGTATTCCAAAGCCACGAATATTGCATCTTTGGAGGTCCTCATCGGTCGAGTCAATATGCCTTACGCAAAACCTCTACCTCTCTCTCTCTCTCTCTCTCTCAGATGGGCAACATCAAAGCCGACCTACAAATGGAGGAATAAATTCCTCCTGCGTGCACGGAGGAAGGGTTACATGTAATATTCACACTGTACGAAAAGGTCCATCGCCAGAGATCTGGATGGATGGCTTTAATTTGGATATGGCTTTTGTCAATTATTACATTGTGGGAGGCCAACTTGTGCCAGAAGTCAATATTCTTCAAGTTTAGTTGCTTCAAGAAGTCACTCAATATTCTTGAGTAGATCTCTACTTGTACGAGTACCGGGATGTCTTTGAGCAATGCAGGGAGTACTAAGATTGATCCATGCAATTAATACGCTAGACGATGCAGCAAAAGTGTAAATGAACAAGTAAATAAATGGACCCTATTCGATGCTCAATCAAAATTGGTCACATTGCTTAGTGTGCCGATTTTTCAGAAGTGGTCATGATACACATAAATTGTTGTCTAAGAAAGAGGGAAGATTAGTAGGCCTTAAGAGATTAGAATGGTGGAATAAAGCTTGTGTTATGCGCTGCTTATGGCTGATATTTGCTCAGGCATAGTCTATATGGGTGGCTTGGCTAAAAAGTTTATAAGCTTAAAAACAGGTCTCTTTAGGACTTTGAAGATCCCAGCTGATGCATCTTATGTTTGGGAGGAAAATCTCGAAATTTAAGAGAGGTTTTTAGGCCTCATTTGAAACACGTAATAGGTGATGGTTCTTCTGTTTTCCCTTGGCATGGTCACTGGCATCCTGTTGGTCCTCTGCTTGCTCATTTTCCTGCTAGAAATGTCTATGATTCTGCAATGCCCTTTCAAGCAAAGGCCCCGGATTTGAATCAAGAATCAGTTTGGCATTGGCCAACTGCCACCAGGTCTGATGATTGAGCTAGGATTTGAGCTCACTGGTGTGGATTCTTAATGCCGAATTTTGAGCACTTCGGAAATTTACGCCACCTGGTACATTCACAATTGGGAGTGCCTGGAACTTGCTATGGGGAAGAAGTCCAAAAGCTATCACGGAGAAATCTGGTTTGGCTCAATCCCTGAATTCCTTGACAATGTTTTACTACCAAGTTATATGCACAGTCGACTAGAGAGGGACATGCAGGTCTCTCCACTCTGTTGTTCTTCAAATGCTGCCCATGAAGAGAGGAACAACTTGTATGTTCTCTCTCTCTCTCTCTCTCTCTCTGCAACTTTGGAGGGCCATTTTTGTAGTTTCATATTGTTGATAGTGTTCCTGGATGTCAAGTCACTTGGGCTTGTTCTGTTTTCGAAGTGCCAGGAACAGTTGTCTCCATAAGTCCTCTTTTGCTGAGCTCTTCCTCAATTCTTACTCAAATCAAGAGATTGATTAGACATAAGATCTGCATTTGTCTCAACGTTCAAAGCAAGGTGTCTATTGACAGGCATAAAACTCTGAGTTGCAACTTGATGATTGAGTCTCTTAGTTTGGATCAGGATTGCTCAACCTGCTTTGTGACTCGTTATGAATATAAATCTGCATTCTGGGGAAAAACAAAACTTACTGATATTTCGAAATATCTTTCAAAATTACCAATTTTTCAAATAAGTGCAGCAACAAGACTTGAAGGATTTGGCTATTAGTTGGTCAAGAACATAAAGGTTTTAGCTTGGTTAATTGGATTTAAGGATTTAAAAAAGAACCATCAAGTCTTGAGCAATTGAAGTGTCTGAAATGACATGCGGTAAATGCCCTGATATTTCACTTTAGGGGGTATGCTGAATTTATGATGCTCAGATTCCATTGGGGGTGAGCACAAGATCCGATTGAGGCTTTTTAAAGTCCTCAATTAATCAAAATACAATCTTAAATCTATCACTGAACACCAATCAAAATGTTAAGTCTTATTTTTGCATTTATTGATAAGTTAACTGAAATCGGATGAAAGTAATTCTTTCTACTAATAGTTTTTTGACATTCATTAATTTTTTAAGAATTCTGTTAGTACAGAAAAAAGTTCTATCCATAGAACCATCTGCCAAAGAATCACCCAAAGAGATGATGTTAAACTATTGTTTAATAGGATATTCGCACTTTGCCAATGCTTAAAGTTACTTGCAATTTAAAAAGGGATGGACTTTCTTAAATGCATTCAGCTGAAGGCGAAATTAAAAAATTATAATAAAAACTCTCTGAACAATTATATATATATATGTGTGTAGCCCTCAAGATTTGGGATTCTATATGAAGGATAAGAAATGAACATACAGTTATTTCAATATATATAGACAATTGTTAAGTGATTAGTGATCCAATCTAAACGTCTACGTTTGTTTGATCTAGTTATTATGTGAAAAAATTCTATAGGTTCTATATCTCTGATATAATAGTAGAAATCTACGAATTCTATGAAGTTATCTAATATGAAGTATATTAATTCAAGAGTTATGGTGATAATAAATAAGAAACGAACAAAGTGAAGAAATGAAATCTAGATGAAAAGTAAGCTAATTATGATTTCAATCATAAAATGATGTGAAATGTAATTGAAAGTAATTAAATTAACAATGTGAACTCACGCGGAGGCGGTATTTCGCATTCGAGCAGAGATCCTACCGATATGCGTAATAAAAGAAAATGTAACCTTCTACAAGGGCGGTAGCCCGCGCTCAAGTAGAGATCCCACTTAAAGCACAAGTAAAAGAAGACTAATGATACGAATTGATAATACCAACCAAAACTTGGTTTGTTATATTATTGAGTCATAGAAAACTTATTGACAATTACTACAAATAATTGGAGATGATTACAAGTGATTGGAAATATCTTGAAGAAGTAATTACAGGTAATCAAGGGGTGATTACAAGTGCTTGAAAAGTGATTATATGAGGATATAAGCGATCAAAGGGTAAAATGAAAGGGTTGTGATCGAAGGAGGTTTTTAGGATGCAAGAAGGCAAGATCATAGGAGCGCAAGTGAAGTAAAAGCAAGTGATACCTTCCTTCTTATTCTGCTCTCCCTTTTATAGGCAAAACTTTAACAAGCTTCAATGAAGTGAACAATAATTTTTTTTTTTTTATTTTAAGTCTTGGATGAATCTTCAGCAACAGCATCTTCAGATTTTTCTCTTCAAATGGAAAATGATGGTGTTCTTATAAATAAAATAAATAAAAAAACCATTTTTTTTGTCTTCTTTGGTCTGTCTCTTTTGGTAATTAGTAATTAGTAATTTCCTCTACCGGTCTCTATCCTCATTTGACAGGTTGATGCCATAGCAATCATCTTCATTTGTATTTGCACCATGATGGGATTGATCATCATCAGAGAAACTTGGACTTGGTGATTGGTAATTTCAACATGATTTTTGCCTATTCAATGTGATATTCTTCTTGTAATTGAATGGCAGCCAAATGGGCCTAGGCTAGTGATTTTTATGGAAAATATTTAATAACTTTGTGATCATGTGATTTGTGATTTTGCCGATTTAATCAATTTAAAACTGATTTCTCGAAAAGGTTTTTTGTGAATTTGCAATTGTACCACAATTTAGTTTTGAATCTCCTAAGTAGATGCGGGATATATGAAGAGTAAGGGGCCTGGTTATAATCAAATTCCTAGGCAATTACCCAGGAAACTTGGAAAATAATGAAAAATGCATGAGATTTGAAAATTTTGATCATGATTGGTTGGTTTGAAATTGGTGTGAAAGATTTTCAAGCTAGTTTTAAATTGTAAAAGTAATATTTCAATGACGGGGCCAAAGTGACTCTACTATTTTTGGGACCAGAAAGGTAATTGTTTAGTGTTGAAATCTGTTTTGAAATAAAAAGCCAAGTGCGACGGTCATCTTCATTTTGACGGAAAAAAACATTTGACCAAGCTTCTTAGTAATCCCAATAAGTGAAAATCGGTAGATATGATAATTTGGTGGTTAATCTAATTTTGAATCGTAATTAAGTATGACGATTAGGTTTTCACATTTCTAGTAGTATGACCTAGAGGATTGTGGTTGTTGAATGAGTGATATTATTTGGGTTTTCAGATGATGCAAAATGTTTAAATATGACAAACTTGGCTTTAACAAGGATTTATTCATAGTAGGCTTGTAGTTTCGACAGATCAGTTGGTGGGTAATGCTAATTTTCTAGAAAAACATGTTTTGCATAAACTTTTGGATTTTCATGGTGAAATTCTCTTTCAATTATCATGAGGTCTTGATATTGGCTTTTAATGATAAATTATGATTTGACTAAAGATTGTGATGTTATTATAGAAGTAGTCAAGGTAAATGGTTTTGCTATCATAGGGGAACGGGTTGGTTTTATGACAATTTTACTAGTTATCCTTTAAGTGATTGTGATTCATTTCGATTATGAGAGACCAATGATAATGGGTTTAGAGTGATCTCAATTTGTTTTGATGGATTTTTTTTAGCAATGTCTACCCAAGTTTTGATTGGAAAAGATAATGATAGTGATTTTTGAGTTTGTGCTCTAGTTTGTGGCTTGTGTGGTTGTGACATAGCAGTTTTTATTTTTGCTTGTGTGGGTAGTGAAGATAGATATAGGGTAAGACCGTAAGATCAGGGGGTATTGATTGTAGTAATGCTGTTTGTTGGGCTTTGATTAGATATAATCATTTTTACAACTATTGAGGTGATTGTGATGATAATAATAGCGGTGGTGATTGTTGAGCTCTCATTATGTCTAATCAAACTTGGAGCCGATTTACAATTGGTGATTAGGGTTATGATTATGAGGTTTCGGCAATGGTTTGGCCTTTGTCTTTTTTAGACTTTAACATTGGTTTTCCTACAAAAATTCTCTCATCAAAAAATCAGGCAAATAATTTGAAAATCCATTAATAAATTCAATATCGAAATCAAAGACAGATAATATAGCTTGCTTTAAAGCAATATTTAATACATCTTTTTATAATACTTCTTTAGCCGATTTACAATCAATACGCAATAAGAACTTTTGATTTAAAAGATCACATTGGAATTTGGATATTGCTATAAAAAAAAATGGCTAATATTTCTTCTTTGATGGTAGAGTAATTTTGTTGGGTTTGGTTCCAATGTTTAGAAATTAATTATACTATCTATTCTTTATTAATTTTTACTTGTTTTAGAGTACCTTTTTAACCTATATTTGAAGCATCTTTTGCTAAAATTTTAAAAGTAGAAAAATCAGCTAGATAAAGGTAAGGTATTTCTTTAACATGGGTTTTGATTTGTTTAATCATATTAGTGTGAACCGATGTCCATGATGGAGGGTTTTTCTATAATTTTTTATGTACATGTTTACATAATATGTTAATATTTGGAAAAAAAATCTATGATATAATTGAGACTTCCTAGGAACCTTTGTAATTGGGTTTTTTCTCTAGTTCCATCAGGAAATATTTTGCAAATAGAATTGATCTTTCATCGGGATGATAGTTCCTTGAGAAATGTAATATCCTAAAAATCTAATTTTTGTTTGGAAGAGTAATATCTTATGAATATTGATATATGTTTAAAAGTGTTGGTCTATATTGTATAAAAAATTAAAACATCATCTATATAAACTAAAACATATTAAAAGTAAAAATTAAAATATTATCTAATACTCTAGAAAACAGAGTAGCTCTAGGGTGATTGACTTTTTCTAATTAGTTTTTTTTTATCTAATAAGTCTTGGATCTCTTTTTGGCAAAATTGTAAAACTTCTTGATTCATTTGAGTTGGACGAGCCTATGTAGGAATTTTTTTTCTATGAAATCCGGTTCATAATGTAGACCAACAATATGTTTCTTTCTTTCCCAAAATGCATTGGGCAAGGTGGACCAAATGTTTTGTTCAATATGTTTTTGAAGAGAAGCAATTTTATCTTTTAATTTCAGTTCAAGTAACTTTCGTTCTACCCTTTTGAATTCCAAATCATCTTTTAACTATTGAAGTTGTTCTTCTTTGCTTTTTATAAGACAATTAATTTCAGCAATTGAATTCACTTGTAATATGTTTAAATTTCTTGTCTATGGTTTAGTCATAAATTCAAAGCTTGTGTTTCAATTCCCTTGTTGGTGATAGTAAATGGTTGGATTAATTAAATAAAAGGTATTCCCAACATCACATTTTGTCTCATATCTTTCAATAGAAAACAAGATGTTTTATAAGACATTTGATTTTTTATAACTGAAGCTTCAGGCAATTTGTAACTTATTTTAAGTTTGTCTCATGAGGCTGACCTTAATGATTTTGTAATATTGTGAAAATATATTGTTGGTACTAACCCTTTTTCTTATGCAATTAAGATCGAAACTGTATCAAAAAGTGTTGTGGTATCAATAGTGAATTCATCATTGATTTTTATCGTTATATCTATTATCCATTTTCTTGATGTTATATTTGATAAAGCTATTAAAAAATTAGAATCTAAGTTATCAGTTGGTTTTTCTCCTTCTTTATCATTTCCTTTCTCTTTCTTGGACATTATTGCCAAATTTTCCTTATGTAATTAAAGATAAAACCCAATTACAAAGGCTCCTAGGAAATCTCAATTACATCATAGATTTGTCCCAAATATTAATATATTATGTAAACCTTTACATCAAAAATTACAAAAAATCCTTCCAAGAATTCCCAAATGTTATATGCATTATTCAAACATGATTGAATTCAAGGTATGAATTCCTGCTACATGCGGGGACTTTGATTGTCGGGGCTTTTCTCAAGAATCGTATATGATTTAAATTTTAAAAAGACCATTGATGATTTCAAAATCTGGGTAAGTAAGTAAACACTTCATCCATACAATGTTCTTTTTTCTTTCTTCAAACTTATAAGAGTGTCGCGACCTTCCCGAATTTTTTTGGTGAATTACCTAAAGAAGGCTAATGGATTACTAAGTCCAAAGACTTGGCATGGACTCTCCCAAGTCCTACCAATCACGACTTGATATTAAGAAATTAATCTATTTAAACATGCAATTATACTTAATTTGGAGGTCACTAACCAATTAGGACTGGTTAGAAACCCAAGTAAAGTATGAGAGAATACTTTACTATTGCGAACCAAAGATTCAATAGGTCTAGGGACATGGTTACGCTAGATTAGTCTAATGCCCTTTCGGTACCTTTTATTTCAAAAAAAATTTGCAGGCAATGTTGATTAATTTTAACCTAAGCTACTAACATGCAAATGGTGGTCATGCGGGTGCATAGTCAATAAAATAACATTCAATAAGAAATGCTAATAAAAATGCATGCCCTAAACATGATTTCTAAATGACAGGACACTTAATCTTAATTTAACTTAATATGCATGAATTTATTTTAATGACATGCGAGATGCAATTCATACGGTATGACTTAAACTTATCACTATATGTATGCAATCTAATTTATATAATCCTAAATATGCATGTGCTACGTGATATGGGATGAATGACATGGTATTCCTACATACATGCTCTTTTATGATTTTTTTTTTTTTATGATGATTCATTTTTTAATGCATATATGCAACCTATGCTAAATAATGATGATATGAGATTAATTATGAATTAACCTATTAACTAACCAAGGAAATGATCTTCTTTTTTTTAATGACATAATGTTTTTTTTATTGAAAAGAAAGTAACTTAATGGTGCAATGATCATCTTTTAGCATTTTCCTTTTTATTAAAAAAAACAATTAAACTATAACTCATATGACGTGCAATGTGTATGGACCTAAGTACCTAAGTTCAAGATATGACAATGTTTACTAATAAACAAATTCTAATTAAACCTATTACGCAAATTAATTAATATGTACCTAATATTTTTTGGATTCTTTTTATTGAAATTCGGAATTAAAACTAATTAGACTAACTAAAGTGAATGATATTCTAATTTATTTTAGGAATCAATTCAACTTAAACTATATCTTATCTTAAAAGCTATATAAAGAAATCAAGACATGCCAACATTATTTGAAATTAGTCCTAACAAAAATCACCCATCTAAAAGTATAATCTAAAAATTATAATCCTATAAATGCAATTCTAATTTACTGACCCTAAAAATATAGTCCTAATTTACTAAACCTAAATGCTCTAATGCAATATTTAGATTTTTATGTACTTTTTGATTTTTTTGATTTTTGATTTTTTCGATCTTTCCAAGCAAGTAATTATTTAAAAAAGAATGAAGATAAGAATTAAAATAACCGAAAAAATAATCCGTCGTCTCACGAATTAAATTAACAATTATTTTTACTCTATAATGATTGAAATGTTATCAAAATTCCTAAAAATTAAAGAAATTAAAAAATGACCCGACGTCTTACGGGTCAAATTAATAATTACCTTAATTTGGGATAAAACACCTAGGCCCTGTTTGGTAACCTTCCCAACAGAGCCAAATTCTAATTCTTTGTTCCCGGAATCAATTTCGGCCTAGAATCGCGTTTGGTAAAATTTTTGTTCCCGGGAACAGATTGGGAACAGAATCAAGAACCAAAAAAAAGTTGATTTTTGTTCCAAGAACGAATTTGAGAATCAAAATCAATAAATTTTCTTCTTACCTTCGGCCATCTCGCGACTGCCGTCCACCGCCGCCCGCCACCGTCTGCCATCCGCCACCACCGTCCGCCGCCGCCGCCGCCGTCCGCCGGCCGCCGATCCGGCAAGCTCGCCGAAGGCTCGCCAGACCAGGGCGAGGTCCGGCGAGGCTCGGCCTCCCCGAGATCCGGCGAGGCCGAGCCTCGCCGGTGGCCGCGGGCCTCGCCGGGCCGGGCGAGGCCTCGCCGGACCGGGGGGTTGGGCGAGCGAGGCTCGCCTGGCCACCGGCAAGGCTCGCCCAGCCCCGCCAGTGGCCTGGTAGGCCTCGCCCAACCCCGACGAGGTCGTCCCGCCACCGGTGGGGCTCGGCCGAGCCTCGCCCGGGCTGCCGGGAGGCTCGGCCAACGAGGGCCGGCGACGCTCGGTGAGGTCGCCGGCGCTCGTTTGCCCGGCGCCGTCCGGCGACCGGCAAGAAGAAGAAGAAGATGAGAAAAAGAAAAAAAAAGGAAAAAAAAAAAAAAGGAAAAGGAAAATGAAATGAAAAAAAGAAAAGAAAACAAAGGAAAAAAGTAAAAAAAATTATTTAAAAATTAAAATAAATTGATTTGGAACAGAATTAATGAACACGGTACCAAACGCAATTTATTCCGAATCGAAATTTTGAACGCTTACCAAACGGCTTAAAATGCTTAGAATCGCCTTCCGAACAGAATAAAAAAGAATCGTTCTAATCGAATCGCTCCCGGAAACAGAATCGTTACCAAACGCGCCCCTAATGTCTAGAAGTTCTACAAATATTAACATACAATACTACAATTCAAATAATTAAACTTAAAAAAATAAGCTAACATAACATGGAATAAGAAAAAAATAAAAATATACTACCTAAGGCTTGGAAAATGGGAGCGGCAACGGTGCTTCAGTGATGGGTCGTGGTGGCTGGAGTAAGGCGGTCGTCGGAACTCCGGCGAGGCTCGGGTAGCAACCGGACCTGCAACAAAAACAAGGGAGGCAGCAGGTGGGTCGTGGGCACAGCAGCAGGCTCGGATCAGGAGCGGCAGCGGCAGGAGCTCGAGGCGTTGCAGCGGTGGTGTCCCATGGGTGTGTAGCGGGAGTCGTGGAACAAAGGGTCACGATCGGAGCTTCGGGCGAGTGAGCAGAGGGCCACTCGGAGACGCGGCAGACGGTGAGACGCTCGGGCAACAAGAACCGGCGGAGCAGGGGTGTCGCTCGGTGGTAGGCAAAGACGCTCGAGTGGAGCGCGGATGCGGCTGTCGCAGGCGTCGGGCGCCGGGCGGATGTGGAGGTGATGGCGTCGCGCTCCGGCAGAGGTGCGGTCGCTGGACGCTGGAGCGGCAGCGCTTACGAGGATGTGCAGCGGCGGAGGTCCGGATGACCGGTGGAACAGCGACGGTGTGTTCTGCCTTCTTCCCATCTCCCAACAGCTAATTTCGTTTTTGCAGAATTAGTGGGCTGGTGGACCATTTCAAGATGGCCTTAGACTGTTTTTTTGCTGTATGGTTTGTTGTAGGCTATGTGTGGATTTTTGGAGGTCACTCTTCACCTTCTGATACTCCGAAACTGTATAGGTACCAATTTATAGGGACACTGTTATGTTCTTTCTATACATGTAATTGCTGTGCTTGATGAAATATGTGTTGTGGCCCTTTTGCAGGTTATGTATAGTATTTCTAACTTTTAGTTGTATTGGATATGCCATGCCTTTTATACTATGTGCAACAATTTGTTGCTGCCTACCTTGCATAATGTCTGTTCTGGGCATCCGGGAAGACTTTTTGCAGACAAGAGGAGCCACCTCAGAAACCATCAATGCTCTTCCTATCTACAAATTCAAGGTGAAGCAAGACTTAAATGCTGACGGTGAGGAATTTAACACAGGAGGAAGTGAAGGCGGGGTCTTGGCTCCAGGGACAGAAAAGGAGTGTTTCTTGTCAGGAGAAGACGCGGTAAGCATAAAACCCACTTTTGTCCTCCCATTCCAATTCTGGAGTTCAAGCACCCTCCTGCTGAATTTTGACCTATAATGTAGGGCTAGCATTTGATTTCGCGTCCTAAAAAGAAAGGCCTCGCCTCACATCTGCTTATACGTTCCTTAACATGGTGAAACTATCATGATAGCAGCAAGTCGCAAATGCTTACTATCGGCAGCTAGGCATGATATTTATCTTCAAGCAGACAAAGTGATGTTGCCATTGTATTTGTGCAGGTTTGCTGTATTTGCTTGTCAAGATATGCAGATAACGATGAACTTAAAGAGCTACCTTGTCGCCATGTCTTCCACGTTGAGTGCATTGATAAATGGTTAAAGATCAATGCCTCATGCCCCCTCTGTAAAAGTGAGATTAGCGAGAGCAGTGGGCTTTCGCAATCTGACAGAGACAGCTAGAACTGAGGACAAGTTTCAAGTAGCTCAAGAATTTGCATAAGGGAGCTGCCCATGAATGTGCCAACTACAATGTTTGCTCATCGGACTTACGATGAAACAGGGCCTCTTCGCAGAGACGTGTATTGACTTGGCATAGGTAGCAAGAGGTTATATCTGCAAAGAGGTTCTCTTGTGACGCATCGGATGATTTACCATTGCTACACTACACTACTTAGAAGTGAATCTCTTGCTTGGGAGTGGTCCCACCTTCTCAGGACATGTAAATGTGAGGTCGAAGTTGAATGGTCGGCTCATACGCCGGGTCCCGTGAAACGATCTGGGGGTGCTGCAATGGCAAAGGAATCTTCCTTTGCGCACAGATCCTATCTCGGGATAATGGTAATGATGTATATAGCTTGTTCGAAAATACAGCACATGGTTTATTTAATCACGTAAATTGCAATAAACTGTAACTATTCATCGTGTCATGTTCTCCTATTTTGGAGCCCTAGAGTGGGCATGCTTAAGATAAATGGAGGACCTCAGTACTATTGCTGTTACAGACAGTTACCAAAGGCTGATCAAGAAATAGCTAGCATAGTGCGTAATCAAAGTTGTAGCAATATGCTAAAGAATTGCTGATATTTGCAGAGAATAACTTTAGTTTTATCTTTCCTCTTTTAAATAAAAAGATTGAAGACAGATGAGCAATGGAATTTGGAAGAACGTGATGGACAAAAACTGATAATGGATAGAGCAATAGCAATTTAGTCTTTGGTTTTGTTTTAGATTCTGTTTGTTTCATAGATTTGGAAAATATTTTTTTAAATATTAATCACTTATATCAATTCAAATAATTAGTTCATGAAAAGTTCTCTCCATCCCTTGCAATTATGCATGTCTAAATATTTTTATGAATGTTAAAAATCTCTTATTCATTAATTTTTTATAGACAATACAAGTAATATTCATTTTTAAAAGTGATACAAATGCATAATTTTTAAGATGCACCGTACACGGTATCAAAGATCATTCCACACCATCTCTCACAAGATATGAGAGCATTGCGCAAGTGGTCGGTTTGGGACTCAGAAAAGAAGAAAAATGGCTTTTTCTTGAACTTACGTATTTCATGCCATTCAGGTTACTATTCTGGTTGTGGTCTCAGAAGGGAGATGAGGCTACATAATTTCAACCTCCTTATTTTTGTGCGAAAACAGCAAAAATGGCATACCATTATTTTCGCATTTTCTAAATTTATTTTCGGAGTTTCAGACGACTTAAAAGCAGGAGAAATTGCCAAAGGCCTCAAGAGATAATTTCTTTGAAGGTTGTTTCAGGGAAAACTAGAAGAAAGAAAAAGAAAATGAAACATTTTCCCTACAATCTAGGCAAATTTCCGTAACAGAAAAAAGATAAAAGTCCAGCAAAACATATGGCTCCTCTCCAACAACCCATTAGGAGACCACTTGTCTTCATCCATTTCATTAGTGATACGAAAAAACCAAAGAAGAAGATAAATTAGAAGATAAATTAGGAGGTTCATATTAGCAAGGATAACATAGAGCCAAGGCCCGAATCACTCACTTGCATACTTAACCAAAAAATAGAAAACTTTCATGACCTGAAACTAGAAAACGAAGAACAAAAACCAACCCAGGAGAGCATGTCTTATTGATGCAAAATCTATCATTTGTAACATCTCATTCCAAAATTTTTCACAGAACGCAATGTTTATACAAAGGAAAAACAATGGTGGACATAAATAAGGGAAGTACAACATGTCTCCAGAAGTAAGTTAGCAGAGGCCACTTGTTCTTAAGGCTGACGAACCATCCATTCTTCAAAATTTCTCCTGTGGCTCCACCTCAGGGATGTCCTATAGATTGTAAAACTAACAATGCAAAAAGGGAAACCTTAGTTTAATGCATATTCCCATGGAGCCTGCCACCTTTTCTCATTCATGCCCAGACGCACAAGGCTATGAATCCGACTGGAAACGAAAGTGGAGGAAGATTATACACAATTAGCAAAACAAATTCCAAGATGAGAGGGAGAGAGAGGCCAAAAAGAACAGAAGCAAATGCCAATCCAATAAAGCGACAGAATGGCCATGAACTGGAAAAGGCCCCATGAATGATACTTCCCCAGTGGTTGAACGAACTATCTCCCAAGCCACAGCTATTGCTGTGAACTAACTCTCATGCATACCGATGAATGTAGAATTACATTGCCCAAAATGAGCTTTCAACTCCACTTGTTAGATAGAGAGGTCCTTAAAAGCTTCCAGTTTTCCATTTGGCGCAAGAGAATCCATGCTTATGCCACCAGCAGGATGGTTGACTCCATTTTCAGGATTACTAGAAATCTGGTTGTACGAGGACTTTAGAACTGCAGAACTGCGACTTCCTTCAAAATACGTGGAGTGCGGGAAGTATTCAGCACAACGTAATTTCCATCCTGTTGAAGATGTATTTTACAAGTGTCAGAGACACCATCTCAAAAGTCAAATCTAGCTTTATCCAATCATAATATCCCATCTTTGTATTCAGTAAAATGAGTAGGCCAATAAGGAAGTAGGGATAGAAGAATGGTCATCAGTAACGAAATTCACCGACGAGATCCCTCCCTGACTCTCACACCCCAACACACACCCACCCAGCCACCCACTTGCTACCCTATACTGCTGCTACTCCAATTATTCCAACAGATACTCCACATTTTAAGCATAACTTTACCAAAAACAGTTGACGAGATCAAGACTTACTTGATGCAGCATCCATATCAACTACTACTGAGGAGAGTAGCTTGTGAACCGCAATACAATCCTTGAGTTTCCATTCCTTAATTGATCTGAGTGCTCCATTTCTATGCAACATAACATGGACATGCTCAACAGATTATCAAGGGGATGGCAGCGTAAAACGGTCCAAAACAAATGAAATGAAGATGGTAGACCTTCGTTGCACCAAACAGTACCTTTGCACCAAGTTGTTGCTTGAATCCTCAATTAATTTCACAGCCTTGCCCTTATTGCTGGGTTCCAAAAGATACAGCATTTCTGCAGCAGCTGCCTTGTGCATCAAGGAATCTGCACACACAAAAAAAAAAAAGACCAACCACACTTAGAACATGTTATAACACACATAAGAAAATTGTCTGATGTTGAGGATACCTTTATGCTTATCAAGAAATGACTCATTTGCCTCTAAAAGAGACTTCCCATGCAAATGACTGCAAGATGAACAATTGTATGTGTTAAAAGACTGTCATATTGAAAAAACAAACAAGAAAGATATAGCAAGTCCAAAAGACAGGTTGTAAAGAACCTGATTTCTGGTCGTTCAGCTTCTAATACAGTGCAAATAAGTTTCTCAGAGTCAATAGCTGGGGCAGCCATGGAACTAACTACGTGGAAAAACTTTAACTGCAGCATAAGAAGCACCCATCAGG
Source organism: Eucalyptus victrix (assembly GCA_016097545.1). Taxonomy (NCBI): domain Eukaryota; kingdom Viridiplantae; phylum Streptophyta; class Magnoliopsida; order Myrtales; family Myrtaceae; genus Eucalyptus; species Eucalyptus victrix. The sequence continues at coordinate 42,294,216 of CM027843.1, read as the reverse complement.
AACAACACCAAGCCGTCAAAGTCTCTAGCAACCGGGGAAACAATATAGACCACCACTGAAAAGAATTGAGGAAAAAGCAACAGCAACACAGATCAACATACTATGACTTGCATCAAAATTTACAGACACCCAAAAGATGCGACAAATATATCAACAGCTCAACCCAAGGAGTTAAGAGGACATATGAGAATGATAAAATATCTCGAGTGCAAACTAGAGAGGAACTAACCAGGCACCTATGTGTGTCAGGGCTTTCTGTGTCCAACCGGAGCAGCTGCTTCACCACCTGGGTTTATGAAAAGAGCAGCATTTAAAGATGCATATATTAAAATGGAGTTAAGTAGAAAATTAAATTGCAAGCAGCACATATATAGGAAAAAGAAACAGAACATTTATCAGCTTGTCATTAAGTTACTCCGAACAATATGTTTCAAGAAGTTTCAAGAGTAAGAAAGTCACAGGACAAAAGAAAAAAGAAGAAGCAAAGTAACCCTAGGCAAAATTACCTGAAAAGCAAGCAAATAGTGGAGCCTCTGGATTTTCACGTCTTGACAATGACAAAACCACTATGGATGCTATAATTTGACCCACGGTGACAACTAACTCCACTGAAATCCATAGTCCAGAATTCAATGGACTCGTTCGATGCTGGTGGTAATCATCACTCCTCCTTCTCGTGCTAGAGGAATTCACGGAGTTCAATCTGTTTGATGAATTTACAGTTGTTTGATCCGCAGGGGCTGGCATGATAGGCGAAAGTCCATCCTCATCCTCTGTCGAGTCTACCCTGCGTTGCTGATCACCATGAGATGCTGTCAATGAGGCATCCCCATTTCACTCTACATCAATTATGTGCTGATGACCACTACTACTCTCCACTTGTTCCATTAGCAAAGGATACCTATCTATCTGACTATCTCTATGTCGTTCGGGAGCTCCAACATCCATCTAAGTCGACCGAAAGACAAACCTATATGGCAGGAGTGTCCAACATTGTAAGTTAAAAGTCACGAGCTTCCTGTCTTATTGAACTTGCTCCAATGAATAATAGCTCCAAAAACATATGAAAATTTTATCATCTTTCAACAGAACTCCCGACACTTGGCATTCAGCAAATGTCAACAAATAAACCGATCATCAAGCTTCTCTTCTAAGAATCCTCTAGAATATGAGCAATAGATATCATTATTATCATTACCACGAGCTCATTAAACTCAGGAAACAGCAATTAAAGAAGAACAGGGGGAAATTGCAGACCGCGTCAAGCGTGCTCTCAATCTGCGCCTTCGGAACCCGGCCGGCGCGAGTTCCGACTTCCTCAACCGCAGTGCCCGACCATGCGGCCCTCGTCTGGGCCAGGTTCGCGATCGCGCCCTTCCCCAGCTCCTCCATCGCCTTGAACGTGGCCTGGAACCGAGGCCCTATCTCCTCCACAAACTCGTCCGTGGACTCAATTCGGCTCACGTCCAAGGAAAAGCCCTAGCTCCGGTGCTGGTGTAGCCAGTCCACGTACCTCGTCCACAGCGAGCGGGAATCCTCCCCAGCCCTCTAGCCCGCGCCTCTCCTTCTTCGCCGCGCTGTCGGCCCTGCCTAGGTCCACCGAGATCCCCCTCGCGACTGATCGGGCCAGCGACAGGGACAACACCCGGTCGACGGCGGGGAGCCCGGCGCCGCTCGGGAACAAGACAAAGGCCGCCTCCCTCCTGCCGGAGGCCGACGGCTTCGCGGCGGAGGCGGGCGGCGTCTTCGGCTTGAGGGAGGGGGAGGACGAGTAGATACCAGAGACGGAGGACGCCATCGGCAGCAGCGGCGGCTCGGAGTCGGAGTTGATGACGAGTTCGTCGGAGGGAGGCAATCGGACAGAGGCCCAAGAGTTGCTGAGAGACCAACGCGAGCACAAACCTCGATCTCCGCGTTGGAAACAGTCGGAGTCGGAGGCGAAGGTTTGAGGAACCAGCTGCGACTGGCGGAAGGCGACGTGCCAGAGGTAGATGACCGGCGAGGCTTTTTGGAGAGGCGGAGGCGGAGGGGGTGGGATGTGCTGAGAAGGAAAAGAGGAAGTAAGTGCAGCTCGTTCTCTGTGTGCTCTTCCACGAAAGAGAGACAAACCTAAAAAATTCAAGTGAGAGAGAGAAAATTTAAGCGGGAGCGTTGCGCATTTATTACCCGTCCTTTCTTCCGCCAGCCGAGCCGAGCCACCAGCCGAGCTATTTGGGAGAGAGTGAGAAGAGAGAGGAGAGACAAAGAAGCGCTGAGTCGAGGAGCAGAGAGGAGAGAGGGCGTCGGGAGATGGGAAGAAGGCAGAACACGCCGAGTGGGGCCCACCCCTCTACATGGCGCCTCGTGAGTGGCCGGGGACCACGCTGACGTGGAGGTCCCGGACCACCCAATATTTTCTCCTCTCTCTCTCCCACTGTACTTTTTTTCTTTTCCTTGCTCACGTCAACTCCTTCTCTCTCTCACTTTTTCACTTTCTCCACATTTGTATTCTTTTTCTTCCTTCGACCAAGACGAAGAGAGAACCCTACTGACTTTTTTGCTTTCATTTTCTCTCGACGTTCTCTTCAGATTTCTATTTTTTCCTTCGATGAAAGACGAAGAGAAGCCCCCCTTGGTTCCGAAACCTCGCCCTTTATTTATAGCGGAAGGCTCGAGTTGTAAACCTCGCCCTTTATTTATAGCGGAAGGCTCGAGTTGTTTTTGCGAGTGAGATATTCACTCAACAACTCCGACAATAGAAAGGCTCCAAAATCAAATAAAAACTGAATTTTCTTGAATTTTGAAATGAAGATATATTTTCAACAAAAAATTTCTAAAACCGAATTTATATTTTATTTATTATTTTCTAAAATATTAGGTGTCAACAAGAAGGAAAATCTCAAAAGCATACTTCAACTTTCACCTAATGATTACTTAGTCTACGTTAAAAGTATCGAAGTATACTTAAGATTTATCTTTGATACGAACCACTTTGCACTTTCGCATCAATTATCATGATGTCTCTATTTATGATGTTAAAATGAGTTTATAAGTGATTATTCGCATCAAAGTATATATATATATATATATGTATGTATGTATGTATGTATGTATGTATGTATTTTATATCATGGTGAGTTGTTCTAAACTGTTTAATTTGAATACATATGACTTGACCACGTTCCCATGTGACGAGTCAACTAGTCCACTGTACACATAAATAACTTAGGAATATGACAATATTCAAGGAAGAAGAGAAGGCCTAGCATGAACGAGAAGAGTCTGTCAACTTAGCCAACATTGACTGCCTACATAATCACAAAACTTTCTTATTCAGATTATGGTCATCTTCAGTGAAGGTTCTTTGTAAGATTTCAGGCAAGTCATTCTTGGCTACTAAACGAAAGACTCTTCTCGTCATGAAAGGCCTCCCTTCCTCAGTATGGATTGCCAAAAGGAGTGAGAGACTTCAATAACTAGAGGACTCACTTAAACAAGAAGAACAAACCTAACACGAAAGACAAGAGATGCTCTGACTAGCCAAGGAGACTGCCTGGAGCCAACCAGTTTGACCGTATGATGAATTTTCGAACATCGACTTGCTGATGCACGGACCAATCTTAGTTCAGAGTAGGCAAGTCATCCTTGGCTATCAAAACAGGGCTCTCATCCTCATGTTAGACCTCTCCTTCTTTGATTTACTTTGCTGCTTGTATGTCCGTGCAGTTCTACCAAATGTACCTATTTATAGAGTTCTTGAAAAGAAATACAGGAAGATCATATTTCAAAGCCGCGAATATAACATCTTTGGAGGTCCTCATCGGTCGAATCAATATGCCTCGTCCAAAACCTCTTTCTCTCTCTCTCTCTCTCTCTCTCTCTCTCTCTCTCTCTCTCTCTCTCTCTCTCTCTCTCTCTGAGACGTGCAAGATCAAAACTGACTTACAAATGGAGGAATAGATCCTCGTGCATGCATGAAGGGTCACGTGTAATATTCACACTCTGCAAAAAGGTCCATCGCCAGAGATATGGATGAATGGCTTTAATTTGGATAAGGCATTTGTCAATTATTACACTGTGGGAGGCCAACTTGCGTTAGAAGTCAATATTCTTCAAGTTTAGTTGCTTCAAAAAAGTCTGCTCACACAACATTCATGAGTAGATCTCCACTCATATGAGTACCGGGATGCACTAGGATGGGCCCATATAATTGATACGCCAGATGATGTGATGAAAGTGTAAACGAACATTTAAACAAGTGGACCATATTCATCGCAAGTAAATCTGTCACGTTTCTTAGTGTGCTGGTTTTTCAGAAGGGGGCTTGACACACCTGTTGCTTAAGAAAGAGGGAAGATTAGAAGGCCTTAAGAGATTAGAATGGTGCAATAAAGCTTGTATTATGGCTGCTTGTGGCTGATATTTGCTCAGGCATGGTCTATATGGGTGGCTTGACTAAAGGCTTATAAGCTTAAAAAAAGGTCTCATTTTGGATTTTGAAGATCCCTGCTGATGCATCTTATGTTTGGGAGGAAAATCTAGAAATTAAGAGAGGTTTTTAGACCTCATTCGAAACATGCAAGCGGTGATTGTTCTTCTGTTTTCCCTTGGCATGGTGACTGGCATCCTGTTGGTCCTCTGCTTGTTCATTTTCCTGCTAGAATTGTATATGATTCTGCATTGTCATTTCAAGCAAAGACGCAAAATGCGATTCAAGACTCAGCTTGGCATTGGCCAACCGTGGGTCTGATGATTGAGTTAGTATTCAAGCTCACTTGTGTGCCTCCTTAATGCGAAATCCTTCTGTTGCTGGTCTAGCAATATGGAAATCGACTCCACCTGGTTCATTCAGAATTGGGAGCGCCGGGAACTTGCTAAGAGGAAGAAGTCCAACAGCTATCATGGAGAAAGCTGGTCTGGTTCAATCCCTCTAGTCCTCGACGCTCTTTTATTGCCTAGTTAGCTAACGGTACCGCAAAGGACAGGTTACTGCGGTGGGCCATGCAGATCTCTCCACATTCGTTGTTTTTGTAATGCTGCCGATGAAGACAGGAACCAGTTGTTTTTTCAAAATGTTCTCTCGTTCTATCTGCAAGTTTGGAGGGCCACTTTGCAGCTTCATCTCGTTGATAGTGTTCCAAGTGTGCTTTTCTTTTCTGTACTTAAAGTGCTAGGACTAGTCGTCTACGTATTTCCTCTTTTGCTGGAGTCTCTTCCTCAAATCCTACTCAAATCAAGAGATTGATTAGAGATAAAGATTAGAACTTGTTTGAATGTTCAAAGAAAGGTTTCTATAGAAAAGGCATAACACTGTTGCTTATAGGGTCTTGATGATTGGGTCTATTAGATTGATGATTTCGTTGAGGTTGAAACAGGACTGCTCAGCCCGCTTTGTGAATTCTTGTGAATAAAATCTGAATTATTGGAGAATATAACTTACTGATATTTTTAAAAAAGTATCTTGCAAAGTACCGATTTTTTAAAATAAGTACAAAAACAAGGCTAAAAGATAGGCTATTAGTTGATTAAGGGTGTAAGGTTTTATTTTGATAAATTGAAAATTCAAGGTTTTAAAAGAATCTCCGATTAGGTGTCGAGCTCCATGTTGGTGGAATTTAAGCGTATGTGGCAAATGATCAAATATTCTACTTGGGAGCCACGTTAGATTGTTAGCACTTGAAATCCATTGATGGCCAGCCCAAGATCTAATTGGGGCTTTTTGAAACAAATACTCTGACGACCAAAATAAAATTTCTAGTCTATTATTGACCAACCACCAAAATATTAAGTCTGATTTTTGCTCTTACCAATATGTTGTCCAAATATTAGGTAAAGATAACTCTATTTGTCAATAGTATTCAGCACTCGTCAACTCTTTTGAGAAATCTACCGACCAAAAAAAAAAAAAAAAAGAATTTTGGAATTGAGTGGTAGAGCCATCCACCAGAGAATCAACTGGAAAAATATGTTAAACAGTTGTTTAAATTGAATATCCACGTTTATGTGTTCAAAATCACAAAATTCTTTAGAGCTTCAAGTGTGATTCAGCTTGAATATATAGAGTTATAGACTACTATGAAGTTGAACTCAACTTGGATTTTTATGTTATATTCCAACTTCATTAAACTTTGTCCGCATCAACTTGATATATATCACATACATTACTCCTGATTGGTGTATTGCATAAACTCTTAAACATGCTCTCAGAGTGAATTTCGTATCTATTATGTTCATAGACATACCGACATTGTCCTCATCTAAATGTTCTAGTTTTTCTAAATCCACTACGAATGGTTTTTCATGCAAATCATCGACAATGTCTTAAATGAGAATTCGTATTCATGCTATCAACAGATCCGATTTATGCAGACCGATCGATCAAACATTAGTTCAATTGGGCTTCAATCACCTACTAAGCCATGACCATGAACGGCCATTCAAGCCTTGGGAGAATAGAATAATGAGATTAGGATCAGTGAACCAATCTTTGGGAAGGACCAGCCCGCGCTTAGAGTTACTTGCAATTTGCAAAGGGATGGACGTTCTTGAATGCATTAATCGGAAGGCGATATCCATAATTTATGATAAAAACTCTCGAAACAATTATATACATGATATTTCTTGATCATGATTAAGAAAGAAATTATAAAAAAATCCAAAACATTACTAAATTATTATTTTTAAAATGCGACGTTAGTGTCGGCCGGTCAAAATTGGCCAATGGACTAAATTAACATAAATGCAAAAGGTTTAGGAGAAATAGGGAAAAAAATTAAGACTGAATCGACACAATTGTAATATATATATATATATATGACTTTTTTGGTAATTCTCCCCCACATACATGAGATTTACCTTTGATAGACCACTTCACATTCCACATTGATCATCGTTGTGATTCTATTTATCAAAATGTCATTTTATTTTCGAATATGTCCATAGCAAATCCTAACTTCCCACACCCGGCCCAATACACTTAAAATCAGCTGGAAACTAATACCCAAACCTTGAGAAAGATGTTAATATATATGTATAGAAAACTACACATGACTTGATGAGGATTCCATGTAACGGGTCAACTAGTCCACTCTACACACAAATAACTTAGGAACTTGGGAGACTGAATATACTTAGTTCACATCACATGCACTTAGTGTTCTTTTAATGGTTCGAAAATATTACATCCATTCTTATGTGTTTATCAACATTTACATCATGCCCAAGTCAAATGTTTCTTATGGAATTGAAAGAAAGAGGCATAGACATGATAAGAACTATCGAGAAGTGAAACTTAGGCCATTGCTGATATATAAGCCAAGGACAATATTCAAGGAAGAAGAGAAGGCCTAGCATGAATGAGAAGAGACTGTCAAGTTGCCAAGAATGACTGCCTGCATGATCAAACAGAGAGCTATTATTCAGATTTCTCCAGTGAAGGCTCTCTGTAAGATTTCAGGCAGATCATTCCTGGCTACGAAACAAAAGACTCTTCTCATCATGTAAGGCCTCACTTCCTCAGTATGGAGTGCCGAAAGGAGATAGAGACTTCAATAACTCGAGGACTCGCTTAAACAAGAAGAAGAAACCTAACATGAAAGACGAGATGCTCCGACTAGCCAAGGAGACTGCCTGCAACCAACCAGTTCCACCGTATGATGAGTTTCTGAAGATCAACTCGCTGGGAGCAGGCAAGTCATCCTTGGCTATCAAAACAAGGCTCTCATCCTCATGTTAGACCTCTCCTTCTTAAATTTACTTTGCTGCTTGTGTGCCCATGTAGTTCTACCAAATGTACCCATTTATAGAGATCTTGAAAAGTAATACAGGAAGATCGTACTCCAAAGCCACGAATATTGCATCTTTGGAGTTCCTCATCGGTCGAATCAATATGCCTTACGCAAAACCTCTCTCTCTCTCTCTCTGTGGCAACATCAAAGCTAACCTACAAATGGAGGAATAAATTCCTCCTGCATGCACGGAGAAAGGGTTACATGTAATATTTACACTATACGAATTTGTATGGCTAGAGATCTGGATGGATGGCTTTAATTTGGATATGGCTTTTGTCAATTATTACATTGTGGGAGGCCAACTTGTGTTAGAAGCCAATATTCTTCAAGTTTAGTTGCTTCAAAAAGTCACTCAACATTCTTGAGTAGATCTCTACTTGTACGAGTACCGGCATGTATTTGAGCAATGCGGGGTGTACTAAGATTGATCCATACAATTAATACAACATTCTTGAATTTATTCCAAATTAAAGCGTTAGTTATCCTGATGGACCCAGCGAGTTTCCTGCAACCACGACGTCTTTCCAGACCTTCTGGTGCTTTCGTCCAGTTCCCGAAGGTGTCCCCAGAATCACAGGAAGTGATCAAGGCACGACGGTGTGGCAGCGTACGCGGTGGTTGGACGAGTGGGCATTGTGGGAATTATTAATGCCGTCGAGAATTGATGGGCGTTATATATATATATATATATATATATATATAAGAAAGAGATGTTCCTCTTTCTAATTCCTATGAAAAAATACATCTTTTGAATAAAGAGTCCATCCAAAAGCATAAACAAAAATACAATTACATTCATATAGGACTAGTTCAAGTAGGAGTCAAACCTCTTACAAAAGAAGGCCTTAATACTTCTATTCTCTTAGTTTTAAGAGATTCATGTCTTCTAAACTACGATGAATCCATTCTTGGTACTGTAGAGACAAGTCTCTGCAAAGGACCCATACATTTTGACTGTTACCCCAATTTTTCTGTATCTCTCAAAGATAAGAACATTCTTAGAGCCCTAACACTCCAAATCAAAACCCATAATTACAAAGTGGCAGATGGTTCTATTCCTTTAGCCCTTGTTTATAGAATTCATTATAAAGCCATGTCCTCCGCCTTTGGAGAAAGTAGGAGTCAAACCCATAACTGATTAAAGGCTAGCATGGGTTCAGATGATATGGGTTCCGATGTCAAAGGTGGTTGCTGTAAGAATGTTTGGTTGTTTTCTGCCATTTGGAGCCATGTCTTGACGGATGTTAAGCCTTTTGGTTTTGGTGGTGTATTGGAGGGTTCGGCAGTGGCTTTGCCTTTGCCTTTATCTTTGTCTTTTTTGGATCTTGGCATATTGGTATCCCCTGTAAAAATTCTCTTGTGAGAAAATCAGGTAATGAATTTGAAGAACCATTTATAAATTCATTGTCAAAATCAAATACTGAAAGTATGGCTTGCCATCCGGCAAAAATCTGTTTTGATGCAATATTTAAAACGTCTTTTTGTAAAATGTCTTTGGCTGATTTGCAATCAATCCGTAATAGAAATTTTTGATTTAATAAATCTCCTTGGAATTTTGATATAGATAAAACTATAGCAAGTATTTCTTTTTTAATTGTCGAATAATTTTGTTGAGTGGAATTCCAATGTTTTGATATAAACCGAACAACTTGTTCTTTGTTGTTTTTGACCTGTTTGAGAATGCCACCATATCCTAATTCTGAAGCGTCTCGTTTCAACTATTTTGAAAGCAAAAGGGTCAGCAAGGTGTAAGCATAGTATATCTTTTACATGCAATTTTATCTGTTTGACAATGTCTGTATGGACCGAAGTCCAGGGTGGAGGATCCTTACGAAGCCTTTGATGTAAAGGTTTGCAAAGGATATTTATAGTGGGGAAGAAATCTAAAATATAATTGAGGCTACCCAAAATCTTTGTAATTGAGTTTTGTCTTTAATCTCATCTGGAAATTTATCGGTAAAAGAAATTGATCTTTCTATTGGGGTTATAGTACCTAAATGGATGTAATGACCTAGAAATCTAATTCTGTCCGGAATAGTGCAATCTTAGTGGGAGAGACTACTAGACCATTTTGTATAATTATTTTTATGAAAGTAGAAAGATGTTTGAAATGTTGTTCTATATTAGAGGAAAAAACTAGAACATCATCTATATAGACTATGATGTAATCTGAATAAGGATTGAAGATATCATTCATGATTCTTTGGAATTCTCGAAGGGGCATTTTTGAGACCGAATGGCATAACATTCCATTCATATTGACCAAAAGGGACAAGAAAAGCTGTTTTGTATTTATCCTTTTCACGATTTGTATTTGCCAAAAATCCTGACTTCATGTCAAATTTTGAAAATAATTTTGATCTACAAAGTCTGTTTAGCAAATCTTTTTATTGGGTATAGGATATCTTATCCATCTAAGGGCTGTATTAAGAGGTTTATAATTAATAACTAACCTGGGAACTCCTCTTTCTAGTTCGGCATTTTTATTGACATAAAAAGCAGAACAACTCCATGGTGATTGGCTTTTTCTTATGAGTTTTTTATTCAAGAGGTCTTGTATTTCTGCTTGACAAATTTCAAAACTTCTTGATTCATCTCGTGGGCGGGCTTTAGTAGGTATTTTAATTTCAGAAAAATCTTGTTCATAAGGTAAATCAACGATATGCTTCTTCCTTTCCCAAAAGGCATTGGGTAGAGTAGAGCATATAGTTTTTTCTATGTGTTTTTGTAGGGAGGCTCTTTTTTCTACGATGTTGGATTTTATAAGATTTTCTTCTATTCTTTTGAATTCTAAATCTTCTTTTAAGAATTCAAGCTGGTTCTCTTTGTCTTTTATGAGGCAATTTATTTCAGAAATAGAATGTTCTTGTAAAATATTTAGGCTTCTTTTTTGTGGTTTTGTCACAAAGTTAAAAGTGATTTTTCTGTTTAAAGCATGAGTTTCAATGCCTTCATTAGTAATTGTAAAAGGTTGGATTAATTGAATAAAAGGTGTTCCAAGAATTACCTGTTGACTCATATTTTTTACTAAGAGAAAAGATGTTTTGTAAGACATTTGATCTTTTATTATTAAGGCTTCTGGTAATTTGTATTGGATATTAAGTTTATCATCGATGTTGATTTTAGGGATTCGAAGTTTTATCAAAGTATATTGTTGGAACAAGTCCTTCTTTGATACAATTGAGATCAGCTCCTGTATCAAAGAGTGCTGTTGTTTCAATAATAAACTCATTGTTGATTTTTATCATAATATTTATTATCCATTTTCTAGATGTTATTTCTGTTAATAACATAAGGAAGGCTGGATCTGGAATGTCAGATGTATTGGTGATTTCATTTTGGTCTTCTAATTTTGTCTTTCCTTTTATGACGAGAGATTTTATATCAGAAGTCTCTTTTTTCATATCTAACTGTATTGCTTTCAAGGCTTGGATTTCTAATTTTTGTTGTTTTATTTCATTTTGGAGGTCATTTATATTAACGGGCCTAGACTGAGATTTTTTGTTTCTATTCAAGATGTCTTTTAAATTGTAAGAAGTATTGGGCTTGGAAGTAATATTTAGGGAAGAATGAAGTCTATCTAAGTATTCTTTCTTGGCTTCGGGGTCAGTAATCTTATCAGCAGTGCTAAGGAGAAATTCTTCTTCTTTTGTTAGCATGTTTATTTCAGGAATGGGTTTTTCAAGAGAGGCGTCTTCATAATCAAAATCAGAAGAGGAATCTATTTCATTAATCAAGACCTTCTTCCTCAAGAAGTTCATCGAAGAAGTATCACCATTTTCTATGATTATGTTATTTAGCTGGTTAAGAGTATTGTCATCAAGAGAGAGTTCATTTAATTTTTTATTAATCCTACAGTATTTTGAAATATGACCTTTTTTACCACAAGAATAACATTTGATGTCTTTAAAATTTTTCCTATCATTATGAGGTCTATTTTGGTTATTCTGGTGTCTTTGTTTATTCCTACGAGGTTGAGATTTGTTGTGATGTTTCTTTGTTTCTTTCTCAGAAGGACAAGTTCCCTTACATTTTGGTTTTGTTTTTTCATTATAAGAAGGGTCGTATTGAGCACAGAAATCTCCTAAACTTCTATTGGTGAGAGATTGTTCTTCCTTGAGCTGTCTTTGTAGTTTGATATTATTACACATTTGTGTTCCTTGACGGTCAACATAAGAGATTATTTCACCATAAGAAAGAAGATCATAAGGTATTTGGCCGTTGTATTCTTCTCTAATTTTATCCCTAACTTGATCACCTATAATTTGGGGTAAGCCTGCTAAGAATTTTTCTTTCCAAAAGGGTTGATTGCAATCAGGTCTGATGAGAACCCTTTGAAGGAAGAGTTCTTTGTATTCCCTAAACCTTCCTAAGGATTTGCAACGCATATTGGATAAGAGGTCTTGATTCCTATCTCTAATATGTGAAGGGTCCCCTACGAAGTGTTGTGAAATGGAATATATATATTTTTTTTATGATCTAGGTGACGTAAACTTGGGTCGACGCTAGCATAGGGACCCACCTCCTATGGCGCCACACTTAAGTCAAGTAATTGTGCACGCAGTGACTCGAACCTCCTCCCAATCAGGATGGAGAGAACGCCCGAACCAACGCACCCACAGCAGGGTGGGTGGTGTATATATTGGTCTCTGGTTAACCTGCAAAAACAAGTTCAGATGCAGCAGAAAGATAGATTGAGCACGGCAAGGATTCGTTAGACGCGGCACTGAAAGCAGCTGACCGAACGTTCACCTTAAAGTTGTTTGGACGTGACCAAAAGCTGCAGGTGTTGTGGAATCGATGCAGGAGGATCATACGGAAACCTCAGGACTGCCTGGACGTCGCTGGAAGACCAGCGGTTGGACTGAAGACTGGAGTTGCTGGAGTCGCCTAAACCAGCAAGGAAAACTCGGCAAAAGGCTCGGTGACTGGTGCTGGTCACGACGGCAGGACCGGTGTGGGCACCTATGGACGTTGAGAGACCCTTCGGGAACTGGACGAAAGCACCAGAATTTCTTTCTAACACAAGTTGGCCTCCCACAATGTAATAATTGACAAAAGCCATATCCAAATTAAAGCCATCCATCCAGATCTCTGGCGATGGACCTTTTCGTACAGTGTGAATATTACATGTAACCCTTCCTACGTGCATGCAGGAGGAATTTATTCCTCCATTTGTAGGTCAGCCAGAGATGGACCTTTTCGTACAGTGTGAATATTACATGTAACCCTTCCTACGTGCATGCAGGAGGAATTTATTCCTCCATTTGTAGGTCAGCTTTGATGTTGCCCATCTGAGAGAGAGAGAGAGAGAGAGAGAGAGAGAGAGAGAGGGGGGTTTTGCGTAAGGCATATTGACTCGACCGATGAGGAACTCCAAAGATGCAATATTCGTGGCTTTGGAGTACGATCTTCCTGTATTACTTTTCAAGATCTCTATAAATGGGTACATTTGGTAGAACTACATGGGCACACAAGCAGCAAAGTAAATTTAAGAAGAAGAGGTCTAACATGAGGATGAGAGCCTTGTTTTTATAGCCAAGGATGACTTGCCTGCTCCCAGCAAGTTGATCTTCAGAAACTCATCATACAGTGGAACTGGTTGGTTACAGGCAGTCTCCTTGGCTAGTCGGAGCATCTCATCTTTCATGTTAGGTTTCTTCTTCTTGTTTAAGCGAGTCCTCAAGTTATTGAAGTCTCTATCTCCTTTTGGCACCCCATACTGAGGAAGTGAGGCCTTACATGATGAGAAGAGTCTTTTGTTTCGTAGCCAAGGATGATCTGCCTAAATCTTACAGAGAGCCTTCACTGGAGAAATCTGAACAATAGCTCTCTATTTGATCATGCAGGCAGTCATTCTTGGCTAACTTGACAGTCTCTTCTCGTTCATGCTAGGCCTTCTCTTCTTCCTTGAATATTGTCCTTGGCTTATATATTAGCAATGGCCTAAGTTTCACTTCTTGATAGTTCTTATCATGTCTATGCCTCTTTCTTTCAATTCCATAAGAAACGTTTGACTTGGGCATGATGTAAATGTTGATAAACACATAAGAATGGATGTCATATTTTCGAACCATTAAAAGAAGACTAAGTGCATGTGATGTGAACTAAGTATATTCAGTCTCCCAAATTCCTAAGTTATTTGTGTGTAGAGTTGACTAGTTGACCCGTTACATGGAATCCTCATCAAGTCATGTGTAGTTTTCTATACATATATATTAACATCTTTCTCAAGGTTTGGACATTAGTTTTCAGCTGATTTTAAGTGTATTGGGCCGGGTATGGAAAGTTAGGATTTGCTATGGACATATTTGAAAATAGAATCACAACGATGATCAATGTGGAAGTGTGAAGTGGTCTATCAAAGGTAAATCTCATGTATGTGGGAGAGAATTACCAAAAAAGTCATAAATATATTATAATTGTGCCGATTCAGTCTTAATTTTTTTTTCCCTATTTCTCCTAAACCTTTTGCATTTATGTCGATTTAGTCCATCCGGCCAATTTTGACCAGCCGACATGACATCGCATTTTTAAAATAATAATTTAGTAATGTTTTGAATTTTTTATGATTTCTTTCTCAGTCATGATCAAGAAATGTCATGTATATAATTGTTCCGAGAGTTTTTATCATAAATTATGGATATCGCCTTCCGATTAATGCATTCAAGACCGTCCATCCCTTTGCAATTTGCAAGTAACTCAAAGCGCTGGCTGGTCCTTCCCAAAGATTGGTTCGCTGATCCTAATCTCATTATTCTATTCTCCCAAGGCTTGAATGGCCGTTCATGGTCATGGCTTAGGTAGGTGATTGAAGCCCAATTGAACTAATGTTTGATCGATCGGTCTGCATAAATTGGATCTGTTGATAGAGTGAATATGAATTCTCATATAAGACATTGTTGATGACTTGCATGAAAAACCATTTGTAGTGAATTTGGAAAAAGTAGAACATTTGGATGACGACAATGTTGGTATGTCTATGAATAGAATAGATACGAAATTCACTCTGAGAGCATGTTTCAGAGTTTATGCAATACACTAATCAGGAGTAATGTATGTGATATATATCAAGTTGATGCGGACAAAGTTTAATGAAGTTGGAATATAGCATAAAAATTCAAGTTGAGTTCAACTTCATACTAGTCTATAACTCTATATATTCAAGCTAAACTACACTTGAAGCTCTAAAGAATTTTGTGATTTAGAACACATAAACGTGGATATCCAATTTAAACGATAGTTTAACATATTTTTCTAGTTGATTCTCTAGTGGATGGCTCTACCACTCAATTCCTTTTTTTTTTTTTTTGTCGATAGATTTCTAAAAGGAGTTGACAAGTACTGAACACTATTGACAAATAGAGTTATCTTTACCTAATTTTTGGACAACATATTGATAAGAGCAAAAATCAGACTTAATATTCTGGTGGTTGGTCAATGGTAGACTAGAAATTTTCTTTTGGTTGTCGGAGTATTTGTTTCAAAAAGCCCCAATCAGATCTCTGGCCATCAATGGATTTCAAGTGCTAACAATCTAATGTGGCTCCCAAGTAGAATATTTGGTCATTTGCCACATACGCTTAAATTCCACCAACATGGAGCTCGACACCTAATCGGAGATTCTTTTAAAACCTTGAATTTTCAATTTATCAAAATAAAACCTTACGCCCTTAATCAACTAATAGCCTATCTTTTAGCCTTGTTTCTGTACTTATTTTGAAAAATCGGTACTTTGCAAGATACTTTTATAAAAATATCAGTAACTTACATTCTCCAATAATTCCGATTTTATTCACAAGAATTCACAAAGTGGGCTGAGCAATCCTGTTTTAAGCTCAACAAAATCATCAATCTAATAGACCCAATCATCAAGACCGCATAAGCAACAGTGTTATGCCTCTTCCATAGAAACTTTTGGAAATTGGTGACCCATTTTCAACAAAATCTAGAAAGTACTAGCTTAATGGAGAATAAAGTTGAAGACTCTCATACGTTGGAGAAGGTCCAAGTCGGCAACAACAATTTGCTTCATGCAAAAGGAAAGTAAAAGTCAACAAAAGTGGTTGGGAGCTCCAGGAGAAGAGAAAAATGGAGAAGTAACGAGAAGGAGAGAAGAAAAGAAAAGCAAGTCCAACTTGGACTTTAACTAGAAGAAAAGAGCTGCAACAAGCAGAAGCTAAGGAACGGAAGCTGAAATTTTATATTATTTTATTGTACTCAAGTCGGTGGATATGGTGGTGATTCACACCTATAAATATGCTTGTACTTGATCATTTGAGATGTGAGGGGAAAATCCTCCATCTTGTGTGAGAGGAAAACCCTTAGATCTCCACTAATCTCCATCAAACTATTTTCTTTAATTAATAAAATTATTTTCTCCCATATTCATGTTTTTATTCTTAAACTATCCTACTTGTCCCTTTTCATCCTTTATAAAAATACCATACACTTGCATATATTACTAATTAAAAACTATAATTAATACCAAAATCATGCTTCCGCACGCACACATCCAAAAATTTTAATAGAAACCTTTCTTTGAACATTCAAACAAGTTCTAATCTTTATATCTAATCAATCTCTTGATTTGAGTAGGAATTGAGGAAGAGACTCCAGCAAAAGAGGAAATACGTAGACGACTAGTCCTAGCACTTAGAGTACAGAAAAGAAAAGCACACTTGGAACACTATCAACAAGATGAAGCTGCAAAGTGGCCCTCCAAACTTGCAGATAGAACGAGAGAACATTTTCAAAAAACAACTGGTTCCTGTCGTCATCGGCAGCATTACAAAAACAACGAATGTGGAGAGATCTGCATGGCCCACCGCAGTAACCTGTCCTTTGCGGTACTGTTAGCTAACTAGGCAATAAAAGAGCGTCAAGGACTAGAGGGATTGAACCAGACCAGCTTTCTCCATGATAACTGTTGGACTTCTTCCTCTTAGCAAGTTCCCGGCGCTCCCAACTCCGAATGAACCAGGTGGAGTCGATTTCCATATTGCTAGACCAGCAACAGAAGGATTTGGCATTAAGGAGCCACACAAGTGAGCTTTGAATACTAACTCAATCATCAGACCCCACGGTTGGCCGATGCCAAGCTAAGTCTTGAATCACATTTTGCGCCTTTGCTTGAAATGACAATGCAGAATCATATACAATTCTAGCAGGAAAATGAACAAGCAGAGGACCAACAGGATGCCAGTCACCATGCCTAGGGAAAACAGAAGAACAATCGCCGCTTGCATGTTTCGAATGAGGTCTAAAAACCTCTCTTAATTTCTAGATTTTCCTCCCAAATATAAGATGCATCAGCAGGGATCATCAAAATCCAAAAAGAGACCTTTTTTTAAGCTTATAAGCCTTTAGTCAAGCCACCCATATAGACCATGCCTGAGCAAATATCAGCCACAAGCAGCCATAATACAAGCTTTATTCCACCATTCTAATCTCTTAAGGCCTTCTAATCTTCCCTCTTTCTTAAGCAACAGGTTTGTCAAGCCCCCTTCTGAAAAACCAGCACACTAAGAAACGTGACAGATTTTACTTGCGTTGAATATTGTCCACTTGTTTAAATGTTCGTTTACACTTTCATCACATCATCTGGCGTATCAATTATATGGGCCCATCCTAGTGCACCCTGCGTTGCTCAAAGACATCCCGGTACTCATATGAGTGGAGATCTACTCATGAATGTTGTGTGAGCAGACTTTTTTGAAGCAACTAAACTTGAAGAATATTGACTTCTAACGCAAGTTGGCCTCCCACAGTGTAATAATTGACAAATGCCTTATCCAAATTAAAGCCATTCACATTTCAGAAACTATACTAAAGTTGCAACTTGATGATTGAGTCTCTTAGTTTGGATCAGGTTGCTCAGCCTGCTTTGTGACTTGTTATGACTATAAATCTGCATTGTGGGGAAAAACAAAACTTACTGATATTTCAAAATATCTTGCAAAATTACCAATTTTTCAAAATAAGTGCAGCAACAAGACTTGAAGGATTTGGCTATTAGTTGATCAAGAACATAAAGGTTTTAGCTTGGTCAATTGGATTTAAGGATTTAAAAAAGCACCATCAAGTCTTGAGCAATTGAAGCGTCTGAAATGACATGCGGTAAATGCCCAGATATTTCACTTTAGGAGGTATGCTGAATTTATGATGCTCAAATTCCACTGGGGGTGAGCACAAGATCCGATTGAGGCTTTTTAAAGTCCTTAATTAATCAAAATACAATCTTAAATCTATCATTGAACACTAGTCAAAACGTTAAGTCTTATTCTTGCATTTATTGATAAGTTAACTGAAATCGGATAAAAGTAATTCTTTCTACTAATAGTTTTTTGACATTCATTAATTTTTTAAGAATTCTGTTAGTACAGAAAAAAGTTCTGTCAATAGAACCGTTTGCCAAAGAATCACGAATAGAGATGATGTTAAACTATTGTTTAATAGGATATTTGCATTGGCCTAAAGAAGGGAATGAAGTCTCAGTGATCTAAATGGCAAGATCCTTTAAGCTTCAAGTTCAGTTCCAGCTTGAATTTAGAATATTTTGAAGTTTTTTTTAATAGCTAGAAAGACTATTTTGAAGTCGAATTCAATTTGAATATATATGCCTGCAAGTTCCAACTCGTCCAACTTTCTGACCACGTCAACTCAAAGATCGTGTTGTCCCTCCTGATTAAGGTGTTAGATCCCTCGAAAACATGCTCTTGGCGCGAACATCTATTCCATGCATGGACATATCGACATTATTCTTATCCAAATGTTTTACTTCGAATGCTTTTCCATGAAAGACATCGACCAATGTCCGATCGAAACATCACTTTTGACAGACCCTATTCATGTGGCTCTTATCAATCACCCATTAGGTCGATCGGGCTTGGATCGCCCATGCGGTCTGATGAGCTATGACAATGAACGCACCCCACTCGAGCCTCGTTCGATCCAAGATAGTAGAGCAACGGGATTAGAATCACCGAGCCGTTCTTTAGGAAGTACCAGCCTACGCTCATTGTCACTTGCAATTTGCAAAGTGATGGACGTCGGTATATGCATTAAGCTGAAGGCGATATTCATGAACTATGATCAGCATTCTTGTCCGTGTGTGTATATACGTTTCTCGAGTATAATTGATGAAAATGTACGGATTGTTAGAACGCAATGGGATTTCAACTGTCCCATCTTTCTCGAGAATACATGAGTTTTGCCTTCGGTGGAGACCACTTTTCGCTATCACATTTATATTAGTGTCAATCTCCAAATCTTAAATTTTTGCACCCGCCCAAAACACTTAATGCCAACTAAAAACCAAACCATCCAAAGCCTAAGCAAGATAGTAAAATGAGTTTGTAAGTGATCATTGGGTCAAAATTGAT
This sequence comes from Eucalyptus victrix, assembly GCA_016097545.1. Lineage (NCBI taxonomy): Eukaryota > Viridiplantae > Streptophyta > Magnoliopsida > Myrtales > Myrtaceae > Eucalyptus > Eucalyptus victrix. The sequence goes on along the minus strand of CM027843.1, from coordinate 42,275,063 downwards.
TAGAATTCGACAATTATTTATATTCTAATATAATTTTGATTTTGTTAATTTAGTAAGTTTTTTTATTTAAGCAAAGTAATTTTCTTATTATGGATGTTAGGAATCCCATCCGCCTTCATTTCACGTCTTCATGAGATAATTTTATCTAGCTCATATCCCTCTTATATCCGACTTTATTCTGTCTTGAGCAAGTATTAAACGCAAGATATAATAAATTTTATTTTATCTCCAAATTTATCTTAATTGCCAAACGTAGTCTTAGAGCATCTGTGGAAAGATTAGTTAATTCTTAGTTGATTGGAGGGATTAGGAGGGAAGAGTAGGGATGTTTTTTTTCGGTCGAAAGAAAAGGGACTTTGAAAATGTAATCTTGTTTGGATGAAGGGATTTAACATGAGAGAGGATTGTGAGAGATTGGTAATGTCACTTTATTGTGCATCTAAGTTCTTCCAATTATGTAGGGTTCAAGGTTTAGGGAGGTTTTGCAAGATAAAATTTTCTTCTTCTTTCTCACCATACCTTTTTTATATTTATTGACAAACACATTAAAGAAATTTAATATATTCTTTTTGTTTTTTTTCCCTCGCTAACATTCAAGCCACACCACAACTCCCAACCCTTCAAATCATTTTTCTTCTTTTTCTCTAATAATTATTAACATGATATTAGCGACAAATATTAAATTAGTTCACATGTAATAAATTTACATCAAACTATTTTCTTAACCATCTAAATCCCAAAATCGGTACCTTCGATAAATTTATCCCAATCAAAAATCCTAAATAAGTATGTTTGTAACGAATAAATTGAATTAATATTGCAAAAAATTACGAACTGAATTATGTAACATAAAATCTTAAATTAGTACACCCGTCAATTATCTCATGATGTTAACGACCCAACAATTTTTTTCCTCCCTAAAATGACCTTCCACTGAATATGAAGCCACATGCTTTGCAAACGGGAAAACATGGAGCAAATGGATGGATAAGGCCCTCGCCGTCTCAGAGCAGTAATTGCTCTCGAAGTTCCCAACACACACTCTCTCTCTCTCCTCTCCAACCATCGAAACCCCCACACCATGTCGCTCCTATCTCCGACGCCGGCCCGACTCATCCCGCCATCACAACGCCGCCACTTTCGCTCTGCGGCCGCCGCCGCGAAGACCCGCATTCCTACCCCACTCAGGGTACTCTCCATGGCCAAAGACACCAGCGACCCGGACTCAGACGTGGGCCTCGCCGGCAAGGCCGCCATCGCCGGGGGCCTGGTCTCGACCCCAGTGATCGCGTGGTCCCTCTACACCTCAAGACGACGGGCTGCGGCCTCCCGCCGGGCCCGGGCGGATCCATCGGCGCGCTGGAGGGCGTGAGCTACCTGGCGGTGGTGGGGATCGTGGGCTGGTCGGCCTACACCAAGTCCAAGACCGGGTCGGGCCTGCCCAGCGGGCCCTTCGGCCTCCTGGGCGCCGTGGAAGGGCTGTCGTACCTGGCGCTGCTGGGGATCGCCGTCGTCTTCGCGCTGCAGTTCTTCGACAAGGGGTACATCCCCGGCCCGTTGCCGGCCGATCAGTGCTTCGGCTGAGGCCGATCTCTCTCTCTCTCTCTTTCTTTATCTCTCTTGGAGCGTAGATGGTGTGGACGTACGTGAGCCATTTCGATGTTATCGTGACTTTGTGGTGGAGGTTGGCCCTCGGACGAAAGCCTTTTACATGTGCAGTTGCATTGTTTTTGTGATCTGTACATTTTTAGTTGAGATGTACAATTCAACATTTTTTTGCAGCATTCTTTACGCTAAATTTACCTCGATGGGACTTGATGTGCTTGGAACGACCCGAAAAAGGTCAAGCCCGAAATAACTCATTTGAGTCCGCTCATAGTCAAATTTGTTGTCTAAGTTAGCGACCGGATAAGGGGGGAGCTGATCTCAAGAAGACAACCGTGTCTGGGTATGATACCCGATGATTTCCAGGGGCGGGCTTCGACTTGATTGGGCCAATCCAAAATTATCGTCCAAGCACACGCTCGTGTGATAGGCAGATCGGTTGCCTCTTTTCTATGGCAATTTTATTCTAGAATGCCGACCGCTCGGATTCTCTCAAAATTCATTATTTATGATTAAATAGATGGTACCAAGTAGCTGTTCCGCATAGAAATTCAAAAGTAGCCATGTCAAGACAATTCCCTATGCTTTCACTTTCCCCTCGTTCATTGATTTATCATGGGTCTTGTCGACAATTATTCCGCGATTAAAAAACAAATGTTATCATTTTCCAACCCGCTCTAACGTGCACTGCCGACATCATATGGGGTATCTATGTCATGGCGTGACCCGCAAAACTGTACTTTTTTTGGAACGCTTCTTCCTTTTGATTACGGTTGTTGGGCTTGATGGGCTTGGACCGACGGAAATTGTTAGGCCCATTATTAGGCCTGAAATACCTCATCCAAGTCTGCTCATTGTCCAAATTATCAAGCCCATCTAATTAATATTGAAAACCGTGCCTATCTATAGTAAAGACTTGTCGAACAAGCGGGTTGAATTGAAAATGATCCTACCTAAATTAATCCATCTAACATGTTTTTGATCCATCTACATGTAATACAAATTCACTGACCTAACGTATACCCTAACTAATTGTATTATTAAAACACTTTTATATGTAGAGTAATATAGGAAAATTAGAACGCATTTAGTAACGTTTTTGTTCAAAAATTGTTCTTAAGAACAAAAACAAAAAAACTATTTCCATTACAGGAATATTTTTTTAACAGAATAACGCGTTTAGTAACTACACAATTTTTATTACTAAAATAGAAAAAGAACATAAACACGTTTAGTAAACTTGTATAATTTTTTTTTTGTTTCTTTTAATTTTTAAATTTTTTATTATATTTTTGCCTTTTTTTCTTTTTTCTTTTTCCTTTTTCTTTTTCTCTTTGGCCGATTGCCGGCCACGGTGGTGGCTAGCGGCCGGATGGGCGGCGTCCGCAGCTTGCCATGGCCACGCGAGGCTCAACCTCGCCTAGCCATCGGCGAGGCTCGGCCACCGCCAGGCAACGCCGTCCTAGAGGTGATCCAGTGAGGCCGAGCCTCAGTGAGGGCCAGCAACCCTCTAGCAAGGTCACCGACCAAGGAAAAAATGAGAAGAAAAAGGAGAAAAAAATAAACAAGTTTTGTGTTTTTGTTCTTTTGTTTCTTCAAAAAGCATTACCGAGAACAAGAAACAAGCTTGTTTCTATTCCAAATTTGTTCCCGAGAATAAATGTGTAAACAAATACATTTATGTTCTTTTTTTTGTTCCCTGGAACAAAAGAACATAAATTTTTGTTCTAGGGAACAAAAATTTTTATTTCGAAAAACAAAAACAAACAAACAACCTCTTAATACCCAAATTGGGGTGACAAAGTAGAATAAACGAGCATGAGATCGAGAGAGAGAGAGAGAGAATTGAGTCTAAATAAGTTGTTAACCCATTTAACACTCGTATTATTTTAGATTTTACCATTTTAAACTTATTTATAACAATTGACTTAATATAATTAATTCATACAGCAACTCAAACTATCAAGCATAGGTGACATAATTTAATAGGTCTAACAGCTAATAATAATATGTGAGGGTCCAACTTGACTGGACCAATCTAAAATCATCATGCAAGCATGCTCGTATGTCGAGGTCCCTCTCACCCTGATCAAACGTGTTGAAAATATATTCTTATAAACAAGAGATCGGGAAGAGTTGCCTCCCATCTAGGGGGCACATTTATTCTATAATGTCGATTATTCAAACTTCAAAGCCCTAAAATCCACACGCGGCTCCCCAACAATGCATCAATGTCGGAAATCCACATCGGTGAAGTCTCGTGGAGATTGCATAGAAACTACCCAAAGAACAAGCGAATGGTCAAAACAGGGAAGAATGTACAAGGAAATTAGGGGAGTCCAAAGACCGTGTGAGATTGACTTGTGGAAGCGATCGACGTGCATTCATCGTCATGGTGATCTAATCACAGCAGAAAGCACTAAATTACCGTGGTAGGACGTTATGGCGAAAAGGTCATGTGACAAAGCAGATCTAGGACAGTACAGAGGGTCGTTATAGGTCAAGCCCGAAAAACCTCATCCAAATCCGCTCATAGTCGAATTATCGAAGTTAGTCTAGATGCAGATGACCGGATGAGGCAACCCGATCTCGAGAAGACAACCACATCTAGGGATGATGCACACACTCGTGTGTTAGGCAGATCAGGTAGGTCGCCTAGCTTATAGCGATGATTAGTTTCCCGATCGACTTACTTTGATAGGTACAGGAATAGAAAGAGTTTCCTCCCCTCTATGACACTTTTATTCAGGAGTGTCGATCATTTGGACTCTACCAAAATTCATTATTTACAATTAAAGAGATGGTGCTAAAGTAGTTTTTGCATGTCGAAATGCAAAGGAACTAGCCATGGCAAGGACAATTCCCCCATAATTTTACTTTTCCCTCGTTCACTTATCATGGATCTTGTCGACAATTTTTCCACAATGTTTTTTTTTTTACTCAGGGAACCTGCGCACCGTACCAACACGGACAGCCTCGGTAGGCCCGGGGTGACAGGGGTAAACCCTGGGGCTCCATGGGAGGACCCACCACCCCCGTGGAACAGGTAGGACGCCAAGCGTCTCCACTAAAAGTCGAAGCCTCTCCCTCCTAGAAGGGCTCAGTGGGTCTCCTCACGGTGGGGAAAACTTAACCAGCGAAGCCACTGCGGCCGGTAGTATTTTTCCACAACGTTTATTAACATACAACGTAAAAATATTTTTGGCAACAGTTTTCATTAAATTATACTCATCGGGCTCAACCTCATCAAATCAGTTATCAGGCCTAAAATATCTTATCTACGTCTGCTTGTTGTCCAATTATCAAGTTTGTATAAAATCCACGATCGGATGAGGGGCGGGCTGATCGCCAGAAAGATAAACACTTCTATTTACGATAATCAATAATGTGCAGGGGGTTCCAATTCAATTAAATCGATCTAAAATCATGGTCGAAACATGCTCGCATGACGAGATCCATTTCCTTAATTACACGTGTCGGAGATTTTTTTTTACAGATAAGAGACGAGGAAAAGTCCCTCTCGTCTAGGGGCCACATTTTTCCCATAAAAATGTCGATTATTCAAACTTCAAAGCCTTAAATCTGAACGCAGCTGCCCGACGATGCATCAATGTCGGAAATCCATATCCGTGACGTCTCCTGGAGATTGCGCCGAAACTACTCAAAGAACAAATTTTATTTTCTCTTGACAACCTCACAGAACGAGTTGAGTGGTCCAAAATAAAGAGGGACGAGGAAGGTACGAGGAAATTACGGGAGTCAAAAGGCATGTGAACGAACAAGATTGACTTTCGTAACCCGATCGACGTGTGCTCGTTGTCATGATTGATCTAATCACGGCAACGCGCCACTGATTAAATGGAACATGATTTGGTTTGTAAGGGGGAAAGATGATGGAAATTGCTTTTTTTATTTTTCCGCTCACCCTTTTTTTTGGGTCCAGAAAAATGATGGAAAATTGCTTTTGCGGCGCTAATTCTTCGTGGAATTTTATAAGGCGAGTCAAACGAAATAAAATAAACGCTTTCGGGCCAACCTGTCCAATGATAATAAATTTAGAAAATTAATAAATTCCAAAGAATCTTCTCTGTTTTCAATATTTGTAGATTTTTTTTTTTGCTTCGAATCTTGTTGCCCAAGTTTAGCATTTCGAATCTATTGCGCACGTGGATCGCTATTTAAAAAATGTAAAACAGACCTACCAGTTTATGTGAAGAGATTATCAATGACATGAGGAGAAAGGTAAACTGTTTTTTATTTTCATTTTTTTATATTTTTTTATAGATTATAAACACGGACATCAATTGCTTTTTAAAATTTTTTTTTTTTATGTTGGTGATGTCCATAGCTCCAAGCTAAACAATGATATATGATAAAATCTTGCATCTTTATCCATTAATTAGCTAATTAGAGTATCTTTGATCAAGTTAAAGCTTAAGACCATGACTGTCTTTCACTTATTCAATATCAGTGACATAAAGGGTAATGGTTGTAGCACACAAATTAAGATACCGTTAAAATATTTCATTACCAAACTAATAATATTTAAATAATTTTTTTTATTCTAGGTTCTATACAAAGTGTAAATAGGCTACGCTTTAAATAGTACTTTTTTCTATTTTTAAGATTTTTAATTTTACCATAATTTTCGAAGTAACATGACTTTTATTATTATTATTTTAACTTCCATATAACTAAAAGCATGCATTATATAATAAAATGTATTTAAAATAATAAATAATTTGAAATTTGTTCTTTAATTTTTTATACAATAATTAAGCTACTTTAAAAAAAGTGATTATTTAGCATCAAATTAATCTTCTTCTTCTTTTTCTAAATTTGAAAAAAGTTATAGTATTTTTTTTTTTCGTCAAATTAATCTTCTTCTTCTTTTTCTAATTGATGCAATTTTTCTAAAACTTACACGTCCTACTATCCCCCATCCCTCCTCGAAGGTGGGGATTTGAAAAAAGTTAAAAAAAAAAAAAGTTATAGTATGAATACCCTCTTTTAATTCGTTTTCAAAACTTAACCTGATAAAAGATAAAATCTCACAGATGATGAGTTATATTTTATCACTTAGCAATGTATTTGAGAACACTTTCTCTTTTTCATTTTTTTTTTTTTTAAATTAAACTCAGTAAAAGATAGATCTTTGAGATGACACTTCAATGGGCTAATTCTTATTGGTTGAATGAAAACCACGTGGCAATCTTTTCTCTTCTCATATATCCTCAAATTCTTATTTTGGAAATATTGTATCCATAGACAAGCACGTACATGATAAGCCTATTTTACTTATCACACGTTGCAATATTAAAATTTGATTATTTTTTATCCTACAAAAATTCTTAAAAAAATTCATGCCTTGAGATGTTATTCTTTTCTCCATATAAATCTATTTAATTTCTTTTTATGGTGTATTTATCGACAATCTCTTTCCATTGATCCAACAATTTTTGATGTGATGGTTTTTTTATCTTTGAGATGTCAATTTGGTGCAAGCAACTTGCTTGCATTTGCTAGTCTTTATCCCTCTTTTATCTTGTTTAAAGCACGATTCCGACCACTAAATCAAAGAAAAATGATTTCATGAAAAAATATCTAAAGAAGACAAAAAAGGAATACGGTTCTCCTTTTACAATTGATTCTCTCTTTTCTTCGCCAAATTTGATTGCTCAAACTTTTACTCCAAAATAGATAACTTTAAAAATATTAAATCTCAAATTAAATCTCTTCAAAAACTATTTCACAAACTAGACTTCTCATTGCCAAATCACCCTAAAATTGCATAGTCTTTAACCTTCTTGTCCTTGTCATTTTACCTTTCCTAATCTTACGAAAATAATTTTTAACATTTTGCACGTCCTCTATTACTTTCAGAACTAATCCGTAGTAAACAGTTAAAATCCAAAGTAGTTGCATGCAACCAACATTCAAGATTTAATCTATTGATTTGTTACTCCAAAAATTTGATATTCTATTAGTTAAAATTATAAATATAGAATTTTTTTGGAAGTCTAAATTTATAGAGATTCTGTTAACATAAAATATTCAAAATAGACTTATATAAATCCATTCTATTGCTAGTGAAAGTAGAATACCTTTTTCTATAAAAATAAATAAATTATAATTTAAAGTATGACCTTATTTTCCTTTAGCCAAAAAACCCGATGATGAAGATTTGTCAAAGTTTCCAAAATTATTTTTTACCTTTTAAAGTTTCTATTTAAACTCAACCAGAGATCAACAAGGAGTAATAAATCGACAAAACAGAACTTATCCGGTGATTGCGTGCAACCCAATTTTGTATTTCAATGCAAAGTACTAGAAATTGCATTGAAATTTTGAGAGAGAGAGAGAGGTAAAAGTAAGTGAAAACGGTGATGACTGGGCAATTTTTGCGGACGATTTAACAGCGAATAGTCCAATTTGAGATATAATTCTGCAAGAGATCTATTTTGAAAATTACTTATGTAGAGAAATCTATTGTGCAGGAAGAAAAAATCTGTAGGGCTACGTGCAAATAACATGTTGTCCATTAGACACGTATCGCTTATTCGGATCATTCTGTTTCAAAACCTAATATAACATAATTGGCAATTTTCCTATCATCTTTCGAAACCCATCTATATCCCAAGGAATTTAGACTCATATTTACTAATCCTAATCCACATCTCAAGAAGTCAATCATTCTCATGCACAGGATTTTTTTTTTTTTTTGCTGGAGGAACCGCTTTGGCTGACAGTCGCCACGTAAACCTCAAGGTGACGCTAATAGGGAAACCACCACCCCGGCGCCACACGTTAATCACCTAATAGCCCACATGCCTCATTGCAACTTGCGTCGCAAGAGCTTCAACCCTTGACCTTCCCTCAAATGACTGAAGCCTACCCGGCGAGTTACCACAGCCGGTGGTTCTCATGCACATGATATTTTGTAACTAACCTCGTGAACAATTCACAGCGATCATCTAAAATGAGTAAAGAAAGACAAATCGAGTGACAAAATTCTCCAAAAATGCAATACGAAAATAAATTTGACTTCTCGAGAGAGTGATTTTTTTTTTTGTCAGTCCTACTCTATTCCTACTCTACACGAGAGAGTGATGTTAGTTTGGCACATGCATCGCAGGTCGAATTATTTGAGAGACCCGTTGGGGGGAAAATATAAATGGATGGTGTTGATATACTATGATGGGAAAGAACTAAAATTTTCTTTTCTGTTTTTCTACCCGTTCGACACATATATCTCTCTCTCTATATATATTATATTCTCAAAAAATGGGAATAACCCACCAACACAAGCATTATATATATATTTCCAAAAAATGGGAATAAGGGCCTGTTTGGCAACTTGCCAAACAATGCTTATTTATGTTTTTTTGTTATCGGGAACAAATTTCTATTTTTTTTGTTTCCAGTAGATTTGGAATAAAATCGAGAATAAAAAAAAAAATTTATTTTTTGTTCCCAGGAACAATTTTAGAATCAAATAAATCTATTTTTTCTTTTTCCTTTTCTTTCTTCTTGTTCTTCAAGCACTGCCACCATTGCCATTGCCGCCGCCACCATAGCCCCCTATCGTCCATTGTCTGCCACCACCGGTCGCCGGCAAGCTCGCCGATGGTCAAGTGAGCCTCGCCTGGCCACCGGTGAGCCTCACCTGGCCGGGTGAGGCTTGGCCGACAAGGCACAGCCTAGTCGAGGGCTGGCGATGCTCTGGTGAGATCGCTGGTCATCCCAAGGTCGACGACTAGCCACCTTGAAGAAGAAGAAGAAGAAGGGGAGAAAAAAAAGGGAAAAAAAAAAAAAAAAGAAGAAAAAGGAAAAAAATAATAAATTCATTTAAAAAATAAAACTAATGATTTGAAGTATGAATTGAAATTTTGCTATATATAGAATACATATTTAATTTTGTATTTTAATTTATTGTTTAGTATTTATATTTATAGTTTATACTATATTTTATTATTTACTATTTAATAAAAATTTGATTAGTTCATATTTTCATTACTTAGTATAAATATAATTAATCAATAGAATTTCTATGATTTGATAGAATTTTAGAATGAAATAGAATTCTAAATTCAAATTCTTTTGAAATTAAAAATATAATGAAATATAATATGACTTCTTCACTTATAATAAGACAATTATATTGATGAGTGATCTATGAGAATTCGATATCAAATTTACATTCATCAAAAGGGTAATCGAAAAAGAATTGGTATAAAAATTTGATATAGTTACCAAATGTATTTATGTTTTTTTATTTCGAATCGAAATTTTGTACGCTTATTACACATATTATTTTACTCAAAAATTGTTTTCGAAAATAGAATAAAAATAAAATTATTTTCGAGAATAGAATAATTACCAAAAGGGCCTAATCCACACCGGCGCAAGCATTTTCATGGACCGAGACTTGTGGTCTTTGGATCTTTTCTTATACAGCTTGGTTTGCACGTTACCTAGAAGCTCTCTAGTTGACTTGACTTAGAGACCATCGTCTTCATCGCTAAGCAACACACACACACTCTCTCTCTCTCTCTCTCTCTCTAAACTCGCTCGCTCGCATATGCTGCTACGCCGGGTTTTCTCCGTATTGACTTCGGTCGTCTCCTGAACCCTCTCCCCCTCCGCCACAACCGAACCCGATCGTGGTCTCCGCAAGCCTCGCGATTCGAGGTACTCGAAAATCTCTCTCTCTCCCCGTTGCGGTTTTTGCTGCCGTCGCTCTGGTTTGTGTTTTGATCGCTTGTTTGTCATCGCTTTCGAGTGGTTTTCTTCTTCTTCTTTTTTGTCGTTTCTTCTTCTGGGTTTTCGTCGATCGGCGGTTCTCTCTCGAATTTGGAGTTCGTTTCTCTGTGCGTGATGATGGGTTCTCTCGTGAGGGACGAACCAAGGTGATCATGACTGGAAAAAAAAGCATTTTTTGACTGACTGGGGGCGTGGTGGGTGGGGGGGTACGAGGGAAGTTGAGGAGGTACAATCTGGAGTGGCCACGCGCGTCTCTCTCGTCTGCCGACGACAGGCGATCAATCCGATGGAAAAGGCAAGCGTGTAACACCGAAACCGCAAAATAAGCTCGCGAGTCATCATGGCTCGTCTCTTGTGGAATCTCCTTTCGATTCGTCGTAAATTTTTCGTCTCTCCGTTTTCCCTGCCGCTCTTGGGGTGACGTCCGCTTTGATCTTTCCTCTGTTGCTTTCCTGACTGCCTAGGGAAATGCCCTTTTTAGCTAGTTGCTCTGCTTCATCGCATTAGACGAAGCAGCTGGGTAGGCACGTTCCCCTGTTTCCGCTTGCGTTAGTCCGGGTCGAGGAAGAGGAGATTTCTGCGGGTCGGCCGTTAAAGAGTGTCGAGGAAAGAAAAAGGGGATTGTCCAGACGCCAAACATAAGGGAGACTTCGACCGAGTCCTCTGGGTTTTGACGATCAAGAGCCAACAATTTCAGGGTTTCTCCTCGCTCTCGAGTGGCTTTTCTGGGTTTTTCTTGGTTGATGGTTCTTTCTCGAATTTCAAGTTCGTTTCTTTGTGCGAGATTCGATGGATTGACCCTAATGCGGTTATTGCGGGATGAGAGGAGCGATGATTTCCTTGCAAGTAGTGACTAGGTTTGACTGGTAAGGTTGATCAAGATGGTAACTTTTTTTGGCTTTTTGTTTGTTAATATATGATGGTTTGCGAGATTTTTGCTATGTGGGTTGAGTGGAAGGCTTGAAAATGATCGGGAGTTTAACGTGAAATTCCCTTGATTAATCGGCCTTTTTTCAATGTGTGAAGTCTTTTAATTTGTCTGGCATTCACACTTTCGACGCAACTCAGTTAATAGTTTCATGTAGACAACTCCTTCTTGAAGATTATTTTTCTTGTTTCAACCTTTTTTGGTGGTGAAATAATTGCTTTTGAAATGGGCAATGTTAACATGCAGCTTTTCATAGAACTTCAACCATTTCGGCGATGACGGACTCAGAGTCGGATAGCATGCTGGATGACGGTTGCTTGTTGAGTGATATGGACAACGTTTCTGAAGAGAGTAGCGGTTATGTGATAGTCGATCAAATGGGATCCTTGGACCTGAATGGCGGGGTATGTTCTAATAACTGTAGAATCCTATACTTTTGTTACGGAATAGATAGTCTCTCTATTGATCAGATACAGATATAGTAGTCATCTTCTTGTAAGCATCATTCCATGGTACTTGACAATGTAGCCCATTCTTTGCTTCTTTTAAATCATTCGCTCTCTTGCATGAATGCAAAGTAATTGATCTGGAGACTCTTTACTGCTATTGATACAGTTCAGTGACTGGGAATACTGTTCTGACGGGAGTGATTCAATTGGACAAGGAATGCGGTCCTTGCACCTCAACGATGCGGTAAGTTTCAACTGTTCTTGAATATCTTGACTGTAGCTTACGGAGAACATAGTATATCTGAACTATAAATTCGGTTGATTGGTTCTTATTTTAGAGACAGATGTTTTAATGGTCAAAACATTTTTATTCTGTGAGTGTCACTCTATGGGTTTTTGAAATCATTTGCTCTCTAAAATTCCATTCACCATGTCAACAATGAAGCATATTCGTCTTTGAGATTCATTTGCTGTCTTATATGAATGCATAAGAAATTAAGTTAGTTTTTACTGCTGTCATCATAAGGTCATATTTTATTCTATCCTCACCATATGAAGTCATAACCAATGAGGGAAAAGGAGACGGCTTTAGGGTTCATTATGCTAGCTTCTGTTAGCTGTTGTAGCTGAATCAAATTTTGGCAGCTTAATTTTAATAACATGAGGAGTGGGTCAGTCTTTGTTTTCATGCAGTTTCGTATGAGGATTAAACTAATGCGCACTCCATCATTAATTTAACTGCAAGACTAAGCAGCACTTCCTTTTGAAGCTTTATGGTGAAAAGAGAGTGAGTTTGAACGTCTGAACAACTTAATCATCGAATCTCCTAGCTGCACCATTTCATTAACTTTTTCCTTTGGGTTGCAGGTAGAAATCAACCGTCCTGAACGTGTCATTCATCAAAGGTTGATTCCTTTTGAAGAATTCACCAGAAGGATAAGGCAGCCCAGGGTAACTTGCATTGAAGAGGTAGTAAGGGAGCAAGTTCTCCCTTTGCTTCCTGCCAAATCATTGTGCAGATTCAGAGCTGTTTGTAAAGGATGGAATCGATGGATTTCGAATCCCTTTTTAGCCCACCAGCAAACCATGCAGTTCCAGCGCATCTCTGGCTTCTTTTGCCAGAAGCCTGGTTTTAATTGCTACTTCATTCCTCTGGACCGAAAGGCACATGGCATGCCAGATCCATATCTTACATTCATGCCCACACATGTCAATATTCGCTCCATTTGCAGTGGCTTGCTTTGTGTCCAAGGAGTCGATGACAGCTATTATATTTGCAACCCTGTGACAAAGAAGTGGAAAATGCTTCCGAATCCAAGTTACTATCATAGACCTGGAACAGCGGTTTCCCTCGCCTTCGAGCCCTTGATGTTTAACTTCTCCCAAAATTTTGAGCTGGTTTGTGCGGTTCCGGTTCCTGATCCGGGAATGGTAGTATTTGAGATTTTCTCATCAAGGTCAAGGTCCTGGAGGACCTCAGACGAGTGCTGCTTTGAGCTGGCGAATGCAACATTCATTGGTGATGGATACTATTGGGATGGATCTGTTTATTGGGTGGTTGACTGCGGGGTAATAGTTGTCTTCAATCCAAGGATCGAGCATTACAGTACTATGCAATTACCTGTTGGAACCAGTACTAATGGTAATCTGACTGAGATGCACGGGGAGTTGTGTTATATGGTGGCCCTCAAAGAAGGCTCTGATCTTGCTATACACGTATATGGGGTAATAGACATGAGCTCGAGGTGCCGGATCTGTATCCCATGGGCATGTTCTGGAAACCCAAGGCAAGTTCGCCTTATGGGTTGTGTTGACGGGGATGTCCTCGTGGTGTGCATAGGAAATGTCGTGATATCGCATCGTGTCTCCACAGGAGAAACTCAGATATTGGGCACGGACCAGATGCTTGAAGGATGCACGGTGATGAGGTATCTGCCCTACGTGAACAGCCTGGTACACGTGAATGAGCTCCCTGAGCCCTGCGACGATTGGGAGAGCATGGAATTCTAGGCTCATGTCCCTTTTTCGGCGTTCTCTCTTCCCTATAAGTGTCACGGGCCAAGACTCGAGAATTCAGATCCTTACATTAGCTGTTACTAAGTTCCTGGTGTTTTGAGAACCCGTTTGAATTTTCTGTAGATTTTGGTTTTGGAGATCCCACTTGGAATTGTGCAAAGATTTCAAACTTCTGTCAATGTGTCTGATGATAACTTTAGTACCTCTGGTACATGTTTCGGGGACTAATCTTAATGTTCGATACCGTCTTTCTGCATAACTCGTTTGGCCCTCTTTCAGCAGAATACTTTGGTCAGCTTGCGAAAAAACGTTTAGGTAGAGTTCTTATAAATTTAAGATGGGGCATTCTGTCACACTAAATATTCTTGTGCGTAGGATATGTGCATTTGGTTCCATTGTACGGAACGGCTACCGGTGTCGAGTTATATCGTCTTTCCCTTTGCTTATCGGAGAAGATCTGGCACTTTGGGGAAGTTCATAAACGATGAAGTTCCTTCTTTATTTCCATTTTATTTTCATGGACGGGTGTCCTTATTAGATTGTGAGTTTTTTTTCAAAAATTATTTTTTCAGACTTTAACCAGTTTAATTTGTTGGAAATGATTAATCAACCGAATTTTTTTTTTCTGGTTAACAATAATATTCATGCATAAAATTATGAAAGTGAATTTTTAAATCTAAAAAGTGAAAATACTTTCTGAAATTACTCTTCTTGATTTTTTTAATATTTTTTTCCTTCTTTTTTTATATTTTCCCTTCCCCTTGAGGTTGTGGGGCCTTGATGACAACTAGTAGTTGGCCATGGGCCTAGCCTAACAAGCTCGAGCCTTGCCAGCAAGGTCGAACTTCACTTATAGCTTGTTGTCGGCCATTGTTGAGGCTTGACAACTAGTGTAGGAAGGAGGAAAATAGAAGGAAAAGAAAAAAATAAAATAAAAGGTTGTTCAAAATTTTACATTTTTTTTACTTGAGATAAATCATGAGCTTGAAAATCATTTTCCAAATGAAATTCAAATACAAGAAAACATTTTCAATAGCATATCACCAAATGGAGGAAAACTATCTCTTTTCCTGAAAAGTGATTTCCAAGAGAATATATTTCGTTAAGATTAAGTTTTTTCCATAAACAGACGCACTTGAAGATTTGTTTTGTTTTTCCAATTGACTTAATGGAAGAGATTGGTAGAATCGCCATTCTAATTAATTTTGATAACATAAAGGCACGAGGTAGGTTTATCGCTCCCCATGTGAGCTTTTGAAGAGGAAGAGGAATCGCTAATCACTTGAAAAAAGAGACATCACCAAACAAGAAACTAGCCGCTTGGCTTGTGCTTCACCATTTCGTTCAACCACATCTCATACTGTCTTTTTCGAGATTACCTATCATTGAAATAAGCACCTTTGACTTATCGGTTTCACAATGGCTTCTAATTCACAGGATTCACTTCAAGTGGCAAGCGATCCACTTCAAATGATAAGTGAATAGTATATTTGTCACGTCATGCCTCGTGAAATAATGGTTTTAGCAAACATGGCTCAAGTAAGCAATATTGTTTTTGGGGGGAGTTGAGCTCCTCTTTGCCCTTCATAGCGGAAAACGAGGGGCTTTGGCAAGATTGAGCAACGTTAGCAATAGAGGTGGCGGTTGATGGCGATCGAGGGTGGTGGCGACTCAGTCTGAGGCTTTAGGTAAGTTCGTATGCCAGATGGTTTGACCCTACGGTGTTTGGGAAGGCTTTTTTTTTTCCATGTACTGCTTAATCTAGTTACGTTTGGCTTTGCAAAGGGTTCACGGCGCGAAATTTTGTTTTCAAAAATAAAGAATTAGAAGTGGTAAAATAGTGAAAAGTCATCGCACTTTTGGTACTTTTCAAATGGATTTGTCAAAAAGTGCTCGGATAATACCTATTGAGCAATTAAATAAAGAAAGTTTATAAGTGTCGATGTACTGCATATCTCTTTATCACGTGTAATCAGCGTATTGGGGAAAACTAAAATATTTCTTGGTAAAATTTGCTTAATAAATTGCCTTGAGATAACCTTTTAACAAGATCATTTTTTGAAAAAAAGTTAGTTAAAACATGCGTGCCGTGTATGAAAAGAGCTGGAAAAGATGTATTAGATGAAAAAAAGATGAGAAAATTACCTAAAAAGTCAAACACTTATTGTATTTATGTTAATTCGATTTTGCACATTTTAATTGTGTCAATTGAGCTTTCAATCTATCTGTCCAATTTTGGCTAAAATTTGTTGATATGGACATCGGATGTCTTATGTAATGTAATTGTCGTTGACGTTAACTTTTTTGTAATTTTTTTTTGAAGATTTAATTTTTTTATAATTTTTTTCTTTTACTTTCTTCCTTCATTATCGGCCAAAGGTAAGGGATGCCCTCGCTAGTTTTGACAAGGGTTGACCTCACTAGCAAGCTCAAGTCTCATTAGCTTTGAGCAAGAATTGCCCTAGACACTCGAGCTCCCTAGGTGAGCCTTGTGCGAAGACGGTGAGAGTGACCCTAACCTCACCTCGCCTTCCAATCACGAGAGGAAGAAGGAAAAAAAATTATTAAAATTTGATTTTTCTTAAAAACTTGTAAAAATTGTCCGCATCGACGCCAATTGTGCTAGGTAACACAGCCAACATCCTCATCAATAATTTCTGTCCAAAATTGTTGAAAAATGCCAAATTGGCAAATTGTTTGAATATTTATGATTCAATTAACACAATTGAAAAATTAAGCATTGAAGCGGCACAAATATAATAAGTTTAGACCACTGTAATGAGTGGCGTTGCTGGCTTTAGGCTTTCTCCTCCTCACAAAAGGGAGAAATTCGAATCCTCAACACGTCGCAGGTGGACTTACCCGCTTCACGGGGATGGTGGGTTCCTCTATGGGCTCTAGGATTTTACCTGCCGGCTGTCGGCTTACGGGTTTCCCTGAGTTATCAAAAAAATAATAATAATAAGTTTAGACTTTTTAAATGATTTTCCAATAAAAAAATATATATTATTTGAAGATTTTATCGATCTTGAAGAAATTTCACCTAACTCATAAGGTAAGAAGATTTAATTTTTAATTATGATTAGTAACAAATAACGTGCTTTGATTTGTGAGTGAATATCAAATTAGTGAAATTAAATTGATAGAGAATACGATAATATGCAAAGATTTCGATTGATCTTTCAGACGTAATTTCCATCGTGGTGATACTTGATGATTATTTTGAATCCAGACTTAGAAGGGTGAAAATTCATAGATTATTTGTCAATTATCTTAAATATCGTAAACTGTGACTGCCCACTAGAGTTACGTGTAATCATGAGGAAAGGTGAATACGCATGAAGGCTTTTCGTGTTTTTAAGTGAATTAAAAATTTTAAAATTTGTCATAAAAGTATAATCGAGTTGTAAAATTTTCAAAAACTATAAACAAGTTTAAAAACTGATCAAATTTTTTAATTAAGTCATTTAATTGACTGCAGTTTTTAAAAGTTTTGTGATTCAATTATACTTTCGTGTCAAATTTTAGACTTAATTGCATCTTTTTAAAATTTTTATAATTCAATTGTATTTTTGTGACAAGTTTTTGAATTTGATTACACTTTTGAAATATTTTAAATTCGATTGTACTCTTGTGACAAATTTTAAGACTTGATTATATTTTTTAAAAATCTTAAGATCTGATTGCACTTTCGTGATAAGTTCTAGGTTTAGATCGTGCTTCTTGAAAGTTTTAACACTTGATCACAATTTTGTAACAAGTTTTATAATTTTTAGTGTACTTTATTATTTCGACATCGAGATGATAATTGTATTTAATTTTACTCGATAGTATAGTTCATAAGAGATTCAAGAGATCTCCCTATAGCGATCTTGACTCTTTTGAAAATTACAAATTATGCCAATTCCTTTTTGGGCTAATTCCATAAAAAAAAAAAAAGCATCGACTTTAGGTCGATGGATAAATTTGGCCAAAACTTTATTTTTGTCTCATGAAAAAGCATAAACTTTAGATTGATGGACAAATTTGGCATAATTTTTTTTTTTTAAAAGAGTACCAACTTTAAGTTAAGTGACAATTCTAGCTCCATTTTTTTTTATTTCATAAAAAATCACAAATTTTTACTCATATCTAAAATCTAGCCCCTACCATTAACTTTCTATTTGGATTTGACCTTATTTTTGGAGAAAATGTTTTAGCCGTGAGGTTGGTGGATCTCATTCATGGTTTTTCTCGATGGGCGGTGATTTACAGTTTCATATTACGACAAAACGATAAAATCTAGCTTGAGAAATTCAATCTAGAGATTTTTTTACATGCTAATGAAGTATAAGAGATGACACCATTTTTTCAAGCTGTGGCTCAAACAAAAAGACAATTGGTGGTGTTAGCTAGCAAGTGCACAGGACAATTAATGAAGCTAAGTTAAGGGGAGCTATATTTAGGATTTAAGTGAAAATTTGTGATTCTTTTTTAAAAATTGGGCTATAATTGTCACTCAACCTAAAGTTAGTGCTTTTTTAGGTGATAAAAAAAGTTTAGGCAAGATTTGTCATTTAACTTAAAGTTTTTTTTTTTTTGACCTAGGAAACCCACCGCACGGCTGGCAGCCGGGGAGTACACGTAAGAAACCACCACTCACGCACCCCGAGCAAGACATCATGCAACGCTTCAACCTCCCTGCTTTGCAGGGGCTTCGAAACTGGACCTCCTATGTGGAGTCCAACAGCCTTACCATCCACGTTGTAACGATGGGTGGTTCATTTAACTTAAAGTTGGTGTTTCTTAACAAGACAAAAAAAAAGTTTGGGCCAAATTTGTTCATTAACCTAAAATTGGTGCCCATTCCTTTTTTAGCACATGACGCCGACTCTCCCACATAAATCGACATTTTCCAGGAAGCACTAACGGGAATGGAAGAAGAACGAGACAAAAACCCATCCTTAAAAAAAAAAAAAAAAATATCGTTGATGTGACGTGGCCCAGGGGTCAAGTCGTCAACTCACCTTTACAGGGGCGCCCAGCGTAATTAAGGGGCGCCCCCGGGGGCAGTTCCTTAAACTCAACTTTCCCGCCCAAAGCAGAGCGCCCCCTCTCTGCTCTGTACCCCAAAAACACCGCACTGCCAAACCACAAAAAAATTAAAATAAAATAAAGTAACACGTTTTTTTGGGGTTTTCTATTTAAAAATATTATTTTAAAAAATAGTGCTTCGCTTTTATGGCATGGTCTCCCACCACTTCGCTGTTCCCCTCCACTCTCCTCCTTCCCTCTCCCGAAGCACCGCAACGTTCCATTTTCCCCCCCTTGGCGCTTCCATCGCTGCGAGGAAGAGGAAGACGACGAAGCGCTCTCTCCATTGAAAGCGCGGTGAGCTCTTCTCTCTCTCTCTCTCGGGCGTTCGCGCTCGAGAACGGAGCCGTTCGGCGCGCGGATCGCGGAAACCCTCCTCGGCCGAATCGCTTGAGCGTTTTTTTTTTGGGGGGGGGGATTGTCTCTGTTCCGGTCGGTGGTTTTTACGGCGATTTCTGCTGACTTTGTCCCGTTTTCTGGTTACCCTTTAGGGCTTTCTTTCTTTTGGCGGGGGAGGAGCTGCTTATTGTTCGGTGGGCGGAGATGAAGGTCGAAGAAGCCGCTGCGGAGTCGCCGACGTCGGTGCTCGGGGAAGACGTATGGGTTTTCCGCTCTTGTTCCGAGTTGACTGTTCTTATCTTCTTATCTTTTGGTCATTCGTCTTGGAAAATGGCCAAATGCTGAAGGGTGCTTTGAAAAAGGATTTTTTTTTTTAATTTCTTTTTATATATTGCTTAAGTCTCTCTTCGGCTTTTTGGCGGCGGCCCCCCCTCCCAAAAAAAAAAAGAAAAAAAAAAAAGAAAGCCGAGATTGTTCGTCGGATGAATCGTTTCTTTCTGACAGCTTGAAGTTCTTCGCGTGCTTTAGAAGTGTTTTGGCTGCTATGAGTATGAGGGGGCTTGTGTTTGCTTTTGAAATGCTTGATGTACAGGGGTTGTGAGATTAATCTTCGTATTTTGTTCATAGTTTGTTTTTCTGCACGGGTGGTTGATCAGGGCTGCATCAATAGCTTAGTCTACTGGTATTGTTGCTAGGATGATATGGCATTTTTTTGGCATCACTGGATTTTACCCAAGATTTTTTAATGAACATGGTTTATTGGGCTCAAATGACCTCCAAAAAAGTGTGAAGTCTAACTGAACTTAGAAAACAATGTGATAAGCTATATATTGTGTTTGCTACTTGCTAGCTAAATGGATGTGCGGTCAGGGGTCCTTGTGGACCATGTCATTTCTTGTTTGGTTGTCCATTCGAGTAAAAGCTTCAGCTGTTTGGATAAAAGAAAACAGAGTGATGATAGTTGAAATTGTCTGTACAGCAGTTGCTGTGATGCAGATGGTAGGTTGGCGGTGAAAATTCAAATGAGCTCAAGTTGGATGATCACCTGTGATATTAACCTAAGGATCGAATGTTTTTAGCTTATGGTGCACTTATTTTAACACTTCTGATGTCGATAACTTGCAGCTGCCGATGGCACTTAAAACTCTCACGCTTGTGCTAGATTTTTTTTTTTTTCCAGAACTTTGTTAATGTCGTTAGCAAATGATAATTTGTATAAACGTAGGTATACATTTCTGTCTCTGGATGTACTGGTGGACATTCATATGTTATACCTAAATTTTCACATTTCGGTGTGAGATAGATTGGGCATTTGGTTCAACTTTGTCTTTATGTTTTATGAACTATGTGTAATTCTGTCTGACATGTTTTTCATGTTGGGAACTTGAAGGGCAATCACACAGAGGAATTGGTCCCCAAGCTGGAGGAAGAGATACTTTTAACTGCGAAGAATGGAGATTCTTCTCTTATTTCAAAAGCCATGGCTGAGGAGGAAGAAAATTTGCTGGATGCACGTGTGAAAGAAGATGTGGAACGAGAAAATAATTCTGAAGAACCACCGGAACTGGATGACAACCAGCTTACTAAACTTGATGAGCTTCTAACACAAACCCAGCTATACACTGAATTTTTGCTGGAGAAAATGGATGATATCACATTTGTATAGCCTTTTACTTCCTTTACCCTGGACATTTTTCCTTTGGATGGTCTATTTGTTTTGGCTGAAATCATAAGGCATATTTGATTTGCATGTGCAGAATGAAGTGGACCAACAGAGTGAAAGCACTGAAAAAAAGAAAGGACGTGGTCGGAAAAGAAAAGCAGTATACAATCAGGTGAGCATTATGCTGTTTCTTAAGTGAAGTGGATGCAGAATTTTCAGAGATATTGCATTTTATAACTGTTAGGGGAGCTTTTTTGAGTAAATGGTGAAATGGTTGAATTGTTTTTTTCATTCTTTAATTTCGATTCATGCAAGTTATGCTGTAGTAATTCTATTAATGAACTGATCAAAGAAGTTTGGTGAGAAGAAATTACAAATGGTGCTTGAATTTAGTTCTAGTATTGATCTAGAATGAAATCTACAGTTAGGTGACTACGTAGGACACATGTGATTGAAGTGAAACTGCACTCCAAAGCTATCTTTAGATTCTTTCTGGTTTCTCAGTTTAATTAATGTCTGTGTGGAAGACATGGTACTAGGTGCAACAATCTTTCTTCTTTAAGGTGTATTTGGATAGATCTTTGTTTTTGCTTAATTTTGCGATAGACCTGCTTTGATTTTTTTTTTTCAAATGACATTTAAATGTCGACACATAGAATTACGTATAATTTTTTCATAATTTATTGAAATTTGGATAAAATTTAAATTTTGAAGGGAAAGCAGAATGATACCTTTTGCTTTTACTTAATCTTAAACAATCAGGCCCTTAACTAATAAGTATGCAATGTGCGGTTTTTCAAAATGAGATCCCTTTTGTCTGCGTTCCTGGTTTTTTCCATAAGTGAAGACCTATCATTCTTATGTCAAATTGGAATTATTTTACCAGACCCATGGTGCTTCTTAGCATTTCAGACGATCTTGCACTGATCAATTGATGAGTGTTGATGGATTTTAGAGTTGGGCTTCCATTCTTCTCTTTCTTTGCCATGTATGGAGCTTTTTCCTGTTTACAGACTCCAAGACTTTTTTTCTCTTTCTTTCATGTTGGTTGAGTCACAACTCACTATCCTCTTTTTTATTTTACAAAAAATTTCTTAAGCAATTAACCTTCAGCCAATCAAATATGAATATTCACTGTTGCATGTACTTTCTGAAGAGTTAGCTAATATAAGGCACTTTAATGACTTCTATTGCTTTGGATGTGGTGGCTTGCTTTTCAGAGAAAGGCCAAGAGGGCGGTTGCTGCGATGTTGACAAGATCACAAGAGGGTCCAAATGAAGAAGATGTGAATCTGACAGAGGGAGAAATTTTTGAAAAGGAGCAGCAAAAACTTGTACCCTTGTTGACTGGTGGAAAGTTGAAGCCTTATCAAGTCAAAGGTGTGAAGTGGTTAATCTCATTGTGGCAAAATGGATTGAATGGAATCCTGGCAGATCAAATGGGACTTGGGAAGACTATCCAGACCATCGGTTTCCTTGCACATTTGAAAGGGAAGGGGTTGGATGGACCATATTTAGTAATTGCTCCTCTCTCTACTTTGTCCAACTGGGTCAATGAGATTAAAAGGTAATATGCTTCACTTTTGAACAGTGGGACTGGATCCACGTGATTACTTTCTGGGTGCATAACATTGCTTTCCTTGAGTATGTTCATATAGGTTTGTTCCCTCTATGAAAGCGATCATATACCATGGTGACAAGAAACAAAGGGATGAGTTGCGGCGCAAGTATATGCCTCGAACAGTTGGACCCAGTTTCCCGATAATTGTCACTTCCTATGAGGTTGCAATGAATGATGCAAAAAAATGTTTGAGACACTACAGTTGGAAATACATTGTTGTGGATGAGGTATAAACATGATTAGTTGTTTGTATATCTGCTTTTATTTTATTACTGGACTCATGAAATGGAACTATCCAGCTGACTTTTATTTGCTAATCCATTTTACTATCTTTTAGGGGCATCGGTTGAAAAATGCACAGTGCAAGCTACTGAAGCAGTTGAAGTTCTTGAGTACTGAAAATAAACTCTTATTAACTGGGACACCTTTGCAGAACAATTTGGCCGAGCTATGGTCATTACTCAACTTTATTCTACCTGATATTTTCTCATCCCATGAAGAATTTGAATCCTGGTAAGTACATTTTGTTTGTTCTCCTTTACCTGCGTCACTCTGTATCCAACAGAAAATGCCAGTCTGAAACTGGCGAGCTCAATTGTGTCCATGAACTTCGTCAATTTTTTTAGTAAGAGCCAGATATGGGTTGTAGGAGTTGAACTTTGGGTGTATGTTTATGCATATCATTTAAGCATAGTGTGAAGAATCCCATATTGGAATGAAGAAATGGATACCTCATAATTCATATGATGCTGAAACCAATTACGGGTGCATTTAGTCTAGTCGCAGTAGTAGTTTTTATAGTAAGGTGATGATATTTAAATTATTGACTTATCGCTCATGCATTTTATGAATCAATCAGGTTTGATCTGTCGGGAAAGTATAGCAATGCAGCAACGAAGGAAGAATTAGAAGACAAAAAAAGGGCTCAAGTGGGTATTTTCCCAGAAAGCATGAATCTACTTCAGGGAATTCTTTTCATAATTGTTATGAGTATTTCTTGTCACTTGTAGGTGGTAGCAAAACTCCATGCTATATTGCGTCCATTTCTTCTCCGAAGAATGAAAGCTGATGTTGAGCAGATGCTTCCTCGTAAAAAGGAGATTATCTTATACGCCACTATGACTGAGCATCAGAGGAACTTTCAGGATCATTTGATAAACAAGACTTTGGAAAATCACTTGCTGGAGACCGTTGACATTGGTATCATGGAGAAACCTTGTGTTGCCTTTGTTTGTTAATGGTTATTATGTTATTCTTGTGGAAAAAAATATGAATGGCGGCCTAACTCTGTTCTATGAATTTCACTAGGTCTTGTGTCGTTCATGTGGGGGAGTGTTTTTTCTCCTGAAATTCCTTGAATGATGTGTTATCATTTTAATTAACTGAACTTTTTATCTGTTATCTTTTTGGAATATCATGCATACTTGCGCTTGGTGGTACAATGGCCTGATTGGCCAGCATTAATCTATTTCCACTTTTTTAACTATTCTTGATATGGTTATTTATTTGTTCTTGACAATCCTTGCTGATAATCAGAGTCATTTCTCAAGAAGTGTTTGCTTTAGTTACATCTGATTAGCTCTTGTCAGATGATTTATGTGTTGTACTGTTTGACAGTTGGTATTCTTTTTCAAGTTCTCTAATAGGTGTACAAGCCTGAATCGTGTCTAGTAGTTTGTGGACTGACTTCTGTTAATGTCTCCAAATACTTGGCATTTAAATTACTATGCTCTTTGGGTCATTATTTTCCTCATTGATTGAAGTATCTTGAACTTGCAGGATCTGGAATGAAGGGAAAACTTAATAATCTGATGATCCAGCTTCGCAAGAACTGCAACCATCCTGATCTTTTGGAGTCAGCTTTTAATGGATCACGTATATTTCTTTCTTTTTGCCTTGGATACAAATAGGTAGTTTCTTAGCCTTGCTTGACAAATCTCTCTTGCTTCTTGCAACAGATTTCTATCCTCCTGTTGAACAGATTGTTGAACAGTGTGGCAAATTTCGTTTGCTAGATAAATTGTTGGGAAAGCTATTTGAACGCAAGCATAAGGTATGGTCTGCAATTTGTTTCATTTTCTATGATTTGTTAACAAGCTGGCTACTTATGTTACATTTGCCTTTAGGTTCTGATCTTCACCCAGTGGACAAAAATTCTTGATATAATGGATTACTATTTCAGTGAAAAAGGATATGAAGTCTGTCGAATAGATGGAAATGTCAAGTTAGATGAGAGGAAAAGACAGGTTTGCCTCTTATGCATTCTGACTATTAATTTTTTTCATTCAGGACAAGTGACCTGATTTAAGCTTCTCACCTATTCAGTCTGCCATTTGTGTAGTGGATTGGCATCAAATTCTAGTGGATTCAACGGGTGTAATTTCCACTTGTTACACTAACGGATAACTTTATTTAGTGGATTCAGTGGGTGTGAACATGAACTGTCCATCCTCATTAGGATGACCTACTCTTCTGAGATTGGCTTTTCCAATTGTTCATCAATTCCATCCTCTGGTTTTATTTAAACTTTTGTTAGGGTAAATGACTTTACAGTCAGTCTGACCATGGTGCAATCTACTGGGCTGGTTAGTTGACTCGTTCCAACTGGATTGTGCTTTTCTTGCAAAAGGCTGGCTATGTCCATGGTGTAATAACGAGAAATTCATATCTATACTCTGCAACTGGACCTGATAGCATCTACCAGCCAGTGTGCTATTTGTTCTGTCATTCTGCAAGCAAATCATTTACTTTGGTTAATTAATCTATAAAGTGATTGTAAAAAGTTGCTATTAAGCTGGCCTGAGGTTATCGAACCCCCGAACTGACTTCTTCCATTTAAGATATTTGATTAGCTGGCCAGACAAATTGAATGTTGGTTGTATAGAAGGTGCACATTTAGTGCATTTGTCTCAATAATATGATTAGCATATTCTGATCTGGTTGTCTCAATAACTGTTGTTATTGCTAGTGACAGCTTTGCTAATTACAGTGTAAACTATTAAGGCATTTGTCTGTTTTACTTGGTAATTTCCTGCTTCAGTGTTAGTAATAGCTTTAGATATCATCTATTGATAAAATGCTTCATTTGCAGATTCAGGAGTTTAATGATGTGAATAGCATCTACAGAATATTTCTTCTCAGCACTAGGGCAGGTGGACTGGGTATAAACCTCACTGCTGCTGACACTTGCATTTTATATGATAGTGACTGGGTAATTATCTTGGTTTTGCTTCCCATTGCTCACTTTTCAGTTAAGTTGTTGCTATGTCTGAAATTAATATGAAATGTGTTATCTCTACACTCCAGAACCCTCAAATGGACTTGCAGGCTATGGACAGATGTCACAGAATAGGTCAAACCAAGCCTGTTCATGTTTACAGGTTTGCGACGGCGCTATCGGTGGAGGTTAGACATCAGCAGCCTGTCCCTGATCTTTTATTTGAGCAGCAGATCGATTCTGTTTAGTGTTGAGAACTAAAGATATAGTATCTATTTCCAGGGCCGCATCTTGAAGAGGGCTTTTAGTAAGTTGAAGTTGGAGCATGTGGTGATTGCAAAAGGACAATTTCACCAAGAAAGAAACAAGCCTAATAATAACTTGGAGGTATGTTGTTTGCTCAATTAGAAAGTCTTATTATGGTGGGATGAGAAAAAGTTGTGGATTGTCTTTGTGCCTGAGAATTTTCTGTGAGTTACTTGTGCTCTGCTTGAAATTTAGTTGGTTGATTAAGGTGCAGTTGGCCGCATCACAGGTGGTCTATTTATATCAGTGCTGATCTGTTTTGTTGAAACTATAGGAAGAGGATCTACTGGCATTGCTTCGAGAGGAAGAGACTGCTGAAGATAAGATGATACAGACGGATATTAGCGATGAGGATCTGGAGAGGATCTTGGACCGCAGTGATCTGATTTCTGGTCTGCTTACTGATGCTGAGAGATCTGATGCTGCAGCAGCAAGTGCAGTGCCTCTCAAAGGACCTGGTTGGGAGGTGGTGATACCAACTGCATCTGGAGGAATGCTTTCGACACTCAACAGCTAAAACATACTGAGTGAGACCTCACATATCTCAATTAGTTGGCACATTGGGGATTTTTCTTTTGTTTTGTGTTTTTGGGATATCATTAGAAGATTTATGAGGTGGTTCTCCCTTTTACTTGGGCCGGGACTGGTCGAATGGAGAAAAAGCATCCTGAGGCGAAGCTCTCTTTCATTTTGTAAATGTCTTTGATAGACTATTTTTCAGAAAGGGAGCTGAATTTTGTATATTGCTCCTGAAGGGTCGCTTTTCCACTGTGCGCCAAACCTTATATGAGCTAGAGGTACTTTTTGGTGCTGGAACATAGTTATCTTGGTACTTATTGTGCCTAAGTATTAATTCTGGTCTGCTGACCTTACCTTAATCTGTATTTGCGTAGTCTTTGTTAATTTGTATTATTAACTTTTGCACGTGGGTTCGGAATGGCTTGCAAAGGCATCAAATTTCCATTTCCTGACTGAAATAACTTGAAGATGTCACACTTCAAGCTCTACTTTTCGTTGTTGAAACGGAGGATTCGGCAGGCCATTTTTGTGATGGGAGGAATTAGGTAATGGTGTTGGTAGTAAGCACGTCGCAAGGAATATGCATCTCGACTTGCAGCATGGAGAAATTGCTAAGTTTCTAGTAGGCTGTTTTTTTTTTTTTTTAAAATTTTATTTATTTATTTATTTATCGAGCGTCAACCGAGAAAAAGCTATAGCATGTTTTGGATGTATTTTAATTTGGTTTTCTACTTTCGGCTTTTTATGCTTGGAAAGTGAAGCCAGTCCAATTCTCAAAAAGGTTAAAAAGAGATGCTCCTTGGTCCTTGCCGGGACTGGGAATTTACCGCCAAACGCGATGACTCTACGGTTCGTGTCTTTGGCATGTGCGACATGGCCTGGAAAAGACCTTTGGACCTTTGACATGCTGGTCGTGGGGCCGTAATTGCTTGTTCGAGCAATGGTCGGTGGATAGCGGACTTGATAATTGGCTTGATGGACTCGATCATTAGGCTGCTGGTCCGACCATCTGGTGACTGGGGGTTGGCATTATCCAGCCCAAGCCTGCCCGACTAGTGAAAACGGAAGCCTTGGTATTTGTGAGTTAATTGAAACTTTCGAAGTCTTTAATGTTTAGAAGAGGAAAAACCAACCTAAAATTGTTCTAAAAACTAATATCACAAAAAACTCCAGATTATATTCATTATGGTACAAAAACTCAATTCTTTTTTTGTCTCACCATAAATTCTAGGGAAAATTCTAAATAAGGACCTAGAGTGAATCTATTTTCTTAAATAAGAACAAAAGCAAATTTTATTTCAAATAAGGATTTGAAGTGGATTCATTGTTTCAAATAAAGATCTAAAGTGAATTTCGTGTCAAATAAAGATTTGAAATGATCAAATTAATTTCTATTAAGGATCTTAGCTCGCTGGCAGAGATTTTCTGACAATTAAAATATGGGCAATTTTGTTAGAAATTTGTCATTGGAAAAAAAGGGAAAATTCTAAATTAATTAAGTTTAGGTTATTCGTTTAGATGTTTATGTTTTCTTCTTTCTTCTCACCCGCTGCTCCTCAACCAAATTGCTGCTTGGTCATTATTGCGACTCGATTCTCGTTTCTCCTTATCTTGCTTGACTGGTGGAAAATTTGGGTCTCCGCAAACGAAGAAAGAAACATATGGTTTTCTTCTTATTTTTGAATTCATGCATCAACCAATGGAGAATTTGGGTCCTCAACTTTGCGAAAGATGGGTACAAGGAATGGGGAGAACTTCACTCTTTGACTTTGCAGATGATGGATACAAGGAATGGGGAAACTGTAGAGAAGCTAGGTGTTTTTTTTTTTTTTTTTTTTTTTTTATTTTAGGATTTGTTAATTTTCCCTTAGATTTTTTTTTTGGACAAAATTACCCGAACTCCGGTTATTAGAAATGTCACATGCTTGATAGCCAACGAATATTTGGTTGACCAACAAGTTCAGGTTCTTATTTGGAATTGATTTAACCACTTCTAATCCTTATTTGAGACAACATAAAGTTCATTTCGGGTCATTATTAGAGAAAATTGGTCCACTTTGGATCCTTATTTGGAATTTTTCCTAAATTCTAAAATTATTCACTTTGACACAATGGGCAATTTTAGAGTTCTCGGTGATAGAGAGAAAAGTTCAAGGCATCCACATTATAGTGGATATAGTTTGGAATTTTCTATGATATTAATCTTAAAAATTATGTATAAAATAGAAATACAGTTGAGTTGTAAAAATATATGATGAGTCCTTCCGATCAAGTTTTAAAACTTTATTAAAAGAGGTAATTATCCAATGAAAGAGGCACCGATGTGAAAATTTTCAATGCAAAAAAGTGTCATTTCAACGTTAGAAACTAACAAAAATAGTATCATCTAACGTTCCGTACGCTCTCCCGAATGGCGAGATCCTCTCTACCACTTGGTAGTCTTCTCCTACCTTCAAGGTAGGTTTTTGATCCTATTGAAATGAAAAACCCTAAGTCATCACCCACAAAATCCCAATACGTGCATCCCAAGTTTCCGACACAATCCCCACCAATAGCAAAAACCCCAATACCCCCCATTCCCATTCCCATTCCCATTCCCTTTCATCACGCTGTGGTAATCTTTCCTCTTCAACCTCCGAGCACAGATTGCAAGTTCCACCGCTAGAAATCCACATTTATGAAACCCTTGCACCATCCTTCGCCCAAAATCCCCATTTCGATATACCTATATAGTATCTACAACACTAGAGCTCCCTTCAATCGATTTGGGCATGCATTCTCTTCTCCTGCCGGTTCCAAACTTGCCAAGCTAGTTTGTGTGAAGATAATCAAAGACTTGGGGATCGAAAGATGGCAGGTCAATTCGATGAAGAGGGGCGTGTAGCGGCTCTTTGCAAAATTCTCGATAATCTATGATCTAAAGATGACATTGTTGATATTAAAGGTGATATTTCTGAAAAGAAATTATTTGAATGCCCGAAAACATTGTTCGGGAAGTTTTACTCTAAATTGGATGTGAATTTTACAACATTCTTTAATACAATGAAAAGAGTTTGGAGGGTTGAAAATGTTACTTGCACATTGTTGGAACCGGGTTACTTCTCTTTCTCATTCCAATCCGAATTTGAAAAATAAAGAGTATTAGATTTGGGGCCATGGTCATTCTCTAGTAACTTACTAGTATTACAGCAATGTGATCCCAATACCCCAGAGTTATGCTATGAATTTACCCATTGTGCTTTCTAGGTGCATTTCTATGTCCTCCCATTTGGGAGAGTTACTAATGAAGTCATAAGAGATATTGCAGCAAAAGTGGGAGAAGTAATTGAGGAGAAATTAGAATCAAAGGGAAACAACAATTACAAGATTAGTAAGGCAAGAGTAAAGCTGAATATGGAGATGCCTCTAAAGATTGGAGTTCTTGTTAATCTAGAGAAAAAGAGATTGTGGGTAGAATTTAAATATGAGCAACTTCCACATTATTGCTATTCATGTGGAAAGATTGGGCAATATGCCACATTTTGCAAAGAAATACATTATGAAAATTCAGGGTTGGTAGAAGACTTACCGAGAAGGTTTGGACAATGGCTAAGAGTGGAAGTTCGCGAACTCAGTTTGTATGGGAAGATCTTTTATGGAAAACAAGAGATAATACCAGAAGAAGATAAGAGTGTGCCAGACACACCTATCAATTCAGTTTTTGGAAAAGAAAAGCAACATCAAGATCATAATTTAAAAAAGTTCTCTCCATTTGTGGATAGGAAAATGTAGATCGGCAAACTCAATAGGAGAATAGTCAACCAACTACTCCTATAGAACTTCTACTCATGGAGGAGAAATGCCCTCAAAAGAGAGGAAGTTGCTGCATCGATGCAGAGTGTGTCATGGTACTCTATGATGAACAACTTAAGGAAGTGGAAATGAACATGGAAGAGACCCTAGCAGGTGAAAAGGGGTTGATGAAGCCTAAATCCAAAGGTACAAAGCTATCAACTGCAAAAAAAAAAGAGATTTTGCCCGTATGGCGTTCAATCTTCAAAAACACCAGCTTTCGACAATACACAGCTAGTGGAAATCCCTATTAAAGTGGTGGAGAAGTCAAACCAGTGGGCTTTGGTGGCTAGCCTTAATAAATCATCGGATCATCCATGAAGCTATTAAGTTGGAATTGTTAGGGGTTGAGCACACCCTTGATAATTCAAACTTTGAGAGTTCTAGCGACTTAGGAAAGGCCTAGTTTTATCTTTCTAATGGAGATTACAATCAAGAACAAGAGGTGCAACGCATAAGAAGGAGGCTAAAATATCAAAATAGTTTCATGGTGAATCCATAAAGAATTGTAGGGGGTTTAGCTCTTTTTTGGGATGACCAGGTAGTGTTATCCATTGACTCATTTTCAAAAAATTATATTAATATTCAATGCCTACTCAAAGAAACCCAACATTGGATGCATATTACTTTTGTACATGCTCCTAATGAATTTCAAGAAAGAGTGCTATTATGGGAGGCCGTATATAGAATAAGTGCAAATTATCATCTACCTTGGCTTTACTTGGGGGACTTCACCGAAATATTGTATCATTGGGACAAAGTGGGTAAAAAAAGGGCAGAAAATTACCGGCTTAAAGCATTCAGGGACTTCCTTCTCCAATGCTCCTTATTGAACTTGGAGTGTAAGGGCTGTGTGTTCACTTGGAAAAACAACAAAACATGAGAACAATTTGTCAAGAAGTGCCTTGATAAGCACTATGCAATTTAGAATGGAGGATAGCACATCCTAATGTTGAATGTATAGCATTACCAATCATGGGGTCTGATCACATCCCTCTTATACTATCATTCTACTTGCGAAAGGAAAAGAGGAAGAAGGTTTATAGATATGAAGTATTTTGGTCAGAGAATGAGGAATGTGGGCAACTCGTTAAGAATACTTGGGTTGAATTTGAACCCAAAATTTGAATATGGTGGAAAAGTTGCAGATAGTGTCATAACAACTGGTAAATTTGAGCAAAAACAGGCTCTCTAATGCAAATATCAAAATACATTGGCTAAGAAATGAGTTACAAAGGCTGACAAATGGCTCCGAAGTAAATAAAGAAAGTGAGATAGCAAAGTAGATAACCTAGGAAATTGATAAGCTATGGTAACAAGAGGAGATGTATTGGGGAATGCACTTTAGAATTAATTGGTTAAAGTGGAGAGATAGAAACACAAAATTTTTCCACAGAACAACTATTCAGAGGAGAATTAGAAACATAATTACTTTGCTGAAGAATGCAGAAGATGAATGGGTGAAAGAAGAACATCCTTTGAAGGAAATGACAGAGTTATTCTTTAAAAATTTATATAACTCAGTGGGGCCTCGCAACTTCCAGCTTGTCATACACCAAATACCTACCTTATTCGATGAAAGGATGAACCAAATGTTAGTAGAACTGTCACAATGGAGGAGGTTACAGCTACAATGCAACAATTAGGGGCTAAAAGCTCCAGGACCGGATGGGCTAAATGGGCTATTTTATTGAAATCATTGGATAGATCTAAGCCAGGATATTTTCAGTGAAATGCTGAATTTTTTTTAGATTGGTTACCTAAACCCTGATATGAACAAAACCCAAATCACCCTAATTCCCAAAATCCCAAACCTCAAAAAGCTTGAACAATTTTAGCCTATCAGCCTGTGCAATTTTGTCTATAAAATTTCAAAGTTATGATAAATAGACTTAAACCTATGCTACCAAACATTATTGCAGAAGAACAAAGTGCCTTTGTGAGGGGCAAACAAATTCAAGATAAATCTTAATTGTGTAGGAATTACTTCACAAGCTGCGAACTCGGGAGAGGAAAAGTAAATTCCAAGTTGTTCTAAAGCTTGACATGCAAAAGGCATATGATCGAATCGAATGGGATTTCCTTCAAGAATGCTTGATCGAGACGGGTTTCTGTGAGAAGTGGGTGCAACGGGTGATGCAATGCGTTTCAACGGTCTCATTTAGCATCAATTTCAATGAAGAGCCTCAACCTTTCTTCAAGTCTACATGAGGGATTTGACAAGGTGACCCACTATCCCCTTATCTCTTTATCCTAGTGGCTAATGTCCTATCCCACTTGATGAACAAAGTAGTAGATAATGGTACAATTTGAAATTAAGCTTAATAGTGGCTGCACTACTTTATCACACTTGCTATTTGCGGATGACTATTTTTCTTCCTTAATGGTACTATACTAGAGTGTCAAAATTTGGTGGCCATTTTACATCAATATTGTTTTGTATCAGGACATACCATAAATCTAAATAAATCAGTAATTTACTTTAGCAAGAGTTTTTTTTTTTTTTTGGTGAAGGTAATAATAGTATTAAGGGAATGGACAAACATACAAAAGATTGGGTCCAAAACCTACACTCTCGCGAAGAAGCAAAAGTGGAGGGGATCCGATGTAAAACCACAAGGCAAATAAGCCCACAAGGAAGAACCCACACAACAAATCGAACAACCCACCCTTAGGTAGAACCACTCTCACACCCTCTAACAAGGAAAGGCGAAGAGCGGAAATGCGAACAATTGCAGACACAACCTAAGGAGGATCCGGAGAGCTCGAGAAAATCACGGGGTCAAAGCCCCACCCACTTTGAAGCCTTTTGTTCCTCGGAGAAGGGGCAACATCCTTGAAGGTAAGGGCTTTGTCCCTAACCACCATCAGCAAATGGTTTTTGAGAGCGGCCACCATGCACGATTCACCCTTAAAGATGATTGCATTCCTTTTCTTCCATATGAGGTGGCCCAAAGCACCAAATGAGAACTGTGCAATCCTGTGATAGAAGTCATTTCCGGAGAGGAATTTCATGGCCCAGGGAAGCACTTCATTCCAGCACCTGTTCCTCCAGGGGAGGTTGCACCTGGTGGCCCAAAAGAAGGCCAGTGAAGCCGAGGTGCGACACCCGAAGAAAAGGTGGTCTATAGAATCTGGGACCTCGCTACAAAAAGCACACACATTAAAGTCAATACGTCCATGGGATAGAAGCATGACTTGTGTGGGAAGCCGATTCCTGACTATGAGCCATAAGATGAATTAGAAACGAGGGGCTACAACATTGTCCCAAATGAGAGAAGCCCAGCTGACTCGAGGTTTCTTCGATCTGATAGAATCCCATGCAGATGCAACTGAAAAAGAACCTGACGGATGACCGCACCAAATAAACTTGTCACTTCCAGCAGTCAAAGACGGAATAGCAAGGCCCCATCTCGACAACAACTCCCTGAATATGAGACCCATCGAGGTAAAAAGATCAGCTACCACCGCATGATTGGGAATAAGGAGCCTTTCCCTAAAGGAAGGAGGCACAAACCCATCCAGAGGGCCACAAGACAACCAATAGTCATGCCATAAAGAAACAGCCAAGCCGTTTCCAATGTTCCACCGAAAAGAAGTTCGGAAATACCTTATAAGCTGGAGAATTTTCTTCCACGACCAAGAACAAGTCCTCAGTTGGGAAGCGATCCAGAAATTTCTCTTGGCTAAAAGGATAGAGTGGATCCATCGACATCACAACGATTCCCTATCGGAAAAGAGAATCCATATAAACTTTACCATCGAAGCCTTGTTGCAGTCTCTCAGGTTCCGAATGCCAAGACCGCCTTCCTCTTTAGGGTGGCACACATCCTCCCACGCGACCTTGGCTCCCCCTCAGCCCAGGGCCGTGCCTTTCCATAGAAATTGTCTCATAATTCGTTCAATGTTTGAAAGAACCGAGGCAGGGAGAGTAAAGACACTCGCCCAGAAAGATTGGATCGAATGAAGAACAGAACGAATAAGCTGCAACCTCCCTGCAAATGACAAAAAACGATGTGCCCAAGATTGGATCGTAGCCGTAATGCGATCCATCAATGCAATGCAGTCCACTTTACTCAGTCTGGAAGAGATAATTGGAACCCCCAAATACCGAACAGGAAGCTTCCCCTCCCGAAATCTAAACGCCCAAAGGATTCTGTTCCGAATGCAGGTGTCGCCTCCTGAGATGAAAATCTCACTCTTATTTTTGTTGGGGACGAGACCGCTCCAGGAAGAGAAGATGTCGAGTCCTCTCTTAAGCATAGACACCGAAGGCCAGTCCGCTTGACAGAAGAGGAATACGTCGTCAACGAAGAACAAGTGAGAGAGTTGGACGGGCTTACATCTCCAATAATACTTGAACTGTCGATTAGCCGTGCGAGATGCCAAAATGCCCGAAAACACTTCCATTATTAATGTGAACAGGTAAGGGGACATAGGATCCCCTTGCCTGAGGCCTCGCCCTCTTGGAAAGAAACCGTGAAGATCACCGTTAATGGATATGGAAAATCTTGGTGTCCGAACACATGCCATGACTAGCTCAACAAAACCAACAGGGAATTGAAAGGCCACAAGAACATATTCTAAAAAATCCCAATCAATAGAGTCATAGGCCTTATGAAAATCAACTTTCACCGCACACTTGGGTAGATATGGTTGAAGGTGGAACCCTGCAAACAATTCTTGGGCAAGGAGGATGTTATCTCTAATCCTCCTACCTTTGACGAATGCATTTTGAGATTGACTAATGAGATCATTCAAAACCAACGCTATCCGGTTAGCCAAGATTTTCGTAATCACTTTGTAGATAGTGTTACAACATGCAATTGGTCTGTAGTCAGAGACAGCACTAGCATTTGGGACTTTAGGGACTAGAGCAATAATTGTAGCGTTTACCTCTTTTAAGAGCCGACCGGATTGGAATAAATCATGGACCGCAAGCAGCATCGAAGGTCCAACAATCTCCCAATTGGATTTGAAGAATTCCACCGAAAAACCATCCGGTCCCGGAGCTTTGCCTTTGGCAAGGGAGGATAAGGTGGATTTGATTACCTCATCCGAATCGGCTCGCTCAGGATACGAATCTGGTCAGGGTCTAGCGGACGGCGAATGACACGCTTGACCTCCTCAATAGATGGCTTGGATAAGGCCTCATGAGGGGATAGCGAGAAAGAGAAGAACCCGATGAACACACGAGGTACCACCGCTGGATCGGTTATTACCGTCCCCGAGGGGTCTTTGACAGAGAGAATCCTATTGGCGAGCTGTCTCCTTTTCACGGAGTGATGGAAGAACTTAGAATTCCTATCCCCTTCTTTTAGCCATCTGATTCTCGATTTCTGTTTATAAAAAGACTCTTCATGGCTTCTTAATTCAACAAAAGCCCGGCGACAACTCCTCTCCCTTTCAGTAAGATCCAAGTTTGCCGGGTCATTCTGAAGATCAGATTGAATGGCACTTAAGGCCTGCCTTGCCTCCGCCGTTCTTAGAGAGACCTCCGAAAAGGCTTCTTGGTTTAAGAGCTTTAGGCGAGCCTTGAACATCTTAAGCTTGGAGACTAACTTATACATGAGTACCCCAGTTACCGAAGTACTCCACACATCCTGCCTTAAGGATTTGAAATCCGGGTGCTTCTCCCAAAATTCAAAGAACTTGAAAGGCTTACTCCTACGAGGAGGATGAAGAACTCTAACCACCATTGGCGTGTGATCAGAGATACCCGAGCTAAGGAACGTTGCCTCGGAGAAGGAAAAATCAACATTCCACTTATTATTGATGAGAACTCGGTCTATCTTCCTCATCTTTCTAGCAGCACCAGCCGACGTACTCCAAGTATACCGAAGGCCAACAAATCTTAGGTCCGTCAGCTTCGTCTGCACCAAACATTGAGCGAATTCGTCGAAGTAAGGGATCCATGTCCGACAGATCTTTGATTGCATTGAAATCGCCGGCAACCACCCACGCAACATCTTGAAAGATCTCATTGTAGTGCTGGAGATCATCCCACAGAGGTCGACGACGGACAAAGGAATGCTCCCCACATACACAGTAGAAATATAACAGCTCACACTGGAAGGTATCCACTTAAGACAGCCATGCAAAACTTGGTCACTGACCGAAATGGGATTAAACTCAACATAATCCGGGTTCCACCCGACCCAAATCCTCCCACGAGGAGCACAATCATAATTAGCAAGCCAACTCCAACCCCTAATGAGGGTGGAGGAAATAGAATCAAAAAGCTCCTCCAGGACTTTGGTCTCAATCAACCCAATGAACCAAAGCTTATTAACAGCAGCAAAGCGCCTAATCTCGACACGCCTAATAGGATCTCGGATGCCTATTATATTCCAGAACCCAAAAAACATCAAAAAACTAGAGAACGAGCAGACTTACCTCCTCTTGAAGGTCCTGGAGCCCGCCGCAGGGCCCTTTGGAACCTTAGGAAGGGGGGAATCATCCAAAAGCTTAAGAAGCTGGTCTTGGAAATTAGCTGCCAAATTTATAGACGGTCTTTCCCTTACAGGTTTGCCGACGGCTTGAGAATCATCATCACTCGATCCTTCATGAAGGCTGGAATTACAGATCTCATCTGAGCTCTCATCCTCGGCCAACGCTAACTTTAGATTAGGAGGGTCTGCCGAAGGAGAGGGCTCCTTACTTACGCGCCTCTAAATGAGAGGATTCTTTATGGCTAGAAGGGTCACGATTCAGAGCCTGACCTTCTTCCGTGAGGGGGAAAAGGCCAAACGAAGTCTTAGCCACAGCCATCTGCCTGTCCTGAGCTAAGGCAGCCGCTTCCCTCGGCACTTGCTTCTTCTTCTTCTTCTTATTATTCTTCCGCTTTACCTGATTCCACCCCAACTGAGAGTCATTCGTAGGTTCAGACGGAACAGGGTCGCAAGGATGCGTATCAGGAGGGTCAGATGGTCCTCGAGGGACCGCTTGGGAAGCGCTCGATTCTCCCACAAACAGGGTTCTGTTAGTGTTACCACTAGCAGAGGGCCCTGCAGAAGCCACTCCAGCTTGATGGCTGTGAGAGTTGTCAACATCTTTCCCAATTGGGGTAGGCAAAGCTACCTCTTTACCTTTGGCCGAAATAGAAGCAGCTTCAGGATTCGACTGGGCAGTAGCCTTATCCTGAGCAGACGCCTCTGCAGAAAAACCAGCACGGGTTTCTTTGCAACTATGACCAAACTTGAGACAGGCAACCGGCTTCCATTCGAACTCCACTTCCACCACATCCATTTTCCCGTCCGTGATTAAGTCAATGGTCTCGCAAAAAGTTTGCTGCACTGTGATTTCCACACATACCCGTGCAAATGACAATATGGACATTTGCTCCGTTCTCTTGTCCACATAGAGTGACCTTCCAATAGCATTAGCAACCTTGCCAATTGACTGAGCAGACCAATAAGCGAAGGGGAGATTTATTAGCTGTACCCATACCGGCACGGTCATGTGAATGTCTTTTTTAAGCTCAACACCCGGTTGCCATTGCTGCAACATGAAAGGAATTCTTGCCACAATGATAGGGCCGCCTTCCAGGATTCTTCTCCTGAGTTCCTTATCGATGTCGTGAAAGATACACTCCTCTCCCATTTGAAAGGACTTCCAGTAACATTGGACCCCAGGCTCTCCTCAGGGCTTCTTCGACTACTTTGAACGGTAATTTCCTACCGATAAAGTAACCAACCAAGCAGTCATACAGTTTGGGATTAGCTGCCTGCAAATCAGACTCATCCATATGTATCACAGGCTTGTTATTCACAATCTGTGGAGCAGTATAATCCAGGTCATAGCCTTTGTTTGCCGCACTAGCTACCGCAGCCCATGAACAGGCTTCCGGCTTCTTCGAGGCACCCCTTGATTTAGGTCTCTTAGACTTAGATCTCTCTCTGTTATTCGGCCGGCCTCTACCAGACGCAACAAGAGATCTGGATTTCGAACGGCCAACAGAGGAAGAGGGGATACTTTGATTTCCAGCATTCACCGAAGGAGCAACCAACGAAGGTCGCACAATCCTAGGGGAGGAAGGAGACCGAATACTAACCCCCTTATCATTCTCACGGTACTATACCGAGTTGCTCTCCATTGCAGCAGAAGATCGCACACCAGAAACGAAAAAACCCTAATCCATCGATCTCAAAAGAAACCGTTGGAGGGAGACGTACCGGGCGGAGCTTCGGAGGGGTTTAAAGAGCAAGGAGAGGCGCCTCTTGTCGCCGAAAATCGGCCCTAACCAACGGCCAAATCGAGCGAATCAGCAACTTCAGAATTGCAGGAACAGTGCAGAAATCGGGAGCTCCTTTTGCTTTCCTCGCACTACGGCCACCTTGAGCCGAACCTTGGAGCCTACTTCTGCGGAGTAAACCACGTCGCGTCTAGGCTGATGCCGTTGCGTGACGAGGCCGAGCCGCCCCTCCGTGTCCAAGACGGAACGCTTCAGATCTGCGAGCGTGCTCCGGTTCACAGATACTCCGCACGCACAGGAAACTCAGAGAGAGAGAGAGATAGAGAGGAGGACACGGCGGGACGATGGCTACTCCGGCGAGGAGGCTTAGGGCTACACCCATGCGAGCGCGCCGGTCATCGTCGTCGTCGTCACTCCATGAGCTGCTTTGCTGATCGCAACCGAGATGTTTGCTCCTTTTGTGTAAACTACTACTTTAGTAAGAGTTGTCCAATGAATCTGAGAAGAAATATGGTTGCAGAGTTGAGAGTCCTAGAAATAGAGAAAATAGGGAAGTACTTAGGTATTCCCTCGGATTTGGGAGGCTCAAAAAAAGATATATTTGCTTGGATTCTGGCTAGAGTTAACATGAAGTTGGAGAGTTAGAAGGACAACTTGTTATTAAAAGCAAGCAATGAAATATTAATTAAATCAGTGGTGCAGGCCATTCCGCAATACACAATGTCCATTTTCAAAATCCTGGTGTCAATATGCAAAGCAATTGAGAAAAAGATTGCCAATTTTTGGTGGAGAAATGGTAAAAAAACTATTGAGATTCATTGGAAAAAATGGAAAACTTTGAAATTCAAGAAAGATGAAGGAGGTCTTGGCTTTAAAGATTTACTAGCTTTCAATGAGGCCATGCTAGGAAAGCAAGCGTGGCGCATCTCACAACAACCTCAATCCCTTTTAAGTAAATTGATGAAGGGCCTCTACTATCCACATTGTGAATTCTAGAAAGCTAGAAATGGTTCACGACCTTCGTGGGGATGGCGAAGCATTGTCATGGGAAGAGACTCCATATCTCCACAAGTTATATGGTCCGTTGGCAATGGTCAGAAAATTTCGATAAGAGAAGATAAATGGTTGAAAAGTGGACTTATTGGAGGCCTGGCTACGAGGAATGAGCTAGAGAAAGTGGGTGCACTAATAGAACAAGGGAATGGTAAATGGAATGAAACAATGGTAAGATCACTGTTTGATGAACAAAGAGTAAAGGAAATCCTTGCTATCCTATTGGACTACCCACAACCGAAGATAGAATGGTATGGATGAACAATAAATCGGGGTCCTATATAGTAAAAAGCACGGCTATTTCACCACTAGAAATCGAGCAGCCAACCCACAAACTACAACAACAACTTCCTCTCACCAAACAAAGCCAGATCTCTGGAAATATATTTGACACTCTGGAACTCTACCTAAAGTTAAACAATTTCTCTAAAATGCATGCCAAAACGTATTACCTACATTGAATAATTTGCACCGGAGGAAAATAGCACATGATCCATTATGTCCCATATGCAAACAAGAAGCTAAAACTATTGAACATACTTTGCTGCTCTGCCTTTGGACAGCTCAGATATGGGATGCTAGCCCTCTGCAAATCAAAATCACAAGAATTGGGTTAACACGACTTGATGAATGACTGTACATGAGGAAAGAAGACCCATGAAGCGCATCAAAGTTTAACCAGATTGCAACTACCTTGTGGTGCATTTGGAAAAATCGAAACTAGTCCATTTTTGGACAAAAACCCCTCCATCCACGGCAGACCCTGTTCAGATTAGTAGCCTTACAAGAAAACTTTGCAATTTGGAATAGGACAAAACAAAAGAGAAGCAAAGCGAGGCTCACACGTCTAGGTGGCAACCCCCGACCTTTGGCTCACTGAAAATCAACATTGACGCCTCATTTGTTCGAAATGAAGGTGCGATAACAAATCTTGAAGAGAACAAAGGAGATGACAAAAACAAAGCCGCCATCGCCTGCATATGTCGAGATTCTCGGGGTTGCCTTGTCGACGGCTTCTCCAAGATGGTGGCGGCATCCTTGGCGGAACAGGCGGAGGCACTCGCTCTCTTGGAAACCCTAGATTTCTTCTCTACCAGCTCTAACCGAAGCCTGGAAGTACAATCTGATTGTATGCTGCTTGTGTGAGGGGTCCTGTTCACGATAGAGTTCAGCTGGAAGTTGGCACCGATTGTGGACTGGATCAAGGAAAGACTAAAAGCATTCCAGGGCCTTTCTTTGGCCCATTGTAGCAGAGAAGCCAATAGGCCCGTAGATTGGCTTGCAAAAGCCCAACGAGAGAATTATCTTCCTAGTAATTGGGTAATTAATCCCCAGACCCCCCGACAACCTCGTTTGATTTATTATGTACTGATGCTCTTGATGTAATTACTCTGAACTTACCTAAGTAAATGAATAGTGAATGCACTTTTGACAAAAAAAAAAAAAAAAGTTTGAAACTCTTCCAACTCAACTACATTTAGCATATAAAACTCACGATTTTGGGTGGATTCTTCTCTCCTTGCTTATTTACCCCAAAAGAAAGAAAGAAAGAAAAAAAAAAAAGAGGAGAAAAATTCTCATTTTTCGCTAATCGGTATCTATAAATACAAAGATTAGCAACAGCACCAAAGCGCAACCGCATTAGCGACGGTGACGCTACTTTGATGTCGCTCGTGCTCTGTCTAATGCACTCTCTCGGAACGCCTTCCAGTTCGGAGAACGAGAACGAGATCGAACCGATCGCCGCGTCGACATCGGCGATCGGCGCCGTCGCCGTCGCCGTCGCCGGAGCACCGATCGGAGCCGCCGAGCCAGGCGGGGTCGCCTCCCGCGCGAGCGATGATAACTCGATCGAAGCTCGTCGAGCAGCTCAGAGACCACCAGGTCCGGTCCCGGCGCCGTTGCCCTGGCCTCGCGCTCTTCTCTCCCAAACCACACATCGCCACCCGGTACTCTCTCTCGCTCCCTCTCTCGCTGCGCGTTTGGCGTTCGCGGTGCACGCAGTGCGTCGTTGGTTCGGTGAGTGAGTGAGTGAATGAATAGATGATCGGCATCGTTCGCCACGGTGACATGTTAACGTTTCCGGTGGCCCTCGGTCGCTATCTGGAAGAGATCGTTCAGAAGACGTTAGGCTGAAAGAGCGCCTGAATGAGCTCGATTTGTGAATTTCATGATGCAAAGTTAGTCTGAAGTGCAGCTCCTGATTCTGAATCATTTATATATTATCTGGATCTAGTTTAGTCTAGTTGCTTGCTCCTGGACTTTGCTTTTCTGATGATAGCTCGAGGATCGCGATTTATTTGTGCGATCCTGTTAAGTTTTATTGGTTGGGGATTGCCATGGCTATCTGTGATCGGATATTTGTAGTCGTATTGACGCGTCTGTCTCGAAATGATTTGAGAATTTTCAAATGCGTTCCAGGTTAATTGAAGCTAAAATGGCGTGTGAAATTTCGTGCAGGGCCGATGTTGCTGTAGCCATATTTTGGGCTGTGGTGTTTAGCATGCTCGTCGGACTCACTTATCTGGCGTTCCGTCATGGTCATTTCTGGCTGTCCTTTTTGACTGCATGCCTTGGAAGGTGTCTACTTGTATGCTTCTGGAAATCTAGGCATGCGCTGGCCAGAGAAAAGGAGAAAAGATTACCTTTGTCCCTGTGAGCATCGATAAGTATTCGACATGAAATCTTCTAACTTGGTCAAGGAGCTTTGGTCGCTCACCTTCAAATAGAGCAAATTGGCGAATACATCCCTGTTGCACGTAATAATGGTGGCCTGGAGTTTTGCCTGCCGCCGTGAGATATATGGTACCATTTCATGTATCATTCTTTGTAACCCAAATTCATCCCGTAAAATTTTGACGCATGCTGATCTTCTCTTATTCATCATGCTTCTTTTCATGTAAATACCATATACAAGCAAAGTTATAGACGGTTCTTATTAATCTTCTCTTAGTGCTTTTATGACTTGTAAATTACATCTCCGAGGACTTCATGCATGAGTAATCTCTCAATGAAGTTGGTGTAACATGCTTTTGCACATATTTAAATGTGAAAGGATGCTACTAAGGCAGAACATAAAAATTAAGACTATGCTATAAGAGAATTGACATGAGAGTTGCCTAGGCTGCTTTAGCTAAGGGGTTCGGTATTAAGCTTTGCTCTATCACCTTTCCGTTTTTATTCTTCTCCTTTCTACAATCCCTCTGTGGCACCTTTAAAGCTTCTGTGTGCCTTTTTCTCTTCACTAAATGGAATTACCTCTTTTCCGGAAAGGAAGAAGAACAATCCTATCTTATGCAATCCCCTGGTCAGAATCTGATCTTATCATAGTTTATTCCTGTACACATAGGCTCTTCATTTTAGCATGCATACGAAGTTGAGGATGTGGAGATGATTTGATGGCTTGAGAGTTCTTTGAGGATAATTTGCATGAGTATTTGTGGTGGG
Organism: Eucalyptus victrix; assembly: GCA_016097545.1. Taxonomy (NCBI): domain Eukaryota; kingdom Viridiplantae; phylum Streptophyta; class Magnoliopsida; order Myrtales; family Myrtaceae; genus Eucalyptus; species Eucalyptus victrix. The sequence goes on along the minus strand of CM027843.1, from coordinate 42,232,039 downwards.
TAGTTGAATTTGCTTGTTATCCTAAGAGACTTCACCAATGGGGCAGATTTAGTACCAGTAACCATGTGCCTTTTGAAGGCTAATGTTCTGCCAAGCCTTATTATGAAACACTAATCAATGGCACACACATTCTTACAGTGATGACTAGTCATTCTAAGACCAATTTCCAATCCATTCATCTATCTATTATCGGTTCAAATATCTCTTTCCCTTTTGTCTTCGCGCTGTTGTTAGTCAGAGATTTGTATGCCTGGTAATATGTTTGCTGTTTTTACCACTCTCTTTTTTTGGAAAGACAAGTTTTACATTCCATTCTACTTTGGACTTTTTACTGGTAATGTTCTGCTTTCATGTTTTTGAGGCAATGATTGGACTTACACAATTGGACTTACTCATTTTGGTGTAAGGTCCTTGCTAGCCATAGTTGGGATTATCAATGCTTAATCCTCTGGATACTTCTCTCCTTTGCTGCGACACTTTTGTTCAGACTTGGATTGGTTCACAAACCCTCTGCCGCTGCGTGTTACACATTCTTTTTTTTTTTTTTTTCTTTATCGAGCATCAATTGCATCTATTTTGGTCCATCTCGTGCTGCCCTAGTACTGCAGCTGTATAGGGTTGTTTCAATCAATTCAGTTAGTTCATTTGATTGCAGAAAAGTTTGCATGCTTTTTAACTAAAAAGAGTGGGTTTGATTTGATTGACGTCAGTTGCCAATGGTCACAATTGTTCTGGAGGAGTTCGCTCACTAGGCATATGTTGAAGAGCAAATCATGGATCTGAAATTTGTAATCCAGTGATGGAAGCATATTCTTTAAGCCAGTGGAATGCACAGCTCTCATCATGTGATAGTCCTGGATCAATATAGACTCCAGCTAGATTTAGACTGCTAAGTTGTTTAGTCAGTATTTGAGTGGATTAATGATGCCCTTGTAGCTTTAGACAGAGTTGCCTCTGGCCAGTCATGTACAATATAGACAACGTTGCTCTGTTATTGCAGCTCAAGCACTGTGATTCGTTTACTTCCCTATCCCGGTCTTCTTTTTTAGCTGTTATGCATATGTCCAATTACACGGCCATTGCTGTTGTGTAACCTGTCTTGAATTACCCCCAGGATGTTTGATTTGTTTTCATGCAGGGCTTTTGTTCCTATAGCTACATTTTTGGCTGTAATGTTTGCCATACCTGTGTCATCATCATCATCAGTGACGTTAAGGTGTTTCCGTCTATTTTTTTCTATTGCATGCCTTGGAACCTCGCTGCTTTCACAAACTCAGTCTCCAGGCGCATGATACTTTTTACTATATTCTTCATCTTTGTGATTTTTTTTTCTTTTTTGGGAGCAATTAACAGCTAAAGTGCCATTAACTTGGCCTAGATGTCGCTATAGCAATGAAGTTCCTTGGCTCACTGATCAGAGTGAGCAAACTTTACCTGCCTCTGTGCTAGATTTGAACTTTTTATGTATCATCTCATATAGCCCATCAGAGTTTGGTACACCCTGGTTTTCTCTTCATTATTGTACTTCCCTCAGAATATTTTCATATCTCTATTGAAGTCTACTGGGCAATGTCCTGTTATCTTTTCAATCAGTTTTATTGTGGGAACTTCGTAAGTACTCTGTTAATGCAGTTGGCATAACACTTACCTGCAAAGTTATGTCTGGATATCCTGCCAATTTGAAAGGTGTAACGTTCACCCTTTGCTATTCATCAAGGTAGAGGAGGACTGACATACACGTCAAAAGGTGATTAAAGTGATCCCCCAATTTAGAAAATCTGATCCCCATCATTGGATTTTATCAGTTGAAGAGCATCTTTGCATACAAGGAAGCAAAATATTAGCATGCACAGTAGCTTAGGTTGTGAAGATGATCAGTATTGAAGTCGCTATGCAGATAATAGTAATTAATGTCGTTTATTAATGTTGAATAGCTTGCTATGAGATACAGAGAGGTAGTATGCCTCTTGAAGGCTAATGTTGTTCTGGGGTTTGGTGGGTCTTTCAGTGTACTGCTGTACTGGCTGAGGGCAACATATCTGTTCCTTGTCTGCGGATATAGATGATAAATACTGGCAGAAACGCCGACTCATTGGAAGATTGGCTTCCATTAGCTTTTATTAGATCTACTATTGGCCTTAAGTCATTGGAGACGTGCGTGTACTCGCTGTTTACAGCTATATTTGCAGATAATGATCTTATGTGTTGAGGTAAGGAATGGACCGACAAACTTTTGAAAAGGTCATACTGCTTGCTACTTTCTGGATCAGCAACCTTGTTCATTTAGACCTCTCTCTCTCTCTCTCTCTCTCTCTCTCTCTTTCTCTCACAGTGTACAAATATCAACAAAGTCGGCAGTGTGAAGATCACCGAATTTCCCATGTCAGTTCATTATGGTTCGCAGATCCCTTGGGCTGTCATGGTCCCCTTCTGGACCATTTCCTTCATCTTCCTGTACATATCATGCCTCAGCTGAGCTATAATTAGGGAAAAAGAAGAAGAGAGAAGAAAAGGAGTCTGCAAAAATATAAATCCCACTGAATAATGGTTACCACACATAGTGGGACAAGTGGCCCTCCGTTCAGACAAAGCTCTTTCGTGCTGGTTGATGGACAAGTGTGCATGTGCTGATGATTGCCTGAACATGATTGCCTCGTGACCCTCTAATTCCAGCTTTCTTGGTATTATTAGTCTTGTAATGTCGAATGTGTATCGAATATTTGATGGCGTTAGTTTTGACATAACCACCAGCTGTGTTGGACTGGATATTGCTCCATGATTGCTCTCTTAAGCTCTTCTGTCTTTTTGGTTGTTTTATGTCTTTGCTTGGCTTGTTTAATTTTTCCTTTTGGCCAGCGAAAGAGTTCCTTTCAATTACTTCAAGGGGACGTGTGATAGAACACGGTTGCATCTGCAGTGGTCGATTCTCCCTTCTGGGTTGCATCATTTGGGCCAATATATTGCTTACGACCATCGGGCTCATATGTAATAGTATTGTACTGCATGGTTGTCGAGTTTTAGGAGAATCGGTGTCTCGATCGAGAGGGTCGTGCCATGCTGTTTACACACATAGGCCTCGCCAAGATGTACAGCATAATGACTATGCTCCATTCTTTGACTATGGCTTCGGTCGCTTGAAATTTTGCTTGCATGATTTTTGGTTCATACCATTGCTTTAATGGACTGGAACAGGGTTTTGTTTGCCACGTGTATATTGGAGCTGTCTTTTCACATTGCGTGTTGTTTGTACGGTATACTCGTACAGAGAGCAGGCAAATGAATCCATACATTAGAAAGATCCGCGGTCTAAATGTAGCTCAGGCTGTTATAATACCAGTTTTAAACAAGGAAGTCGATAATCCAAATCAAACTAAACCAAGCTGAATCGACAAGTTTCCTTTTATCGGGTTATGGTTTGATTATGAGCTGTATTTTGGTCACTGATGCATCCATTCTTTCCTCGATCTATTAATCAAATCAAACCAAATCGCAACCCCATCTTAGTATCTTCTTATAAAAGGCCTGGCAGTGTGAGTTCTTCTTTATTTATTCTCGTGTGCCATTAGATCTAGGGTTACATAGTCCCTAGTTAACATTAAACTTCTTGTATGTGCAAGCCTTATGTCACTGTTCAAACCTAATCGAATCAATTACCAACCGAAGGTACCTGTCTGATTTCTACTGGGTTTCGCTTATAAGTCCTTTCTGTCTGGTGTGATATGGACATTGGGTCTGAAGCTTTTCTATTCTGTTCTGTTCAGGTCGAGAAACGTCTCTGTATCCAGTCGAATCGAACCTGCTTTGTTTTGCCATCCACATTTAGAATTGCGAAAAAATCAAGGATCGAGTTCGTCCCACGGATTTTGTACCTAAACAAGCAATCGCGCGATATGGCTGAGATGCTAGAGCTGCCCGTAGGGCCCCAGCAAGTGCGCACAGAATCTATAGGCATGTGTACGTGCATGTGAAGGAAAAGAGGGGACCGGGGGGGGGGGGTTGTTTATATCTATGTCGAAAGGTGCTTTTCCCAAACGAATTCGTGATTACGAGTTAGGTTTTGGCACCGGACTTGAGATTCGAGGGTAACTAATGCTTGTACGCATCCGAAAGCTTTGTAACTATTTATGCGCTAAAGCATGCATCGTCATCGCACCCTAAAAGAAAAGCTCTCCGTCTCTTTCTCTTTGACTAAATTTGAGATGGAGAAACAAAACTCTTGCTGCATGTGTTGCTTGAACTGTCGTCCCATCATTTTAAATACTTGACGAGTCATAAATATAATATGGGCAATGTGCAAAACTTGCAATAGAAGCCATCAAATTTAATGAAAGTAAAGAGGTGCATGCAACACAGAACATCAGCGTCTTCTAGCCTTGGTATCACCCAGTTTGGCAAACACCATCCTTCTAAGGAAAAGGCGCATTCCCATTTTATTTTAAGAGAATGATCCATTTCATCAAACAACTACGATTAATGGAAACCAAAATGAAGGCAATATTTGACAAATCTGTCTAAGTGCTTTGGAGAAACAAGCAGAAGCTAGTCGATCAATAGCATTCAAATTGACAACCTAATTTAAGTTAACAATAGGATACTACTCGGTGTTTATAGAAGGAGAAAGAAAGTATTATAGGAAGGAAGATCATTCGAATCTATGTTGCTACTTTCACAATAGCTACTTTAGCAAATGAAAGGAAGATTTCAACCGGAGCATCATATGATTCTTGTATGAGAAATGATTGAATATAAAGAGTTAATCCTAGTCCCATAAGCCTCAATTGCTATTAAGATCATAGGAACAAAGATATAGGTCTAAAATTTAGACAAAGTGGTTTTCCGCTGAAGTAGTATAAAAACATTTCTTTTTAAAATATCCCAGCACGAGGAAGCCTAACCTTTTGAATTCGATTACATACTCATGAATGTATGCAAGCCGCCTAATCCAAATAACTGGGTAAGGCTTTATTTACGTGACGATAGGCACAAATCTCAAGGTTAATATAAGTGGAGATGCCGTAAATCCAAAAAATCACTTCCCAGGAAAATATAGTTAGGAAAGTCAACCCTTAATTGAAGCACACATGCAGAGTTCACATAAAGTACCTCCATGCAAACGTGTGTAAAAGTGGGTACTCCATTCAACGTCAACCGCACCTCTAGAAAAAGCTTTGGTGAAAGTGGGTTACTACTTAACAAACCTTTACGCAGGACCTATCACATCCACGGTTAAAGGAGAGGAAACGTACATGGAAGCAACAGAAACAAAAGGTCAAAAGCCCATGCTGGAGGGTTTCTTAGGACACCCACTTCACCACTTTGATCTAGTTTATAAGACGCATTACATCTTGAATAATACCGAAAGTAATCTTTTTAGGATTCCAAGGGAACAACTCAAAAGATTACAATGACATCCAATAACAAAGTCGAATAATAATATATTGTGATTAGTATAGAATCTAGATAACCACGACATCAAATCCAATTTAACATAAAGTACTCCAAGGAGCCCTCTCCCAAAAGAGAAGAAGAAAATATAAGGGCTTCTTTTTTCTTTTTTTTTCCCATCATTATTATAGTATTAGAATACATAAACTATGAATTATCCACTGACCCAAGAAGATAAAATCTTCTAATAGGAGAAGCTCGTAGGCCTAGTTGTCACACTACCAGGAGCCAATGGTTTATTGCTTTTTGAGATGATAAGACATTGGAAAAACTCAGTACAACTCAGACTAGCAAAAAAGCCGAAATTCTTGGCCAATCAATTGCGCTTTTTCAGCCAACACTAGGCTAATGAACTCAATTATTCCTTTTGTCCTGTGGGTTTTATTAGCTTTACCGTCATCATGTACCCTTTGATCAGTGTCTAAATTATTGACTGAACTTGACAGGAAGGCTGAAACCGATGACATTGAGCTGTAGCACCCTACTGGTCGGCCTTATTATCTAACGTAGGTCTCCACGCCTGGAAGTCATATCTGCTGATGGGTCGAAGAAACCGTAGCATTAAGTTTCATTCATGCTGTGGCAATGAAAGGAATTTTGAACGGCGGACATTTGAGTTGATAAAAATGATGTGTAGATGCAATTCGCATAACAATCTAGGTGCAAAAATATTCTAGATACACTACTCTAGCATCTACGTCCGCACATATATAAATACACGTTCATACTCGAACGCTTAAAATGGAGGAAATAATAAGAAGTTTAAACACCGTCGCCAAAAAAAATAAAATCTTCAATATGGAGCTGGCAAGAAAGGTAAAAGTAAAAAGCTGCAAGTACCACGGTTGAATGAAATCAAGCTGATGTAATGTGAGAACAGATAAAACCATGCAAAGCTACATCTGTAACTTTATTTTGACACTCCATAAAGTTGGATATTTAGCAAATCGATAAAGCATGCTAGATCTTTCACTCAGTTTGTCATGAATGCCCAGATATGGTAAATAAAATTCTGAAACTAATAGTAGAATCTCAGAACCTTCACTTGAAAATGAAAAAAAGAAAATTAATTTTAAAGTTCTCAGTCAATTAAATGGTTAGGACAGTAACGATCCTATTTTGGTCTTATAAATCAAATTTATTGATTTTTACTTTTCACATCGTTTAATTGAAATTCAAAGTTCTTACTATTCGATTTTTTGACTTCCAAGAGAATTTTGGTTACACTAATTAGGATTTGCAATTTTAGGGATGGGATATTCACCCTACCCTAACGACAACCCTATAGCGAAAAATTTCAAGTTTTTAGAATATGATAACCTACCCTATAGGTTTCCGGAACCATTCCAAAACTTAAAACTTGTCAGTTTACAAATTCCACGATACGTTATATGAACCATATTTTTCAAATATTATTTTATTGAATACAAAATAATCGTGGTTCTAGTTGATAGAAAATCAAATATTCAATGCAAAGTATAAAAGAATCCATGATAAAAACACGTGTTTATCATGGATTCCTAAATCAATAATAGCATCGAAAGTATAAAAAAAAAAAAAAAGGTCAGTTTTCGCCCATAATTTAAATTTACAAATTCAAATGGAAAATCTATTACACTTTACTAAGAGCATGAACTAAGATATTTATAAATAAATGTGCATATCACTAATTTAAGAAATAATACATTTAGTATCTTGTACCTTTACTCTATATATAATACATGATGCAGGGTGGATATAAGGTGGTATGACCCCAAACCCTAAGAACCTATCTTGGTCTTATTGAATTCCAAAATTTTAGAACTTGGAATCTACACTTTACTTAACGATTCTGAAATTTAGAATTTAAAACCTATCCTGTAAGCTCCAACATCCACCCTAAAATCTACCTAACAATGGCGAATGAGTACGGTTCGCCTTTTCTACAAATAAGACTACATTAATTTCTAACTTTAGACGTGGGCTTCCAAACCAATTCATTTTTTAAAAATTTTTTATCTTATCAATGGTAAAATTAGTCAATTTCAAGCAATTATTTAAGAGCAATATATTCGTTGCGAATCTCTAGAATATTATGCTCCCATCCATTTTTACGGTCCTGTCCTTCAGAAATTTTATCAAGCCCAAGTAAAATCTCGATTAAGTACTTGCTTCTCTACATTGATTAAGATAGACATGTAACTCCGGATTAGTCTCCTTTCCTTTGAACATAATTTGGAATGACACGAGTAATATTTTTCCTTAATATTCGACTATGCCTCACTGATATGTGCTCTGCCGAGAGAGTGAAGGATGTGGTTACGCAGAAATTGCCCTAAAGAGGAGACTTTGTGATTTAAATGCGTTATCCATCACATCCAAGACAAAACACTTAATCATTGTCAATCAGCTCTTTAGTGATTAATCCCTTTAAGGATTGTAATCTACAAGAGATAATCATGTTTATATATCCTTCCAATGTATATTTGGGTCTTGACATCATTTCAACTAGAGAAAATTTTAAAAATGATATCCACCTTTCAATTACATATCAAACTGCTTGATGAGTTTCGGAACCTACGATTTGCATCTGCAAACAATATATCCAAACGAAAAGACTCACACAAACAAACACTATGCCCTATGCGTCTCTCTTCCTGGCCATGGCCGGGCTGGACCAAGGGTCGAGCTCCTTCGGCAAACAATCTCAATCCAAATTTGGTCCAGCTCCGGCAATATCAAGCTCAAATCTAGCTCCACGTGCGTCGACCTCGACAGAGTTAGGTCAAGCTCAACTAGATTTGAATCAAGCTCAATGCTGGCTCGTTCAATTGGGTTTTCCTTTTGGGCAAATCTGTAAATAGGGCCAAATGTCATGTGCAATTTGGGATGCTAATTGTAGGTTTTCAAAAATTCAAGATGCCGACTGATATGAGAATGAAATGTGGAGATGCTTTTTAAAATTCTCTCTTTCGGCATACGCTATGATATATATAAAGTCTACGTGCGATAGATTCCTACAAGCGTGATATATATACTGACATAATACGAGCGTGGTTACATTTCCTTTTCAAGAAAATTAATGATTAACTCCACAAAAGAAAAAGCCTTTATTCACGAGGTCCAACAAAAAAAGGTCCTGCCCATCAATTTACCTATGCTAAAGTTTTCCTCAATTCATTGACTTGCACGTGAAGCAAAGCGTGAAAATATATCAAGTATAGATGTGTCTCTCCTTCATTCTTGCCTCGAACGAATTGTCAATGAAATCATGATCTCTTCTGCATAAATCCAGTGCTTGGCTTTGACTTGCAATATCTTGCTGCTATACAAATGCGAACCAGCTAAAAGAGCGTGGACCAATAAGCTTGATGTAAACGTAGCCGAAAGCACAAAAAGAAAAAGAAGGAAACAAAAGAAAAGGAGGGTGCCCTACCTGGTTTCTTCTCCTTTCTAATTCCATGGGGAAAAAGAAAACTTAAGTTGAATCCTCTTCTTTTTAAGCTCGGGATTCTCAATTGGATGCTGCTTTTTTGAGGCTCGTTGTAAAAAGCTTTAAGCACAAAAAGAAGGTTGCAAAGCTTGTTGAATGGATAGACACATGTACATGTGTACTCTAATGAGCAGTCTAAGAGGACTATAATGTTCTCCTACATTTTCTATCAGTTGTTCACTAATCTGCTGAAATTATCGTAGGCCTGTGCTGCCTTGATGATGGCTTGCAGATGGGCTCCTTGTTCGGTATCCAGATTGCGATTCTCTTCACGTCCATGCAGCTCCACCCATTGCGCTTGATAATATTAAAGGTTAGTGAATTTTATGTATAAAGAATGTAAGATTATGATTGTTTACTGGCGGTAATATGTGTAATTGTCTTTCCTATAAAGGCCAAACATTCATGAAAGGGATGGAGAAGCTAAGGTGTCTAAACATTTTGCTGGTTAATATCCATGCATACATGCAAATTGTTCGATTCATGAAAGGTTTCACTGTGCAAGAGACCAAATCTGTCGGTGTGGAACCGCCAATGTGCTGTCTTTTCAACTAGCAAAATAGGCATGCCCACATGTGTGGGAAAATGGAGAATAATTAATGAATTTACTTTACATACTAAATTTAAATGGTTAAGAATGAGGAATATTTGATCAAAATTTAGAACCCACGAAAGAGATGTATCTAACTATAGGAATGGTTATGTTTTGGAAAATTTAAATTTGTCATTTCAACCTTTTGCCTTTCTTCTCAAATTTTAAAGTGTGATTCTTACTGCAAAAGAAAAATTATGAATAAAATCATAGGTGAATTTAGGTATCGACATTTATATTGTGAAAAATGTCCTATAAAATCTAATAAAATCGAAAGGTAAAATACAGAAATTACTTCTTGCAACCTTAACATTTGAGGTTGATGACCCCAAATCTTTTTTTTATATTATCAAAATAGATGGAACCTTACCATTTGGTTATTAGGATAATAGACATATATCATATATATATATATATATATATTTATCTATATATGTATTAAATCAATCTTGATAGACATTAAGTTCCCAAACCCCCATAAGGAAAAAGAATATCTGCAGGGAAAGGGGTCCATCGGTGATGGGCAGTGGTCAAAGATTGTGACTGAAGTGACTCTGAATACGGGCCAGAAACCATCATTTGGTCTGCAACAATCTTTAACCCTCTGAACACAGAATCACTCCTTTTCAATCTTCCCCAAGCAAGAACCGCGCGTGAGCAATGATTGAATTCACTGAGGCCACTCCCCCCTCTCCCCCTTTGCTTTGTTCTCAAGTCAAGGGTGGAGAGCGGGACCGTGCGCCTTCTGTTGTTTTCTTGAAACGTTGACATCTCGTTCCACCAACTCGATCATAAGCTTTATAATTATTATAGTAAGGTTTCCTCCTCCCCATGCTCACCGATACTTTAGGGTTGGAGTCTCTCGACATTGGTTAGGGTTTGGAGAGAGTGTGTATTTTTTTTATACGTAGCTGTTATCAGTGTCTTTTGCAGATAATTCGTGCATGGAGAGCGTGGCTCGTGTAGAAAAAGAGGATTATCGTTTGGTGGATGGTGGGAGAACGGAAGGAGACAATGATTCGTCATCGACCACTTCGAAACAGCATGCAGTCATGACTGATTTCGCCGTCGTCATGACAGGATCCTACATAAACTACAAGATCTAGATTTGATGATGAAGTTTGTAATCAGGAAGAGGACTATTTAACTGCACTAGTACATTGCCCAGATCGTTTACAAGTATTTAGGAAACACTTATTAATGTCCAATTAAGAAATATTTTATTATGATCTGTGTATTAAAATAGAAAATATTTTTTCATTGGGTGTGATTAACAATGCTTATAAAGTACTCGTTAATAACATCATCGCATATAGTTCTACTCCCCACTTAGAGAGAGAGAGATGAGTAATTCATGGTTGGCGAGAAGGAGAGTAAGGGATGTTGGCCTTAAAAGGTGAACGGATCATGCTTTATTAGGAGAGTGATGATGTAATTGCTCTTTTATTTATTAAAAAAATGAATGGAAGAAAATTAACAAATTTTTTTAAGACACTTATTTAGTCTTATTAAATATGCTTCGAAAATATAAAATTCTCCAGGAGTGGTTTCTTTAGATGTTTGTTTCTTCAATTTTCAAATTCGAAAAAAGTTATTGCTTCTTTTAGTTAACTTAATTAGTGCCTTAGAGGCGCTTATCGATGACATCAAATGAAATTTTAGTATTGAATTTGATAAGAACCTGTTATTTCACATCTTATAAGGGATAATAACTCCAAGACTTATAAACTTTTACTATTCTAAAACTAAGCCGCATTATGACTTGCATTTGTTATCACAGAATAAATCAAATTAAAGATGATATAACGTGCTTGATAAGGCATGAGTTCAAATATCATAAAATTTCTGCTAGTAAAAAGTTTCAATTCCCTAAACACAAATATGTATTTATTGCCCTAAAACATGTATTTCGTGTGGGCTCTTATTTCTCTTCTTCGTTATAGTTGTAGGTTTTAGATTTAAGTAAAAAAAAAAAAATTGGTACAGGCAATTGAGACCTCACTTGACTCTATGAATTTCAAATAAAGAGAGACCAATATGGACGATGGAGAAAAAAGAAAATTCAAGTCGCGGGGATTCCGCACTCACGTGCCTCACCAGAGTAATGATGATCTGACTTCACGCTATCCAGCGGCCTTCCCCATTATCATGACCACTGTACTAAATGCCTTTGACCGACGACCTCCAACTGATATCTGCTAGAGAGAGAGAGAGAGAGAGAGAGAGAGAGTGTGCAATAATGGGGGCCGACCCTCACCGTGTACAGGAGTCAATGGCACTGTCGTGTTAGAGCTCGTGGAAGGGTCCCTCTCAAGGGCAGGAGAGAAGAAAGTTCAAAACGCATTTGGTATACCGACTTTAGCTAAAACTCATTTCCGAACTCAATATCCTCTTCCCTTGTCATCTCATGATGTTATCCTAATGAATAATTGCCCAAACGTTCCTGAAAAATCGGATGCCGGTCCTGCCAAACTCCAAAGGAACGCTGGCAGATAGAGGTTTTCGGAAGCGCAGCAGATTCGTGACTTGCAAAAAACTCATAGGATTTGAGACGGGTTTGGGTTCCGAACGCCGACACACATGACGTACTAAGATATCCTTATCTCACTAGAATCATTAGGTTAACTATAGAGATCAAAATGATAGTTTTTGCCTCTTCGCATGAAACTTCTCCTCCATCAACTATCCTTATCTCACCGTATTGTTATGTACGTTCGTCTTGGTCACATGCAGAAACGTAACTTTCCATGAACAATTTGTTATGGAACGGTGGAATTGTCGCGTATCGATCAGAAACAGCAAAAGAAGGAAGGAGAAGGGGGAATAGAAATCTCAAGAGCAACGAGAGGACAGAAAGGTAGGAGGTCCGTGTTGGGAGAACTAGCGCTCCACCGAAAAGGTGTGGTAACCAATGGAAGCACACCTCTTTGGCTACTGTTGAATGAGGGTAGTAGAGCCCCCAAGCTTTACTGTTTGTCTCATTGACAGACAGATCCTCATGTTATGTTCTTTTCCCTGTGCTCAAATCAATCCATCAATCCAATCCCAATCCAATCCAATCAAAATCGATTCGCACCAAAATCCCAGTCTTCATCAAATCCAGTTGTAAAAGGACTTGTCTCTCTTCCTCTCTCTCTCTATCCCTCGTCCCTCTTTTTCTTTCTGTCATGTCCAAGCCTCGTTAATGATAAAGTACAGGGTTTGGTGCACAATTAATGTGTTCCCTCCTCCTACTGTTTGACCGCCATCCTGTCGACCCGCACCCACACGTGTGAACTCTCCTCGCCTCGCGGTGGCAATCATTTGCAGGGGTTGGCCACCCGCACGAGCGGTTAGGTCATCAGTCATCACCCCGCTTTGATTGTTCCCCATCTTTGGTGATGGCTTATCGGCCCCCTCCCCCGCACGAGCGATTATGTCATCACCCTCCTTTATTCCCTCTATAGTTATAGCCTCTCTCTCTCTCTCTCTATTAGTCTCCAAACTTTAGAAAACTCCATATTGCTCCCCTAAGCCTCATCATTGTGAGAAAACATCTCCCGCCCTTTGAAAAGCTACAAATCATCGCTCTTCTTTGATATTTGTTACTTGAAATGGGCTAGCTCATTTTCTTGAATAAATCGCCACTCTCACGAGGAATACCATTGAAAAGATATAGAGATTGTTTTGATCAAAGAATGAGCTACCCAAGTAGCACTTGATGGCTGTATGAACGAATAAACTACTGATTTGAGACAAAAATTCTAAATTCAGGAGATAATCTGTAATATTTCAAAAATCGGAGAGCTATTATGCGATGGGACCAAAACTCAGGTGGATTTTACGCTATCATCCCAAATTTTAAATCATCAAGAACTACATGTGATAAGGGAGTGGAATTGATCAAATTATTTGGCACTTGTTAGTGAGTTTACATTGCATAAAAAGGAGTCCTTTATGCATGTTCTTTAGGGGTTCTTTAGTATTGCGTCAAACTCAGGATCTGATTCTTTTCCCAAACTATTTTCAATTCATTATAACAAACTTCACGTGACTTGAAGTTGTTGATGGTGTTACATTACTTAGATATCAAGTAACATATAGCCTTATACTCAACTGGTCTTGGAGGGGGTCCTCAAAATTTTATAACGTGACGTGTTGATAAAGTATCATGCATTTGATAAATTTACTATTCTAGAGAATTCTTTTGCCCTGTCTCCAATCGAACAATAAATGATCAACATAGAGCCAGGGTTGAATTTTGAAAACTTTTCAACATGTTGTGCGACACCTTTAAATTAACTCATTCGATATATTATCTTTATGTTCACATTGCACAAAAAGGAGTCCTTTACGCATGTCCTTTAGCATTGCGTCAAAATCCGGATTTGATTTTTTTTTTCCAGACTATTTTCAATTCATTATAACAAACTTCACGTGACTTGAAGTTGTTGATGGTGTTACATTACTTAGATATCAAGTAACATATAACCTTATACTCAACCGGTCTTGGAGGGGTCCTCAAAATTTTATAATGTGATGTGTTGTTAAAGTATCGTGCATCCGATAAAATTCTTGTTTAAGAGAATTCTTATGCTCAGTCTCCAATTGAACAATAAATGAATCAACATAGAGGTAGGGTTGAATTTTGAAAACTTTTCAACATGCTGTGTGATCTTTTAAATTAACTCAATCAAAATATTATCTTTATGTTTGTCTTATGTCACGCCTCACAATTTTGTTCTTTGACATGCATATGGATACTTCACTAGAAAGTCACCTATCTTGATAGTGGTTTTACCACCAATAAAAACGTTGTCATTATGTTAGAAGTCCTTTTTAGTGGTTAGTTATAGTTTCACTCATGCACTTTAGGAACACAATTTCTTTTATAGGGGTGCAATTTAGTTTATTCCCGCCCTCTTGGTCATCCTAGAAGTTTGCTGGGAGCCACTCCTTATCAAGGCCTTTTTTGCCCAATGATCAATTCCCGCTCTCTTTAGAATGGATTGTTATAGGCCCTTTAGTTTTCACTTGATTCATCCCAGAACCACACACCTACTAGAGGAGATCTTGCTTTGATGTCATATTATAACACTCGTGAATTAACTTACTCGAGGTATTGTTTATTTTGAACCGTCCCATGTTAGACTTTCCAATTCTATCATTTAATGTACAATTATGCCCTTTCTCAATAGGTCATTCATCATGATATTGCTCTCACCTAACCACCTTCAATATTAGAGATTTAATGTTAAACGCGTCATCATGTCAAAAGGCCCCTATTTTGAGTTAATTTCAGTTATATATATATAATTCTATAGTGCCATCTCTTATTTGATGTGCAATTGAGTTCATTCCCACTCCCCTTCGCTATCATAAAAGTTTATAAGGAGCCGCTCTTTATTCTAGATACTCTTGCTCCACGCGCTTGTTGGATCGAGTTATTACAACTCACATTATATGAATTTCTTTTTTATCCTAAAGGGTATGAAATATATACATACATATGTTGGAGAAATCTTTCCAGAATATTTTGAAGCTGACAAAACGTTTCTATCAATCTAGTCTGGATATTTGCAGACCTTCTGTTTAGAGTCTGAAGACTTTTTGATCACCAGACTCAGCACTCAAGACTCAAGACTCAAGACTATTCTCATTGACAGTTTTTCTAATACAGTGACGAAGGCAATCCAGAGCCGAAATATTTGGTTGAGGATTTAGTCCTATTCTCTGGAGAAGATCTCTTGGCTGGATAAAAATAACGGATTCTTTTATTCGTAATCTAGATCGTTTGAATATCCGATGGTCGACGAAATATTCTTGGAAGGTTCTATTTTTGGAAACCAAGATCCTGATTGTATGTGCGAACAGGATTGATGAGCTATTGTCAGGTTCCTTTAATAGCTCGAATGATCTTCTTAATTGATTCCGTCCAACGGGTAAATTGGAGGAATTTCTTTGGTAAGTGCCAACGGGTATGATGGCATAAAGGAGTATAAAAGGAAGACGTTCTAGTTGCTTTAGTGCATGATCGATAGAGAAATTCCAGTCGAAGCACCTTGATTATTAGTCGATATATTTTGAGCGAAATTGTATACACAGAGAGTGTCTATACTTAGTGAGACCTTGAGCGAGTGTGGTAGATCATCTACACCGAGAAATCAAGGAAGATCAACGATGTAACATCTCTTTGTTAATAGTGGAATCCAGCCAATAGGCTGTTAGTGCAGAAGAGTGGACGTAGGCTTGAAATAAGCCGAACCACTATAAACCGCGTGTTCAATTTTCTCTTCCCTTCTCTTAGTCTTACTTTGATTATTGTTTGTCTCAAATCTATCAATTGTCTAGTATTGTGCAATTATCGATAAAAAATTTTTATATACCTATTCACCCCCCTCTAGGTACTTTTACTAGCTATATCAACATATACATACATACATACATACATATATATATATATAATTCTGCCATTCCTTATTCAATGTGTAATTGAATTCTTGCCCACTCCCCTTCGCTATTGTAAAAGTTTATAAGGAGCCGCTCTTTATTCTAGATACTCTTGCTCCACGTGCTCGTTGAATCGGGTTATTGCAACTCACATTATATGAATTTCTTTTTATCCTAAAGGGTAAGAAATATATACATACATACAGACACACACACACATATATATATACACACACGTTATATTTTATTCTTTCTACGCCCGACTTTTCTTCAGTAGGTGCAATAAGTAGAGATGGCTTTGGGACCCCGAAATTATACAAAGGCAGGGCCACTTGTCATTACCCTCGGCCGCTCGTTGAGAATAGAAAATCGGGGTCAATCTTGAACTTCAACGGCTCAAATTCGCGGAGTCCGCTCTTCTGGATGCACGAGAGGATTACAAGGAGGGGACGGAGGCCTTGATTTTTATTTTAATTATTTATTTTTTAGACGTAGACACATATTTAAACATTTTGATTGGCTAATCATCATATGCACACGCAAATAACCCTGCTCACGTTAAGTCTCAACGCATTAGGTGGCGGTGTGGCTCTCAAGGTTATTCAAAACGCGAGACTTGGACCTTTGAATGTCTAATCCATCACTGTCCAAATCAAGCATTTGAATGTTCAAACCGGCTCTCCAGAAATAATGTCTTATATTCTTTTTATTGCGTCCTATATGTCATATACATAGAGCGCGTACCATCAACTTTGAAAACTGGACATACAAGAATTTAGGTCAAAATTTTATGTGTATGATACGATTCAAACGCGTGATAAAAAATATATCTAGAGTATCCGAGTCCACATGGAGGAGGTGGTTGGGTTTAATGTGGCGTTCTCACGTTGGTGTTCTCTCTCTCCCCAATTCTTCTGTGAGGAAGATTAGGCTTTTAGCCAAAAGCGAATGTTGTATTTTGGTAAAGTGTCGTGGGGGAAAGAAGACAAGTTGGCAGATTGAGCGTGCACATGAAGAGCAATAATGCTAAGATGTGGAAGCAAAAAAGGAATAGACTTGAGACCTACGAAGGTGAAGGCGCGCGGAGGAGTCAAGTGATCAGGCAACCCTATTAGCATTAGGCTATGTATTACTTTGTTCATTACCTTTTCAATTTCGATAATCGGTCCATGCATTATTGAACCCATGTTTTGGGATCTATGTGAGGCGAAAGTAGAGAATACTTTTTCGTTTTATTATGCAGATTTATACGAAATAGGGTTTTGAATTGTAAATAAACTAAGAAACTCTTATTTCTCGATCAAATAAAAGATGCAAGTACTAGAAACACAAATTATATCCCTAAAACTCCCAAAAAAAAAAATTAACAACTAAGAGAACGGATAAAACCTCGATCATCAAAACGATTCAATCCCGCGACGTCTCATCACAATGGGCATCAAGCTGTATAGTTCTTCTCTCATTCGCTTGGAATGGAAGAGACGTGAAGATATTCTTTCTTTCTTCTCTCTCCGTAGACGTTTGCATCTTCCCTAGTTGCTCAAATAGGACGCGCGCCAATAATGGAGGTTATGGAGGCCGCTGTTCAGAGATTTGCTGCATTGAACAGAGAAGATGGGGTGTCTTTTTGAGCACGGATGATTCCGCGATCAACTGACGCACCTAGTGATCGTGTGGCATCTAGATGGCCACGAATCGTACAATATCCCCAGAACTGTTTCGATACAAGGGTTTCACACGCACCGCCTTCGATGTTGAAATCTGCATGAAAATGGGCAGGCGGTCTTTTAACCTACTTGCGTAGGGCATGAGAGAGATCTCATGGCTGTGAAAAAGATAAGATCCCTCGTCTTCACTGGATAGGACTAGCTAGCTCGGAGGGAGGGAGAGAGACTGTATTTTCAACGTGGACGTAAGACCTCGATGCTCTATGATTTCTAGGCCGTCACCGACCGGCCCTCGAGGCTCTCAAACTCCTCCTTATGGCCTGAGAAAAGAGGAGAAAAGGAGATTATTCTCCCCACCAGGGAGTGGAACCTTCGATTATGTTATGGTGAGCAAGATAAGACCCTAGAGGAAGACAAAGGAGAGAAGAAGTTTATTTGAACAAATTCCATGCACTGAGCACCACGGTGGATGTGCGGCCAAGGTGAAAAAAGTTCCCTGTTAAAATTTGATCTCGCACGAATGAGTCGAGTTGCTTACCAAGCCCAATTTCGTGGTTCTAAAGGTTGATTGTTTTGAAACCGTGTCATAAACTTTAGAATTGTGTGTTTAGTTGGATAGATTGAGAATGGAACGAGATTTTGATTCCATTTAACCCATGTTTAGTTGGTGCCCAAGAATTGGAATGACCATTTCGTGTTTGAATCGTTATTTCTTCCCTTATTTTAAAATTAAATCATACTAACAAATAAATATATATTTAGTTTAAAGATAAATGATTAACATATATTATTTAAAAATTATTAAAAATTTTATATTATCGTTAATAAACTGTAATTAAAGAAATCGTTAATATCAAATATTGCAATTTTAAACTATAATTAAGGAGTAATAAATAACTATTATACTATTTGACAATTATTTTTATTTCATGATTATAAATTATAGCAAATAACTCATTAATTATATGTTCAACTTTAAATAATAGCATCTTATATCCAAGAACCAATCATAATTAATAATAGGTAGTTTTAAAATTAGACTTGAATAATTATAAGTAGCGGAGAATAAGATTAATGTCAAATATTAATTTTAACCTATTGTGTTGAGGGCGTTTTTGAGTGTCCAAACCCGAACATAATCAAAACTACAGCTTTGTTTCCTGCCTCCACAATTCTATATGAATGGGAGATTTGAATAGTCAGCAGAAATAACTATTCATGGATGCAGATTGCCTCCATGAAGCGACGTTGTAATGGTACAACACGCATGTCCTTCCACTCCTCTGCCTCTAGATGTTGTAGGAGGCTTATAATCTTGAGTTCGACCCACCGACAAAATTAAAAGTCATATAATGAGGATAACTTATCAAAAACCTGTTCACATCAATCAAAGGATAATACAGAATGTCTGTTTTTCTTCATATAACGAGGAAATGCACTTTCTTTATTCATACACATACCTCGGGCGAATGAAATATCTTACTAACCTTAACAATGAGGCAATCATGACCTATGATTGGGGTGGAAGCGCCAAACATGATGTTGTTTGTATTTGGTAGCGTGGAGAGGATGGATACCTATTAATAACAGTGCCTTATTTTGGTAATTTAAACATGGCGACTGCTTGTCACCCCTGTTGTGTCTGAAATCTCTTCGATTCCAAGAATTTGTACTCAAAAATGATGGAGAGATGGCGACTAACTTGAGATTAAGATGATAATAAAAATAGCTTGATTAGAGAGAGAAAATATTCGATTGGCCGTTTAGGTTAGGTCGGAATGAGAGCAACCCGGCTTTCAGAATAATCTTCACCAATAACATGCTTGTCTCGTGTTTAAAGAATAAGCATAATAATAACAACCAAATAAGAACAAATGTGTCTCTCTCATGAACGCATTAGGTCGTCCCATATTGATTCTTAGACTACAATTTTTTTTTCAAGCCACTCCAATAGGCCATATTGGTAATGCTTATATTTGTAACTCACTGATTTGGAAGGTTGGCAGCATAGTTGTTTAATCGAGATTCATAATGCGAATCAACATCTGGAAGTTATAGAGTAGAAATCAAATCATATTGTAGAATTTGGTGGGGTATCTAAAATTAGTAGTTCATGTCATAGACATTTATGTAAAGATTGTGTAAATAATACAATAAATTGGACATGTCGAGGGAGATTTATAAGCTACGAACAAAGAAACGATAATTTTGAGTACGTATCATGTTTCTATGCTTAAGGAGATATAATTTCATATTATTTTATAAATATAAGGACGATGTTCAAACACAAACCATTATTATTTGCCAGGTTTTTTATTGCATTGTGAAGTGATGCATATCAAAACATAACATGCATCTTAATGTATAATAAAGTACGTCATTGGATAGATAAAACTACCAAATATTTAATTGTTTGGATCGAATCAATCATCCTATATGTTTTAATCCTATGGTTGGCAGCATGAAATTCCCAATTAATTTCTAGCGTTAACAGAGACTCCCACAAATGACAATGAGCAAAGAGAGGTTTTCTGCTATCCGAATGCGGAGAAACTTTTCTCTCTGGCCTCCTGCCAGCAATAATTCTGCTTGAGATTAGTTATAAAGAGGCAATTATCTCTTTACAAAATCTTTGCATTGTTTGAAATTTCTTCTCGTCTTTAACTAATAAATATTTCTTCATTGCCTTCTCCATATGATTCTCGGCATTATCTTAGTATCTTAGGTGATATATGTAACTTTAAATATCTAATAGGCTTACATTGCAAAATTTCTGGGATAGGGTTTGCACCTTATTTTTATGTTCAGTTGTCTAGACAGCTTTTAGCATTGAATCACAAAATATTTTCCTCTGCTTTGCACTTCTAACATGCTGCGACCTTGGTGTCGTGCCAATCTAATGTGACCTCAGTTCATTTATTTTCCATTAAAATGTGTCGGGATTTTGCGTCAGATTCGGTCCCATTAGCCCATCATCCTAGAATCACAATTAGTTTGCGTATGATAAAATTTCTGAAATAGAAATTGATTTCTTAATTTCTATTTCAGAAACGAGAAGCTAAAAATTTTAGTTTCGATTTCTTCTTCAAATCTATTTCGGAATAGAAATTTGTTTCAGAAATAGAGAAATCAAATTGCGTTACCAAACGGATTTGTTTCAAACCATTTACGGGGGAGCAAAGAAATAAAGAAATCAATAAACAAAAATTTTATCATGCGCAATCGATTTCTCAATATTGTGCAACATTTAATGAAAGAATTGGATGGTTGAAATGAAATGTGATGCAAGCGTGGCTGGTGAAGACGTCCTAGGATGTTTTTTTTTTTTTTTGATACCCAGGGAACCTCGTCAACCGTTCGTCGCCGCCTTGCGGCGGTACATGTGATGCAAGCGTGATGCTGGTGAAGACGTCACGCTTAAGTCGCCGATACCCCTCGACCTTTCCCCAAGGTTGAGGTTACGTTTGGAGGATGTTTGGACAAGTTAAAATTAGGATTTGAACAAGAATTCACATGTTGTGTGTATATATATGTGATGGATTCATTCTATCATATTAATTTAATTGCATGTTAAGAAATATCGTGATCGCTACAATATTACAATTACATGGGGACCCACACATGTGGATTTTTGTAAGTAGCTTCATCTTCAATGATGTAGATCTAGTGTCCCATGTCCCATTGAAAAGTTTTCCAAGGCATGAACTCATTTTAATCTAGGAAAGCAATTGCCATGTCTATTATATGCACAACCCTTCCGAAAAATCATACCTTTCCCCTCTCTCTCTCTCTGTTAGTAATCTGAAAGGCACAGGAAAATAAATAACAACGAACAAGGAACAGCAACGAACTCCGAGAAAGCTAGACATTTCACTTGATTAAAATCCGGTGGGTTGGGCATTATGACTTTTTAAATTTCTGAAACACTTTAAACTTCTGCAAAATGCAAACGTTGATACGTAAAATCTAGTATAAATTCTGATAAGTTTTTGTGATCTTCATTATCCTAACTTGGGCTGCAAAAGCTCTCACTGGTCATGCCAATTTAAAGGACGTGTGTAAACGCTGGCCAAAAAAGGAGGTAGCCTCTAATGCCTACGATAACTTGGAGCATCATGCCCTTATAATTTAAATCTTCTCAGCTCCTGTTTGATATGTACTTAGCATAAAAATTAAAGATTTTTTTTTGCCTTGACAATTTGTTTAATAAGATGTTGTTAACGATTGTCTCAGACATATATTAATCATATTTAATATGAAAAATTTTCAATTTCAAAGTACGACTTGTTAACAGGATCCCATCTTCAAATAGAGTTCTTTTTTTTTTTTTTTAATTACGATACAGTTAAATGACCTATTTATGATATTGTTAATGCTTGTCGAATACTAAGATTAGATAGAATGCTTATCAAAACCTCAACTTGATTAACTAGCGCAACATATCTACATCGAGGACAATTAGGATGGAGACGGATCTAATTATTGGATAAGTGAGTGCCCTATGATAAAACGAGTAGGTGTAATGTCTTTCTATTACTAATCAAATTAAACCTCGAATCGATTTATATTGTATTACGTAACATCATAATAATGCGACAAAAGGAATCACTTTAAATTAATTCACAAACACGCGGACATGCACACAATTCCTCTCATGCAAAATTATGGAAAAACTCTCTCAATGCATTCTAAAAATTACTGTAAAAGTTTTTCAAGACCGCACAACATAACAAATAAAAACCCATAAATCCTGCATAATGGAAGATCATAATCAATCAAATAGGAAAATAGACAATTGGATAAAAACGATGGTAGAAAATAACCTGAAAAATAGAAAAGTTGCCCAAAATCACGAAAAGGATGGTAAGTGAGACCCCTCATTTAGACATGGGAGACAGCTCAGGACAAGTTTTAGTATTACGAGCATTGTGGCTTCTCTCTGATCAAAATTTATGAACCATTTACCAAACCTTTTTATTTTGCCCCTTCTCAATTCATATTTTTGGATGGGAACGACACGGTCTACTGAGCCAAACATGAGCGGAATTCTTATCTAAACTTTTTCCATGACGGACCAAACAATCTGAGCTGCAAGATCGGGTCGATCCCACGAAATATCTAATGGTTCCCGCTCACCCTGTCCAAGTCTATTCGCGATGGAACTGGTCTAGGTTAAAAAATTTACCGGAATTAGCGAAGTGCAAGCACCTCACGGCACGAAGGAAAACCATATAAAGTCCAAAATGCTAACATGCGTTATTAGCATCATCTCAAAAGGACAGTTTTGGTTTCCTCGAGTGCTCCCGAGCTTTACTTTTGGACACGAAATGGAAGTTTCTTTGCGAGAGATCGACAACCTCCGAAAAGCTTATATCTGATCTCATCTCTCTCTCTCTCCTCTGTTCTCTCTCCAAACAACAGCTCAGCAGAACTCCACAAAAACCATACAGAACCAGCACCAGAGAGAGAGAGAGAGAGAGAGAGAGAGAGAGAGAGGAGAGGGTGGATGGAGGGGAGTCAGCCATCCATGTCTGACTCGGAGCTAATCATCCTCTGCCTCCTTCCCTCAATCTTGGCTCTGCTTCTCGCCTCCATCCTCATCCAGAGGAGGCACCAGACCCGGTACAAGAAGCTCAACCTCCCGCCCGGCCGCGCCGGCTGGCCCTTCCTCGGCGAGACCATTGCCTACCTCAAGCCTTACTCCGCCACTACTGTCGGCGCCTTCATGGACCAGCACATCTCCAGGTAAAATCAGCTCGACAACCCGACCCATCATAAACAGAGGCCACTCGAGAAAACTCACGGAAACAGAGTACCCTGGCTTTCAGGTTTGGGAAGATATACAGGTCGAATCTGTTCGGGGAGCCGACGATCGTGTCGGCCGACGCGGAGCTGAACCGGTTCATCCTGCAGAACGAGGGGAAGCTGTTCGAGTGCAGCTACCCGAGGAGCATCGGGGGGATCCTCGGCAAGTGGTCGATGCTCGTCCTGGTCGGGGACATGCACAGGGACATGCGGATTATCTCCCTCAACTTCCTCAGCCACGCCAGGCTCAGGACCGTCCTGCTCCGGGAGGTCGAGCAGAACACTCTGCTCGTATTGAGCTCTTGGAAGGAGCACTGCACTTTCTCTGCTCAAGATGAAGCCAAGAAGGTAACCCCAAACAAAGAACGAGAGAGAGAGAGAGAGAGAGAGAGAGAGAGAGAGAGAGAGGTAGATTTAGAAACGAGTCTTCTTGTTTGATAAATTTACTACGCATTGACGGGGGGTTTGAGAGAAAAGATGATGGAAGCAATGACGGATCTCAGGAGGCCGGTGGGGTCGTGTCCCCTCCTCCCTTACATGCGCCGTGCGATTTCCAGTAAATTTTTATCGCAGCATATGAAAATTCATGTGAAACTTTCGCCGAATTCCTGTCGGGTCTAAAGCTTCTGCGTCCTCCCGCTGATGCAGTTCACGTTCAACCTGATGGCGAAGCACATAATGAGCTTGGACCCCGGCGAGGTGGAGACAGAGCAGCTGAAGAAGGAGTACGTCACTTTCATGAAAGGCGTGGTGTCTCCGCCGCTGAATTTCCCCGGAACCGCCTATCGAAAGGCTTTGCGGGTAACGGAAACCCCTCGTCCCTTTACCGATCAACTTCTTTACTTGATTGATCTCAGCTCACGTGAAAATCCCAGAATCATTTAACCCTTATCTAATCAAGAACAGCAACTCAGGATTTCCATTCTCTTTTGGCGTACTGTGCTATTTCAGCACCTCTCGATTACGACAGTTTCAAACCACTTTCTGCTTTTCACCCTTTACATAGTTTCTTTTTCTTTTTTTTTCTCTACAGTCCAGATCGACGATTCTGAAGTTCATAGAGAGGAAGATGGAGGGCGGGTGCGGAGGATGAAGGAAGGAGGAGCCCGGGATAGCTCAAGGGATGACGACGACCTGCTGGGGTGGGTGCTAAAGCACTCCAATCTGTCGACGGAGCAGATCCTGGACCTGATACTGAGCCTGCTCTTCGCCGGCCACGAGACCTCCTCGGTCGCCATTGCCCTGGCCATCTTCTTCCTGCAGGCCTGCCCCAGGGCCATCGACCAGCTGAGGGTATGCGCGCAGAGCGAGAGCTTTCAAGAAAATCATCGAAATTTCCGTTCTTTTTCTCACTGCGTATACATATTTACTGTCCAGGAAGAGCATCTTGAGATCGCGAGAGGGAAGAAGAGAGCTGGAGAGACGGAGCTGAACTGGGAGGACTACAAGAAGATGGAATTCACCCAGTGTGTAAGCTCCCTCTTTCACTACGAAATGAATTTTTCTACTTTCAACTGTTCTTTTTTCAAGATTTCAATGGATTAAGAAAAATAATAAAATAATTATAAACCCCCCCCCCCCCTTTTTTTTTTTTTTTTTACTTTGTACGATATTTCGAAATTAATCATAACACGGATGACCTGTCTTTTGATCGGATCGGAAAAACTCGAGCTCTGCGAGCTTTTTAGGTTATTGCATGATAGGTTAGAGTCGGGACAGGATCCTGTGGCATGTGTAAGACGGTTCAGTTTTTGGCTTTTGAGGTTTGAGAATGATGGGGGATGATGGTTGAAGATGGTTTTTGACGTGCTGAAGGTGATTAGCGAGACGCTTCGGCTGGGAAACGTGGTGAGGTTTCTGCATAGAAAGGCGCTGCAAGATGTCAGGTTCAAAGGTGAGGGACAATCCCACCATCCCTTTTTTTTTTCCTTTGGGGCATGCCCGTACTTATTGCGACCCCCACAAATATATACATACATATATACGCACACATATCTTCCAAAGACTTCGTTATCACGGATACCTTAATTAGGAAAAACATTATATTTTTCGAAACACCGATCGATCCTCTGATTCCGATCATCGAAAGCCCTTTTCTCGAACCCGAGTTATGAAAGCAAGAGCATCTTTATTTTAGTTTTTTGGGGGGCGAAAGGAGGGGGGTGGTGTTCATGTGTATTTATGTGTGTGTTGTAATAATTTGTGGTGGTGGTGTTGTGAAAAAGGGTATGACATTCCATGTGGATGGAAAGTGCTGCCGGTGATAGCAGCGGTGCACTTGGATCCCCAGCTTTTTGACCACCCTCACCACTTCAACCCTTGGCGATGGCAGGTCAGTTCTTACTCATTCCCCACTCTCCCTTGCCCTAGTTTTTCATCATCCAAACACCTCACCCGATCAAACGGACCCTTTAATTTATAGTTTGCTTTTAAATTATTCAAATGCAACATTGATGATTAGGTGCGTTGTATTACGAACCCTATAAAACTTGGTGGCGCCCAAGGTTTAAAAGGGGGAATTTCATATGAATTATTAGATTAAAGTAGGTAAGACAATGACCCTAAAATGGAAAATACAGAGTATGTAAAGACAAGTAAAAAAGATGCATGGGACACCCGCATGAGTTAAAGCCCCCTCGTGCGACTCGATTTCATCGTTTGATGTTTTAATCAATCATTGGACTCGAGACGCAATTTTAGACTGGACAGGCTTTTACGTTCATCCACGCGAGTCCTAATTGGGAGGACTTCTAGTCAAAATCGAGGTCGTGGGTTAGGGTCAGAGTAAAAGACGAAATCGTCGAAAGTGGGCGCGGCTTAAATCGCTATCTTCCATAATTGAGCTCTTTGAATTTGTCTCTTTTTATTAAAATCTTTGGATTCGATCGTGTTTTCCTGTTGTTTTTTCGATTCGACCCTTTTCATGTTTCCGCGATTGCGTGAAGTAGATGAGTATCGACTTTTCTTCCAACCCCCCTGTACCTGGCAAAAGATTCATTTTTGTCTCGTTATCTTTAAACTCAAAAAGTCTTAGCCATTACCGAAAATTCATATAATAAGTTATAATAATAATTTAAAGCCTGTTAGATCCTCACTCTTGGGTTTTATGTAATGCCGTTTTATTTATCTGTTTTCTTGGATTTTACCGATCTATACCAATGAAAAGCTAAGATAAGATTACAGTTGCTCGTAAAGCCAGCCAATTTTTTTCTTTTTCTTTTTTTTTTTTTTTGGGTCGTGAAACAGCTGTTTTAAGGGGTGCAAACCCGTATATACAAAAGCGGTCGAAAAACAGAAGCCATGTATGAAAAGAGCTCTCAGAAGCGAAAGGGAACTCTTATTATACATTTTCTGAAAATTTGCATGGTACCAAAAATGTATAACTTAAATCCAATTTTTGGTAAAAAGAATTAAGAATACTGTAGACTTGAAAGGGCAATTGAATTTTTGGGGTGCAGAATTTCATTGCTAATCCTTCCAATCTTTCGTCAAGTTTTGCTCGATCGAAATGCAGATGCGAACATCCGGAGCATGGAAATGACCCTATCTGTTTGCTCCAATTCACTTTGGGCGCTCATCTAGGGCCGAATGCATACGAACTTTTTTCCAACTTTTTTCCCCGAAATATTTAAGAAAAAAATTTCATAGACCATTTTTTATCTCTTCCCTTTTTTTCAAAAAATCACTTACTGGCGAAATTACTATCATTGTCTCACTGAAGACGCGCTTATATCAAAGCCGTCGTCGGAAGGGGTTCCGGGACGGTAAAGACACCGGCGCCAGCAAGCCCCTTCCGACGGACTGTACGGACGGGGGGCGTGGGGGTCCCGCGGCGACGTCGATCGATCACGTCGCACGTGCGAGGGGGAGGGGGTTGAATTCGATGGGGTTGGGACAGATAGTGAAGCCCATGTGGGTCGTGGGCCTCACACGTGCACGTGCACCTCGCTCGCCTTTTTTAACCTTCTTCCATCTCTCCCATCTTTTCTGCGGTGGTGGGCCCGCCACTTCGCGAGCTGGTCCAAAGAGGATTGGAAAATTCCCTTCCGTTCGTGCCTAGAAAAGGGTTTGTGAAAAAGCCTCCGCGACGACCCATTCACAGATGGAGAAATTTCTAGGTTTCTTTCTTTTGTCTCGTCTAATCGAATCGATCGATACATCCATACCCTGTCAATTATTGTAGGAAGTTCTATTCCATCTGAAGGGATAAGAGTTCTGTCATGCCGGTTGATTTAGATGGATGAATAGATGACGGTGTCAGATTTAGAATTGACTAAGAGATTTCTCAAACGACATCTAGCTTTTTTGTGTTTTTTTTTTTTCAAATGTGAATGGAGGTTAGATTTTTTTTTTTTTGTGCCCTACTCTTTTTCTCATCGGGAAATTGGTTGATGGATAGTAAGCCAATTTCTTAGGGCTGCCTAAGTTGGGATATGATAGATATTTCATTAGGTGATGCCTGGGTTGGACCTAGCCTCGACGTGAGTTGATCCCAACCCTTCGTTTCATATGGATAAATGTCATCTGCTTAGAGTATTATGAGTGACTACCATATGACCATGATTGGAAGAGATATGATTTGACCCGTTTCAATTCGATGGTGAATTAGATCTATATTTTGTTTAAGTCGTAAATCCCTGATGATGGCACGAATCATTGTCCACAATGATCGACCCACCTCCCGGTTGGTTGCACCTTCTTCAGCCAGCCGTCCTCAATTCATTTCCCTTCGGATCTTGGGTTTCATGCGTTGGCAAACTGTTTTCTATTTGCAACCCATTACGGTCAGAGATTCCTTCACGTTCATGATTTGCCGTTCTTTTCCTTCATAAGAAGAGGTCAAATCTAGACTTCAGACTGGAGGGATTGGTGAACTTTAGGAATTCATGCATATTGTTTAATCGCTCGTTACTTACGATGTATAAGTTTGCATGAATTAACGTCGCACCCGTGTTTCACGGAGTTTAAAACCGTGGGGGGACTTCCTTGGCCATCATGAGAATTTTGAGAATCCTGGCACGGATTAAAGACGAAGTACTCGATTGACAATAAGTGTGGATGGACCATTTCGACATGAATTGGTCTCCCACCAGCTGTCCAAAAGCGCGGTACGAAAAAGGGAGAAGGAAAAACCTCCATATTTATAATATGCGGCCAGTTGAATCCTATGGACATGTCTGGTTCGAACTGGTTATTTTCTTTCCCATGTTTACGTTTCTTTTTTACATGCCATGAGCAATCTGCTTGTCTGCATTTTGCATTTGGGCTGTTGTTTTTGCATTTGGGCTGTTTTCTTTAGCTTCTTTTTAGTAACTTGCTGAAGTTGGGGGGAAGAAAACATTAAGATCCTTCCACGATTCTTAGGTGCAAGTGCATCCGATGAATGAGGACCGTTAGGTTTAAGCACCCTTAATAGGTGGGTCCGTAATTGATGTGCACACGACCTATGTGATGTTCCAGCTGTGATAACCTCGTTATTGCTTGTTAGTTTTTAGGCGTCTTATGTTTAATACTATTTGTACTGTCTCTCTCTTGCACGTTTTTTTAAGACTAGGGCTCCTAGGTTATTAGGTCAAAAGATGTAGATATTCTCCTTGTTTTTATATTGTACTTCATTGTAAATATGCTTTGGCTTGATTATGCAGAACAAATGCGCTTCTAACCCTCGAGGACAGGCGTCGTCTTCAACTTCGGCGTCTTCTTCAACGTGCCCAAATGCAAATTATTTCTTGCCATTCGGCGGAGGACCGCGGCTCTGCGCGGGATCCGAGCTGGCTAAGCTCGAGATGGCGGTTTTCATCCACCATCTGGTACTCAACTTCAGCTGGGAGCTAGCCGAGCCCGACGAGGCCTTCGCCTTCCCATTCGTCGACTTCCCTAAAGGCTTGCCGATCAGAGTTCAGGGCCACACTTTGCTATAAACCCCTTCACCCCTCCCCTCCCTCTCAAAAAAAAAAAAAAAAAAAAAAAAAAAAATGGAAATTCATTCGATAAATCATTTCGAAAAAGAGACCTCTCTCTCTCTCTCTCTCTCTCTCTCTCTCAGCCTCAGGTTCTGTGGGTGGTGTTCACGTGCTGGATACAGATAGGAAGGAAGGAATGAAGAAGAGAACAAAAGTGCCTCACGGTAGGTGAGCGATAGGATTTTTGAGTTCTTTGGATTTCGCAGCAGCTTCGTGTGCGAGTTGTTTCTTAACTCGACGTGTAAAAGCTCCTCACATGACGAAAGGGAAAACACGGAAGAAGTCGTGCGGCGATTGATGGTGATGCATCTTGGACCACATCCCCACCGAAATACATAATCCCTGAAACCACCACACACTCCCCCCCGCCCCTCTCTCTCTTTCTCTCTCCATTGCTCTGTAAATGTTATTATTGTATGGGTAACTCCATGTAGAGGTTGATTATTCATTTGTATGTGATATGAGGCTTTTTACTTTCTTCTTTTGCCTTTTGTTTTCCTTTTCCTTTTGTCCATTTTGGAATTCAACTTGGTGCCTGCATGTGCCCTGGACTCTCTGGACGAGTAGATGGACGCAAAGAGATCGATGTTGGGTAAAGAATTGTGATTGACAGCCATTTGGTTTTTGAACTAGTCCTGTGCATTGCCCCCAGTGTTCTTGTTCGTATGTTCTCGAATTTGACCCCGCTTTTGGAAGGACCTGACTTGAATGTGTGTGCCGCTTGTGTGCATGCGGAATCCAGAAGAGAAGGGGGCAGCCGGAGGATCGAACCTGAGCGCCCAGATGAAGACTAGGATTGCCCTGGCGAGCTCTGTGTAGGGCGGGCACTAGCCCTGACGGGGCGCTGTCCGGATTAGGTCTTTCGGGTGTTTTAGACTTCTTTGTTGGCATGTTGGATCAGACCTAATAAAGTGATTAGTGATTAGCTTGTTAGCTTGTTCATAGATTTCATGAGATCCTAGGGAGTGCTAATGTGGGAATCTATGCGTGTAATTAGGGCTAAAGAAACAGGAGAGCACTTTAGTGATTTGAAAGTAGTTTGTAATATCTATAATGATATCTTGTACCGCTCTCTTGTGCAATGCGTATTCTCCCATATCTATGTAGGCTGAAAAGTGAGGTTTCATGTCATGGATGCAGAGTGTTAATGTGAAAGATGTAAAAGGATCGGTAGAACAAGGTAGTGGGAGTGCTCCAAGCATTTGTGCTGGTAATTTTAGAAAGGATGATTATCATCTTGAAGGATCTCGAAAGAGAGATTGGTTACTTGTGCACAAATTGGTCTAGAGTTGATGTTCCTCTTGATCTCCCAATAGCCTAAAACCACTCTTGGTGTTAAGGTATTTGATGATGTGATTCGCCTAACTGTTCTTGGAGACAACTTATCCAAAGAAAGCTGACCTGATGTCTTGACTCGTCAGGCTTTGCACGAGCTTATCTTCAGCAGAGTACGTTTCAACACTTGATAATTAGTATAAGAGTAGGTTTCCCACACTTTATGGGCTGATGCCATGAGAAGATCGATTACTGCGTTTCCAATCAAAAGCGAAAACCTCCGCTAGTGTGCTCCGATCTGGAAAAAGCCTAGTAGGTAATAGAAAGTATCGAGGGAGCACAGTTGGCTTTCAGTGCCACACTTACCAAGGCAAGTATAAGTGATTGGAGATTTGCAAACAACATTGATGAAGGGAAATAAACAATGAAGTGAAGAGGCGTGTTTTGTTGGACAAGGGTTTGGCATTTACGTAAGTCCCTAGGGAGAAGTGACGATCCTAGACATTTATTTAGGTCCCTAGGGAGAAGTGACGATCCTTGAGAAACACAAGGATGTAACAGTATAGCACGCAAAGAGTGTGCTGCGGGAATCAAGTGGGGGAGAATGTTAGGTGCGATTTTTCTCGTCTTCATGTAGGCTGAAAAGCAAGTTTATGTGGCATTAGGGCGAGAGAGAGAGAGAGAGAGAGAGAGAGAGAGAGAGAAACTTTTCATTTTGATGAAGTAAAGACAAGTCGGTAATATGCTTAGCCTAGATCCTTTAGCCAACTGCTTGACATGCCAATAATTTGAAGAGTAATACAATACGTGAACGTGTCCCTCCTCAAATTTGATCTCTTGTCCGATCGACATTGCCCCAAATCAGTAGAACCGACAGAGCTCGAGTTTGAGAGACACTCAAAGCTTCTTTGCAAGAAACATCCAAACAGGAAAAGCAAGACAATGAAGGCTGTCTTGTTCTTTTTGGAGTCGAGTCCTCCCTGTCTTTTCTGGCCATTCACAAACAATCTCATTGCATCCTTTGTTTGGTACAACCGATAGATATCCCTTGTATTTTGGGCCCCGTTTTAACAAATTCCCTCTGTCCCATACGGAGCACCCGTCAGTGCCGCCCCCCGATTTGATATATCAAACTGAAGGATAATAAGAAGGCAATGTAAAATGAAAGAACAACTCTGCGAACCATTTCAGTAACGAGTTAATGAATCTGTGGTTCCAAATATGGAAGAGACATAAGGCTAGGTTGAGTTGCTCGAAAAAAGACGATGTTCTTGTATCTCCGCATCAGAATCTGGAGATGGGGTCCAAGCGATTCATCGCGATCTTGCTACCCTCATTGCCTCCCCTTTTGACCCAGTCATTCAAAGCACCGATCTCTCTATGTTCATTAGCCATAAATTCTTGTTCTCCTCATCATTCTTTAGGGTGTCAAAATTAATAATTTTAACATGACGCGACATGAACTATTGGAATGAACTATATCATGGAATCCAATGCGAGATTTCAAGACTTTCTGACCTTGGAAATCTGTCCATTACTTTAGAGTGAAGCCACCAGTTGTCGGGTCCTCTCTCTTCGGCAACATCTCTTGTCCGCAGATGGCTCGGAATAAGAGCAACCTGGACATCCAATCGGTTCGAAAACGCACATGATGGCGTACGCCTCAGCAGCCACTAACAATCCATGCACCTGCACGGAAAGAAATACCCAACAGGCAACAAGACAGAATCTTGGTGTTCTTGGAATGACCCACAATAGCGATCATTTCTCTGGGCATTGCATGGTAGGTTCGCTTTCGCTTTCTGCCGTTGCTGGAGGAATCGATGCCTTGATCTAAGCTTGCTTCGTCCACCGATTTAGGATTTGGAACTTTGGTGGGTTTTGAATTGGTGGGCTCTCTAACAAAGCTGGCCCAAAACGAAGCAATAGTATAAGCAGCTAAATGAGTGTAAAGTTCCTCCAATTTGAAATTGAGGAGTTTCACTATCAAGTTTCGAATGGTCCTACCATGGCGAATGAGATCTCATCACAATCATGAAGTCTTGTCTTTTCATAAGTCTTGGATCCACTTGAACACATTATTTTAGGGCAGACATTAATAACGGATCACCTTTGAAATGCTACATTGATAGGGAAACAAAATAATTATATATGATTCAATTCAAATTTTTCATTGAACTTGAACCGACAAGCTTCAGGATTTTTGAACTCTGACAAATACAATGACGAACTTCTCTCATTTCTCTACCAATTTGTATGGACAAGTTTATTTCTTAGAAGATGGGTACTTTATTACATATTCGAACTATGGAGGTCAACTATGTAATCTATAAATTATTTAGGATTATTCATAAATTTGTACTATTGTCCTTCATGGACCATGCTTTGCTTGACCAAAGTATTCGTTTTGCTCAGGACAATGCTTTCCTCCAGCGCTAGTCAGAGGAAATTTTCTCCAACCGTACCTCTGATCCAAAAACTATGAATTGGGATGCCACCCGCTTTTAATTTTAGTTCAGTTTCCATCTGAATGATGCCCATTTACCTATAATTTGCCAATCGAAGACATGTTTAGACGAAATTTCCTTCAATTAGAGCTGGATGAAAGCATAGTCCTCAGCAAAATTGTATGCGTTACGCATGGTAACTGGATGGACTCAATAAGCCCATCAATCATTTGGGCTGCCTTAAACTAATTTTGAGTCTAATCCTCCCGGCTTGATAACGCTGTATCTGCCCTTTTAAGTAGGATGGGCCTATGTAATGCATTAAAGATCCAAGTCGACCCACCAGAGCCCGATTCTTTATATACATAGTCGGGATCTAGTCTTTTTCATTTCATCTTCTCTGCTTTTAATGTCCTCATAAAATACTCATAATCTAAACGAAAAACAACTTCCGGAAAAAAGTTTATCGGATTTTCAAACCTTTAGTTCACAGAAAATAAGCTAATTAAAGAAAATATTTTCGATCAATGAGATAAACACGTTCAAAAGTAGGGAAAATAATTCTCTCTTTTCAAAAAGAGGAAATCATTTTTCTCTTCTCCTCCTTACTACATTCCCGCATCATTTTGCCTGCAAATTTGCCCTTGACAAGCTTCAGGCCATCCTTTTTGCCTTCCCTGTTGGTCCTGCCCTCGCCCTGGCCGATCCTCCCTCTCCCCTACTCGACCTCTCCCTCTTTGACATCGATCTCGTCTTCCAGCCCCTGATCCTTGCCCTTGACTCCGCCTACGGCAAGATCGTGGAGCCCGTTCTCGAGCACGCCTTCAAGCTCTTCTCACTCAACCTCATCTACATGAAGATCAGTGACAACGCTAGCTTTGGTGATCAGGCGAGCGTTGGTGGAGGTTCGGGCTCGACTTTGAGGCCATTGCAGGGCATGAATCAAGCAAGATCAAGGAGGAGGCTCTCGAGTTCGATATGCTAAGGGTTGCCAGCGATACGGCTGCCTTGCATTTTTATTCGAGGCGGTTGCTTGGTGCATATACTGAAGACTTGTTAAATGCGTATCTTGGTGAGGTGGAGCCTTGCCCTAGGCCAGTTACCGGTCATTACTATGGCTAGAAGCCGGGTGAGAAAGAAGGAAAATTTAAAGGAAAGAAAGAAAATGAAAAAAAAATTCAAATTTTTTGGTCATTCTCCCAAGATAATCAAATTAGATTTTTTGCACCAAATTGTGGAAAATATTTTTTAATTCATTTTCAAGTTTAAGCTAAAATCGAAAAATATTGTCATTTTCTAGAAATGTCACATTTTTTATGAAATAAATGGAGTATAATTTCGAATTTTACCGTATTGAAAATCTACCATCATAACGTAAAGATATCATGACATTTCAAGAAAGTAAAAAGGAGAATGTTTTCATAATTTCTTTTTTCAAGTAGATGATTGATTTGAACATGGGAAATTTTTTGCATTTCATTAATTGATATTATGGGAATACAGGAGATTAGCTTCGGAGCATAATAAATCTCAAATGGTCTAAGGGAATTTGAGACCTAATGGCGGGAAAAGGTTTTCCAACATTGGGCTTCAAGAACTCAAACTGCTATAGTATTAGTTTTTCTTGAGCAATGAGCTATTTGGACATGTACATATATAACAACCTCACCCAACAAGAGCAGGAGTAATCGCCGGAGCCAGAAAGGATCGGGATAGAGTGCAGTTCTGACTCTAGGATAGTGATGGGGGCAAGAATGAACTGAATCTCACATTACTTGAGTGTGATGAGGTGAAGTGCCTTATATGTGATCGCATTTGTCTTTCTTGAGCAATGAGCTGTGTGGACATATACATATATAACGACCTAGTCCGACAAGAGCGGGAGTAATCGCCGGAGCAAGAGAGGACTGAGATAGAATCCCACATCGCTTGAGTGTAGTGAGGTGAAGTGTCCTATATGTGATGACATTTGTTCTAACTTGTAATGGGACATTTATTGAACGAAGCCCAGAGGAACAAAACTTTGTAGCTTTCAGCCCAAAGCGGACAACGGACAATATCATTTATGAGCGGGACTAAGCTTAGAGAATGAACCGAATCCCATATCGCTTGAGTGTAGTGAGGTGAAGTGTCCTATATGTGATGATATTTGTTCTAACTTGTAATGGGACATTTATCGAATGAAGCCCAGAGGAACAAAATGTTGTAGCTTTTGGCCCAAAGCGGACAATATCATTTATGAGTGGGACTAAGCTTAACAATATTCAAGTATCTTAGGGCTTCGACGCATGTTAGGATTTTGCTTGAGACGCAACAAAAGAAATTAGAAAATTGAGAAGCTTTACATAATTTCATTCAGAAAAAAATGATTTAATTTTACGTTCACTTGTCGATACGTGAGGCTAGGCAAAACAACGCTTCAAGTGCCATAACTTTGCTCAAAGGGACACTTACGTGCCATAACTTACGAAATGTACACTTAAGTGCCACTTTGGCAAAAAAATTGACATGGCATTTTTCCAGAGAAATTTCCGGCAAAGTGAGCCTAAAATGACGCCGTTTTGCACGCTGACGTGGCCAAATAATGCAAAAACGGCGTCATTTTGGATTGACGTGATAAAAAAATAATATAAAAATTAAATAAATTAAATTTAAAATTGGATTTAGTTAAAATATTAAAAATAATAATTTTACAATTAGATTTAGTTAAAATATTAAAGAATAATAATTTTAAAATTATATTTAGTTAAAATATTAAAAAATAATAATTTAAAAAAAGGGGGGGGGCGTGGCTAAGCCCTCGCCACCACCGCCGCCGCCTCCTCGCCGTCGCCGCATTTCAAAAAGCTCATATCATACTCGTATTAACTTGAAGTTTGGTTAGGTTTTCAAAGATTTTAGGTAGGAAAAAGTTTCTAGAATTAAATTCTGAAGTTAGCATTGGAGTAAAATTTGTAATTTGAATTGTAGGACTAGCATAA
This sequence comes from Eucalyptus victrix, assembly GCA_016097545.1. Taxonomy (NCBI): domain Eukaryota; kingdom Viridiplantae; phylum Streptophyta; class Magnoliopsida; order Myrtales; family Myrtaceae; genus Eucalyptus; species Eucalyptus victrix. Next base: position 42,195,963 of record CM027843.1, on the reverse strand, counting down.
TCTTTATATCATCTTTTTGAGTTTTAGAGCTTTGAATGTCTACAGCAGCCTTTTTTGTCCAAACAGATGGCTGTGGCATTGAGAACAATCTCTAGTTGCTTGTTCACCTCAATTTTAACGGCAATTTATTCATTTTACCCGAGCAGGGGCTCCACTGTGTTGCTTCCGCTGAAGACGATTCTTCACAATCCCCAAAAAGTGCTGAAGCTGAGGTCTTGTTCTGGTGGCAGAGGTGAAGTTTAAAGTTGGGGCGGTGTTGTTTAAAATCTTTCTTGTTGGTCTCTTTGGACTTCGGCGACCAAAGTTTTGAATGCAACTCTCTCTCCCTATCACGCCCCAAACCTTGAGCATGCCAACATCCCACCATGGTCATTCAAATGTGTGACATTCCTAGGCATTCATCGCTGACCCATTCATTTTAAATGCATATGCGGAAGCGTATTATAAAACCACTGACAATGAAATACGGGCTAGAAAAACAGGAAGCAATTCTACAACATAACACTTTCATAAATCAATGGAGTTACAAACGAAGGCCTACAGTCAAAAGTCTACAAAAGACCGGCTCTTAAAAAGGAACTGTCCTACGACCTACAAATTGAACACGTTCTCCAATTCTCATGACTTCACCACTGCTACTCCTCAAAACCAACCAAAACGATCTGGCCGCTCCATCCACCAGGGACCTGAAATTGTAATCCCACAACCGGAATGAGACATTGTCTCAGCAAGTTTAACCCCCTAAACCCTTATTAGAAAGAAAAGACACCCAAAGGTGGCCAAGCCACACCACATAGAGGACTTACCTCGCCTCCGTTCCTTCTTGTAATTAGCACAATTCAAATCACTCAATCATGTTCATATCACTCAAGTATATACGGTAATAGAATTCAAATAATTCAATTACTCGAATCGACTCAGCGAACAATCGACTCAGTCGATTATATGTCATTGAGGTCATCACACGGTCATTCTAATTATTCATTCTCGACCCTCAAACATGGCCCTCCAGGCGAATCTAAATTTAGTGGTAATCATGGCTACACTCGGCAACTTTCAATATGTAGTGGCTTTACGGTCCTACTCGACACTTTCCATATTTAGTGGTTTTACGGTCCCACTTGACCCTTTTAAGATTTAATGACTTTACGGTCCCACTCGACCCTTTCAAGATTTAATGGCTTTTCGGTCCCACTTGACCCTTTCAAGATTCAATGGCTTTACGGTCCCACTCGACCCTTTCAAGATTTAATGGCTTTACGGTCCCACTCAACCATTTCCATAAATCCCACCATTTTTTGTAGTCTACCAAAACATTTTTGGCATTGTCAACCGATGCTCGGTTATTTTTTAATTAATAACCAAAGATTATTCAATTTAGGAATAAATCCTAAAATCACTCATAAATCAATTTAGCACAAAATAAAGTTTAAATAAATAAATGGACTGCACCACGATGATCAGCATAAAATCTTGGTCACCGGCCATTCTCGCCTAATTTTCGAAAAATAAATAATTAATTAAATTTATTGCGAAAATTAAATAAAATAATATCCATATTTTTTGCAATCCACCCTCAATTTATAATATCCAACCATCAATTTCAAAATCTAAATACTTAGTAGCGATCAGCGCGAGATTCTAAGAATATAGGGTCTTGACAAAATTTTCGAAATTTTATAAATAATTAAATTTATTCTGAAAATTAATTATGTAATAATATTATAATAATTTTGGTAATATAATATATTATTAAATAATCCAATAATTTCAAAACATTTATTTAAATCAAAATTAAATTCCTTTAAGTCACATCAAGATTTATATTAATATAAACATTCACTTAGCCCTAAATTAAACACACTTTAAGTTAATTAAACACCTTAGTCTAATTTGCACTTAAATAAATTAAACTAATCACCTTATAATACTTAACATAAACTAAATATCCATAAGCATAATTAACCCTCTAATCGAGATTTAGTGAGCTAAATTCATCGGATTAGCGAGTTGAGCGGTTCCAAACGACGCGGATACAACGGGGATCGACTTTCCTCAAGGCAAACCAAGCGATCGGGGTTGGGAAGCTGGCCAAAACGGGCCAAAACCAAGTTGAAATACCCATTTTTGCTTGTTGCTGGTTGAGGCCGAAAATGGGCGGATCTGGTATCAGTTGAGGTGGAGGAGGATCGATGGGAGCTTGGGTAGCTTGCACGAACCTCCGGCGAGCAGGATGGTTGCTCGTGATGGCTTGGCGACAGTGAGCAGCTATTGGCAACAATGGACGACGATGCTGGAGGCTCGGGGTCGCACGGGCAGTGGCGGAGCGGCGAGCTAGTGCGCGGGGCAACGCATGCGAACGAGCGGCGATGGCGACGTACTCTGGTGACGTGCGGGTGAGAGTTGCTCAGCTGGCTTCTAGTCGACTTGGTGGCTAACGAATGGCGAGGTAGATAGCCAGAGGACACAGAACAATGGCGGAGCAGAGGCTGGATTTGCAGCTGCATGCGGCTAGGCGCGATGGGCGAAGGAGCGGCCATAGATGGCGAGCAAGCGGGGGGCAAAGTGGCGGACCAAGGGGGTGTTGAGCTTGCTGGAACCGGTCGGATCCTCCTTCTCTCTCCTCTCTCCTCTTTCTAAGAAGCTAGAGGTTGAAGATGATGTTGATGGGTGCTTTTTGAGGACCAATTTGTACCATCCACTTGTCAAAATCCCCTTCAACTTGGCCCAACCACCATGACATCACATGATGTCATACTCCACTATCTCCAATCTCCCACAACCTTATTCCAATGGTTGTGATTTCCTTTTCCGTCGTAGCATGACATCTTATACATTAAATTCTTCAATTCCATTCAATTCTCTGCCAATTGAGTCCAATTAAAGTCCATAAATTAATCCAATGTTCATAATAAAATTTGTGACATAATAGGACTTCTAATTTCTGAATTCGATTTCAATTTCACGGTTAATTTCAATTCGGCACTAATTTAGCGCGTCCTAATCCACCGGGTAGCTTTTAAGAATTTTCGTGCATTTGACCTATGGTTGAGTATTTTCAACCCACGAAGTATATCTTCGACACATTGGCGACTTTCGGTTGTTGTAGAAATCTCAAGATTTCAAATACAGACACAAGATACCAAAACGACAGAAAAATCGGTCTAGTGCCGATCGACAAGAATTGTGCAATTATGTGGAATCACCCACATTTAATCACATACCTTTGTTGAGTCGACCTATCTCCGATTTCTAATCGATCTTACTATGTCGTAATGATCTCTTGCAGATTTGCACAAATGAAATAAGCGTTTCTAATCGAATTCATAAGTCTAATACGTTAGAATTTTTTAATGGCTTAACCTGATAGACTAATTATCCGATGACTGATCAATTCAGGAAAAAGAAAAGAACTATAAAAGCGTCTATAAAATGCCCAACTATATTGATTGAAATCAAAACCTGAAATTCAGGATGTCATAACTCTTCCTATTTTATAAAAATTCGTTCTCGAAATTTAAACGTTTACCCATTTCTTAAACAAAAAGGTGGGGATAAAATCGTCTCATCGAATCTCCTCTTTCCCTAGTTGCTCTTTCTATATTGCGATATTGCTAGATTACTTCTATCTTGCCAAAACCACTTCGGATCCAAAATACTAAACTCTTGCCCATTTTTGCAAAAAGAGATTTGCAAAAATTTGGTTTTTTTTTTCCTTTTTTCCACTAAGCGGCTAACTACCGTGTCGGGGATTCGAACTCCCGACTTCGAACCTTTTTCTTCATTCCTGGGTACCACTCAGCTAACGGTGCCGATGGTCTCTCGAATTGTTTTCTTTATCGATTTATGCCAAAATCCTCCTTTGAACCCTCGATGGATTCTGATTTAAATGCCATGTCATCTTCCTTTCCTTAACAGATCAAGACATCCTTACCAAGCGTGACACCCAAGGAAAATACACTTCCCCACTTAAAATTCCAAAGGTCTATGTTAAAATTCCAAAGGTCTATGACACTAATTTGGGAAACTTTTCTGGCGGTACTGAGCGGTCTCAAAACTGTCTCCGATAACTGCAATTAAATCACTGATTTTTGAACCAACTCTAGACCTGCGATTTTTCAATCTCTGACCTCATCTCAACCAACTGAAGTTTTGAACACTCTACTCTGTTCTGCTTCAAAAGGAACCATCTGACTGTCCTGTTGAAACCGGGAACCAACTGAAAACTCTGCTAGTAACTATTGCTATTAGTGAACTCAACGAGAAGAAGTTGTTCCTTTCAACTTCCTTTGAAAACCAACCCACATGTTCTTAACATGTCCTTGAAAATCTGAAATGTTCTCTCAAACTGGCTATCAGTCTGAGGATAATAAACATTACTATACTGTGACTTCGTTCTCAAAGCACTTTGCAAACCTTTCTAAGAGATAGCCATGAACCTCGGGTCTCTATCTAATGTAATCATCACCGGCACTCCATGCAGACGAAATCTTTAATGCACATACAATTCTGCGTGCTTGTCCAAAACAAGGTCATTTCGTATGGTGATGAAGTGAACCGACTTCAACTATTTGTTGACCACAATTTCAATTGAAATCATTACCCTTATGGTTCCTTGTTAAACTCGTCACCAGATCTACTGTGACACAATCCCATTTTCACATTAGGGATTTCGAGAGATTGCAAGAGTCATCTCTATTTACAAAGCTGTGTTTTCACTCGCTACTATGTCAAACATTTGGCGACATAGTTAGCGATGTCCGTCTTCATATTGGACCACCCAAATGTTCACGCAGATTCTGATATGTTTCCACATTGATAGGATGAATGCTATAACTGTTACGATAAACTTCTAACCAACTCCTCTTTAAGCGTTGCATTGTGAAGTACACACAATCGTCCTCGGAACCTCAATGTTCTTTTTTTAGAATTATGAAAATCAACATTTCTTTCTTCTATATCTGCTTGCACGACTTTCTGAAACTCTATATCTGACAGTTGAAGCGTTCTTATTCTGATATGCACTTCTTACTCAATTATGAGGATAGCCATAAAATTTAAAAGGTGGCCTACCTTAAATTTGTTTAAATTTGAAAACTGAATCTCTACTTTCTCATGTAAAGTCCATTCCTTAAGTACCAACTGCGCTACTGATGGCTTCCGACTTAGCGCATCAGCGACCTTATTCGCCTTTTATGGGTGATACAATATATCACAGTCATAGTCTTTCAAGAATTTCATTCAACGACGCTGTCTCATATTCAATTCATTATGAGAGAATAAATACTGAAGGCTTTGCTAATTAGTGAACAACTAGAATCTTTCTCCACACAAGTAACATCTCCAAATCTTCAGAGCAAAAATGATGGATGCGAGTCATAAGTCATGTATCGAATGATTCAACTTATAAGGTCTCAATTGACGGGATGCATATGCAACAGCCCTACCATGCTGCACCAACACGCAACCCAGTCCTCTAAATGATGCATCACTGTAGATCTCGTATCCTCCAAGACTAGATGGCATAATCAGCACAAGTGCAGTAGTCAGCTTCTGCTTAAGCTCTCAAAAATTACTCTCGCACTTAACTGACCACACAAAATTTTTTTCCTACTTTAGAAGCCTTGTCAACGGTGACGCTAACGCTGAAAATCCTTCTACGAACTGTCTGAAATACCCTATTAAACCCAGAAAACTTCTGATCTCTGTCATTGTAGTCGATCTTAGCCAGTTGATTATTGTTTCTATCTTGGCTGGGTCCACGAAGATTTTTTTCACCTGAAATCACGTGACCTAGGAATGCAACACGAGTCATCCAAAACTCGCATTTGCTAAACTTAGTGCACAACTAATGAATCCTTAGGACTTGAAATACTCTTCTCAAATGTCTTGCATGTTCAACAGCACTCTTCGAACACACCAGGATAACATTAATGAGCACGATTACAAACTGATCCAAGTACCCCTTAAACACTTTGTTCATCAAATCCATACGAATAGCTGGAGTGTCCGTCAAACCACACGGCATTATAGTGAACTCATAATTATCGTATCGAGTGCGAGATGCTAACTTAGGTATGTCTTTCTTTCGATCCTCAGCTGATGATACCCTATCCTCAAGTCGATCTTGGAGAATATCGATTCACAAACGCAACGAACCATCTTTCTTCTTCATGAACAAGACGGTATTCTCCAAGGTGATGCACTGGGACATATGAATCTCTTATTTGACAATTCCTGCATTTGTACCTTTAGTTCTTTCAGCTTTGACAAAGCCATTCGATAAGGAGCCTTAAAGATTGGCTTTGTTCAGGATGCTAACTCAATCTCGAACTCTATTTCTCTTTCTAACAGTAGACTTGGCAATTCTTCATTACACACCTCTGAAAACTTCTGTACCATGGCTATGTTCTCCAAATCTGGTTCCTTAACTATTATATTCACTACAGTTGCCATATAGAAACCTATAACCAGAACTAGGTCGTCTTTAGTGACAAATAACAAGGATTGAAGGTCCTTTCAAACTTTTAGTAATTCAAAACTTTCGTACGCTAACTGAATAAACTGAATTATATCACTTCCACGCTTCATAACAATAGAAAGCTCCTCGAACCAAACCTTCTTATAAGTGACTTCCAAGTCATACCTAAGCAAACCCATCAAGTAGAACTATAGTCAGAGATTCATCTTTCTATTATTTTATTACCACAACGAAAATTCTATAACCTTCACTCAAAATTCTACTGTGCTACTCTGATAAAAACATCTTTAAAACATTCTTTGATGCATGGTCGATCCCTTCATGCTCCTCTAGCCATCCTAGTGGCGTCCTATCTACAGTAACGGTGTTGGTGCTTACGCTCTCCTGAACTTACGCGGACAGTTCCTAACCTAATGGCCGTGCTGGCCACATTCAAAGCATGCTCCCTTTTTACTTTCACATTGGGCTGACTTATGCCTCCCTCCACAAACTCGGCATACAATCGGTGAGTTACCTCCCATCAAGTGACATCATGCATCATTCCTTACACTGGGGCCCATTTCAAGTACCCCATTGAATGTCCTGAAGCATGTTTCCTCTATTCTTTTCTATCGACAGTGGTGATAGAAATAGCTGTGGTTCCATCAGTCTATACGGAAAATCTTTGATTAGATGACTGTACAAGTGACACTTGTAATAAGTCCCTTCTCTCTCATAACACAGGACCGACCCATGTCTTTTTTTACAGATATGACACACATCAATCGAGTTGAGTACTGACTTTTCAATTCTACTCTTCTGGTGAGGTGAAACAGGGCACATTTCTTCTGACATCGACCTTTCTCCCCAATCGATTTCTATCTCTATCTAAACTGAACTTTGACTTTGATATGGTGGCTTGTTCCTTGATCACACTCTAGATTGGGCCTCAACAGCGCGGCAATAACAACGGTTACAACACTGGCGGCGGTAGAAATAACAGCAATAGTGGCGGCTCGATCCCGAGCTTACTAGCTCAACGAGTTCCCAAGAAACACTAGCACCAAAACAATCCCATCGAACTTAGGATCGCTTGGTGCTACTACACTAGAACCGACTTGCGACGGTACTCTCACACTCGCGCTGATCTGAGCCTACACTCTGCCTCGGGGTACTGACTCTTGTTAGTGTCCTACCCCGAGGTATAGGTCCTACCAACCTCCTCTAGAGAGTTCCTCACTCCTGGTCACTCATGCTACAGGCTCTTTATAAATGCCTGTTTTCCGATCCCAATACCTCATTAGAATCCGAGTGACCTCACAAACAAGCTACCAATCAGCTATCACTCACATGCATCAGCATATTAAAAACCTTTCCTACTAACTATCTCTTGACTCATCGCACCTTATTACTCCGTACACAGACCATGCTCTGATACCACTTAAACGAGGTTGTCACGCCCTGAACCTCGAGCGCGCCAACATCCCACCATGGTCATTCAAATATGTGACGTTCTCACGCATTTGTCGCCGACCCATTCATTTTAAATGCACAAGCGGAAGCGTATTATAAAACCCTGACAATGAAATACGGGATAGAAAAGCATGAAGCAATTTCACAATATAACGCTTTCATAAACCAACGGAGTTACAAACGAAGGCCTACAGTTAAAAGTCTACAAAAGACTAGCTCTTAAAAAGAAACTGTCCTACGACCTACAAGTTGGACACGTCCTCCAATCCTCATGACTTCACCTCTGCAACTCCTCAAGGGCAACCAAAATGATCTGGTCGCTCTATCCACCAGGGACTTGAAATTGTAATCCCACAACCAAGATGAGACATTGTCTCAGCAAGTTCAACCCCCTAAACCCTTATTAGAAAGAAAATACACCCAAGAGTGGCTTAACCACACCACATAGAGGACTTAACTTGCCTCCATTCCTTCCTGCAGGTTAGCACAATTCAAATCACTCAATCACGTTCATATCACTCAAGCATATACGGTAATAGAATTCAAACAATTCAATTACTCGGATCGACTCAGCAATTAATCGACTTAGTCGATTACATGTCATTGAGGTCATCACACGGTCATTCTAATTATTGATTCTCGACCCTCAAACACGGCCCTCCAAGCGAATCTAAATTTAGTGGGAATCACGGCTACACTCGGCAACTTTCAATATTTAGTGGCTTTACGATCTCACTCGACACTTTCCATATTTAGTGGCTTTATGGTCTCACTCGACCCTTTCAAGATTTAATAGTTTTACGGTCCCATTCGACCCTTTCAAAATTCAATGGCTTTACGGTCTCACTTGACCCTTTTAAGATTCAATGACTTTACGGTCCCACTCGACCCTTTCAAGATTTAATGGCTTTACGGTCCCACTCGACTATTTCCATAAATCCCACCATTTTCTGTAGTCTACCAAAACATTTTTGGCATTGTCAACCGATGCCTGGTTATTTTTCAATTAATAGCCAAAGATTATTCAATTTAGGAATAAATCTTAAAATCACTCATAAATCAATTTAGCACAAAATAAAGCTCAAATAAATAAACGGATCGCATCACGATGATCGCATAAAATTTTCGTAAAATAATTAATTAATTAAATTTATTCCGAAAATTAATTATATAATAATATTATAATAATTTTCGTAGTATAATATATTATTAATTAATCCAATAATTTCGAAACACTTATTTAAATCAAAATTAAATTCCTTTAAGTCACATCAAGGCTTATATTAATATAAACATCCACTTAGCCCTAAATTAAACACACTCTAAGTTAATTAAACACCTTAGTCTAATCTACACCTAAATAAATTACACTAACCACCTAATAACACTTAACATAAACTAAACTTCTCTAAGCATAATTAACCATTTAATTGAGATTTAGTGAGCTAAACTCATTGGATTAGCGAGCTAAGCAGTTCTAAACGACGGGGACGCAACAGGGATCGACTTTTCTCAAGGCGGACCAAGTGATCGGGGTCGAGAAGCTGGCCAAAACGGGCCAAAACCGAGCTGAAATACCTATTTTTGCTTGTTGCTGGTTGAGGCCAAGAATGGGCGGATCCGGTGTCGGTTGAGGCGGAGGAGGACCGATAGGAGCTTGGGTAGCTTGCACGGACCTTCGGCGAGCAGGACGGTGGCTCGTGATGGCTTAGCGATAGTGAGCAGCTGCTGGCAATGATGGATGATGGTGTCGGAGGCTGGGGGTCGCATGGGCAGTGGCGGAGCGGCGAGCTAGCGCGCAGGGCAAAGCGCGCGAATGGGCGGCGACAACGACATACTCCGGCGACGTGTGGGTGAGGGGTTGCTTGGCTAGCTTCCAGTCGGCTCGGTGGCTGATGAACGGCGAGGTAGACGATTAAAGAACGCAGAATAATGGTGGAGTAGAGGTTGGACTCGTGGCTGCATGAGACTAGACGCGACGGGTGAAGGAGCGACCATTGGCGGCGAGTGAGAGGGTGGCAAAGTGGTGGACGAAGGGGGTGTTGGGCTTGCTGAAACCGGTCAGATCCTCCTTCTCTCTCCTCTTTCCTCTTTCCAAGAAGCTAGAGGTTGAAGATGATGTTGATGGGTGCTTTTTGAGGGCCAATCTATACCATCCACTTGTCAAGATCCCCTTCAATTTGGCCAAACCACCATGACATCACATGATATCATACTCCACTATCTCCAATCTCCAATCTCCCACAATCTTATTCCAATGGTTGCAATTTCCTTTTCCGCCGTGGCATGACATCTTATACATTAAATTCTTCAATTCCATTTAATTCTCTTCCAATTGAGTCCAATTAAAGTCCATAAATTAATCCAATGTTCCTAATAAGATTTGTGACATAATAGGACTTCTAATTTCCGAATTCAATTTCAATTTCACGGTTAATTTCAATTTGGCACTAATTTAGCTCGTCCTAATCCACCGGGTAGCTTTTAGGAATTTTCGTGCATTTGACCCGTGGTTGATTATTTTTAAGCCATGAAGTGCATCTTCGACACATTAGCGACTCTCGATTGTCATAGAAATCTCAAGGTTTTAAATACAGACACAGGGTACCCAAACGACAGAAGAATTGGTTTAGTGCCGATCGGCAAGAATTGTGCAATTAGGTGGAATCACTCACATTTAATCACATACCTTTGTCGAGTCGACCTATCTCCGATTTCTAATCGATCTTACTGTGTTGTAATGATCTCTTGCAGATTTGCAAAGTCGAGCAGTCGTTTCTTGGTCGAATTTTCAAGTCAATGCGTTAGAATTCCTTAATAGCTTCACCTAATAAACTAATTATCTTATGACTGATCAGTTCAGGAAAAAGAACTATAAGCGCGTCGATGAAATGCCCAACTATATCAATCGAAATCAAAACTTGAAATTTAGGATGTCACACTCCCTCTCTCCATTGAACCGAACTCCTCTATTCTTTGCTCTTACTCCGACGAACGAGGGAGGCTGTGGTCCTACGAACCACACTGCCTTGAATCTCTGGCGTTTGTGCTTGGCGGGTGTGGGTGGTGAGCGGGGTCTCGGCTATTTTGCGCTCGATGGCGAGTCTGTCTAGATCATTTTCTCTTGAATGTAAGTGTTTCTTTCTTATTTTATTATTGCCATAAAAGGATGTTGCACGTATTTGCCTATAATGATGCTGCATGTATTTGCCCATTCATATACTAAGGGCCGTGCACTCTACATTACAAAGTATCATTGGGTCGCGCACTATACGTAGCATTCTTGCTTTATACCAATATCAATATTATAAAACTCTGTTTTAAAAGGACGAAGAATATCATCATCAAGAATAAATAAAATCGGATGAAACTACACATTTATCTCATCCATTGTCTATATTTGCCTAGGCTTCCTCTGCCATTGCCTTTAACAAGAATATTGCTGAGTTTAATTTTATTTCAATTTGCATAGAATTTTTTAGCTGCGAATTTTTGCATTTGAAAATTAGGTTTAAGATCGATTTTGTGATTTGCTGCCTGTCTCAATTTGCTTAATCCGGAATATAGGAATTTGACATTTTTATATGCTTTTTCACCATCAATTTGTGTGAAATTTGCTTGTCAATATCCTATATTGATTTATGCACAAAAGATATGTGAAGTGAATTATTGGACACGTTGTTTAAGTCGTTCTGGGTAGAGTAACTAAGTGGGTTGCTTTCCTCACAAATTTTAGGTACGTTACTTGGGTACATTTCGCTCTCTCTTTGTGCGTGTGTGGTCTTACTTTTTCCTATTAAGATTTGAATGATGCGATAATCTTTTTATCGTAAATTCTATAAGGTTGGTGTTAGTTAAGCATAAAAAAGAAGAAGAATATCATTAGCTTGCTTAATTGATTAAAAAAATTGGGTATGATGAAGCTGCACCTTTTCTGAGTGACCTTATCTCCAATTTAGAGTCCCATGTCGTGTGAGACTCACATAGATGAAGCACAATATGAATGATTTCATATTAACAATTAGACAAGAAATAAAATGGTTATATTGTAGGTATAACATGTCGTCATTCAGTGTGAATAAGAGTAAGGGTATTTCGAGTAGACTCACATTTCGAAATAAAATGTGTGATTGCAGCAAGCGTGCCGTCATGAGAATTTCGAAGTCTACAAGCAACAAAGAGAAGCTCTACTACAATTGTGAGAATAAAAAATGTGAATTCTTTGCCTGGTGTCACCCTACAAATGATGTGCCTCCTATCACGAAGGTTTTGTCCACAAAACTTGAAGATGACATGAAAGATATTAAGTATTTGTTGGAGAAGCTAAATGCCTCACTACTTTTTGTTTGTTTATTATTTGTTATTTTATTAACACTACTTACTAGAGAAAGTAAGTGGTTGAAATTGTAATGTTTCTAGTTTAAGTAATTTTATTTGTCGTTAGACATATGAACGCATGCTTGTTTTCTAGCCTAATTGATTTGGGCTAGTGGTTTAATGACCTTGAAATGTCTTGTGGATTAATTGTAGTATCTAATGTTATCTTTATTGATGCTAGTTCATTGTGAAGAAGTCAGACAAATAAAGAGATGTGATTTTTCATAATTGCAGTTTATATCCACCCTAAGGAACAATGCCTTCTTTTTTAGAATAAAGCTAATATGATAGTAACATATCTAATAGCTACCCACCTTAAGTTGATGGTTTTGAGAAACTTATGAGTTACTATAGTCCTTTGCAAAGATAATAACGTTATTTATGGAAATTTTTTGCTCCTCCCCTTAACATCTTTGACGTTATGGAACTAGTTTTGTTGTGCAACTATTTAGGATATTTCACAATGATAAAAAATTGAAGCACGGGTTGTTGCAAATCAACCAATACAGAAAAAAGAAACACCTGATCAAATTGAAACTTTATATATTATAAAGTCATTTCTTTCAATGAAGATGCATTACGTGAGAGAGAAATATAGTACATCCCGCGTAACTTCTCACTTTTGTTTAGATGTGTTTATAGGTATTGTAGTTTGAAGGTAAACGTTCTCTTATAGCATATTGAGCAGAGTTTTGTAATATTACAATAGACTAAGAAATGAAAGAAATGAAATGAAAGATACATGACCAGATTAATTCACTTGAACTATGAGACTTCTACATAAAGGCTAAGACCTTTGCTTGGGTATTCAATTATCGATACAACGCAAATGAAATAAGTGGCGACAGTAACCAAAGTCTGCTTTAATCTCGACGAGATGAGACTATAAAAGAATTGTTGAACTAATTCTCCAGTATCAAGTTCTGTCATCAAAACAGTTATTGCGTCTTTGGACTGATCTTCATCATTTGCTACTACAACATAAAGGCTTACTATTGGTGCATTGTTGCCATTTGTACTTAAAGATGTGCATATATAACTATCTAGCGTAACCTCATCAAGTCCTCTCACCTTTGTTACCACTCAAACTGGTAAACAATTAGTAAACATAGAAAAAAAATAATTAAATGTGATGTTGCCATATTTCTGCAATGTTTGAAAAATGTGAGACAACCAGTGTAATTCTCAAGTAATATTATTTAAGGGTAAAAGACATTAAACCTAGCAGATTAAATAAATACGTTACATGCAATCACACAAAAAAGAAGCTCTTGTAGAGCTAGTGAGTGCTTAAGAAATAGCTCTTATGTTTTCTGCAAGAAATGACTACTTTGGCGAATTGATATGCACTTTTTCAAAAATTTTCAATTCATTCCCCCAAGATGTTGAAAAGAGTTTGATGACTCATGTATAAACAAATAACCAATTTATTTTTACTAAATAAGTTGCTAAAATAAATATGATTCAAGTAATTTTATAAAACAAAACGCAAGGCAAGTCGTACGACTCAAAATAGTTCCATGAGATATATTATGGTACTCCAATATCTATTTAGAAGAAACCATTGACAATATTACAATACTGACAAAAAGATGAAATAACATTAAGATTAAATATGATTTCATATTAAACATCTGATTAGTAAATGGTGAAAATCTATTCATAATCCCCAGCGGCATAACGTATGGTGATTGCATCTATATATAATAAATAACTCCATTAGTATAATGTAATTAGATTATTGTAATGCTTATAACTTCTGCAAATGATAACTTTTTTATAGTTGTAAAAAAGCACAATCTATTATAACTAAATTAATATATTAAATTATTAAGTACCTCAATAGGGAATGAACAAAATCCACTCATAGTTCCCAGTATTATAATGTATTGTGGCTGTTACATCTATGTCAAAATTGATCAAATTAGTTACATGTAAATACAAATGAAGGATTAAGAGAGATATACATACTTATGAAAATTTAAATTTATCATTGGATCACCAATGTCATTAGAATAAAAAGCACGTAGAAACTTATTTGAATTACTATAAATATTTGGATTATGAGTATCATTGGGTGTTGCTTGGATAGCCAACTCTACATTACAAAGTAATAAATATATTAATCAACATTATTTAAAATAAGTGAAAATTTTCACTAAAATAATGTTATTCACCTTGACTTTCTATTGGCATTGGGGGTGTTCATTTCTTAGATTCTTTTTCTTCTTCTCAATTGAACTTTTAAGCCTTTCATAAGCTATTTCCTTTCATTTTCTTTGAAGGGGGTCCAATACCAAGACATCACACAAAAAGGTCTCATTATGATCAATACTAGTATCATTAGTCATAACCACACTTGATTGATATAATAATAGTTAAGCCTTTGCATTTTCCATGCTCTTCGACACTATTCTCATAGTGTTTACATTTTCGGCTCTTAAACTCATCAGTTCAAAAGATTGTTGCATTAATGTGGAAAATCAATTAAATTTAGACGAACCTAGTGACATTAGATGAGATTCATCACCTATAATCTTTTCAAAATACAAACAGACGGAATGCTCCTAATTGACATATTCTCAGTCAACACTTTCAAGGCATGATGGTACAATCATCCTTTTGCTTCAAATAATTTACATTCACAAGAGATTGAAAAATCCACAAGATCAAATCTGATAATATTTTCATATTGATTTCTCATACACATCATAGTATATAAATAAATCGATCAATCAAATGTAACACTTGAAATATGCTCATAAAGAATTTCCAAAAATTTTGCATAGAACTTGTTAAAAATAGTACGTGTATACACTGAAGCGACATGGTTTAAGATCTCATTACTCGAAACCTATAATTTGGGTTTCCCACGAGAGGCATAATCATCTTGACTTTCCACTTCTCTTATGTGCTTTAGTTGTTCTTCATAGTAGTGGACAAATTCTATAAGACGTAATATCTTATTCACCATATGTTGAAAGATATTATTGATGCTCTTACTTCTTTGACTCGATGTTATACCACAAATAAATGTATCATGATTAAAAGACTTCATTTATGTCTAATGTCGTATAATTTTCGAAACCAATTATTATTCTTAGTATGCCACTCATCTTTCATTTCCTTCCAAGTGAATTCAAATTCATTTTCCGATATATATACATAAGCCTCAAAAAGTATTTATCCTTAAAACCCAGATTGTTGTAAAGATATGAGATGTTTTTTATTGGAATTTTTCCCAATGTGCCAAGTGCATAAATGGTGTTGTGTATTTGGAAACACTATTCTCATGGTTTTTGCCATGGCCGTGTCTTGATTAGTAAACATTATTTTTGGAGCTTTATTTCTCATAGACTTCAAAAACATCTCGAATAACCAAATAAATAATTCTACAGTCTCGTCCATAAAAAATACACACCCGAATAGAGTATTCTTCTAATGGTGATTAACCCCAAAAAAATGTGCACATATCATTTCATATTTGTTAGTTTGATATAGAGTATCAAATACTATGACATTACCAAAATAATTGTAATCAAATTTAGACAAACTATCTCTCCAAAACTAATTTGTCAATCTATCATCTTATTTAACCTGTACAGCATAGGAAAACATTGGATTTTGCATTTGCATGCAATGAAAATGATTTAGAAGATTTTGACAATCTACCCCACTTACAACCTCGGATCTTTTTGTCTGCAAATAATTTTAACAATCACGCAAATTAAAACCCAAGTTTTTGCTTCCTCCAACTTCATTTGTTAAAAACTTATATGCTGTAGTCCCTCAAATACCAGCTTTAGTCATACCAATTAAAATACTTTTGCAAGTATCGAGATATCAATCTTTCATATCTAATCAAATGTTTTTGATCTTCTAGAATAAATTGATGGTTATGCTCAGAAATATACTCTATGATTTCGTAAATACCATTATCAACCTTAAATTTAACATGAGTAAAACAGCTACATCTAATTTCATATCTCTAAAATTTCTTTTCTTTACCATCGAGCTATCGAATACCCATCACAATTACATACAAAGGTTCATCAAATTAGTTTTCCTTTGCTATTTCTAAATATATTACATTTCCTCACTTTAAATCTTTTGCCGATTGCATATGCCACATATTTATGATATGTTTCAAGTTCATTTGAAAACACCATTCCTACTACAAATTCAAATTCTTTTTTCATATTACGTACCACATGTGAAAGATGGGAAGATTGATGTTGCAGTTAAAATAACAAAAAATAATTAGCATCGTGCTTTTACAAGCATAATAAAATCTCATCCGTTACTTAAGAAAGAGAAATATATTTTACATAGTATTATCAATGAATTACTTGTGATTTTGCCATTCGATAATTTGTACATGAAAATTTGTACTCAAATTATATTTGCCAAGATAATATTGCCATATAAGTTGCATTAGATATATCATTCAAGGGAACATGTGTACTGTATCCGAGTTTTACTTTAGTTGTCTCTTGATTTTTTTAATCTAATAAAAAAAACTTAGATAGGTAAAAGTAGGTATGTGCAACCTATCTATAAGTTTTTCTCTAACAAAGAAAAGAATATCATTTACTAGAAGACTGTGTAAAAATCATCCATATTGCACTTCATCTATATGAGCCTCACACGATACTATAAATCACTTTAACTGCAAAGTTCCCTTCATGTGACTAAACATAAGTAAATCCAAGTGATAAATTATTTTCCTTAATTTTTTTTTTTGCAAAATTATTTTTCTTACTTAATTGATCGATAAAGCGCAAATCGAAACTTGAGTCATGGATGAATAACTTGGACATACCATTGCTAGTTTCTCGATAACGTGGAGAATGGAGCATGTGCTCTATGAGATTTTTTATTATATTAATCATTCATTTTATTTTATTTTGTTACATTCTATTTTGAGTAGGGTTCTGCTAAAATTTACTATTCCTTGGAGAGAAGAAAGGGTGCTTCCAAGAGATTCATGACAATTCGAGCCTCATTTCCTCGAACCTGCCTAAATTGACCATTGCGACCACTAATTGTGGTTCTTATTATATGCCCTGTAAGGCAATGCAAAAGATATGGTCAGCCAATTTCACCAATCTAGACAGGCAATTATCAGCAAGACCGATACTGAAAAACCAAACTTGATATATTCACCTCCAATCCCAAATCAACCGAACCCCATTCAATCCAGTTGCTCACCAAGACAAACGAAATCACAGAGAAACAAGAATGAAAACCTAGATGCCATATATATATATTAATAAAACACTATAAATACAATAAATCTCCACCGGTGCCTCCCCCAAGGAAAATAAAAAATTCACAAAAAGAACGAAATAGAGAAAATGCAGAAACTATCTATATAACAGAAAAAACGACACAAAACATAAACCAAAATAAGGGTTGGGTGGTGAGGAAGTTACTATATAGGAAACCCACCCGGATCAATCAATCAGAATGTGAGTCGTAGCTATAATCGTCATAAAAGATGGCAGTTTCGCTGTTGCTACTGTTGCCCTTGTCGTCGGAGTTGGAGGAGTCGTTGGAGACATAGGAGTAATAATTGAATTCAGGCGAGGGCACATAGAGGAAGGTCCATATGAAAAGGGCAACGCGACCCAGCTAGTGGAGAGGGAAGTAACAAACGAGATCGAGGAACTAGTCGCTGCTCACCCGCTCGCCTGCTCTGTGATTGGAATGTAGACCGTGCTCTGCCACGCGCGAGCATATTCGTGCACGACCCTCAGTATCTGAACGAGCAAATACGTGCAGCATCATTACGGGCAAATACGTGCAACACCCTTTTATTGGCAATAATAAAGGAAGAAAGAAACACTTACGTTCAAGAGAAAAGGATCTGGACGGGCTCACCACCGAGCTCGAAATAGTTGAGACCCTGCTCACCACCTGCACTTGCCAAGCACAAAAGCTAGAGATTCAAGGCAGCATAGTTCGTCAGACCGCGGCCTCCCTCATCCGTTGGAGGAAAAGCAAAGAACAGAGGAGTTTGGTTTAATGGAGAGAGAGGGAGAGAGAGTTGCATTCAAAACTTTGGTTGCCAAAGTCCAAAGAGACCAACAAGAAGGATTTCAAACAACACCGCCCCAACTTTAAATTCCAGCTCTGCCACCAAAACAAGACCTCAACTTCAGCATTTTTTGGGGATTGTGAAGAGTTGTCTTTAGTAGAAGCAACACAATGGAGCCCTTGCTCGGGTAAAATGAATAGATTGTCGTTAAAATTGAGGTGGACAAGTGGCTAGAGATTGCTCTCAATGCCGCAGCCATCTATCTGGACAAAAAACGGCTGCTATAGACATTCAAAGCTCTAAAGCTCGAAAAGATGATATAAAGATTATGTCGATCCTACAATTCAAATTACAAATTTTACTCCAATGCTAACTTCAGAATTTAACTCCATAAACTTTTCCCTACCTAGATTCTTTGGAAACCTAGCCAAACTTCAAGTTAATACGGAACTATCAACTGGTTTATGAAATTTGCTGAGCAGAAGGATCAAGTATGATACGAGCTTTTTGAAACAGAGTAATAAAAGCAACTACCATTGATTTACTAATTTTGGACATTGAATAGAACCCTCGCAATAAATACAGTAGAATCATACAATTTAAGCCTCGACGGGTTCACCACTTAGTTCGAGACCACCCTCACCACCTGCACCTGTCGAGCACAAAAGGCAGAGATTTAAGGCGGCGTGATTCGTCGGACGGCGGCCTCCCTCGTCCGTTGGAGGAAGGGCAATGAGCAAAACGGCAATGGAGTGTGAAAGTGCTAGTATGAACACCTAAATGGGTGAATAGGTGTAAAAACAGATTCTGCAAAATACAATGAAAACCTTTACTTTTAACCTAAATCTGAATAATAACAAACTTTTGAAACTGAGTCTGAAGAGCAGCAAACTTTGAGCAAGATGAAACTTTAGCAATTAAATAGAACTACGAACAAAATAAAGAGATTCAGGAAAGAGAATAAGAACACAAGGTTTATAGTGGTTCGACTTAATCCAAGCTTACGTTCACTCTCCCACGCTAACAGTCTTTTTGGTTGGATTCCACTATGCAATCAACAAGAGATTACAACTTTGAGTGCAAACACTAAGTAGTAAATCACACTATCTCATTAAGTCATTCTTTTGGTATTTTTCTCACGATCACAAACGTTTAAGCTCAACGAAAGACAAGTGTATGATTGAAGGTCGCTCAGACTTTGGAATAATAAATTCTATGCTCTGTCTCTTTCTTGCCCATCGGTCATTCATCTCCTTAAATACTTCTCAACTTCCAAACTAGTCGTTGGACAATATCTTGAGGATCGTCTTCCAATCCACCCATTGGACAGATCTGTATCTAGAAGATTTGATAGTCGTTGAGTGATAAAAGTAGAATCTCAAATTAATTCCAATCGCCTATACAAACAGAATCTTGGTTTCTATAAGTAGAGCTTATTCATATAGAAAGTTCTTGTCTTCAAGATCCAATTGTCAATCAATTTGATTGAGTCAATCAAATCAATCTTGATGCGGAATCCAAACCAGGTCACTAACCGTTATATGATTGGGGCTTGTATTACGTTCTGTCGAATTTGGATGTAAAGTCTTAGAGTAATAGACTTTATAATCTGAGTTTGAGTGCAATAGACTTTACAATTTGAATCTGAACATTTTCTACTTCTGAACAAATTTAGCTTTAAGGTCTGAACACAGTCTGAATAAGTTCAGCTTCAGCATAGAATCTGTCTTTTAGTTCTTTATTCACGTTCAGTTTGGAATTTGTTAGAGTTGACAGATTTTTGATGTAGAACAGACTTTGATACTAAAGTCTGACAGTCTTCAAATTTTGACATAGAAGTTTAAAAATCTTCATAATATACTTTGGACATATGTTAAGTTTAGTCTTCTGGTCGTCTTCAAACTTTGACAATATCATTTAAATGTTCTATCATTTGCAAAGTTTATTACTTAACCAATAAACACGTTAGTAGCTTTTGATTTATTTTGTCATCTTCAAAACATTATAAGAGATTTCCCTATAGAGCGCACGAGGATCTCGACGGGTTCACCACAAAGCTCAAAATAGCTAAGACCACCCTCACCACCCGCACTAGCCAAGCATAAAAGCTAGAGATTCAAGGTGGCGTGGTTCGTCGGACGATGCCTCCCTCATCCGTCGGAGGAAGGGCAAAGAGCAAAGTGGCAATGGAGCGCACCAAGGATCTCGACGGGCTCACCACCAAGCTCGAAATAGCCGAGACCATCCTCACCACCCGCACTCGCCGAGCACAAAAGCTAGAGATTCAAGGCGGTGCGGTTTGTTGGATGGCGGCCTCCCTCGTTTGTCGGAGGAAAAGCAAAGAATAGAGTTCGGTTCAATGGAGAGAGGGAGAGAGAGTTGCGTTCAAAGTTTTCATGAGAATGTGAAGATGCGAAGGAAATATTTGGTGGAGCCCACCAAATATTTCCTTCGCAAAGGAGTTATGTTCCTTACAGAGCAGAAAGACAGGACAAGACATGCAGAGGAGAGAGAAAATCGAGTTTGCGTCAATTTTGCTACGCCCTTTTCGAAAATGAAAGGGACGAGCTCGGACTTCTAGGTTGCCGGGCGACACATGTAACTCAGTGAATGGACTCGGAGGAAGCCATGCTGGAGTCAGAGCTGCAACCAATATTTTCTCACAGCCAGCGGCCCGCGACCCAGCGCCCAACGCCGCTGCCTGCCACCGCCCCAAACACCGGCACCCGGAGCAGCTCGCCACCGTGCCCCTGCTGCCTATGTTGCACCTCAACTTGCTCGTCACTAACGTCCACTCCTTGTAGCAACCCAACTCTTGTAGCAAACCGATGCTTGCAACGACAAGCTAAGCAAACTTCCACCCTCTACAATAACCCAATTCCTGCAACAAACCGATGCTTGCAACCCCGAGCATCCCTCGTTGCTACACTTCCGCCATCTTGAGCCCCTACACATAACATTAACCTGTTGTTGTTGCCTCACTATCCCCAATCCTCGGCGCAAATCTTCGGTTGCAAATCCCGCGCCAATCCCATTTTTTTTTTTTAAAGAAGTCAAGCTAGTCTTTTTAGTTTTTTCTTTCAATCAAGTTTCGTTATTATTTAATTGGAACATTGGATGTCCATGTTCATTTTATGGATATTTTAAGCATTATCCATAGGGTTTTGCCCAAAATTATTGTAATTATTAATTTGATCCATAAGACGTTAGATCATTTTTTAATTATATTGATTTTTGGGGCATTCGATAGAATTTGATTATTAAATCATTATAATTTTTAATTTGATCCATAAGATTTCGAATCAAATTTTTAATTATTTTGAACTTTCTTATATGTTGTGAATGTTTAGGGTTAAAATAATCGTTAATTTAATCCATGAGACAACATATTATTTTTTTCGGTTATTTTAATTATTTATTTGATAAATATCCTGATTGTTTTGTTTCTAATGTTTGTTTGGTAATTGCTTGTCTTGAAAAACACTAAAACATCAAAATCAAAATAAAAATCAAATCTTGCATCAAAATATGTTAGTTTCATAAATTATGATTGCATTTTTAGATTGCACGTTTAGGTAATTTTTGGAATAGAATAGGATTAGATCTAAATAATTTTTTTTTTTTAGGGATAAGTATTCCGAAGTCCTACAACTTGTCACAAAAATGCATTTCAGTCCTAAAACTTGCAAAAAGTACATTTAAGTCCTAAAACTTATCAAATTATTTCAAACAAATCCTAAGATGGACGTCGTTAGCATTTTCCGTTAAAAATGCTGACGTGGCATTTTAAATAATTTTTAATTTTCCACTTGTATTTTTTAATTAATTTTTATTCATTTTAAAAAAAATAGATTTAAAAACTAAAATAATTAAATTTATTCTCATCTTATTTTCAACAAAAACTAAAAAGAAAAGTTAAAAAATTTATTTTTAAAATTGTTAAAAAAAAAAAAATTAGCACGGCTCTTCTCCCCCGCCACCACCGCGCCGCCGCCCACCGTCGGAGGGGCCGGGCGACGGTCGCCGGCCCTGGGCGGGGGTGGCAAGGCCTCGTCGGCCCCGGCGAGGGCGGGCGACGGTTGCCGGCCCCCGTGAGGGCTGGCAACGACTCGCCCGTGGGAGCAACCGTCGCCGGCCCTAGGCGAGGCCTCGTCGGCCCTCGCCCTCGCCCGGGCCGCGACGGTCGCCTGTGCCTTGCACAGGGCCGGCGAGGCCCGGCCACCCCGCCCCTGGGCCGGCGATCGTTGCCTCCGGCCCCTCCGGCAATGGGCGGTGGCGGCGATGGCCGGGGGAGGAGCCGCTCTTTTTTTTTTAATAAATATTTAACTTTATTTTAAAGTTTTTGGTAAAAATAAGATAAAATGAATAAATTTGATTTTTTTAGTTTTTAAATCTAATTTTTTAAAAAAATAATTAAAAAAATTCACGTGGAAAATAAAAAAATTTATTTAAAATGCCACGTCAGCATATTTAATGGAAAAAGCTAACGGCGTCAATCTTAGGACTCGTTTGAAACAATTTGACAAGTTTTAGGACTTAAATGCACTTTTTGCAAGTTTTAGGACCGAAATGCATTTTCGTGACAAGTTGTAAGACTTCTGGAACACTTATCCCTTTTTTTATAGATAGGATCTTAGATAATGTCTGCACATTTTAATAACCTCTTTTTTAAAGAAAAAAATAATTTTCTAAGGTAGGATAGGGTTTAAGTCAAATTAACCTTTAAAGCATATTAGAAAATTATTCTTTCTAGACAATTTAGTTATTTTTTTATGACGAATTTTAATAAAAAAATACAAAAATATTAGGTGCATGTCTATTAGTTTGCATGTTAGGTTCATTTAATTAGAAATTGTTTGTTAGTAAAATTAGGTCATGTTATTAAAGTGCATGTTATATAGTAAAGTTCTAATTTCAAGATAAGAGAAAACCCAAAAATAATTGCTTGCTTTGTGCGGTTATTTCTTTTGGTGCAAATTATTTGATTTGTTTAATAATTGTTGAGCATCCGTGTGATTATTCCATTGCATAATAGTGATTTAGATTAAAATTAAATCCAAACTGCGTGCAAAAACATTTTTGAAAATAAATGAATGGTACCGAAAGGGCATTAAAGAAAATCTAGTGTAATCAAGTCCCCATACCCAAAGTCTCTAGTTTGTAGAAGTAAAATAATTATCATGTTATTTTACTTAAGTGTCTAATTAGCCTACCGTAAACTCATTATGGCGACTCCTAGATAAAATCCATTAAAAAAACTTAAACCTAAGTCACAAATTGGTATGAGCTTGGGAGAGCCTAAGCTAAGTTTAAGACTTAGTAGTCCATCAGCCTAAATGCTAGGTGGTACATCTGAAATTTAGGTCGCGACGATAAACCATAGCATAGCTGCCTCATCATTGTTGTGCGTGGTATCGCCTCACCGCTGCCAGGTTGGGTCTTATCCATTAAGTGAGCCGCAATTAATTCTGGATCGTCTCACCTTACTCATTGAAGCCAAGTATCGGCGTCAGACCATCAGGTCATTTTGTATCTAATTAAGCCCAGATTTGCCAAATTATCTCTACTATATTATCTAGTTGAGTACCCTACGTCATATTATATTTTGAATAGTTAGCTATTCTGTTTATTGGGTACTTCAGACCGCATGCTCACAACCCAATTGATAGAGTTCTTGAACCACCCATAGATGGATAATTCCTATTGCATTATGTTTATAAACATTTTGATGCCCAATTGATGTTGGGTTGGTTGGTTTTTGCTGGATTTCCGTAAATGGTTGATTAAAATGCAATTGGATTGGATAAAGCTTGGATCGGTGGTGATTGGATTGAATTATGTAGACTTATAAATCTCATATCCTAGTATGTGCATTTTGAAAGTAAATGGGTTGGATCGGGTTAATGAGTGCAACATAATGAAGGTGAAAGAATAATCACACGAGCGTTTTATGGGAGCCTTGCAGTGTATTGTCTAGTTTCTAGAGTATAATTAGCTACCTTCCATTTCGTGTTTCTATGTTGAGTTGATATTTGTTCATTGCAATATGTTTGATGACTAAGATGTA
Organism: Eucalyptus victrix; assembly: GCA_016097545.1. NCBI lineage: Eukaryota > Viridiplantae > Streptophyta > Magnoliopsida > Myrtales > Myrtaceae > Eucalyptus > Eucalyptus victrix. The sequence continues at coordinate 42,171,546 of CM027843.1, read as the reverse complement.
ATAATGGGTGTGAATCAAATATTCAATTACTCAAGCTAAAGTGACATGTTGTTCTTTTACATCAAATTCAATTCTACATTACATTTTTCTTATTAAATCTTGCTAGATAAAGGAGGTTGTTAAAGAGCCTAGTAACAAATTCACAATTCCTTAAAAAAGTCTTTCATTTAAATTGTGTTGTCATAGAAATACACTATTGCTCCTTTATGTCTTTTCGTTATCATTATCGATGGTTAAAGATGTAAAAGACAATATAGTCATAACATGCCGTGGATGAATACATTTGTTTTGACTTTGCATAATTTCTTGTTTTTTCTATGAAGCGGCGATTATCTTGAAATAGTTCTATTTCAAAGTTAATATTTTTAATTGAACATTAGCCACGTCCGATTATCAAGCGTGGCAAGATTTTTCCATGTCCTCTCAGTGTCTTTATTTCAGTTGCCAAATAGTGTTGTGCGTGTTCGTTGAGTTGGTGGCTTATGTGTTTTTCTTGTATATACCTAAGAGAGAAAATCATTTGAATAATGAAGATGAAATTGTGTGATCTCAAAAGTCAGTTATATCTTTCTATAGCTCTTTTACAGCATCTATCAGCTTCAGTGTTGGAAAAATTAATTGTTGTATCTCAAGGTCTTGCATCTTTAGCTTGACGATGGATAATTAAGATGGTAGATGGGATAATGACATTTTGTCTTGTTTCCCCAACTCTGGCTCTAATTGTATCGGATTATTTGGAGTTGTATCTTTAACCTATATATGAGGGAGTCATAATTTTAAGAGTATGCTAACTCTTTTTGTGTTTTGTTATAGTCTCTTCATGACCATGAACTGAAACTTCGTATTGTGGTAATTAATTTTCTAGAAAATAAGCCCTCTTGCTTTGAGCTATGTGCCAACATGTATTGGGTACTTGAAGACTTGCTTGAGCTTTGCAATTTAACCTCCTTTAGTTGATTGCTGTGGAGATGAAATTTATTTTTATTTCTTTGCTTCCATAGCCAATGTAGATCTATATTGAATAAGATTGATGTCTTGTGTGAAATATTTTGTTAAAGGATGACTATTGTCAAGTTTATTATAGTGGATTTTTCACTGTATTATAAAGATACGGTGATGTTAATTGGATCTTGGATTCATATGAGATTAAATCCACTAACAAATATGTGTTCACCCGGTGGAAGTGCTTGACATAAAAGCAATCGAATGAAATCGTGGGAGAAATGATAATCCTGCTAAACCAAAAGTTAACTTGGTTGAAGTAGATGATTTGATGAAGTAATTGATGTAGTCATTCCCATGCCAATATTGTGGCTAATCGAAATTATGGGTGGTAGACTCAAGTGCTATTAGGCATATATGTGTAAACAAAATGCCTTCTTCTCCTAAGCTCTAGTGGGTGAAGAATAAGAAAATATTTACTATTATTTGGTAAATTGTGAACTATTTAAGTCCTTGAGAAAAATAGAAATTTTTTCTCAAACTCATACATGAAAATGAGGCTGAGTAATTGAGAGACTCTTAGCAAATATTCCTTTGGAAAAATGACAAATTTTGTGTTTATACATCATGATTGCCAAGATGCAACAGCCATGCAAAGATAAAATTTTCAATGGTACAAATTGACACATCCGGTTGAGGGATGACATGGTAAAGCAGTTGCTTAATAATAGAATTATATCCATTAATTATATGAAGTCAAAAATGGATTTTGGCCAATCCTTTGACTATACATCAAAGGGAATGAAACAAACTAACTGAAGAAAATCAACAGTGATAATAACACAACCTATGTGATTGGCGATCCCATGAATTAAGTTCATATGGGTGATAACAAGTCATTTGTTGATCTAGTGCACTATTAAAAATTATTGTCCATCCTAAGGTGAAAATAGTGCAAAATTGCAAGGAAAAAGAAGTTGAGCTAAGATCTTAATAAAATTCCATAGCCATTATTGGTGTTGTATTAAACTACAGAATACACTTGATGAAATCACCTATACAAGTGTGGAGTGGGGCTACTTCTATGAGAATTTTTGGCGAAAATCTCTAAAGTACTTATAAATAAATCAAGCCCGCGCATGGCCTATTAGCGCAAAACCGCGTTGAACAACAAAGTTTGTGGGAGTGTAATGTGATTGGTGAAAAATTATAATTCACAAAAAGAAATTCTTTGTTCATAAAAGTTTCAAATTTTACTAATGATTTCGTAAATTATATATCATTCTTTCTAGGGTTAGTTCATAACTTAACAAGCAGCAATTCGATGTATTACTCTCTAATAACCCAACATTATTATATTTTTCTTGTGAAAACTTTTTGAAATATGTGAGGGATTGTTGGATATTTCAAGTAGTTTTGAAATATTTAAAAATTATGATTGTCATAAAAGTCATCATTTTTGTAACGACTTTCTAACACCCATATAACGGCTTTCTAATGGCCGGGTCTTCTAATAGCTTTATAACTTTTGATTTATTACTTCATAAACTTTTCATTATTTTATAACGGTCATCTTTTTAATTACCAATTGATTTATAACGATCTCCTAACGACTTTCTCTTTTTCTTGTTTAAATATAAATTAAGCTTCAAACCACAATCTTTGAACATACAATATGTTCTCATGCCTTTCCTTTTCTTTTTGTTGGGTTATACACAAAAAGTTGTTATGTTTCCTTCAATATTCGGTGTGGAGTATAGAGGAAAGTTTATTATATCTTAGGACGATAGTCGCTGAAGCCTTACACACCGAGTTTTGTACTCCGAGGAGTGGAATTATCCTTAAGGACAATGTTTATATGCCTCGGACATTTCCTTTTATTTTCTAATCTTTTGTAATGTATTTCCAATTATTATTATTTTATATATCCTTATATTTTTCCAACAACGTGTTTGATAATTAGATTTATATGTTTTTTATATACATATGATCTCCTTTCACCTATCAAGTTTTGTTTGTTCTCAAGTATATTTAATTAGCTAATCAATTTAATATTGACTTGCACGTGAGAAGGGATGTTGCAATATCCCACGTCATTTAAAAATATTTTTTTGAGTTTCTAGATTGATTTTTTCTAAGAAGTATCCAGAATCTTGCACCTAGAGATACCATGATTCCTAAAAAAAAACAATAGCTCATTGGCCGGTTTAAAATATCATGGTCAGATGTGGAGGTTGGTAAAAGTTTGGAGTTCAAAATCACGATTTCAAGATTTGTGATTCCATAATCATTCTTTATGCCGGATTGATGGAAGAGGAAGCAAAGGCGATGAGTGATCAAGTACCTTTTTGGATCAAGATTAATCGTCTTCCCATCATGAACCAATAAACCCATCTATACACAGAAACAAACATGATACACATGCATTTATTTTTCTAACACATTCGCAATATACTTAAACATACTCAATTTAAACAACTCAACTCGTCATGTATGTCTTACTATGGTACATCTAAGCTACCTAAATATAAGTTATAGTTATGGAAATCGTGCCTATCACGTTAGGAACTGATTGGAATTTCACATGTTAAAAGATCGCGACACGGCACGATCACAACATGCGGACACGGATGATCGGTCTTCAACAAACACGAGACAAGCAATTTGGTGCAGGATAACTTCGTTTACTCATGGTCGAGGCAGTCCTAGGTAAGGCAGGACAAAGCGACACGGAACTCTCCTTTTTCGGGGTAAGCTAGCGAGCGGTAACGACAAAGGCAACGTGGCCAACTCCTCCATCCGGAAAACTACATTTGGCTCCGAGAGCATCAGCGTATTTCGTTCGCAAGACCAGCGTCCCACGCTCTCTCATTGGTCCAGCCGTCGCTGTTCTAGCCTTCTTGGGCCGCGGGCCTCGTGTCTCCCTCTGGTCCTTTAGAATCTCTCTTTCTCTTCGTTAACGAATAATGACTAGTGCGGGGCATCGGGTCTCTTTAGTTTGATCGATCAACTTTGAAAACAGATTCTTGAAAAATCAACTTTAAAGAAAATGATCGATTTTTATTTGTTTAGTTTTTTTATGGGGTGATTTCATTCTCACCAGAAAAATAAGTCGTTTTTCTTTGATCTAAGCCTATCATAAATTGATTAGTTTTTAGTAATTTGAATGTCGAAAATGTTAAAAAATAATTTCTCGAAAAACCATTTTCCTTTGAATTGATGGGACCCCAAGGCTTCGAAAGGAAATCGCCTGGAAAGGGAATCAAATCTTTTCACTTTATAGATGACGATAACTTCGAATACTCGTAAATATTGTTCGTTTAGAATTCACCATTCGTGAATCTTGACAAAGTTAATCCTAATTTTTATATAATTGACTTTATAAGAGCAAGAACCTATAATATCTAATTACCATTAATCTGAGTACTGAAGTCATTAGCTTTATAGAATATAGAGGATGATGGTAACGGATATTATATCAATAGATTAATTTCAAGCTCCTATACTTTGATTTGAGAATGACAATACGAAGCATGCAAACTAGAATCTATCTTTCTTCTTTAACGAATAATGATTAGTGCGGGGAATCGGGTCCCACTAGTTTCATCGATAACTTCGAAAAATATTTTCTTAGAAAATCAATTTTAAAGAAAATGATCCACTCTTATTTGTTTGGTTGTTTAGGGAGAGTGATTTCATTTCTACTAGGAGGAGAAGTCGTTTTCCTCTAATTTAAGCCTATCATAATTTGATTAATTTTCTGTTGTCCAGATGCTAAAAAAGTTGAGAAACAATTTCCTGAAAAACCGTTTCCCTTTGAACTAATGGACCCCGAGGGTTTGATCGGAAATTGCATCGAACCAAATCTCAACATTAGAGGTGGCAATTATTCTAAATACTCTTAAGTATTGCTCATTTAAAATTCATGTTCTCCTAGACACGATAGAGATAATCCTAATTCTTATACGGTTGACTTTATAAGATCGAAGAACCTGTATTATCTAATTAGCATTAATCCAAGTATTGATGTCATTGAAATCATAAAATATAAATGATCGATGATAATGGATATCATATTAGTCTATTAATTTCGAGCTCCTTCGATTCGAGAACGGCAATACTGACCACGAAAACTCTACACATGGGTTCCCCATGCCGCGCAATTAATTTCACCTAGTTGTACTCTAGCTCACCATCCATTATTATTTTTTTTTCTCATTTTAGGCTTCTATTTTCCTTTCACAAGAGGAAAAAAGAGAACAAGGGATTTTCGCATGACCCGTGGTTCAAGTCAAAGGCGGAAAATCAGTCATGTTACGCACCATCCTACAGGGAGGGAGGCAAATCGTCTGCCGCGCGACGTCATTTTCATTAAATGCTCAATTTAGTCACTAACGCACAAACACCCTCCCATTCTTATTTTCCCAGCTCAACCTTTTTTATTTTTGGCCAAAATACCAACTCAACTTAATTATCTCCTTTCTCTCTTTAGCACCCCCCCCCCCCCCAAAAAAAAAACAAAAATTAAAAATAATAAATAAATAAATAAATAAATAACAAAAAATAAAAATATATATATGAGAAAAGAAAGGACGCGAAAAAGAGGATAGTCCCTTCATCGTCCCCGGAATCGCCTCCATTTTTCCGCAATCCCAGTCCCATCTCCCCCTCCCTTTCCCCACCGTAACTAAAAAAACTCTCAGGTGCTTCCCGTCTTTCCATCCCCCTCGCGAGAGCGAGAGTTCGAGCTCGTGGTTCGATCGCCGCAGGGAAAAAAGCCGAGATGTGGCGGTGCATTGCTCGCGGCCTCCGCTCTCCTTCCTCCGGAGGCGGCGGGGCTCCCTCCGATCTCGCGTCTCCCGATTCTTCTCCTCCGAATCGGTAACCCTCCCTCCCTCGCTCGCTCGCTCCCTCGTTTTTTCCTCCCCTCTCCCCCGGCAGCACTAGCTAGACTGCGATCGCGATCGCCACTGCGACTGCGACTGCGACTGCGACTGCGATGGGTTTGGTTTGGTTTTGCGATGAATCGCCGCTTGATTCGGTTTGATTAGTTTCCGCGCTGAGTTTTTTGGAGCTCAGGCCGTTTGCTTGGGATTTTGGAGCTTCGTTGCTTGTGGTTTGACCGTTGCCGTCCTTGTTTGGGCTGCTGGAGAAGCAAGAGAAGCGGTTGATAGTGGCTTCTTGGTCTTAGGGTCTTAGTTTTGTTTTTTTTTTTTTTTTTTTTTTTTGGGAAGGAGCTGGTTTCGTTTTGGATTTAGCGAAATGGGGGAGGAGTTGGAGAGTTGAGATGCTCCTTTTCATTTCGAGTTTGAAGCGTCTTTCCTGAGTTGTTAATGCGGTTCGTCGGGAGCAGCGTGGAATCCGATTTCACGATTTTTCTTTGTTCCATGGCGTCGTCTACCCCTTCTAGAGTTGTAGATCGGTACCTTTTAGTTTTTTTCTTGTGCAATGACAAGTAAAGGCTCTATCTTTTTTGCATTTTTTTTTGGGGTTTTCGAGGAGGATGAATTTCTCTCTCTAAATATCGAGTTGAGATTTCCTCTTTTCGTGCTGTATTTCCTGTTGCCGAAGTTAATTGATTGCGTCGTGATCTTGATTGTTTCTGTGGAGGTAAGAATAGTCTTTTGCTTTTTTGTTGCAGTACACCATAGTCGACCATAAGTACGATGCCGTTGTCGTAGGAGCTGGAGGCGCGGGGTTGAGAGCTGCCATCGGACTTTCTGAACATGGTTTCAACACGGCTTGTGTCACCAAGCTCTTTCCGACCCGGTCACATACCGTTGCCGCTCAGGTACGAGGAGCTCCAGCTTTTGTTATGTTGCTGATTATGCATGATGATGGGCAGATATTGTCAACAGTGTTCTGTAAAATGATTTTAACATCGAGTTGTTTAATTGTTTCTTTTAACCTTTTGACAACATTATTGCATCAAGTTTGCCGATGCCATGCATTAGATTGAATAGATCGAGAATCTTAGGTCCTACTATATGATGAAAATCGTAACACATGAACCATGAAAACATGTAAAACTCGGCAAGTGTCCCAGAAACCATGGATGCAGAAGAACTAGGTAAGACGTTGATACTATAAAGTCACTTGCTTTTGGCTTGGCTTATGGCTCTTAGTTCAAAAAACTATAAAACATGTAAATGACTTTGAATGCCATGACTTGTATGTTCTTAAAGATATGATGTTTTAAGATATAGGGGGTGTCTGAATTGACTTTTGCATTTTGCCTTATCGAAATATTGCAACTTGCACACTTTGACTCTTTTCAATCTAAGACTTCTGAAAATTTCATGATAGAAAAATGGGAACACGTCAATTCACACACATTTTTCCATAACTTTTGGAAGTTTTGATAATATTTCAAATTTTGGTGGAAACTCTTTGCTTTCGCTCTATACCAAACAAAGAGGCCCTATCATTAATCATAAGCCACAGCCTATAACCAAATAAAACGAGATTCCAAATGCCAAAAATATGGCAATATTCAAGGTTTAAAGCCATAGTCGAAAGCCTCAACCACTCTGCAACTCACTTTAAGAGTCTGTTAACTATTCTTATAGGTGCTTTTGTAAGTCCTTAGCTGTCATCCTAATAAAAGATCTGTTCTAGTTAAGGGTTGAGTACACTCGATGGATCCTTTCGACCTAATTGACGAGCACTTTGATACTTTTCAGCTCTGTAGTGTGAATTTATATCTATATATTTCAGCTCTGTAGTGTGAATTTATATAATTTATATATATATATATATATATATTAATTCTTAGCTTATGCATGTTGTTTGTTTGCAGGGTGGTATAAATGCTGCTCTGGGAAACATGAGTGAAGATGACTGGAGGTGGCACATGTATGATACTGTTAAGGGGAGTGACTGGTTAGGTAGGCTTTTCATGGTCAGATTTTGGTTTATTTAGTTTATTATTGTTCAGTTAAGGACCACAGCATCATGAATATCTTATGATTTGTCTCCAGTTTAATTGGTACTGCCATTTATGAGATGCTTTTGACAATCTCCACATAAACACCTGTCTTATTGAGAATCACATTTGTGGCTGATTAGCTAGTTGTACTAGGCATCTGGTTACATATACTTGTTCTCCTTTATTTGCCTGCAATGGAAGGGTAGGCCTGGTTTTTAAACTGGCAAAGATCCCTTTATACACCACAGGCAGTGTCCTAATAGTTGATCATTTCAGGTCCTTTTGTTCTGGCCTTTTAAGTTGTTTATTACATTTTTTGCCAAGATAAAAGAATTACATATTCTACCTTTAAGAAAACAGTGAAAAGATTTGACATGTTTGCAATTTCAAATGTTCTTGAAAATCCCTGTGTCAAGGTCTTTAACAGTTGGGTGAGTTCAGGATGAAGGAAGGCAAGTCTTAAATGCCAGGGTGAAAGAATAAAAGGCACTTCGAATGGACTATGAACTCTTGTGAAAGCTACTGTACTATTGGATACTAGGTGTTTACATTTTGCAGTATTTAATCAATGTTGAGTCTGTGTAGGTGATCAAGACGCAATTCAATACATGTGTAGAGAGGCACCAAAAGCAGTGATTGAGCTTGAGAATTATGGCCTACCATTTTCTCGAACTGAAGATGGAAAAATATATCAGCGTGCATTTGGCGGCCAAAGCCTTGATTTTGGAAAAGGTGAGGGATGAATTCAGAATGGAAATAGTTGTGATTAATGCAAAATTCAACTCACCTGAAACTCTATTTTGTCTTTACCACAGGTGGACAGGCTTATCGTTGCGCATGTGCAGCTGACAGAACTGGGCATGCACTGTTGCACACCCTATATGGCCAAGCAATGAAACATAACACGCAGTTCTTTGTTGAATATTTTGCCTTGGATCTAATAATGAACGGTGATGGTGAGTTGATCCACTATGGGACCTCCATCAGGTTTAAGATATTCAGCTTAGTGAAAATTAGATGAAGTTTAGATACCTATCTCATATTCCTTTTAAGTGGCTAAGGTAGCTTGGAGTTATCAGGGTAATTAACTTGAATCATCTGGACGTTCATTGAGCTATTGCATTATTTTCAAGAAAGATGTTAGAGGAGGTGGTAATAAAATTGCGCATCAAATGGTGTTAATTGAAGTGTCAGCCAGCAGTTTTGGTTGTCATTATGAATGGATTTTAGCCCTTAATACAAAACAAAAGCAACTAAGGTTTTGGTTTTTGACTCTTGAGATCAGTTTAGATCTGCTTGAATATGAAAAATCTGATCCTTACACTGGGTGAACCTCTTACTTGAAATTTTTCAGTTAATAGGATTTGATTTCTTCTATGTTGTTACTTTTGTGAAAGGGACCCATCACTATGGACCTGTTGTTTTGCTATTTGCATGTCTTGTGAAATTGTGAAGACAGTTACTTTGAAAGAATGAGCTGAGTGGATTTGTTCTTGAAATTCTTATTCAGGCAGTTGTCAAGGAGTGATTGCTTTGAATATGGAGGATGGGACACTACATCGGTTCCAGGCCGCTCAAACTATTCTGGCCACAGGGGTACCGTGTCAAACTTATGATCTCTTTTTGATAGCAAAGAAAGTATATCTCTTCACTTCTTATTCTGATTCTTCAGGGCTATGGTAGAGCATACTTTTCTGCAACATCAGCTCATACGTGCACGGGAGATGGCAATGCTATGGTTGCAAGGGCTGGACTTCCCCTTGAAGTCTGTTTTCTGCCTTCCCTACTTGAGATTAGTCTTCCTTACAACCTCTTTGCTTCTTTATTAGTTGACATAATCTTTTTACAGGATTTAGAGTTTGTACAATTTCACCCAACTGGAATATATGGTGCCGGATGCCTCATAACTGAAGGTTTCTTGCTATTTACGCATATTTGAGCAGCATAAATTTCACATATATATTTTTTTTGTTTTATTAATTAGCTTGTGTTTTCTTATTCATTCCTTATTGTGATGTAGGTTCACGAGGAGAGGGTGGTATCCTTCGTAACAGTGAGGGCGAAAGATTTATGGAACGGTATGCCCCTACAGCCAAGGATCTTGCGTCAAGAGATGTTGTCTCAAGATCAATGACCATGGAGATACGCGAAGGCCGTGGTGTAGGTAAGTTATGCTCTAATTAAATTGGCTCAAATAATTTTAGTTAAGAATGTTGATGTTCTGTGATTTTCATTATTCTTCTTTAATTTGTTTTACTTTGCCGTGGGAGATCCTTAAGTTGATATATTTTAGAGCCCTTTTACACTTTTTGGAATGAACATGTACTTGAATATCTTATTCACATAGTCCCATTTGCTATAAAAATTGCTGTTAATTTTTCAGGACCACTTAAGGACCATATATATCTTCATCTGAATCATTTACCTCCCGAAGTACTGAAGGAGAGACTTCCTGGTATCTCTGAAACTGCTGCTATCTTTGCTGGAGTGGATGTGACAAAAGAACCCATCCCTGTCTTACCCACTGTGCATTATAACATGGGTGGTATACCCACTAACTATCACGGAGAGGTAAGTGACACCTCATATGAGATGAGAGGCTCTGTATTGATTACTTGATTACTGATCAGTGTTATCCTAATAATGTCGTAGAAAAACCCTTGGTTTATACCATCTTAAGTGTGTTTGACAGTTGGAAGTTAAAACGAGGATTTCAGATGACTATATGTATACTGGAATCTGTTTTTGGATGAACAGTTTAGGAGGTCATTCTAAAAGCTCTCATTGTCTTTTGGGTTATTTAATGAGTAGTGGGGGTGAGCATGGTTCCTAGGTAGAACCTGGAACCTGAGATCAGACCAATGGGAACTGTAGATTCCAGGTTCAAATGTATGCATGGTAGGTTTCAGGTTCCAGAAAATGGAATTTATTTCAATGGATAGTTTCCAAATTTTTAGTTGAAGGAACCTGTAACCTGTAACCTATAACCTACAATCCAGAACAAGTTTTATTGTTTTCTTTGTTCATGTCTTTGCCCATCTTGCAATATTCTATGACATTCGATGATGAGTGAATAATTTAGAAGCACTAGCATGAGGTTCCATTTTAATATTCATATTTTTCATGTGTTTAAATATAAGTTCCGATAAGTGAATTATAACAGCAAGTGGTGGTTATTAAAGATTTTAATTTATTGCAGTTGTTTAATTAATAATATAGGTGAAACTTGGGTAGGACCTTAGAAACTGTGGTAGGGTAGGTTCTAGGTTCTAAGGTATATATAGGTAGGTGCAAGATTCCAAAAAATGAGGAACCTATTCCAATGGGTAGGTTCCATGTTCTAGGTGGAACGTGTACGGAACCTAGAATTGCCGATCCCTAATGAGTGGGACAGTTTCTATTATAAAGTATTTAAAGTGGTCCCTAGTCAATCAAATTTTTATGCAAACTAGTATAATCAAACATTTTGTTATTTTATACATTCAAGAGCAAAAGTACAAGGGTTTGAACAACTGTTTGATGGGATAGGCTGCAGGGCAACTAATGAATGACTCCAGACATAACATGCTGGTTTTGAATCTGAGAGTTTAGTAGAAGTCACTGTTTTACGTTCAGTTTAAAAGTGGATGAATAATGAATTTCCTTAACTGATGGGAGTATAGAGGTAATTGATTTCTTTTTTAACTCGTGTCAGTTGTTAATTTTCCACAATTATGTGAACTTCAATTACATTAGTTCTGTTGCTGTTTGCTGATTTGCATACTTTCAACTCTAGGTTGTTACAATCAAAGGCGATGATCCAGATGCAGTTGTTCCTGGACTCATGGCTGCTGGAGAGGCAGCCTGTGCATCTGTTCATGGTGCTAATCGGCTTGGTGCAAATTCTCTTCTTGATATTGTTGTATTTGGGAGAGCTTGTGCTAACAGAGTTGCCGAAATACATAGGCCAGGCAAGTTTAATTTTCAGATTATGTGTGAGAAGTTGCTAAATATGTTAGACAAATAAACCAGACTATGAATTTGCAGGGGAGAAACAAAAACCTTTGGAAAAGGATGCTGCTGAGAAAACTATCGCATGGCTGGACAAGATCAGAAATTCGAATGGCTCACTTCCAACGTCTAAAATTCGGTTAAATATGCAACGAGTTATGCAAACCAATGCTGCTGTCTTCCGTACCCAAGAAACTTTGGAAGAAGGTAGGCAAATTCCCTTTTTTGAGACAAAAGCAGAGGGTGCAAACCAAGCTCTCTTTCATCATGTTATTCTGAGATTTGCTGGGAAAGGGCTTTTGAACTTCAAAGATTCTCGACTGTGCTAAGATAGGCAATTTTAATATACCATAGGTTTCAAGAACATCTTCTTTGAATGGTTATGAAGAGGAGATAATTTAGGGATCTAATTAGCTATGTTCTACTCACAAAATTGGAAAATAAGCTGGAAATAAAGGTTCGTGCATGGGCCTTTTGATCGTGCTGACTCTATGGTCTCTTTCTTAGGCTGTATTCTCTAATCTCTGACTCCGTTTTTGCCACCTAAATGGTTTGCTTTCTATTTGCAATTCCAGGTTGTAAGTTAATCGACAAGGCGTGGGAAAGCTTCCATGATGTGCAATTGAAGGACCGTAGTTTGATATGGTAGAGAATACCATCCTTATTTAGTGAAAAAATGTTTCTTGTGGGTTCTATTTTTTGGAATAATCTTGAGTTTAATTTCTTTTACAGGAACTCAGACTTGATTGAGACTCTGGAGTTGGAAAACCTTCTGATAAATGCCTGTATCACCATGCATTCTGCTGAAGCCAGGAAAGAGAGCAGAGGAGCCCATGCCCGTGAAGACTTCACGGTTAGTTGTCACTTTCAATCTTCTACAGGATGCTCATCTTATTACTCCCAATTTATTTGTAATAAAGTGAGCTCAACTGCTTTTGCAGAAAAGAGATGATGAAAAATGGATGAAGCACACTTTGGGGTAAGTCCTTTTTTTATTCATCTTGGAAAAATATATTTTTTTTGTTCATCTTAATAAAATATTCTCCTCATTATAGAGCATCTTATTTTCTCTCGGTAAATGCATTTGTTGCATCTGTCCTGAGATTGGGTTTGAATGAAACTGTAGAGATCGTATCATTGAGTCATTGAGCTGACCACCAGTGCGTCAAGTGTGGTGACTTTATCCACACACTTAGTTTAGTGAATAATTCTCGTAGCTGTCTACCGTAATTTATATCTATTTTGGCCTCTCTCTCTCTCTTTTTTTTCCTCCTTTCCTCTTTTCAATTCCTGTAGAGGGTGGAATCAAGGTGTCAAAGGCTCATTGAGCTGCTTTTGTCTGTCTACTTAAATACATAATTCAACTCTAGAAACATGGATGAAAGTACATGTCATGGAGCTTCTGCTTTCTTTATACTCATTTAACCTTTGGCTGGATGCTTTTTCCATCTCCTTATAATCTTGAGTTGTCGCACAAAAAGAACAGGATAATCTGTAGTGCTAGTCTTTCTTGATGTACCTTCAGTGCACTCTCCTGATTGCAGTCTCTTCACATATGACTTGCAGGTTCTGGGAGAATGAGAAGGTTCGGCTAGATTACAGACCAGTTCATATGAATACTTTGGACGAGGAGATCGAGTCATTCCCACCAAAAGCTCGAGTGTACTAATGAAGGCAACAAAGATTTGGGTGGCGGATGGTGGCCAGAGAAATGTTCATATGGGCGAATAACATGCAACATTAATAGATTGCAATAAATTGCTTGTGATTCAGCACTTCAGCAACGACTGTTGCTTTCTAGAGTTTTGCCAGATTAAATTTTGCATTTGCACAAGGGAGGCAAATATTTATCTTTGGGGATGGTCTGACATGGGTAGTATTGTATTTCCCGTGTCCTTAAAACCCTTGGGGTTTTTTCCACCTTAGTCATCCGAATCTCTCCCTAATGTTATTGTTGCAAGTTCGAAATTGTGGGCCCGTGAAAATAAGAATTTGTACCTGGTAAGTTAAGAATGTCCATTTTCAAAGTAAAAAGGTGCACTTTGGGGATGTATTGCATTATTGTAAGTTGGTGATTCCTTCTACGCATGGCCGAGGTTGTGATATTTGTGAATATGCAGCGTTTCTGTGGCGCGTACAGGTTGTTGATGGCAGTGAGATACTATGATTGCACTCATAAAACTCTTGCATGTTCCCTCAACCAGGATGGCTGCATCTAGTGTGTTCCGACTTCTGAGATGTTAATTTCACCAAAGCTTTTTGTAATGAGGTTCTATGTATCCAGCACTATAGAGGATCGGTGTTGGTGCCGTCTTTGTAATCGAGCCAAATCGATAAAGATTTCAATTCGTATCTGAGTTCATAAAACATGACTCAAATTCAAGAAAACCCAGATTTGTGTTCATAAAGCTTGAATTCTGCTCAAAGAGACTATCGAGAAGTAATCGCGAGTTTGAAACTCTAGTTCAAGTTGAAATTTCCACCTGCGCTCACTTTACTTATCTTGTTCTTCTGATTCCTTAAAGTTGCTTAAGGCTCTCTCCACAGGTTGCTCGATTCCAGCTCGTCTTCTCTAGTTATGTCGATTAGCCTGCCATTTCTGAGTTGATCTGTTCTATTTCATTGTGGTATGGTTTGCGACATGTGAACTTTTGTCTTACGTCTTGGTTTGCCTCTCAGATGGAACAGAATTACATGGCTAGGGTAGGGGGATGTCTCGTTCTTTCATTTCGATTGCTAAGTTCTTAATACCAAAAGCAAAATGGCCAAATGGCAATAGATCTTCTGCAATCTTGTCCCTACCTTTCTTAGTTACGGAAATAAATCGCCACCTCTTGAGATCACGTCAAGTCCAACCCATAATTAGACTCCCCCCAAAAAAATGCCCGCCGAGTGCCTTTTGCCCTTTTGCCTTATTGCAATCGAGACTGTGTCCTTTTAGAAGAACCCCCAACTTTTCATTTCTCTTCATACCGAAAATTTCAAAGATACGTTTGATAAAGGGAAAAGCGGCTTATACTAAGTAAGATAACTATTCTCTCATGAATTACACACATCTTTTAAATTATTCTTCCTCTGGTATTCTCCAATCTACTTTCTTGAAGGGCAAAGTCGAGCTCGGAAAGGCATCCGACAGGAGCTCTCCCAAGCGAACCGTGTTAAAAGATCCAAGATACATTCGAAACGGTATTTTACCTAATAGGATCTAAAAGGGTCAGGACAAGACCGAAAACCCTCGAAAGGGAGAGTGCGGGAATCGTTTCGCAAGTGCAGAAAACACACTCACTGAGGGCAGCGGCGACAGACATCATGGTCCGGCAGGGGGGACAAGAATGGAAAAATCAGAATCGGAAGACGAATCCAACCGGCTGATGATTGTCCTCGTGACTGATGACCACGTCCCCATTGTAATAAATAGTCAGGTTGAAACCCTCCAAAAAGGAGATGACAAATTGCGTCTTGAGGTCTCTCTCTCTTTCTCTCCGACAATTCGCGATGGAATGGAGAAGAAAAAGAGAGAGGAAGGATCGATGGATACACGTACAGCCTCCACCACCACCACCACCACCACCACCGAAGTGAACGTCTTTTCTCTCCCCCGGAGGGACGTCCATCTGCTGTCGCTATTCCCTTTTTCCTTTCTTTTGGTTCCACGGTCAATGGTGGAATGTATTGCGCCCCGTGGACTTATCGCTCCCCGGCACTCGATTGCAATGTTTGACCTCCGAGGAGCCGTTGTTGTTGTTCATACGGATGGCCCTTTTCGATTCGCACCACACCAAAAGTCTCGATTCACATCAAATGGATTCATGCATTCGGTACGTATTTCGCTATGATTCAGACGCCGGATCGGTGCAGCTCGGTCGCATCGTGTCATGTTTTCAATGTTTGCCAGCTTGCTCTTGAGCCCCGCCTCGCCCCACCCTCCATTCTCTCTCTCTCTCTCTCTCTCTCTCTCTCTCTCTCTCTTGTCAATCATTGCCGCAGTTTTAGAGTGCGCTATTGGATTCGGTATGCTCGGGGTCATTTCATGTTCACAGGTTTTCGTTACGTGTAAAGATTGCATTAACAGGATTCTCAGATTGTCTCACATCGAGCAAAGAGGCATAGTTAGATAAGAAAGTCCAATATAATTATATTCCGATCAGACTAGGAAAGAGATTAAGTCATCTTTAGTTCTTTGACGTGTTTAATTTATCTTTCTCACACAAATAAAGTCGTATAATAGAGGCAATTAATAGATTGCAAAAATTCGAATTCAAACATTCTAATACTGAATAAATTATTTGCAAGATCACCACCATCTGTTTTGAGAATTTAAGTTGTTAAATATTCTAACATTAAGCTCGTTTATTTGCACTCATTTAATCGCGGCGTCCTTGTAATTTATATAGTGAACGACAAAAAAATGATGATACTTTAGTCCATTTTTTGAGGCCATGTGTCTCAATCCATTTGTCATGGTAGGTTGCATTAAATATGATAACATATTTTGTCTTTCCTTTCAAAATTATACAGCGGTAGATCTTTACGGATAGATAGATAAATGGATAGCTGACCGCTTGACTAAATCGTGGCTTCATAGGTTCTACTCCAGTTTGAAAACGATATGTGGCAGACAAGACTCTTCCTCGTGTCTCTTGCGTGTCTAACCTTTGTCAGCAAGTTACTATAAAACATCAAAAGGACAAATGACAAAGATAAATTTGTCGAAAAGCCTTATTACCCGATGCCATAAATCACGGTATAACTCTCTCAAAGCAAAAAAAAAAAAAATTTAGCGATGATCACATCGAACGTCAAGCAGCCAAGGAGGCGACGGACATCGCCGCCGGGAGCTCAAGCAATGCATAGAACCACAACCCGTCGCCGGAATCACTCTTTGTTTGGTAAGAGGAAATGAATCCTTCCTCATTTCACAGGCAAATACAGAGGCTTTGCAATGTGCATCACTCCAAGTGTGAATAAGAAATTTGATGATTTGACACTTTGGAATGAGACCCAATTGAGAGAGGGGTAACGTTAGACAAAAAAGGTAAAAGATAAGGTGCAATGTTGCTGATGGAGGGAGGGGGCCTTTAGAAAAAGAATCAAAGCAATGGAGTGGAGCCCCCCGCCTCTCCATCTCTTTCTCTATCTTGTAATCTTTTTCCTAGTCAAATCTTTCCCCTTTCCTTCGCTCGAGCTTTTTGATTAAGACCCCTTTTAATTTCAGTCCACTTAGCTCGACATTAGGAGGGGGGATGAAGGCTTGGATACTTACGAGGAAAACGACATCTATTGGCACCGTGTAGATTTGCTGCTAATCTTAAAGATCTTATCTTCCTTGGACTGATTGGACTGCAGATTTACTTTCGGATCGCCCAATTTCCATCCATTCACACTTCTCCACATTATTTTAATTTCTCTGTAGGCCAATCCTGCCGCTTCTTCTTCCTCCTCCTCCTCCTCCTCCTTTTCTCCACATTATTTTAATTATAGGGCAACGATTGAGTATCTCAGTTTCGATTGCTTTCATTGAAGAGCTTTTTCTGGTTTACTAATTTGCAGCCTACGACTTGCACTCCGCCTTTGGCCATTGCTTTTCGCTTTAGCGAGATAGATAAAATTGATTTATCTTGCAAGCTATTTGTGAAAATAAATATTTCTCCTTGCTGTAGCTGTGTATGTGAAAGATTTAGTACAACTCAGCCTTCAAATACTAAATTTAAGGAGTAAAAGTTTATCTTCATATTATTTTTTTGAACGGAAGTCTTTTTATCTTCTCTTAAATATTTCTCCTTCTTCTTCTTCTTTTTTAACCTTTGATTGCTATTAAAAATGGAATAAAATGGAGAAAACGGGAGGAAATGAAGTTAACTGAAATACCGGTAATAGAAAAGGTAAATATTAAGTGACATTAAACGATAAAGATTAGTTAAAGTTTGGTGCCCATAGGCACTTTAATGAAACTAAATAAGATGCTCTAAGGAAAAGAATAACACGGATTAGGTAAAAAGGGAAAAGATGACGATAACAAAAAGGTCAGATGGCAAAATTGGGTGCCCATTATATATTTTAATTGGTTAATTAACGTGAGAAAAAATGACCAATTGATCAAAAGTACCCAAAAAATTATGAATGGAAATGATGTGTTTGAGATACCTTATTTAGTTTATCGTATTGTGAGATTATCAGTTATATTTTCTGATTTTATTAAACTAATATTTCTTCCTTTCTTATATTTCTTTTTCTTTAAAAGATAAATTTCCATAAAAAAATTAAGATGAAAACCAAACTTGCACCCCTTAAAGATAATATGCATTACATAATATAGAACACCGATTGAAAGTTCAATAGCAAATATCTATAACCCTTAAAGTTTAGAAAGTTTTTGTGTAATTTCCCCGAAAACAAAGAACTCCGTCGTTTGATTTTAAGTTTTTATATAGGATGCCAAAATCATTTAATATGACATTTGTAGTATGAAACATTGCTAATCATAATTATTAAGTGTCTAGATTTTGATTTTTTTTGTGTCAAAGTCCAGATTTTGATTGAAGCCTAAGACAAATTGTGCACATCCATCGTACAACTCAGTCGATCACGATGTTTTAGGAACAAATGTGCAATGACGAGTAATCAATCATACATTAAGCTGATGCGACGTATGATAGTTATGTGACAATCATGTGATACAACTGACGTATGATGATGTTGTGAAGCATCAAACTCAAAAATCACTACTAAGGAACATGATATATTTTCATGACCATTCACAAATTTAGCGAGCCAATCATGAGATATGGAGAAAATTATCCAAAAAATCTTTAAAATCTTATATTTTAACCAATTTAATCATAAACCTTTTAACTTTACTAATAAAGTCTAAAACATTTTGACAATTTGCTAATCTAGTTAATCCGGTCAATTTTGGGTGAAAATCACTAATGTGAATGTCAATTTTCTATGTGGCATCGTTGGTATTGACGTGGATAATTTTTGTAATTTTTGTAATTTTTTTTACCTTCTTTTCCCTTTTTTCTTTGTTTCTTTTCTTCATTTTTTTTTTTTTTTGGCTTGGGTGGCCTCAACTATTGTCAGTGGTGCCGCGATGGCCCTAGGCAACTCCCTTCGCATCCGAGGAGGGTCGCCGATGACTCTCACCAACATAGGAAAAAAAGCAAACAAAAAAAAGAAAAGAAAATTTATAAAAATTATCCACTTTAGCACTAATGATGCCAAATAGGACAATTGGTGTTAACTAGCAAATTGTCAAAAGATTTAAGATTTAGTTGATAAAATTGAAAGGTTTAAAACTAAAATAATAAGAGCGCAAGAGGTTTGGGACTTTTTGGACGGCTTTCCTAGGTGATATGTGATGATCACCCTCATAATTCTCATTCTTGTCGGTATATATCACTGGCGTAGGAGAAAGTATTCTGTAAGTAATAGATTGAAATTAACGGACTATCAAATTCCAAAATAGACGCTGTCATCTACAGTAATGCAAGAGCACGTGATGAGTCAAAAATCAGTCCCTAGCTCTTGCTCCATAGGTCAATCTGATTGCATCTCTCTCTCTCATAGTAGAGACTCAATTAGACAAAATCGAAACGTTGAGATCTTGATAGAAACACTAAGTAGCCAATCAACGAAATCAAAACGTCAAAGACTCAATTCGGCCAACAGTTCTGACATTAAGGACCGGACACCACACTTATTCCCAAAACATCAGCACAAAACGTCGATTAGAGACCGACACTCAATTTTTCCATGTCTGCGAATGGAGCGGCCACATGGAAAAACGACGCGCTTTCCAATCGGTTCAGTCCGATGATCATTGTTGCTGCTGGTGCTTAGAGCTCGGCTCGCATGAACCGTCGGATCGCACGGACCCAATTTCACATGATCCGAGTGCAAGCGACGCTCTTTTTCTTTCGATGGGTTGACCCGAGCAGTCGCGGCCAACCGTGGTGGCCGTTGCTTTCGCAGCCGCTCCGTCCAAAATTGTCCTTCGCCACCGCCCCCGCCCCGCCCGCCCGGCTTTTTCCCGCTTGCGTCGGCCGCCCGTCGGGCCCTCATTGGCCCATCATCGCTGGCCGTCTCTCCGGGGTGGGCCCCACTCCGCTCCCCATCCGATTGGTCCCCCGGTCAGCCCGGGCCCCACGGCCGCCCAAAAAGAATGCGACCGGAGTCTACTCCGCCACGTCATCGAGGGGCCCCACGCCCTTTCTCGCCTCTCGATCCACCTTTTTCTCACCTCATCTCGTCTCCCCTCTTTTTTCTCTCTCTCTCTCTCTTACCACATCCCCAGAAAACGACAAACCGGTCAAACGTAAGCCAACGAGCGCTTATACCGACGCGGACGATGTTTTTCTGTAGCGACCGATCGACGCTCGATTCATGCACCCTCGAGTTCCGCTTGGATTTGGGAAAGTTGATTACCATTTGTAAAGACGTTGAAAACTCCAATTGAGGACCCTCTTTTCGGGCGACATTGATTCTGGCGCGCCCGCTTTACCATGAAAACGGCGCGATATTTAGAGTTTATAATAAAATAAACATCTTTAGGCGATCATGAACATATCCACAATAATTTATTCATCTTGGATGTGCTTATAAATGTGTACCAATGCATGTGTAAAGTTTATCATCAACTGTAGCAATGCTATGACAAATGAGTTTTTATTGGTTATGCCATATTCAAAGTGAGCTCATCGATGCTAATATTTGACTTTTTTTTTTTTCAGGTAAATTATGCTTGAAGCGAATTGATTTGTGCTGTGTTCAAACCCTCTCATGGTGTACTTGCATTTTGTTTTCGTCCTATCGAGGTGGTGACGACATAGCAAAGCATTGATGGTAAATGGATTTATGGCAAAGTAAAATCCAATTCAAGACAATGAAATGATTTTTTAGCATGTGCACTTCATCATGAAAATGGTCTAGTATTTAGGGTTTGTAACAAAATTAACATCCCTAAGATGGCACAAAAGTGTCTGCAATAGCTTGACCATTTTACATGGGCTCATGAGTACCTGTAGATGTATACCAGTGCATGTATAAAATTTATCATCAGTCGTAGCATTGATTTGACAAATAAGTTTTTATTGACTAAAGTGAGCTCATAGATACTATTTTTGAACTTTCATAATTCACCTACATTTTGTTTTTGTCTTTTCAAAGTTGTGACCCTAAAGTATACAGCCTACGATAAATAGATTTAAGATGAAAACGAATCAGACATATTTATCATGGATAGTACGGAAATCATCATAGTCTTAGCAAAAGTAAATAAATGTACCTTAACGACTCCTGTGCATGACTTATCATTATCCGAAAAAAAATAAAGAAAATGCCGAATGATAATCGAAAACTGGAAAAAGGACTTGCACAGAATTTACCTATTTCACTCGTTCATAAAAATCTCAAATCGAGTTTGGTCAAAATTGGATATCAATCCCGTCTCGTCAGGGAAAAAGACAAAGGGAAAAAAATAAAAGAAGCGGGCCAAATCCCATAGTGAAAAAGTAAAACCCATTTTTTCACCGGTGGGTACGCTGCCCGAGGTGCCCCAGCTGCCCCCGCAATCCCGTGGGGCCCGCTGCGCTCCGGGGAACGGACGGCCGAGATTTCACGTCACGGCCTCTGGGATTGACTGACGAGGGCCCCACTGCTACAGTGTCGTGACGTCAGATCGACGGCGACTCCCGGCCCTGACGTGTCGATTTCGTTCCCCCCCGGGGACAGGGGGCGGGCCCACCACGCCGGGTGGGGGGGGGGGGGGTGGCGCGCCCGAGGAGGTCCCCGCATAGTGCGGGAGATAAAAGTCGGTCCACGTAGACTTCTACGCCGAAGGGTCTTTTCCGGAAGCCTCGTGGGGCCCGCCGGAGTGTAGGGGCCACGTCAGCGCCTAGTGAAATTAGAGGTAACTTTTTCCTTTTGGTATTTTCGGCATTATTCGATCTTTTTGACTTCGACCAACCTCGAAATCATTCGTTAATCGATTGCGGTCTAGCCGAGCTTGAGCCGGAATTTTGATAGTCGTTGGAGGACTCCACGAGTTTCGAGAATCAGGTATGCGAGTCGGGTCGAGTCGGGTCAGGTTCGAGCTTTGAAACGAGTTGATTTGGCTTTGATTAGGCCACGTCCTTAAGTATATGTATTAAAATGTATCTAGATCATTGGATCTAGTGTAACATATTGCGCTCATAGGAGGGATATACCATATTCAATAGTCCAAATGAATCTTAGTATGTGTGCTATACTTGTCTAATAATTTTGCATCTACGAGAAAAAAAAAGAATAGAGTGGATAATCAGTATACTATATCTATATCTATAATTTGCATTACATTACAATAATACAAAAGAATAGAGTGGATAATCGGTATACTATATCTATATTTATAATTTGCGTTACGTTACAATAATACTTAAATTTTGTACTGTATGGTAATAAGATTGTGTCTTGTGTAGTGTTAAATGAGATAGCATCAGAAGATAGGAATCTCTAACAATGGACTTATGTAAGGGAATTAATTCTATCATACATCCAAGGAAATAGGCCTAGAAGATTGCAAAAGCCAACAAGACTACGTGAAAACACTTGACCAAATTGATACCATTACAAGGCAAAGAGCCATTTGTACGATGAAGTGTATTTTTATTTTTAATTTACAAACAATGGTGAAAGATTCCACTATAAAAATCAAGCAATGTAATTAGACTCAGAAATACCGTATTCAACAGTACTCCTTCAACCATGACTAAAAATCTTGTCAAAAGCCTCTCTTGCGGTTAACTAGCTAATCTGTCCATAGGTTTGATCTAATATCAACAAATTAAGCTAAAAGCGGGTAAATGTCTATATTATCACATGAATACCCTATTATATGATGGAAGCCTCCCCCGAAAGACGGAGAATTATTAGACATTGCCTAGGCACCTCTTTGGCTAGCTCGAGCACCCGCTTGAAAAGTAGGGTTGGCAAATTCATGTTATCGTCTCGTATTGTGTCGTTTCAAACATGTTAATGTTGACTATATATGCTAAATAACCGGGTTACGATTAAAACATGCCAATTATTGTCAATTTGTGCCGATTAAATGTGTAATATCGTATTTTATTAAGATTTTGTCATGGGTCGGGTCGTGCCTAACATTGCCAAACCTTGCCCATAGGCCTTGCAGCTTCCCTGATTATCGCTCCGGCCTAGTCCGCTACTGGTCAAAGTTGGGGTGCTGAGTTGAATTCTCTTGGCGCCCCTCCATGTCCTGACTTCTTAATTTGATATTTTGCACACACATTTGAGTCATCTTTTCAAATAAGTTCAAACTCAAAGACATTTGAATGGTACATGAATTGGAAGTTCGGAAATTACGTTCATAAAGAGACAAAATTCGACCATAATTAGCGTTGTTGCCAAGTGATAAATTGTTGTACTTTGACATTAAGCTCTTTATGTTTGAGTCAGATTTTCTTGTTTTCTAGTAGTCTTGTGCTCGAGACATCTTCATGGTGCAAAAAACTAAAGGAACTTAAATTGAAAGGCTAAAAAGTTTCCTCTTATGAAGGCCTCTTGTGCTTGTCCATTTGCATAGTAGGGATTGTGGGTTGTTAAGATACATTCATTATTTTTAAATATCAGTACAATCATGCCTCACACCCCCTAATTGGGTCATTTTTTTAATTAAGCCTAGACTCTAGCTCTACCTTTTAACTGTTTTACATCATGGGGATTTTAAGATCTAAACGAAACTAGATATGAAGCCTTTTTAATGATTTGTTTAGGGCGAACTGATTGTAAGTTTAGAACATGACATTCAACACCGAATAGCACTCTTAAACAAGCGGCGTCATTCCTCCTCGACAAATCTCTTCATCCTTCTTTCATTTAAGTTGAAAAAAGCACATGGCTCACATTTCACTAGATGATTATTTTCATGTATTTCCTCTTAAAAAATCACTACGCACCCTTACATCATGGTCCCGGCGTCCTGTTATGAAAACGCCGCTCTCTTTTTGAAAAGTTAAGCCGTCTCCAAATCCCGAATTCAATTTCTGCGGTGCGTGAATAATGCATGGTTGGTGGTTTCGCCCTTTTATACCAAAAAACTCATGAAACTTCCCGTTGCAACGGACAAGGCTGTCGTGAGCGACCAGCTACGATTCAGCGTAAAAAAAAAAAATCTGAAAACCCCGGCATTTTTAATAAAACAATAAAACAAAAGAAAGGAAAGAAAACACCGTCTCCTGTCAAAGAAAGGAGGAGCAGCTGGTGGGGCCCAACGCCCGTTCAGGAACTTTTGGCTGCACTCTCCCTGCGACTATAGCTCGCCGTCTCTCTTCCTTTTCCTCCTCGCCGAACCTACCCTCTTTCTCTCTCTAGCTGCACTAAAACCGGACCTCCCCTCGTGTATTCTCTCTCTACTTAAAGCTAAAATCTTGCTTCTGACCGTTTGCACATCACTCACTCCCTCTCCCTTCCTCTCTCTCCCTCTGCGCGAACCGAACGTCGTCGTTTTTTTCTCCTCCTCGTTGTTCCGCCACTGTGATGTGAGTGCAGCTCCGGCGAACGCGCTCGGCCGCCGGCGAAGAAGAAGAAGGAGGAGGAGGAGGACGGGAGGAATGGCGTACATGTGCGCCGACAGCGGGAACCTCATGGCCATCGCCCAGCAAGTCATCAAGCAGAAGCAGCAGCAGGAGCAGCAGCAGCAGAACCAGCAGCAGAACCCGCACCACCACCACCACCACCACCAGCACCACCACCCCCACCACCACCACCAGCACCACCTCCTCTTGGGCATCAACTCCTTCGCCCTCAGCAGCCCTTGGGCTACCTCCGCCTCCGCCTCGGCCTCCGCCGCCGCCGCCCCGTCCTCCAACGCGGGCTCCCCCAATTTGGCCGCCCCCGCCTTCCCCGACCCCTTCCAGGTCGCCTCCGGGTCCGATCCCGCCTTCCCCTTCCCCAGCCTGGACCACCACCACGCGTCCGGCGGCGGCGGGTTCCGCTTCGGCGGGTTCGGCGGCGGCGAGTTCGACTCCGACGAGTGGATGGAGAGCCTGATGGGGAGCGGGGACTCCACCCCGGTGAGCTCCAGCCTGCCCTCCGCCTGCGACGCGTGGCCGAATGCCGCGGCCGATTTCGGGCTCTACTCCGCCGATCCCTTCGCCGCCTGCCCGAGCCGGCTCGGGAGCTCGGACCTCAACCGGGTCGTTAGCCCCACTTGGGGGCCTGCCACGGCGCCGACGCCTCCGCCGCCGCCGGCTGCGGAGGACTCCAAGCCGGCGAGGGTCTCGGCGTCGCCGCCCAGACAGCACAAGGGCGACGCGGCCACGGCCGCGGTCGGGACGTCTTCCGCTTCCGCTTCCGCTCCGCCGGAGACCGAGCCGTCGCAGCCGCTGCTGAAGGCCCTCCTCGACTGCGCCCGGGTCAGCGAGTCCGACCCGGAGCTGGCCGCGAAGACGCTGGCCCGGCTCCGGGAATCGGCGTCGGAGCGCGGAGATCCGGCGGAGAGAGTGGCGTTCTACTTCTCCGACGCCCTGCACAGCCGGCTCTCGCTCGACGGGAGCCCCATCGCGTCGTCGACGTCGCCGGAGGAGTTCACGCTCTCGTACAAGGCCCTCAACGACGCCTGCCCGTACTCGAAGTTCGCCCACTTGACGGCGAACCAGGCAATCCTCGAGGCCACCGAGAAGGCCAGCAAGATCCACATCGTCGACTTCGGGATAGTCCAGGGAGTCCAGTGGGCGGCTCTGTTGCAAGCCCTCGCCACCCGCTCCACCGGAAAGCCCGACCGGATCCGGATCTCCGGTATCCCCGCCCGGGCCCTCGGGGAGAACCCGGCGCCCTCCCTCCTCGCCACGGGCAACCGCCTCCGCGAGTTCGCGAAGCTCCTCGACCTCAACTTCGAGTTCGTCCCGATCCTAGCCCCGACGGATTCGCTGGACGCCGCCAGCTTCCGGGTCGACCCGGACGAGGACCTGGCCGTCAATTTCATGCTCCAATTGTACAACCTCCTGGGCGAGACGTCCGCCGCCGTCGACGCCGCGCTCCGGCTGGCCAAGTCGCTGGGCCCGAAGATCGTCACGCTGGGCGAGTACGAGGCGTCCCTGAACCGCGCCCCGTACCCGGCCCGGTTCCAGAACGCGCTGGCCTACTACGCCGCGGTGTTCGAGTCCCTCGAGCCGATGAGCCGCGAGTCCCTGGAGCGGCGGGAGGTCGAGAGGCTGCTGCTGGGGCGGAGGATCGTGCGCTCGGTCGGGCCGGAGGCGCCGCGCGGGGACGGGGGCGGAACGGGAGCGGATGGAGGACAAGGAGCAATGGAGGGCCCTGATGGAGCTGGCCGGCTTCGAGGCGGTGCCGCTCAGCCACTACGCGGTGAGCCAGGCCAAGATACTGCTGTGGAACTACAAGTACAGCGACCTATACTCGCTGCAGGATTCCCCACCTGGGTTCCTCTCCCTGGCATGGAACAAGGTGCCCCTGCTCACCGTGTCTGCGTGGCGCTAATGGAGGAGGGAAGGTCTCTCCCCCTCCATTTTTTTTTCCTTCTTCTTTTCTTCTGGTTTTTCTTTCTTCTTCTTCTTGGGTGGAGGAGGGGGCTTCAAGGGGTATATAGCGAAGTCCTTTTCAAATGGGTAATTTTTGTTCTTCTTGCTCTGCATTCCTGTGTAATTACATATCTTCTTGGTAATGGCTTGATGATGATGATGATGATGATCCGCAATTCAATTAGCAGCGGGGTGACTAGTTCAGAGCTTACAGTCAAAGATTCAGGCGTGGAAGGTGTGAAATCGAAAGATGTTTCATTTGGGATTTTTACTTCGGTCCTTGGTTAGTTCCAGAAGTTGTTCTTCCCTTAGCTTTGAGTTTTACTTCTTTCTTGCTGCCCTCTTTCTTCTTCTTGTTCTTGTTCTTCTCTCTTCTGGGATTTTGGGTTTAATGTAGGTGAAAGCAAATGTAAAAACGGGGACTTTGTGTACCCCCAAGAATTGAATTTAGGTTTTCTCTTTTTGTTTTTTTGGCTCGGGCTCGGTGTAATTCTTCTTTGTACATTAGTTTTTTGTCGTTCTCGCTCGATTTCTGTAGATTGAAACATTGAAGCCAGCAGATGGTGAATACTGCTAACTGCTTAGAAAGAAGAATTCAGGGTCGCTTGAAAGATGCATAATTCGAGGCCTCTTTCAGGGAATTGCCATGCATCAGTCGTTTTCTCTTCAGGGAATTGCCATGTGACATTGATTTTTTTCTCAGGAAGTTCGAAAACCCGGAAAACAGGAAGGTGAGAACCGGAACATCCTTGTCTTCCTGGTGTCTCAAACTGGTGTTCAATTGAAGCGTGTTCGATTCATGTGCCGAGCTGGAGCATTAGATGTCAGCCGAGCTCTGTTACTTACTCCAGATTTATCAATGGCCTATTCTCAAATCGAATTGCTGATTGATTAGGCTTTTTGCAATCGATTTCCCTTTGAAAACTACGAATGGGAAAAGCACTCGAAACTGCCATATGGTTTCTTGGTTCCCTCTCGCCGGTCTCTCTGCCAAAATGCGCAGGGGCCACTTTCTCTGTTTCTTGGTCATGACTCGTGATCCTAATGCTTGTCCCTTTCGCTCCGCATTCTCTCTGATTTTCGCGGAAGTTCCATATCGACATTGTAAGCTTTGCTAAATCTCTTTTACAAGAGCGTGTCGATGAAGTATCGAGTTTTGGAAAGGGAAGGCCATTGGTCGAATGTCGACTGACGCCCCATCGAGAAAATATCGGGCGTTTTCCATGCTTGCCCTGCAATGAGAAGAGGTAGATTCACTGAAGTCCCTTTCCCTGCACTGTGATGTTGGTATGCTGCGTGCGCATGCGGACTATCGGTTGAAATACCCGAAAAATCTCTTCGAGCAACGACGAGCAACGACAATCATCGCGTCCCGTTGAATTAAGAAATCTCTGTTGGAACTCGAATTCACGTCCCATGTTTATATAAAAACCAGTTTGAGGTCGTGTCGTTTTTGAGGTCGTGTCGTTTTTGAGGTCGTGTCGTTTTCTAACTCGTCTCAGCCAGAGAGACGAGCCACAAAAAAGCCTTGCTTATCGCAACCCTCCAAAACACAATTCGTACACGCATTAACAGGGGATCGATGCTGGACTAGTACTACAACTTCTTGAACCGATCGCTTTCCGGGGTGGATCGGACTCGGATGTCTTAACTCCATGCCTGATCACCAACCTTCGAAAGGCCTCAAAGATTCAAAATTCACTGGGGCAAAAGCATGAAAGCGCCAAGAGACAGGAGGCTGTGAGAGAGACAGGGAAAACAGAGTCTCATGCGAAGTGCGAGACAGAGCAGGCAGGCAAGTGGACTAACCCTGTATTTTGGGGTCCTCTGGTCCTAGTCATAAGCCACTGCAAAAACCAGAAATAAGATAAGAGACTTTGGGCTACTCTGAAAATTTCTGGTATTCATAGGCCCCCCCCCCCTCGTCCCGTTCCATTATTGGCACTCGCGAATTAGGTAACCCGGCTCCACATTCTCGTCCTCTTCCGACGAATCCCCAATGTGCCGGTCGATGTGGCGGTCTTCCTGTGGGAACTTGCCATGTTACTTAGTAAATCAATTCTGTGAACCGATCCCCGATAGCTTGAGAATTATCCTGTTTTATCATAAGTAAGGCTAATCTAGGTTCATGAGCTCCTTGAAGTAGGGGAGTGTCCCCAATTTGGTATCCTAACTAAAATTAGAATGAGGTCAAACGTCACTCGACGGGGATCTCAGAATGTCCCCGAACAATTCCACCCTGAAAGGGCTGATTTTCTGACTTTTTGTCAAAAATATGGCTTTTATTTGTTTGGATTAAGTCTGAAAATACCAGACGGAAGCTTCGGAATACGATAAATCCAAAGGGCTCTCAAGAGAAAAAAGGGTAGGAAGTCCAGTTGTTATTAGGTGAGGTCAATTTTGATGGGCAGGATAGGGTCGGAGGAGACTGGTTGGAGTCCACTAGCTTCAGCCTTTAGCCATTATTTTTGGGGAGACTTTCCCAAATGGTGTCATTTCTCTTTTTTCATTCGAAGGGAAAGGGGAAATTCGAGGACGTTGGACTTTGGTGTCTTGAAAATTGCCAAGACAACGGTTGTGATTTGTCGGCGAGGTGTTTGCCCTTTTCTTGATCGAAATTTGCAACTTTGCAAATTCTTTTGGTGACACAATTTGATATCATTCTAAATTCAAGTTCCGATTGAAAGTTGATATCTTTTATGAGATTCAAGAAAAAAAAATTGGGTCAAAATTGAAAGACGGATTATAATGGGTGCTTTTTTATGTAACCAAAAAAAAAATGTTCCGATTAAATTTTGTGACCCTAAATAAAATTGATGCATTTTGAAATGATCATGTTGAAAATTGTTGAGAGAACAATTTTAATTTTGGGGGGAGGTGTTTGGCTTTTTTGATCAAAATTTGCAACTTGGTCAAATTGTTCTTTATGGAATCTCCCATTTAAGTGCTTTTGGAAATTGTCATTGTGAAAGGGTCAAAGGATCCCTAATTTTCTGGTGACAAAGCATCTACGGCCATGTAACACGATCACGTTTATAAAATGGTAGCATTACAACTACCACACAAAGTTAGTGATAAACAACTTTGAGTCCCTTTTTCACAGTAGAACATAATATTCGAGCTCTTTTGCTCATCTGATCTCAAAGCAAATGCATGCAAATTGCCTTCTTTATGTGATTAGGGCAGCTTTTTCAAGGATTTTTCTGAAGTGAAATATATTACTGATTTAAACATAAAATCTGAGCCATCAAATTGAAATTGATTAACGTCGCCTTTTCATGGTTTTTTTCGAAGCGAAATATATTGTTGATTCCGACATAAAATTTAAGACATCAAATTAAAATCACAGAGCTGTTCAACCAGCTTCTTACAGACAAAAAACAAAAATAAAAAATCAGCTTCTTGGGATTTAAACATACGTCGAACTGTAAAGTGCAATAATATTCCGGGGCGCTTTTTTTCCAGCGGCGAGGGTGACGTCATCCTCTGAGTATTTCCAAACCGTCCGCACGTGCGCCACGTGTCCCTCGACGCTGGCCACGCGTCGCCCCGCGAAAGAAATCAGCTCGCCGGAGTCGGATCCAGCTTGACCCAGTTCCAGTTCCAGTTCCGACCAGAATTCCGTCTATATAAATCGAGGCTCGGCGCCTCCCCTTGAAACGCAGATCAGTCGCGCTTTCGAAGAAGAAGAAGAGGATGAACTCCGCCGTCAGATCGGCATTCACCAGGAAGAGTTGCCGCTCGCCCTCCGCCGCCCTCCTCCGCCGGAACGCGCCGCCGCCTTCCCGCCCGCTCGCCACGGAGGCCGCCCGCGACATGGACCAGCGCAAGGCGGAGCGCGACGCCAAGGCCAAGACCGGGTCAGTTCAGTAGCGCCTTTCTTCTTCTCCGTCGTTCTCGCTTCTTTAAATTTCCAGTTCCAGTTCTCGTCAGCGCTCGCGCGCGCGCGAATGATTATTTAAACGGGTCGGGATGTGTCGGAAGGCCGGACGCGATGGCGCACTCGTTCGGAGAAGGCTACGCGACGAGGTCCGACGAGGAGGGCTTCGGCGGGATCTACGAAGGCAGCAAGTCCGTCAACAACATCCAGGTCGACAGGGATATCCATGCGGGTCATCCCGGTAAGGAGCAGCGCTCTGATGTCTCTCGACTTAGTTTCTTACGGTACTGTCTACGTTTATGGAGAAGTTTCGATGATGCTGACTCGAGTTCGCGTTCGTGTTTGTGTCGGTGTTGATGCGGCCGGCGGCGGCGGCGGCGGCGGCGGCGGCGGAGCGAAGCTTACGACAAGGCGCAGGGGAGCGAGGTGAAGGAGAAGGAGAAGGCGCGACACCAGACCAGCGCTTCGTCTTGAGCGATGGCTTTTGCCTTGCTCGTTAATGCTGAATTTGATTTCGTTTAATTTATAATGTTAGTTTGTGGGCGAGCACGAGGGTTTTTTTCCTTTCCTTTCTGCTAAGTGGTTTTCGTACTATCGATATTTGGATTATAAATTATTGCTTTTTTATCTTTTTACTCTTGATATTTATTAAATGAAGAGTAGGTGAGTCTTTTCATAAACTTTTATTAATTTGATTATTGAAGGTAATAAAATAAACATAACACCTCTCGAAGCACCTTTGCAGGGCATGTCAATTAGAATGAAAATCCTTCACTCCATAGGGGGTGAGCCTCGAGGGGTAGAAAAATTTCGATTGATTGGAGGAGGATTTAAGATTTTTTTTTTCAAAAGTGGAACTTCTAGGAAAGCTATTTGAATAATCCTTTACCCCATAGGGTGTTTTCCTTAGTGTCTCAATCGATCCCAATAGTCGAGTACATGGATCGATTGAAGGGTGAACCTTGAGATCATTTGAGGGGAGAACCTCGAGGGTTAGAAAAATTTCTTTGATTTGGGGAGGATTTAAGAAATGTTGCTTTTGGTAGTGGAACTTCTTAGAGAGCGATTTGAATTGAATGGAAGAAACCTAGCTTCTTAGAATTGATATTGCTATTATTGCTCGAATTAATTTGAAAATTGAAAAGGTAACCAATGAACATAATACAATCATAATAAGAGTGCAAGTAATTTAAAAAAAAAAATTGGTTTTGGACTCATTTGTTTTTTGCGAAATAAACAGAGATTGAGTTTGTACACATTGAGTCCATATATCTACCATTTATGAGAGAAGATTATGCAGTTTCTTACTTTCGTTTTCTTCCCGAATCAATTTGTAGTGAACATATCGTGTGTGAACGTGGCCTAATGATTTTAATAATGGACGCTTCTTTTGTCAAATTTTTACACGGGTGAACTGTGGTCTACCCCCCATGTCGGACTTTAGAATGCATTTGTTGGAGAATTGTCTTCAACCTCCAACAGGGTTTGTCTCACGTGACCCGATTTTGGACGTTTTGAATCCAACAAAACGGCACCGAAATTTTACCTAAAAAAGGGGATATTTAGGTTGAATGGATTTCATTGAGTATGTGCATTGGTTGAAGAAACGAAAAATCTCTGATTGCTTGTACACGTTCGAAATGAATATCAGCTGACAAAAAAAAAAACCCTAAAGGATATCTTGTCTCGAATCGAAACGTAAAAAAGGTCATTCTAGTTCAGTTATGCATTTGGGTAGAGAGAAGCTCTTCCATAGAGAGATTAATCCACTAAAAAGAAAGAGCACAGGTGTGGATAGTCTTTCGACTTGAGATGATTTTGATGGTGGCGCAAAGGAGAGAGAGATGCATATCATTTGGTGGAAGAACTTTTGATTTAATTAACTCGAGTGAATTGCTTGAGGTAAGAAACTAAACTCATTGACTCTTTGCACTTTTCCTCAAGTCAGGGTGTTGAAGATACGATTGGAAATTATCAAAGATTCCGATTATGATACCGATTTTGATCATGGATTGATTGATCAATTGAATCGGAAATTGTTCCAATTAATAGGAAATTGTAGTCTTTGTATATTTTTTTTCCATTGTTTCTTTCATTCTTACATTACAGATAGATCAATGTACATGATGCAAGATATAATATACAGAACAATTTCTCTCCAAAATTCTTCTTCATTTTCTGTACCAGGGCTGACTTTCCTAGCCTAGTTTTCGCATTTCTTGAGTTGCCTTCGGTTCTTTCTTTGGGTTGTTATTGCAAATCCATCTCCTGCAAAATAGACCATCAAACCGAATAGGAATTCACACCAAATTGGTCCGTACATAAATTGGCTGGAAATCTTAGATTGAGAATGAAAGATATTGAATACAAGAAATTCACAAATTTACAAATCTCCCTAAGTCTTCTTCGTATTCTCTTAGTCTTCTTCGTATTCTTTCATGGTATCGAGCCTTCAAGTCACGATTCAATTTCGCTTCCGCTCTTGATCATCCAATCCGGGAGAACTCGATCGCAAACAAATGATTTGCTTTTACGGAATCAAGGATTATTTTATTAACGAAGAAGAAGTTTTCCCTTACCAACCATGGCCGCTCTCTTTCGCAGCTAGCTTCTCTCGCCGACAACCAAACAACAGAAACCTCATCCCAACTTGGCTGATATCATGGCCAAAAACAAGAACACCGAAAGTTCCTCAATGGAGGAAACACCTAACTCACCTACATCATCACAAAACCAAATCCTGACACAAACGGAACAAATCGATTCCAGTGGAGAACACCTATTTGTTCAGCACCCTGACGATGCCCAACGCATAGCTGACGGTAGTCGTGCTCCTGCTCTTGCTCTAGCCCCATTTTTTGGCTCAACCTAGTGGTCATCGATCCATTAGTATCCTATATAGGGCCATTGGGCCAGAGCAAACATAGGCTCACTCATTCCAGTATAGGCCATCTAGAGAGGAGAGGATTCCGAGCTTTGGAGCCTAGCCTAATGCCGGCGGGCAGAACTTCCTCGCAGGTGAAACCAACTCGAATGATGGATCGAGTCAGACAGATTCGGGTCACAGATTCGGACCCATACTGAGTGAAGGGGCAAATCCTTAACTAGTTTTTGGACTCAGATTTGCGTCGTATGTCTTTCCAGTTAGTGGCCGCAGCTACCCCGAGCTCGACGATCCACTGTACACCTCATTGGCCGACAGGCCCGAGATTTGACTCATCACCTTGCAGCTCATTGGACCAGAGGCCTATAATGCCTGGGCTCGGGATCTTCGGCAAGCACTCATCACAAAGGACAAGGACAGCTTTCTCGACGGAGCTGTCCCCTTCCCAGTTGAGGAGCGCCTACAAAGACATTAGCGAAAATGTAATCAGTTAGTTTGCACATGGATGGAGATTTGCTGAGCCCTCTACGTCGTCACTAGACTACCACTGACTGAACATTCAAAAAAATTCTTGGAAAATATTTGGGAAATGTATGGATGACTCAATAGAGCAAGATTGTTCATGATAACTCAAAGTTTATCCGAGTTGAAGTAAGGGAACCTCTCAATTATCACTTGCTTCAATCGGCTTTCAGCCCTTTGGAATGAGCTTGAGGCGATGGAGAAGTGGCTTGAGGGTCCCGAAGCCACTCTCCAACAACACAGAAAGATTAAAGAAAGAGAAAAGATGATGCATTTTTTACTTATCTTGAATGAGTTGTATTCCTCATTTTGATCATAGATCTTGGCGATGGAACCCACACCACCAGTCGAAATTGCATGCCAACTCAAATTCTTAATGGAAAAATTCATTTTGAACTGTTTTACTACAAGCAACCAGAAAAATGACCACTTTAGAGTATTTGGTTGTTTATGCTATGTGACAAATGTGCGCCCTCGAGATAAAATGGGACCTCACGCCACTCAATGTATATTCATGGGATATCCTACTCTTCAAAAATGATACCATGTTATGGAAATATTATGGAATTTTCTTTGTAAGTAGGGATGTTTTATTTCATGAAGACATATTTCCATTCCTGGAGATGATACCCTCATCAGGGCCCTCTTCGGGAATCGCCGACAATTTCTATCTAATGAGGATTTAGCCATTGCAACACTTTGTTTTTTTATTGCACCAGAATCATCAGTGCCAATTCAGGAGGAATCTGTGAGCCAGTAGTTGAATTGCCAACTTTACCTGAAGATAATTCTCCTATTTCCCCCATGGTGTTCGTAACAGAGAATGTTCATGAACCTTCATTAGTGCATGCACAAGTAGCAACGGATCAACCTTGATGTTCTAAGCAGCATATTTGTCCACGATGTGGACCAAAGATTATATCTGCTCCATTATAGGCTATTAGGTACACGGTATCTCGTTTCTTCATATGTCTCTTTTACTGAGTTATCTCAAGAGCATATGTGTACAAATCACCACACATGGATAATTGTTCGCTCATTCTTGTTAGTTGCAGTTATTCTTAATTGGTTATTACATCAAATGGATGTCCACAATACTTTTTTTTCACAGAGATTTGGATGAAGAAATTCACATGGATCTTCCATTGGGTTTACGAAGACAAGGGGAGGCTCATGTTATAAAATTCAAAGAATATCTACATTCCACCTTCCATATCAAGGATTTGGAACTCCCAAATATTTTCTTGATGTGTCCTAAGGTTATTAGGTTGCAAGCCAGCTATCATACCAATTGAACAAAATCCTAATAACTATATATGGACTAAAACAAGCATCCAATATATTTTACCACGAGAAGACTGATGCACCAACTATGATACTGATTTTGATTATGGATTGATTGATCGAGTGAATCGGTGATTGTTCTAGTAAATAGGAAATTGTAATCTTTGTATATTTTTTTTCATTATCTCTTTCATTCTTACATTACAAATAGATAGATGTACATGATACAAGATATAATATACAAAACAATATCTCTCCAAAATTCTTCTTCATTTTCTATCACTTACATTACAAATAGGATGATCAAGATATAATATACAAAAAAATTTCTCTCCAAAATTCTTCTTCATTTTCTATCACAGGATGATCACCGTCCTCTAACTTATATCAAAAGTATTTTAATACTATGATATGGTGACAATCATTAGTTGTTCATCTAGATACCTTTCGATGCTCATCATCGTGATGGAGGTGACCTTTTAATAGTGATGCAAGAAATTATTAATAACGCTCACTTAACTTAGGCAAAACTTCACAACAATGTGAGAAACAATGTGCGGGCATATGCTTCGCGGGAAGAGTCACGTTATCGGGCCACTTAGCCTACGGAATAATGGGCGATTCTCGCCAATGCCATGTCGGGGTCGTAGTTGGAAAGCCATCGGGCGATGATAACGATCTCATGTGCGACTATTTCGAGCACATGGCCACGAGCGGCTCCAATCAATCGATAGAGTCGGATCGGGCTTCGATCAAAGGTCGGACCTAACTTAGGGAAGAAGTTAGTTTTTAGCCCGGCCGGGCCGGAAACCGGGCCAGGCCCGTTAGTTTCGTAAACCCGGTCCAAGCGCAGGCCCGTTTAGACCGGCCGTGGCGTGATTGACATGGAATCCGCACGCCGCACGTGCCGCGTGACGACGACGACGACGACGACGGAAGCAAAGGAAAAGTACACCGTCCTCGCTGTCTCCAACGCATTATTGCGAGTAAACAACGGGCAGCCGCTCCTCCACGTGGCCTCCCCGCGCGCCGTCGATGGTTCCCCTGCCTTCGATCCTGCCCGTTCATCGGCTGAGCAGCTCTATATGATCACGGAAACTCGCCTGCTCACCCCGGGAATGCTGGTCCAGTTTCGATCTCGATCTCTCTCCATTTCTCTCGATCGATCGATGCCGATTTCGCCAGCCGAATCGCGCGGATCGCTGCTCGATCTTCGGCTCCATGGCGGCTCCGTGGCAGCAGCTCGGAGCAGCTGGTTTGTGAAGATCGAGGTCGATCGGCCCGGCTGAGGTGAGCTTGTTCAGCTCGTCCTCCTCCTTGATCTGTCTTGTCGGATTGCGTTGTCATTATCTCTTTTACCGTCTGTTGTTCTCGTCCGATTCGAGGTTGAGGATGGTGTGGTCGCTGTCTGGTTCAGGTTTGCTGGTCGTGGAATACGTGTGAGGACGAGTTCAGGCTCGATCGCGTCGATTCCATGGCGGGCGATGTCGCTTCTCCTCGGTGGCCGCTGCGACGCGCGGAACGATCTCCTGCTATGCTGCTTCGTGGCGGTCGGTTCACGATGTCACCGGAGCCGTGTCCGGTGGAAAGTAGCGTGTGGCGAGGTCAGCCTAGGGTTTTGTTGAGCATCGATAGGGCTCTTCAGAGGCTGAAATGAACTTGCTTGTCTGTGTTGCGACGCGTTGGAATCGTTGCCGAGGTTGTGCTGATGCTTGTTGAGACGCGGATGTATGAGAGAGGTCGGGGACGAGAGCTGCTCCCCTGATTTTTCGAGGGGGGTGCTGAGTCTCCGATCGTTCTTTTGTCATCCAGGCCTTTGCCATGACGGGTGCGCTCGCATGGCGGGTCGAAATGTCAATAAAAGATCACTTTTTTGGGGGGGTTTTCGAGGGGGAGATCGCATGGGGGTTGCCCGGGTTCTCCTCTCTCGTGTGCGTTTGTCTTTCTTCTTCCTGTGCGTTCGCTGAGCCCGATTTGCCCTTCTTCACTATCCCTCTGCGATGGCCCCAAAGTTTCATCCGAAGACTCCGAAACTTCATCAGCAGGCAAAGCGTTTATCCTCTATTCCACACTGCGGAAGCTGATGCTCTAAATGGAGGTACTAAAAACATCTCAGGCATTGAGTTCAAATTTGAATTGTGCAAAGCATAATGCAAGTTGGAGACCTCGCGTAACTCATCCAACTAATGCCATATATACTTGGGATATGGGAATCGTATTAGTGTGGATTTTAATGACGGTTTACGGTCTTTGGAGATAACTATAAAAAATATTAGACTTTTCAAGAAAAGTCCAGCACCATTGGAAATAGGCCAGACAACTATAAGAGCTACCACTATGTTCTGATTTAAGGTCAAACATCTGTGCTCAGTGCAATGCGGAAGTAGTATGTTCACCGATAGTTGATTCAGCAAGGTTCATGAACTGCCGCTTTACCTCTGGTTTGGTCAACTGCCTATTTTGCTTTTGTTATAATCAAGTGAATAGTCAAGTTTGCTCAGTAGGGCTCTTGTCATACCAGAATTGGCATAATTGTTCTGATTTTATGACGGGAAAAAAAGCAACTAACATTTGTTGTATCGCACTTTGTTATCTTGCTTGAATCATAGCTGCATCAATAGTAACATGAATTAGTCTTTTTTGATTTATGTACCTCTATTGAATTCAGTATTATGTTGATAACATGGCGGCAAGCAAATAGGATTGACATTATGATTATTAATTACTGGTAAGTGCTCTCTGATATTTGCACCTCAGTGTTTTGGTTTCTGTATCGACCTTGCCTAACCTCTGAGGATACATCCAACTGCAATATCTCCCTACCTTTTTGAAACTATTTTTTCCATTTGTGTTTCTCATTATGGTCAGCAAGTACATTGTTAATTGGTTGGGGATCTTGTACCTTTGATTGAGCAAAACCAATTATTGTTTCATGCTTTGAGTTATTCCTAGTTTAGTTCTGTAAGCTGGGCCCCTGCATGCAAAGTATGCTTTTTTAGCAGTCATGTAATCATCTATGGCAGATGTACTGGTTCTCTATGGGTGATGAAGACCATGGTGTTTGTATTGTCTCGGTTTCCTTGGCAAGTAGCCAATGCACCAGAGCTTGGAAAGCAAATTTGTTACCTGGTATTGGACATTGGCAATCTCCTTGAAGTTGGAAAATGGACAGCTAGATTGTCCCTGCTGCTGATTGCATGAAGAATGAGGAGGCGGATGTATCCCCTGCTGCTGCCTGGCTGTCAGTGCAATCAACATTATGGTGGCAAAACCGGATGTCATCCAAATGCTGAATTATCCCTTGCTGCTGGATGACTCTCACTATGTTCGACTCTATGCTGCCAGATTTTGATGACTGATAACGATTTACTTCGAGTTGTATGTTGAAAATGGCCATGGTACTTTTCTATCTTGAAAATGGCCATGGTACTTTTCTATGTTGCGATTTGCACATTAATCTGTCGACTGGAGGCTTCTAAGTAGTAAACATTCTACTCATGTTATCCTTTGTTTTAGTTTGTCGTCTGGTGGAAGTTTTTTTTTTCCTTATAAGACTTGGTTTGTTCTAGTCAGAGTTTGTCGTTAATGATTTGCTATTTTAGATGGATAAATCCTTGGAAAACTATATGCCTCTTCTTTTATAATGTTTTTCCCTTTTTTATTTATTGTCATTTGTGTTAAATGCTACTATTACATGGTTTAGTATCACTTCGCTCTCTTCTTTTCATTTGATGTCAAATGTTATTCTGTTACTATTTGAATGGTTTGGATTGTTTGTTCTATTTTTGTATTTGCAATGTTAATCTGATTAGCGGAAGACCTCAAGTCATTTAGCACCTTGTT
The DNA here is from genome assembly GCA_016097545.1 of Eucalyptus victrix. NCBI lineage: Eukaryota > Viridiplantae > Streptophyta > Magnoliopsida > Myrtales > Myrtaceae > Eucalyptus > Eucalyptus victrix. Next base: position 42,132,736 of record CM027843.1, on the reverse strand, counting down.
CATGTTTTAATTGTTATGTGCTTTGATGTACCAAGGTACTTGTTGTGTTGGAGGCATTGTTGCATTATGGTCGAGTAATCTGATGAAGAGGGAGGATGATAATTTTTTACTCCTTAACCTGGATCGCTTGCCTTTTTCTTTCTTGGCAGTGAAATTGAAAATGGGTACTGGGTAGACCTTCTGTCTGTTTAATGGAGTGTTGGTACTGCAGTTTATTGCCATATTTCTCCTGAACCCAAGGGCATGTTTGGTGTGAGATGGTCCGTTTTCTGATTCATCTCTATTTGAGGATGATTTTCACTGATTATCACCCCAAATATTAATAATAAAATGAAGATGTGCACCTTAATTCTGGACGCATCACATAGAAACATGCTCTGGAAATTATTATGTGCCAAAAAAAAAAAAAAAAAAAAAAGTATTTGTTTCCACCAATTAAACTTGTTTCAAAATATAAGGGAAAACTTATAAATATGCTGTCTGTTTTCATTTTCACTGAGGACGAAATACGAAGACAGTTTTGCAAACTGAATGGTCTTTTGGTTTTGTTGTATAAAATAAATTAACACTAGTACTGATCTCACTTGACGTCATTGTTGTTTCATCACGGATATGAAGTATCAACCATTGTTGTTATCTTGGTTGGGAGCCCTCTGCAATTCTGGAAGCAGCTTGAATGATGAAGATTGAGTTAGGACATTCCAGCAGTGAAGCCATGGCCACTGGGCAGCATTATTATGAAGCACCTGGATTTTGTCTGTTGGTTGTGGCTCTTTGATGTTTGAAGATGCGCATTATTCAGTTCATGAAGGTATCAATACCTCAGTTTTAGATCGAGTCCTTTTTTATACTTCTAAAAAGAAAAATGTCTATGATTTGGTCATTTCATTTTGTGTCTGGGGAGTGATACTGGTGGTACTGTCTGTGATCATGATACGGGCTTGTTTTGAGCAGGTTGTCACTCTGCAAAGCCATGGAGCAAGGGGTGTAAGCCTGGACTACAGTGGTAAATTCAGAGTATGTTTGTTTTGGTTCATGTGCTTCTGAGATGTTGGGTTTGCCTGGATTGTAGGTTATGCCTAATTGTCATGCACATCTGTGCCTTATGAAGTGCTTCCTTCTGATGTTCTTATGAGTGATCTTGAAAGCCCTGATTCTCTTTGCTGTGTTTTCCTCCTTGCGACTTCCCCACATGATTCAGTTTGCGCCTGTTGTATTTGGAATGACTTTTACCTCTTTGCTTTCTGGAGTTGCAAATTAGATCTCTCTACTTTTTTTCTCTTGCAATCAGATTTCTATAATTCTATATACCTTTTAGCTTTATGCTTCCTTTTTTAGTTTCCACTGTTTAGCAGTAAGAAATTTGACATCTACGTAATGTAGATCGGCTCAATTTTGTTTTTGACGACATAGATATTTTCATGTAAAGTCACTAGAACTTTTTCATTACACAGGAAACCCTAGTGCGGCTTTCCAAAGAACATCTGGTGCTAGAACCAGATCTCCTAGTTTCATGATCTCTCATTTGGTGATGCTTCTCTTGGTTTAAGGGTTCCGACGTGGAAACATGTGCTCAATAAAGATTATGAAGTCTGAATGTGCCAGCTACTGTAAATAGATCCCATGTGGTCAAAATCGTGCATTGCATAATCTGTTTTTTGATTTTGCTCGCATAAACTAGCTGTCATTAGTGTTTACTCAAAATTTGGGGATTATCTTTCCTAGTTTGTGCCTTTTGTAGTTCACTTTTGATAATGGGAATAATGTTGCGGATTGCTAATCTTGCATGGTATCGGACAATGGGAAAGTTTGTGCAGAATTTTTTTTTTTTTTTTTTTGGGAACTTTGCGGAGGACAAATGACTTTTGGTAGCTCTTTTTTGAGTTGTTTACTAGTATTCTTTTTCAGCTCTCGCCTTCACTTTTCAGTGACTTCGAAGTTTCAGGTACTTGTTTTTCCAACAATCTCTTCGATCGATAGGAATCGTGAATCGAGATATTTGAACTTTGTAGATAAGGATTGATGACTATTTGTTATCAATTTATTTTAGTTGTGAGCTTGCAGCTGGGACAGAATTTTTTAGTGTCTCTCTGTACTTGAAAGATCCGAAAGCTTATAACGGGAGAGCGCTTGAGCCTCAGCCGAGGGTTGAGGGTTTGAGAGGATGGTGGTTCGAGTTCACCCGGATCTGGATTGTGTCATGCTTTTATCAAGTGACGGTGATGGTGTGGTTTAAACGAAAAATCACGTCTTTTCGCATGCTTTTTGATAGGTGGATCTGGATTGTGTCATGGTGATGTCGTGAGAGTGATGGTATGATGTAATTGATCAATCACCCCTTTTCGCATGCTTTTGATATCATTCCCTATCAAACGGTGCCTGAATTGTATTTCACTTCGATAGGCTCGTGGCATCGTGTGGAACGTCACATGAAATACCTCCTCCAGGTTAGGCCCATTAAAATGGGCTTTAGGCATCCGATTGGGATACGGTTATGATCCAATAGAGCTGGCCTGTCCAAAATTAGTGTTTTGGAATTTTTTTTTCCGATATTTTCAAACTATTATCTGTATCTCCTAAAAAAATTATTATACGTGTCTGACTTTTTTTGTTAATATTTTTTATTTTTTCCCCGGGCGATACAGATATTTTTAAAAAGACGATAATTTTATATCTGTATGACGTTTTCAAATGGTGACCGACCAAAAAAAATAAAATGAAAAGATTGTGTTTTTTTTTTTTTTTTTTTTTTTTTTTTTTTTTTTTTGGGGTCAGAAAGACTATTCAACTGCTTAGTTATCACGCAGGAATCCTCGGGCCTCGGCAAAACGCGGAACTAGACGACACCCAAGTTTAGATTGGTGGGACCCGTCCGTTTGTTTTAAAAAAAAAATTAAAAAAAACTAACAATTTTTTTAACCTTGCGTGTCGTCTTTTTCTTTTTGTAAAATAAATGGACGGGTCCCACCATTCTACCCTTGCGTGTCAGAGTTCGGCGTCTCCTCGTGGCCAGAGGATTCCTGCGTGATAACTAAGCATTTTAATAATCGACCCTGTATCCAGCACCGCAGGATCCTAATCCACCGCCTCCCGAAATCTACAAGTACGACGGCCAGGAACGCACCACGTGGCCTTTGGATCCGCTGCCGACAGCGTCGTCATCTCTAATCCTGACCGTCCACCGCCCTCAGCTTCTCTTTATAACCCGACTCGCCCTAATTCTTATCTTCTGTCCTCCGCCTCTGATTTCCAATCGTCTCTCTAGCAGATCAGATCCGATCCGCCCCCGATGGTCTCCTTCCTTCCTCTCCGGCTATGGCCGTATCTTCCTCCGAAATCAACACATCAGACCGCCCCGGGATCGTCGCTTCCACGGCGGTTACGATCTCGCGAAGCCTCGAGGGTTCGTAACCCTAGCTGAGGTAAGGTTCTGCTGATTGTTCTAATTCACCTCGAGGTTCCTATGTTTCCAGCTCGTTCTTTCTTACGATTTGCTGCTCTGATCTGTGGTTTTACGAATTCGTCTTTTGTGGTGGGTTTTCATCCCGATCTGGCTGGTTTTTAGCCGTGTGGGGGACGAAGGAAGCTGAATCTGCAGGCCTTCGTTATGATCACCGGACTCTGGAGCTCAGCGGTGCTCGGCGAGGACGATCTGGCGGCGGTCATGGAGGAAAGAAGGGAGAAACTCCCCGAGTTTCGATTGCTGGACGGAGTCAACGACTGTAATCTATGTATTCGCTTGGGCTACGTGTTCGACGATTTGTGAGTGAGGTACTGTCGGATCGTGATTTTGGGAGGATGTATGAGATTAGATCGGGACGAGATCTCGCCTCCTTTGCTTCGGGGGCCGGACGAGGTCCGATCGATCTGTTGTCATCCCGGCCTTTGCCATGATGGGTGCGCTCGCATGGCAGGTCAACGAAAGTCAATGAAAAAAACACAGTTTTTCGGGGGTTTTCGAGGGGAGATCGCACGGGGATTTGCCTGGGATCTCCTCTCTCTGCGTGGTGCTCTTGTTCTTGCGTGCTTTGTCCCTGCTCGCTCTCCGCTTACTCTTTCGATCGCATCACTCGCTCCATCCATTCAAATTAGGATCTGAAGGAGACACTCAACGCTTCGTCAACATCTGCCTAATATCTGATGCAGAGAAAGGTATGAGACTAAGGGTTTTAAAGGTTGAGCTGAAAGTTTAATTTTTTCCAATATGCCGACAGTTACATGGCACAATCACGTCGGAGCACGATATTTGTCTTCTGATTGAAGTTATATTCCAGTTACATAGCACAATCACGTTGGAGCACGATATTTGTCTTCTAATTGAAGTTATATTCCCTGAGTTGAGCACCATAAATTCATAATTCTTAAGCGACCTTTGCTGGTGTTATATAATATTGTCTTAACAGCGATATCGATCTTTTAAGTTGGAGCATGCCCTTCATCTTTTTCATCACGAGATGGGGGAAAGATCAATTAACTGGGTATGTTTCTGAAAATCTGCAACCTCGCTTGTTATTCTTCAGTAATTCAAATCAATGGGTTTTTGTCTATTCAAATACGGGAAAAGGTTGTTCTGTTCATACAAACATGCTGCGCACAGGAACGGATTTCTTTTTATATTGGACTTACCACTTGCCTCTGTGAACGCTGCCTCAATCAATTGTCGCCCTCAGAAAACATGACTGCTCGATGCTGCGTCTCTTTTTTGGGTTGTCTTTTGCTTTACGGTGGTATGTCAATTTTTCCATTTGCGGTTTATTACTGTCAGTTGAAATGAGTTGACACCCTTCCCTTTATCAAAAAGGGAATGTTTTGTAAGGGTTACTGTAAGTACTGCTTCTCGTTGTATATGTTCCTCGGCCTATGTGGTCATCATTGACGCTGGGAGACTTGTGGATGGAATCTGGGTTATGATGAGCCAACTGGATCTTCGAGCTTTTTGCCATGAAGGGTCACATCCTTGTTGCTGGTGAAGTGGAAGAAAGAAGATCGAGAAAAAGCTGACTGGGCTTTCCTGTTGTTGCGAGTTGAGAGGTGACGGTTGTTGCTTGGTGTGGCGTTGTGAGCTGTCGTATGCCCTTCGTAATTTCGCAGGATATTTACCCGTGCTCCAAGTTTGTTTCATCTTGGATTTGATCATTGCCATGTCTAATAGACGGTGAAGACATTTTTCGTGCATGTGAAGGTCGTCTTCTGGTGTTCTTGGTCATCTGATACGTATGTGCAGTTCCGGTAGAATGCTGATATTGGCAATTGTTAGATGAGTTTGAAGGATTGGTCCTTCAATTGTTCTGTTTCTATCATATTGATCGAGAGGTCCTTAAATTGTTCTGTTTTTATCTTATTGATCAAACCACTTGGTGCTTCACAGCTGCAGAACAGTGGGACAAACTTGTAGGATTATTCGCTCCTTAGATGAGTATGTTTCTTCGCGTGAATATTAAGGGTTTGTCGTCTTGAATGGTTTCAAAGGTAAAGGCGAAAGGAAGGAATCTTCTATTTGGGCAAAGCTTGATGCTGTTTGGTCTCTGTCCATACGTTCGACATCGGCAGCATGTTTCTTCGCGTGAATAGTAAGGGTTTGTCGTCTTGAAATGGTTTCAAAGGTGTTAGCGAAAGGAAGGAATCTTCTATTTGGGCAAAGCTTGATGCCGTTTGGTCTCTGCAGCATGTTTCTTCGCGTGAATAGTAAGGGTTTGTCGTCTTGAAAGGTTTCAAAGGTGAAGGCGAAAGGAAGGAATCTTCTATTTGGGCAAAGCTTGATGCCTTTTGGTCCCTGTCCAATACGTTCGACATTGGCAGCCATGCTCTTTCCAATGGCTATGAAAATACTGATTTGCCGCTTTCATAAGGTATTATTTCGGATTTGGTTTGTGCCGTGGTCAGAGGTAAGACGGTGAGGAATTATGTTTAGAAATGCTGTCATTAAGTAATCACCTTTGTTTTACATGTAGTTTTCTAGGAACAACCGATCTTACTAATGATGAAAATTAGTGGGGTGGTGCTCGTGCTCGTATTTTTTTGTTCTGATTTTTCCTCAGCTGTTGAATTTTCTAAATCGTATGATTTATCAATATCTGTCCTAGTGCTTTGCTTAATGCAAATTAAGTTTCAACGAATGGGGAATATTTTTGACATAATTATTGCTTTTGAGAGATCCCAAGGGTTATCTGATCTGATTAAATCGTGTCCGGCCGGAAGTTACTTGTGCCAAAAGTTAATGAGCAGAAGTTGTAACTTAAGGTAGTAACGATGGATGTAATTTCAATCGGTAATTGTTGCTCTCGGATCTCGTGACTGAGCACCAATGCCCCGAGTAATGGGGAAGGTAAGGTTCGTTATTCTCTGGAATCACGGGGCTTTGAAACAACTCGAGATTTTTTCCTTTGGATTTTCTATGATTTATTAGGGATTTCTATGGTTTAATATAATTTTAGAATTAAACGGAGTGTTCTTTTGAATTCCGTGAGGAATGAAATATATATTAACAATTAAAAATAGAATTGAAAAACAAAATACAATAAATGAAGACTTTTCAGTGGATGAATAAGAATTTCAGATAAAGGAAATTCTGCATTTTTCATAGCCCTTAGTACTATAATATAATAAAAAGTGTCTTGCATGGGGGAAAATTTGTTAATTCTACTTGAAACTTCTTATTTACCTTTTTTCGATGCTTTAGTAGTGAGTTTTTTTCTAGTAAACGGGTGGTAAAACTTCCATTTCATATTTTTGAGAAAAACGTAATTTAGGGTAAAAGCGTCTATACTGTTGAGTATTAATGAGTACGAGTTGGTTCAGGTAGATAATTAGTTTCTTCCACTGGGAGCTTTTGGGATACGCTTCCGCCACCGTTCGACGGAGGAAGACCCACTGGAGACTCGTTAGCCTACATGCATTTCTAGATCCGTGAGCTCGAAAGGGGCAGAGCGCTCGAGCCCTCTCTTCTTGGGGGAGAGGCTGGAGAGGTTGGTGGTTCAAGTCCACCCGGATCTGTTACTCTCCTGTGGCCTTTTTATTGTATGCGAGTTTGAGTAGGAAATCATTCCATGGAGTTTCGTTCGACGTGAAAACATTTTTACGGCACGGTAAACATTAAATCTGTCACGAGCTTCTCTGTGTCTATCTCTGGAAATGTCATCCCGTGATTTTGTTCATGGAGCTGATATGGGAAATGAGTTCCGTTGACACGTACTTCGTTGGTGGGTAGTTTAGCCTGTTTCGTATTGAATATTTGTTACTTTCGAGCCATTTATTATTTGATTATGAGTCCAATGGGACATATGATAAAATTTTTGCGTCCATTGTTTTGAACAAATGCATTCGGAAAATGTTTATAAAGACATAGCACGTTAGAAGTTCGAAATTTTTGTACTTGGATAAGTGATGCAAATGTCCGGTTTACCATTCTTCATTTGTTCCTCTGTTAACTATTTTATTTTTAGAATAGGTGCATCAGGAGCTCTGATTTCTCGGACTGTCGAGTGCAGGCAATCCTGAGGTTCACGAAATTGGTGCGGCTTTATTAGATTTTGAAAAAGTATAATTTGTTTAGAAAATAAATTATTTAAAAAATGTTTTTTAAAATTAATTGCTTAAAATAATTAGTTGATGACAAATATTCATTATTAGTAATAATTTACATTTAAATATATTTGTAAACAATAGAAATACCTTGGTTCATTCGTTCTTATAAATGGTACAAATGATTATTTTTAAAAAAAATCATTTATTTTTCATGAAAAAAAGAGACGGTAAGCTTTCTTTCTCATTAACAAGTGAAGGATTAGTGTGTCTTATCACTAGGGTGTGTCTTTGTTTCGTAAAAAACATTTTCCGGCATTTGGATTTTTAGGAAAATAAAGTATTCTTAGTCAAGGAAAATGTTTTTCTACAAAAATTTAAATTCAGAAAACTGATTTTCCAAGAATCAAAAAATGTTTTTCTAAATATATTCCTAGTCTTTGGGTTCTTGGCTAATGAAACTTTTATACTTATAAAGATAATTTTAAAAAATCGATTTTTAATTATTTTTTATATTTTTAAAAAATTGAATTAATTATTAGTATTTCTCTTTTCTTTCTCTTTCTTCTTCTTTCTTTTCCTTTCTTCTTCTCCCTCTGCCGACTATGTGCCTTAGTGATGGTCGACGGTGATGGTCAACCAACCATTATGTGGGTCGGCAAGCCCCAATTGATTGAGGTTGCTGAGCTCAGAGACTTGCCAAATCCAAGTGAGCTCATGGCTCACCTAAAACTAGCAAGCTCAAGCTTTGCTGTGGCCGTTGTTGGGCATAATAAATAAAAAAATAAAATAAATGAGTGCATAGGCTTCTCGCTTGGTTCGCTTGGTATACATGTGATAATAATCAAATCGGGGACGATGGTTCGATTGGTTTCGGGTCAAATAAGAAGAATTAAAAGACTCTATCTTTGGAAAGCGCTTACACGTAACGGCTGAAGTCATTATTGCTATTTCCTTGCCGACCCATCACGGAAAAGGTATATGCTTTCAGAGCGAGGGCAGTTTACTTATAGAATGGTCAAGGCTGTAAGCTTCGCTCCTTTCGATTAATTGTTCGCATCAGATCTCGGGCTCTCTATTTCATTCCCTAAGTGAGATTCTTTTCATGTTTCCCCCATCAAACCAGCTTAACTCGACTCCTACCGATCGAGAAAAAAAAAAAAAAACTTGACTTCTAACTAGAAGTTTGTGTCAACACACTGATTCGATTTTAGTTGGGAAAATGTTACAAATGATCTATATACTATTATTTAATGTGTAATTTGGTCCATGAACTTTCGACCGGCTCAGTTCAGGCACTAAACTATTGATAAATGCCCAATTTGGTCTCTGAATTTTCGATTGGCTCAATTTGATCCTTAAACTATTAATAAATGTCTGATTTAATCATTCGTTACTATTTTTTCTTTTCTTTTTTTTTTTTCCTTTACTATTGAAATTTTCTTTTTTTTTCCTTTTTTTTTCGTTACTATTTTTTTTTTTTTTTTCCTTTTTTCCTTTTTTTTTTTTTTTTCGTTATTTTTTCTTTTTTTTGTTACTATTTTTTTTTTCGTTATTATTACTTTTTACTTTTTTTTTCGTTATTATTTTTTTCTTTTTTTCAATTTCGTTTTTTTCAATTTCGTTTCAAAAAAAAAAAAAAAAAAAAAAAGGAAAAATAGTAACGAATGACTAAATCGGATATTTATCAATAGTTCATGGACCAAATTGAGCCGATCGAAAATTCAGGGATCAAATCGGACATTTATCAATAGTTCATGGACCAAATTGAGCTGATCGAAAGTTCAATAACCAAATTGCACATTAAGTAATAGTATATGGATCATTTGTGACATTTTCCCATTTTAGTCCCTCAAGCTGACAGTCTTGTGAAGTCAAAACGATCTTGTATTCCCTCTCGCTCCCAACTTCCTGTGCGAATCACACAAACAGGGGACCCTTTGACACTCGAGTCTGCTGCTGAATTAATTTTTAGTGCGAGGAACATGTTACTAAGCTGCGACGGAGTAATGGCGAAATGTGACCGGTGTGCCACGCCTCGAGGCGTCGTTTTCCGCACTATTTGTAACTACATTTAGACGACCTAGAGTTCCTTCCTCCTCGGAGGCGTGGGATCGTCCGGCTGCTTTCCTTTCCCCCTATGATGGGTGCCATCTCAACTTGCCGACTGTCGTCGTCGTCTCTCCTCATGTTCCTTTGCTTTCAGCTAAAGATCCAGAGGTGTGACTGCGCATGCTCGGATCATGTCATAAAATGATTTCATAAGATTGTGACGCGTCCTCGTAATTAAGTCTAAAGCCATGCGCAAAAGGGCAGTGAGCAGCTTTGTTTTGGGACGTGTGTACTAAAAATTCTAAAATTTATCAAATTAATTTGATTGCCCAATTCACTTAACAAAAAATACCCGTGTGGTTATTATTATTATTATTATATTCTTTATGTGACGATGAAGTGGTGAAAATGATGTTAACTTGATCTAAATATGATTTTATTTAAACTAAAACTAAGCTTATTTTATAAATTTAATTTAAATAAAATTTGTATGAAATGTAAGATTTGAACCAAAATGATGTCATTTTAGTCTTATATTTCATGATTTAAAGAAAACAATAAAGAAGGCCACATCAACATTTTTGGATGGAGTTAATTAAATGATTTTAATTTTAAAATTCAATTATACTTTCGTAATAAATATCGGGATTTTACGGTGGATGCATCCTTATCCTTTTGTTTTTGGTTTTGTTTTTGTTTTTTATTGGAAAAAGGCAATTGCGCGTCGCACAAGTGTCTCACGAGTTTCCGCGACACGCACGTGCGAGCGCACTCAAGCGTGCGCCCGCAAGGGGTAGTTTCGGGAGAAGTAGGGAGGCGTTCCCCTAAATCGCATCTATAAAGCAAAACCCCACACCCCATCCCTCTCTTTCACTCTCTCTAGAACCAGCGGAGAATCCTTACACACCAGCACCGCCATGGAAGACAGCTTCAAGGTCCGGGTGGACCGCCTCTTCGGCTCCCTCTCCTCCTCCTCCTCCTCCTCGGCGTCGGCGGCTTCGGCGGCGGCGGCGGCCCCCAGCCTTCCTCCTCCGCCGCGGCCTCGTCCTTCAGCTCCCTCTGGTGCCTCACCGACGGCGAGGTCGAGCGGAAGGAGTGGAACCGGGACAGGGGCAGCCCCGAGCCCGAGTTCGACCTCGGCCCCCGCCCGACGAGAGGCGGCGGCGGCGGATGGAGGCGGGGCGAGGCCGCGGCGGGGCCGGGGGGATTTCCGCGAGGATCTCGAGAGGGATCTGGAGGAGCTCGACGATTGCAACGGCGACGAGGGGGACGAGGAGGAGGGGCTTCGCTCGTCGGGGCAATCGGATAAGCCGGACGATTATAACGACGAGGAGTGGGAGATTAAGTCTTCCATCGGGCGGGACTGCACTTTGGACTATGAGGTATGATGGATTGTTTGTGGAGATTTTTGTTCGGGAAGGCTTTCGATTGCCGGTGCGATTGGTAGAATCGTTGGTATATATGAGGAATTGGTTGCGTCAGCAGGAGTGAGCGGAATGATTTTGAGATGCTTATGACTGGGGTTTTGGTTGGTGTGCTTTTGTGTGTTCCTGAATATGTTTGAATTCGTGTTGTGGTGGAGTGAGTGAGGCGCTGGAGCTGACAAAGGCTAGGTTTTGTTGTGATGTTCTATTTGCCTGATTTGAAATATGATGGTGAAGATACTCCATTTGATGATTCTAATCAATGACGGCGAAGATGATATTTGTTGCACCTGTAAGCTGCATAAAATCTTCTGTTGGGTGGTGCTTTTCTTCTTTGTCAGCATATATCATGTGTTGTCATTGAGCACTCGTCTGTCAAGAAAAATGGTTTGAGCCCAAAATTATTTGCTTGCACTTCGAATTTCATTACAGTAAGAAGTTTGTTGGACACTGTCAGTTAATTCGGGTGAGATGAACTGTTTCTTTTCTCCCCTGGTGGACTTAAATGTGCCTGCACTTGTTGAAGGACACTTAGGAGGCTGAACTGAATTATTCTTGGAGTTTGCTAAACAGCGCATTACGTCTGCAGGTGGTTTGTTAAAGAAACCTTTGAAGAACATTTTATATATCCTTATAATTTTACATTAAATATGGTTCGAAAATATCATTTTATGACTTATTCTAGCATTTTGTGAGAATTTTGTGATTTTTGCAATTATTGGCCAAATTGAAACCTATCATTTTTTTTCCTGACCATATCTGTTGGGTATGCTTGTAACTTTGTTTTTTGCTTTGTCGATTCTCGGGCGACCCCTTTTTAATGTTAAATAACTCAAAATCGTTTCTTTACTATGCAGGAAGAGGAGGATCGGTTTGATAAGTTAGCTGTTGGAAGAGAGAAGGCTGGAGACCGCTTGTATATGAAGGATATAACAAACTATGGCATATCCATCGACCATGATAATGAACTTCCAACTACATTCAGCGATGTTTCTAGGGACCCACGTGCTGACCACATGGCTGCAAAAATTAGATTAAAGGAAGATGCAGAAGCAGCTGAAAAGATAGATTCTCTGCACGTCTCTGAGGAAAATGCACATTCAGTGGCTAATTCCCAAGTTCACACATCTGAAGTTGATGTCAATCTGAAATCTATCTTGAAGAGGAAGGATGGTCAAAGCGATTCAAAGACACAAAAACGTGTTCGGTTTGATCCCGAATCAATTGAGGAAGCATCAGCTGAAGCTGAACTTGTGCCGATGGATCCTTCTGGCACAGAATCATCCATCAGCGAAAATGGAGTAATCAGGTCTTCTCAAGATTTTTCTTCTGCTCTTCCTGATTATTTGCGGAACCCTTCCAGATATACACATTATACATTTGATTCCTCAACTGACATGAACGAACAATCTAACCGGCAAGCCTATATGGACTTTCTGAACATGGTGAGGAAGTCAAAATTCACGGATGAATGTCCAGATGATTCTCCTGTTGATCTTCCTAAATCGGTCACTTTCATCCCGAGGAAAAGAGGTAGTACAATTTTAGACAATAGTGCAGAGTTGAAGCTAGATAATGAAGATGCAAGTAAAGATGCAGTACGTAGAAAAGTAGCCCCTGTTATTGCTGCTGTGGATGCCCAAGATAGTGAAGTGTGTGCAATGGAGGAAGATGAAGTGGAAGAAGCAGTTGACAAAAAGCACTCTTTGGTCCGATCAGGTCGGCAGTACCGGACAAAGGCTGGGACAGAGGAGGATTTATCATGAGATTTAATTGTTCATCGTTCCCGACATTTTAGCTTGGCTTTTACTTATTTCCTTTGGTTTTCTTGAGCTACTTCTGTTGCATTCCATAATATGTATGAGCTTCTTGTCCTATATGTAACTTTAACGATCTTAAGATGCATGGACCTGATGTAGATAGAAGAAAAATTTCCTTGGGAAGCTGGTATCTAATTTTTGTTCTATGCATTTTTCCAAAAAGCTAAGTCCACTTGCCAGAGGCCAACCCACAGAGTGTGCACACCTGGTCACATATGTGATCGAGAGATAATTAGATGTTTGTGTGACATGTTGTTGGCTATAGTCACTCCACTCGCTCCACAAAATACTCTCATCAGGGGGCATGTGGATTATAGCAGGATAGACGCCAAACTGGATACAATGTACTCTCATCAGGAGGCTTTTTTCTACAATTGCTTTTGACATTCTTGTATACCAAAAAACAAATTGGCGGGTCAGGTAATGGTGTTCTTGTTGGATTGAATTATTTTTTGCCTGCGTGTGTCCTTTCATCCCTTAATTGCCATTGAGTTCTGAACTCGAGTTTTTGCCTTGTCAGGTTTATTTTTTCTCATCATCATATCTCTTACTGAGATATTTCCTGATGAAGGCATGGTATATTACACATAAGTCTATGACAGAAGGAGGAAGCTACATCTAAAGTTACAAACAATGATAGCAAACTATGATTAGTATGCACTTGAGGTATCTAGTAGATTATCATGAATACTGAAGAGGCTTTAATCCCTGTTACTGACTCCTTTTTGGCAGCTTGATCTTGCTTTCACAAGTCCCTAAATTGGTGCAGTGCAATTTTATTTTATCTTGGCCTTTGACGTATATAAGCCCGTCTTAGGTTGTAGCTCAGAGATCGAACCTTTCATTAGTGGAGTGGACATATTAGCTGGAGCCTTATACTTTGCAATCAGAAATTCGTGCCAACAATTTCTAAGTTTGTATCCAAAAAGTGGTGATATGGTAATCAAAGAGTTTGACTCTTTGAACGTAAACCATTCCGATTCTCATACCATTGTAGGAATCTGTATGCTTTAGCATCTGTACAATATATGTTTTTTTTTTTCGTATCAGAAATTTTATTGGCAATTACTGTTTTTATCAGATGTCTTCGCGCAGATGTAATTGAGTTGTTACATTTGTGGGTTCCTAGTCTTTTGTGTGGCAATGGATGCATAATGAAAGTTGGTTTTTCCTGCTGAATTGGAGTATTATAGCACTTTCTTTCCCCGTTATTTTGGAAGAGTAGCTCATACCAGGGTTTGACGCCGGTTGTTTAGTACATGCAGAGAAGGGTTTGTTTGAAGTGACTTTTGCTTATTATTTTTTTTTCTTTTTTGTATTGTTTGAAATTTGACTTTTATTGTAACATCAAACTTTAAAAACCTTTCAACAACACACACGTCAATATAAAGACATTTAGGCATTTTTTTTCCGATTTTAGAAATTGGTTAAAGAAGCCAAAGGTGTTTGCTTTAAGAAGGGCGAAACAAGACCTTAAATAGCTGAGGTTGTTGGAAGAATTTGATGGAAAGTGGGGCGCTCATGGAAAGTTATAATGGCAATGGCATTTTCCTATTTGTTATATTTTTTCGATCCTGTGTTAAGAGTTAGTACCAAGACTTAGACCTTGGTCATGCAGATTTGTGTTCTAGATTGTATGGTTTAATTATCTCAGCAATGACCAGTGGTTTAAATCAGGTTTCCTCTTTACCCCTGCCTCGTGATGCCCATATTGCATAGTCTTGACAAGACCATTTTCTTGGTGAACTGTGGCTTGGGTTTGCACTGTTGCCTGTGATTTATAGTTGTGACTCATCACATCCAAAGTACAATCAGCAGTGATGGTTCCAAAGTGTAATTGGGCGGCTTCAATCATGCTAGTCATCAGATTGTTGACATATGAAGTGCCAAGTGCGTAATGGCAGCGGTTTCTTTATTTTGTTTTGTTGTGTGGCTTGGATTGTTCAAGTTCCTATTTTCTGATAACCTTTTAGACTGAGGCTGATAAATTGCCATAATTCAATCTGAGAAGTAGCTGTTGATTTCACCTGGTATCAATCTTGAATCTGTTGTCCAGAAAACACTGATTGCAAGCACTGCATGATCATATTTTCCTTCACTGCTATTGCTATGTCGTGGGATTTCTTCTTTCTTCCTCCCTCCAGCCTGTGGACTTGTGTACTAGTGAAAATTTGGGCGTGCAAGAAATGAATTAGACCAACAGGAAGATATTAATTGGAAATTGTTCTATGGTGATTGGAATTGGGTGGTGTCATGCACTGGGAAAGCCCTTTTTACGAGATTGTCTCACGTCAGTGGATTTAACCCCCTTACTACATGGTGTGAAGTACTTAATCTGTCATGGTCAATTTATTAAGTCGGAGCTTTTGTGTTCTGTTATAGTGGGTTTTGTGTCTTGCACTTCAACATGAAATGCCACTTGGAAGTTGAATTTCGGTCAAGCTTATGTCTGGAGGGGGGAAACAGGTTGATGTTATGATTTGTTCTGGATTTTTATGTTACTTGGTTTTGCTAAGGAGAAGCTGACTCCTGGAAATGAGGACAGAACAGAGTGTAGGCCTTCGAAAGGATAGCAAGGCCCTGAAGTTAAAGGGCGCACCAGTTATCAGGTGACTACTCGCTATCCTGCATCATGCTTGTGAGCGCCGCGGTGTTACTGCATTAAGCATTTGGGCGTCACCAGGCTCGCGGCCTGGCGTGTGGGTGGTGGAGTTGGGGTGGAGGCGAAGACCTGGGATCAGGATCAAGTGACATGAAAACTGAAAAAAGGAGGAGCATGAACCGTTCAACTGGTCAAGGAGGGCCTGAAGCTCATGCTTGCCATCTTACCACTCTTGCACAAGTTGGGGCATAAAGAAGTCCTCTTTGCTCGGGTCATCTTTCACTGATGCCTATCGTGCGCGAGCCATTCCCCTTCTTGCGAAAGCATGAGCTCTGCGCCCAACTGCTCTCATTGACCGTTTCCCTGCACGATGACCTCCGATGGCCACTGCATCTGGACGTCGATCTATTCATGCATCGCCACTGCGTCTGGACGTCGATCTAGACCCCGTTTGGTTGGACTTTCTCAAGGGGCTTTCGGGCCCGAAAGCCCCTTGGGGAAAAATTTTTGTGTTTGGCAATCATTTTCAAATGCTACTTGGCCAAATATCAGCATTTGGGATGCTGAAAGCCCAATGCTGGGGAGGACCAGCTTTGGGCATTGGGCATTTCAGAAATGCCGGTTCACTGTTCATAATCCACTGTTCATCTTCTTCCCCCTTTCTTCTTCGTTCGTCTTTGTCTTCGTCTTCCTCGCCGGCTGAGGGTGCGGCTTCTCCGGCAGCCGCCACTGCCGCGTGGGGGTCCCACGTCCTTGGTGACCACCGCCGCGTGGGGGTCCCACGTCCTCGGTGACCACCGCCCGGGGTGGCGAGACCCGCGACCCAGCGGTGTCGCGCCGGGCGAGCGCGAGCCAGCGACGCCGCTGGGTCCGCGCGACCTCGCGGCGTCGCCGGCTCGCGCCCGCCGGGCGACGCCGCCTGAGGCCGCGCGGACCTCAAGTCGCTAGATCTGGCCTCGGCGATCTCAGGCCGCCAGATCTGGTGGTCCGACGGCCAGATCTGGTGGTCTTGAGGCCAGATTTGGCCGCGGAACGGCTAGATCTGGCCGCCGGAAGGCCAGATCTGGCTGCCGGACGGCCAGATCTGGCATCCGCGACCTCCGGCGGCTAGATCTGGCGGTCCGGCAACGGCCAGATCTGGCGGTCCGGCGACGGCCAGATCTGGCCGTCCGGCGGTGGCCGGCGGTTGGCCGGCGTGGCCGGCGTCGAATTTGATTTCGGACTTTAAAAAAAATAAAAATAACCAAAACTAATTCCAAATGTAAATTTTGTCAAACGGTGTTTATGCTAAGTTGCATTTCAATGCTAAAATTTACCAAACGGTCTAACATTTCCGAAAGCCTCTTTCTCTCAAGGATATTTGCATTCCCCCAATGGCATTCCCCAAAAGCCGAACCAAACGGGCCCCTATTTATGCTTCGGTCAGCATGATTCAATGCGTTTCAAATTGAATGAAGTGATTGGTTGATTTATGCAGAGAGAGAGAGAGAGAGAGAGAGCTTATGTTGAGAGCGCATGAAGAAATTACTGGCAAGAGATTGATTTTTCAATTTCTTATGTTTTGAACAAATAAATGTGTTCGCATTTCAAAATTTTTGAAACTAAAAATTCATTTGATAATATGAACAAATTTCTATTTTTGGGGGGTGTTGTCGAGCATCTGGTAACTAGCGGTAGGTGGTCGACATTGCAAGTGGCAAGTATTTGAAATCCCTTGGGCAACAAACGGGTGATGAACAGTGATGAGAGTAAATGATTGAAAAGTTTTCATTTTTCATTTTTATTATAAAAATGGAAAAGTTAAAAATTTTAACTTTTGATTTTTTGTTTCAAATTTATTTCTAGAATATAAATTTATTATAAAAATATAAAAATGAAATTTTATTAATAAATGGATTTTTTTTTGAAACCTTTTGAGAAACAGAAAAATAAAGAAATAGAAAAATGAAATTTTGTCATAAATTTTATTTTGTCACTGTGGATGTTGGGGACGGTCCCTGTAACATAGAAAAACATGAGAAACTCACACATCCTTAGGCTAATAACAGATATAAAACCGTGGTGGAGTCAGATAGGTTAGAGATCCGAGTTCCTGACATTTCGCATAAAGATTAAAATGGACCATTGACGTGGACCGGGCCACACTTTGAGCATCCTAAGTCCCGGGCCATCTCCCTCTATGCCCATCGGGTCAGACCCGAATATAGCTCCGAACAGCGTTACCAAGGTGTACACTTCTGATTCCTGCAATTGACTTATAGCTCGGCTTTGGAGAGGTACGTCAAATGCTAGAGATATAAATACGTTCTGCACTGTAATTCCCTTATCAAAGACGTCATGTCCAGCATAGTTCCGAGCTCTTTTGGATTTCTCACCTACATGAGAACAATGCACAATCCTTGCTGTTATCGCAAGAAGTCAAAGATGTTGCCTGAGCGCAAGGGCCGTGTCACTTTTGAAAGCAAATCTCACCAGAGGATCTGCTGAGAAAATCCTATATTTCTGGATGAGCATGCAGTTTTTAATTGCATTTTTTTATGAGTGACAATTGACCCATCTTTTATCTTTCCTTTTTCCGGTGAAATAAGATTATCATCTCATTCTACCGATTTCTCTAAATATTTTGAATTCGAGATAGCGTGCATAATTAAAAAGGTGAATGTGAAGATACTTCATTTAATTGGATATTTATGAGCTATCACAATGAGCCTCATAATTTTTTAGGATTATCATAACGTATCATCGTAACAACCTAAAATAATATTTTAGATTAAGTTGTTCGTGTAAGACGTGCCTGTCATTCATTAGAGACAAGAATGGCAACTGAGTAGTGGGCTTCTCTAGTCCTCGAGTGTCTAAACGTCAAACCGGAATTGGTGGAGTAAGACTCTTGTTTAATATCATCACTTTCAAGGCAGAACCATCCTCAATTGCACGTAATATGGTGGTGGGAAACGCCAAAAACTCAACTGTTGCGGACACCCTGGCCAAGTATGGTCGAAGGTTTTTTCTATAATAGTTGTCTTGGCCTCCGGGGCTTGTTTTCAGATGAACCAATTTTGCGTGTGAGATTATGCGCACGGTAAATTTTCCACTTTTTTTTTTTTTTTTTTCGTTAGGCACGAATATCTTCATATTACAATAAGTTTGAGTTGTCACGTCTTACCTGAACCGTCATGTGGTTAGTGGAATAATCCTCGGATCTAGAAATCACCTGCTTTCTTATCAGCAAGATTCTGAAAAGAAGGGTCATCGTTGGAGGGTTGAATTATGAATTAGCATGACGAATTAGGGTTTGACAAAAGACAGTTAGACAAAACGGGGGTTGTCGTTGGAGGAGGGAATTGCAGAAAATGAAGCAACCCCCATTCAAAGTCAATCACAAAACCAAACCCACGTTCAAAATAGAGAGAGAGAGATAGAGAGCCACGATCTAATAATATCGTAATTAAAAATTAGTCAAATTTGATTTTTTTTTTAATTCGATGCCGCCTTGCTTGAAAGAGAAAGGGGCAAAAAAAAAAAAAAAAAAAGAGAGAAAGAGAGGAAAAGGGTAGAAAAGTGAAAATCTGACAAGATGGGACGCTCCAGCCATCCGGAATTGTTCCATTTTCTGTAGCCTACCTAATATGACTTTGACTACTAACTGCAAGTCAGTCTTTGGAGATGACTCCTAATGGATCGAGTTTTAGGCACAAATATTCCATCCTCCTAGTCACGGTGACCATCTTTAGGTGTACCCTTGGGTGAGAAGTTTTGCATTGTCGCAAATTGTTCGGCTCAAAATCACAAAGTTACCATCTATTTTGACAGAATAGGAGGTCTTGAATTCATATTTTTCAAACTCTTATTCACCTTCTTAATTACATATTTTTATGCTTTGGAATTAAACCAAGGTCGAGCCTACCCACAAGAGAATATTGAAAAATTATGAATCAAATCATGCATTTATTGATCAGTTTCAACTTTTAGATCAACTAATAATAATCCCTCAAAATCTTTCATGTTGTATTAGAGTTAGGTTTTGCCCATTTTGCATGCTAATCCACCCTTGTTAGTAGAATATTGTGCACTACTCTTAATTGAGCTTACACTTGTTGAAATATTTCATATAACTTGATGATGAGGGTTTATGTGTTCTTATATATATGTGTGTGTGTGTGTGGTTTCCCTTCTCCTGTTTGCTAAGGCTTTTTGAATGGAAAGATTATTGGTGTCCTCACTACACTACCTTGATCAATATGATAGTTGTTGAAAATTAGTTACATGGAGATGGCAAGGAATTGGATTAAAGAGACCAATATTTATGGTCTATTTATTTTGCGAAAAATAAATAATTTAGAAAATTTGTACCTAAAAATAATCACTTGTGTCACTTGTGTCACTTGAAATAATTAATTAAAGATGGATATTTTCACCATCAAAAATAATTTATATTTAAATATTATTGTGAATGATGAAAATATTTTTCATTCATTTTTTTATAAGTGATACGAGCGATTGTTTCTAAATTGATTTTTCATGAAATAAATAGATGTTTGATCATCATCTTCATTACATATGTCAAATGGCTACACACATTTTGTTAGGCAAAACCGGTCCCATAACTTTATTTTCTCATTTTTCCAAACCAAGTAATGCTTGATTGGTCCAACCCTTGATGGAGTCATATAACTCATCCTTCTGGGAAACAATGCCACGACCTCTTTTGAAGACTTTGGCGAAAGCATCTTTTTGACTGGACCGGATTAAATTGGAACTCGGCAGGACTCAAATATACAATAAACATTGCAAATTCAAGTGAAAAATAATATTCTTCAATTCTCTCTCTCTCTCTCTCTCTCTCTCTCTCCATCGTCTCATGATTGGATTTGAGTAGCCCTTTGCACGATGTTGGTCTTCTAGAAAGGCTTAAATTTTCCAAAAGAAAATGGGAATTATTCAAGAAAAGGAAATGAGGAACTACAAGAAAGTCAACCCTTTGCAGCGCGTGATGTGAAAGAACTTTGCTTCCAGAAAGCTGGTTCATGCCTAATTCCGAATGAATTCGTGCGTTGAAGTGAGCACCTTAGGACCACTGATTGCGCATGGGACTCGAGAGGAGGGTTAATTTACAAACCTAACTTTTATTTTATTAGATCTGCTTAAATTGAATATTAATTAGGTAGATATAATAGCTGGACTGCCAGATTCATTAAATAAAATAGTTTTACATGTTCCAACATGTTTTTTTTTTTTTTGTTAGCGTTTCTATAAGTAATTATGAATTAACTCTATCGTGTTTGACAGTTTCGAGGACCTCCAGAGTTTACTTGTTGGAAAAAAAAACCTCTCATTGCTCTCCGACTACTGGAGAAATACTTCTTTAGCCGAATATAAACACTCACGAGAGCTTTCAGTATTTTCGTTCGAAATCATTCCTCTATCTTTTATTGATTTAAAATTGTTCTATCGTACTTTTTCTTAAATTTTCGATTCTTTTATTTTTTCCTGACATGGCACTTGAAAGAAATGACGTCGTTTTGTGTCAACAACGCTATTTTGGGTTTAAGCAAACCCCCTAGCTTAATAATGGCCACATTAGATGCAAAAAAATAATAATAGAAAAAAGCCAGCTCTCATGCATCGAAAGCTAATGAGGCTAGCAGAAGGACTAAAGTAGACTACTATGATCAGTTTTGAGGCTTAAATGTATGAAAGGAAAGTTTTAGGGGTAAAATACATTGTCGTGACAAGTTTTCAAACTTTTTATATAATCATTAATACAGTTGAAACTTTTGATGTGGTCATGCCTTTACTTTTGTCAAGAGTTAGCAAAGTTGGTTGTGTATTTCATAAAAACTTGCTAATTTCGACCACCTGAGTTTCGTGCACCACATGCAGTCATGCCAAACACATGAAAATCTACAACTTAAGATAACTAAAGGTCAAACCTGATTACTTGCCATTATAGGTTATGGTGAATTAATTATGAAGGAATTGCCATTCCTCTTGAGAATAATGATTTCTTTTAATTTCAAAGTTAGATCGATAATTAACGCGATAGATGGTTTTTCTATCGGCTCGATGAAAATAGAACTTTCCACACCTGCCCAATTTTATCATAGCTCATAGTACTTCAGAAATGAGCGATGGCACTTTCCTTAAATTAGAAACAGAGGGACGGCTTTCATTTTCGGGTAAAAGTAAATTAGTTACTAATCGACAATTTACTTTTGGCCAACGATGGCATACAAGATTCCTAGTGCAGGAGCCGAATATTCCAAGTCTACATCAGGGACTCCAATCAATCAGATATAGAATTGCTTTACCATGCGTGCCCCGCGAGGTAATTGACAAAAAGAAAGTTGTACATAATGGGGAGACCGAAGAAATTTTTAAAAAAACTTTGATCCCCATATATGCATTATGAAAATAATGTTCTTAATTACGTAAATTACCACAGTTAGTCATTTCAATCGTAATAACAAAAGAGATTATCGTAGAGCTATTCTTCCGACGCAATTAGGTGTTTGTTATTGATTTTCCATCTGAATCTTTGTTTTACATCTATTGATTATGCTTATAACTAACCCTTATGGAATTGTTTT
The DNA here is from genome assembly GCA_016097545.1 of Eucalyptus victrix. NCBI lineage: Eukaryota > Viridiplantae > Streptophyta > Magnoliopsida > Myrtales > Myrtaceae > Eucalyptus > Eucalyptus victrix. The sequence goes on along the minus strand of CM027843.1, from coordinate 42,110,727 downwards.
TTTGGGCAATCGAATTGGGTTTAGTGGTTAAATGTCTAACTGGATATGACACATCTTGTGTCGTAATTACACTATTTTCAATTTTTCAATTTAGATTTACTTTGAAAGTCTAGGCTCGCCACCCTCCTCAAAATAAGCGGTTGTGAAGTTTGCATGCATCCATGGCAATGAGCAAAAATAAAAGGGTTTGACATCTCGTGTTATTTACTCAAAAAATAAATATAATCCTCCGGGGGCTCCAAAAAAAAAAAAATTACATAAGGAAGATCCGAGGATCTTGTACAACTATGCAGGGCTATGTAACTATTCAATCTTTCAGTATTCTCTCTTGCTAGCTGATGAATTCCACATGGCTTATTAAGCTCGCATAACATGCTCAGCAAGAGACTAATACGAAAGCTACACGATTGTTTCGCACTACATATCTACGATTGGGGATGGAGATGGAGCATGGCATCTTGCGGCCGCCCTGGCCGGGGCGAATTTTTCCCATGGAAATCGTGAAACAAGATTGATTCCTAAGTTCTCTCGAAAGTCTTTTGGTCTAGCACGGCGCCTATGTCGCGGCTCGATACTCTTCTCCACCCATGTCTATCCTTACCTAATGATGCGATACCTTAGATGATTGATAGATGTAAAAAGTCTATTCTAGGGTTTGCATCTATGCCTATGTCGCTATCGATTCGTGGTGCTTGCTTGTCGAGCCTCCGGAGTTGTTGGGCTCTTAAATGTCTATAAACATAGGGATTCTCTTTAGATAATGCGGGTCATTCACCTTCGTCGCTATTTGAAAAGACAAGAAAGGGTGAAAGGAGGCACCCAAAGCAGCTGCTATCCATCAGCATAGTCCATAAGGCCTGCAGCCGGCCACTGAATGCTTGGCTCGCGGTTTCGCTGGGCTCGACGTTGCATCGTCCTCGCCGGACCGCCGTGCACCATGTTAGAAGATACACGGCATCTCTCAAAATCATTCAATATCGGATCCAATTGGATTCCGATTGTAATTCCAATTATAGAATATTTACTTACCTTTTTCTTGTACACACATTGTACTATATACAGAACAATGTACATTGAATATGCAGTGAATACAAAGTAAAAATTCCCATCTTCTCTATTCGAATACATCCTACTCAAATTCTTTCACACCAAAGCCGCCGACAGTGTCTTAAGGGTCTTCCCCGGAGCAGCCAACTCACTTGAACGTAAAGTCCTTGTCCAGCTGAGTGACCACCATAATGGATGGCTCAAGTTCGATGCCTTCTTGATCACTCCAAGACTCAGCTTTCCATCGGCTATCGAACAGATAATAACTTTTCAGTGGAGCAAGAGTATCTGTCGATATGGCCAAATTGGACGGTTTGTACTGTTGTGGGACGAATTTGTTTGTTGGAAAAATTGCACTTGGACACAAAGATGCCACTACCCCACGAATTTTTATCGAAAGTTTTCCTTAAGTCTTTTTCGTTTCATTAGGTCCTTAAACTTTTAAATTGTCGTTGTTCATGTTGGTCTTTTCAATCGAGGTGTAAATGAGATGTTGATGTGAATTGTTACGTCGGTATTAATTGAACTGACTAATCGATGCAATAATGAGAAGTAAAAAGAGAAAACCCAAAGATGCGTGTCTCGCCGCCGCCCACACAATTTACAAGGTTTCGACAAGTAATCGGTATTTACGATCAATGGTGTAATATCATTTATAGTAACAATCCTTATATATCGTATTAACCATTGAAAAGAAAAATCTCAATTCAACATGGTTTCTTTGGATACTTATGAATTCCATTAGACCCGATACATCGGAAGAATCTTTTGGGTTTTTTAATATTAATAGATTGATTGTTCCACTACTCTATCTTATAAATGGAGAAAAAATCTCTCAAAGCTGTTTATACTCAACCTATGCACGATACCTATCAATTAAATGCTAACGAAATTGCCTTTGGGAAGCCACCGACACGAAAATAACTTCTGGATTTTTCCGCGCACTACAAAATTAATAATCCAACTTAAATTTCTATTAGTGACATTTACCGTATTTATATCCTCCACATTATTAATCGAGCTTGACGTGGAATGTCGTACCGTGTCGAGCTTAGTGTGAGCCATGCGACAGTTCGCACGTGGCCCAACTGGAACCGCCTCTCTCCTGGTTTGGGTTTTTTCTTGTTTTATCGATGCCACGTCAATCCTTTAGCCTAGTTAGCATTGACGAGACATACCAATTCGGCATTTCCATTCTTCTCTAATTGAAAGGACTAACATAACCAAAAAAGAAGATGAAGAAAGGATTTCAAGAATCTAATAGAAGGAAGAAAAATGTTTAGACACTTGATTGAACAATATGCACAAATTCGGTGAGAGTGATACTTTTATCATTATAACTTATCTAACTTGTTTGAAATTATTAGTGTCTCTAGCTAAATAAGGCACTTCTTAGGTTTACCATCAGGGTGGTTGGCTGATTTATATGAAACTTAGTCCCATGTGGTTTGGAGTCCTCTCGATCACAATTCCGAACTCCTCTACTGCTCTCAAATCTCAAGAATTCCTGATTTATCCATGAGGGCAGGTTTAGCTCGTGCACATGGCATATGATAATTCTGGCTTTATCCCAATTTTGCATATGATGGTGCGATGACAATGAGCTCACTCGAATTGAGCATTCTAGCTCGGACCAAACATTCCGATCGTGGGAAAAACTCCTCTATTATAATGCTTGGGAAAATCATCGATATCAATCACCCAATCGCACCCTTTGTTGTTCGTAATTATATAAAAAGAAAAAAAGAAAAAAGAATATGTTTAATAAAAATCCTAAAACTTATTATGAAATTGTAATTTAGTTCTAAAATTTTTAAAAAATAGAATTAAGCCATAAAATTTATTACGAAAATACAATTTAAAAATGCAAGTCAAATTTAATCTAATTAAATCCTTTTTTTGATTATATTTTATTGAAATTTTAGAATTTAATTGTACTTTTGTTGTAAGTTTTAAGAATTAATTATATTTTTAGAACTTAGCACAGTTAAAGAAAGAAAAGAGTAGGTGCTGATGTTTTCTGTCAAGAAAAAAAAAAGGTGCTCGTTGGATCACACGTGGAGTTCACACACGAAAGCTCATGGAAATGGACGGTGGCGGTGCGCTCGATCGAATCGAGTCCAGAAAGGGATATCCGATCAGACGGCCAGAAGAGAGAGAGAGAGAGAGAGAGTTATTCCGCCGGCTGTCTGGTGGCGTCCGCAATGAAGTCAGTCCAACTTGGAGGTCTCTCTCCTCTCCTCCCTCCGTAAAAGCTCAGTCCACTTTGTCCTACGCTCCCCTTTCCCACTTAATAAAATATTCTTCCATATATTCTCGCCATTGTCGCCTCCACCATCTCCCCCTCTCTCTCTCTCTCTCTCTATCTCTCTGTGCCGGCAAGACCGCGTATGGCATTCTTCTCGTGAGGCCCGGAGATCGCCGGAACCGACGGACGAACCCGTCTCTCGTCTCCTCCGCACCCTCGGCCTCGGCCTCGCCGTCGCCGTCCGCTCCGAGCAGGTGCCTCGCCTTATCCCGGTGCGTGCGCGTGACTGTGCATGTGCCGTTCTTTCCTTTCGGGAACCGTGATCGAGTCGGGATGAGCTCTCGGCGTTCCCTCGTGCGCTCGTGTCCTCCCGGTTTCTGTCCCCCCCGCGCGCGCGCGCTGCATTCTTGAGTGGCGACTTAGAGAGCGTCTCGTTAGCACGGTCTCGGTCGGCGTCGGCAGTTTCGACCGTAGCGATCGTGGCTCGTGGCGTCGCTCCCGCGCGTGGAGTTAGATCTGGTCAGCAGCTCTTGGTGGTCGTGGTTGACTTTACATTCCGTGTGGCGATGGTGGCGTTGGTTAATCGCTGGCCTTGGCTTTTGTTTGACCGCTGCATTCCTCTCTCTTTTCTTCTTTTCTTTTCTTTTCCAAAGAATGACTGATCTTGGATGGGTTCAGTCTCTCGTGAAGCTTCGTGTTACTGTATATTCTGAAGCTCTAAATCTCCAGTCAACCATGAGGTTTTTCTTTTTCTACCGGTCCACCGTGAGTTTGCCAGTATGTATATTTACATGTTCCGGCGTGGGGGGAGGGGGGATTTTGTTTAGAGCTAAAGTCTAGATGGCACAGCGCAAAAGCAAAAGATTAATAGTGCTGTTATGGAAGATTGCCCTTTTGATTGTTCTTTTCCATGATTCCAATGGATCCCACAAGATCACTCCTTTCAGTTTCAGTCACCTCTTGCTGAATTTTTGATTGAGGTTGCCTTATAGTTTAGATTGCCCTTCTGCTTCTTCTTCTCCTGGTGTGATTCATCCTCATTACTGTATATAACTCGGATAAATTTAATTTTACAGAGGACTGCTTGCAGCTCTGATATTTGCAATTCAAGGCTTTTCTGGTTGGTATAAAGTTAACTCGATCGGCAGAGATGATGTTCCTGCGGAGGAAGACCACTCAAAACCATCCGGAAAATGAGTCTCTGCAAAAAGATGAAAAGGTAAAAAAGTATACCATCTTCAACTGCTCACTGTATTTCTGTCCTTATAGGAATTTGCTTGCTAGCATAATCAGCTTATGACCTGTTCAAACACAAAATTACTGTGACTTGGCCATAGACTCGTAGGAATATATTCCCAGACTTTACCATAGAAACACAGAGACTGATGATCATTATGTTCTCAGGTTAGTGAGCTCAGGGCCGAACTTGGACCCCTGTCTGGACGTAGTCTGAAATATTGCACCGACGGATGCCTGAGGAGGTATTTAGTAGCTCGAAACTGGAATGTTGAAAAGGCAAAGAAAATGCTGGAAGAGTCGCTTAAGTGGAGGTCCACTTACAAACCTGAGGAAATCCGCTGGGTAAGTTTGATGGAATACGATCACCTGGTCTTCTAATTACCATTGCTGTACCACACCCTCCATATCTTACATCTCCAAGTTGGTAGAAAATGCTGGATGGATTGTGTAGCTTCAAACACAATCAGTTGCAAATTGTGTAAAATCCTCTGGTAATACTATTTTCTGCCTATGTCAACTTTGTATCTATAAGAATCGTGTTCTGTTCCGTTTATTCATCAAAGATAAAAACCATCGGGAAGTCAATTTTCTCCCCAAAAACTAGAGATCTAGATGTTTGCATTTTTGCTTCTCATGTAGCTACCGACTAGAGTAGAGCTTCAACATTTATAAAATCTTCTATTGGACTTGTAATGGTCTGGTAAGTTTTCTAGCTAAGTAGTCACGTTGCCCTGTCCAAAGAAAAAGGTAGTCATGATGCATCTTTATTTGAGTGTTTCCTGTGCGCATAAGAATGTCATGCCCTTTTCTAAGATTTTGGTACACCTGCAGAGCACTCTCTTGGTTTTACTTCTCATTTTGCATGAATATAGTACTTTTCACTGATGAGATACCTTGGTCATCTAGCACGAAGTTGCGCATGAGGGTGAGACTGGAAAAGTTTCTAGGGCAAACTTCCATGATCGATTCGGAAGGACTGTGCTCATCATGAGGCCTGGAAAGCAGGTTTGCCCATTGATTTTTTCCTTGGAAGTTTCTTTCCTTCTTTCAACTCACTAATGCTTCTGCTAAATACTGATTTTCGCAAAATTCACATGCTTATGTATGTATTTGTCTTAACTTTTTCACTCTACTGTGTAGAACACAACATCGGCAGAAGGAAATATCCGCCATCTAGTCTATCTGATAGAAAATAGCATCCTCAACCTCGCTGAGGGTCAGGAATCAATGTCATGGTTGATTGACTTCACTGGATGGACATTGAGGACCCAAGTTCCTGTCAGAACTGCTCTGGATATCATCAATGTCTTACAGAGCCACTACCCAGAGAGGCTTGCGGTAGCATTTCTGTATAATCCGCCTAGAATTTTCGAGGCATTCTGGAAGGTTTGATCTCTTCCTGAGATCTATATTGAATTTTTTTATTGATTGAGGTGTGAACTTATATTTGCTCCACCATCCATTAGATTCCTAAGAGCATTTTCTGCTAGAAAGCATGCATTGCCACCAGACGAGTGTGATTGTTTTAAGACACTCATCATATTCACAATCCAGTAAGGAAAAAAACGGAAAAAACCAGGAAGAAATCTGTCTTTTCATCTGGCTTCATCGGTTTTGCCTACATTTGAGAATTTGGAGGTGTGACGTGGGTTGCGGCATTGCATTTATGCGACGCATTGCTTGTAATTTTTCGTGTTGCAGCAAGAGCATCATCTCTAGCAGTGAGATAGGATGACTTTTTCCAAGTATATCTAAATTCGCGATGCTTATGCCATCTTTAGGCAATCAAGTACTTCTTGGACCCGAAAACCGCCGAAAAGGTGAGGTTTGTCTACCCTAAAAAGAAGGACAGCGTGGAGCTGATGCAGACTTTCTTCGACGTGGATAACCTGCCGAGCGAATTCGGGGGCAAGGCCACGCTGGAGTACGACCACGAGGAGTTCTCGAGAATGATGACCGAGGACGACGTCAAAACAGCCACGTTCTGGGGCCTCGACGATAAACCGCACCATCCTTCTAACGGGCACGCGGGCGTGGAGGCTTCACCCGTGCTCCTCGCATCGCCCGTGAGTTGATTCATCTCCTCCCGGCAGGCCGCCCGTCATCCGTGTAAGAAACTAGGCAAAAAAAAAAAAAAAAAAACGATGAGATCCACCTGCTTAATGTGAAAATGATGAGATCCTTTTCTGTAACTGTATCAGCCATTATTGATTCTATAAAACTACTCGTACTCTCTCAACAATGGAGGACATTCTTTAATCGCTGCATCGCTTGAATAGTAAGCTCCAACGTTGAAAGATGACCACCTTCTACTGTGCTGGTTTTCACCCCCGGAGTACAGCAATTTCGTGTCCTAAAAATGATACTTTCCATGTTTAGGACGCCGGTCGATCTAGTCTTTCGAGTCCAATTTGTCATCTAAGGGGTGGTGTCCTTGATTCCCTTTCTGCAACATTAGAGATCGTAAGTTTGATATTCCTGAACATTCAGGAAACATAAATAGGCGAGCTGTACTTATTTTCGATGTGCATACAGTTCCCTGATTCAAAAGGGCACCATACCGGACCAACTAAATACACTTTTTTATTTTATTATGCCTTTAAAAAGTTGGTGAAAATGTGAACTAAATACTATCTTGGTCTGATTTCAAGTAATGAGGAGAAAAATAATGAGAAAAAAAGTTGTAGGAAAAAAAAAAGACTAATTTCATCCGATTCTGAATTTTGAGAATCGGATCAAGAACTGACCACCCCTAGTCATGAATTCATTCCTTCTCTGTAATCTAACATTTTTCTTGCTTTGGTTATGAGGCACGAGTCGATCTATTGAAAAATGTGAATTGCGGGGGATATTTTTTTTTTTTTTCTGTTTTGATAAAGAAAATCCAATTGATAAATGGATTTTAAAGATGGGAAGGCTGGGATGGTTGAGATTTAGTAGGGACGCCCAATTAAATGGCCTGCCGATTTGGTGCGGTGCAACACTGCAATTGGGGAGAGTTAGGTGATGACCGAATTCAATGAGCTTTGATAATTCAACCTCTCTAGCATGCTATTAAATGCGACGTAAGTCTCGCTCAATTGCTCTGCGAAGGCCCACGAATCCGACGATGCAGTTGCGTCCATTGAATGGCAAAATCACGACACCCACCACATTTAGAAAGATCTCTGTACACTTTCACTTTTTTGAGGGCTTCTTTGATGACTAGCCAATTTTTCACTATTTCTATTTTTTTATTCTCCGAAAATTAAAAATAGAAAACATGTTTGGTAAAATCAATAAATTTTTCTACTCTCGAAAATAAATTTGAAACATAATCAAAAACTAGAAAAAACTTATATTTTTGTTCTTGAGAATAATTTTAGAATCGAGTTATTTTTTTTCTCCCTTTTCTTTTTATTCTTCTCCTCCTCCTCTAACCGGTGGCCGGACTAAGTGATGGCCGGCGATCGGCCAAAGAGGAGGTCCAACGACCTTGTTGGCCCTTGGCGAGGCCGTCCTTACCTCAACTAGGCGAGGCTTGTCTAGCTCGCCTTGGCCATAGGCTGAGGTTGGCTTAGGTTGGTGCTAGTTGGCTAGCAACAGGTTAGAAGAGGAAGAAGAAAAAACAGGTTAGAAGAAAAAAAAAAAAGAAAAAAAAAAGAAAATCTAATAAAATTATTAAAAAATAAAAATTCTTATTGTTCTTTTTTTTTTTTTTTTTGGAAAATAGAAATTTTGTGTAGTTACCAAATATGTTCAAATTCTTATAAACTCATCCAAGGAACAAAATCAGAAAAAAACTATTTCTAATCAAAATTTATTCTCAAGAACAAAATGATTTTTAAACAAGTTCTAAACTGTTATGGCAAATGTGGAAAGTATTTCTAAATTGGAACTGAAAAGAATAAAAGAGACATTAGATTTACATGGAAACCCTTGCGGGAAAAATTATGGCAGAAGAAGCAAAATCCACTATAGAATTTCAAAGATTACAAAAGATGGCTATGGAAAAACTAAAACTTTTTTTTTTTTTTTAACTTCTTGACCTAATAACTTAAGAAAAACAATATTTATATTGCCCCAAGTCCTAATGTTGGTCCAAGCCCATAAAAATAAAAAATAAAAAATTCCAGACATACTCAACAAATCTCCACCTTAACTTGAATTCTACGTAAGTAATAAACAATCTTCTTCTCCCATTAGAGTAAAACTCAATTGTAGCAAGCATTAACCAAATAGCAATGGGCAAAGGCTTCGTCAACACATTACTTGGATTGTTTTCTATACCAATCTTCAAGACCTTGATATAACTATCAACGAGAATGTCTCAAATAAAATGATACAATATATCAAGATGCTTTGTCCTTTTATGATACGTCCGATCTTTAATAAGATGTATAACACTCTAATTACCACAATGGATGATAGTCATACCATGATCCACACTAAACTCTCCAAATGAGCCTCTTAATTGTATGGCCTCTTTAACTCCTTTTGCAATAGCCATATATTTTGCTTTTGTAATAGGCAAAGCTATTGTATGTTGTAAATTAGCTTTCCAACTAATTGCACAACCTTTGATAGTAAAGATGTACCCAGTTAAAGATCTCCTCTTATCAATGTCACCAATATAATCAGAATCAACATATCCTTTGTCAGATGTCACAAGTTTTCCCAAACTCTAAACCAAAATTAGAAGTACCTAAATCCACTTCACAACTTGCTAATGAACTTTGCTTGGGCATGATAAATATCTATATACCATGTTAATAGCATGTGAAATTTCAGGTTGAGTACAAAATATGACATATAAAAGGCTACCAATTGCACTAAAGTATAGAACATGTGACATATATTTTACATTATAATCTATTTTTGGACATAGATAAACTGATAATCTTAAATGAGCAGTATGAGGAGTACTTACCGGTTTGACATTTTTCATGCCAAAACAATCTAACACCTTTTCAATGTAGTTTTTTTGGGGGAGATATAATTTTCCTCTCTTTCAATTTCATCAAATTCCCATGTTTAGGATTTTCTTTGCTATACCTAAATCATTCATCTCAAATTTTGTGCTCAATCGTGCCTTCAAATTCTGTATTAGATTTATATTTTATCGCAATCAACATATTATCAATATGTAATAACAATTAAATGAAATTGCCACTAAGAAGTTTGCACTAATATACAAAGCTATCATATTTGCTCCTATAATAGCCAAGTTGCACCATAAACTACCATTGTTTAGGTGATTGCTGCAAGCCTTATATAGAACTTTTCAATAGACAAACATGATTTTTCTTATCTTCAAATTGAAAACCTTCTAGTTGACTCATATAGATTTTTCTTTTTAAGTTTACCGTGCAAGAAAACTATTTTCCCATCGAGTTGTTCCAATTCTAAATAATGTATAATAACTAATGCAAGAAAAACTCAAATGGAGTTGTGTTTAACGATAAATGAAAACACATCATTAAATTCAACTCTCTCAATCTGATTATAGCTTTTAGTGACTAGACAAGCTTTGAACTCTCTCAATCTAATTATAGCTTTTAGCGACTAGACAAGCTTTGAACCTGATGTCTTCAACTCTAGGAATACCTTCATTTATTTTGAAAACCCATTTACAACCCACAATTTTCTTGTTTTTTGGTGGTTTAACAAGCTTCCAAGTTTGATTCTTTTCAAGAGATTCAGTCTCTTCATTAATAGAAACTAACCACTTGGCTTAATCTTTTGAAGAGACAACTTCTTTAGTCTTAGGCTCACTATACTATAACTCTACAACCGAAAGAGCATAAGAAAGAAACATTGAGAACCCATATTTCTATGGGGATTTTGTTGTCCTTCTCGGTTTATCTCCAGTAATAAAATACTACTCCTTTTTTAAGTTCTTCATTCTCAATATTACCAGTAAATGACTTAACTAGTCACGAAGAAATTACTTGAAACTCTACCTTCTTCGCCACACTTTTTGGATTTTCATCACAAGGAACAAATTATTCCATCGGATGAAGTATAATAGACTCATCTAAAGTAACATCTTTGCTAAGAATAATTTTAGATGAATCAGCATATCAAAGTCTATAACCTTTTACACCAAAAACATAATCGAGCAAGATACATTCTTTTGCTCTAGGCTCTAGTTTGTCCTCACTAACATATGTATATGCTGGACGTCCAAATATTTGAAGAGAAGAATAATCAATAGATTTACTTGACCATACCTCTTTAGGTGTTTTTCATTCAATAGATGCGCAATGAGAACATTTTATCAATCAAATATTGATTTATCAATCAAATAGCTATATTGACCGCTTCAACCTAGAACTCCTTGCCTTAACCATAGTTAGACAATGGGCACCTAGTTCTTTTTAATAAGGTTTTGTTCTTGCAATTTACATTACCATTCTATTGTGGTGTACTCATTGTAGTATGATACCTCACAATACCTTCATTTTGTAAAACTCATTAAACTCACATTCATAAAATTCTAGCCCATTATCTATTCTCAGTCACTTAGGTTGCACATGACAACGCTTTCGTTCCGAGGAAGATTTTTTATTTTTTATTTTATTTTTTATTTTTTTTAGAAATAGTTCTTTTCTATTTTTGTTCTGGGAACAATTTTTGAGTAAAAGAATCCGTTTGGTAACTACACAAAATTTCTACTCTTGAAATAGAAAAAGAATAGAAATGTGTTTGGTAACGCAACAATTCTTTTTTTTTTTTTTTTTTTTGTATTTATTCATTTTTTATTCTTGCTCACGGATCACTGTCGCCATCTACCACCGCCATTGCACGATCGCCGGCCACCAACCGCCACCGTAAGCCCATTGGCTGCTCCATCCCGCGGCTGCTCGGCCGCCGCCGTCGCCAGGCGGCGGCGGCGGGCGGGCGGGCGGTGACCGGTTGTGGCGATGGGCGGTGGCTCTGGGCAGTTGACGGTAGCCACAACAAGAAAGAGAAATAAAAGAGAAATAAAAAAAGAAAATTATTTCTAGAAATTATTCCCGGAACAAGAAGTAACTTTTTTTTGCTTCTCATTTCGCTCCAAGTCTATTCCCGGGCTAACTTTCTATTCTCGAGAATAGAAAAACAATTTGGTGTTACCAAACAAGTTTTTGTACTTTTTTTGTTCCGGAGAACAAAAGAATAGAAACCATGAGAAACAGAAACGTTCTCATGCACTACCTTAATCTTCTTACTAGTTTGCTTCTTAACAAATGTTTTCCATTGTTTAAATGTAATGAAAACATCACTTTTTTTTTTATAGAAAATAAACCCAAACCTTTTTTGAAAAATCTTCAATGAAATTGAGTAAAGACCTTGAACCAAGTCATTTCGAAGGAACTTTCGTAAGCCCACAAAGATTGAAGTGAATAAAATCCAAAGGGTCCTTTGTTGTGTGGATTCTTGTCTTGAAACTAATCTTTTTTTGTTTTCCAAATACACAATGCTCATAGAAATTCAATTTTTCAATTTTTTGACCACATATAAAACCTCTTTACTTAGCTCCTCCATTCCTCCAATACTCATATGGCTTAATCTCATATGTCATAATTTAGTGTTGTCTAATTTTGTCATAGTGGTTGAGATTGTAGCTGAATCGATAATTGTAATGCCTTGTGGTTAATACAAAGTGCCAATTTTCAGCCATTTCATTAGTAAAAGTGAACATCTCATAATCTTCATAAATCCACCTTTAGTTGTAAACCTACAACTATTAGCATCACGTGTACTCAAAGAGATGAGGATTTTCTTCAAATTAGGAACGTGTCTGACGTTATCTAAAGTTTTGATGATGTCGTTGTGCATCTTAATATTGACAGTTCCTATCCCAATTGCTTTGCATTTTGCATTGTTTCCCATTAAAATACTCCACCATTATATTCTTTGTACATGGAGAATCAATGACGATTCACGATTACAAACAACATGAATCAAGAATCTAACTATTACTGAATTTGGCTTTATCATTTGCAACTAATAACCAGTCTTCGTTTTCTTCTTCAGCAACACTAGCTTGAGCGGGATTTTTGTTTCCCTGATTTTGCCTATTCTGGTAGTTTTGATTGTCCTGCCAATTTGCATTCCATTGATTTTGCTGGTTCATATTATTTTCTCTTTGCTGCTTTGCCTTCAATTTCAAACAATTTATCTTGATAGGCCCCTAGACTTACAATAATTGTAAATCAAATCCTCATGCTTCAATTTTGATCTAGTATTGCCACCATTACCTCTCCCAACAGACCTTCCTTTACCAACTAAACCTACTCCATGATCATTATTGCCTTCAAAAGCCAATTCTATATTTAGTTTCTACTTATTTAGAATACTAGTTTTGACATCTTCAACATCAATAATTTCTCTACTTACAATCATGATCTCTCTAAAATTCTTATAAGAGGAAGGTAGTGAAACTAATAATAAAAAAACTTTAACTAATAATAAAAGAACTTAATCCTCATTTTCAATCTTAACATCAATACTTCATAATTCAAAGATAATATCATTGAACTAAGAAAAGGAGATTTAAGAGAAGCACATTCAACTATACGAAGAGTGAAGAGTTGTTGCTTGAGTCTTAACCGATAGGCGAGGCATTTTGTCAAAAAAAGACTATCCAATTTTTTTCATAAACTTGCAGATGTTTTCTAATCTAGCACCTCATGTAGAACTTCATTCGTGGGACACAACCCAATAGTAGACAGGGCTTTTTCATCCAATTCTTTCCATGTCTCATTTGATGTGTTTTCCGGTTTCTTACCTTTCCCAACAAAATTTTCTTCAACCTCGCTACATAAGAATAGCCAACATATGAACTTGCCATAGGTTGAAATTGCCACTCCCAATCAAACTTCTCAATATCAAATCTTGTTGTTCAACTTGAAGCCATAATCATAAGATCAAGAAAAACCCTAAGGCTCTGATACCAATTATTATGGCAAATGTGAAAACTATAATGAAATTGAAATTGAGAATAATAAAAGAAACTGGTTTACATGGAAACCCTTGCGGGAAAAACCACCCTAGGGAGAGGGCAAGCAAAATCAACTATAAAATTTCAAGAATTACAAAAGATGGCTCTAAAAAAAGTATTTTTTTTGTCTCAACTTATTGACCTAATAATTTGAGAAAAACAATATTTATATTGCCCCAAGCCCTAACATTGGCCCAAGCCCATAAAAATAATTCAAGACATACTCAACATAAACTAACTAGTTTATGTCAATGTTCTGGCCAGATTCTTGGCATATCGACATAGGCATAACGAGTGGTGTTAGAGCATAGCCTTAGAATCGTAGATTACCACGGTTGAACGTCGACGGAACAGCGAATTGGCTGCTTGGTACGCTCACCTCGACTAGCCGCCATATCAAAAGACGAGAGTTGCCATGCATTAACCAAACTCATAGAAAAGCCAGCACCTAAACCGATGAATGGCTTTTGATGGCCACAAACAAGTAGTGGCTATCCTTCGACCAATTCCCTTGTTCAGTGGAAAACGATATGGGCCAGAGACCGCGTCGGTTTGGGCTCATTTTCGTTCGGACAGCATGCTGTTGCTCTAGTTTCGACGATTAGAGTGGTTTCATTTCTTTAGACCAGTGCCGGAAAAGAAAATTACACGATGCACAACGCTTCAGAATAAACCCCAAGACCATTTTTCATAGCCGGTTGCTAGTTTATGATATTAAGATGAATAAGCTTAAGGTAGGAAATACTAGTGACCCATAATAAAAACACGTTCTAGCATAGTGAGACGACAATCTTTCGGATAACCAAGAGCTGCCTTTAAGACCAACAAAGCCAGTGATATCGATACAATGGCCTGCCGATGGCGCTACACTTACAAGAAGGTTCATTCCTAAAGTGTGAATTTGGTTTCCAATCTGAAATTGAACGAAGAATGCCACTCCATCTGCCTAAAAGATACTGAAAACAAGGGTAGATCCTGCAGCAAATTAACTATTGTGAAACTATAGGTTGTATCACAGCAACATCGGTGCCCATGATTTGAAAAGGTTAGGGATGGCCGAAGAACAAAACCATATAACTAAGAAACCAGGCCCTCTTGGAGGTATCTAGCGATTTGCACTTTTAAGTAACCATTTCAGAATATCGTTTAATTCAGCAGAACAAAACAAGCTAAGACCAGGAGACTGAGACGTGTTCATGGAGGAAACCCAAAATACAGAGACTTAGAAGTACATACTACACACTGTATTCCCAAAAGAGGATGCTCGGGTTTCATACACTAGGATTAGCAGATTAACCAGTTTGTACGAGCAAAAAGTTCGGTTCACCAATATTTCAACCACTCACCACCAACTTCTCTATGTACACTATGGTTCTACGGCAACCATGGCATGCTTGGTTAAAGTTCACTGGAGTAGAGGCATTCATCCACGAGTTGGCGAAGGTTAGGGTTCTCCAGGGCAGCAGCAACTCTTTCTTTATCGTTCAACTGCTTATTCACTACAACATGGGGAAAGAAACATTTGCAGATTTTCTTAATTAGTCTTGATTAGGTAAGAACAACGAAGGGCGGTGGAGATTTCCCCATTTGCTTAAGAGTACACATCTTTATGCATTACCCGAACAGATATAAATCTAACACTAACTAATTATGAGACGATGCACATATTTGAGCCAAGGTGACAGAGATTGTGTTCTACAAAGAATGTAACCAGTGCATTTGGAATTGGATTGACATCATAGAATTATACACGTAAATTTGGAGTGGTAGTAAAGCTGCAAAAGCAGGATTTATAAGTGAATTTTGTGTCTGGAAAATTACCCAAATTTTGGTTAAGCAAATAATATCTATCAAACTCAGACACCTGATCGCAATCAGCTAACAGCTCATTTTCAGTAGCAAACTTGTTCCATCTTCCTTTTCTCTATACTCCTACATACACTTAGAGTAATCTTTACACTGGGAGCTCTATTTCAGCCTACACTCGTTCTAAGTTCTTCAAATTCTATTTACAAACATCATGAAAAAGTCTGTGAACTCCACATGAACAGTTTGATACTAAAATGAGTACATAAGTCAAAGATGCAAAAGGAATCCATCGAGTATCACCTGATTCTTCGTCCGCATGAGAACCTGGGGCAACTTTGATGTCAACCTGTCAGGTATGTTCCAGCAAAAATGTCAATCAAAACAGAGGAATACAACATCAAATATGCATCATCCATTACTATATCAAATATATGAATCAAACAAGGAAATGCAATAGAAAGAGCCGAAAGCACATGATCCTAAGCTCTCCCAGCATGCACAATACTATTTAAGCAGATATGTCCCAAATGAGCTACGGTCCAAATGACGTATTTTAACTGTGATAATTATAAAAAGTGGAAAGCAAAAAATTACAATCATACACAAGCATATCAAAGACAGATGCTGGGGATATAGAAAGTGCACAAAACACTAAAATGCTTAAATCACCAGATATACAGTTTTTAGCATCTGCTATCATAATCTTCTCCTAGCAAAGTCTTTAAATAAAAAAGAAACGTACCCGATTGGCCATCACTGTAAAGTTACTGATATATCTTTTACCTATAGACTGGGAGAAAACAATAAACAATCTTCCTGTTCCCATCTCTAGATAACATGTTTAGCTTTTCAATCGCTAATAAACTACTAATTCAGTATGGTCCCTTGGTATCATCAATGAACTGTCTTCTCAGTCAACAACTCAAAGACAACTGCCTCAAGACACAGTAACGGTTCTCTATGTAGAAGTGAAGCTTGCACAGATTCAAACTCATCATTAAGTGCCATCAGAAATTACATAACATGCGATATTCAGCGAACTTGTGAGCTTCAAAAAAAGCTTTCCATTGTGGTCCGGTTAGGCTAGTTGGTCCTAGATATCATGCATTGTAGATAAAATGTCATTAACAGACTGACCTATCTCCTGACATATATGATGCAGATTTCCAAACAGTCAATACTATTACTAGCACGAGTAGATGTTTATGAGCTATGAAGGATCGCATAGCTATGTTGACAAAATGTAAGAATGTAAATTTTGGTGCCTCAATTATCAACCCACTTTGTCATACCAGACAGGGCGGACAGCTACAGCACTACTCAGTTCAGCTAAACTCACTCAGCCTTGGAATTGAATCATAACTACACGTTGGAGAATGCACTAAAATCTGCATGCAGCATGTTCAGGCGCGAAACAGACAACTTTCATTGCCGAACTGACCTTGAAATGTGGAGGGAAACAATCTTTGAGCTTCTCTCTCAAGCACAGTCCAATGACAGTCACCATACTGCAATGCTGGATTGTCGGAGTAAACATGATTCTGATAAAAAAGAAGAAGAAGAAGAACAGAATTCAAACACGAAATCACGACATAAGCATAATCACAACAGGCAATCACAACGCAGGACCAAAAACAAAAACGACGACAATACTCAACAGGATACGCCCAAGTTTCTCGTCTACGGTGATGGACTCCTCCGACAGAACACTGAGCTGCTCCAGAGAATAGGGATGCTCCGGATCTCGTATGTCCCTCACATGATGTGCCGATTCAGAAGTCAAAGATCGCAACTTTATCACTTTATTACAATACCCACTTGAATTAAGCTACCGAAGCAATCGACAAAACAGAAAGCTAACGCTACTATCACGAATTCCCAAAGTAACAACGCCAAAAACAAATAGATTGCTCGATCGATCAGCGGTCAAAGGGGCTACGCAGAACCGGACGACTTTTTTCTCACGCGGGCGGCATAGCAAGTGATCAAGCGACGAGACAAAAGAAGAAGGATATCATAAATCTCGAGGGGATCGACGGCGTCGTCGGCGTGCGGGTCTTCCGTCCGAGCCACCCTCTCCTTCTTGGCGTGAACCACCGGGTTCGCATTGATCAGTCCCAGAGTCATTTCTCTCTCTCTCTCCTCCTACCCACCAACGGAGAAGATGAAGGATGAACCTTGAAGATGAAATGGGTCTCTCTCTCTCTCTCTCTCGAACCCACGGGTGGAGAAGACGGAGGATGAAAATTTGACGATGAAACGAAATGGGTCTCTTCCCCTTCCTCGTTCCGACACGGGAAGTACACACTGAGCCTGCTGTCGTGTCGAGAGTTCACGGGCGGGTCGCAGGAGGGTCCACCGTGGAGAATCGTCCAAACTCTGGACAAAGTTCAGTTCATCTCAGCGAGAATGACGGTACCATCGTTAGAGAAAATACATCGCACGGTCGCTTCGCTTCTCATTTTTTCCCCCAACGTGTGTCACGCCATGGGCAATCTGATTCTTTCTTTTCTCCTGTTAAAATGAGGATCATCGGGAATATATCCATGGAAAAATAATAATTTTTACTCGTCAATGAGTATTTTTAAATTTTCGTATGTTATGCTAAATTTTTTAAATAAAATATCGTTAAAAAAATAAAGGAAGTTACGACCCGTTATTGCCAAAGATTAATACCTTCATGGACCATTAAATTATCCTCTCCAATCAGATCCCACCTCTTGTTTTTTCAATATATATGGTTGGTCCATTTACTTTGACAAAGATAAATAGCATATTTTTTTGAAAAATTCTCTTCTTTCAAGTTCTATGAGATCAACGAATTTCCCCACAAAGAAATGATTCAAATGGACTTAGACTCTAAACTAAGGAGAACCAAGTCAATTTCCTACAGGTATGCCTTCCCATAGTAAACGAACCTCCTGTTCAAAATAGTTATTTGTATTATTTGAAATAATTAATGAATGTATGATTTTCTCATTATTGACAATTATTTTTGTTTAAATATTTTCTTAAATGATGAAACTATTTGTCTTTCATTCCTTTTTGTTATCGATATAGGCAATCATAATTAGGAAAATATTTTTTAAATTATTTATTTTTCATGAAATAAGTGTATTTGGACAAAAATTAGCAATTTTAAAATATTTAAGATTAAATTAACACAATTAAAAAAATTAAATGACTTTTTAACGAGAGAACTTTCAATTGGCCGGAGAGCCCATGGGCCCTCATGGGCCCTCTCCACGTCGCCGGCCCATACCCGAAGATACCCGACCCGCCTGACCTGCAGCTCTCTCTCTCTTCTGTGGCAGTTTCTTCGTGCGATCTTCGCTCTACTCATTCGGTTGTCGTCTCTCGTCGCCGTTTGATCCGTGGCTCGAGTCCGGCAGTGATTCCTCCGGCCGCCGTCGAGCTCGAATCTCTTTAACTTCACGCCGCGACGTTCGCCGCCGCCGCGCGGCGGAGATTGGTGGCTCCCGAGGCGAGTTGGAACCGGCGGAATCAGTAGGTATCCTTCTTCCGGTTTTCCGATTGCGGTACCATTCCCGCGCGATGCCGCTTTACCTACCACGTTTCGGCGATCCTTCTGGACTTCGCTCGACCTCGTTTCGAGGTAGAGATCGAAGAATCAACTGCGAATTTCGGCTCTATGGATCGAATCGATAGTTTAGGATCCGAATGAACCGTAGTTTGATTTCAGTTACAGAAATGCTGCTCTCTTTTTGTGGTTGAAATCCATTGCTGCGTGTTCCGCATGATAGGCTGACTGAGAAACAGTTGTTAGGATACGCTAGCGCATTTGTTTATATCGGGAAAGAAACAAAGTTCAGGCCTTCGGCTTTGAAAATGAATTGTCGACTACGATCCCCGTCTTTTGAATTTTGGGTTGCTGGAAGTTAGTTCCTTTGCTGATAGTCTGTTCTGAGTCTGAGTCCTCAAGTTCTTGTCCGATGCCGAAGCTCGACTTTTTCCTCGTTTCGGTGGTGGTCTTACGATGTGTAGTAATTATGAGGATATCAGTTTTGCAGAGGTGCGTGAGGTGGCTTGAGAGGCTGAGGATGGAGCTCTGCCGTGTCTTTTAGTTTATGATTTGAGATTTGAGGGAAGCATTGTCTTTTGAGCGAGGGAAACCCTGTAGAGCTGCCGGAGTGAGCTACCAGGAAAAAGAGAACAATGATTAAGGCGGTGATGGTTATGAACACCCAGGGCAAGCCTCGCCTTGCCAAATTCTATGATTACGAGGTCTCTCTCGCATTACCATCTTGTAAAGAAAAGGGTTGTCATCAACTTCAAGTTTTGTTTCATTTTCCATCTTTGGTGTACTTACTGTCCAGCTTTACCTTTTAATGCCAGCCTGTGGAGAAGCAGCAGGAGCTCATTCGCAGTGTTTTTGCAGGTTCTTCTTCTCTTCCCCTCAAGCCCTCTCTGATAGTTTTTTGAATTCGAAGCTTTCAAGCAAAATAAAGTCATCTCTTTCATGATGGAAGTTTATTCCTGATGTCCTTTGTAAAATAGCTTGCTGGGTTTGCAAAGTTGAGGTTGCTACTTTTGAATGCAGCTTTGAGCAGTAGAGCTGAAAATGTGAGCAATTTTGTGGAGGCTGATGGAATTTTTGGTCTGGTAATATCTCTGCCTTCTATCATTGTTAAGAGCTCCCGTATCTAGTTTAAGTGCTTGAACTTTGGAATTGTTGTGCTCTGGGAGATCAAAGAACTGGCCATTGTATGCTTTCTTTTGAGCTTTGCTTCATAATGTTCGGAAAAAATGCATAATAGTTGAGTAGTATAGAGTTACCAGGTCATTGCTATTTAAATTTTACCTGATTTATTACACAACCAATCCATCCTTATCCTAGAAACTCATGATACTTGAGAATTTGCTAGCAATGTGTATATCTTTTTTGACGCGTGCTTAATCAGATAGGTTTTCATGATTCGGTCATATAATTTCCTTCAGGCATTTAACCCATTCTTTTCTTGATTGTCCCTCTTGCAGGACAGTCGTCTAGTGTACAAGCATTATGCCACACTGTACTTTGTGTTTGTGTTTGATGGCTCAGAAAATGAGCTTGCAATGCTTGACCTGATACAAGGTTAGTACTTTTGAGCTTTCCATACTGTTCTTGGGTTGTAATGTTTCAAAAGTCATTGCCACATAAAAGTAGTTGTTTCATGGTCTGTTCATCTTTTTTTTTTCTTTTTTTTTTTTTTTTTGGAGTTTTTAACATAAATGAAACATAGTCCCTCATGAAAAAGTATGCCTATGCATACAAGAAGGTAGGACTTGGTAATTTTGTTCGGTCTTCTCTGATTATGTTTCTGATACTAATGAAGCCTACTATACTTTAAAATTGAGTCGCAAGATGGAATGATCACTAAATTAGTTGCTTCCTTCAGATCTTCTCTTCCATTTAATTAAGTTTGATGTTATGTGAAAGCCAAGGACAATGGAATCTATCAATAGGGTCATACGTCCTCTTTTCCTCATTCTCCCTCTTGAGTGAGATTATGATCTGCTGATACAAGATTTCTGTCAGAATTACGGATGCAAAGTTTAAAAAAAGTGGAACATATTTTATTAAGTTTCACCAAAGCAGCTGTGGATCTGCTTGGAAAAGTCTCTCTTCAATAGAAACTGTCAAACAGAATTTAGGGACTTGGTGCACACCATGATGTGCTTGATCTTTGTATACTGAACCAGTAAAGTCTCAACATGTACAGCTGAATGGCTAGCTTGGTCTCTGATGCTTTTGCCGTGTTCTTCCCTGCACCGTCCTTTGCCCACCTGTCTGTTCCTGCTTTCTTCATCTGGAGAAGACTTCACCACTTCAATAATGAATTGCCTTAGCAAGACTACATCATATGCTTCATTGATGTTGATGCAATTGTTAATTTATTTCTAATCTGTTCTTTGATTGATGACTTGCTTGCTTGAACTCTCATTTTCCCAGTTTTTGTGGAGACACTGGACAAATGCTTCAAAAATGTATGCGAGCTTGATATAGTGTTCAACTATGGCAAGGTTACTCATCTTTCATTCGTTTGAAATATCTGATTTTACTTTTCAAGGTCTTTACTACTGGTTTACCCAGATATGTCAATGAATGTGGGTGATTTTTGCTAGAACTTTTACCAATGCTGGTAAATATGCTTATGACATTAGTGGAGGCATCTCAACAACATTTTGCATGTCAGTACTGCCAGATTATGTGTCTAAGCAGATTAATTTGATCTTGCTTTCTTTCTATTTTTTTTTTTTTTATCTTATCAGCCTTATCATTGCTTTACTCAGGCACAGTCAAATTTGTATGAAATAGTTGTTATCGCAATTTGCGACTAATAATTTCATTTCGTTTGCGAAATCTCGGTGTGGTATTCCTCTGATGGCATCCATTTTTGATTTTTGCAGATGCAAACTATTTTAGATGAGATCGTTTTTGGTGGCCAGGTCCTTGAGACAAGTTCTGCAGAGGTTATGAAGGTTGTTGAAGAAATATCGAAGTACGTCTCTTTCTCTCTCTCTCTCTCCCTCTCTGTGCCCACCACATGTGCACCTGTGCAGGTGTGTTTTGAGAGGGATAATCAGGCAGGTTCTTGCGTGGAGACATGCTGTTTCATTTCTTAAGCCAGCCATTACAACCTTTGCTCCTTGTAGACGATGGGGTTAGGTGGTAGTTTTAAACTGATGACGCTCATTTGTACATGCAGGCTGGAAGCTGCCTCAAATGCTATCACACTTGTTCCCAAAACTGTTTCTAATTGGCGGGGGCGGTAGCGCATTATCTACCAGATTGCGAAGAAGTCAAAACTAATGCTAACTCCGCCTTTTCCCTTTTCCTGCGAGTCGGTGAGAGTGCAACTCTAATTCCAAAAACAGATCCTGGAGGGACTCCATACACATCTCATGTTTAATGGAACAGATTGTTCATTCTTTTCTCCTTATTCTTCTTTTGGATTTCCACAGCTTTGTTCATTCCAGTTGTAACGAAAGTCATAGACTGATGTGTACATACGGTTTGTCGTTTGTTGAAATATTATTGCACCATAAATGAAAACGGCTCTTAGATACTCTTTATATTCATGTGGTCTCCTTTACCTATTACCTTAAGTTTTTAGGTGGGACCTTTCTAATATTTACTATTATTTGTGGGCTTTTCGATACATGATTGATGTAGTTTAGCACGGCATCTAGCACCTTACTGCTATACCTGATATAGGTGAATACACTACGCTTCTCCTCGAGCCTCCCAACTGCTCTCAGCCCATTTTGTTTCTGCTTTTGCCGAGCGCATACGGCATCCAGCCTGTACAATCGAGTGGCCGGAAAGATGCGCGCGTTCGCTCAATCCCATCTTTCGAGGGGTGCACACGTGTACATCCTATCGAGAACGGCTGTGAGTTCTGATTCGGACTGTGCAAAACCAGGTCGCCGTTTTAACTGGGCGAAAATTAAACAATTGAAGCAGGTGAAGCGGATCTATTCTGTCGACAATATATGGATCCGTTTTCCTCTTATAAAATCCCAACATGCTAATAAACTATGCAAACGTCGTACCGAAAGATTCATGTTTTATGACAGACATGTTTGGCGATAGAAAGCGGAAGACTTTAACTGGAAGCAACTCAAACTGGCCATCCCGTGTACGTCCCGAAAAAAGGTTTGTTTTTCGACCCCCTTATGTCTCATACTGCCTATTCTCGATGATAACATACTTTTTAACACTGATTCTGCAGGTTGTCCCCCAACTTGCACCGCCCATTTACTGTTCCTCTCCTCA
The DNA here is from genome assembly GCA_016097545.1 of Eucalyptus victrix. Taxonomy (NCBI): domain Eukaryota; kingdom Viridiplantae; phylum Streptophyta; class Magnoliopsida; order Myrtales; family Myrtaceae; genus Eucalyptus; species Eucalyptus victrix. The sequence goes on along the minus strand of CM027843.1, from coordinate 42,087,636 downwards.
TCGCGACTTGACTCAGAGCCCTTCCATATCCCATTTCCTTGTTTGCTTCACTGGCTTCCAAGCTTACACCCTTCATTCTATCATCCTAATGGCATCGAATCCAGCTCTTTTGACCTGCCCTGGATCGACTTGGACTGCCGAGAAGAACAAGCTGTTCGAGGACGCCCTCGCGGTATATGAAGAGGGCATGCCGGATCGATGGCAGAGAATCGCGAATGCGGTTGGTGGGAAGACATCTGTGGAGGAAGTGAAGGAGCACTATGAGATCCTCCGACACGACATCGACCTCATCGAGTCGGACAAAGTTCCTCTTCCGCAGTACAAGCCATCCGCGGACAAGCTTAGCAATCAACACATGAGGTAAACTGTCTTATGGCTCTATATGACGAGGCAATAGATCATAGAACTGAATCCTCACTAAGAACTTGTGAAAGAACGAAGATTTATAATGTCATCATGCAACTTTCACGGGACGTTCAAACCATATGGGAATTTCTTTCTCTGGTGAACAAATTTACTTTCTCCAAGGAGAAGATCCTCGAGAGATTTGAGTCGTGTGATCCTGAGTTCTGGTTTCCGCTGTGCAGCTTGAAACATTCGAACTTGTGACTCGAGAAGGAAGAGATAAACCTGGCGAGGACGCGTCGCACGGATCTTTCTCCAAGTATGATTCGCCGATCGGAGCTGCACTTGTGTAGATGGTTTTGTCCACTAGGTGTTCCGATTTGTTCTACTTCTTTCGATCTTTTCCCATCCTCCTAATTCCTCAGCATTTGTGCTAAGGATCATAGGAACGGCATAGCTCTCTGTGTTCATTAAACTATGAAACTGATGAAGATCACGAATTTCTGCTATATTTTATTGAAAAGTATCAATTCTTTTAGCGTACTAAATTTTATTTATATATTCGCACTAATGGAATGGAACGCATATAATATTTATAACTTGAGTTATCATACTATGCACTAATAATTACTCACTGTGGGGGAAAATTACTAACACTTGCAATACGTTTGATTATAGTAATATCTATTAGATTACAGGTTTATTATAAGTTGATCACCTTTTACAATGTTTCTTTGTAGTAATAGCTATTACAACGTTATTCCTATTACAGCCTAACTTTAATTTGACCTTTTTTTTCTTCACTTACTCTATCAATACTAATTATTGGTTATAATTAAGATACATACTTTTAATCACTCAAATATCTTTCTAGTATTTATTAAATGATGTCATCAAACATTTTTATTTTGAGTTTAATGACTTATCATATGATTAATAAAAAAGATAGTATATAATAGGTAAATAATCGTTGTGAGTAATTATGTTATCTTGATAATAAATAATTACTTATTTTGCTAAACATTATTTTAGCATAATATTAGTTGCTTTTTATTAGGAACAGTTATGTAAATTTTCATAACTTAGCATCGCATTACTTGTAATACAGTGATTATCTTAATTCTTAATTATACTAATTTGCAACATGATTGTAATTTCAATCATACTATTTATAATGTAATAAATGATATTTTTACTAATAACAAATTTTAGGGTTAAATTAAGAGCATAACTTTAAATAAATTGTTAAAATGATAAATAAAGCTTATATATAAGATAGCAAAATCTGGATGATATACATATGGTGTATTACACTTAGGATTGTGATTAAACTCATAATTATTATAACTATAATATTTATTTGACCATAATAACATGTTGTGTACTTAATCTATAATAAATCGTATGTAAATATTTGATATGTTAGATTATGTATTAACAAATTATTTTGACTATTAAACTCATGAATGATAATCAACTGTTGACGTGATAATTATAATATTCCCTTTATTTCTGATTTTTGGGGTATTTTGAGAAATGCTGATCCTACTTTCTCTTTATTATATATGTCATTCAAGAAATTGGATGGTGCACTGAATATTACATTATTTAAACAAATGATACATTATAGTATGAATGATATTATTCTGATTAACGATAGGTCCAACATATTGTCCAACCTTTATGAAAAGATAATCGACAATTTGATAGATTTACTCTCGCTTTGTTTGTTGGAAAAGTTACTTTCTAGAGGCACGCTTGACTTTATTACCAAATTCGATGTATCGATAAGGTGGAAAGTTTGCATTTAAACGGGTAGTGGGAAATTAACCCTAATATAATCCGTACGAACATTCCCATGCGTGCTCATCATTAAGTCTTGTCGTTCTCGAAGTGCTCTTCTAGGATTAACACGAAACCCGTGTGCCTCCACCTTCTCGACCCTAGACTTTCTCGACCATTAAGATTCTAGGGTCGAGAAGGTGGTGGAGAGGTGTGGTAAGAGTCATTCACTCTTGACTGACGCTGCACCAGCTTTTGAAAACGTATGGTGACTGTTGCAGTTGGCAAACGCACGCAACATCGTCACATTACACATTCTCTTTCCCAGAAGGAAGAAGAAGAAGAAGAAGGTCGAGATGGTGGTGGAGAGGTGTGGTAAGAGTCATTCACTCTTGACTGACGCTGCACCAGCTTTTGAAAACGTATGGTGACTGTTGCAGTTGGCAAACGCACGCAACATCGTCACATTACACATTCTCTTTCCGAGAAGGAAGAAGAAGAAGAAGAAGAAGAAGAAGAAGAAGATGGCTTTGATGGAGTCACCGTTCAAGGTTCATTTCATCTCTCTGTTTCTCTCTCTCTCTCTCTCTCTCTCTCTTCTCAAGACCTGCTTTTCGTCCTTTATCTTTGGAGTCTCTTCTCGTGTCACATTTCGGATGTTACTCGGTCGTTGGGTGCAAAACATTTTTCATGGTTGTTCTGGCTGTTATTGCTGTTGTTGTTGTAGTGCAGATAATATTGGGTTCGTCATCCATGCCTCGCCAGCACATTCTAGCTGAGATGGGATACGACTTCACTGTCATGGTTCGTTTTCGCTTCGTTGACTGAGTGCAAGATTCTCGAATTCGGTTGCGATTTCAGCCTTTCGTGGGTTTGAAAATTAGAGCTCGGGTTATGGTTTCTTCAGACTGCAGACATAGACGAGAAGGCTATAAGGAAGGAGAAGCCTGAAGAGTTGGTCACGGCCTTAGCTGAGGCTAAGGTAATGGCCTTCACTCTTCTCGAGAAAATAAAATCTTGTCGTGTTTGTGTTCTCCTCTTGCACATTGGCCTTGTTTGTGTGTTGGAAAAGACTTTATGAGAAGTGCATTTTATGGAGTTGGAGCTTGGTAAGAAGCTTGTCCTCTTGAAATAAGAGGTTTTCAGCTTAAATGTTTGTTTTCGTGTTTGAATGTGATTGATGTGGAGGCATGATGTGGAACATGCAAAACAGGACACGAGTTATTGATAAGCATGTATTTTCATTTTTTCATTTCCTTTTTTTATGAAAAGGGGGAAGCTTGTTGATTGATCATGATCTATACGACTGATATATTTTCGTGGTATTCTGAAAATGTTTCAAAGGTACCTTGAAATTCTATTTATGATGCCCCATGCTTTTTATGCCATTTTTGTTTCATGATCCCTTGCATCCTTTTGTCGGAACACTTGCACTTGCCTTTAAACGTGCAAGTCTTTTCTTCATTGATGTCCCATATGTCTCGGGCATGCTCTAGCTGTAGTTGTTAGCTTGGATTTTGGCTCTGGCTCTTGTAGGCTCTAGCTTCGGCTTCGGCTCCAACCTATTGGCTCTTGGTCGGGGTTGGGTTCTAGCCTTAATTTTAGTTGAAGATGGTGAGGATGAATGCCCAAAATCATTCGAATGAACCTAAGTCTGATATCATATTGTAAATTTAAATTTGCACAGAAGCATGGTTTTTGTATCGATGATGGTTTGTGTTTTGATATGTGCAAGTGTAGGTGTGTATGGTATATTTGTATTTGATAGAAGATGGATAAGGACATTATATTTTGAGAAGGTTAATGGGACAAGGATAGTTTTACTAGGTTATAGAACATGTGATTTTACATAATTACAAGAGGAGATGTTGGTGTGGGTGAAGGAGAAAAAGGATATAGAGTTTACTCTTAACTCCCCACACACCCTTTTACAAGAATGAGCTATTGCCTTTCTATAGGTATTTTCGCCGACTAAGTACAACCGCCTTAGAGGATTTGGATCTCTCTTGAATGCTGTCCACGTAGGCTTCATCCTGCAGCCACCACCAAGTTATTTCTGACTTGTTCAGAGATTGTTTGCTAGTTACTTGTTGGACATTTTCCAGCCACTATCTTTAACTACCCAAGACTTCATCTAGGGAATTCTAGATTGTAGTTTAGTAAATTTAGGAATTTCTAGAAGATGGATTTGTTGAAATTTACTCGAATAGACTTAGAGAAAGAAAAAACACAAGAGAGTTGTTGTTGTAACTCTCGTCACAATATTCAACAGAACATAAGCCTATTAAATAGGCAGAACATCCAAACCACTTTGCAAGAAAATAGCTACAGAACAACAATAACAAAGACCCACTAACATACCCCACTAACCAGAACATGTGCAGAAACTAACTCCTAAAAACAAGCCACTTCCTATTGACTAGGACTCCACTATTACATTATTGAAGACACGTAAAAAACCGAAAGTTAACTACTTCAACACCCTCCCTTAAACCGATGTTGCAGACAACATTTTAAAGGAATAAAACAAACCCTCCCTTAATCTGGAACATCCAATGAACAAACACCAATAAGCTTTCTTAGCTTCTGAAATGTAGACAATTTGGGAGGCTTGGTGAATAAATCAGCAAGTTGATCTTCACTTTTGCAGAAAACAAGATCTATCACTTTATCTTTTGTGAGATCCCTCAAGAAATGATATTTCACATCTATATGTTTGCTCCTTCCATGTAGAATTGGATTCTTTGAAAGTTTAACGGCTGAGTTGTTGTCACAATATATTGTTATTGCTTCTTGTTGTTTAAACTGAAGTTCTCCAAGAATCTTCCTTAACCAAATAGCATGACAAGCACTTGAGGTGGCAGCTACAAACTCAACTTCAGTTGTTGATAGAGTAACAATTGGCTGCTTCTTTGAAGACCATGAGACAGCCCTTGAACCAAACATAAACACATAGCCAGAAGTGCTTTTTCGATCATCCATATCTCTAGCAAAATCATTGTCAGTGAAGCCAAACAAATCTGATTTTTGTCCTTTTTTGTAAAACAGCCCAAAAGTTGCAATTCCTTGCAAGTAGCGAAAAATTCTCTTTGCAGCTTGCAAGTGTATTTCTGCTGGGCGTTCCATATACCTGCTTATGAGGCTCACACCATGCATGATATCTGGCCTTGTTGCTGTCACATACATTAAACTTCCAACAATTTGCTTGTAAAGTGTGTTATTCACCTTTTTCCCATCAGAATCTTTCAATAGCTTCAAGCCAACTTCAGTTGGTGTGGTCGCAGAGTTGCAATTCTTCATTTGAAATTTTTCTAAAATCTCTTGAACATATCTCTTTTGGGAAAGAAAGATTCCAGTTGCATATTGAATTACTTCTATGCCTAGAAAATAATGCATCAATCCAAGATCAGTCATCTCAAATTCATCCATCATAGACTTCTTAAATGTGTTGATCAAGACACTATTATTCCCTGTGAAGATGAGATCATCCACGTACAAACATACTAGAAGCAATTTTCCACCATCATCAACTTTAATAAATAATGTGTGCTCATATGGACATTTTCTAAATCCTTCCTTCAAAAAATAAGCGTCAATGCGACTATACCAAGCTCAGGGAGCTTGTTTTAACCCATATAGTGCATTTTTCAGTCTATAAACTTTATGTTCACTACCATGCTTCACATAACCAGAACGTTGATCAACAAATACCTTTTCTTGGATGTAACCTTGCAAGAACGCTGACTTCATATCCAATTGGAAGATAGGCCATGAATTCTATGCTGCTACTGCAATCACCAATCTGATTGTGTCAAGTTTTGCCACGGGAGCAAACACCTCTTTGTAATTCACTCCAAATTCTTGCTTGTAACCATTTGCGACCAAGCGTGCCTTGTACTTGTCAACTTCGCCATCTTTATTCAACTTCATCTTGTACACCCACTTGATCCCGATTGATTTGTGTCATCTTGGAAGTTTTGTCAATTCCCAAGTATTATTCTTCTCAATGGCTTCGATTTCTGCATCCATAGCAATTCTCCAATTTTCTTTTTGCATAGCTTCATCATAGGTTGTAGGATCACAATCTAAAAACAAAGCAAAATAGGTAAGTGGATCTTCATATTGGTCAACCTCTGTTACTTCATAATGAATCATCCAAGCGAGTCTTTTTCGAACTCGATGTGGCCGTTCTTCAATTTCTGCAATAGTGTTTTGACTTTGTGAACTTTCTGTGATGGTTCGACTGGTTGTGGGCTCTTCATCATCTTCAAAATTCATTGGAATCCTTCAACACCTTTCTCACTCTATGGCCAGAATTGTTCTTCATCAAATATCACATCACGACTGATGATGATTTTCTTGGTTATTGGATCATAAAGCTTGTAGGCTTTTGATTGATCACTAATGCCAAGAAAAACACATTTAACTCCCTTGTCATCTAGCTCTTTTCTCTTATGATCTGGAACATGAGCATAGGCTATACACCCAAAAATTCTGAAGTGATCCACTACTGGTTTTTGTCTGCTCCAAGCTTCTTCAGGTGTCATATTCAGAACAGCAAGAGTCGGGCTTTTGTTCAAAAGATGAATACTCCAATTAACAGCTTCCGGCCAGAAGCTCTTTGGAATTCCACTTGCTGTCAATAAACTTCGCACCATATTCAAAATAGTGCGGTTCTTCCGTTCACAAACTCCATTTTGCTATGGTGAATAAACTATAGTGAGTTGTCTCTTAATACCATGCTTCCCACAAAAATCTGTAAATGCATCTGAGTTATATTCGCCATCGCGATTTGTGCGTAGGACTTTTATTGGATTCCCACTATCTTTTTTAGCAAGTGTTTTGAAGCTCTTGAATGCTTCAAAAGCTTCAGATTTTTCATGCAAAAAATAAATCCAAATCTTCCGGCTATGATCGTCAATGAAAGTGATAGCATACCGTTTACCTCCATTGGAAACTGGAGATATTGGCCCGCAAATATCTGAATGGACCAGTGCCAACCGTTTCTTTGCTCTCCATGCTTTTCCTTGTGGAAATTGAGCACGGTGTTGTTTGCTAACAACACAGTCTTCACATATTTCGGACGGATCAGTGATTGGGGGCAATCCCTCCACCATCTTCTTCTGATGTAATGTCCGTAGTCCACCAAAGCTAAGATGACCATATTTGAAATGCCATACCCAAGCTTCCTCTTTTAATCTTGTAGCAAAGCATGAGTGGGAAGTGCTATGAAGATGTAGTGGGAACATCCGATTGGCAGTCATTGTAACTTGAGCAATTAGACCCAATTTCTCATCATGGATTCTACAAACACCTCCTATTGGTGTAATTTCATAGCCCTTCTCTTGTAATTGGCTAACACTTAGGAGGTTGGTTTTTAACTTTGGAACATAAAACACTTCTTTGATGGTATGTACTAAAGTCACTTTAGGAACAATTGCAACCGTCCCTTTCCCCATGACTGGTGCGGTAAAGTCATCTCCGAATTTTACTGTGGTGCGGAATGACTTGTCTAATGTAGAGAATGCTTTCTTGTCTCCACATATGTGGTTGCTGCAACCAGTATCAAGATACCAAAGTTTGAAGAAGTTTTCTCCTTTTCCCAACACACCAATAGGAGAATTTCTGCTTCTTCCTTTTCTGCTACAAAGTTAGTCCTTTCCGTACTTTGTGTATCTAAATTGGTTCGACATTCAAATTTGTAATGCCCATACCTATGGCATCGAAAGTACTCCACTTTGAATTTGTCTATTGAATTTGGTCTGAAATCTGTTGAGTGTCGACCTCCACGTCCTCGTCCTCTGCCTTGAGAATCACGAGAAAAACAGCCATCAGATTTTTGATTGAAATTGCGGCAATCATTGGTTCCCCTTCCTCTGCTTCTGCCACTATCCATTCTTGTTGTTGATGAAAAATGATTTGCAGTTGAGGCCTTCAATGTCTTCTCTTTTGGTTCTTGCTGTAAGAAATTTTGTTCATGGACCAACAATGATCCTTGCAACTCATCGATTGAGAGTTCTTCAACATCCTTGGCTTCTTGAATAGAATAGACAACAAAGTTAAAGTTTGGTGTCAAAGATCGAAGAATCTTCTCGACTATTGTGACGTCTTCCGTCTTATCTCCATGGATTCCCATCTTATTGACAATCGCCATTGTCTGGGAAAAGAAATCTGTGATTGTTTCTCCCAATTTCATTCTTAGTAATTCAAACTCCCCACGAAGCATTTGAAGTTGCTGCCTTGTTGCCCTTGTCGAGCCTTGATATTTCTTTTTCATGGAATCCCATATATGTTTGGAGGTGTCCTTGCAGAGAATTGTCTCCAAGATGGATCTGTCAATAGCTTGAAACGGATAGTTTTTGGCTTTAAGATCCTTCAATTTTGCTGCTTCCAGAGCTTTCCGTTGTGCTGCTGTCAACTAAGCTCCTACCTCTGGTTCGACAATACCAGAAGTAACAACATCCCAATACTCCTTAGACTTGAGGAAATTCTCCATCAACATACTCCAATGGTCATAATGACCATTAAAGTGAGGTATAGCAGGCTGTACGAAGTTCTCTGTGGCCATCACTGCTGCTGCAAAAAAGAACCACTACTACTCTAGTGTTTAATCACTCAAGACTCTTTTTGAAGACCTTTTTTTTCTTCCCTGTTGTGTCTCTGATACCACTGTTGAAATTTACTCGAATAGACTCAAAGAAAGAAAAAACACAAGAGAGTTGTTGCTGTAACTCTCGTCAGAATATTGAACAAAACATAAGCCTATTAAATAGGCAGAACATCCAAACCACTTTGCAAGAAAATAGCTACAGAACAACAACAACAAAGACCCACTAACATACCCCACTAACCAGAACATGTGCAAAAACTAACTCCTAAAAACAAGCCACTTCCTATTGACTAGAACTCCACTATTACATTATTGAAGACATGTAAAAAACCGAAAGTTAACTACTTCAACAGGATCACCATTTGCAACAGATTTTTAGTCATCGGCAGTTGGTTTTGTTAGTGGATGAGCCATACTGCTTGCCTCGCTACTTTCATAGGCCACGAAACCTAGCGATTCTCAGCTAGAATTTAGAAATGGCAGTCGTTCTCAGTTACCCTGCATTGTCAAAATATACGATTGAGGACAATTCTTCGGTAGGCTGTAAATTCCCAGCAGAGTTTTTACAAGTGAATTGCTTCATTTTGACAATTCGAGCAGTTATCATTGGCTTTTCATTGTCAGTATTATTCAGCCATTGGATTGACAATTAATGAGGATGTGAATGTTCATCTGCACGACTAATTTAGACCTGATATTTTAGGCAGATGCTATCATCTCCAGTCTCCAGAATGTGGATTCTTTTGTGGAGGATGTCCATACAACCCTCTTAATCACCGCTGATACAGTATGTTCTTTACCCAAATATTGTTACTCTTGTGGCCACATGCAGTGTTCAACATTCATCTGTCTTGTGCAGTCGTGTGAATGTTTATCCTTAAGTAAAGATTCCCTCCATATGGGCGTGCACGGGTGCATAGTTCCTCTAGAGAAATCGGAATAGAGGAACTTAAAGGTGAAGTTATGGAAGCTGGAACTTGATTGTCTCTGTGTTCCATGGAGTATTGCTACTGAAGTAAGGTGTTAGTACCTTCCATATGTCTTCAAGGTTCTTCCTCAAAGACAACCACCCAGACATGCCGACAGAACTTTAGTAGACGGAAATCACATAACTTTATTGTGGATAATGGGAGGTCCCTTTTGATATACTTACCAAGAAACATGATGAGGAACAGATTTTTGTCATGAGCCTTTCTCTTGTGAAGAGAAAAATCTTCTGAAGAGTCACGGGTTTATTAAATCTGTCCATGCTGGTTTTTATAGCAACCTCTCCATCTCAACCTTTGAATATTATGCCTCTGACAACAGAATAATTTCATTTAGGAGAACAATAAAGATAGGCATTGATTTCTTACCTTTGTAGCAGTCTTTGGTGAGAGTTAGCTCTGACACGTCTAATTGATTTGGAGGTGGTGGTACATGAAGGGAGGATCAGGGAAAAACCATCCAGTAAGGACGAAGCACGGAATTTTATTGAAGGTTTGCTGGACACTACATCCCCTCATATTACCTTTAGAAAAAAGAAATTCTCCTGGATTCTCATAGTCGTGTATTTTCCAGGGTACTCTGGTGGTCGTGCAGAAGTTGTTGGATCTGTACTTGTAACCAACCTGAAGACGGGAAGGAGGGAGGCAGGATGGGAGCGAGCAGAGGTAATGCATCCTCATAAATACTTGCTGAAGTTTAATTATCTACTGTTTCTGACTAGCTACATGCACATGGCATTCCAGTCTTCATGATTCTAGGAAGTGCATCAACTGGACCAAAAGCCATTGACATGCATTTTTGTTTAGTCTACTCTGTTCATGTTGCGATGGGTGCTTTAGAGACTTCAAAGCCGCATTGTCTATCTTGGCCCCCAAGGCTTGAGCTCCTAATCATGTCCGCTAGTTTGACAGCGAATTGCTTTTGGCAAAATGTTGGGTGTCATGCAGGTATACTTTTATGACATACCAGCTGAGGTTGTTCAGAGTCTGGTAAGTCCTCTTAACCATGTTGAGGATCAGTGACTACTTGTCATTGTCCTGTTTCAGTACTTAACATCATTTGCCGCCTCAGATTGATGAGGGAATTACACTCAATGTCGCGGGCGGTTTGATGCTCGAACATCCACTTACATCACCAATCATAAAAGAAGTGGTCTCTCTCTCTCTCTCTCTCTCTCTCTCTCTCATATTCTTCATCTGCCTAAGGGGAGATATAGCCTTTCTGTGACAACCATCGAAATCGGTTGAAATTTTGGACCGAGTATAGGAGTGCCAAACCAGGATAGTTAATGCTGAGATATAGCCATCTTTTTCTTACAAGTATGTAACTCTGATGTTTCCTACAGATTGGGACTGCTGATACTATAATGGGACTCCCTAAGTCTCTCACGGAAAGACTCATCCAGGAGGCCCTAACTCGACCTTCAAGCGAGGCATGAGGAACCCAGCATAAAAATGCTGAAATCGGAATCATCTGGCACCTTGTTCGTTGCTGGAGTTGACATTAAATGTCGTCATGGGCCTGATGTAGTAACCCCACCGAGGCATCAAACACAGATCGAGATAATTGTTGTCATCTGATGCTCTGCTTTCCCGAGTGGCTAGCCATGGTCATGGTCAGATACGGCTAATCTTTGGGCCAGGAAGCTCACGTTATACTTGCATTATTGCCAGGAAGATTGCAATGATGATGGAGCTTGATGGCGTATCGTTATGTCTAAGCAACGTGAAAAGTTTTTGTGCATTCATCGCAAAATCTCGAGCCATACTTTCTAGATACTCCTGTTCAACGAGATACATTCTTGTTCTGTTTTCATATTGTTAATCCGATACTTTACCTGAAAGGAAATGAATTGACCAATCTCATTTTTTCACGTTTCTCAGTCACTTGTGTACTTTTGAGGAGAGCTATATTGATACCTGATGCTTGAATTAAGTCAAGCAATTGAGAAGATTCTATTTTCAAAGCATATATGTGATCCACACAGCAGGTTACTATAAACAAAGCTGGAACAAGAATGGCATGCCATTTCCTGTGCGCCAAATCTAGTTTTTGTGAATAAAAATCAACCGTGCCAAAACTTTTACGTTTGAAAACATGTTGTTAGGATACAAGGTACTTTCTATTCTCAGTTCATGAGCCTTGGAGCCTTATAAGTATACAGTCCTCCTGCGACCTTGCCGCGCGCTATGTCACCATTGGGAAACCCAGTAGAGCGGTTAAGGTGTTTGTCGATGCGCGAGCATGGTTGTTGTCGTGATTTAATTTACTTATTACCACTCTTGACATACTGTGCAAGTCTAGACATGTAGAGATGGCTAGTGTTCGAGGTTTTTAGGGATAAGTTTGAGGCTAATTGTGTTAGTTATAATAGAATTGCAATAGGTAATAAAAAAATATAGAAAATTATCTAAAAGTCCTAAATCTATTATACTTTTATCAATTCAGTCATAAGCCTTTCAATTTTGTTAATTGAGTCGATTTGACTAATTTTAATTGCAAATCATTTACATGGGCATTGATAGTGTACTTAAGACAAACGGTGTTGATGTAGATAATTTTTTTATGATTCTTAATTATTTTATTTTCTTATTTTCTTTTTTTGTTTCCCAATCAAGTTTAGCAAGGGCCATGAAGCTCTTGTTGGTTATAGCCTTCACCTAGTGGTGGTGAAGGTCAACCGGCCCATTCGGGTTTGGAAAAAAAGAAATCAAAAAAAAAAAATTTAAAATTATAATTTTTTAAAATATTATGAAAATTGTTCACGTTAGGCCTTGCATACCAACCGATATCTATGTTAGCAATTTTTAATTAATATTGGTTGGATGGATTCACTTAGCAAATTGTGAAAATGTTTAAAACTCAATTGACATAATTAAAATATTTATGATTAAATTAACAAAAGTGCAATAAATTTATGATTTTTTGAACAATTTTTCCTCGAAAATAGGATGAATGCAACATGTTTAAACCTTTGGCAAATTTTAATAAGTTAAGCATAAGATTAGGATTATTGAATGGACAGACATTATTATCTAAACATAATATTTTGTTATTCCTGAGGATGAATTGACTAATTATTACATTAAATGTCTCATGGAAAATGTAATAGTCAATTGATTATGGCCATTCAATTAAGGTCATATTCTATTACCGCAACTAATACAGGACTTCAAAGTTATCATAGGAAGTCACAGAACGATATGCAGGTCTTACTACACTATAGCTATCGGCAAGTTCATAGCTAAGCATGCTCCCATGTGAAAAGTTAGGGCTTGTTTAATAATATTCTGTTCTCGATAATAATGTTTGCTTAGAAATGATTTTTTTTTTTTAAATTATATTCCTAGGAATAATTTCTGAGTTTTTGAAAATGTTTGATAACTGTCCAAATTTTCTATTGTCGGGATATAATTGTGTTTTGTAGGATTCTTAATTTTTTTTTGTTTCTTTTAATTTTTTAATACTTTTAATATTTTTTTCTTTTTCCTTTTCTCTTCTTCTTCCACCTTTTTTTTGTGGCCAATTGCTGGCCACAATGGTGGCCAATGACTAGTTGGGAGAGGTCTGGCGAGCTTGTCGGAGGCTCGCATGACCACCATGAGCCTTGGCGTCGCCCAGGTAGCGGGAGGTTAGCCTTGCCCTCGCACAACGAGGCTTGTTGGCGAGGCTTGTTGGCCAAGCTTTGGCCGAAGAAGAAGCCTATTTCCGGTTTAAAAATTATTTTAGATGCTATTTTTGTTTCGAGGAACAATTTTTGAATAGAAGAATGCGTTGAGATCACTTCATGGAATCTCATCTTTTTATTTTATTTTATTTTATTTTATCTTCCTTTTGGCCGGCAATGGCCTGGCCGGCTCGGCCTCGAGGGCTAGTGAACTCGAGTCAAAAGGAAGAAGAAGAAGAAGAAGAAGAAAGAAAAAAAGAAGAAGAAAAGAAAGAAAAAGAAAGGAGAGAAGAAAAAAAAAAAAAAAAGAGAGGAAGGAGGAGGAGGAGCATTTTTTTTTTGTTCCCTAGAATAAAAAAAAAACATAAATTGTGTTCATGACAACAAAAAAAGAACACAAACAAACAAGCTGAAGAAGAAGAAGAAGAGGAAGAAAAGAAGAAGAAGAAAGAGAATAAGAAGAAGGAAGAGGAAAGAGAAGAAGAGGAAAGAGGAAAAAAAAATATTTGATTTTAGAATTATTTTCGAGAACAAGAAGTAATTTTTTTTATACTTCTTAATTTTGTTTCAAATCTATTCTTGCAAACAAAAAAAGAAGGATTTTTGTTCCCGAAACAAAAAAATTTACCAAATAGATTTATGTTCATTTTTTATTTCAAAAAATAAAAAAACACAATCGTTGTTTTCGGAGACCCAAATAAGGCCTTAGGACGTATTTAGTAACCATTATGTTCACGAGAACAATTTTTACTAATAAATGAATTTTTTTGTTTTGTTTCTAGAAATAATTTCTTAGTTTTTGAAAACGCTTGAAAATTGTCCAAAATTTTATTTCGAGATAAAAATGTGTTTAATAAGAATTCTTAATTTTTTTGAAGGCTTTTTTTTTTTTTTGTTTCTTTTAACTTTTTAGTACTTTTATTATATTTTTCTTATTTTTCTCCCTTTTCTCTTTTTTTCATCCTTCTTTTATGGCCTATAGAAGAAGAAAAAAAAAAGAAAGAAGAGGAAAGAGAGGAGAAAAAAAAAAAAAATAGACTTGATTCTAGGAATTATTCTAAGAACAAAAGTAATTTTTTTTTGTTTCAAATCTATTCTTGAAAAAAAAAATATTTTTTGAAAAAAAATTACCAAATAATTTCTATATTTTTTTTTTAATTCCGGCAATAAAAGATATTATTCCTCGGACCGTTACAAATGGGGTCTCACTGACCATGGAAGATGAAGGATTGCTGACAGGCTCCCCAAGATTCTGATCCTCGTGAAAAAGAATGGCCTCCCGACACTTACTTTTCTGTCCGAAAAAGGTTACTCAGGGCACCAAGCTCGATTTATCATCGAGGAGGAGGAAAGCCTGCACTCAACTGAAAAGCCGGAAGGTGAGGATGCACGTGGGATGAAGAGCTCAAGCGAGTGACCATGTGGATAAAAATTCATGCGCGCTTATCATCAGTCGTTGCACGGTATGGACCGTATGTGCCGGACTGTCGGAATCTATTGGTTGAAACGAAGTGCGATATGACAAATTATTTCGCTCTGACCGACCCTGCGCCGGCTTTTGAAAGCATATGCTTTTGAAATTCGCAAACGCACAAGACATCATCGCATTGCACCTTCTGTTTCAGAGAAAGAAGAAGAAGAAGAAGAAGAAGAAGAAGAAGTGGATGGCTTCAATGGGGTCGCCCTTCAAGGTTCATTCCATTTCTCCCGCTCTCTCTGTCCCTCTTTTGGTTCTCGAGACCTGCTTTTCATCTGTTTAACTGTCGAATCTCTTCTCGGGTCACATTTCCGATGTTACTCGGTCGTTGTTGGAGAGCAGATAATATTGGGTTCGTCATCCATGGCTCGCCGGCACATTCTAGCCGAAATGGGATACGACTTCACTGTCATGGTTTGTTTGTGCTTCGTTGCTTGAGTGCAAGAGTCTCGAATTTGGTTGGGATTTCAGAGTTTTTTGGGTTCGAAAATGAGAGCTCGAGTTATGGTTTCTTCAGACTGCAGACATAGACGAGAAGGCTATAAGGAAGGAGAAGCCCGAAGAGTTGGTCACGGCTTTAGCTGAGGCTAAGGTAACGGTCTTCACTCTTCTCGATAAAATCAAATCTTGTTCTGTTTGTGTTCTCCTCTTGCACATTGGCTTGCTTCGTGTGTTGGAAAGACTTTATGAGAAGTGCATCATATGCAGTTGGAGCAAGGTAAGAAGCTTGTCCTCCTGAAGTAAGAGCTTTTTAGCTTAAATGTTTGTTTTCATGTTTGAATGTGACTTGATGTGGTGATATGGCACGGAACATGTAAAACAGGAGAGAAGAGTCATTGGCAAGAACAACTTTTCTTTTTTTTTTTTTTTTCTTTCTTTTCTTTTTTGAAAAAGAGGAAGCTTGTTGATTCAATAATGATTGTAGGATATTTAGTCATCAACAAGTTAATCTGGTTAGTGGATGAGCGATTCAGCTCGCCTTGATACTTTCTTAAGCCACAAAAACGTAGTGATTCTTAGCTGAAACTTTGAAATAGCTGTCCTTTTTAGTTACCCTGCATTGTCAAATTCTATGATAAAGGACAATTTCTTGAGTACGTTGTAAATTCACAGCAAAGTTCTTTACAAGTCAATTGCTTCATTTTGACGATTTGAGCAGTTGTTATTGGCACTTCATGGTCAGTGTCTTATGATTATTCAGCCATTGGATTAAACAATTAGTGAGGATGCAAATGTTTATCTGCACAACTAATTTAGATCTGATATTTTAGGCAGATGCTATCCTCTCCAGGCTCCAGAATGTGGATTCTTTTGTGGAGGATGTCCACACAACCCTCTTAATTACTGCTGACACAGTATGTTGTTTACCTATATATTGTTACTCTTGTGGCTTCATGCAGTGTTCAACATTCATCTGTGTTGTGCATTCATGATTTATCCTTAAGCAAAGATTTCCTCCAAATGTGTGCATAGTTCCTCTAGAGAAATCAGAATAGAGGAACCTAAAGGCGAAGTTATGGAATGCAGGAACTTGATCATCTGTGTGTACCATGGAGTAATGCTACTGAAGTAGGTTTTAGTACCTTCAGTATGCCTTCAAGTGTCTTCCTCAAAGATAACCATCCAGACAAGCCGACAGAACTTTAATAGCTGGAAATTGGGTCTTTTCCTCAGATAATTATCTAGATATGCTGACAGAACTTTAGAAGGCAGAAAATCACATCTTTTCATAATAACTTTATTATGGATAGTGGGAGGCCCGTTTTAATATACTTACCAAGAAACATGATGAGGAGCAGATGTTTGTCATGAACATTCCTCTTGTGAAGAGAAAAATCTCCTAAAGAGACGCAAGTTTATCGAATCTGTCCATGCTTGTTTTTATAGGAACCTCTCCATCTTAACCTTTAAATATTATGCCTCTGACAACAGAATAATCTCATTTAGGAAAACAGAAGAGATAGGCATTGGTTTCTTACTTTTGTAGCAGTCCTTGCTGAGAGTTAGTTCTTACTAATACGCCTAATTTATTTGGAGGTGGTGGTATATGAAGGAAGGATCAGGGAAAAACCGTCCAGTAAGGATGAAGCACGGCATTTTATTGAAGGTTTGCTGGACACTACATGCTCTCATACTATCTTCAGAAAAAAGAAATTCGCCTGAATTCTCATTGCTGTTTATGTTCCAGGGTACTCTGGTGGTCGTGCAGATGTTGTAGGATCTGTACTTGTAACCAACCTGAAGACAGGAAGGAGGGAGGCGGGATGGGAGCGAGCAGAGGTACTGCATGCTCATCAATACATGCTGAAGTTTAATTATCTACTGTTTCCAACTATTTACAGTCACATGGCATTCCGGTCTCCTTGTTTCTAAGAAGTGCATCAACTGGACCAAAAGTTATTTACATACATTCTAGTTTAACCTACTGTGTTCATGTTGTGGTGGGTCCTTTAGAGATTTCAAAGCAGTTTGACAGTGAAATGCCTTCGAGCTACAGATTATCATAGTAGTCCTGCTATTTTCAGTTTCCCTTCAGAACTCTGTTAAAGAATTGCAGATCTAGTTTTTCTTTAATTAACTCAAAATGGTAGGTACAGCGAGAATGTGACAGGAACAGCATTATCTTTTAATGGAAAGTTTATTTTTATCAAGTTGCGTGTCCTCACAATGTGGTTAATGGAAACCTCATATATAACAAGTACCTTGCTTGAAGTAGCATTAGTTTTGGAGTAGTTATGCTTTTTCGATTTTCCATTGACGATGTGGCAAAATGTTGGGTGTTAAACAGGTATACTTTTATGACATACCAGCTCAGGTTGTCCAGAGTCTGGTAAGTCCTCTTAACCATGTTGAGAATCAGTGAGCTACTTGTCATTGGCTTGTTCAACTACTTAATGTCATTTGCTGCCTCAGATTGATGAGGGAATTGCGCTCAATGTCGCTGGGGGTTTGATGCTTGAACATCCTCTCACATTGCCTTTCGTAAAAGAAGTGGTCTCTCTCTCTCTCTCTCTCTCTCTCTCTCTCTCTCTCTCTCTCATCTGTCTAAGGTGTGAGATCTCTTTATCGTCGCATCTAAATCTGTGGAAACTTTGGATTGAGTACATGAATGTCAAACTTGGATATATACATTTATACATATTATATGTCAAACCAGGATAGTTAATGCTGAGATATAGCCATCTTTTTTGTCACAAGTACGTAACTCATGTTTCCTACAGATTGGGACTGATGATACTGTAATGGGACTCCCTAAGTCTCTCACGGAAAGACTCATCCAGGAGGCCCTAACTTGACCTTAAATCGAGGTATGTCTAAAACCAGCACGAAAAATGCTGAAATCAGAATCTTCTGGCACCTTGTTCGTTGCTGAGTTGACGTTAAATGTTGTCATGAGCCAAATGTAGTAACCCAACAAGGCATCAAACACGAGATCGAAATAATTGCTGCTATCTGAATTTTTGTTTTCCAGAGTTGCTAACCAAGGTCATGGTTAGATACAGTAAATCTTTTGGTCAGGAAAAGATCGTGTTGCACCTGTATCATTGCCAGGAAGATGGCAATGATAATTGAGCTTAGATGGCATCATTATGTCTTAAGAAATGTGAAAAGTTTTCTGCATTCATCAGAGTGTCAAGAATGAACAGTCATAATTTCTACATACTGTTCAATGAGATAAATCCTTTGTACCATTTTCATTTTGCTGATGAGACACTTCAAGAGATCTATATTGACACCCGATGCTTGAATTAAGTCAAGCAATTGATTTGAATCCAAAGCAAATATATGATTCACACAGTAGAATAATAAAAACCAAGTCGAAAAATGTACAGTGTGCCATTTCCTGTGTGTAAAATCTAGTGTTATTGAATAAAAATCAACTGCACCAAAACTTTTACATACATTTGAATGTTTGTTAGGATACAAGTTACTTTCTACTCTCATGTATCACAATAACCTGCAGCCGCAAAATATCCTAGGTAAACTAAGCCGTTTAAACAAATACACCACTCACCCAAGAAGACCTATTTCCTTTCATTCTCTGAGCAACAGCTCAACTATGTGGAGAATATGTGCGAGGGAATAACTAGAAAGTAAGAGTACAACACAGAACATGCCCTTATCCGAGATCCTTGGAATTGAAGACTTTTCAGTTCATGAGCCTTGGAGCCTTGAGTAAATATACACTCCTCACGAAACCCTTCCCAACCTCACCAACAGCTTTTAGCATATCTTCTGGGTCGCTCCTTCCTTCACCTTCCTTGTCACGTGCACGTTTCTGCAAATTGCAAAGGGATATAGACCAGGTTAATGAGACAAAAAACTAGGCATTGTTGCACCAAGAATAAATTTGGTGAAAAAAGCCAAATGTACCAGTCCAGATCTTTCCCATGTGAGGCCTATTGCATCACCACCAAGAGAATCATACCACAACTTGAATGTTTCCGGGAACTCTCTCTATGAAAATTGAATCACAACATGAGGAGAAAAAGAATTCCTTGATGCACGATCCACATTCAAAGCATTCAGCAGACATTACCTGTAAGTCCTCAAGAAAATACTGCAAAGGATCAAACTTTACCATAAGCTTATTTTTTATTTCTTCCAAGTTACCCTTCAAGTCTTTTGATGTCATAAAGGGGCGAAAAGCTTTACTAGCACTCCCTAGTGCTACAGTTTTCCCTGTCCAAAGTATAGCAACAGTAAAAACTTGTGTCGAAAGTCAAAAGTAGAAAAGAGGTAGCATGGAGCACCTTAAACCTTCCTAAGTACCTCCATTCATTTCAGATGGGAAAAGCAGATGCTGTGGGTAAGGCAGTTTATTCCTATGTAGAAGAATGACAGCATCATAGTTGCTCAAAGGAGTCCGGAAAAGGCACTGCAGGGAAAAATATGCAACATATCATTGTTGGTGGAAATGAGTCAATCACAACAACAATTAGATATTCAACTAAAACATAAATTGCTCACCTCCCATCTGTAAGTATCGATCTGATCATTCAATATTAGTTTCGTCAACAAATTTGCACTGCTTCTGGCATAAGCCACCAACCTTTTGAGTTCCTTTTTCCAATAATCACAAAAGTACCGTCAGAAATAGGTACCGCATGCAATAAAATTAGCCATTTCAAACCCACATTCAATGTGGAAATTATCGGATTGCACATGGACAGGCTTTTTACAAATTTTTTCTATTTTTCCCCCTTCAGAATTTGCATGTAGAAAGTTAGGGTGCAGATTTTGCCAGACACACTCCTTCCTCACCTATATGAACATGGATGTCTTGATAGAAAAATCAATAGTGCAAATAAAAACTAGATTTTCAGAAAAAACAGTGGCAGGTTGTTGAAGAGAAGGGTCTATGATATGCACCAAATGGACATATAAATTCTAGGAGCAGCATTTGCATTATTAACCCTCACATGATCCACACCTCCTCTAGCATACTGTGTTCCCCATTCTGAAAACTATAGTGATCTGATAGATGACGGAGGAACTACTCACCAGGAAATTGGGTGAGGATCTGGTCCAAGCTTCAGATGCCTTGTCATATGCTGTACCAATGAACATTGGAGGGTCTACAGCTTGTGGATTCTGGTCATAAATCTTTCTACTCATCATGAAATTTTCCTAGAGAGTTTGTACATGACCAATCTTAGCAACAAAAGAACATTCACTTCACCAGAAAATTTTAACGCTCCCCATGATAAGCAATTATTTGGACTCATCACTTACATTGATCTCTTTCTCATCATTTGGGCCCAAATCATTATTTATGTCAACAACTAAGGGAGAGAAGGTCCAATCATACTCTGACAGCAACCTCAGGAACCTGTATCCAAGTTTTATCAATGGAAATATTACTAAACACTTTCCTGATTTCAAGCACTACCCCACATCAACCAATGGGATTATACAACAAAAGATACATTGTTTTGATGAATAGGCTCGATAAGAATATATCCGAGAGTGTGATGCAGCCCACATAAATAGGCTTACCATTTGGGACTGATTATACTGTATTTGAGGGTGGAAACAAGCATAACAAACTGGAGGAGAACAAATATAAAGTCAAATTGAGCTTCAGCATTTTACAGCTTTGCTCACAGGTGACGGCATCAGCTCTACTAACTGGTAATTATAATAAGGAAATTCGCAGCTTATCTACTATTTCCACCGGCAACAACACGCCACTACTAACGGTACATAATAAAAAGAAGGTAATAACTACAATCAACCCACAGCCTCCATGTATCAGCTTGCAAGCATTTGCATGATAGAAACTGCTGCTAAACAGAAAGCCAGTAAGCACCTTCACAGCTAAAGTGATTATCATAATGATCCAAGAAGGACATGGTATCTTCATTAGAGATCCTATGACACATACTCAATTTAACAAGTATGAAAGAACAATTTCTAACACTGCCTAGGAAGTGGGCTACAAGTATAGTTGCCAATCATGTGAAGAGTAAAAGGAGAATAACAGGAACAAGTGCAAATTGTTGGTTCACACAGTAGAAATCACTGAAATCTTTGATGAAATTAAGAGCAACTCAACCTCAAGAAGCCAGTGATCCGTGAGCAGGGAGCAGTAAATGGAAAAGGCTTCAGAAAGAGATACGCGACCAGCAGCTCAACTGACTCTTCCTTTAGGCAAGCTGAAAAGAGATGCGCAGCCACCCACCTTTTTGCCAGCCTTACATTGCAGAACAAAGGTAGAACCAAAATCAAAATACTGTTGCAACAAAAATAACCAACAGGGAAGTCAAAAATGAACATCCTACCGGACAACTGGCCCGTATAATTGGTAACGACCCTGCAACCCATTAATCATGCTAGCATGCTGGCCATGAATGAAAAGTTTCTTATCTACAGAAGAGGCTTGCTTCCCTTGATCACTTCCAACTGCAAATCAAGTGTGATAAAGTAAATAGTTCCTGAAATGTAGAACTACAAACAAGCAGTCGCATTAGGAGTACTAGAACTTACTCTCTCTCTTCAACAAACTCAAGCCCCTCTCATGCAAGATTTTAAGACGAAAGGCAAATCCAGACATTAACACATCTACATCATCCTCACTTGCAGAACATGTCATTCCATAAGTATTCCGGAGACTGCAATAAAGCACATAAAATCATAAGTTCTAAAGATAATCAAATTTCACAAAACTGAACTGAAATACCTACCTTTCTGCAATTTTAAGAAGAAAAGCAATTTTAGTTTTCTCAACCGCTACATCATCCATTGGCCAATTCCCAGAACCTTCCAACTAAATAAGCCGATACCAATAAGTCAGAGCACATAAATTCATCAGTAACATCCATTGAGAGCTGAACGAATGAACATGCCTGAATCATCACTTCCAGGGGTTGAATGCACAATGGAATCTGCCTAACTTGTCTAGGGAGCTCGCTCTTCTCAGCAATCACTGGATGAGGTTCCGGAGGAAAAACAGATGTGAACCTGAAAGCTGTGAACACAAGTAAGAACTCAACTGCATTTTGCCCTATGTTGGCTCCTATGAAGAAAGCCTGGAGTAAAATAAGATTGCCGCCTACATTCTGCTCACACCGCCAGCTTCAAAGGACCACATTTCATCTAATAAATGCAGCATTTTGTAGTATTACAAATAAAAGGACCAGACTAATATGATAGATTTCTAATTGTGAGTTGAGATATTAATTCAAAATAGGAGGAAAACCCTATAAACTTCTTTAAAGAACAGTGGTCATATTGCCAGTCTCTATTCCTAGCACCAAAATCTCTGATCTGTCTGCTTCTACATACACAGGTGAGCTGGAAAAACCTCAAAGTTGAATCAGCGTAGTAAATGACATCATTCCATTTGCATGTTACAGTGGGCTTTTCATTTGGTTACATCAATATTATGTGCTAAAAAGAAAAAAGATAGACTGATACATACCCAGAACCACCAAGTACACAAAATGGATGTCGACGCCAATTAAAAAAATGTAAAATTAGATGACAACAATAATCATACATCTACAAACTGTACTAAGTCCTGAGGAAAGAGACTGTACCTGAGTCCAGAGGCTGCACACTAGAGACCTTTAAAGGGATATCTTCAATGAGCCGCAAGCGTTTAGACAAAACCTCAAATGCTCGAATCAAGTATCCAGAAAATGCCATGGGATCTAACCAATTTAACATTGTAAACATAATAAACATATTTAAAAGAAAGAAAAAAAGTATAACAGGCAGAACTTTGAGAAAAGAAAATCCAAGCAACCATAAAGAAGAGGCAAAGCTACCTTCAACACCATGAAGCAAACAGAAATCAAGCTGATCCACATAATGTACTATGTTTTCATTTGAGAGAGAGAAATGTTGTGTAAGTACATATTCCACAATCCTTTTTATAATGAGATGTCTCGTCCATGGTTGACAATCCCATACTGCAAAATTAAAAGATGCCAATTGTTGATCATCGAGGCAAAGGAATCGCTTTCAGAAGCATTCACTCACAGAAATACAAAATTGCCTTACCTGTGCTTTCTGCAATTTTGCCATCCTTAAATCGCCGAAGCTCTGCCCTCTCCCCCCAGAACTTTCGGAATTTGAGGGCCTAGAAACAAGTAAACGAAGTCTATCGTTGAATGACGAGAACTTTCTCGCATTAACATGAGAAGGAAACAGATGAGATACCTCCTCCTTGTTCTCAGCATTAGGGCCTATGTCAACCACTCTAAAAGCTTTATCTGGGGAGCTTAGGAAATTCCAACAAATAATGGCTCTTTACCAAGTGTTGATAATCCCTGGAATCATTAAATTCAAATGGAGATATCCACATACAAAGATCATTAAATTCAAATGGAGATAGTTAAAAGACTTAAAGACACCAGAAAAAAGAAAATCCAGTTAATACATTTTCTATACTATACTCAGAAGAGGTATTTTTCCACACAACACGAACAATCTTTGCTCGATCACTCAGTCCTTGATGTAACACTGATTGCATCTTTTGCTCATATAATCTCCAGCATTCCTTGTCCAAGCAAAAGCCAGATGCAAACACCTCTTTATTTTCCTTCAAGTTAATCCTAGAGACCAAATATGTGAAAGCTATTAGCAAGGAAGACTATAATATGTACATGACCAAATACCGTTGTTGATGATTGAAGGACCCAGAAATCATAAGAACTATACTGAACAGTCTCATTGGAAAAATGAAAGAAATGAGAAAAGTGATTTCTTCCATCAATTTCATGATAGTATAATAATGGTTTTTCAGTATATAAGTCTACAGTTCAGCTATTCCCAACTCACAATCTGCCAGTTGCTTTGAGTCACTTGGTGATTACATTAGCATATAGCTCAAGTATGATACCAAAATCAACTCAAACTTGATCATATTTGCGTAACTTGTATGCATTTGTTGTCTTGTGTGAAAAATATATCACAACAAATAAGTGAGATGTTAACTACTTGATTCTGCTAGCAAGCCACCTAACTCAAGTTGTTATCTCAACTTGAGTCAAACTCCATAACAAATAAAAGTCACCTAAGGTGAGTTTCCAACAAAAAGTGCCCAAGTAGACTCCTAGAAGCACCTCTGGCTTAGCGCCCCTATTGCCAGCTGTACAAGAACAGATGCATCTGCATTTGCATCCCCAAGGTAAAGCATATTGAATTCTAGTTTCCAAAAGTGTGGTTCTCAACTTCAAAAGAAATAAACAGGCCACGCTCTACGAAGCAATTATGGTGCCTTCACAGTTATGACCCAAGTAGACTCTTAGAAGCACCACTGGCTTAATTTTTGTTGACAGTTAAAGTAGATATTTGTTGGTAATAGGATTTGATTCCCTCACCCCCACACTCCCCACCATGTCAATTACTCGGCCAATGTGGTGGTAATGCCTAAATGTGTGAATATTAAAATATGGTAGAGTAGGTAAAAAAGTACATTCGTACACAAGTTATCACACTCACAATTGATAATAAGCCGTTTACTAGGATTTATTAGTAAACAGTTCAATGGACAGCTCCAGTATGGTCCAACACTAGAATCTGATGGTCCTTGATGACAATTGGGCTTGGATTTGGGATCAGATGCAGGAATTACTAAGCATTTGACTGGCCCAGATCTCACAATTGATAACATAAGAGCATGGCCCAAAAGGACTTGCAAACACAATCATGCTCCATCTATGTGAAAATCAGAAACTGTACTAAATCAAGAATTAACATCGAGTTCAAAGGGAAATAAGAGGACTTCGTCTTCATCAGAACTGAGGTTATCTTTTTCATGTTTGTGGTACATCATGGCAAAGAGTCCTAAGACTTGGATCTAAACTCCATATTGGTGAAGGTTGGTTGGTACCCCTGGGCCATAGTCTTCTCTTCATAACTAAAAGTTAAACATCTAAGCTGCTTGTCGCACATTTTTCCAGCTATCACTAATCAATGAAATTTAGGCCATAAGGAACTTATTTGTAGAGGTTTGTTTAACGTTCCATACATAGATTTGATTTTTTTCTTCTTGTATTTCCATCACAAAAGCACGCACTATTCACTCTTCATTTATTGAAAAGCAAAAGAAAGGCATCACAAAAGCACACAATTTGGCAATACAGATCATGAAGAGCAGGATCCAACAATATTTTGCAGAAACAAAATGCAGTCACGCTAGTAGTGAAGGCTCAATAGCGCCATATGGCTTACCTTAAGCATAGATCATATTTAGCAGGAAAGTCGACCTTGGTTATAAAGATCTCCTCGAAGCCACCATCTTTACACTTCTCCATGCATTTGAGGGTCAAAGCAGCCTCATGTTGGAGCTGGAGTTCATTATATGATATAGCAATTGACAAAAATTTAGACTGAGAAATTTAAAAAAAGAAAAAAGAAAAGAAAAGAAAAGAGGCTAACATGTGATACAAAAATAAATCAAAACAAGATTTATTACCTCAAGGAAACCATTGTCTGCTACGCGAAAAGCCAAATTAAGAGGAGCAGATGGATTGCATATGACCACTGGGAAAAGATTCATTAATTGTGTCCTCTCCTGCATTAATGAACACAAAGTGCATGTTAAGCTGCACAAACCAATAACATCCAGAAGGAACTCACAATGACATTGGTGACCTCTTAGTATACTACACTCCTCCAATGAAATCAACCACCTTGTTATATAATGTCTAACGAGAAAAGACAAAGTATGTTTCCATAAGCCGAAGGGCACCCTAACTAGAAATCCAACACAAGTGCAATTCTCGAAGGTCCAAAATCTTGCCTAAACTAAGTACCACATGCCACTTCACAATAGAACTCAGCAGCTATATTAACTTCTCTCTCTTCCCCCTTCCTTCCCCACCCCCACTTTGCAAAAAAGATGACATGCAATATCAAAAGGAAAAAAATTGAAAGAAGAAATCAGACCTCCTTCAATATACCATTCTCTCCCTCTCCTTGAAAGAAAAGTCCACGCTTCCATAATTTTGAATTGGCTGCAAGAAAATAGACTGTAAGAACTCAATCATACTATTAGAATCTACTAACAGAATAAAATTTCTTGGCTGCCAAACAAACTAAGATGAAAAAAAAAAAAGCATCCAATTTGATAACAAAACTTTAACTTAGAATAAAAGCTGATTTTAATAGCTGCTTACAGTAAACCCAAAAATGTATTGATCGCTCAACCTAAACCCTCAACCTTTAAAACTTATGGTACTCGACTAGATTTACCAAATCTGAGATTTGCTTCCTTCAAGTTCAAGCTCTCATGTCAGGTAATTGCACAGATGGGTAACATCATAGGGCAGTTCTTCATTGAGGCCAAAGCTGTTTAAGGACAGGAAAACCACTGATGGTTATTTTCTATATGGATCTCCACTTTACAATGTGAAGAATCATCCTATCTGTCACTCCCAGTGTGTCCTGAGATTGGCAGTAGCATCTGCTAGCTTCAGGCACCTGCTTAGTCATTGTTCTATGGTGTCCGACTGCACACGAGGGGCGCTCCCTTCAGTAACATTTCTTACAGAAAGTTGAAGGTACTCTATAAGATATGCTACAATGTCTTTGACTACAGTTGGTGTGAGTCCCTGGCTAAAATCTCCTTATACCACTTTATCTTCCCAATCTAAATCAACTTTTTCTTTCCTTGTCTTTATCATTAATTATGCAGAAAAATGGTTGCATTTCGGAATAAATTAACAAACAACTCAAAGAAACTCTTGTTCCCAAGCTAGCCGGAAGCTTGATTACTGCACAAAGTGCTAACAACAGACAATTGGTGGGGAGAGAGCAATATTAACATACCAATGAAGTCAAGTGTAATGCGGAATATCTGCATTGCCTTCAGTGAGTTGTTAGCCTTGCCAGAGTTTACAAGGTATGAAATAATGACAGAGATTAAAAATCCATTTAAACAATCGTGGATGTACAAGGAACTCCTCTGCCGGGCCCAGACCTGTGGATAAAAGCATTATGCATTATTTCATCCGCCAGTAAATTACTCAACAACACAAAATCACCAAATTTTTTAGAGTCATACTTTGAGCAAAATTACTGCCTCCCTTAATTCCTTACATCCAACAAGCGTTTTGTTTAGTAACTCTACATTATTCTCCATAAACATGTCCTCCAAAATACTAGTATTGTATGTCGGTGTGGCTTGAGCAGTACCTTCCAAGAAGTAACATGTCAGTTTCAGTAAACACATTACCATACATACAGAATCCGAGCTTAAGGCAAAATACAACCTTGATTGAGAGCACGGATGTTGCTGCGGTTCAAGTTCAACTTTGAAATATTGAATAAGGATTTAGCAGTGGGAATTAATCGGACAAAGAATCCCGGAACTTCAACAAGCTTTGCAGCTAAGACACAAAAGGATGGAATTTACACTTCAGCTTGTGTTTTTAAAGTCATATTAATATCAAAACAAGGAACGAATGATCAGCCTCTGTTTAAATAGTGCAAATGAAGCTGATGCAGAAAAGGAAATCCCAACCTGGATGTACTATTAACACTGGTTTTCGAGCCTCATTTTGGAGGAAGGACCACTCAATCTTGCCGACTGATCTAGAGAGCTTCAAATATTTTTTTATTGTGCAGAGGTATAAGCATCGTTTGGCAAAGTATCGATGATCCAGATAATCTTTTTCATGGAAACATTCCTGTAGATAAAACATCCATATCATAGTCAGAACATTATGGACAACTCAACCAAGCATGACCAGCAAAGTTGGACAAAAAGATCTGAACCCTTCATCTGAAATAAACCAGACTAGTATTCATAACTCGTGTCTTCCTTAAGTGGAAGCATCAAAACCAGATATGCCGAGTGCATAAGAACAACCACTGGAGATTGACAATGACACCTCGTCTTTTGTGTGCATGGGCAAGCACCTCATTAGGGGGAGCATGGTTCCTGATTAGAACCTGAAACCGAAGAACTAGACCTGTGGGAACTTATCCGGTTCAAAGTTCCAAGGTATACTAAGTAGGTTTCAAGTTCCAGAAATTAAGGAACCTGTTTCAATGGGTAGATTTCAAATTCTAGGTCAGTAAAACCTAAAACAAGATTTTGTGTTTTCCTTTATCTATGTCTTCGTGTGATCACCTGCTATTCCACGGCATTTGATGATGAGTCTATAATTTGGAATCACTAGTCTGAACTTCCATTTTATGACTGGGACTTTTACTTTATTAATGTTTCATATTCTACGTGTGTCTAAATATATGTTGTGGTAATTGGATTGTAGTAGTGACTGTGGTCATTAAAGATGATGATTTATTGCAATTGTTCAATTATAATACAAGTAGAACTTGGGTGGAACCTAAAATTGACCTTCGAACCTAAAACGAGGTAGGTTCCAAGTTCCAAGGTTCGAGGTTCCAAAAAATAAGAATGTTATACCTACGGAACCTGAAACTGCTTACCCCTACACTTCATCAACTACAAAAGACATGCATGACCTTTAGATTACTTTTTTATCTCCACGTAATAGAATTGTCCTCTTTTGAGCTACAGCCTAGGTGATGCATACAAGTGAAGCTAAGCAGTTTTGTATTACATACTGATAAAATGTAAGTTATTTTGACACAAACTACATGGCAGAACTTGGTTTACCAAAAGGCCCTAACCTGTGTTGAATTCTACCAAAGGACCTCACCCTGTCCACATAGAAGCAGAGGCAACAAGAGACTCGTTCAATTATAATTGGTGAAGTCCAGCATTAATTGTCCCAAACGATCCCAACAATTAACACATGCTCCCAATTAGCCCACATTCCACTCCAACGGACCGTAAGGTATTGAGGAAATCACCTAGAGAAGTACCTTTGGCAACCCAATGAAAAGGTCTATATTCACATCAGGCTTTGCAATGCAACGCGTCGCGTAGCTGCCCCCGATGTCAATGGATGTCGGCTTCTTGAACTTGAACTCGACTTTATCCGCCCCGACGTCCCTCACAAAAGCCGGAGCCAAGTCTGCTGTAACCTGCACAAGTGTCGCCAATACTAATGACGCATTTTCTTTTCCTTTCTTTGATCTTCCTATAATCAGGCCACGCAAAAAATCGAAAAAAAAAAAAAAAACCGCCTCGGCAGTTCAGTTCTGCGAAGCTACAAAAAAAGCTGCGGACTTTAAGGTCGAGAACAACAAGCCGGACCTGCAGGTCGTCGGGAATCTTGGCGATGGCGTCTTTGACGGCGGAAACCGCGTCGTCGACGAGCTTGGTGAACGAAGGCGAGTACTCGACCCCGACTTCCTTCAGCAGCTCTTCGGCCTTTGACGCGATCGGGTCGGTCGACGAATCAACCTCCATTTTCGCCGCCCCTTTCTTCGCGGCTTCTGAAGCTTCCAATTTTTACCCGGAAGAGTGTTTGTTGAATTCGCTGGAAGCTCAGAACGCAAACGGAGGGGTTTTAGCCGGCGTTAGGGTTTAACTGGCACAACGACGCTTTGGCGGGAGGAGAGAGGAGGGAGATGCAGGAAAGAGGAAAACGAATTGGGCCCAAACCAAGCCCAATAAATGCTGAGGATTGTGGGTGGGCCGAAAGCCCAATTTATTTGCATTTTTTCTTTTTTGGTGGTGAATTTGCATTTTTTTGCTTTTTGGTCTATTAATGCACAAGTTCGCCTCAGTCAAGTTGGAAAAAAGGTATTGCCCCATTTAACATCCTAATAAAACCGGAATCGATCGAGAAAATCATTTCTAGACGTAACCCCATCCGTTCAATTTTTTTTTTTTTTTTTATAAATTTTCCGTATGCCTTAAATGCATCATTCATCATTAACTATCGGTTTTTCTAGTGTTTGGATTAACTTTTAATTTAAATTTGTTTTGAATCTTTAAGGTAATTTCTCATGATTAAAGTTCCTTCGTGATTTGTCAAGGTAAAATGTTTCTTTTTTATTTTGGCGAGAAAGACCACACCAAGTTTTTGCCATCAAAATGCAAACTATCTTATATTTAAATCATACCACTTGATTTTTTTTTTGCTCGTGTCTTGCCTTATTCATGAGATTAGCAAGGCCAGTACCTAGAATAGACATTTGCTTATCTAGGGTTCGTATTGTCGTCATACAAAGTGAAATTTAGAAGAGCCTGCAGTCCCTTTGACTCTCATGTCCCTGCCAATGCTTGATGCTTGCCATGTGAGCTTTGTGTATGCCATGGAGGACAATTATTTGTATTATTGAACAGCAAAAAGCAATGTCACAAGAGGAGGCAAGAATCATCTGAACGACGACTGAATCTCTTCCAGAGTTCTTCCCTTAGTTTCTGGAACAAAGAGTATCACAAAGACAAGGATAGAAGCAGTCACAACTGCGTAGATTGTGAAGGTACCTGTAGAAAATTGCAAAGGCCATGTCAGGAATAACTGTTAAGGACGAGAGAGTGTGTTGCAGGGGAGAGCGAGAGAGTACCTCCGGTGCTCCAATCCAACAGTAAGTTTGCGGTCATCGTGACTATCCATGACGATGTCCAGTTTGCCAACACTGCTACGCTGCCGCCGAGGCCCTTAATATTTACTGGAAGAATCTGATGTTCAAAAAGAATTAATATTTGAGTTAATATACATGAAATACAAGATGCTAGGACATATTTTCTGTAGTTAGTTTATTGTGACTATGGATCTATGCAAGGTAAAAAATGACTTGATCTTAGCCCATCAAGTTCTATGGATTTGTTGAACTGCCATTTGTTAAGTTGGAAATGATGTTGACCCACAAGCCCGGAAAATTCTTTGCTACAGAACCTTGAGGATAAATAAGTAAATTCTAAAACCTGAAGGAGAATTCTCTACTCTTGGATTTAGTAAAAAAAAGTGAATTGTGCTTACCTCAGACATGATAAGCCATGGGATAGCTCCCAATCCCAGAGAGAAGCCAATAACAAAAGCCTGGATAGAAAGATGCTCAAAACATACCCTTAAACTTATTAAGCACATGAATAAGTACAGACAGTGAGTACAAATTGTCATACCACAACCCCAACCAGGGCCAATATTCCCATTATGCTGTATAATTTAGAGTCTTCTGAAGCAGAACTCTGGAATATGGAAGAACGATGCCTCAGGATAGCAGATATTGCATCAGAGAAGAGAGGGTTGTACTAACAGTATTACTGACCTCTATATAGAACGCTACAGCCACAAAAAGAAGGCTCAAAGTCATTGCAGATGAGGATATCTGCAACAACGATTTAAATAACCAATTTGAGCGTGTTTTAGAGAATGTCAACTTCAGTTAGAATTTAGTCATACGCACTATTAGAAGCAGCCTTCGGCCTGCTTTATCCAGAAGCCAAGTGGTAACCCCAGTGGCAAGAACCTACAGCACGAAAGGTCCTTACACCTCAGATTAGGTCAAAAGTATTTTGTATTGTTTAACTGCTGCAGAAGAAGACTGAAAGAATCACCAAATTACCTGGATAACACCAACTCCAACACTTGCGAGATTACTTGAAGAAATCCCTATTCAAAATTAATGCACATTAATGGAAGACCCTAATCAACCAAGAGAAGCTCTATTGGTTGCATCAGTCAACAGATGCGATCAGAGCAACAGCAAGTATCACTATGGCTTTGTTCATCCCGACTAAAGCAGAATCTAAAAGAAATTTCTCATTTCATTGCAGGCTTCTAGAATCTGCCAGTACTATATCCCCCAGGAAATGAAACAGGCTAATTGGTTGAACTCTTGGTAATAAAATCAGTAAATTCTTTCACAATTTTGCATAGCTCAGGCTTAGGGTATTATTCTTCTTTTCTCGAACTTAAATTGATAGTCCTCTATTCAAGTTTATTTAAATAGAAAAAGAAAACATTTAACTATTAATCTGTTTAAATAAATCTAATATAATGTGACATCAGCATCCTCAACCAAAAATGGACAGACAAATGAATTTTTTGGGGAGGATCATGATTAATAGATTTTCACTTTGTCCTTAACAGTAGCATTGAAGAAGGAGAAAGGTTTTAAGTTGCAGGTTCTAATAAATTCACTTCTTCGCTCTAAGTAGATGAAATAGAGGCTGCACTGCAACACAATCGATCGCCACCTGCATTTTCAAATATTGTGGCAGAATAGAATAAAACACCGTTGATGCCACTGAGTTGCTGGAGCCCAAGAAGTCCAATGCCTACCTGCAACACATATATTTGACACAGGAAAGGATGAGATGTCAAGGTATGAGATGATGAAGTTCAAGGAAGATTCAAGTTAAACATTTACCATTAAAGGAAACCAATATCTTTTCCGCTTGAGCTCTGCAAAACTAATCGTTGTTCTTTTGCTTGCTGATGCAACAGATCTCTATGTGAAGTACATAACTCATTAGTATATAACTCATTATAATTGATCCTACTTCGTAAAGAGAGGAATTGAGACACATGTAGATTGATTAACTTTGGCTAACTATCTTGAGTTCTTTTGCATGAGAAAAGGCTCAAAGAACTGCATAAAGGACACATATCTATTAGGTCACGCCATTCAAGTTGTAAAAGATTTTTAATACCTTGATTTCATTAACTTCAAGGGAAATATCAGTATCATAGCCCCGGAGGACCTGCAAAGAGGCTTCAAAGTCCTCCATCAAACCCATTTTGGCCTGCAGCATTTTAAATTCCAAAGAACATAAAGCAGAAGAGCAACATAAGAAAGCAGCAAATGAAGAAATGAGAGCAGGAAGTTGCTCGGGGGGGGGGGGGGGGTGGTGAGTAAAATACAGAAAGCCACATCAGATTTCATACCAACCATCGAGGAGACTCTGGGATGAAAAATAAGCCAGGAATCAATATTAAACATGGAAGAGACCCTGCAAAAGATGTTCAAAATCAATAACAAAGAAAATAACTAGATATAAGTGAGTAGAGTGTCACCAAATTCATGGCATCAGAAAACTAATCAGTGTACTTGGCCAATGACCTTATAACAGAAAAGCCACCATTCGTAAGGCAAATGGGCATTTTGTTCAGTATAGCAGGGAGAGTTAAGATCAAAATTAATTAATAAAAATCGATGTGGGAATTACAAATGTCCAAAAGCTTTTTATGTTGTTAGCAAAAAAAAGACAAAAAAGGCTTTTTTTGTGTTGGAAGTCTTGTAAGGGTGTCAGAAGTTTAGTACATCTAGCATTATATACTTCTCTTTCAATAATAGATTTTTTCTTCATGGACTTACCAAAGACAGCAAGGATCCTCCAGCTGAGAAATAGTCCGAAAAAGTAAGCTAACAAAAGGCCTGCTGTAACTGAGAGCTACTAAAAGAAAAGGAAATGAAACATTTTCCATAATTATGTCAAAACTACATCAAAATTATTACAAGAAAAGGCATCGCATCAAGCAGAAAATTTGCGGTAGGTGTGTTGACCTGATTCACAGAACCCAGGGCTCCTCTCATGTTCTGAGGTGCTATCTCAGCTATATATATCGGCACCTATATATACCAAGAAGAGGCAGAATTGAGATTTGTCACACTGCAGCCAAGTGCAAATGCAAAGGGTTTAATAAAAATGAGTTATTGAAAGATTACCGTATAAGAAATTATACCCACACCAAATCCCTCCAACAACCTCCCCATGTATAAGAATGAGGAATCCTACAGAAGCAGCCAAGTGGTACATAAGGATGCTGCTGTGATTGATTGAGTTTCATGAATTATCTGAGCAAAATGATCACTCACCTTGGCAAATGATATAGCCAGCCACCCTATAACATTAGGGACTGCAGCGATCATCAGAGACTGCAGTTAAGCATGGTTAGGAATTGACAGTGTCCACACAAGAATCACAGAATACATAACAAAAGCAATCATAGTGATGTTTGTTTTGGACATTAGAAGGAACAGGTCAGCCCAGCAAATCAAGAAATTAGCAATAAAGTTCCAGAATGATAATATTTTGTTAGATTGTACTGGTATTCATTCACCATATGCAGCAATTTGTTTTATGCAGTGAATTACATCAGCAGCTTCACCCATAATAAGCAATAGAAAACTAGTGAAGCTTTAGAGCCTCATGCTGAAAAGCCAAAGCCATGGAAAAGGCTTGGGGGCACGGACCCAACTCTTCAACCTCTACTTATAGCTTAACGAAAGGTACTCAAATGACTCCAAAAGCTCCATCAAATTTAAAACGTAAATTACTTCAAACCAAACATCTTATACTTTTTTTTTCAGGATGCTGATTGTTCAGTGCTGAAAATCTCCAAAAATCGGTCACATTATCCAAACGAAAGTTCCGGCAGAAGAGCAAAGAGCCAAAAGAACTCAAACCTAGGCGGAAATTGCTTACACTTGACTAAGACAAATGATAAAAGAAACCCCTACGAAAAAAACGGCAGCTGATCGAAATGAGCGGCATTACCCCTTTCCGACCGATGTACTCCGCAATCTGGCCGCTCGTGATCGCCCCGATCATAGCTCCCACATTCACCAACGAGCCAAACAGTGAAAACTACATCCAGCATTGTTCCGCGATCGAGAAGAAATCGCATCAGTCAACAATCAAAAGCCGATTCAAAACCGAAACACGAAAGATTTCATTTCAGTTCCCGGAGCGAGTCGAACCTGCGAGAGCGAGAGGCCCAGGTCGCTCATTATGTCCTCCTCCGTAGGAGACGAGTATCCGCACTGAAAGCCGAAAAACAGTACAAAGACTCACACAGGGCGACAGGTAGTTAGGTAGACGAGAAGAAGGCATCGCATCGTGCAAGATTCGGGCGCTTACGCTGAATCCGAACTGGATGGGGCCGAGGGCGACGATCAGGACGCAGAGGAGGACGGAGACGGAGCCGTCGCGGAGGACCTGCGCCGATCCGGTGATGCTGGACTGCCGCGACCCCATCCCCTGCATCTTGTACCAGCTCCCCGTGTGGAGGAACGGCTTCCTCAGCTCCCCCCTATCGTCCTCGATATCCTCGATGGCGCTCATCTCGAAGCTCCTCCAACCCCGAAACCTCTCTCCACAAGACTCTCCCGCCGCCGCCGCCGCCTCGGCCGCCGCTGCCGCCGCGTCGTCTTCCTCTTCCTCCTACTCACGGCGCGGTTCGAATCTTCAGAGATCGCGAATGGCCATGGACGACGAGAGGATTTGAGAAGAGGCTGTTGCTATTGTATTGACCGTTGGTGTCGAAGAAGGAGATGGCGGCGGAAGGACATAACGACCGGTCTCGGCTTCGGAGATGGCGCATGTTATATTCACTTTACAATAAATGGGTCGGGGACGATGGCGATGGTGATGGTGATGATGACGAGGATCTGCATGTGCGTGTCGTTTCTTTTTCTGGTTTTTTGCCAAAAATAAAGTGAGATGAAAACGGAATGGAAGTTATCCAAGGAATAAAAAAATTGCAGATTTTTTTTCCGTTGTTTTCGGGATATAAAATGGTTTAAAGTTTAAAAGATCAATGGAAATTTTATAGGTGAATCTCACCAGTTATTTTTGTATTTAAAATATCGAGTATTTTATTCAATTAAATAACGAATAAGTTACATGGGTGAATAGTTTAACCTATACTTTATGGTTATTCTGAAAATTGACTCTTTTGATTTTGAATCGGGCTCGAGGTTGAATTGGAGCCACCCAAGTATTTAGTCAAGTGAAGGTCAAGCTGACCAAATATCCAAGTTGATAGGCTTGCTTTGTCTAATGCAAGCCTAATCAAACATGTGTTACTTTTTGACCAAAAAAAAAACATGTGTTATTTCTCTCAAAAATATTTTTTATGTATAAAAAAGACATGAAAATCCTTTCATTTATGTGATATTGTCACTATAACTCGATTGTTCTTGAGTTATGAGAATATATGCAAATATATCACCGGTCATTACGTATTTAGATATTGGATATTTTATTTAATTAAATAATAATCAAGTTGAATGAGTAGGTAGATTCAAAAAGAAGTCATACAGAGTTAAATTATTGATAGGAAGTTCGAGTTGTACTTGATGGTTACTCTGGGATAGTTCAAGAACAGCGTCACGATGATGATGAGGATGTGCACGTGTCCAACGTGTCTTTTCTTTTTTTGGTATTTACCAAAAATAGGGTGAAAAGAAAACGGCCTGGACATTATCCAAGGAAAAAATTGCAGATTTTTTACCTTGTTTTTGGAATATAAAATGGTTTAAATTTTAAAAGATTAATGGAATTTTATAGATGAATCTACTATCGGTCATTACATATTTTAGATATCCGATATTTTATTTAATTAAATAATGAATAAGTTGAATAAGTAGGTAGATTCAATGAGGTTGTACCGAGTCAAATCATTAATAGGTAGTTTGAGCTACATTTGATGATTACTTTGGGATTGACTCCTCTAATTTTGAATCGAGCTAGAGCTCAAGCTTGAGCTCGAACTTGAACTTGAGCCACTTGAGTATTTAGTCAAGTGAAGATTGGGCGGGCCAATATCCAATTCCACAAGTTTGCTTAACCTAATTCAAGCCTAATTGAGCATGTGCTCTTTCTCTTAAATGTACTTTTTGGGTAAAAAAAAAGACATGAAAATCCTCAAATTTTACATGATATAGTCACGTGTATAAATGTATACACATACATCTAGGGAAAACATCCAAGCTTATTAATTTCGAAGGACATGGGCCCGAGTTCCTTCACAACTTGATTGTACTTGAGTTATGAGAAATATGTGGAAATATCTTGCCTTTTCTACTTTGGTAGAGCTCAAGTAGAAAATTTATAATTTGATCATGTTTGAGTTGAATTTTAAGCACGAATAAGATAATTGAGTTGAGCTCAAACTTGCATTGTATCTGCTCGACTAAATTAAATTACATATATATATATATATATATATATATATATATATATATTGCCTTGGTATTACATGGCTTGAATTTTGAGAATGTTGTTATGGGATGTAAGCAATCTTACGTGAAAAAAAAAAGAAAGTAATGTTGAAAACTTCCGTTAGAGACTAATTCTGTCTCATTAAAATGCACCCGTTGAAATGCTTTGGAAATTCAAGAAATGAATTTTACAAAAACTAGGTAATTTCAGATTGTGATGATAGTAGTTGAAGGAATGAAATTTTGTCGTGTCATGTAAGAAAATGCGTGATTAGTCCGATTCAATACAAGCCATTAGATTACAAAAGGGTAAAGTTTCACCGCAAGTTGATTTAAAAAGATAGCAAATTGCAAATATATATTATAGAAATCATGCTTTGACGATAAGATTTTATATGTTATCGTTGATTAATGAAAATCACACCATATAAAGATAGTAAATTTGATCATTTAGATAAATTACCTAGAACAAAAAAAAAAAATACAATGAATTCATGTCATTTAAAATTTCGACATAAAAATTATGAATATTAGGATATTCAACCTTGTCAAACTTTGAGGTAGATTACTACGCTTGAAAGATGGTAGATTACCACGCTTGAAGGATGGACCACTACTTGTCATTTATAAAAACTTACAAAATAATTACAATTACCGAGGATAATTACTAGATATACAGGTATCAATATTTTCAACTATCTAATATATTTTACTGTGCTGCCGCTAATGATTGTTTGATAAAACTGAAAATTAAGTGTTGAAACGTAAGTATTGAGTATTAGTGTTAAATTTTCGTTGAATATTTCATCTCTAAACAGTTTAATTAACCACTTCTTTACAAATCGCATGAGGTGATTTTTAACTTTAAAAACATTCAATTAAGTTTTGTCTAGTCACGGATCATTAGACGCACTTAATGAGACATTTTAGATCTACAGAGTGCTACAAATGTTGAAATATTAAGGATGATTAAGCAAATTACAACATCAAAATTATTGTGTAGTGAAAAAGATCGATAATTCTGCGATTGTTAAATCTATTTTGTCCCACTAAACATGCTGCTCAATATAATTTTAAACATGACTTTCTTGCTATGAACGCTCCTTTTTTTTTTTTTTTTTTTTTTTTTTCAAATTTGGAATATCTCATAAGAGTTGCAATCAATTTTTTTTTTGTTTAGGTTAATGTAATAAGAAACCCCAAATTATGTATACTTTGACTTAAATATCTCGAATTTTTTCTTTGGGTCACTAAAAAACCTCAACTTAAGCATTGTGCTCCAAACATTCTAAACTTATACTTGTATACCCTACATGGAATTGAAATAGCTATAACCCATGTCTAAGTTTAGGTTTAAAAAAAGTTTAGAGTATTTATGTCACGGTGGGTAAAATTTGAGATTTTTTTTTGTATTTTTTTTTTTATTGTTATAGCATATGCCCATTTTCCCTCTACTTTGCAGCCATAAGGTCATCTTAGACCTTTCCATTGATCATATTTAACATTATTTTCTGAGATAGATCCACGGAAGAGAAAACCAAAGCAGGCAGAGGCACTCCGTAGCTACAGCTAGAGTATGTCTGCATTCATTTTGACTCCTTTGGAAGACTTAAACAGGGATGCCAGTTGTGGAAATGAAGATAACAACATGATTAGCTGTCGGAGAATCTGCTTTTAATTGCAGTTGGTCAAAATGTCAAAATATGAAGAATGACCTTTCGCCAAAAGAAACAAAAAGTAGATCATCGACTGGTCAGGGATGCAGCGGTACTTCGCAGTTCATGCCTTGTTTTGCCCCTGACATTGAAGTTTAGGTGAGGACGTTGCTTTGGATCCTTAATATCTTTTTTTTTTTTTTTGGAAAGGTGCTTTGGATCCTTGATATCTTTTTAATAGCAAGATCTCAAGAAAATTAGAATATGAAGATGAGAGAGAGAGAGAGAGAGAGAGAGAGAGAGAGAGAGAGATCGACTTATAATAACAATAATAGCTGGAAAATGTGGGACCAAATTGTTGGTGCTTGCTTATTTGCAATCTTGATGCATTCGTTCCTCTTCTTAAAACCCTAATCGTACTATACTTCCGGAAAGCGAGAGAGAGCCTTCTTCTTCTTAGGTCAGATTGCTTGATCTGATAAGCGCGCTGACAAGCTCAGATTTGTCGAAGTGGAAAGCGGGAGTATTTATTGGAGAAAGCCATGGTCCGTCGCTTCGGTTGTTGAATATTCAATGGGCTCACTGTTTGAAAAGTCCAGTAGAGTAGTTGGGTGGGTCGCTAAAGCCCAAAGATGAAAAGCCCTACCCCGAAAATTGATTGTCTCTCCACAATCTTTTCTGGATTTGTTGCGTTCAGAAATGTCTTTTATGTATTCTTCATGTTTACCCAAAACTCATTCCCGACCAAAAAAAAAAAAAAAAAGTTTGCATGAGGTGAATTCCATGGCAGACTCACCTGCTTTAAAATCCAGTGTTCATCGTTTAAACAATAGATCTACATGTACATTTTCGAATATCAATATCCTGACATGGAAAAACCAATGAACCGAAACTCTTAATGTGGTATGGTGGGGGTGAGAAAATCATCTAAACACGATGAATAGTAAATTTCCCAAAGATGCGAGTAACAATGAGATTACCGGTCCTCAAATTTGTCAACGTGAGATATCATTCTTAAATTATCAATTGCTTCAATTACGTTCATAAACTTTTTATCAATGTGTAGTATCTTCTTTTAGCTTTTAACTAGTTCAATTAGATCTTCGGATTTCTTTTAAAATGTACCATATCATCTCTACATTATGGCTACGTTTGTTTTACAAAAATATATTTGGGGAGAACATATTCCTAATTTTTCAGCAAGCTTAAGAAAATGAGTTAACAAAAAATGTTTTCCTAATAAAAAACACCAATGCTTAAATTTAGGAAAATGATTTTAAAATAAAATCAAAAATCATTTCTCAAAATATGACTAAATATTACCCTTGAATGTAAAATTCTGCACGTGGACACAAGAACTCCAATGCTTGTTCCTAGGTCATTCGTAGCAATCTTGAGTCTAGAAGCTAGGACCAAGTCCATCGAGTCCAATCCAGAGTCCAAAGAGAGCAAGCTCAGAACCCCAATGCTTAGGCTCGAGTCAACAAAGCTATGGCTTAGGACACTAGCGTGAGTGCTCGAGACCTTGGTGCCATTGGCTAGGTCCTCAGCACCTAAGCCCAAGTTTGTGGAGGCTAGCCTTAGGACCTCGGAATTGTTGCTTGGCTCCTCGGTGCCCTGAATCGATTTTATAGAGGGCGGGGTGGAAACCCTAATGCCTATGCCTTGGGTTCTCGACACGTGTGCCTTGGTCCATGGAGGCCGAGCCCAAGTCTATAAAACCAAGCTTGAGACCCCAAAAGCCATGCCTAGATCTATGCCATCATAGCCCGAGTTTGAGTTATAGTCCATTGAGGTCGGGGCCAGATACTAGTCCCCTTGCCAATGCTTGAATCTCCCACACCTAAGCTCCAATCTATTGAGGTAGAGGCTCGGACCTTAGTGTCCCTACTGGGTTCCTCGATGCTCGTGCCCGAGTCCATCGAGATTGAGCCCCTAAAACCTCGATGCTTGTGCTTGGGTCCCCAACACTTGAGCTTGAGACCATAGTGCCCATGCTTGGATACCCTATGCTCGAGCTTGCATTTGTTGAGGGTTGGCTCAAGATTGAGTCCTCAATGCTCAAGCTTGGGTTCATCAATGCTAGGTTTAGGACCCCAATGCCAATGTTAGGGTATTCAACACTTGACCCTAGATCCATCAATGCTAGACTTGGGACCTCAGTGCCCATGCTTAGGACCTGGCTATCGTGTGCAAGTCACTAGTGCCCAAATAGCTAATGTCTATTTTGGAAAATTAAATTAGATTTTCGTTTCTGAATGTTGCAAAATATTTTTTTTAATTTTTTTTGGATTTTAGCCAAATACTGAAAATTATTATCATTTTCTTAGGAAATGACTTATTATATAACATTTTTCAGAAATGTACCATTTTTTTGTGAAACAAACGGAGCCTAAAGGAATGAATTCCATTTAGGACAAAAGTCTTACTCAATATTATTTTTTTTCCTCAAGTTTTCAGTCGAGATTGTGTAAAATGAATAATTTCAGTCGAGATTGTGTAAAATGAATAATTTCAAGCCAGCTAATGCATGATGAGTTCATAAGAGTGGTGAACGCGTTTGATGGAACGGAAGTCGTTGGTATGTCTGAGGAAAAATAACATTGAAAAGAAGAGTGTCCAACCAGTGCATAAAGGAGCATTTCACTAGCCGAGGACAAAGATTAAAGTTTGCCTCCGAAGAATCAGAGAAAGAAACTGCCAACTTGAGTGGAATTCTCTTATTTTGTCATATCAAAATCTGCATGCTTACAATGGAAAATGCACGTCCAGTACGTCGACGGACTATTAGACAATGGAAACATTAAATTGGAAGACTACTCAAACTTAGAAATCCGTAGATATTGATCTTGGAGGATTCCTCGTCATTAGATTCATTGGATCATGTTATGGCTGAAATCTCCCTATTTCAACGAAAAGATCAAATGTGCTTGATTGATTGATGAGGTTTGAGGTGGGCTTGTGAGTTGGCTATTATCGATGGAATTTGATGCTTCTGCATCTCTACAATGTTATTAAACAGCAAAAAATCAATGTGAGAATGAGGCAAGAATCATCTAAAACGACGACTGAATCTCTTCCAGAGTTCTCCCCTTTGTTTCTGGGACAAAGAGTATCACAAATACGACACTACAAGCAGCCACAGCTGCATAGATCGTGAAGGTACCTGTCCAAAATTGCAAAGGCCATGTCAGTCAGCAGTTAAGTGTCAAAGCATGAGACAGCGTGTTGCAGGGAGGAGAGGGAGCGAGGGAGAGAGAACCTCCGGCGCTCCAATCCAACAGTAAGTTTGCTGTCAACGTGATCACCCAAGTTGTTATCCAGCTTGCCAAGGTCGCCATGCTGCCAGCATGGTCCTTAATAGTCGCCGGAAGAATCTGGCATGCAAAACGAGTAGAAGGTTTCAACTTGGTCTCCATGAATAGCGGGATGCTAGGACATATTCATTAATTTATTGAAATGACTATGGATCTGTGCTTACCTCAGACATGATAAGCCAGGGAATAGAATCCATTCCCAGAGAGTAGGCGAAGACAAAAGCCTGGATATGATGATGCTCAGAACATACCCTTAAACTTATATGCACAACGAATAAGTACAGACAGTGAGCATAAATGATCATACCACAAGCCCGACAACCGACAACATTCCCATTATGCTGTATAATTGAGAGTCTTCTGAAGCAGAACTCTACAATTAGGAAGAACAATGCCTCAGAAATGCAGATAATCGGAAAAGAAGGGGTTGTACTAACAGGATTACTGACCTCTATATAGAACGCCACGGCCACAAAAAGAAGGGTCAAAGTCATTGTGGATGAGGATACCTGCAAAGACAGATTTCGGTTCCCAATTTGAGCGTGTTTTAGAGAATCTTAACTTAGCAAGAATCTTGTCATACGCACTATGAGAAGCAGCCTTCGGCCTGCTTTGGCTGCGTTTGGTTCAACATTTGCAAGGGGCTTTGAGTCTAATGCAAATGTTGAAAGCCCAAAGGTACTTGGAGAAAATGTAAAGACTGTTTGGTAAATTTTGCTTTGAAAAGCAACTTTAAGAGAAATATTGTTTGGTAGAAAACACATTTGCAAAGCCCCTTTGGTGATTAATCTAAATATTTTAATTTTAATTTGTTTAAAATTAAAAAAAATAATGTTTGTGACTTTTTTAATTTATATTTGACAACAATGTTAAAGATGTTGTGTAAATAATTTTACTAAAATTAAAATTTCCTTTTTTTTTGCTAAAAAACATCAAATGGAAAAAAATTTACGTGCTCTCTTTCTCAATTACATGAAGAATACCTTCATTACAATAAAAACATGATAACATATGCTTTGAGGAAATAAGCGCATTATATTTTAAAATATAATTGATTAGTTGCATTCTCTAGCTAAAAGATGCACAAATGCAACGCTCAATGTACGGTTGAGATTTGGTTGCATTCGGTTTCTGTAACCAATCATGTCCTCTCAACCGTTGATTTGGAGTGGTAGAGGAATTCGTTAATCTACGGAAATTCTGAATTAGATAATCTGCAAAAGATAAGAAATGGCTAACACTGAATTAGATAATCCTCAAGCTCGAACCTAGAATTTTAATTTTTAATACTTGTACATCATATTTTGGACTCTCGCTTCTGAGTTGCTTCTTTGGACAAACCTATCTCTGGCCATGTGACTAGTCATCAACTTATGCTTGTTTTGGCATGTCTACTCACCGGAGATCCTGTTCGTTTTCAAGAGATTGATCAACTGGTAAATGATGTATCCATTGATATTCGAAATTCCGGCAATATTCTGTATTTGGATACCAATTTGTTTTGTTTGTTATAAATCTTTGTGATTTTCATATTCTCTCTTTGTAGATCCATGATTATTTTTTAGTCAAAAAGTCACTCCAATCCCTTGAAGGCTCCGACTGTTAAAAGGTTGTTATCAAAACTCAAAGCCAATGACCCTGCGCTGCCTACACAGTCGTCGGGGTTAGTAACACCAGAAACAAATAAATGGGATCGATATCAAATACCCGAAAAATGCATCATCAACTCGTGGTTTGGCAAATTTCACAAACTGCCAAGTGATTGCATAGCCAGTCTTTGACCCTCACCTCAGTAAAGCAAATAGGCCTTAAATCTCATGATAGCAATTCCAAATCAAGCCAGCCAAGCAATCTCAATGCAACAAATAAAAACTGTTCATTTTCTCTTCCTCGAAAGTACATGAAAAATCAAACTCAAAATCACAGAAGGTATCTGACTATCCATAGCGGATTGGAACCAGGATTTGATTAGGTCATAGCCAACTCCTAACAAGGCCTCCTTCCCTAAAATAACTAGCAAAAACGAGGGGGTAAAAACAAGAAAAAGGAAG
Source organism: Eucalyptus victrix (assembly GCA_016097545.1). Taxonomy (NCBI): domain Eukaryota; kingdom Viridiplantae; phylum Streptophyta; class Magnoliopsida; order Myrtales; family Myrtaceae; genus Eucalyptus; species Eucalyptus victrix. The sequence continues at coordinate 42,043,455 of CM027843.1, read as the reverse complement.
CTGCTATACAATTTAGCTAGGAACAATGTACCAACACCATCTAATAACGATACCTGACACAATACAAGATCAACATAAACTTATCTTATACCTCATGTTACTCTAATAAGCTAAATCTGGGCTACTGCTGAAAAGTGACTCACTCTCTCTATGGAGAAATGCCGAACAACATGAATATTAATATTCCGGCCATAAACGACTACCTAGTCTTTATGGGCTTTGGCCAACTTCTCCCTTCTTTCCTCACAGCCTTGGGGACTTTGTTTTTCCTCCCTTCCCCTTTTACTCTTTGGCCTTCATTTTTGTTCTCCTCCCTAGAAGCCTTCTTGTCAACAGGAGCCTGCACCTCAGTTTCAGAAGCTGCCTAATTTCCTTCTGAATCTTCATCTACATCTGTATCTGACTTGGACTTGCTACTGCAAGCTTTAGTATTATCGCCAGAATTGGTTCCTTTTTCTATAGCATTAGCGCCTCCTTCATAAGAGTTTGAGATATCACCATGATAGTCTTTCCATAGCAATAGTAAATGATAGCAAATGTAAATGTCACCTCATTTAAAAAAGAATGCGAATTTAGATTGCTACTCCCTGTAGACTGCATTATAACATCTTTCATAAAACAAACCACAAATGTGGAAAAAAAATTTCTTGGCATCATACATGCATCGGCTTTCCATAAGAAGAATATAAATATCGAAAAGAAGAATGTGAAAGGGAGGCAAGTCTTGCTCTGTTCAAGAAATGCCTCTGCTAGGGATATGAATGAAACTTGTAGTGAACAATGGGCAAGAAATGGTGATATTACTCGGATTACAAGACATGCGAAACAGCAATCCACAATTTTGTATACCAACCAGAACCAAAAAGTTTTTGAGGATGCTGGGGAGATTTCTTCAACTTAAAATGACTTGAAACATTTACAGAGCCATAGTTAAGCATGCACAATAACCTTAACCAAGTAACTACAGAGAAAATCCGAAAAGGAAATGATCATATCCAGTTTTTGCTTATGCCAAGAGTGTACCTCAGCTAGGAGTCACAAACCCAGTATCGATTTCAGATGGAGCAAGCACAACTTCTAAAAGAATTGGGGGAAGATACATGATCATTAATGTAGAAATGCAAGTCCATGCACGCAAAGCTGCTGAAGTGAAAAGAACCATATGTTTACTACGACATTGCCAATTCATAGCAAGAGATATCATTACACCTGAAAGGGAAATTTATCAAGGAAACCTAAGATGATAGCAGCACTGCGCAAATGGAGGAGACAGAGACCAGCAATCATGTGGGGAACGTGAGACAGGATTTTACAGAGTTAATTGCATAAAGGAATAGCTTCTTGAAGCCAAAAGGACTTTTCAGCATTTTTAAGACTACAGTCATGTCATATGACATGAAAGCAGCGTGACCGTGTATCAAAACACCACAAACAGCCAAGAATCCTACCATGAGCTTAGCAGTATTAATAGAGTGCTAACTAAATGTCTATAAGAAAACATAGAGCTTAGCCGCTTAAGTCCTTTTCAAAAAGAAAGACATTTGAAAATTTGTAGCCAAAAAGAGCATTCATTTCTAAGGCAGCTTCTCTTTTGCATAGGAAAAACGCATTACTTCCATAGGTGAATCTCTTGCCCTATCCTCAAAAGAGCCATCTAGACACCAAAAAGCTGTTTGCACTCCATAGTCACAAATGCCACTGTAGAAGTCGACCAAGATTGATCTCAGTTGCATTTGCAATTGCTAAAGCATGTTTACCACCAGAATACCGACTAGGGCCACAATCATGACCACAATCACGACTGCGATCACCATCTCAGTCTCTACCTGAACCTCAAGAAATAGGGCACGGACGAAGGGCTTACTGGTTCGGCCGGCTCGATGGTGCCGATTGGAAGGAGTCGTCAGTGGAGCTGGTGCGCGGGCGAGGTGTCGACTCAAGCTCTGCCGCTCTAGCTCGCCGCTTTCCCTTGGACTCTCTGTCGCTCGAGCAAGAACTGGTATCACGAGGTAGGAGAGAGTGACGGAAGGGGAGAAGGGGAGGAGAGAGTGAAGCGACGAGGAGAGAGCGAAGCGACGGGAAGGGGAGGAGAGAGGAGTGCGGATGAGCTAGGGTTTTTTTTGTTTTCAAAATGGACAAAAGTGGGTTTTCAAGAAATTTTTGAGGGCAAAATCGACAACTTAATTTTTTCATTAATTGAAGTCATCAGCATTCCCAAGGGCCGGCTTTCATTTGAAAGCTCATTGGAAATTGGTTGCCAAACACCCATATTTGAGTTGAAGGAGCTTTGGGAGCTGAATGGGCTTTCTAAATGCCCATCCAAACGCACCCTTTATCTGGGAGACAAGTCGCTACCCCAGTGCCAAGAACCTACAACATCAAGGGTCCTTACACCTTAGATTAGGTCAAAAGTTTATTGCATTGTTTAACTGCTACCACCAAGAGAATCGCCAATTTACCTGGACAACACCGAGTCCAACAGTTGCGACATTACTTGAAGAAATCCTTGTTGAAAATCAATGCACATTAATGGAAGCCTAATCAACCGAGAGAAGCTTTATTAGGTCGCATCCATCAGACAGATGCTATTCAGAACAATATTAGCAAGGATCAATATGCCTTTGTTCATCCTGACTAAAGCAGAATCAAAAAGAGAAATTTCTTGTTTTTTAGCAGGCTTGTAGAATCTGCTAGTAGTATCCTCTAGGGGATGGAATGTGCTAATTCATTGGACTATTGATAATTTATATCAATCAATTCTTTCAACAACTATTGCATGGATTGAGTTTAGGGCTTTTCTCCAACATCAATTGATAGTCCTCTATTCAAGTCTATTAATAGCAAAAGAAAACATTCGATTACTAATCTGTTTATTAAACCTAACATAATGTGATATCTGCATCCTCAGTCAGAAAAAAAGCACAGACAAATGCAATCTTTCTGGGGAGAAGAGCATAATGACTAGCTTTCAGCCTAGTCCTTAACGGTAACATTGAAAAAGAGAGATTTAAAGTTGCAGGTCCTAATAAATTCACTTCTTTGCTCTAGTTAAATTAACATAAGGCTGCAGTGCAACGCAATCAGTCGCCACCTGCACTTTCAAATATTGTGGTGGAATAGAAGGAAACACCATTGATGCCACTGAGTTGCCGGAGCATAAGTAGTCCAATACCTACCTGCAACGCATATATTTGGCACAAGAAGGGTCAAGATGTCAAGGAATGAGATCATAAAGCTCAAGATAGATTCAAGTGAAACATTTACCATCGAAGGAAACCAATATCTTTTCTTCTTGAGCTCTGCTAACGTGATTGTTATTCTTTTGTCTGTTGATGCAACACAACTCTGCATGAAGTATATTATTCATTACAATTGATACTACTTTACAAAGAGAGAAGTTCAAACATAAGTACATCCATTATCTTATATGGAGTTCTTTTGCGACAGAAAAGGGCCAAAGAACTGCACCGATGACAATTTTTTAACATTACAACCTCAAGTTGGAAAAGCTTTTCAATACCTTGATTTCATCAACTTCAAGGGAAATATCAGTATCAGATCCCCGTAGGACGTGCAAAGAGGCTTCAAATTCCTGTGTCAAACCCATTTTGGCCTGTGGCATTTTCCATTCCAATGAACATAAAGCAGAAGAAAAACATAAGAAAACAGTGGATGTAAAAATGAGAGCAGGAAGTTAATAAATGGGTGGGTTCAGACAAAGAATTGAGTATGGAAAAGACCAAATAAGATTTCCTACCAACCATCGAGGAGACTCTGGGATGAAAAATAAGCCAGGAATCAATATTAGACATGGCAGAGACCCTTAAAATAATATTAAAAATCAATATCAAGGAATATAGCAAGAAATAAGTGAGCAAAGTGTCACCAAATAGCCCCGGAAAATTGATGAGTGTCCTCGGCCAATGAAATTATAAAAGAAACACCATCATTTGTCGAACAAATGAACTGTTGTTCGTTGTATATTCTAGAGAGTTATGTTCAAAATTAATAAGTAAAATTTATGTGGGCAGTAGAGATGTCCAAAGGCATCGTATATTTTTAGCCAAAAAAGAAAAAAGAAACAACAGAGGGCTTTTTTTGTGTTGGAAGTATTGTGTCCGAAGTTAAGTACATCCAGCATCATATACTTCTCTTACAAAAGATGATTTTCTCTTCGTGGACTTACCCAAGATAGCAAGGATCCTCCAGTTGACAAATAGTTCGAAAAGGTAAGCCAACAACATTCCGAATGTGATTGAGAGCTACTAAAAGAAAGGGAAATCAAGCGTTTTCCATGATTTGTTGAAACAACTTTAAAACTATTAAATGAAAGGGTATCAATCAAGCAGAAGATGAAGAGCGGTAGGCGTGTCGACCTGATTCACAGATCCCAGGGTTCCTCTCATGTTCTCGGGCGATATCTCAGCTATGTAAACCGTCACCTATAGATACCAAGGGCCAGAATTGAGATTTGTCACACTGCTGCCAAAGTGCACGAGTGCAAAGGGCTTAACAAGAAAAGAGCTTTCCAAAGATTACCACATAAGAAACTACCCCCACTCCATATCCCCCCAACAACCTTCCTATGTATAAGAATGAGGAAATCCTACAGAAGCAGCCAAGAAGTACATAAGGACGTTGTTGATCGAATTTCAGGAATTATCTGACCAGAGTGATCACTCACCTTGGCAAACGCTATTGCCAACCACCCTAAGACATTAGGGACTGCAGCGATCATCAGAGACTGCAGTTGAACATTGTAAGAAACTAACAGTGTCCACACAAAATTTACAGAATTCTCAACAGAAGCAATCCTAAGGACATTGTTGTGGACATTTAGAAGAAACAGATCAGCCCAACAACGCAGGAAATCAGTGATAAAGTTCCATCATTTTAATATCTGGTTAGATTGTACAGTTATTCATTCATCCTATGCAGAAATTTGTTTTAGGCAGTCAATCACATCAACAGCTTGACCCATAATAAGCAATAGAAACCCAGTGGGAACTTTAGAGCCTCATGCTGAAAAGCCAGAAGCCACGAAAGGTACTCGAATGATTCTGAAAGCTCCATCAAATTAAAAATGTTGGTCACTCAAAACCAAGGATGCTGGCTGTTCAGTTGCTGAAATTTTCCAAAATTCTGCCGCATCATCCAAAGAATGATTTCACCAGAAGAGCAAAAAGCCAAAAGAACTAAAAGCTACCCCGAAATTACTTAAGATTCGTCTAAGACATATGATACAAGAAAATCCTATGAAAATGGCAGCTGATCAAAATGAGTGGCATACCCCTTTCCGGCCGATGTGCTCTGCCATCTGGCCGCTCATGACTGCCCCAATCATACCTCCCACATTCACCAAGGAGGCAAAAATTGAATACTGTATCCACCATCGTACAGCGATCAAGAAGGCATTGCGTCAGTTGACAGAAAAAAGAGAGATCCAAAACCAGAACTGAAAGATTAGACTCTAGATCCTGAAGCAAGTCAAACCTGCGAGACCGAAAGGTCTAGGTCGCTCATTATGTCTTCCTCTGTAGGAGACGAATATCTACACTGAAATCCGAAACAGCACAAGAACTACACAACCACAGAACTCGCCAATAAATAGATAGATAGATGGATTGATGGATAGGTAGAATTAAAACACATTATGCCAATTCGGGCTTACGGAGAATCCAAACTGAGCAGAGCCTAAGGCGACTATCAACGCACAGAACAGGGCGGAAACAGAGCCACTGCGGAGGTTCTTTGCCGATCTGGAGAGGGTGGACTGCTTCGACACCTCCCTCTGCATTGCGTACCACACCCCCGTGCGGAGGAGCGGCTTCCCCAGGTCCCTCCCGACCCCTACGTCTTCATGGGCGCCCATGCCGAAGCTTGAGGCCGACAGCTCCTTCAGCATATTCTGCTGCTGCTGCTTGTTCTTCTTCTTCTTCTTCCTCCTCCGTAGCTCGAGTGAGGGAGGGAACGCGATGCGAAGTGGGTTTTGGATCTTGAGGGAGGAGATTGTGAAATTACTATGGATGGTGATCGAGAAGATGTGAGGAGATGATGAGTTGTTCCTCTGACTGTAGGTGTGGAAGCATGGGGAGATGCGGGGTGGAACGAAGGCGGCAGTGCTGACCCTCGGATGGCGCGTATCTTGAAATTAAAAGATTGCGGCGATACGAAGGCGTGCGTCCGGACGTGTCTTTTTCCGTTTTTGTATTTATAAAAAAATGGTAGGATTCTCCAGAATAAATAATTTGAAAATTGAGTTTTTTACAAATAATTGCTTGTGCTGTCTACAAAAATGAACGGACGGAAATTATTTTCACTGATTATGAAAATTTCTCAACATAAATTGTTGTCAATAATAAAAATATTTTTCATTGATTAGTTATTTTAAGTGATGCAAATTATTGTTTTTTTTTAGAAATAATCACTTATATCTTTTACAAAAATGAATGAGAAAAAACTATTACCATCATCCATGAAAATGTTAAGGTATAATTTATTGTTGATAATGAAAATATTTTTATTTATTAATAATTTCAAGCGATCATATAAGGAAAATATTATCAAAATCATTCATTTTTGGTGAAAAAAAAATAGAGCCCAAAATGATTCTTCAAATAAGCATGTTTCAATTTTCTTAATGATATGTTGCAGATTTTTACTTTGTTTTACAAATTTACAATGCTCCAACGCTTTAAAAGATTAATGAAAATTTTATATACGAATCTATAAGTCAGTATAGATTTAGATACTAAACATTTTATTCATTAAATAATAGAGAAGTTGCATGACTCTTTGGAATTAATAAGAAGTTTTACCAAATGGATTTGAGTAGGGGTGAATATGAGTCAACTATGAGTGAGTAACTCGAACCACTCATTTAAAATAGTAATTATAGTAATTTCAAGAGATTAAAAAAATGAATTTCAAGAAAACTACTTATTTAAAATAGTAATTATAGTAATCCAAAAAGGGAAAATATGGTGGTTTCGTGTGAGGAAAATACGGGATTGGTCCTGTTCAATGAGCGCCATTAGATTAAGAAAGAATAAACTTTGATTGTAACTTACTGACTAAAAGATAGTACATCTTTAAGTTTCACTTAGGATTAAAGTGAAAATTGAGGATTTTTTTAGACAAAAAAAGTTCTGGGCATAATAAGATTGATGCTGAGGGCTTTAAGGGAATCAGTGAGCATCTAGAATTAATGCAAGTGGACTTTAGTTTTTCATTTTTTTTAACTACTCCCTTATTTTTTTTTATTATTCCTTTAAAAAAATTCGTATATTATAATATGATGCACCAAATCTCAACCTTTTTTTGTTTTTGTGTTTCATCACTTTGTTTTTATAGTCTCCTTTTCTTATTAAGTTAATTTAAACTTTAACACATAAGTAAGTTCTAATATCTTAAAGAATGACTCCACATAAATCCAATCAATTATTATTTGATGTATACAAACTTAGTTATCATTCTTTTTTATTATTACTTAGAATTTAATTTTCTTTAAAATCGTAAATGGAAGTAAAATAAAACTTGGAGCGCTTGTCATGACTATTTTTAGGCTAGTAGAACAGGATCCCTCTTTAGAGAATTAACATACTAACCCAATTTGCATCATTGCTTTGTTATTTTAACTTATCACTTGCTATCTTTGGTCAACTTTATGCTTTTTAAGCTATGTTAACTAAATCGTTTTCTTTCATCAAATATTTACATAATCTGGAAAAGTGCCAAAAAAGTCTCAAACCTTACATTTGTACCAATTCAATTCTAAACCTTTCAATTTGACCAATTTAGTCATAAACATTTTCATAATGGTACTGATTTAATTGATTCAACCAATTTAAATGGGAAATTGTTGACATGGCATGACCATCAGACGGGGACTTTTTTTAATAATATTTTAATAATTTTGTTCAGAATTTTTTTTTTACTATTTTAAAACTTTTTCCCCTTTCCTTTTCTTTGGACTGTGGTTGATACCGACCATGGCCAATGATTGGCCACAGGTGCAAGCGTCGTGGCCCTCCTCATCAAATCTAGTAAGGGCATGACCCCGGCCTAGGTGAGGGCTCGACCCTTGCAGCAAGGGTTGCCCCCACGAGCTCTAGCTAGGGTCGAGCCCTAGCTAGATTCAGCGGGAGTCACCCTCGCCCAAGCTATGAGGGTCGTGCCCTCGCTAGATTTGGTGAGGGTGACCCTTGGTTGTGGTTGGCTGAGGCCATTACACCGTTGTTGGCTCTTGCCTATGGCAGGTGATCGCCGACCATAGTCTAAAAAAAAAAAAAAAAGGGAAGAAAAAAGGGAAAATTTTTAAAAAGTAAAAAATCGAAAAATTATTAAAAAATATTTTAAAATATCTATGTTAATACCGGTCGTGCCACGTACAGTGGTCAACATCTACGTCAACAATATTTTTTCTAAATTGATCAGATGGATTGAATTGATACAAACGTAAAACGTTTTAGCACTAAATTGGTCCAATTGAAATATTTAAGATTGAATTGGTACTGATACAATTGGTTTATGACTTTTTTAGTACTTCTCCCTTCCATAATCATAAGGTCACATAGCTCAAAGTTACGTTACAAAATTTGACCCTAATAATTTATAAGTGTCAAAATCTCTATTTAAGTTCCAAAATAAAACATGTTGACCCTATTTAAAAGAGAAACAATTTGAAATAATGATGATGATTGCATGCTAATATGTCTTATACATGATTGTGCGTTCACCATATGCAAAGGAGACACATAGCCTTATCATTTTTTTTTTTAACATGAGATATCATTTTAAAAACTATCACATTGTTTTTAGTGTGACAAAACATGGATGACCTTGAAAGTTATCCTTTTAATAATCTTCCGACTCTAAATTTATACGAATATTTACACATAAAGGTAATTTTGGAGTTATTTTTCATTGGTTGATAGAAGAATCTTCAAATATCTAGAATATATACGTAAAACAGTCTAGACTTTAGTAAAAAAATATATTTCTCCAAATTGAGATTTGTAGAGGTGCTCCATATGTTGAAAAATTGAAAACCATCAAGCAAACTACAATACCAAATTTCCACTGTAATTAAAAGATTAAATCCGTTGTGATTATTAAGTCTTTTCGGTCCCGTTGCCACGAACGTGTGTATATTCTAATAAACATGACTTCGGCGGGTTAATATTCTAATGAGCACGACTTTCATGTGATGCAGGTTTTTCTTTTCAGCTTTGAAGTATTTGGAAAGGTTTTTTCGTTATCTGCCTTTTGGAATTTGCACCCTAAGTACACTCTGGAACTTCCCATCGATTCAATTCATAGTTTTTTGCGAGACAGATCCACAAAATAGATATTTTTTTTTAAGAAAAAGAGGAGGAATAAAGGAGTCTATGCCCGGTAGTTTTTTTTTTTTTTTTCTATGCCCGGTAGTTAAGAGTACTTTAATTTGTGCTTTGACTCTTTTCAGCAAGAAGGACCAGGAGACATCTCAGTACGAATGATACGGAGTGCCGGACGCAGAAATAACGTGACTCCTCGCTGTCGGAAAATTAGTTTTTAATTACAGTTCGCAAATGATAAAAAATATTATCCTAATTAAAAGAAAAAACGCCAATGCTTAAATTTAGGAAAATGATCTAAAAATAAAATCAAAAATCAATTTTCAAAATATGACAAAATATTACCCTTGAACCTAAAATTCTGCACGTGGACACAAGAATTCTAATGCTTGTTCCTAGGTCATTCGTAGCGATCTTGAGTCTAGAAGCTAGAGCCAAGTTCATCGAGTCCAATCCGGAGTCCAAAGAGGGCAAGCTCAGAACCCGGTGCCTAGGGTCGAGTCCACAAAGCTATGGCTTAGGACACTAGCGTGAGTGCCCAAGACCTTGGTGCCACTAGCTAGGTCTCCAACACTTGAGCCCAAGTTCATAGAGGCTAGGCTTAGGACCCCAAACTATTGCTTGGCTTCTTGTTGCCTTGAATCGATTTTATAGAGGGCGGGCTTGAGACATCGGTGCCTATGCCTTGGGTTCTCAATGCATGTGCGTTGGTCATGGAGGCCGGGCCCAAGTCTATAAAAGCCAAGCTTGAGACCCGAAAAGCCATGCCTAGGTCTCTGCCATCCTAGCCCGAGTCCGAGTTATAGTCCATTGAGGCCAAGGCCAAGATACTATTCCCCTTACCAATGCCCGAATCTCCCACGCCTAAGCTCGGGTCCTTTGAGGTAGAGGCTCGGACCTTAGTGTCCCTACTAGGTTCCTCGGTGCTCGGTCCCAAGTCCATCGAGACTGAGCCCCTAAGACCTCAATGCCCGTGCTTGGGTCCCCAACACCTGAGCTTGAGACCATAGTGCCCATGCTCGGATACCCTATGCTCAAGCTTGCATTTGTTGAGGGTAGGCTCAAGATTGAGTCCTCAATGCTTATTGACGCTAGGTTCAGTACCCCAATGCTAGTGTTAGGGTATTCGACATGCAAGCCGAGGTCCATCAAGGCTAGACTTGGGACCTCAATGCCCATGCTTGGGACCTAACTATCGTGTGCAAGTCACTAGTGCCCAAATAGTGAATGTTTATTTAGGAAAATTAAATTAAATTTTTGATTCTAAATGTCGGAAAATATTTTTTAGTTATTTTTTTATTTTAGCCAAATACCAAAATTTATTTTTATTTTATTGGGAAATGACTTTCAAGATAACATTTTTCAGAAAAAGTACCATTTTTCAGAAATGTACTATCTTGTTGCGAAACAAACAGAGTCTAAATGAATGAATTCAATTAAGACAAAACTCTTACTCAATATTATTTTTTTTTCCTCAAGTTTTCAGTCGAGATTGTGTAAAATGAATAATTTCAAGCTAGCTAAAGCATGATGAGTTCGTGAGAGTGGTGAACGCGTTTGATGGAACGGAAGTCGTTGGTATGTTTGAGGAGAAATAACTTTGAAAAGAAGAGTGCCCAACCAGTGCATAAAGGAGCATTTCACTAGTCAAGGACAGAGAACTTTAAAGTTTGCCTTCGAAGAATCAAAGAAAGAAATTGCCAACTTGAGTGGAATTATCTTATTTTGTCAAATCAAAATTTGCATGCTTACAATGGAAAATGCACGTCCAGTATATTTGTTAAATTATATCTCGAGTTTAAGTGTTTATAAAACGCAATTCGCTGGACTCTTGAAGCTGTACAAAAGAGAAAATATAAAAATAAAATAAAAAAAGAGAGGAAAGTTTCTTCTTTGCTGCGGAAGCCTACTGAATTCGAAAAAAGGCAATCAGATTGTGGGGCTCAAAGTCAAAGTGTTGACTCTGGACCTACACGTATAAAAGTAGAACTTGTAGGTCTTCTTTCTTTCTGAAAAAGAAGCCGCCGAAGTCCTAGATAGAAGAAATTGCGAGAAGCCACACGTCCGTCAAGAGAGGAGCTGCATGAAAGAAAGAAAAGGACGCTGGAGATCTTTTCTTTTTGGCGTACGACTTGAACGCGTGGTAATTTTGTGCCATGAGTTTATGCCCAAGTGAATTGTTTATTTTTAAATACTTCGGGTTTTTGGTTAAATTTAGGTATATGAAACACTTGAGCATTTGAGTGATTGTAAACTCTGATTTTTTGATTATAGTGGATTATTTGCTCTTGGCTTTCCCTTGAACGTAGGTACCAATATTCGGATTGAATCACATAAATTTCTAGTGTCATTATTATTTCTTGTTTATTTTTCTGGTGATTTTGCGTTGACATAAATTGCAAGATCTTGTCATTTCCGCGTATTATATTCCAACAATTGGTATCAAAGCTTGGGATCATATTTCTTGATTTTGATTTAGAGCTTTTGCTTTTCTGATTATTATTTAAAAATTTTGTTATTGCAATTATGTCTTAGAGGAAATTTGAAATTGAAAAGTTTAACGGGAGCAACAACTTTGTGTTATGGAGTATCAAGAAGCGAGCTTTATTGATAACCCAAGGTTTGGCCAAGGCACTAGATGATGAAAATGAATTGCCAATTAAAATGAAAGCCTCTAAGAGGGTAGAGTTAATGAAAAGAGCAAAGAGCACAATTCTATTAAATTTGTCAGATGAGGTTTTAATAAAGGTTACTGAGGAGAAGGATGCCCCAACATTATGGGCAAAACTTCAAGCACTTTATGTGAAGAAATGTTTGAACAATTGCTTGTACATGTTAAAGAAGATATTTCAATTTAAATATACTAAAGGTATGTTTATCGAACCCTCCTAAATGAATTTAATAAACTCATGTTGGATCTAAAGAATGTCGGTAAGATACTTGATGATGAAGAACAATGCATGATGTTGTTAGCCTCTTTACCAAAGTCATGAGAGCACTTTATTGATTCACTGTTGCAGGGGTGTGCTGCAATTACCTTAGAAGAGGTAAAGTCTGCCTTATTCTCTAAGGAATGGTAGAGAAAGTTGCGAGATGATGGTCTACCGCAAGGAGTAGTGCAAGCACTGATGATTCGAGGTAGATAACAACATCGATGGCCTAGTAGCAGCAAAGGTAAAAGTAGATTGAAATCACACCATAGAAATTCCAAGAGACACGTGAAGTACTTTGAGTGTCACGAGGAATGGCACATCAAGAGAGATTGTCCAAAGCAGAGGAATAAAGTTGATAGGCAGAATGCCACAAGCAATGTGTCAAACGTTGCCAAGGGGAGCAATAGTGATGCATAAGCTGTTTTATGTGTGACTGCTACTTCATTAGGAGATGAATGGTGCTAGATTCGGGGTATTCTTATCACATGACGCCTCATAAGAACTAGTTTACTATTGACCAGTCTGTAGATGGTGGTAGAGTTCTTTTGGGGAATAATGCAGTTTGTAAAGTTGTAGGGATAAGGACAATTCAGATTTGGATGCACGATGGGGTGGTATGCACATTAATAGATGTGAGGCAGATATCGGAGCTCAAGAATAATATTATTTCTCTGGGGACACTCGATGACATCGGGTGTAGGTACACCGCTAAAGGTGGAGTACTGAAGATCTCTCGAGGTGCCATGATAGCGATGAAGGGGAAGAAAGTGAATACTCTCTATCATTTACTAGGAGAGACCGTGATCAGAATCATTGCAGTTTCATCAGGCGAGTTAGACTCTAACTTAACTCAATTATGACATATGCGTTTGGGGCACATGAGTGAGGCAGGTATGACGATACTGAGTGAAAGAGGGTTATTAAATGGTCAAAAGACAGGGAAGCTGGACTTATGTGAGCACTACATCTTTGGGAAGCAGCACTAAGTTAAGTTTACTACAACTATTCATTCGACCAAACGACCAGTTGAATATATTCATTCAGATGTCTAGGGCCTGTCTTCGGTTCCTTCGAAAGGAGGTGCTCAATATATGCTGACATTTATTGACGATTATTTGAGAAAGGTATGTGTATACTTTTTGAAGCACAAAAATGAAGTGTTCGATTGGTTTAAGAAATTTAAGACATTGAGAAGTAGTCAGATAAACAAATCAAATGCTAGAGAACCGATAATGGCATAGAATCCTATGGTAAAAATTTTATCGAGTTATGTGAGAAAGAAAGTATTATAAGACACCACACAATACTTAGGACACCACAACAAAATGGCGTAGTAGAATGGAAGAACAAAACTTTGCTTGAGTGAGCTCAATGCATGCTTTCGCATGCAGGACTTGGCAATGAATTTTAGGTTAAAGTGGTAAATATGGCATGTTATCTTGTTAATCGATCTTCATCATCTGCTATCGAGTGAAGACTCTTGAGGAAGTATGGTTGGGGAAACATGTTGATTACTCCGAATTATGTATATTCAAATGTCCTGCGTATGCTTATGCGAGTGATGGTAAGCTTGAGCCGTGAGCAAAGAAGTGCATATTTTTGGATTATGCACATGAGGTGAAGGGCTACTAGCTATGGTGTACTGATTCCAGATCACCCGGTTTTCTAAGCAGCAGAAATGTGATCTTTGACGAGACTACAATGCTTCAACAGAGAAGTTCTGAAACACAATAAGCAAAAAAGATAGATCATAGTATCATTAGTGAGGTGGAGCTTCAGGTGGAGACTCCGAAGACCTCGAATGTAACAAAAGTCAAGACTATAGATGAAGCCGTAGTTCCTGAAGTCGGTGATAGTGAACAACCAGTAAAGCCGCAGCATACTATAGCTACAAATAGACAGAGAAGACAAACTAAATCATCGGTACATTATGGTTATACATATATTGCTTATGCATTGACTGTAAGTGATGGGGTGGAGATAGATGAGCTTTCGTCTTACTCTGAGGTGATAGCTAGTTTGGAGTTGTCGCAGTGGCTAGGGACTATGAGTGAAGAGATGGAATCACTCTATCAAAATCAGACATGGAAGCTAGTTAAAATACCCAAGAGCCAAAAGATTGTTGGAAGTAAATGGGTCTTTAAACGGAAAAAAAAGGCATTCCTAGTGTGAGGTAGCGAGAGGCAGCGAGATATAAGTCGAGATTTGTGGCGAAGGGATATAGACAGTGTGAGGGCATTGACTACACTGAGATATTCTCTCCTATGGTAAAAAATACTTCTATTCGCATTTTACTTGCCTTAATTGCTTTACAGGATCTCGAGTTAGAGCAACTGGATGTAAAAACTGCGTTTCTTCAGGTGAGTTGGAGGAGTAAATTTACATGAGGCAACTAAAGGGATTTGTTATTCCGGGTAAAGAAGATCATGTTTGCTTGTTAAAGAAATCTTTGTATGGGTTGAAATAGTCTCCCATGCAGTTGTATAAACATTTTGATACTTCCATGGCTAGTTAAGACTATTCAAAAAGTTAGATGGAAAGCTATGTTTACTATAGGAGATCGAAAAATAGTTCTTTGGTTTATCTACTTTTACATACTGATGATATGCTGATAGCAGTTAAGAATATGTCTGATATTGATGTATTGAAGAGATGGTTAAATACTGATCTGAGATGAAAGATTTAGATGCTACAAAGAAAATATTGGGTATGGAGATTTTGCGTGACAAGGCTGTAGGAGTTTTACATCTATCTCAAAAGAAATATATTAAGAAGATCGTGGCGCGTTTTAATATGTAGTCGGCAAAATCTGTAAATACACCTTTAGCAAAGTACTTTAAACTTTCAAATAACTTATCACTGCAGATTGAGGAAGGGGAGAAGCATATGTCTCGTGTTCCTTATTTTAGTGCCGTGGGTAATATTATATATGCTATGGTGTGTACTAGGCTTGATATTTCACAAGCTATGAGCGTAATTAGTCACTATATGAAGGTAGCGCATGAGAACGCTTCTGTTTCTCATGGTTTCTGTTCTTTTGTTCCCCGGAACAAAAAAAGAACAGAAACTTGTTTGGTAACGCCACATTATTTTTTTGTTCCTGGGAATAAAAACTTAGCCCGGGAATGGTTTGGGAACAGAAACAAGAAGCAAAAAAAGGTTGCTTCTTGTTCTCGGGAACAAAAATAAGAAGCAATTTCTTTCCTCACGCCCTTCTCTTTTTACGAACTCTTTTTTCTCCCTTCTCAACTCACGACCCTTCTCTTTACGAACCCTAACTTCTCTTTCTCCCTTCGTCTGCTTGCCTCTCTTCGATCTCATCACCTTCGGTCGCCTCTCCCCGATCCCATCGCCACCGATCTCGTGGCCTCCAGTCCCGTAGCCTCCGGTCGACTCTCTCCGGTCTCGTGCTCGTAGCTAGTCGCCTCTCTCTAATCCGGTCGCTACCTCTCTTCGGTTTGTTGTCTTCGGTTGCAGTTCTCTTTCGCCTCCAGTTGGGTCGCCTTTGTCCGAGCCGGTTGCCTCAAGTCCCGTCGCCTCCGCCTCTCTTGGCCTCCGGTTGGGTCGCCTCCCTTCGATCTCGCCGCCTGTAGTCTCTTCGCTCCGGTTGGGTCGCTTTGCCTCGTGGTTATCTTGCCCTAAATTAGGTTTGTTGCTTTGATTTTTTCTCAATTTACCTATTCTAGTGGTGATTGGGGCCTTTTCTGAAATTGAAGGTCGCTTCGCTTTAGTCGCGTTGCCTCCGGTTGGGTCGCTTTGGTCATGTCGCCTCGTGATCATCTTGCCTTAAATCAGGTTTGTTGCTTTGATTTTTTTTCTCAATTTACCTATTCTAGTGGTGATTAGGGCCTTTTCTAAAGTTGAAGGTTACTTTACTTTGGTCGTGTCGCCTCCGATTGGGTCGCCTCTCTCCAATCCTGCCGCTTGCAGTCTATTCACTCTGGTCGGGTCGCTTTGGTTACGTCACCTCATGGTCATCTTGCCCTAAATCAGGTTTGTTGCTTTGATTTTTACTCAATTAACCTGTTCTAGTGGTGATTGTGGCATTTTCTAAAGTTGAATTCGCCGCCTGTAGTGCCATCGCCTCTAGTCGCCTCTTTCCGATCCTGTCGCCTCTGGTCCCATCGCCGCTA
This sequence comes from Eucalyptus victrix, assembly GCA_016097545.1. Classification (NCBI taxonomy): domain Eukaryota; kingdom Viridiplantae; phylum Streptophyta; class Magnoliopsida; order Myrtales; family Myrtaceae; genus Eucalyptus; species Eucalyptus victrix. Next base: position 42,027,051 of record CM027843.1, on the reverse strand, counting down.
GTCACCTTTCTCCGGTCGCATCGCCTCTAATCATGTCGCCTCGTCGTCGTTGTTGGAGAAATCTTTCCAGAATATTTTGAAGCTGACAAAATATTTCTATCAGTCTAGTCTGGATATTTGAAGACCGACAGTTTAAAGTCTAAAGACTTTGTATTCACAAGACTCAAGACTCAAGACTCAAGGCTTAAGACTCAAGACTATTCTCACTGACAGTCTTTCTAATCCAGTGACGAAGGAAATCCAAAGCCGAAGTATATGGTTGAGGATTCGATCCTACCCTCTGGAAAAGATTCTTTGGTTGGATAATCATTTCGGATTCTTTTATTGTTATCTAGATCAATTGAAGATCCGATGGTTGACGAAATAATCTTGGAATGTTCTATTCTTGGAAACCAAGATCCTGATTGTATGGGCGAACAGGATTGATGGGCTATCATTAGATTCCTTAAATAGCTCGGATGATCTTCTTGATTGATTCCGTCCAACGGGTAGATTGGAGGAATTTCTTTGGTAAGTGCCAACGGCTATGATGGCATAAAAGAGTATAAAAGGAAGACGTTCTAGTTGTTTTAAGGGTGTGATCGATAGAAAAATTCCAGAGTCTGAAGAACCTTGATTGTTAGTCGATACAGTTCGAGCGAAATTGTATACACAGAGAGTATTTATACTTGGTGACACCTTGAGCGAGTGTGGTAGATCATCTACACCTAGAAATCAAGGAAGATCAACACTGTAACATCTCTTTGTTCATAGTGGAATCCAGCCAATTGGCTGTCAGTGCAGAAGAGTAGACGTAGGCTTGAATCAAGCCGAACCACTATAAACCGCGTGTTCTATTCTCTCTTTCCCTTACTCGTCTCACGATTGATTTTTAATTATTGCAAATCCTTCAACTGTCTAAGTATTGTGCAATCTTTAAGAAAATTTTTATATACCTATTCACCCCCTCTAGATACTCGTATTAGCTATATTAGTCGTCTTGCCTTAAATCAGGTTTGTTGGTTTCGCGTGGCTGTTTTGGTGCGAGATTCTGGGATTTTGGGGGGATTTGGGTAAGATGCGGTTCTTTGGATGTGGTGAATCCGTGAATGCGTGTTCTTGTTGTGGGGCGTGATTGGTCTTCCCTGCGTGGCTCATTATTGATGGTGAATGCGTGTTCTTGTTGTGGGGCATGATTGGTCTCCCCTGCTCTGGCTCATTGTTGCTGGTTAATGCGTGTTTTTGTTGTGGGGTGTGATTGGTCTCACCTACGTGGCTCGTTGTTATTGGTTAATGCGTGTTTTTGTTGTGGGGCATGATTGGTCTCCCCTGCGTGGCTCATTGTTGCTGGTTAATGCGTGTTCTTGTTGTGGGGCATGATCAGGGTGTGTCTTTGAGTAACACAGGCATTGGTCATGGAAGATTGAAGGCAACATGTTATGCTGAAGCATCTTTCGCTGTAGTTTCTTGTATTTCTGCGTTTTTTCATTCTCTGGCGAAGTCTTCCAATTCCGAGCTTGTGATAAAGCATTATGTGAATACTAGAAAATCTTAAGTGCATAACCATATTAAAAAGAGAACAGATATGTCAGAACAATAATAGCTTGGTTTTATAAAATCCTTAGCTTTATTGTACATCTCTTATATAATCAATGTTTGTTTTGCTTTCCTAACGACAACTTTATATCAGAGTTGCTACCACAAAGAGAGTGTTCAAACTAGAGAAAGGACATAGAACATACTGCACGTGATTTGTTTACCTTGCTCTTCCCAAGTAAATCCATTCATCAATCATCGAGGAGATGGAAACCGAGACTTTTCATTAAAAATTTGTTATAGATTTCTTCTAAAGAAACAATACCAAACAAAACACTCAAGCATTATAACAATGCTTCATAGTGGCTAAAAAAAAGCATTCGGGAACAAAAAATATATATAGATAAATGGCTTGAGTTCCCAACTTTGGAAGTGAAATTGTCTATGATCTTTCATTTCTCACATCTCAAGTAAATCCACTAACAATATCAGTTTAGTAGACAAGAATTTTCTCACAAAGTAACCTTCATGTTCATGCTTTTTGTTAAACTAACATCGAAGCACCATGGATGAATGATAAGGAAATCAGACCACTTCCTTCCAATGATCTAGAAAGCATCACGGGATGCATTTCATCCTCTGGAAAATGAAACGGTTGCTGGTGAATGTGTGTTCTTATTGTGTCTTGTTGTGAGTGCCTATCTATTTCATCCTTTGTATATCTGTGTGCGTGTGCATGAGTAGTTGCAGTTGTCGATGCTTTGTTTTAGCGATAGGCTATGATAAAGGCTCTGTTTTAGCCAATGAAGCAGCATGTTGCACTCTCTTTTTAATTGTCTTGAACTCATATTATGCTCAACTAGTGAAAGATACATGGCATCCCAAAAAGAGGCATTCATCGCAAAGTGGACTGAATCTTTAACCAATTTGTACGTCAGTTTGTTGGTAGAAGAGGTTAAAAAGGGAAATCGCACCTCTTCTACTTTCAATAAAGCATGGTGGAATAATATATGGACATAATCCAATAAACGGGCAGAACTTCAATATACTCAAGTATAGTTGAAGAACAAGGTAAACAAATTGAGAAAGCAGTATGGTAGTTTCAAGAAGCTTCTTTCACAATCCGGATTTGGCTGGGATAATGTGAACAAAAAAGTTGTTGTTGATGATTCAACTATATGGGAATCGCACATCAAGGTATGCTTTAACCTTTGATCATTTTAAGATCACTATAGATGTACATGCAATATGTTTAATTGTATTGCTGATATATATTATCATTGTGAAAATTGCAGAATAATATTGAGTGGTCAAAATTCAAGAAGGATGAGTTTCCTTAATATCTCGACTTGTGTATTGTATTTGGAGATACATATGCTACTGGGGATTATGCAGCAGGAAACTTGGCATTGGTGGTGATGATGCATACGATGGACCACAGGACGTTGGAACAGAGGACATTGGACCAGAGGACGTTGGTGAACACAATCTCGATGAGGGAGTTTTTACGTTTGACAAAACTCCTCCTCCAGCTCGTGACAAACATAGGATGGATAAAACTCCAAATAGTAAGAGGAGAAGGAGGAGTGATTCATTTAGCATTGCTAGCACCTGCAAAGCTTTACAAGAGATGATCAAGAGCAGAACTAGTCAATCTGTGAGTGGTTCCATCAACTCACAAGTAACATCACCACCTACAGACCCATTCTCGGTATCTATTGTAATTGATCTCTTACTTGCCATTCCTATGTTGGAGCCGGATCTTTACAACAAAGCAGTGGAATGAGCCTGCATTAATCCCACATGAAGGAAGGCTTTTATCAAAACCCCAGCTAACATGAGATATGGGCTTCTCTAATATCTTTAATGGATGTTAGAAATTGCATGGAGTTTTAGTAGACTATGTTTTTTATGTTGCTGGTTGTCATTTTGTTGTTGAAGATATTGATGTTGAGATTATGTTTTTTATGTTGTTGGTTTGGATATGATGGATTGTGATGGACTGTAATGGATTGTGTTGAATTTTTATATTTTGTTTGCTTTCATTCTATTACTTACGTTATTGGTTTATATTGTTTTTTATTTTTATTTTTACATATATCTATATTGATTTTCTTGTATTTGTGTGATGACATAAGTACTATGGAAGATGAATCAAATAGTGTGTCTAATGAAGGAGTAGCATCAATTGAATATTATATGAATGAGTTTGATATTGACCTAACAATAGGATGGTTATCTCTTGTTATTTTTGACAAGTCTTTGCATACAAGAGAGCCTATTAGGGACAGTAAATTATCAGGAGCCGAATGGGTAAAGGAAATTGCTTACGGATATTCATATAGGATATATAAAGCATTCAGGTTAAAGAGACATGTTTTTCTTAATCTATGTGATTTAATGAAGGCAAGAGGCTGATTGAAAGATATTCGATATGTAAGGGTAGATGAACAAGTTGGGATTTTCTTATCTATGGTTGGTCACAAAAACTCCAATAGAGATTTACGTGAGAGATTTCAACGTTCGGGACAAACAATCAGTAAGTTTTTTACTCTAGTATTGAAAGCATTTCTCGAATTATCGAAAGAAATTATCAGGCCGCCTTCTTTTGATATTGTTCTAGAAGAGATTATTGTTGATCCTAACCATGGACGTTACTTTAAGGTATGATTTTTATATCAATTTTACATTACTAAAATATATATAGCCAATAATATTGTCTAACACTATACTTTCATAAAATCACATAACTACATTGGTGCTATTGATGGCATCCACGTTAATGCATCCGTCCCTATATCAAAACAAATCCCATTTAGAGGCAGGAAAGGGACTACTACTCAAAATGTGATGTGTGTTTGTTCGTTTGATATGAGATTTACTTTCGTATATGCTGAGTGGGAAAGATCTGCCAATGATTGTCGGGTTCTCTCAGCAGCACTCGAGACTTCTCAATTACAATTTCCTCGACCACCACCAGGTATTTGCTTTGTTATATCAAGTGATTTTCTTTATAATTGTATAGCTATTGCACATCATAACAAATTTATGTATATATTATTGTAGGAAAATATTATGTAGTAGATTCTGGTTATGCAGCACTTCCAGGATTTTTAACTCAATTCAAATGTGAACGGTATCATTTGAATGAATATAAGGGTAGAACGAGACGGCCTAGATTAGCAAAGGAATTGTTCAACCATAAGCATTCTTCATTAAGAAATGTTATCGAGAGGTCATCTAGGGCATTAAAAAATCGCTTCCCAATTTTGAGACGTATGCCTCCATTTTCAATTCGAAAGCAAGTATATATTGTAATCGCGTGTTGTACTCTCCATAATTATATTCACGACCAAGACAAGATGAACAGGAACTTTGCCTTATATGGAGATCTAGAGTTTCCATTTGGACCTACACAAGACGATGTTGTAAATGATACATTACGTGATGAGGCGGCTGAGATAAACATGATCAGGAAAAATATTGCAAATATGATGGCAAGGGATCATAATATGCAAGAGATTCCATGACTTTTTATTTCTGACTTTTGCGATATGTTTTTGTTTTTTGGTGAAAACTTTTACGATGTGTTTGTAAACTATTATGAATAGATTTCTATTAATAGTATTATGGTCATCCAATTCTATCTCCATGAGCACAAATGCCATTGAATGTATCATAAATGTGGACAAACAAAAGAAAAGCAAATTGTAAGCTATTGTATAGTTGACACTTCAAGACCTACAAACCACCATCCGAAGCTTACATCCTATTTAAGAAAGAAAAAAAGCAAAAGAGGAGAGGAAAAACATCTCCCTTCATCAAAATTAGCTAAAACCTTATAAGCTTATGTGAAACACGAAAATGAAATAGTTTGTAATTTGGAAGAAGATGGGTAAAAAGTAGCATCAAGATGGGAATTTTCCAACCCCAACCTGACATCCATATCAAGATTACACGACTAAAATCCCCAAGCCACGTATGCACTAGAATTACAATTTTTTTTTTAAAGAGTAAAAACTTAGTCCCAAGAAAATTACTACAAATTCAATATGCCTTATGCTTTTTTTTCGTAATATTTGCTATACCAAACATTAAAATTTGCAAAAAGAAAATATATTAATCTAATAATATTTTGATCTTGTCAATTCTATGTAATATCTAATCTATTCCTTTTTCTTATTTGTTTTTATTTTTTTAAAAAATTAAAATTTGGAATAGAAATTTTATGCGATTATCAAATAGGTTTCTGTTCTTTTTCTGTTCCAAAAATAGAAATTTTGTACAGTTATCAAACAGGTTCTTTTGCTCATAAATTGTTCTCCGGAAGAGAAATATAAAAGAACTATTTCTGAAAAAAAAAAAAAAAACTCTTCCCTGAAGCAGAAACGTTGTCATGCGCAGCCTTGTTCTAGCAAAACTCATTAGAAAGCTGTGAAGTGAATCTGTCATGCAAAAATAATAGAAAGTTTCAAGTTGGTCTCCATGAATCACGGGATGCCAGGACATATTCATTAATTTATTGAAATGACTATGGATCAGTGCTTACCTTAGACATGATAAGCCATGGAATAGAGCCCATTCCCAGAGAGAAGGCGATGACAAAAGCCTGGATATGATAACGCTCAAAACATACCCATCAACTTATATGCACAACAAATAAGTAGACAGTGAGCATAAATGATCATACCACAAGCCCGACAACCGACAATATTCCCATTATGCTGTATAATTGAGAGTCTTTTGAAGCAAAACTCTAGAATATGGAAGAACAATGCCTCAGAAAAGCAGATAATCGGAAAAGAAGGGGCTGTACTAACAGGATTACTGACCTTTATATAGAACGCCACGGCCACAAAAAGAAGGCTCAAAGGCATTGCAGATGAGGATACCTGCAAAGACAGATTTCGGTTCCCGAATTGAGCATGTTTTAGAGAATCTTAACTTAGCGAGAATCTTGTTATACGCACTATGAGAAGCAGCCTTCGGCCTGCTTTATCTGGGAGACAAGTCGCTACCCCAGTGCCAAGAACCTACAACATCAAGGGTCCTTACACCTCAGATTAGGTCAAAAGTTTATTGCATTGTTTAACTGCTGCCACCGAGAGAATCGCCAATTTACTAGGACAGCACCGAGTCCAACAGTTGCAACATTACTTGAAGAAATCCCTGTTGAAAATCAATGCACATTAATGGAAGCCTAATCAAACAAGAGAAGCTTTATTAGGTTGCATCCGTCAGACAGATGCTATTCAGAATAATATTAGCAAAGGATCAATATGCCTTTGCTCAGCCTGACTAAAGCAGAATCGAAAAGAGAAATTTCTTGTTTTTTTGCAGGCTTGTAGAATCTGCTAGTAGTATCCTGTAGGGGGATGGAATGTGCTAATTGATTGGACTATTGATAATTTATATCAATCAATTCTTTCAACAACTCTTGCATGGATTGAGTTTAGGGCTTTTCTCCAACTTCAATTGATGGTCCTCTATTCAAGTCTATTTAAATAGCAAAAGAAAACATTCGATTACTAATCTGTTTATTAAACCTAACATAATGTGATATCTGTATCCTCAGTCAGAAAAAAAGCACAGACAAATGCAATCTTTCTGGGGAGAAGAGCATAATGACTAGCTTTCAGCCTAGTCCTTAACGGTAACATTGAAAAAGAGGGAGATTTAAAGTTGCAGGTCCTAATAAATTCACTTCTTTGCTCTAGTTAAATGAACATAAGGCTGCAGCGCAATCAGTCGCCACCTGCACTTTCAAATATTGTGGTGGAATAGAAGGCAACACCATTGATGCCACTGAGTTGCCGGAGCATAAGTAGTCCAATACCTACCTGCAACGCATATATTTGACACGAAGGGACAAGATGTCAAGTTATGAGATCATAAAGCTCAAGATAGATTCAAGCGAAACATTTACCATCAAAGGAAATCAATATTTTTTCTTCTTGAGCTCTGCAAACGTGATTGTTATTCTTTTGTCTGTTGATGCAACACAGCTCTGCATGAAGTATATAATTCATTACAATTGATACTACTTTAAAAAGAGAGAAGTTCAAGCATAAGTACAGCCATTATCTTATATCGAGTTCTTGTGGCAGAAAAGGCCCAAAGAACTGCACCGATGACAATTTTTTAACATTACAACCTTCAAGTTGGAAAAGCTTTACAATACCTTGATTTCATCAATCAGTATCAGATCCCCGTAGGACCTGCAAAGTGGCTTCAAATTCCTGCGTCAAACCCATTTTGGCCTGTGGCATTTTCCGTTCCAATGAACATAAAGCAGAAGAAAAACATAAGAAAACAGTGGATGTAGAAATGAGAGCAGGAAGTTAATAAACGGGTGGGTTCAAACAAAGAATTAAGTACGGAAAAGACCAAATAAGATTTCATACCAACCATCGAGGAGACTCTGGGATAAAAAATAAGCCAGGAATTAATATTAGACATGGCAGAGACCCTTAAAATAATATTAAAAATCAATATCAAGAAATATAATATAGCAAGAAATAAGTGAGTCAAGTGTCACCAAATAGCCCCAGAAAACTGATGAGTGTACTCGGCCAATTAACTTATAAAAGAAACACCGTCATTTGTAGAACAAATGAACTGTTGTTCGTTGTATATTCCAGTGAGTTATGTTCAAAATTAATAAGTAAAATTTATGTGGGCAGTAGAGATGTCCAAAGGCATCGTATATTTTTAAAAAAAAAAAAAAAAAGAAACAACAGAGGGCTTTTTTTGTGTTGGAAGTATTGTGTCCGAAGTTAAGTACATCCAGCATCATATACTTCTCTTACAAAAGATGATTTTCCCTTCGTGGACTTACCCAAGATAGCAAGGATCCTCCAGTTGACAAATAGTTCGAAAAGGTAAGCTAACAACATTCCGAATGTGATTGAGAGCTACTAAAAGAAAGGGAAATCAAGCGTTGTCCATGACTTTTTGAAATAACTTTAAAACTATTAAACGAAAGGGTATGAATCAAGCAGAAGATGAAGAGTGGTAGGCGAGTTGACCTGATTCACAGATCCCAGGGTTCCTCTCATGTTCTCGGGCGATACCTCAGCTATGTAAACCGGCACCTATAGATACCAAGGGCAAGAATTGAGACTTGTCCCACTGCTGCCAAAGTGCACGAGTGCAAAGGGCTTAACAAGAAAAGAGCTTTCCAAAGATTACCACATAAGAAATTACACCCACTCCATATCCCCCCAACAACCTTCCTATTTATAAGAAGGAGGAATCCTACAGAAGCAGCCAAGAAGTACATAAGGACGTTGTTGATCGAATTTCAGGAATTATCTGACCAGAGTGATCACTCACCTTGGCAGACGCTATTGCCAACCACCCTAAGACATTAGGGACTGCAGCGATCATCAGAGACTGCAGTTGAACATTGTAAGAAACTAACAGTGTCCACACAAAAATTATAGAATTCTCAACAGAAGCAATCCTAACGACATTGTTGTGGACATTTAGAAGAAACAGATCAGCCCAACAACGCAGGAAATCAGTGACAAAGTTCCATCATTGTAATATCTGGTTAGATTGTACAGTTAGTCATTCATCTTATGCAGAAATTTGTTTTATGCAGCGAATCACATCAACAGTTTGACCCATAATAAGCGATGGAAACCCAGTGGGAGCTTTACAGCCTCATTCTGAAAAGCCAGAAGCCACGAAAGGTACTCGAATGATTCTGAAAGCTCCATCAAATTAAAAATGTTAGTCACTCAAAACCAAGGATGCTGGCTGTTCATTTGCTGAAATTTTCCAAAATTCTGCCGCATCATCCAAAGAATGATTTCACCAGAAGAGCAAAAAGCCAAGAGAACTAAAAGCTACCCTGAAATTGCTTAAGATTCGTCTAAGACAAATGATACAAGAACCTCCTATGAAAATGGCAGCTGATCAAAATGAGTGGCATACCCCTTTCCGGCCGATGTGCTCTTCCATCTGGCCGCTCATGACTGCCCCAATCATACCTCCCACATTCACCAAGGAGGCAAACATCGAATATATCCAACATTGTACAGCGATCAAGAAGGCATTGCGTCAGTTGACAGAAAAAAAAAAGTGATCCAAAACCAGAACTGAAAGATTAGACTCTAGATCCTGAAGTAAGTCGAACCTGCGAGACCGAAAGGTCTAGGTCGCTCATTATGTCCTCCTCTGTAGGAGACGAATATCCACACTGAAACCCGAAACAGCACAAGAATTACACAACCACAGAATCCGCCAATAAATAGATAGAAAGATGGGTTGATGGATAGGTAGAATTAAAACACATCATGCCAATTTGGGCTTACGGAGAATCCGAACTGAGCAGAGCCTGAGGCGACGATCAACACACAGAGCAAGACGGAAACAGAGCCACTGCGGAGGTTCTTCGCTGATCTGGAGAGGGTGGACTGCTTCGACACCTCCCCCTGCATTGCGTACCACACCCCCGTGCAGAGGAGCGGCTTCCTCAGGTCCCTCCCTACCTCAGCGTCTTCATGGCCGCCCATGCCAAAGCTCGAGGCCGACAGCTCCTTCAGCATATTCTGCTGCTGCTGCTTCTTGTTCTTGTTCTTCTTCCTCCTCCTTAGCTCGAGTGAGGGAGGGAGCGCGATGCGAAGTGGGTTTTGTAAGAGTTTTTCTAATTGTGGACTACATTAATTGATATTGTAATGTACCGTTTAACGTTTATCGTTTTACGGGGTTTGGTCTAAGATGAGATAGAAGGTTTCTTAATTAGTCTAATATGGGCTGGCTAGTGTGGGCCGAGTTGAGCCTGGCCCGTAATGAGGGGGACCGGGCTGGAAACTCTATAAATAGTGTTCAACTCTCTCCTCTAACCCTAATTCTCACAAGTATCCTCACATAATGAGCGTTGACCTAACGCTAAACGATGAGAGGGACCGTCTCATTGAGCCGGTGATACGGAGGGCAATAGAGGAGAATAACTTGCTCGTGGAACATTAGTTTTCGCTTCCACTTCAAGAACGATGGATCCCAAAACAAAAAAGCGTCAATTCTTTCAACTCAATTATGCATGTTCTTGTTCTAGTTATGGAGATCTTGGAGTTTGCACAATTTGCGCATAACATGTGGTATCAGAGCCTCCATAACCCTAGAACACGAACACAATTGATTTTGCCCTAATTTGTTCGGATTAGCCCTAGTTAGTACGGATCATGCCCTAATTTGTGATTTTCGAGATTTTTAATTCAATAAAAATAAAATTAAATCACAAATTCGGACTGGACTCGACGAGGCGAGCAAAACCATGGGTGGCGCGTCGCTGGGGGAGGCCCCACGCGCCTCCACGCGCGGCCACGCGCCGCCGGGCGTCGAAGACGAGCGCCCACGTGCCCTCACGCGCTTCCACGCGCGGGCCGATGCTCACGCGTGCGGCGCACGCGGGAGCTGACGTCACGATGACGTCAGCGACCTGGATTCGGATTCGGAATCGGATGACCCGACCCGACCCGAATGGCGACCGACCCGACCCGACCCGACCGAGGACCGACCCGACCGATGACTCGACCCGTTGACCGACCCGACCCGGTCAACTGTTGATTGAACCGGTCAACCGACCGGACCGCCACCGGTCGGACCGGTCTTGTCTGGATTTTGACGCCCGCGCGTGGGATCCACGCGCCTCGCACTCAGGTGGTGCGTGCGGGCGCGTGGGAGCTCCGATTTGCGCGTGGCCGGCGGCGATGGATTCGTATGATTATTTCCTATGTCATGGTATATTTATTTTATATGTTTGATGATTCTATGGATGTGAAAATACATGCAAAGCCCTAAATACGTGCTTTTTAGTGTATTTTCTGCGTATTTTTCTTGTATTTTTTCCTGTGATTTTGAAAATACAGGTGCCGGGATGAAGGTATGTTATCATATGAACTTTATGAGTGTTATTCATTAATAATATATGATAAAATTTATTTTTTATTAATGAATAAGGCAATATAATTAGCATGACATGTGATTTGAGTGATATAATGCCCCTATCACTAAAGTTAAATCACATGTATATGATGTATGTGAGATGAAAATTTTATATCCCAGGTATGAGAGAGTTTTAAGGATTCAATTAAGTTGTGACCGCCAAAGTGGCACACTTGATTGAATTTGAGAAATTTCGATCTCGTATACTTGATTGGGATGTCTCCTGGTCTAATGCATAGTTATACTCCCAAAGGAGGTAATTGTGTATTAGTTCATGGAGGGATACATGATAGTGTGGTGGAGGAGTGACCAATCCTAATGGTTCATATGCCCAAAGGTGATGAATTCACGAAGATTGGAATATATTCTCATAACCCTTATCATGTGGGGAGTATACAATTGCTTGTCATGTATTCTCCCCAAAGGTGATTATGTGATTTTGCATGTAACTCTCTGGATGTGTACTTGTGCGTCAAGTTACACAATTGCTCACATGATGCTAATTAGATATATTGCTTGTCTTTCAGTCACCTTTTCTGTAAATGGTAACTCCGTCACCATTGAGGTTCTTGCTGGTTTGAATTTTAAGAGATGGAGAGAGGATTTTCTGTTTGCTATGGAGATGGCAGATGTTCATATGGCTCTTACTACTGATCGGCCGGCAAATTTGACTGCCGAAAGTATAGAGGCTCAAAAAGCAAATTTTGCTACATGGGAAAAGAGCAATAGAATTTGCTTGCTGTCCATGAAGCGTTCCATTCAGGAACACTTGAAAAGTGGTTTGCCTGCAGACTGCAATGCTAGGCAAATGATGGAAGCTTTGATGGCTAGAAACCGTGTGTCGCCTAATGCTGATATAGGGACACATATGCAAACACTTTTTACTATGAAGTATGATGGTTCGGTGGAGTAAGAGATTATGTTCGAGGATGGTTGATTTGCAAACAAAGCTTCGGGCTCTCAATGTTGAAATTCCTACTGCTTGCATTGTTCATCAAGCTCTAAATACTCTTCCTCCTGATTTTGGGATTATTAAGACCAATTATAGTTCCCAAGATGAAACCTGGTCTGTTAATGACCTGATTGCAAGGTTGGTGGCAGAGGAAGAGAAATTGAAGAAAGATAAGGGACATATTGCTCTTTATGCTTCTAGTTCTGCTAGAGACAAGGGTGATATAGCTAGTACGAGTACCTAGAGGGGGGTGAATAGGTATATAAAAATTCTCTTAAAGATTGCACAATACTTAGATAGTTGGATAATTAAAAATCAATCGTGAGACTGAGTAAGGAAAAGAAAGAATTGAACACGCGGTTTATAGTGGTTCGGCTTGATTCAAGCCTACGTCCACTCTTCTGCACTGACAGCCAATTGGCTGGATTCCACTATGATCAAAGAGATGTTACAGTGCTGATCTTCCTTGATTTCTAGGTGTAGACGATCTACCACACTTGCTCAAGGTGTCACCAAGTATAAACACTCTCTGTGTATACAATTTCGCTCGAACAAGATCGACTAACAATCAAGGTTCTTCGAGACTACGGAATTTTTCTATTGATCACACACTTAAAACAGCTAGAACGTCTTCCTTTTATACTCCTTTATGCCATCATAGCCGTTGGCACTTACCAAAGGAATTCCTCCAATCTACCCGTTGGACGGAATCAATCAAGAAGATCATCCGAGCTATTTAAGGAATCTGATGATAGCCCATCAATCCTGTTCGCCTATACAATCAGGATCTTGATTTCCAAGAATAGAACATTCCAAGAATATTTCGTCGACCATCGGATCTTCAATCGATCTTAAAGAATCCGAAATGATTATCCAACCAAAGAATCTTCTCCAGAAGATAGGATCTAATCCTCAATCATATACCTCGGCTTTGGATTTCCTTCGTCACTGGATTAGAAAGACTGTCAGTGAGAATATACTTAAGTCTCGAGTCTTGATTCTTAAGTCTTGAGTTTTGAGTCTTGAGTCTTGAGTCTTGAGTCTTGAGAATGCAAAGTCTTCAGACTTTAAACTGTCGGTCTCCAAACATCCAGACTTAGACTGATAGAAACGTTTTGTCAGCTTCAAAATATTCTGGAAAGATTTCTCCAACAATCTCCCCCTTTTTGATGGTGACAAAACTTTCTTGTAGATTTGAACAACTTTGACCTGCAAAAACATTTCTTAAGCAATATGGCTAACTCAAAAAGATTAATAAAGCAACCGACTCACGCATCCACGAGAAAATTGGTTAGTCTTTCATGAGTAATACCATATAACAACACTTGATAAGAATGCAACCGTCAAGCATCAAAATCCACAACCAATTCGATCAAATTTAAATTCACACCCAAGTTCAAGTTCTCAAGTCATACTCAAAAATAAACATAACCACAAAAGTTTTAAAAAGTTGAAAGTTGTTGGTTCAAATTGATTCTCCCCCTTTTTGTCATCATTAAAAAGGGTGAGAAAGGAGTCATGTCAGCAGGGAATGCGCACGATCCGGAAATCCCCAATGGACTGGACTACTCCTTCGAGCTTCTTCGGTCTTCCCTCGGTTGAGCTACCTCTTCTCCATTAGCATTGGCTTGAAGTTGCGGAGCGAGGTCTTTGAATTTATCCTTCGTAGAGACCGAAGATGCTTGTCCAAGTATGCTTCAAGGCTTGGATTTCACGATCGAACATATATCTGGTTACGCATTTCCGAAGAATATTCATGATGCTACGAAAATCTGCAGAATCGTCCGTCCGTGTACCGGCATGAGCTTTCTCGATGAAGTAAATGCGAGACGATGGCGCTTCGTATAGTCCGGCAGATTTGGAATCGACATATCACCTTCTTCGGGCAATTGAGAAGCCTGAAATTCTTCCGGTCTCTTGCTGGAGATTGCCTTGGAATTTCACTAACGCGGCATGAGGTGAGGACCTTTCTTGCTCGCCAACTCCCCTGTCTCTAGGACATCGAGCGGGGAAGAGTGATGATCATGCTCTTGATTTCCCTTCTCTCCGCATTCAGCAGACTTTTCTTTCTCTCCTTCTCTTTCTTCTTCACTTCTTTCTCCTTCCCTCTCTCGCTCTTCTTCTTCTCTCGTTCTTCGAAGTTACGTCGGTTGAGGCACGAACGTCCGGTTCTTGTCGGTGCTTGGATAGTAGGATCTTCATCCTCTTCATCTTCATCTTCATCCTCCGGGATGAGAGTTCTTTTCTTCTTTTTCGATGGGGCACCAATGGCCTCTTTTCCTTTCCTTTTTGAAGCAGGCTGGGATTTGGAGATTTCACTCGAATTTCTCCATTGCCTTGGACAGCTTCTTGCAGACGCATCTTTGTTAACATCTTCAAACCTACCACCATTTTATCACACGGTCGAACACAAAATGTTTGTGGCGGTTCAATGTTCATATGTCGAAGATCTTGGTCACCGACCAAGATAAGGCAATTGTCCTTTGTCTTTCGACATTGCTCTGTACATATGGAAGAGAATAGTGTGCGGGAGAGAGAACTTCCGTCCCGAGTTGATCGCGTACATCAACTTTGCTTCGAAAGAGACACGAAGTCTTTGAGGTAGACTTCGGTCTAAGACAGTTGATCACAATCTTATGAAGCACAATGTTGATGGCATTCATCCCGGAATAGGTAATTTTCTTCTCTACGTCCCTATCTTTGACAAGTTCCGAGTAGTACGAAAGCGGTGAGACTTTGATTGGCAGATAACGTCCTCGTTCAACTCCAACTATGTCCGCCAACATATTCACATCTACCACATAGACTTGATCTCGTACACTGAATGAAATTCTATTCGCATCCAAAAAGCTAAGATTTGAATAGAAATAAGCGGTCAATTGAGCATACCCGTCCGTAGAGTCAGAGCAAAAAGTCTCAAGTTGAAGCAAATTCAACTTCTCTCTTAAGTTTACGTTGATGGTGTCCAGAAAGTCAAAATCGACACTTCTAGGGTTGATTACCCCTCTTTTCAACGGCTGAAATACACCTTTTCCCGATCCTTGGACTTAAACAAATCCATCCGATTTCCTTTCACTTTTGCTGCCACACCCATTTTAGGTTGAAATTCAAGGAACATTCGTCATCATCGTTCCCTTCAATCGATTTTGTCTTGGCATACGAGGTCACTTGGAATGTTCGCAAGTGCCTCTTCGCCCTTCCTTTCGGAGCAATTCCCAATTCTTCCATTTTCCGTAGAAAAGATACTCATTTCCGTAATTTTTGTCCTTAAGGAATTCATCTATATATTTTAATGAAGTACCGGAGCTTTTCAACTCACGATAAAGCTTATAGTTAAAGGAGGGTCTTTGGACTCTTGCGGGCCGGCATCCTCGATTATCTCTTCTTCCGGATGTTGACTCGCACCTTGTGGGGCAGGAGGTGTTGAATGACGTGGAGGAGAGCAAATCGGACTTTGTCGCTGACTTGATAAGTCTTCTTCCTTAGTAAGATCGAAGTGAGTCGGTCCCTTCTCCATTCTTTGTGGTCCCCCTTTGCGATTCTTGATGATTTCCTTGAAGAAGACATCCTTCTTTGACGATTGGAAGATTCCTTCACTTGCTTTCCCAAGAAAAATAACCACTTTCTCGAAGATGATCGGAAATAGAAACGGGATCGGGAGGAGAGTTCTTTTTAGGGTTTTGAAAATTTGGGCGAAGAAAAACCGTATATATATAACTCTTTTTTTGAAAAGGGAAGTTCAACCGGTACAAAACTGCCAAAATTAACCCTTAAAAGACAAGTTTTCGAATTTCACACAGATTATTGAATAACCGAACAAAAGATCGTACCTTTTCGAGATTAGATAACTAAACGAGAATTCGTACCTTTTAGATAAAATAGCAACTTACGAGTCTATAGCCATGCACGTCTGAGTCTGAGGGTTTAACGTTTGAGAGATTAGAGTCTTGGAGTTGGTGAGTCTCTAGACTTTAACTTCTTCAAGCTTCAAAATGTTGAGTCTTGAACGGATAGAGTCGAATTGATTTTTCTCCAAAGGCTTTGTGAATATATCCGTTAGTTGACTCTTTGAATCAACAAATTGAATCGAGATTTCTCCATTTTGAATGTGATCTCTAATGAAGTGATGTCGAATCTCAATATGCTTTGCTCTTGAATGAAGGATTGGATTTTTGGTGAGATTGATCGCACTGGTGTTGTCACATCTAATTTCTGTGCATGAGTCTTCAATGCCAAAGTCTTGTAGCTGTTGTTTTATCCATAGAATTTGCGAACAGCAGCTTCCAAGAGCTACATACTCTGCTTCTGTCGTTGAGAGAGCTACCGTGCTTTACTTCCTTGAAAACCAAGACATTGTCCTGTTTCCAAGCAGTTGACAAGTTCCAGAAGTGCTCTTTCTATCGACTCTGCAACCGGCCAGATCTGCATCTGAGTATCCTAGAAGATTAAAGTCTCCTTTCTTGGGATACCAGAGACCGATGCTTGAAAATGAGGCAACATATTTGATAACACGTTTTGCAGCACTGAAATGGGATTCTCTAGGATCTGATTGAAACCTAGCACAGATGCAAACACTAAACAAAATATCGGGTCTAGAAGCGGTAAGATAAAGAAGTGAACCGATCATGCTCCCCCGCATACACTTTTGATCTACTTTCTTCCCTTCTTCATCCTTGTCTATCTTCTCGAGAACATG
Organism: Eucalyptus victrix; assembly: GCA_016097545.1. NCBI lineage: Eukaryota > Viridiplantae > Streptophyta > Magnoliopsida > Myrtales > Myrtaceae > Eucalyptus > Eucalyptus victrix. Next base: position 42,009,934 of record CM027843.1, on the reverse strand, counting down.
ACATTGGTATGTCGGTCTTTTTGCACTTTTCCAATCCAAACCTTTTGACAAGATCATTTGCATATTTTTCTTGATAAATAAAAGTTCCTTCCTTCATTTGTTTCACTTGGAGTCCAAGAAAGAATGTTAATTCTCCCATCATACTCATTTCAAACTCATCCTGCATAGACTTAGAAAATTTCTTGCATAGACTTTCGTTAGGTGATCCAAAAATAATATCGTCCACATATATTTGAACAAGTAAAAAGCTTTTGTTTTCCTTTTTGATAAACAAAGTAGTATCTACTTTACCTTTGACAAAACCATTCTGTAATAAAAACTTACTTAGTCGTCGTACCAAGCTCGAGGTGCTTGCTTTAAACCATACAAGGCCTTTTTCGGTCCGAAGACGAGTCGGCTTCTTTGGGTCTTCAAACCCAGGTGGTTGTTCCACATAAACTTCTTCATGGATAAATCCATTTAGGAATGCACTTTTGACGTCCATCTGGAATAACCTGAAATTTTTATAACAAGCAAACGCAAGTAATAGACGAATAGCTTCTAACCTTTCTACTGGTGCGTAAGTCTCGTCATAGTCTATTCCTTCTTCTTGCGTATATCCTTTGGCCACGAGTCTTGCTTTATTTCGTACGACTTTTCCTTCTTCATTCATCTTGTTCCCGAATACCCATTTGGCTCCAATAACGGTTTTACCTTTTGGTTTAGATGTCAATTCCCGGACATCATTGATGTTGAACTGTCGAGTTCTTCTTGCATAGCTTCGATCCAACTTTCATCGATATAGAGCTTCTTCTATGCTTTTTGGTTCAATTTCAGAAATGAGAGCCACAAAGCACTAGATTCTTCATGCCTTTTTGATCTGTGCGGATTCCTTCATTAAGTTCGCCAATAATGAGATCTTTGGAATGACCGGGATTTGTGCTTCCGAGTTACTAGTTGATTTGCCCGGTTGATGATCTCTTTCTTTATTTGATTCTTCATGAGCATCTTGATGATGGACTTCCGTCGAGATGCTTCTTGAGATGTAGACATTTGAAGGTCTAGAGCGGGTTCGATCTCTTCGTCGAGTCTGGCTTTGGATTCATCTTGCGCTCGAGTCTTGGAATTTGACATTCATTGATTCTTCCACAAACTGGATTTTCTTGTTATAGACTCTGTAGGCTTTGCTTGATGTAGAATATCCAAGGAAGATGCCTTCATCGATCTTTCTTCAAACTTACCAACTCGATCATTTGCATTTTTCAAAATAAAGCATTTGCAACCAAACACATGAAAGTATGAAACAATAGGCTTCTTACCTTTGAATAATTCATAGGGGTTTTCTCTAGAATAGGTCTTAGAAAGACTCTATTTATAATATAGCAAGCGGTTGAAACAGTTTCAGCCCAAAATCGTGAAGAAATTTTACTTTCAATTAAAAGTGTTCTAGCCATTTCTTGAAGAGATCTATTCTTTCTTTCCACAACTCCATTTTGCTCGGAGTATACGGAGAGGAAAACATGTGATTAAAACCAGATTTATCACAGAATTTCGTAAAGTCTTGATTTTCAAATTCACTTCCATGATCTGTTCTTATACTAGAAATAGCACATCCTTTTTCATTTTGAACCTTTTTAGCAAACTTCTCAAAGTACGAAAAGGTTTCTGACTTACTTGCAAGAAAGTATACCCAGGTAAAGCGAGAATAATCGTCTACAATTACTAGACAATATTTCTTACCTCCAATGCTCTGGGTTCTTGTTGGTCCGAAGAGATCCATATGAAGCAACTGTAGTACATGATTAGTAGAAACATGATTCATTGGCTTAAATGAATTTCTTACCTGCTTTCCCAGAATGCATGGAGTGCATAAATCAGATTTTTGGTATGTCAATTTAGGTAGACCTCGAACAAGCTTCTTTGATGAGATTTTGGCTAATTGCTTCATGTTGACATGGCCAAGTTTTCTGTGCCATAGGACTGCTTCATCTTGAATTGAAATTAGACATTGATCTTCATTTGGCTTTACATCAAGGAGATAGATATCTCCATGCCTTCGTCCCATGAAAGACTGAGTTGAGTCTTTGCTAATTCCAACATATGCTTTCTTGAAAGGAGATCTCGTAACCGCATCACACGGTTGGCTAATGCTTTGAGTAGATTGTAGTTGAGTCCTTCCACTAGAGAGACATTGTTTATTGTGAGATTTTCAATTTTCACGGTTCCAAATCCCACAATGCTTCCTTTGCTTTGTTTCCTCCGAATGAAACTTTTCCTCTATTTACTTGAATAAGCTTTATGAAGCAATTTGAGTCTCCTGTCATGTGTCTTGAGCATCCGCTGTCAAGATACCACTTTACCTTCTTTTTGACAGAGACCTGCATTCAAAAGAGAGTCTCAAGCTTTCTTTGGTACCCAAATTTTCTTGGGTCCTTTGGCGTTAGTAGAATGAGCATTATTAGGCCATACTTTCTTAACAGGCTTCCAAACCATAGGACACTCTTTTTCAAAATGATCCTGACTGTTACATTTTGAACACCTTAAAGCATTTCGACCTACAGACTTTACAAAAACTCTTTTGAAATGATTTTTGGAAGCCTCTCTCGACGGTCTTTTCTTAATTCTTTCTTTTACTTTCGGAAAATCAATCAAGGGGATAGTTTCTGCTGTCATACCTAGACCAGACTTATTGAAGTAAGGTCTTTGGATTGAAAGAACTTTTTCAAGTTTTTCGGACCCTATTGAAAATTTCTTTGAAATATTTGATAAGTCAGTTTTTAAGAAAGCATTTTCTTTTGAAAGTTTATCTTCATTCTCTTTAAGAGTAGAAACATTTGACTCTAAACTTTTCACTTTTTCTTTTAAAATATTTTCCTTTTGTTTTAAAACTGAGTTTTCCTTTTTAAGTTCGGAAATCTTTTTGAGAGAAGTCTTGAGACTAAAACATAGTTCGTCAATATATTTAGAGACTTTGACAGGAATTTTGTAATAACTTACCTCAAATTCACTGTCTGAGTCTAATCCAGAGTCTGAGTCTAATTGCGCCATTAGACACAGATTGGCATATTCTCATCACTTTCTTCACACTCTGTATCGCTTCAGGTTTCGGCTTTAAGAGCTTTTCGAGACTTCTCAGACTTTCCTCTTTTCTTCTTCAGAAGAGGACGGTTGGGTCTGATGTGCCCCTTTTTCTTACACTCGAAGCAAACTACATCTTTGTTTGGTTTCTCATTATCAACAAACTTGGTTTGCTGTTTCTGAAAACTTTGTTTCTTTGAGTTGAACCTTCTTCCTTTTCTGTTAAGCTTTCTGAACCTTCTGATCATAAGAGCAAGCTCCTCATCATCCAGATCTTCTTCGAATCAGTATCATCGAATCATCGTTAGATTTTAATGCAATGGATTTCTTACCTCTTGGATCTTCGTCTTCATTAATTCGTTCCACTTCGTAAGACGAAGAGTTCCAATCAGCTCGTCTACGAGATAATGGCATGATTCTTTGCGTCTCTCTTATTGAAGTCTTTATATGATTCCAATCCTTGGAGAGTCCACGCAGTAGCTTGTTCACCTTCATAGGATCAGAAATTTTCTGTCCTTGATTCTCAAGACCATTAACAATATCTGTAAAACGGCTAAACATGTCAGTTATAGATTCTCCTGGTTTTATTTTGAAGGATTCATATTGACCAAGAAGAATGTTAATTCTGGTCTCCTTCACTCGGTCTGTCCCTTCATAAGTGATATGTAATCTGTCCCAGACTTCTTTTGCTGTAACACAAGAAGATATTATGTTTTATTCAGTTGGTGACAAAGCACAATATAAAGAATAAATTGCTTTAGCATCGAGTGCTTGTCTCTTGTTTATCTTTTCTTGAGACATTCCGCTGGCTTCAACAGGTTTCTTTCCCTCTTTCGATATCTTGATGCAGTAGTAGGAGTGATTCCTTTTTCCACCACATCCCATTCCAGAGGATCCTTTGACCGTAGAAAAGCTTTCATCTTGTTTTTCCAAATGTTGTAATCCTTTCCATCAAAGTAGGGTGGTCTGGTATTGCTTTGCCCTTCCACCAGCCCTGGTGCTAGCATACTCGCCATGGATCTTTTACTCTGAAGTAAAACACTTCAAATAAAGTAAGAACACGAGCTCTGATACCAATTGATATAGCTAGTACGAGTACCTAGAGGGGGGTGAATAGGTATATAAAAATTCTCTTAAAGATTGCACAATACTTAGACAGTTGGATAATTAAAAATCAATCGTGAGACTGAGTAAGGAAAAGAAAGAATTGAACACGTGGTTTATAGTGGTTCGGCTTGATTCAAGCCTACATCCACTCTTTCGCACCGATGCCAATTGGCTGGATTCCACTATGATCAAAGAGATGTTACGGTGTTGATCTTCCTTGATTTCTAGGTGTAGACGATCTACCACACTCGCTCAAGGTGTCACCAAGTATAAACACTCTCTGTGTATACAATTTCGCTCGAACAAGATCGACTAACAATCAAGGTTCTTCGCACTGGAATTTTTCTATCGATCACACACTTAAAACAGCTAGAACGTCTTCCTTTTATACTCCTTTATGCCATCATAGCCGTTGGCACTTACCAAAGGAATTCCTCCAATCTACCCGTTGGATGGAATCAATCAAGAAGATCATCCGAGCTATTTAAGGAATCTGATGATAGCCCATCAATCCTGTTCGCCCATACAATCAGGATCTTGGTTTCCAAGAATAGAACATTCCAAGAATATTTCGTCGACCATCGGATCTTCAGTCGATCTTAAAGAATCCGAAATGATTATCCAATCAAAGAATCTTCTCCAGAAGATAGGATCTAATCCTCAACCATATACCTCGGCTTTGGATTTCCTTCGTCACTGGATTAGAAAGACTGTCAGTGAGAATAGACTTAAGTCTCGAGTCTTAAGTCTCGAGTCTTGATTCTTAAGTCTTGAGTCTTGAGTCTTGAGTCTTGAGTCTTGAGTCTTGAGAATGCAAAGTCTTCAGACTTTAAACTGTCGGTCTCCAAACATCCAGACTTAGACTGATAGAAACGTTTTGTCAGCTTCAAAATATTCTGGAAAGATTTCTCCAACAAAGGGTAAGAAGGTGAAAACTTATACCCATAAAAACAATTCAGAAGTAGCTGGTCCTTCCAACAATAAAGGAAATTCTGAAGGAGCAGGTCCTTCTAACACTTTGGGTCCTAAGATGGCAATCACCAAGAAGGATGGTGTTCTTTGCTACTTTTATAGGGAGAGAGGACACGTGAAGAGATGTTGTAGCAAGTTTAAGGCTTGGTTGTCTAAGAGAAATAAGAGTGAGCCTAAAGGTAATGATTCTTTGGCATTTGTTTATGAATCTAATCTATCTGAAGTTCCGACCAATTCTTGGTGGCTAGATAGTGGTGCAACTAATCATGTTGCATTTACCATTCAGGGGTTCATAAATCGAAGGACGCCAAATCAGATGAATCAAAGCTCACCGTTGGAAACAACGTTGGAGTTGACGTAGAGTTCGTGGGAGATGTTATTTTAATTTTAGACTCTGGTTTTCGTATGGTGTTAAGAAACACTTTTTATATACCTTCTTTTAGGCGGAATTTAGTTTCTGTGTCTTCTTTGGACATGTGTGGATACTCTTTTGAAATAAAGAGTAATACTATTTCCATGTTTTATGATTCAAATAAGATTGGGTGTTGCAATTTATCTGATGGATTATATCGATTGAGTTTATCTCCCAACGACATGTACGTTGCTTATTCAGCTGAAAAGGTTGTTTCCAAAAGACCTCTACCTAAGGAACAGTCTTAAGCATTGTGGCATAAACGTCTTGGTCATATCTCTAAAGAAAGAGTAGAAAGGCTAATAAAGGCTGATATCTTGCCTACTCTTAAAGATGATCAAGAGACTTGCGTAGACTGTTGCAGAGGTAAGATGACTAAGATAAAGAAGAAATCTGCTGTACGAAGTTCAAACTTGTTGGAGGTTATTCACACTGCTATTAGTGGACCATACGCAGCTACTTTGTGCAGAAATTTTTATTTCATGACATTCATTGACTACTATTCTCGATATGGATACTTATACTTGATTAAAGAAAAGTCCGAGTCTCTTGATAAATTCAAGGTTTTTCGGACTGAAGTGGAGAAACAGTTGGGAAAAGTTATTAAGATTGTCAGATCTGATCGTGGTGGTGAGTATTTTGGTAGGCACGGTGATGCTGGACAACTTAAAGGGCCGTTTGCTAAATACTTAGAGGATTCTGGGATTATAAGTCAGTTTACTATGCCCGGTAGTCCTGAACAAAATGGTGTAGCTGAAAGGCGGAATCGTACTCTTATGGACATGATGAGAAGTATGATTAGTAGGACAAATTTACCTACTTTTCTGTGGGGAGAAGCTTTGAAAACAGCTCTTTATATTCTAAATCGTGTTCCTACTAAAGCGGTTTCATTGACTCCTTTTGAGTTGTGGATTGGACGTAAACCTAGCTTGAATCATCTTAGAGTTTGGGGATGTCCAGCAGAAGTGAAGTTATATAATCCATCATTGAGTAAGCTAGATTCCAAAACTACTCGGTGTTACTTCGTGTCTTACTCAGATCACTCAAAGGGATATCGGTTTTATAACCCTAATGGAGGTACAAGAATTGTGGAATCTCAGACTGCAAAATTTCTAGAATTTGATGTAGCTGAAAAGGGTAGCTACTCACAAGCTATCGAAGATGATAGTATGGTGGGGATTACTGGATCCCTATCTCATCCTGTGCAGACTATTATGGAGCCTCTTGCGCCACAAACTGAGCCTGTTGTGGCTCATGATCTTGTTGTTGAGGCTGTTCCTGAAGAAATTCCACAAGTTCCTCATATTTTAAATGAGGATGAAGTAGCTCCACTCAGAAGGTCAACTAGAGAAAGACGTTCAGCTATACCACTAGACTATCTAGTCTACTTGGGAGAGCATGATTATGACATTGGCTGTGTTATTGATCCCGTGACTTATAATGAGGCCATCTTATGTCCTCAATCATATTTGTGGTTAGATGCGATGAAAGATGAGATGCAATCCATGAAACATAATGGTGTTTGGGAGCTTGTTGAATTGCCTGAAGGTTGTAAACCTATTGGCTACAAATGGGTATTCAAGACTAAAAGGGATTCCAAAGGAAAGATTGAAAAGTTTAAAGCCAGACTGGTAGCTAAGGGTTTCACTCAAAGAGAAGGAATAGATTATGAAGCAACATTTTCTCCAGTTTCTTCTAAAGATTCCTTCGAGTGATCTTAGCATTGGTAGCTTATTACGATATGGAGTTACACCGTATAGATGTTAAAACGCTTTTCTAAATGGAGACCTTGATGAGGAGGTTTATATGGTGCAGCCTGAAGGTTTTGTAGCAGATGATTCAGGTCAGCTTGTTTGTAGATTGAAAAAGTCTATTTATGGCCTTAAGCAAGCTTCTAAACAGTGGTATTTCAAGTTTCATAGTGTTGTTACTTCATTTGGATTTATTGAGAACAAAGTAGATCAGTGCATATACACCAAGGTCAGTGGGAGGAAATATATTTTTCTCATACTTTATGTAGATGATATCTTGCTTGCTAGTAGTGACATTGGTTTACTGCATGAGACAAAGCGGATGTTATCGAAAAATTTTGACATGAAAGACCTTGGTGAGGCGTCTTTTGTTCTTGGCATTGAGATCCATAGAGATCGCTCATGCCGTTCATTGGGTTTATCTCAGAGGGCGTATATTGATCGTGTTTTAGAAAGATTCAATATGCAGGATTGCAAACCAGGAATTGCTCCTGTTGTTAAGGGTGATAAATTGAGTCTTTCACAATGCCCTAATTCAGATTTTGAAAAAGCTCAAATGAAGGATGTACCTTATGCTAGTGTGCTTGGGAGCATCATGTATGCTCAAGTTTGCACTAGGCAAGATATTGCTTTTGCAACAGGGCTTCTAGGCGGATATCGCTAATCCAGGACACGATCACCGGGTTGCTGCCAAGAAGGTTTTAAGGTACTTAAAGAGAACAAAAGATTATATGCTGATTTATAGATATGTTCCGGACTGCAACTAGTTGGGTATTCGATGCAGATTTTGCTGGTTGTCAAGATGATAAGAAATCAACGACCGGATACATATTTATGTTGGCGGAGGTGCAAAGGTGTCATGGAAGAGCGAGAAACAGAAATCCATATCTTCTTCAACTATGCAAGCGGAGTTTGTAGCATGTTTTTCAGTTGCTACTCAAGCTATTTGGCTCCGGAACCTCATTAGAGAGTTATCAATTTATGATTTTGTGGATAGACCCATACAGTTATATTGTGACAATAACCCTGCAGTGTTGTTTATTAATAACAACAGAAGTTTAAAGGGGTCTAAACACATAGAGGTCAAGTTTTTGACTATAAAAGAATCAATACAGAATGGTGACGTTGCAGTAGATTATATTCATACAGATGATATGGTTGCAGACCCACTAACTAAAGGCCTACGCCCATGTGTTTTTGATCGACATGTCATTAGTATGGGCCTAGGAGCGTCTTGGGATGCTGTTATTTAGTGAGAGCTGTGTTTTATTCTTCTTTGAATAAAGTTTACATCTGTTTTGTTACAATTTAGTAATGTTTGATACATATATGTCAACTTTTGCATTCAATAAAATGTTTTTGAATGGATTGTTATTATGTTGATATATATTGTTAAAAGTCTCAGGGTATTGTTTAAACCTTGAGTGAAGGCTAGGGGCATCCGGGCATCCGGTTATTAGCCTTATGCATATGTCTTGTGATACATAAAGAAAGGTTAACCATAAGGACAAGACATATGTGGGTTCGTTGGAACCATAAAGCATTCTCTTGTGGCACAAATTTTTTGTGTCGCCTAAGGTAAGAGAATGGTGACTGACAAATGGGATCTCTCTATGAGAGATGTTATCCATTTGCCACACTACCATATTGAATCCATATCAATAAAGTTGAGAGCACTCGTGACCGTGGAAGGCTCTGTGTGTATACATGCAGTTACCGCCATGATTCGGTGTTTGAGACTTTATGGGATAGGATTGACTATTAAGAATGATCTCTGGACCAATGTGCGCACATAAGGTACGATTTCAATTAATATAGTCCAAGTGGGAGAATGTAAGAGTTTTTCTAATTGTGGACTACATTAATTGATATTATAATTTACCGTTTAACGTTTATCGTTTTACGGGGTTTGGTCTAAGATGAGATAGAAGGTTTCTTAATTAGTCTAATATGGGCTGGCTAGTGTGGGCTGAGTTGAGCCTGGCCCGTAATGAGGGGGACTGGCTGGAAACTCTATAAATAGTGCTCAAGTCTCTCCTCTAACCCTAATTCTCACCTGTATCCTCACCTAAGGGGCGTTTACCTAACGTTGCACGTGAGGGGGGCCGCCTCATTGAGCCAGTGATACGGAGGGCAATAGAGGAGAAGGACTTGCGCGTGGAACATTGTGTTTCCGCTTCCGCTTCAAGAACAATGGATCCCAAAACAGGTGCGTCAATTCTTTCAACTCAATTATGCATGTTCTTGTTCTAGTTATGGAGATCTTGGAGTTTGCACAATTTGCGCATAACAGGTTTTGGATCTTGAAGGAGGAGATTGTGGAATTACTATGGATGGTGATCGAGAAGATGTGAGGAGATGATGAGTTGTTCCTTTAACTGTAGGTGTGGAAGCAGGGGGAGATGGGGGGTGGAACGAAGGTGGCAGTGCTGACCATCGGATGGCGCGTAACTTTAAATTAAAAGATTGCGGCGATACGAAGGTGTGCGTCGAACGTGTCTTTTTCCGTTTTTGTATTTATAAAAAAAAAATATGGTAGGATTCTCCAAAGTAAATAATTTGAAAATTGAGTTTTTTAAAAATAGTTGCTTATGTCGTCTACAAAAATGAACGAACAGAAATTATTTTAACTGATTATGAAAATGTCTAAACATAAATTATTGTCGATAATGAAAATATTTTTCATTGATTAGTTATTTTAAGTGATGCAAATGATCGTTTTTAAGAAATAATCACTTATATCGTTTACGAAAATAAACGGGCAAATAATATTACCATCATTCATGAAAATGTTAAGGTATAATTTATTGTTGATAATGAAGATATTAATTATTTATTAATTATTTCAAGTGATCATTTAAAAAAATATTTTCAAAATCATTCATTTTTGGCGAAAAAAGATAGAGCCCAAAATGATTCTTCAAAGAAGCATGTTTCAATTTTGATAATGATATATTGCAAAATTTTACTTTGTTTTACAAATTTACAATCCTCCAACGCTTTAAAAGATTTTTATATATATGAATCTACAAGTCAATATAGATTTACATACTAAACATTTTATTCATTAAATAATAGAGAAGTTGCATGACTCTTTGGAATTAATAAGACGTCTTACCAAATGGATTTGAGTAGGGGTGAATTTGAGTCAACTATGAGCGAGTAACTCGAACCGCACTTGATTTCAAGAGATTAAAAAAATGAATTTCAAGAAAACTACTTATTTCAAATAGTAATTATAGAAATCCAAGGAAGGGAAAATATGGTGGTTTCGTGTAAGGAAAATTCAATGAGCGCCATTAGATTAAGAAAGAATAAACTTTGATTGTAACTTACTGACAAGAAGATAGAACATCTTTAAGTTTCACTTAGGATTAAAGTGAAAATTAAGGATTTTTTTAGACAAAAAAAGTTATGGGCATAATTAAGATTGATGCTGAGGGCTTTAGGGGAATCAGTGAGAGACTAGAATTAATGCAAGTGGACTTTAGTTTTTCATTTTTTTTAACTACTCCCTTATTTTTTTCTTATTCCTTTAAAAAAATTTCGTATATTATAATATGATGCACCTAATCTCAACCTTTTTTCGTTTTTGTTTTTCATCACTTTGTTTTTATAGTCTCCTTTTCTTATTAAGTTAATTTGAACTTTAACACATAAGCAAGTTCCAATATATTAAAGAATGACTCCACATAAAGCGAATCAATTATTATTTGATGTATACAAATTTAGTTATGATTCTTTTTTATTATCACTTAGAATTTAATTTTCTTTAAAATCGTAAATGGAAGTAAAATAAAACTAGGAGCGCTTGTAATGACTATTTTTAGGCTACTAGAACAGGATCCCTCTTTAGAGAATTAACATACTAACCCAATATGCATCATTGCTTTGTTATTTTAACTTATCATGTACTATCTTTGATCATCTTTATATTTTTTAAGCTATGTTAACTAACTCCTTTTCTTTCATCAAATATTTGCATAATTTGGAAAAATACCAAAAAAGTTTCAAATCTTACATTGGTACCAATTCAGCTCTAAACATTTCAATTGGACCAATTTAGTCATAAACATTTTTACAATGGCACTAATTTAATTGATCCGACCAATTTAAATAGGAAATTGTTGACATGGCATGACCATCACTAAGGTGGACATTTTTTTATAATATTTTAATAATTTTGTTTAGAATTTTTTTTTACTATTTTAAAAATTTTTCCCCTTTCTTTTTCTTTGGATCGTGGCTGATACCAACCATGGCCAACGATCGGCCACAAGCATAAGCGTCATGGCCCTCCTCATCAAATCTAGCAAGGGCATGACCTCGGCCTAGGTGAGGGCTCGACCCTTGCAACAAAGGTCGCCCTTGCGACCTCTAGCGAGGGTTGAGCCCTAGCTAGATTCAGTGGGAGTCACCTTCGCCCAAGCCGTGAGGGTCATGCCCTCGTTAGATTTGGCGAGGGCGACCTTGGTTGTGGTTGACTGGGGCCATGACACCATTGTCGGTTCTCGCCTATGGTAGGTGATCGCCAACCATATAGTCTAAAGGGAAAAAAAAAAAAAGAAAGAAAGAAAGAAAAGGGAAACATTTTAAAAAGTAAAAAATCGAAAAATATTAAAAAATATCTTAAAATATCTATGTTAACACCAATTATGCCACGTAGAGCGGTCGACATCTACGTCAACAATTTTCGATCTAAATTGGTTGAATGGATTGAATTGGTATAAATGTAAAAAAAAATTTAACATTAAATTGGTACAATTGAAATATTTAAGATTGAATTGGTACCAATGCGATTGGTTTATGACTTTTTTAGTACTTTTCCCTTCCATAATCATAAGGTCACATAACTCAAAGTTCTGTTACCAAATTTGACCCTAATAATTTATAAGTGTCAAAATCTCTATTTAAGTTCCAAAATAAAACATATTGACCCTATTTAAAAGAGAAACAATTTGAAATAATGATGATGATTGCATGCTAATATGTCTTATACATGATTGTGCGTTCACCATATGCAAAGGAGACACATAGCCTGATCATTTTTTTTTTTAACATGAGATATCATTTTAAAAACTATCACATTGTTTTTAGTGTGACAAAACATGGATGACCTTGAAAGTTATCCTTTTAATAATCTTCCGACTCTAAATTTATACGAATATTTACACATAAAGGTAATTTTGGAGTTATTTTTCATTGGTTGATAGAAGAATCTTCAAATATCTAGAATATATACGTAAAACAGTCTAGACTTTAGTAAAAAAATATATTTCTCCAAATTGAGATTTGTAGAGGGTGCTCCAAATGTTGAAAAATTGAAAACCATCAAGCAAACTAAAATACCAAATTTCCACTGTAATTAAAAGATTAAATATGTTGCGATTATTAATTATTTTCGGTCCCGCTGCCACGAACGTGTGTATATTCTAATAAGCATGACTTCGGTGGTTAATATTCTAATGAACACGACTTTCATGCGATGCAGGTTTTTCTTTTCAGCTTTGAAGTATTTGGAAAGGTTTTTTCGCTATCTGCCTTTTGGAATTTGCACCCTAAGGACACTCTGGAACTTTCCATCGATTCAATCCATAGTTTTTTGCGAGACGGATCCACAAAATAGATATTTTTTTTTAAGAAAAAGAGGAGGAATAAAGGAGTCTATGCCCGGTAGTTTTTTTTTTTTTTTTTTTTTTTTTCTATGCCCGGTAGTTAAGAGTACTTTAATTTGTGCTTTGACTCTTTTCAGCAAGAAGGACCAGGAGACATCTCAGTACGAATGATACGGAGTGCCGGACGCAGAAATAACGTGACTCCTCGCTGTCGGAAAATTAGTTTTTAATTACAGTTCGCAAATGATAAAAAAAATATTATCCTAATTAAAAGAAAAAACGCCAATGCTTAAATTTAGGAAAATGATCTAAAAATAAAATCAAAAATCAATTTTCAAAATATGACAAAATATTACCCTTGAACCTAAAATTCTGCACGTGGACACAAGAATTCTAATGCTTGTTCCTAGGTCATTCGTAGCGATCTTGAGTCTAGAAGCTAGAGCCAAGTTCATCGAGTCCAATCCGGAGTCCAAAGAGGGCAAGCTCAGAACCCGGTGCCTAGGGTCGAGTCAACAAAGCTATGGCTTAGGACACTAGCGTGAGTGCCCAAGACCTTGGTGCCACTAGCTAGGTCTCCAACACTTGAGCCCAAGTTCATAGAGGCTAGGCTTAGGACCCCAAACTATTGCTTGGCTTCTTGTTGCCTTGAATCGATTTTATAGAGGGCGGGCTTGAGACATCGGTGCCTATGCCTTGGGTTCTCAATGCATGTGCGTTGGTCATGGAGGCCGGGCCCAAGTCTATAAAAGCCAAGCTTGAGACCCGAAAAGCCATGCCTAGGTCTCTACCATCCTAGCCTGAGTTTGAGTTATAGTCCATTGAGGCCGAGGCCAAGATACTAGTCCCCTTACCAATGCCCAAACCTCCCATGCCTAAGCTTAGGTCCATTGAGGTAGAGGCTCGGACCTTAGTGTCCCTACTAGGTTCCTCGGTGCTCGGTCCCAAGTCCATCTAGACTGAGCTCCTAAGACCTCGATGCCCGTACTTGGGTCCCCAACACCTGAGCTTGAGACCAGTGCCCATGCTCGGATACCCTATGCTCGAGCTTGCATTTGTTGAGGGTAGGCTCAAGATGTCAAGCCCCGGACCCTGAGCCTGTGCCCATTCCTCTCTGGTTGATGTAATTTTGCGCCTTCTCAAGACGAGTTGCCAACCCTTTCATTTTATTACACATGTGGAAGCGAATATAAATCCCCTGATAGTAATCATCTCAGGATAGAAAAGTCGGACAACAATTCACAAAAGCACACTTTTATAAACAACGAGGTTCATGTACAAAACAAATCTAGTTGAAAACCTACAAAAAGATCGACTCTCAAAAGAGGCTGTCCTACAACATACTAATAGGACACATCCGCCGATCCTCCATACTCCACCTCCTCAGACTTTAGGGCCTCGATCTTCCACGACCACCATCTAAGGACCTGAGAATGGTTATACAATAACCAGTGAGACAATATCTCAGCAAGTTCACGCTCTAAACCTCGATTAGGAAGATAATACGCTTAGAAGCGTCCTAACCACACAACCACGTAATCACAAAGACTTACCCCATATCAAATCCACCCTGTAGGTCAGCACAATTCATAACACAAATGTATATAATTAATGCATACGACAATTGAAACATCTCAACAACTCATTTAATCACAAAGGTCTTGATTATAAGGTCAAACCATTATGACATGTCTCATACCATGACACACAGTTTTGTCTCATAATTAGGCACATCAAACTTAGACAATTATGCATTCCAATTGTTAATTAGGCCACTCAAGGTACTGAAAACTTCCATGTTTGGCAGTCTATTGGCAAAGCCAGGCATCGTCTCTTCCCCATTGAGCACGGTTGCATCTCATTAACGACTTTTCCAAAGGAGCATATGTTCAGAATCTACTGCGACCCGCTACCCTAATGCATAGGTAACCCGAAAGTGGGATTTAATAACACCTAGCTTAAACGCTAGGATGATTTCTCTTTAACTAACACATGATCAATCAATTTCGGCCCAGGATACCGTGCATTGCATTCAAATGCCTCCATTAAAATAGTGATCCTGGCATATTTTCTTCATATTAAAAACACCCGATGAAAATAGTTATGTGTGAGCACACGGTTAGATTGGACTCGGAAAATTCACAACCTTCTTTTTTAAAATCCCACTAGTTTATATAGTATATAAAACAATTTTCGATATTTAAACTCGACACCTGGGATTTTCGAATAAGTATCAAAATTCACAAATTTTGGAATAATTGACCAAATTTCCAATCAACACTCAATTTTTCACAATTTAATACTCAATTGTAGAAATTAACCACACCATTGCAATCAGCACAAAATTCCGGTCACCGGCTATTTCGACCTAAATTCCAGAGAATATTTAATAATTAAATAAATACATTAAATACTAAAAATGCTAACTTAAGCTAAATAATTCTAATCTAACCACCTATTGAGCTAAATAACTTATTCTAAACATCCTAGCTATATAACAACACACTAATCTAATTAGCTATAATCTCTAACCACCTAATTAAATAATTTAACTAACTGAACTAATAATTAAACTAATTACACTTAAATAAATCTAAATACCCCTTAAACGTCATTAGCCTACTAAGAAGAGTTTAGTGCATAAACTCACCGATTTATTGCAGAAACCGGTTCACCACAACGATGGTGTGATGGCGGCCGAAACTTGAGTTTGCGATAGCGTCGATGTAGCTCGGACTAGACCTAGAACCGCCCCAACATAGCTCGGTAAGGTTGAGCTTCAGCCTTGGGCTTCTGCAGGTCTGCTGGTCGCGGGCCCAAGATGGGCTGAACTGAGCAAGCTATTTGGCCCAAAACTTGGCTAAGTTGGGCTGGACTGGACTGCTGAACATGGGTTGAAGTTGCTGGATCGAAATTGGAAGTGGGCTGTTGGCTTGAAGAGGCCAAACTATGGGCTGTCTGCTGGGCTGTTGAAATTCGCTAGGCTGAGCGCTACCAACCAAAGTAGAAACAGAGGAGCTGGCGTGCGAAGAGGGAAGAGGGGATGCGAGTCAACGTTGGGGCTGTTGAGTTGGGGGAATCAACTTCGTGGGCTGCTCGGTTGATGGTGGAAGACGCCTGGTAGCAAGAAGTGGCTTCGATGCTGATGTTGGAGGCGAAAATCAGTAGAGAGAGTCAATGATGGGGGCTTTTGGTTGATGCTGGGTTGACTGGACGCGGCAGCTTGAAGTGAAGACTCGATGGAGGAGGCCGCGTGGACGTGGAAGCTCGGTCGGTCGAAGATGGGTAGCTAAGGTTTGACTAGAGGAATTTCAATGGAGAGAGAGGGATGGAGCGGCATGAGGTGAGCGGATGCAGGGAAATGAAGGCTTCGGTGGAGATGCTGGGTTGTTTGGTGAAGGTGTTGGCGTGGAGCTGCAGCAGGGAAAACGGTGGAGCGAATGGGCAGAGAAGACAAAGGAAAATGAGAGAGGTGGGGACGACCGTGAAGAAGAAAGAACTCGAGTAAAATTAAAGAGAGGAAAGCAAAGTGAAGATGCTTGCTGGACTTGCTCGAAAAAGGGGAGGAAGGGACCGGCTGAAGTGTGCTGATGCTAAGGATGAGGGGCTAAAGTCAACATTCTTATCCCTACCATTAAATTCTTGTCCCCTCTAATACTTTCTTGCTCTAATATCCCACAAAAATATCCAAGTTAAAGCCAAAAATTCCAGCCTCTTGCCAAAACCGAATTTCACAATTTTAAGTTTAATTTCTTCACTCAATTCCTCAAATTGAGGTCCAATTTTGATGAAGAAAAATCCCATACAATTTTTTGCAAGTCCCCAACACTCAAAGGGTCGGCTTGGAAGTCCAAATTTCCTTTTATTTGGGGCCCGTTTTAATTTCCATTAATTTCCGAATTGATTTTTCGTAAAAATCTCGGAATCCTTGAAATTTCTTCGGAGGATGAGTCGACATTCATCAAATAGATCGTGACACGACAGAACTTTTAATTTCTGAATTCGGGTTCAAATTCGGAGTTAATTTTAATTTGGCGCGATTTTAGTGTAACCTAATTTACTGAGTAGTTTTAGGAATTTTTTGTGCAATTGACCCGTGATCGATTTATCTCAAGTCACGATGTACATCTTCGACACATTGACGACTCTCGGTTGTCGTGAAAATCTCAAAGTTTTAAATACGAGTACCAGGTACCAAAACGATAGAAAAATCGGTCTAGTGCTGATTGACAAGTATTTGCAATCCGGTCGAATCACCCAAACTCTAATTACATATCTTAGTCAAATCGACCTATCTCCAATCTCTAATCGATTTCTGACAGTGCCGTAATGACCTTTGCAGACCGACACGGTCAAGAAATCAATTCTTAGTTGAATTCTCAAGTTCATTGCATTTAGATTCCTTAATTGCTTCCCCAGATAGTCCAGTTATCTCGTGAGTGATCAGCTCAGAAAATAGCACTATCGGCGCGTCGACGAAAGGCTCAATTTATTTAATCAAAAATGAAATTTTAAAATTCAAGCTATCTCACTGGATTGAGTCCTCAATGCTTGAGCTTAGGTTCATCGACGCTAGGTTCAGGACCCCAATGCTAATGTTAGGGTATTCGAGACGCGAGCCTAGGTCCATCAAGGCTAGACTTGGGACCTCAATACCCATGCTTGGGACCTAGCTATCGTATGCAAGTCACTAGTGCCCAAATAAATTAGATTTTTTATTCTAAATGCCGGAAAATATTTTTTAGTTATTTTTTTTTAATTTTAGCCAAATACCGAAAATTATTTTTATTTTCTTGGGAAATGACTTTCAAGATAACATTTTTCAGAAAATTTACCATTTTTCATAAATGTACTATTTTTTTCGCGAAACAAACCGAGTCTAAAGGAATGAATTCAATTAAGACAGAACTCTTATTCAATTTTTTTTTCCTCAAGTTTGCAGTCGAGATTGCGTAAAATGAATCATTTCAAGCCAGCTAATGCATGATGAGTTCGTGAGAGTGGTGAACGCGTTTGATGGAACGGAAATCGTTGGTATGTTTGAGGAAAAATAACTTTGAAAAGAAGAGTGCCCCAACCAGTACATAAAGGAGCATTTCACCAGTCAAGGACAAAGAACTTTTTAAAGTTTGCCTCCGAAGAATCAGAGAAAGACACTGCTAACTTGAGTGGAATTCTCTTATTTTGTCAAATCAAAATCTGCATGCTTACAATGGAAAATGCACGTCCAGTATATTGAAGGACTAAGACAATGGAAACATTAAATTGGAAGACTACTCGAACTTAGAAATCTCTAGATATTGATCTTGGAGTCTTCCTCGTCATGAGTTTCATTTGATCATGTTACTGCTGAAATCTCCCTATTTTTACAAAAAGATCAAATCTGCTTGGTTGATTGATGAGGTTTGAGGTGGGCTTGTGAGTTGGCTATTATCGATGGAATTTGATGCTTCCGTGTCTCTACCATGTTATTCAACAGCAAAAACCAATGTGAGAACGAGGCGCAAGGATCATCTAAAACGACGACTGAATCTCTTCCAGAGTTCTCCCCTTTGTTTCTGGGAGAAAGAGTATCACAAAGACAGTACTACAAGCAGCCACAGCTGCATAGATCGTGAAGGTACCTGTCCAAAATTGCAAAAGCCATGTCAGTCAGCAGTTAAAGTGTCAAAGCATGAGAGAGCGTGTTGCGGGGAGGAGAGGGAGTGAGGGAGAAAGAACCTCCGGCGCTCCAATCCAACAGTAAGTTTGCTGTCAACGTGATCACCCAAGTTGTTATCCAGTTTGCCAACGTCGCCATGCTGCCGGCATGGCCTTTAATATTTGCCGGAAGAATCTGGCATGCAAAAAGAATAGAAAGTTTCAAGTTGTTCTCCATGAATCACGGGATGCTAGGACATATTCATTAATTTATTGAAATGACTATGGATCTGTGCTTACCTCAGACATGATAAGCCATGGAATAGAACCCATTCCCAGAGAGAAGGCGATGACAAAAGCCTGGATATGATAACGCTCAGAACATACCCTTCAACTTATATGCACAACGAATAAGTACAGACAGTGAGCACAAATGATCATACCACAAGCCCGACAACCGACAATATTCCCATTATGCTATATAATTGAGAGTCTTCTGAAGCAGAACTCTAGAATATGGAAGAACAAAGCCTCAGAAAAGCAGATAATCGGAAAAGAAGGGGTTGTACTAATAGGAGTACTTACCTCTATATAGAACACCACGGCCACAAAAAGAAGGGTCAAAGTCATTGCGGATGAGGATACCTGCAAAGACAGATTTCAGTTCCCGATTTGAGCGTGTTTTAGAGAATCTTAACTTAGCGAGAATCTTGTCATACGCACTATGAGAAGCAGCCTTCGGCCTGCTTTATCTGGGAGACAAGTCGCTACCCCAGTGCAAAGAACCTACAGCATGAAGGGTCCTTACACCTCAGATTAGGTCAAAAGTTTATTGCACTGTTTAACTGCTGCCACCGAGAGAATCGCCACTTTACCTGGACAGCACCGAGTCCAACAGTTGCGACATTACTTGAAGAAATCCCTGTTGAAAATCAATGCACATTAATGGAAGCCTAATAAACCAAGAGAAGCTTTATTGGGTCACATCCGTCAGACAGATGCTATTCAGAATAATATTAGCAAAGGATCAATATGCCTTTGGTCATCCTGACTAAAGCAGAATCAAAAAGAGAAATTTCTTGGTTTTTTTGCAGGCTTGTAGAATCTGCTAGTAATATCCTCTAGGGAATGGAATGTGCTAATTTAATGGACTATTGATAATTTATATCAATCAATTCTTTCAACAACTCTTGCATAGATCAAGTTCAGGGCTTTTCTCCAACTTCAATTGATAGTCCTCTATTCAAATCTATTTAAATAGCAAAAGAAAACATCCGATTACTAATCTGTTTTATTAAACCTAACATAATGTGATATCTGCATCCTCAATTAGAAAAAAAGTACAGACAAATGCAATCTTTCTGGGAGAAGAGCATAATGAATAGCTTTCAGCCTAGTCCTTGATGGTCACATTGAACAAGAGAGAGATTTAAAGTTGCAGGTCCTAATAAGGCTGCAATGCAACACAATCAGTCGCCACCTGCACTTTCAAATATTGTGGTGGAATAGAAGAAGACACCATTGATGCCACTGAGTTGCCGGAGCATAAGTAGTCCAATTCCTACCTGCAACACATATATTTGAAACACGAAGGGACAAGATGTCAAGGTATGAGATCATAAAGCTCAAGATAGATTCAAGTGAAACATTTACCATCAAAGGAAACCAATATCTTTTCTTCTTGAGCTCTGCAAACCTGATTGTTGTTGTTTTGTCTGTTGATGCAACACAGCTCTGCGTAAAGTGTATAATTCATTACAATCGATACTACTTTACAAAGAGAGAAGTTCAAACATAAGTACATCCATTATCTTATATCGAGTTCTTTTGTAGCAGAAAAGGCCCAAAGAACTGCACAGAAGACAATTTTTTAACATTACAACCTTCAAGTTGGAAAAGCTTTTGAATACCTTGATTTCATCAACTTCAAGGGAAATATCAGTATCAGATCCCCGTAGGACCTGCAAAGAGGCTTCAAATTCCTGTGTCAAACCCATTTTGGCCTGTGGCATTTTCCATTCCAATGAACATAAAGCAGAAGAAAAACACAAGAAAACAGTGGATGTAGGAATCAGAGCAGGAAGTTAATAAACGGGTGGTTTCAAACAAAGAATTAAGTACGGAAAAGACCAAATAAGATTTCATACCAACCATCGAGGAGACTCTGGGATGAAAAATAAGCCAGGAATCAATATTAGACATGGCAGCGACCCTGAAAATAATATTAAAAATCAATATCAAGGAAAATACCAAGAAATAAGTGTGTTGAGTGTCACCAAATAGCCCCAGAAAACTGATGGGTGTACTTGGCCAATGACCTTATAAAAGAAACACCATCGTTTGTAGAACAAATGAACTGTTGTTCGTTGTATATTCTAGAGAGTTATGTTCAAAATTAATAAGTAAAATTTATGTGGGCAGTAGAGATGTCCAAAAGCATTGTATATTTTTAGCCAAAAAAAGAAACAACAGAGGGCTTTTTTTGTGTTGGAAGTATTGTGTCCAAAGTTAAGTACATCCAGCATCATATACTTCTCTTACGAAAGACGATTTTCTCTTCGTGGACTTACCCAAGATAGCAAGGATCCTCCAGTTGACAAATAGTCCGAAAAGGTAAGCCAACAATGTTCCGAATGTGATTGACAGCTACTAAAAGAAAGGGAAATCAAGCGTTTTCCACGATTTGTTGAAACAACTTTAAAACTATTAAACGAAAGGGTATCAATCAAGCAGAAGATGAAGAGCGGTAGGCGTGTTGACCTGATTCACAGATCCCAGGGTTCCTCTCATGTTCTCGGGCGATATCTCAGCTATGTAAACTGGCACCTATAGATACCAAGGGCCAGAATTGAGATTTGTCACACTGCTGCCAAAGTGCACGAGTGCAAAGGGCTTAACAAGAAAAGAGCTTTCCAAAGATTACCACATAAGAAATTACACCCACTCCGTATCCCCCCAACAACCTTCCTATGTATAAGAATGAGGAATCCTACAGAAGCAGTTGATTAAATTTCAGGAATTATCTGACCATAGTGATCACTCACCTTGGCAAACGATATTGCCAACCACCCTAAGACATTAGGGACTGCAGCGATCATCAGAGACTGCAGTTGAACATTGTAAGAAACTAACAATGTCCACACAAAAATTATAGAATTCTCAACAGAAGCAATCCTAAGGAAATTGTTGTGGACATTTAGAAGAAACAGATCAGCCCAACAACGCAGGAAATCAGTGACAAATTTCCATCATTGTAATTACAGAAATTTGTTTTATGCAGCGAATCACATCAACAGCTTGACCCATAATAAGCAATAGAAACCCAGTGGGAGCCTTAGAGCCTCATGCTGAAAAGCCAGAAGCCACGAAAGGGACTCGAATGATTCTGAAAGCTCCATCAAATAAAAAATGTAAGTCACTCAAAACCGAGGATGCTGGCTGTTCAGTTGCTGAAATTTTCCAAAATTCTGCCGCATCATCCAAAGAATGATTTCAGCAGAAGAGCTAAAAGCCAAAAGAACTAAAAGCTACCCTGAAATTGCTTAAGATTCGTCTAAGACAAATGATACAAGAAACTCCTATGAAAATGGCAGCTGATCAGAATAAGTGGCATACCCCTTTCCGGCCGATGTGCTCTGCCATCTGGCCGCTCATGACTGCCCCAATCATACCTCCCACATTCACCAAGGAGGCAAATATTGAATACTGTATCCACCATCGTACAGCGATCGTGAAGGCATTGCGTCAATTGACAGAAGAAAAAGAGATCCAAAACCAGAACTGAAAGATTAGACTCTAGATCCTGAAGCAAGTCGAACCTGCGAGACCGAAAGGCCTAGGTCGCTTTCTATGTCCTCCTCTGTAGGAGACGAATATCCACACTGAAATCCGAAACAGCACAAGAATTACACAACCACAGAACTCGCCAATAAATAGATAGATAGATGGGTTGATGGATAGGTAGAATTAAAACACATTATGCCAATTCGGGCTTACGGAGAATCCGAACTGAGCGGAGCCTAAGGCGACTGTCAACACACAGAGCAGGACGGAAACAGAGCCGCTGTGGAGGTTCTTTGCCGATCCGGAGGGGGTGGACTGCTTCGACGCCTCCCCCTGCATTGCGTACCACACCCCCGTGCGGAGGAGCGGCTTCCTCATGTCCCTCCCGACCTCTACATCTTCATGGGCGTCCATGTTGAAGCTCGAGGCCGACAGCTCCTTCACCAGATGCTGCTGCTGCTGCTGCTGCTGCTTGTTCTTGTTCTTCTTCCTCCTGCTTAGCTCGAGTGAGGGAGGGAGCGCGATGCTAAGTGGGTTTTGGATCTTTGAAGGAGGAGATTGTGGAATTACTATGGATGGTGATCGAGAAGATGTGAGGAGATGATGAGTTGTTCCTCTAACTGTAGGTGTGGAAGCAGGGGGAGAAGGGTGGTGGAACGAAGGTGGCAGTGCTGACCCTCGGATGGCGCGTATCTTGAAATTAAATGACTGCGGCGATGCGTAGGCATGTGTCGGGACGGGTCTTTTTCCGTTTTTGTATGTATAAAAGAATATGGTAGGATTCTCGAGAGTAAATGATTTGAAAATTGAGTTTTTTCAAAAATAGTTGTTTGTGTCGTCTACAAAAATGAACAAATGGAAGTTTTTTTCACCGATTATGAAAATGTCTAAAAATAGAACAAAAAATGATTCTTCAAATAAGCATGTTTCAATTTTCTTAATGATATACTGCAAATTTTTACTTTGTTTTCCAAATTTACAATGGTCCAACGCTTTAAAAGATTGATGAAAATTTTATATACAAATCTACGAGTCAGTATAGATTTAGATGCAAAACTTGAGCACTATTTATAGAGTTTCCAGCCGGTCCCTTATTACGGGCCAGGCTCAACTCGGCTCACACTAGCTAGCCCCCCATATTAGACTAATTAAGAAACCTTCTATCTCACCTTAGACCAGCCCCGTTTTACGATAGCCGTAAAAACAAGAATTACAATATCAATTAATGTAGTCCACATTAGGAAAACTCTTACATTCTCCCACTTGGACTATATTAATTGAAATCGTACCTTATGCGCGCACATTGGTCTAGAGATAATTCTTAATAGTCAATCCTATCCCATAAAGTCTCAAACACCGAATCATGGCGAATCGCATATATACACACAGAGCCTTCCATGGTCACGAGTGCTCTCAACTTTATTGATATGGATTCAATATGGTAGTGTGGCAAATGGATAACATCTCTCATAGAGAGATCCCATTTGTCAGTCACCATTCTCTTACCTTAAGTTTCACAAAAATTTGTGCCACAAGAGAATGCTTTATGGTTCCAATAAACCCACATATGTCTTGTCCTTATGGTTAACCTTTCTTTATGTATCACAAGACATATGCACAAGGCTAACAACCGGATGCCCGGATGCCCTTAGCCTTCACTCAAGGTTTATACAATCCCTTGAGATTTTATCAATATGTATTCAACATAATAACAATACATTCAAAAATATTTTCTCGAATGCAAAAGTTGATACATATCAAACTGTTACAAAGTGTAACGAACACACATGAAACATTTATTAGAATAAAGTCAAAATAGCTCCCACTAAACAATAATATCCGAAGATACTCCTAGGCCCATACTAATGACATGTCACTCAAATATGCATGGGTGTAGGCTTTTAGTTAGTGGATCTGCAATCACATCATCTGTGAAAATATATTAAAACGTCACATTTCTGTACCGTTTGCTTTTGGTCAAAAATTTTGATCACCATATATTTAGACCCATTGAGACCTCTATAGTAAATAAATGATACTACAAATTTATTATCTCAGTACAACCGTATGGATCTATCCATAAAGTTAAAACGATCAACTCCTTCATGAGGTTCTGGAGCCTAAAAGCCCAAGTAACAGCCTTAAAGAATGTTACTAACACTGCTTACATAGTAGAAGATGACATAAAACTTTATTTACTGCACTTACTGTTAACATAAATTTGTATTCTGTTATTGATTGCATGTCATCAGAACAACCAGCAAAGTTTACATCTAAATACTCTACTAACTACAAGAATTGAACATGTCTATAAATTAGCATATAATCTCTTGTCTTCTTTAAGTACCTTAAAACCTTCTTGACAACAACCCAGTGATCATATCCTAGATTTGACCGATATCTACCTAGAAGTCCCGTCACAAAGACAGCATTTAGTCTAGTGCAAATTCGAGCATACATTATACTTTTAAGTGCACTAACACAAGGTACACTATTTAATTAGATTTTCTTAATATCTAAATAAAGACAATGTGATAGATTTAGTCCATCACCCTTAACAACAGGAGCAATTCCTGGCTTGCAATGATGTATATTGAATATTTCTAATATACAATCAGCAAATGTCCTCCGAGAAAATCTAATATAATATGGCAAAAACAATCCTTACAGACCTAAGTACAAAGGATATAAGATATCTCAAAGTCACAACTTGTAAGCAAAAAATCATGTACATAAAGTATGAGAAAAAATAAATTTCCTCCCACTGATCTTGCAGTATATTAAATTACTTTGTTCTCAATTGAACAAAATAACAACACTATGAAACTTTAATAATATTGTCTGGAAACTTGCTTAAGACCATGAACTAAAACTTTTCAGTCTACACACAAGTTTACTTGAATCTGCTGCAAAATCATCCAAAGACCATGAATTAGAACTTTTCAGTCTATACATAAGTTTATTTGAATCTGCTGCAAAATTATCCAGTTGCACAATATAGATTTTGTATCTATTTGGCAGAACTCCATATCAAAATAAATTATTAATGCCACATTCACTCGAAAGAATCTTCAAAAATACTAGAAAGAAATATTTATTTCTTCACTATAAACAATCCACCTCTCTTTCAGAGTGAAAACTTTAGTTACCAATTTGGCTTTAAATTCCACAATCTTTCTTTGAAATTCTTTTAATTTTGTACGCCAATTTGCAACTAATGAACTTGTAATCTTTAGGCAAGTAAGTTAGTTTTCAAACACTATGATGTTTTATAGATTGTATATCGCCTTTTATGGCATCTAATCACATACTTGATTGAAAACAAGAAACGCCATTTATATAAATTGCTAAAATAACCATATAGTGGATATTGTAATCATGCTCTCATAAATAGACTATATAGTATGATGATATAACTGATCGTCTTTCTCTAACAAATCTCCTTAATAAAGCTGCAACTACTTCATTCTGCACTAAAAATTTTATTCATTAAATAATGAACCTCAACAAGTTTAGTCTATGGTACAGGAGATTCCATAATTATCTGTATAAGTAAAGACAAAAACATAGTGACCTCTATCATACTATTATCCTTAATAGTCTGAGAGCAGCTATCATCGTCAAACTGTAGAAACTTTATAGTACGTGATACCATAATTCTTGTATCTTCTTTAGGGTCTTAAAATCAATACCCTTTTGAACAATCTAAGTAAGATACAAAATAATTTTGAGTGAATCTTTTGTCAGGATTTTTAGGCATAGTAATTAAGTTACCACCCCAGAATCTACCAAGTATTTGACAAATGACCCTTTAAGCTATTTCGCATTGTCATATTTGCCAAAATACTCACGGCCACTGTTAAGCCTGACAACCTTTTAAGACCTTTATATTGGTAATTTTCCTTAAATAGAAAACTTTTGGAAACAACCTTTTAATCATATACGAGATGTATATGTCATTAGGACTTAAACACAATCTTTGCAGATGTGTCCTAATTTCAATATCAGACAAGACATAATTTCAAGCAACTAAGGCTTCCTTCATCTTATAGCAGTGCAGTCCGCAGGCAAACCTCTTTTCAAGTGTTCCAAAATGGAACGCTTCATGGACAGTAAGCAAATTCAATTGCTCTTTTCTCAAGCAACAAATCATATGTCCACAACTTAAAATTTAAAGTAGTAAAAACATCAATGATGACGGAATTACCATTTATAGAAAAGATGACTGATAGCAGTATATAATTAGCATCATGTGAACATTGTGTAACTTGACGTACAAGTACATATCCAGAGAGTTACATGCAAAATCACATAATCACCTTTGGGCAAAATACGTGACATGCAATTGTACACTTCCCACATGATAAGGGTTATGAGAATATGTTCTAATCTTCGTGAATTCATCACCGTTGGGCAGATGAACCATTGGGATCAGTCA
This sequence comes from Eucalyptus victrix, assembly GCA_016097545.1. Lineage (NCBI taxonomy): Eukaryota > Viridiplantae > Streptophyta > Magnoliopsida > Myrtales > Myrtaceae > Eucalyptus > Eucalyptus victrix. The sequence continues at coordinate 41,983,159 of CM027843.1, read as the reverse complement.
CTCCTCCACCACACTATCATGTATCCCTCCATGAACTAATACACAATCATCTCCTTTGGGAGTATGATTACGCATTAGACTATGAGACATCCCAATCATCATACGAGATCGAAATTTCTCAAACCCAATCAAGCGTGCCACTTTGGCGGTCACTACTCAATTGAATCATTGAAATTCTCTCATACCAGGGATATAAACTTTACTCCTCACATACACCATATATATGTGATTTTAACTTTAGTGATAAGGACATCATATCACCAAAATCACATATCATGCTAATTACATTGCTTTATTCATTAATAAAAAAATTAATCATATATATATAGCGAACCTGAAAAACAGATTCCAATGAGATCATTGATCACAGCAACACAAGAAACTTCTCATAACAGAGAATAAAACATCTCTTATGCACCCCAATTACATATTACCAGAACAACATAAAAAGAATGCTGATCCATAATATCTCTCACAAATTAACATCGATAGTGATACAGGGTACACTAAATCAACAAGCTTGACAGCTGATCCATTATCACTCATGAGTTCATAAGGCAAAAATGACTCAAAGGCCAATAACTGATTTATTAATCAATTTTAGGTAACAAATAGAGAAGTTGCATGACTCTTTGGACTTAATAAGAAGTCTTACCAAATGGATTTGAGTAGGGGTGAATTTGAGTCAACTATGAGCAAGTAACTCGAACCGCACTTGATTTCAAGAGATTAAAAAAATGAATTTCAAGAAAACTACTTATTTCAAATAGTAATTATAGTAATCCAAAGAAGGGAAAATATGGTGGTTTCGTGTAAGGAAAATACGGGATTGGTCCTGTTCAATGAGCGCCATTAGATTAAGAAAGAATAAACTTTGATTGTAACTTACTGATTAGAAGATAGTACATCTTTAAGTCTCACTTAGGATTAAAGTGAAAATTGCAGATTTTTTTAGGCAAAAAAAAGTGCTGGGCATAATTAAGATTGATGCTGAGGGCTTTAAGGGAGTCAGTGAGAATCTAGAATCAATGCAAGTGGGCTTTAGTATTTCAATTTTTTTTAACTACTCCCTTATTTTTTCTTATTCCTTTCAAAAAGATACGTATGTTATAATATGATGCACCAAATCTCAACCTTTTCTTTTTTTTTTTCATCACTTTGTTTTTATAGTCTCCTTTTCTTATTAAGTTAATTTAAACTTTTAACATATAAGTAACTTCTAATATGTTAAAGAATGACTCCACATAAATCCAATCAATTATTATTTGATGTATACAAATTTAGTTATCATTCTTTTTTATTATCACATAGAATTTAATTTTCTTTGAAATCGTAAATGGAAGTAAAATAAATACTAGGAGCGCTTGTCATGACTATTTTTAGGCTAGTAGAACAAGATCCCTCTTTAGAGAATTAACATACTAACCCAATTTGCATCATTGCTTTGTTATTTTAACTTATCACTTGCTATCTTTGATCATCTTTATGTTTTTTAAGCTATGTTAACTAACTCCTTTTCTTTCATCAAATATTTGCATAATTTGGAAAAGCATAAAAAAATTTTAAACCTTACATTAGTACCAATTCAGTTCTAAACATTTAAATTGAACCAATTTAATTCTAAACATTTTCACAATAGTACTAATTTAATATATTCGGCCAATTTAAATAGGAAATTACTATCATGGCATGACCATTATTGAGGTGGAAATTTTTTATAATATTTTAATAATTTTTTAAAGAATTTTTTTTTACTATTTTTAAATTTTTTTCCCATTTTCTTTTTTTTGGATTGTGGATGATACCAACCATAGCTAGCGATCGGCCATAGGCACAAGTGTCGTAGCCCTCATCACCAAATCTAGCAAAGGCATGACCTCGGCCTAGGTGAGGCTCGACCCTTGTAGCAAGGGTCACCCTCGCGACCCCTAGCAGGCGACCCCTAGCGAGGGTTGAGCCTTAGCTAAATTTGGCAAGAGTCACCCTCGCCCAAGCCGTGAGGGTCGTGCCCTCACTAGATTTGGCGAGGGCAACCCTTGCCTATGGTTGGTTGGGGCCATGACACCCTTGTCGGCTCTCGCCTATGGCAAGTGATCGCCGACCATAGTCTAAAGGGAAAAAAAAAAGGAAAGAAAAAAAGGGAAAAATTTTAAAAAAGTAAAAAAAATGTCAAAATATCTATGATAACACCAACCGTGTCATGTAGAGTGGTCAACATCTACGTCAACAATTTCCAATCTAAATTAGTCAAATGAATTGAATTAGTACAAATGTAAAAAGCTTTAACACTAAATTGGTCCAATTAAAATGTTTAAGATTAAATTTGTATTAATGCAATTGGTTTATGACTTTTTTAGTACTTTTCCTTCCATAATCATAAGGTCACATAACTCAAAGTGCCGTTACAAAATTCAACCCTAATAATTTATAAGTGTTAAAATCTCTATTTAAGTTCCAAAATAAAATAGCTCGACCCTATTTAAAAGAGAAAAATTTGAAATAATGATGATGATTGCATGCTAATATGCCTTATACATTATTGTGAATTCACTATATGCAAAGGAGACACATGACCTTATCAAATTTTTTTTTTTTAAACTAATTGAGTCATCAAAACATTTAGCAAAACATGAGATATCCTTATAGAAACTATCACATTGATTTTAATGTGACAAAACATGGATGACCTTGAAAGTTATCATTTTAATAAGACTTCCGACTCTAAAATTATACGAATATTTACATATAAAAGTAATTTTGGAGTTTTTTGTCATCGGTTGATAGAAGAGTCTTCATATATCTAGAATATGTACATAAAATAGTCTAAACTTTAGTAAAAAAATATATTTAGCCAAATTGAGATTTGTATAGAGTGCTCCAAATGTTGAAAAATTGAAAACCATCAAGCAAACTACAATACCAAATTTCCACTGTAATTAAAAGATTAAATACGTTGTAATTATTAAGTCTTTTCGGTCCCGCTGCCACGAACGTGTGTATATTCTAATAAACATGACTTCGGCGGGTTAATATTCTAATGAACGCGACTTTCATGTGCGATGCAGGTTTTTCCTTTCAGCTTTGAAATTTTTGGAAAGGTCTTTTCGTTATTGGTCTTTTGAAATTTGCACCCGAAGGACACGTTTGAACTTTCTAATCGATTCCGTCCACAGTCTTGTGCGAGACAGATCCACAGACGAGAATTTATTTATTTATTTTTCCAAAAAAGGAGGAGGAATAAAGGTGCCAATGCTCAGTGGTCAGTGGTCAGAGTAGTTTAATTTGTGCTTTGACTTTTTTTTCAAAAAGAAGGATCGGGAGACATCATAGGACGAATGATTAGGAATGCCGGATGCAGAAGTAACGTGACTCCCAGCTGCCGGAAAATTAGTTTTTAATTGCAGTTGGCTAATGTATGAAGATCGACTCTTTTATGATTTGGTATCAATGCAATTAATTTATGATTTTTTTAAATATTTTTTCTTTTCATAATCATAAGGTCACATAATTCACAGTGCCAATACAAAATTCAACACTAATAATTTATAAGTGTCAAAATCTCTACTTAAGTTCCAATATAAAACATGTTGACCTATTTAAAAGAGAAACAATTTGAAATAATGATGATGATTGCATGCTAATATGTCTCATACATGATTGTGAATTCACTAAATGCAAAGGAGACACATAACCTTATCAAAACTTAATTAATTGAGTCATCGAAACATTTAGCATAATATGAGATATCATTATAAAAACTATCACATTGTTTTTAGTGTGACAAAACATGGATAATCTTGAAAGTTATCATTTTAATAAGTTTTCCGACCCTAAAATTATACGAATATTTACATATAAAGGTAATTTTGGAGTTATTTTTCATTGGTTGATAGAAGAATTTTCAGATATCTAGAATATGTACATAAAACCGTCTAAACTTTAGTAAAAAATATATTTAGCCAAATTGAGATTTGTAGAGAGTGCTCCAAATGTTGAAAAATTGAAAACCATCAAGCAACCTACAATACCAAGTTTCCACTGTAATTAAAAGATTGAATACGTTGTGATTATTAAGTCTTTTCGGTCCCGCTGCAAAGAACGTGTGAATATTCTAATAAACATGACTTCGGCGGGTTAATATTCTAATGAACACGACTTTCGTGCGACTCAGGTTTTTCTTTTCAGCTTTGAAGTATTTGGAAAGGTTTTTTCGTTATTTGCCTTTTGGAATTTGCACCCTAAGGACACGTTGGAACTTTCCATCGATTCAATCCATAGTTTTGTGCGAGACAGATCCACAAAATAGATAATTTTTTTTTTTTTAAGAAAAAGAGGAGGAATAAAGGAGTCTATGCCGGGTAGTTAAGTACTTTAATTTGTGCTTTGACTGTTTTCGGAAAGAAGGATCGGAGACATCATAGTACGAACGATAAGGTAAAGATGCAGAAATAACGTGACTACTAGCTGCCGAAAAAATAGTTTTTAACTGCAGTTCGCTAATGTGTGGTCGACACTTTTAACAGCCCGCCCCCCCAAAAAAAAAAAAATAAAATCACCGGACCATCCACTGGTCAGCGATGCAACGGCAATTCCCAAAATCACGCCTGAATATAAGTTACCTAACCTTCTTAAGTTTTCAGTCGAAATTGCAAGAAATGTCAAATGTCTCGTCCCAAAGAAAAATCGGATTTAATTATGACATATCAAATGTCTCATCCTTAATTAAAATCGATTCATGACAAAATTCTTACCCAATTCAAATGATGCCTTCTTCTCAAATTTTTAGTCGAGAGTGCATGAAATGAATAATTTCGCGCTAGTTAATGCTTGAGGAGTTTGTGAGAATGGTGAATATATTTAAAGGAATGAAAGCGTTTGGTATGTGTGAAGAAAAATAACTTTGGATCGAAGAGTTTCGCTATTAAAACATGGAGGAATGTTCTACCAATGAAGGATATAGATTTTGAGATTCATCACCAAAGAATCGGATAAAGAGTCCAAGAAACTACTCAGAGGAATGCTCATTTATTTATTATTTTGCTCAAAGAATCCTCATATATTGTCAAATCAAAATTTGCATGTCTGTAATGGAGAACGCTCCTCCTTTATATGGACAGACTAAGACTAGGAAAAATTTAACGGACTAAACATTAACTTAGAAGATCACTCAAACTAAAAAACTAACTTGAACTGGGAAACCAGTCTGAATTAGGAAGCTTAATCAAATCAAAAAAACCTATTTAAAACAGAAATAATCCTCCAGTCTTAGCCCAGCCGAAGTGGCATTTATTCTTCAATTTCTAGAAGTTCATCTCGGGGGCCTTCTCCTTATTGGATCCATCGGATCATGTCACGGCCGAAATCTCCCTTTATTTACATAAATATCAAAGGCGATGGGCTCATTAGTGAGGTTTGAGGCGGGCCTGTGAGCTGGTTATTATCAATGGAATTTGATGCTCCTGCACCTCTTACCATATTATTCAGCAGTAAAAATCAGCGTGACACCTGGAGGCAAGAATCATTCATACGACGACTGAATATCCTCCAGAGTTCTCCCCTTCGTTTCCGGGACAAAGAGGATCACAAAGACAACAGTACAAGCAGCCACGGCTGCGTAGATTGTGAAGGTACCTGTCGAAAATCGCAAAGGCCGTGTCAGTCATCAGGAAGATGTTAAAGCGTGAGAGAGCGTGCTGCAGGGGGACAAGGAGGGAGAGGGAGAGAGAACCTGCAGCGCTCCAATCCAACAGCAAGTTTGCCGTAAGTGTGATCGCCCATGTTGTCGACCAGTTCGCCAACGTTGCCATGCTGCCGGCGAGGCCCTTAATGTTCGCGGGAAAAATCTGACGTGCATAGAGAAGCAAATCTTGAGTTAGTATCTCCATGACCATTGAGCAACCGCCACTTGAATGCGCAACCTGGAGGAGAATTCTCTGCTCTAGGATTTAGTGAAAAATAAGCAGATTGTGCTTACCTCAGACACGATAACCCATGGAACAGATCCCATTCCCACAGAGAAGGCAACCACGAAAGCCTGGATGTAATGACACTCAAAACATAGCCTTAGGAACTTATTAAGCACATGAATAAGTACAAACAGTGAGTGTAAATGATCATACCACAAGCCCAACCACCGACAATATTCCCATTATGCTGTATAGTTTAGAGTCTTCTGAAGCAGAGCTCTGTCAAATGCAAGAAGAATGCCTCAACAAGGAGCCATTGCCTCAGAAGCCAAAGGGTTGTACTTGCTTCATTACTGACCTCTATATAGAACGCTACGGCCACAAAAATAAGGCTCAAAGTCATCGCGGACGAGGATATCTGCAGAAAAGGATTTAGATATCCAATTCAAGCGTGCTTTAGAGAGTCTTTAATTTAGTGAGAATCTAGGCATACGCACTATTAGAAGCAGCTTTCGGCCTGCTTTGTCTGGAAGCCAAGTGGTAGCCCCAGTGGCAAGAACCTACATCATGCAATTTCCTTACACCTCAGATTAGGTCTAAAGTGTTTGGCATTGTTTAACTGCTGCAGAAGACCACTGAGAGAATCGCTAATTTACCTGGATAGCACCGACTCCAGCAGTTGCGACATCACTTGAAGAAAAACCTAGTGAAAATCAATGCACATTTTTGGAAGCCTAATCGACCAAGAGAAGCTTTATTGGGTTGCATCCATCAACAGATGCTACTCAGAACAACAGTGAGGATCAATATGCCTTTGCTCATCCTGACTAAATAAGAATCTAAGAGAAATTTCTTGTCTTTGCAGGCTTGTAGAATCTGCCAGTAGCATCCTCTAGGGAATGAGATAGGCTAATTGATTGAATTATTGATAATTACTATCAATCAATTCTTTCAACAGAAAATATTTGATTACTCCAACTTCAATGGATTGCCATCTATTCAAGTCTATTTAAATAGCAAAAGAAAACATTCGATTACTAATCTGTTTAAATAAACCTAACATAATGTGATATCCGCATCCTCAGAAAAAAAGAACAGACAATATGCAATCTCTGGGGAGAAGAGCATAACAAATAGTTTTCAGCTTAGTCCTTAATAGTAACATTGAAATTAGTAATCCATTAAAATTCCTAACATAATGTGACATCTGCATTCTCAATTAGAAAAAAGTACAGACAAATGCAATCTTTCTGTGGGGAAGAGCATAATGAATAGTTTCTGGCTTAGTCCTTAACAGTAACATTCTAGAAAAAGAGAGATTTGAAGTTGCAGGTTCTACTAAATTCCCTTCGCTCTGATTAGATAAAATATAGGCTGCAATGCCACACAATCAATCACCACCTGCATTTTCAAATATTGTGGTGGAGTAGAATAAAACACCATTGATGCCACTGAGTTGCCGGAGAATAAGTAGGCCAACACCGACCTGCAATACATATATTTGACACATGAAAGGACAACATGTCAAGTTATGAGATAATAAGTCCAACATCGATCCAAGTGAAACAATTACCATCAAAGGAAACCAATATCTTTTCTGCTTGAGCTCCGCAAGCCCGATCGTTGTTCTTTCGCTTGTTGATGCAACAGATGTCTAACGGAAATATAATTGATAAAAGTTAATACTACTTTATAAAGAGAGGAGTTGAAAGATAAGTAGATCCATTATCTTTAAGCTAACTATCTCAAGTTCTGTTGCAGCAGAAACAGCTCAAAGAAATACACGGATGTATATTTATTATATTCATAACATTCAAATTGGAAAAGCTTTTCAATACCTTGATTTCATTGACTTCATGGGAAATATCAGTACCAAAACCCCGTAGGACCTTTAAAGAGGCTTCAAGTTCCCTTGTATAATCCATTTTGGCCTGCAGCATTTTCCATTCCAAAGAGCATAAAGCAGAAGAGAAAATAAGAAAACAGCGAAGGGAGAAATTAGAGCAGGAAGTCCCTCAAAAGGAAGAATTAAATACAGAAAAGACCATATCAAATTTCATACCAACCATCGAGGAGACTCTGGGATGAAAAATAAGCCAGGAATCAATACTAGACATGGCAGAGACCCTGCAAAAGATGCTCAAAATCAATATCAAAGAAAATAACTAGAAATAAGTTAGTGTCCTGAAACCCATGGCATAAGAAAACTGCTGAGTATCCTTGGCGAATGACCTTATAGAAGAAACACCATCATTTGTAAAGAAAATGGGCCCGTTGTTCAGCAAATATCATAGATAGAGTTATGTTCATTTATGGGCATTACGGATGTCCAAAAGCTTTTTATGCAGTTAGCGGAAAAAAATAAGCTTTTTCTATGTTGGAAGTTTGTGTAATAGTGACAGAAGTCAAATACATCCAGCATGATATACTTCTCTTCCAAAAGATGATTTTCTCTTCATGGACTTACCCACGATAGCAAGGATCCTCCAGTTGAGAAATATTCCAAAAAGGTAGGCCAACAATGTTCCGATTGTAACCGAGAGCTACTAAAAAGAAAGGCAAATGAAGCATTTTCCATGATTTGTTAAACAACTTCGAAACTATTAAAAGAAAAGGGGTCACGTCAAGCAGATGATTAAAATGGCAGGCGTACTGACCTGATTCACAGACCCCAGGGTTCCTCTCATGTTGTCGGGCGATATCTCAGTTATATATACCGGCACCTATTGATACCAAATAAAGGGGATTTGTCACACTGCTGCCACGTGTAAGTTTAAAGGGTTTAATAAGATAAAGCTTTCCAAAGATTACCACATAAGAAATCACACCCACACCGAATCCCCCCAACAATCTTCCTATGTATAAGAGTAAGGAATCCTGCACAAGCAGCCAAGGAGTACATGAGGGTGCAGCTGCGAGCGATTGAATTCCATGTATTATCTGACCATAATATTCACTAACCTGGGCAAATGATATTAACAGCCACCCTATAACATTAGGGACTGCAGCGATCATCAGCGACTGCAGATGAACATGGTAAGAAATTTAACAGTGTCCACACCATAATCATAGAATACCTAACAAGAGCAATCTTAGAGACGTTCGTTTAGGACATTTCGAAGGAACAGGTCACCCCAGCAAAGCAAGAAATCAGCAGTAAAGTTCCAGCGTGACAATGTCTTGTGAGATTGTACTGATATTCATTTACCATATACAGCTTCACCCATAATAAGCAATAGAAACCCAGTGGAAGCTTTAGAGTCGCATGCTGAAAAGCCAGAAGCCAAGGAAAAAGCTTGGGGGTTGCGGGATCCCAACTTTTCGACCTCTACTTGTGGCTTTCTATACGTAAGTTACTCGATGACTCCAAGAGCTCCATTGAATTAAGAACGTAAATTACTCAAAATCGAGAAGCTTACATTTTTTTTTTTTTTAATTCAAGATGCTGGCTGTTTTTAGTGCTGAAATTTCTGAAAACGGGTCACATTATCCAAACAATAATTTCGGCAGAAAAGCAAAAAGCCAAAAGAACTAAACGCTATTGTCAAGAATATGTTCTGAACTTGAGCCCATGAAAGAAATCCGATCTAATTAGTAATTTCAAATCTCAACAGAACGTTATTTAAATTAGAAAAGTCTTCATTAGACTTTTGGTTGACCGAACAAATGAAGCAATCGGTTATTTTTGGCTTCCTATATTGGATCCACATATATATAATTACTCTTCCAAATAAAGGAATCAAGCATTTTGTCGGAGTTGCTAGGCCGCCGGCCTTCCTTTGAATGAGTATAAATGCTTTTGATTGCAACAATCCATTATTTGGCGTGCTCATGAATTACATCCAAAAAACGTTGCAAGTATTTGAAGCCAATAAATTCCAGATGAGATTTGTGGATTCTTTAATTAGATTGAGAGACTGATTAGCAAAGAATTACGAGGTCCACATACTGTGTATTACATGTAATTGAGGGCTTGAAACAATAATTGTTTGAGTGACTCGATGTGATAGTAATTTCCATCATATTGCTTAATCTATAATAAAATCATGTGCTACTTCCCCCATAGAGTGAGTCCCACCAACTGAACCACATAAATCCGATATCTAATTTATTTCCTTGTTATGTTTACTTTTTGTCCAATCACTTGTTTTCACTACAATTGGCATCATGGCCAAGTTCAACTGACTTGAAATGAATCAATGGTGCCAAAAAAAGGAAAGTGAAAACTAACAAATTTGATGGGAAGTATTTTGATGTCTGAAAGATGCAAATTACTTATACCAAATGAATTGGTGCCTACCCATGTCTAATGAGAAGCTAAAGTCGATGATGCAAACTAATTGGGATTTGTTGGATAGACAAATGTTGGGTCTTATCCAGATGAAATTGGCTCATAATGTCGTGTTTAACATTTTCATATAGACGATTATTATGAGATTGATGTCTTCTCTGGCATGTATGAGAAGCTCTTTAAGTCGACAAAGTCCATTTGATGTGCTATCTATTTTAATTAAAATGGATGGAGATATGTTAGTTGTTGAGTATATCAGTGAATTCGATATGATTGCTAGTTAATTGAGTTCGATATGCTTTGATTTTTTAATCCTCAATGTATGATAGTTAAAATATTGTTGTTACCGCTGTAAGTAATTTCTCTAGTTAACGAGGTCGACATTGGTAACTAAATTTTCCTGTTGACTAAGACAAATAATGCAAGAAACTCCAATGAAAAAGGCATCTGATCGAAATGAGTGGCATACCCCTTTCCGACCAACGTACTCTGCCATTTGACCGCTTATGATTGCCCCCACCATGGCTCCCACATTCACCAAGGAGCCAAATATCGAGTACTAAATCCGGCATTGTACCACAATCAAGAACAAACGAATCAGAAACAGATCCCAACCCAAAAGAGAGAGATTAAATTCCGGTTCCTGAAGCAAGTCGAACCTGTGACAGCGAAAGGCCCAGGTCGCTTATTATGTTGTCCTCCGTGGGAGACGAATATCCACACTGATAGCCGAAACAGCATGAGATTTACACAATCACCGAATTCAATGATAGACAGAGAGACAGACAGAGAGACAGAAGCAGAACACATTAAGGGAATACTGGCTTACAGCGAATCCGAACTGAATAGGGCCTAAGGCGACCATCAGAACACAGAAGAGGACGGAGAAGGAGCCCTCACGGAGGTTCTGCACCGATCCGGAGAGGCTGGACCGACTCGATCCCTTCCCCTTCATCACGTACCAGATCCCTGGGTGGAGCAACGGCTTTCTCAGGTCCCTCTCAACCTCAGCATCTTCAATGCCACTCATGTCGGAAGCTCGAAACCGAAACTTCTCCCAGAGATGCTGCTGCTGCTGCTGCTGCTACTGCTACTGCTGCTTCTTCTCGTTCTTCCCTTATCTCAAGTGAGCGAGAGGGCCATGCGACATGGGAGTCGAGCCTTCGAGAGTTCGCGAACGGTCATGGTACGACGATGGAGAAGATAATATGAGGAAACGAGTCGCCTCTCTGACTGTCGGTTGCTGAAGAAGAAGATGGACCCCTCCGGGTGGGCTCCGTGGCTGTCTGCACGTACAAGTTTTTGCCATTGCAGTTGGCCGATGTGTCCTTTCTCCGAGGGGTCTTTGCCAGACAGAGAGTGACTGACATTTACTACAAGACGTTGATGGCGCGACCACGTATTATGGCATCGCACGTGGGAAAGGTGAGCGATGGTCCCGCACCGTGCAGGCGGCGGGGCCTTCCTGGACCACAAGATTTCAAGATAAAGATCGAAGCACTCAGGCAACCGGTTCGAGCATCATTCCCTTTTCTACTTTAGTTTTTAACGTACGAAGCAAATCCACCGCATCGCCAAAAGGAGCATTCCTCCTTGGTACTGTTCTTTTTCTAGGTAGGGTTGTGTTTATTTTCTTTCTTCTTTTTCTTTTGTCAAAGTAGGATTTTTATCCTTTGTCATATCGGGTCCAATCAATGAGTGTATTGAAATGTTGGTTAAAACTAGTGCTGTTTTATTTTAACTCTAGCTTCAAAAGATTGTTTAATGTTCTAAAATGACTTTACATATTCACATTTGTATTTACTAGACGGTTTATACGTTAGGCAATGCATTAAGCTCAATATACGAATGATAAAAGTAAATGATTTAGCAAAAGAAGGGCATGTACTAGTCGTTTCAGACACACCGTTGATTTCGTTGAAAATAAATAAATCTAGTCATCAAATGTTTGTATGAAATCGGCTCCGTTGGTGCTTAAGCGCATTTATTTATTTATTTAAACATTATAACATATCTCGTTAGTTAGCCAAATCAGTTTTTGGCAACAAACATCAAAGAATGATTTTGGCGTTACGATAAATTGCAACTATTTTGAATCCAATTCCCTAGGTATTTCTTTTGTATCAGATTGGAATATAAATATACTTTTTATTTGAATTTGGTTTGTAAGTATCCTCGAAAACTTTTAAAGAACCAAGCGAAAAATATTCTACATTTTGATCGTATTATTTTCCCTATCAGCATGTAATCAATGTTTTCACCATCAAAACATTACAACAAACGCCTACTTGAATGCAAGTTCCAATGAAAAAAAAATATTCAGCTTTTTGATAGTCAATGAAAATTGTAATATGGATGGTTAAAAAACAGAACGATGGATTGAGATCTGCAATTTGTGATTATCACGCAACTTCCTTTCGTTGTTTACTTTCAGGAAATTACAAAGGGAGTAATTTTGATGAATTAATTGGTGATGGTTCATTCTTAGTTCCACTTTATCTATAAGGAATAATATAATTCTTTACACATAAATTCTAAATTAAAGAATTTTAGATATTCATGATTTATTCACAACAAGATGGATGGAGGCATATCTTCATCCATGGTAATAACTTTTAGAATATGATTGATGCAGAAATAGGATAAATGAAGAAATCCGATTTCTCTCCCTTAACCAACTTTTTTTCTTAAATGATTTTATTTTATGGAGGATAAAATACAGCATTTTATTATCTTGGATAGAGAGAGGACCAAACTCTTTATACAAGCTATCAATCATTGTCTTCAATAGGTGTCTTCCATCAAAACGTATTCTATTTTCATTAAAGTCACATCTTTTTATAAGAATTGCACATCCTCATAAGAATTGCATCTTTTCATAGCCAATACGAGTTTTTTTTTTTATAGCATTCAAATAATTATTGGACTATCAATTGATAACATCATGTGAGTCAAATTCTTACATTCTCTCACTAGGCCCATGTGACCTTTTCTTTATGGTTTAATAAAGATCATAATGTGCACAATAATATTATGTTAGAACATTTTTTAAATCGGCTATCATGTAATAATTACAATCAAACAAAGAAAATTAATGCAAGTCATAGCGGTTGTATGTCATCAATCAACACAAATCCTTCCATGTACAATAATGATAGCTCTCTACTTAACATGATACATAAAAGAAAAGCATAGTAATGACCCAACTATAATATCTTTGTTAGAGACTATCATGTTGAACATTCTTCTATTTCCATCATGTATGCTTAATAAAAAAAAGAAAAGGAAATATCATAAACACATAAATGAGCTCGGAGTATCAAATAAATAAACTTATTGAAATCACAGTACAATATCATTTAATGACATCCAATAATGGCCATCTTTTTACATGTTCATTAAATATTTGGAGCGGCAGTCATTTTGTTAAGGGATATGTAATCATAATGTTAGTGATAATGTGTTCAATTGGTACTATCTTCTAAATTTCGTCTTTAACAGATAAGTATTTAATTTTCACATGTTTAGCATCCTCAAAATACTTGTCATTCTTATAAAATAAAATTGTTGTAGAGTTATCACAATAATTTTCAGCGGCCATAAACTCTAAAATAAAGTTTTGCAGTCATAATCCATAAATCGTGACCTTAAAGTATGTAACAAACTCGGCCTCCATAGTAGATGCAATAATGACTGATTGTTTCATAATTTCACATGAAATTGCCCTCTGGCAAAAAGGAACAAACGTTAGTTTTCTTATATTGGCATATCCGGCTAAGTTTGAATCTAATTATCCAATCACCTCAAGATGACCGATCTTTTATAAGTGAATATATGATTTTTAATTCCTCGCAAGCAAAAGATAACGTTTTTTTGCAACTTTCTAGTGATCCCAGGATATTTTAATACTACCCAGCATTTTGATAGCAAAAACGATGTTTGGTTTGGTGCAAGTTTGGGCATTCATTAAACTCCTAACAACATATGCATAAAAATATTTTTCATTTGTTGTTGTCCCAATTTATCTTTTAGATATTGAATAAGGCTAAATTTGTCCTAATTCTAAATTGAAACTCCTTTTGTTGAACATTTGTCCACATCGTATTTTTCAAAAAAATTATTAATGTAGGCTTTTTGAGATAACCCTAACGATTATTGTGATTTATTACACAACATTTCTATACCTATCAAATATGTAGCCTCTTCCATAATTTCAAAATTCTTGAGAAATTTATTGGTTTCATGTAACAAACTAAGATCATTAATCGTAAGCAAAATGTCATTAACATAATAAAAATTGGAAAAATAAATTTACTTCCATTAACTTTCATATATATACACCAATCAGTAATGTCTTCTTAAATCTAAAAGAAGTTATGGTATCATTAAAGTAAAGATACCATTGTCAATAAGTTTGTTTAAGTCCATATAAGGACTTCTTTAACTTATACACCATGTTTTTCTTTCACTTAACTGAAAGGTCACTTAGATTGGTCCATATAAATCTCTTTCTCTAAACTCCGATTAAGAAAGATAGTTTTGATGTTCATTTGATTTAACTCTAACTCGTATGAGTCACTAAAACTATAATGATTCTAAGTGAGTATTTATTGGAGACCGGTGAAAAGATCTCCTTATAATCAATGCATTTTTTTCCCAAGCAAAGCCTTCAATAATAAGTCTAGTCTTATTTCGTTTGATATCACCTTTTGAGTCATGCTTAGTCTTAAAAACCCATTTACACTTACATTCTTAAGCCATTCAACAAACTCTTAGACTTGATTCGGATCCATAAATTTCAGCTTTTTTTGCACGACATTAAATCATTTATTTGAATCATCACATTCCATAGATTATGAAAATAAACCTAGAATATTACCGATTCCTAAATCAATTTCTAATTCTTCATAAACCACACGGTCATTGTCACGATCTGACCTCGGCGTCCATAGGAATCAGCAAGCGAATTGGCATAAAGGTAGGGTTTAAAGGTGGTTAACCATAAGAGTGTCCTCACAGCACATAACTCTAGTGATGCAATTACCTCATCCTTTGGGATCGACACCATGAAGTTTCTCGATCATGGTCGTGAGCCGTCTTAAGCTTGCAACTCGTGTGGCAGTGGGATTTGTCGTGATTCTAGCTTGACGCCATGGCACATCTTAATTGATTGTTTTAAGGTCGAAAGGAAACCGGATGTAAATATGAGTTTAAGGGTATTTTGATCATGATAATCCTCTCACCATACATTATTCTAGAAGATGTCACCACTTCATCGTTTGGGATCAACCACATGAGTATGTCAAATCATGATTGCAAACCTTCTCTAAAGGTTCATTCCCCTTACAACGGGTTCATTTAATATCTATGAGCTGTTTAAGACAACCTAGATAACATTTAGGAGTTGCCATTATTCTTGTTTTTAGGGGCTGGCTATAGTGCCTAATCGAGGATTGAGAATAATGTCTTGATACCTACACAACCGGGGATCTAAAATTTGGAAACTTGGGTTATACTAATGTTACTGTTAGTGCCCTTTCGATACCTAACAGTTAATGTGTTATCTAACGTGATCACACATCTCTTTTTACCTTTTCGGGAAGTTTATGAGGAAAAGATGATATTGCATGGATGGTTTGTTCATGCCATTCTACTCTATTACTAAGAAAGTGAAATGGCAAATCAATCAAGTAACTGAAATTGTGGTGTAAGTAAAACACTTAAGGATAACAAAAGAGTACGATGAAAAGAGTCTACACAATTCTAGGAAGGATATAAAGAAGAAACCTGCAACTCATTGGGTATTTATATAACGCCAAAACAACTTGAGACATACGTTAGGGAGTGAATATTACAAATGGTAAGGTCGGATTGGATATCGACCATTCGTCTTCTTCGAGTCTTCGGGATCGCCTCTCCATGGACCTATCCTAATTCTAGTCTATGGCTAAAACTAACATACCAACAATGAAAATGTACCAAATAGAAGAAAAGAAAAACAAACACAATCAAAGGACCATATTAAGGTATTAGCTAATCAAACATAGCCTTAGGGTTGGCCTTTGAAGTTCATGCAATGGCCCACCTAGGATATCTACCCAATTCATTTTAATTCGACTTATAGCTATTAGCCATCAATTTTGTTCGTGCATGGTGCCTAACGCTAAAAGTCCCTAATGCGAGTTCTAATTGTCATCCCAAAGTAACCCACGAGATTATGCATCACACTTAAATCATACATCTAAAAATCACATGCAAAGTGCATAAGAAAGCATCCACATAGGCCATTTAAGTACTCAATCAATCAACCAATTAAGTGAGCCAATAGTGGACCACTTATTCAATCGTCATGTGCCAAACACAACCACATTCATTTTATGGCAATAAAGACAGTCAATATGTGATTCATGTGATGCCCAAAAATAAGCAAAAGATCGCTTTAAGTGCCAAAAGTTGGCACAAAAGGACAATTAAGTACCAAAAGTTACGAAAGTGACACTTAAGTGTCACATTCAAAGATAAATTGATCACTTAAGTGTCAATCCGGCTAAAATGCTGACATGCGCAATTTCTAGCGAAGTAAGTGCAAAATGACGCCGTTTTGCATGCCGACGTGGCCAAATAATACAAAAACGGTGTCGTTTTGATGCTAACGTGGTAAAAAAATAATATAAAAATAATTAAATTAAATTTATTTAAAATATTTCAAAATAAAATTGTTAATATTTAAAAAAATAAAAATAAAAAAGGAAAAGAAAAAGGAAAAGGGGGAGGCGGTTGAGGGCTCGGCCCTTAGCCGCCGCCGTTGCCTCATTGCGCCACCGGGAAGGGGTTGGCAATGGAGGGGGGAGGCTTGACGGTCCTCGCCTAGCCAAGCCAAGGCCTGCCACCTGTCGGGGCGACCCCAGCAAGCAGCAGCCCTTGGCCTAGCTGGGCGAGGGCCGTCGCGGCCCTCACCCAGATTTGGCGAGGGCTCGCAGGCCCTCGCCGCTGGTCGATCGGGGTCGCCAGCCCCTAGCCAAGGCTCGGCGACCCTGACTGACCCTCCCCCCTTCGTTGCCGGCCCTTCCCGGTGTTAGGGAAATCCCTTATGATGTTTTGAATATGATAAAATAAATCAAAGGCTACTAACATGTTTAATGGTTAAGTAATAGACCATGCGAGATAATAGAACATGTAAAGGATATTGTCAAAGTCCGAAGACGGCCGTAAGACCGAACGTAACACATGTCCAAAGTATATTATGAAGATTTCCGACTTCGTGTCAAAGTCTCAAGACCGCTAGACTCAAGACTCAAAGTCCGAAGACCGTCGACTTTAGTGTCAAAGTCTGTTCTACATCGAAGTCTCAACTCGACTAATTCCAAGACCGAACGTGAATGATGAACCGGAAGATAGACTCTATGCTCAAGCCGAACCGGGTACGAGACTTTAAAGCTAAATCTGTTCGAAGCGGATATGTTCGGACCCAGTTGTAAAGTCTACGACTCATATTGTAAAGTCTACGAGACTCATATTGTAAAGTCTACAGACTTAGACTTTACATCCAGATTCGATGAATCGTAACTCAAGCCCAATCATACAACGGCTAGTGATCTGGTTTGGATTCCACATCAAGATTGATTTGATTGATTCAATCTAATTGATTGACGATTGGATCTTGAAGACAAGAACTTTCTACACGAAGAAGCTTTACTTATGGAAATCAAGATTTCGTTTGTATGGGCGATCGGAATCAATTTGGGATTCTACCTTTGTCACTCAACGGCTACCAAATCTTCTAGATACAGAGCTGTCCGTCCAATGGGTATATTGGAAGACGATTCTCCGGGATGCTGTCCAACGGCTAGTTTGGAAGTGGAGAAGTATTTAAGGAGATGAAGGACCGATGAGCAAGTAAGAGACAGAGCGTAGAATTTATAATTCCAAAGTCTGAGCAACCTTCGATCATACACTTGTCTTTGGAGAGCTTAAACGTTTGTAATCGTGAGAGAAATACCAAAAGAGTGACTTAGTGAGATAGTGTGATCTACTACTAAGTGTTTGCACTCGAAGTTGTAATCTCTTGTTGATTGCATAGTGGAATCCGGCCAAGAAGGCTGTTATCGTGGGAGAGTGGACGTAGGCTTGGATTAAGCCGAACTACTATAAATCTTGTGTTCTTATTCTCTTCCCTAACTCCTTTATTTTGTTCATACTAGCACTCTCAATTGGTATCAGAGCCAAGTGCTCGGTTTATAAAAGTGTTTTTACTTTTGAGCTAAAGATTCTTTATGGCTAGTATGTTGGCACCAGGACTTATGGAAGGGCAAAGCAACACAAGGCCACCATATTTTGATGGAAAGGAATACGACGTATGGAAGAACAAAATGAAAGCATTCCTAAGATCCAGAGATCTCTTGCAATGGGATGTTGTGGAAAGAGGAATCAACCCCATCGCTGCGTCTACATCAAATAAGAATGGCAAAGACAAAGAAAGCAAACCCCCCGCTCCTATGTCTCGGACGGAGTTGTCCAAAAGAGAAGCGCTTGATGCAAAAGCTATTTATTCTTTATATTGTGCTTTATCTCTTGCTGAATATAACAGAATCTCTTCATGTGAAACAGCAAAAGAAGTTTGGGATAGACTTCATGTTACATATGAAGGGACCGATCGTGTAAAGGAGACAAAAGTAAACTTATTGCTTGGCCAATATGAATCATTCAAGATGAAGCAAGGAGAGTCGATTGGAGATATGTTTAGCCGTTTTACAGAAATTATAAATGGTTTAGCATATCAAGGTCAGTAAATTTCTACCCCGATGAAGGTCAACAAACTCTTGCGAGGTCTCTCAAAAGATTGGAATCATGTCAAGACCTCAATTCGGGAGACTCAGAGGATTATGCCACTCTCCATTGATGAATTGATTGGCACTCTTCAATCCTATGAAGTGGAACAACTCAATGATGAAGATCCCGAAGGTAAGAAGTCCATCGCTTTAATATTTAATGCTGTTTTTGATGAAACAGATTCAGAAAATGACATGGACGATGAAGAATTTGCCTTTATGGTCGAGAAATTCAAAAAGTTGAGTAGAAAAGGAAGGAAATTCGATGGAAGAAGTCAATACAAGCATAATGGCCATAAAAGAATCATGAAAGAAGATGATGATCAAGAAAATATATGCTTGATGGCACATTCAAAATCTGAGTCTGATTCAGACACAGACTCAGAATCAAAGTCTGATTCAGAGACAGACTCAAAATCGAGTCCGATTCGGACACGTACTCGAATCGAGTCGACTCGGACACGTACTCGAATCCGATGAGGAAATCGAGGATATAAAGAAAAAAGAAGAAAGAGGATTTGGTAAGGAATTTTTTATTCTCAATTTGATTTGGGCAATAATTCTCATTATGCTTAATATTCGATATATCCTTGGTTGATTGAGATTTTATAATGATCATATTTTGCTTTATGGAAGAAAGAATCATATGATTTATTTTTGTGATTTGTGAGTTAAGATTTGATTTAGTACGTGTGATTATTTGAGATAATTCAGATTATTTGGTTTAATTTTATGCTCTCAAATTGTCATATTTTGCAAAGTAAAAATCCGATTCTACGTTATACTAATTTTGCAAGATATTTTTTTCTGAGATATTCAAGGATTTTATTCTCTCTGATTTTATTGTACTATGACTAAGTGAGAATTTATTTTTCAAAATATCATTGTGCATAATATTCTTTTTTTGAATACTTTGTTACGATGAATTAAGAAAGAATATTTGATTATGGAGATTTTCTATTTTACTCTAACGTCAAGGAAGGATCCAAATTGATGGATACCAAAAAGGGAAATGAGTTGCAGGAAATTCTTTAAGGGAAGGATGATTGCGAATCTACACAAATTTTGGTGCAATCAGAAAATATCTCCTGCGACAATTGAAGATATATTCTATCTAGGGGAGAAATCAAATCCAAAAGAAAATGAAAAGAATCGTGATCACCTCAAAAAGGCAACAAATTGAGGGGGAGCATTGATCAATTATGGAAAAATCTTTTTGGATTGATCGTGATCTTATTATGGATGGAATGAAAGGTAAATGTGTCAGAATTTGTTCAAAAAAAAAATCTGGTTAGTGCATCTTTTATTACCTTTTGTCATTAACAAATCTCTTACTGATATTATCATGACAAAAAGTGTACGTGAATTTCATGATGCATTTGTGATTTTTAATGGATATTTGCTGATATATATAATCGAAGTGAGCTATATTGCATATCTTTAATAGTCGATAAAAAAAAAAAGCTGATTTTTGAAAATTGTGATTCATGCAAGATATCATTCTCTACGTGAATCTATTGTTATCGCTTTTTGATTATGACAAAAAGGGGGAGAATATATGAATATGCATATGTGCTGATTGATTGATATTATCTATTTCATAATATTGAGCTGCGATTATTTTTCTATATATTCTTATGCTCAATCTATTTGTTATCTTCTTATATCCTTTGATTTAAAAGTATGTTTACAAATCTGCATATTCAGAGATTGTTTTGTCATCATCAAAAAGGGGGAGATTGTTAGGGAAATCCCTTATGATGTTTTGAATATGACAAAATAAATCAAAGGCTACTAACATGTTTAATGGTTAAGTAATAGACCATGCAGATAATAGAACATGTAAAGGATATTGTCAAAGTCTGAAGACGGCCAGAAGACTGAACGTAACACATGTCCAAAGTATATTATGAAGATTTCCAGACTTCTGTGTCAAAGTCTGAAGACTGCTAGACTCAAGACTCAAAGTCTGAAGACTGTCAGACTTTAGTGTCAAAGTCTGTTCTACATCAGAAGTCTGTCAACTCTGACTAATTCCAAGACTGAACGTGAATGATGAACCAGAAGATAGACTCTATGCTGAAGCTGAACTGGGTACAGACTTTAAAGCTAAATCTGTTCAGAAGCAGATATGTTCAGACCCAGATTGTAAAGTCTACAGACTCATATTGTAAAGTCTACAGACTCATATTGTAAAGTCTACAGACTTAGACTTTACATCTAGATTCGATGAATCGTAACTCAAGCCCAATCATACAACGACTAGTGATCTGGTTTGGATTCCACATCAAGATTGATTTGATTGATTCAATCTAATTGATTGACGATTGGATCTTGAAGACAAGAACTTTCTACACGAAGAAGCTTTACTTATGGAAATCAAGATTTCGTTTGTATGGGCGATCGGAATCAATTTGGGATTCTACCTTTGTCACTCAACGGCTACCAAATCTTCTAGATACAGAGCTGTCCGTCTAATGGGTATATTGGAAGACGATTCTCCGGGATGCTGTCCAACGGCTAGTTTGGAAGTGGAGAAGTATTTAAGGAGATGAAGGACCGATGAGCAAGTAAGAGACAGAGCGTAGAATTTATAATTCCAAAGTCTCGAGCAACCTTCGATCATACAAATTGTCTTTGGAGAGCTTAAACGTTTGTAATCGTGAGAAAAATACCAAAAGAGTGACTTAGTGAGATAGTGTGATCTACTACTAAGTGTTTGCACTCGAAGTTGTAATCTCTTGTTGATTGCATAGTGGAATCCGGCCAAGAAGGCTGTTATCGTGGGAGAGTGGACGTAGGCTTGGATTAAGCCGAACCACTATAAATCTTATGTTCTTATTCTCTTCCCTAACTCCTTTATTTTGTTCATACTAGCACTCTCACCCGGCGGCAGCGGGGAGGCGCGGGCGGTTAAGGGCTGGGCCCTCAGCTGCCTCCCCCATTTTCCTTTTTTTTTTTTTTTTTTAATATTAAAATTTTTATTTTAAAATATTTTAAATAAATTTAATTTAATAAATTTTTATATTATATTTTTACCATATCAGCACCAAAATGATGCCATTTTACACTTGTTTCGCTGGAAAATCACCACGTCAGTATTTTGGCCGGATTAACACTTAAATGATCCATTTTGCTCCGATTTTGGCATTTAAGTATCCCTTTATGCCAATTTTTGGCCCCCAAAAATATATTACAAAAAATTGGCAAGAGAAGACATCATCGATGTTATGGAACACATTTAGCCACCAAAGTTCACTTGGGTGCATTGAGGGCACAACTAATCAAGCATTGCAAATATGATCAAAATTTTGACAAATTTTATGTCAAATCGTGATTTTTAAAGAAACTGTCGAATAGGAATATGATTTTATTGAATCAAGAATCATGCATAGTCATTAAGGTGAGCTCGGGTGTATTGAGGGCACAATTGATCAAGCATTACGAACGTCCTAAACATGAATCAAGAGATCAATAAAATCATGTCAAATTGTAGTTTGAAAAAATGTTAAGAGAAATTTCCTGGGGGCATCACATGGGCTATCAAAACTTGAACTGATTTTAAAATCACGTTGGAAAATCAGAATTTCAAAACATTTGTACCTTTCGAATGGATGGTAAAAGTGGCAAACAATGTTTTTGTTTTGTGAAAATTTACATCAACAAACTACAACATCTCACAATCAATTCTTGAAAGACATCGAGACCTAATTCATCACACATGATTTTTTTAAAATTCAAGAACAAGAGCATGTCAATTAGAAGTGAAATAGGGCAGCAGCAAAGCAGTAATTCTATGACCAATGTACCATACCAAATGACATGCAAAAATTATAAAATTTTGACATGTTATAGACCTAAATGTCATGCACAAACTTTATCAAGGAATCTACTTCAAAATTAGTCCACAGAAAGTCACACAAGATTGTCAAACAAATTGGATCATGGAAACAAGACAGGATTTCAGTTGAACCTAATTGCTAAGTTTGGACTTGGTTGAGCCAAAACGGCAACCAAGGCAAACGAAGAGCTATTGAGGGATATTATAGGTCATTTTGAAGCTTGAAACGTCCTTTGTAAATGTCTAGAATACATCAAAGACAATTGAACATGTTAACACTTATGATCAAAGACATTTCTATTAAGAGGTCTAATTTGCAATAATCATATCCCGCAATGTCTTGAACAAATCATAATTTATCTTCTTTAAATGACATGAGAAAACTACAAAATTTTTGTGCTAATAGATTTAGATGTGAGGTTTAAGTTTCATGAAGATATCTCAAAACAATTTGATTTTCAAAAAATCATGCGAAATTTGGAAAATGGGTAAAATCGTCTTATCGAGCAAAATTGCAGAACTGAAATCTATTTTCAATCATGCGATTGACCAAGCAAACGAGGGCTGATTGGTGCAATCTATACCTTGTTGAAAAGGTTATGAAGGACTCAGACTAATCGAATGCGTTTACTAGCTCATTTGGAGACAATCATCAATCAGGTTACAAACAAGAAAAACGTAAGGACGATTTATCAGAGATTTTCCTAACCAAATCAATTTCAAAAAAATCTAGAAAGAATATAAGCTGTAGCCAATGACATTACGAACAACTCTCAAGACATCAACCTCAAAATTTCAGCAAAAAGTTCAACAAAAAATCAACTCTATTGTAAAATTCTAAAAAATCCAGATCATCATATAATCCAACTTAGTTTCAGAACAGATTAATGAAATTAGTGGATTTCAGGTATCAGATGACGTTCGTTCAGAGCCCATAATATATCAAAACAAAGCTTATAGAATGTAGATCGAAAGTCTAAAAACACCTCAACTCGAGATTTTAAGGTTTAAGACCTCAAATCTGCCATAATAGAAACTCAGTCTGTCAAACCTATGAATTTTCAGCAAAGGCACATGAACACGATCATCAAGTATTTCATCCATAATCAATTGTACCACTCATAATCTATGATTTTAAGCATGTAAAGGTTCATAAAATTTGATTCTTAACCCCGATCAATCAACTCAACCTCGCTTCATCAGATTCAAGATTCAAATAGTTACCTTTTGATTTTTCTCGAATTGAGCTCGATCAAAGGATTGCCAGACTTTGAGGATTGTCGTCACAAATTGTTGGAGGGGAAAGAATAGCTGCCGGACACCACGAAAGGCTAAGGACCACCGGAGGACCGCTAGATCTCAATTAGGGCCTGCTGGGACAACCGGTCTTTAATGCAAAAAAAAAAAAAAAAAAAAAAAAAAAGAAGCTCTGGTCGGAGTTTCCTGGGGCCAAAAGAGGTGATCAATGATTGCAAAGGGTGAGAGGAGAGGTCGGTGGTGCTCGGTGTGATGGTGCGTCGCCGGTGTGGTGCCGAGGGAGGATAGCGAGCGGTGGCAAGGCGGTCCGGTCGAGGAGAGAGAGAGAGATCTGAAAATGTGGCCTTCTTCTTGTATTTTAGAGAGAAAATAAGTTATATAGTCTAAGTAAGATGTAATCCTAGCCCATGGATTGATCCAAGGACTACAGATTGATCTCCCTAGTCTAACAAACTTGATTAGCTTTCCAATCACACATATGCTAATTTGAATGATCATGATGAATTATCACTAAACAGTGATGATCAATTTTCAAGTTAAATTTGAAATTATGGCCTAATCAGGGATATTTTCGTAATTCAGCAAATTTGGAAGCAATTGCATAATTTTGAAAAGTGAGGGCACAAGCTTGTTGGCCACGAGGCAAACCACATCATGGTGGTCAATGATCGTTGAGAGCCGATAAGGAAGCAGGCCATTTCTGCTGGTGACCAGCCGGATTGATTGAACCGATTCAAACCGTTTTGACTAGTCATTTCCTCTTCTTCTTTCTTTTGTGCAATTTAGTCCCAATTGAAAGGAATCTTTGCTCAATTAAAAGTCTTAATGGGAAAATTTTCACAGTTGCTTGTCTCAAAATGCAAATTTGTTAAAATTGAATCTAGTTAAATTGACAAGACACTAATCGGTCCAATTGCCCATATTCAAATGGCATATCTAAAATAAGGGTACAACCTTTATGTAAAAAATAAATTGAGGACCAATGTCAAATTTGATCTTAATCTATCAAATTAAACCTTATCTTAGAATGGGTTAACTTGAATTGCACTAATCGAAGCTCATTAGCTTGGATTTCTTACGTTCAAGTAAGTTAGATCCATCAAATTGGTAAGTTGTTGAGTGAATATGCCAAAATTGACCTAGGATTTGGATTTAATTCAAGAAAATGAGTAGAACAGAAGTGTCGGTACACAAATCATGAAGGATCGATTTGAATCCCTATTAGGGCAAAAAATGGCAATTTGCAATCCTACAAATCAAATCTCGAAATTAGCCACGTGAGTGAATGAGAAATAACCTCTAGACCAAATATCGTAAAAGAACTAAATTAAAATATGAACCAAATAAAACTAATTTTATTTTTGGTTGATTTTGAACATCAAATCGGAAAATTTAGAAAATGAGGTTCTTAATCCATTTTCTCAAAATTTGTGATACTAAAGTTAAATTGAAGCTAAAAAGAAGTGATTTGTGGGTTTCTATATTTTTAAATTTTTTTGTTCTACGATCAAATCTTTAGTTGACTTTTTCTAAAAGATTGATTTTGTGATCAAATCTTTGAAATTTTTGAATTCTAATGTGGCCAAAGTGATATTAAGGCTAAAATAAACCTTTTTATGCAGTCAATTTTTGACTTGGGTTTGACTTTTGGTCAAGAGGTTGATCAAAAAATCAATTCAGAAATCAAGCGTTTGACTTTTTGATTTTTTTTTTCCTTTTGAAAATGAGTACAAAATTTCTTCAAATATGACAGGCCAAGAGAAAAAAAAATGAAAAACAATAGTTTTTGTTTGAGGAACAAGCTTTGTCATGATCAGAAACCCAAACTCGAGTTTCTTGTCTTTATCAATGCGTCAATTAAAAATTAGGTGTCAATAGTCATTAGAAATAATTGATCTCATTTCTCTTTGAATTCTTTTTAATGCTATTATTTTGGCTTTGACATTTTTCATTGTGAAATGTTTGATTATTTTTTTATTGTTCTTAACTATTGTTGGGTTGAGCCATAATATTAGGAATTACAATTTTAGAAGTTTTGGGTTTAGAAATTTCTACCTAGACTTATTGAATGCAAATACTATGCATTCTTTCACTTCCACTGATATCACTATTTTTAATGAACTCAGCATTTTGAGCTTAACAATTATCATACTATAATTAGGACAATAAAGTCCATATCCTTTGGATTTTTTTGCATAATCAATGAAATAACTATTGATTGTTCTAAAATTTATTTTCTTTTCATGTGCATTGTAAAATCTTTTGCTGGACAACTTCAAATATATAAGTTTTGTAACCCATCCACAGTTAAAAATGGAGTTTTTGGAATTGCCCTACTAGAAACTCTGTTTATTAATACCTAGATACATTTAGGGCATCACATACTAGAGCCCTAATATGGAGCAACGGCTTTATCAGGTTCCTCTCGTCCTTTGCATCTTCGATGGCACTCATGTCGAAGCTCGAAGCTGAAGTTTCTTCCGGAGATGCTGCTGCTGCTGCTTCTCGTTCTTCCTCGGCACCAAGTGAGCGAGAGGGCCATGCGACGTGGGATTTGAGCCTCCAAGAATTTGTGAATGGTTATGGATGGTGATGATGATGGAGAAGATATTATGAGGAAATGAGTCGTCTCTTTGACTGTTGGTTGTTGAAGACGAAGATCGACCCGTCCGAGGGCTCCATTGCCATTTGTGCAGACCAGTTTTTACCGGGAAAATTCCAAATAAAGACGTGGAGTGAATGTATTTTCTCAAATAATAATCCAAAGTGAATTTTGTGTCAAATAAAGACCCAAAGTTGACTCATTGTTTCAAATAAGGACCAAAAGTGAATTTTGTATCAAATAAGAACTTGAAGTGATCAAGTTAATCTCTATCAAGGACCTTAGCTCACCTGTAAACATTTTCCTGCGATTAAAATAGAGGCAATTTTTTCAGAAATTTATGATTGGAAAAAAAAAGAAAAAATCTTAATTAATTAAGTTTAGGTTATTTATTTAGATGTTTACGTTTTCTTCTTTTTTATCCCCTACTACTCCTCAACGAAATCGTTGCCAGTCATTGTTGTGACTCAATTCTCATTACTCATCGCCTTGCTTGACCAATGGAGAATTTGAGTCTTCCACAAACAAACAAAGAAGCATATGGTTTTTTTTTATTGTTTTTGAATTCATGCTTCAACTGGCGGAGAATTTGGATCTTCGACTTTGTGGAGGATGAGTACAAGGAATGGGGAGAACTTCGGTCTTTGACTTCGTAGATGATGGGTACAAGGAACAAGGAGACCATAGAAAACCAAGGGCTTTTTTGTTTCCATTTTAGGATTTGTTAATTTTCCCTAGATTATTTTTAGACAAAATTGCCTAAATTCCGATCATCAAAAATGTCACATGCTTGATAGACGGCGAAATATTTGGCTAACTAACAAGTTCAATGGGTCAACTTTAGATTTTTATCTGACACAAAATTCGTTATAAATTTTTATTTAAGAAAATTAATTTATTCGGATTTTTATTTGGAATTTTTCCGTTTTTATCCAATGTAGTTTTTTTTTTTTTTGGTCGATTACCCAATGTAGTTGGGTGTCTTTTCTCTGGTGTCTCTGTCCGAGACTGACTTGACAGTTTTTTTGGTCGATGACTTGACAGTTCACAAGACGATAATTGTGCAACCACGTATTATGGATTGCGTGTGGGGTAGGTAAGCGACGGTGCTGTACTGTGCAAGCGGCGGGGCCTTCCTCGACAACGAAATTTCAATACTGATCGGCGTACTTAGACCATCGGTTCGAGCATCGTTCCTTTTCTGTTTATTTTTTAACGTGCGAAGCATCGCCAAAAAGTAGCATTTGTCCATGGTACTGTTTTTTTTTTTTTTTTCCTTTCCTCGGTAAATGAATGTTTTTTTTTTCTTTTCTTCTTGCTTCTTTTGTCAGAGTAGGATTTTATTTTAATTTCAATATTACCTTTTGTCGTATCAGGTGCAATCAATGAGTGTCTTAAAATGCTGGTTAAAACTAGTGTTGTTTTGTTTCAACACTAGCTTTAGAAGATTGTGTAATGTTCTAAAGTGACTTTACAATGTTCACGTTTGTATTTGCTGGACGGTTCATATGAGAGGCGACACGTTAAGCTAAAAAAAAAAATGATATATATTGAGGTTAATTTAACATTTAACAAACCATCTAAAAAATACAAACGTAAATATATATAAAACCACTTTACAACATTGAACAGTGTTTCGAAACTGAATGTATTTTTTTTTTTGTGTCGAATACTTTTTCTAGTTAAAACAAAACGACATCATTTAAATCAGTATTATGAAAAAAAAATCAATTATTACGCCCAATATAATATAAGATAGTATTGAATTTGACAAAAATGGAAATAAAAAGAAACACTGCCCTACAGAAAAATAAGTAGTAACGACAATCCTACCTTTTGGGCTCGATTTCCTAAAGAAGCACAAAGTTTAGATCAAGCTCCTTGTTGTAAAAGTGTATGTGCCATCTTGATACATTTGAACTCTGCATATAGTGTATTTCATGGGAGGCTCACCTGATTTAAAATCCCACGTTCATCTTCTAAACTACATCTAATGTAACTAATGACATGTACCAAATGATACATTGACTCGAAATACATTATGGGATAATAAGCACATTATTGTGATAGGGTTGAGTGAGAAAATCATCCAAACAAGAGAATAATAAACTTCTCAAATATCCAAAGGACAATGAGAGTGCCAGTCATTAAATTTTGTCAATATATGATATCATTTCCAAACTTTCAATTTCTTCAATTAAGTTCCTAAACTTTTTACGAACATGTCATGTATATTTTTAAATTTTTAAAACTTCCAATGAATTTGTATAAAATGTTTTAACGTCAT
Source organism: Eucalyptus victrix (assembly GCA_016097545.1). Classification (NCBI taxonomy): domain Eukaryota; kingdom Viridiplantae; phylum Streptophyta; class Magnoliopsida; order Myrtales; family Myrtaceae; genus Eucalyptus; species Eucalyptus victrix. The sequence continues at coordinate 41,954,147 of CM027843.1, read as the reverse complement.
CTTTACGTCAAAGCTCTTTTTCCATACTAATAAATTAATAATGACTTATTCTCAAGTTTTCAGTCGAGGTTGTGAAATAAATAATTCCAAGCCAAATCTCTCTCTCTCTCTCTCTCTCTCTCTCTCTCTCTCTGTGCACATGTTCATAAACAGCACAAATCAATGGGACGACAGGAGGCAAGATTCATCTAAACGCCGACTGAATCTCTTCCAGAGTTCTTCCCTTGGTTTCTGGAACAAAGAGTACCACAAAGACAAGGGTACAAGCTGCCACGACTGTGTAGATTGTGAAGGTGCCTGTCGAAAATTGCAAACGCCATGTCAGTCAGCAATAAGTATCAGGCATGAGAGAGCGTATTGCAGGGGAGAGGCAGAGAGGGAGAGAGAGAACCTCCGCTGCTCCAATCCAACAGTAAGTTTGCCGTCACCGTGATTACCCACGTTGTCGTCCAGTTTGCCAACGTTGCCATGCTGCCGGAGAGGCCCTGAATGTTTGCCGGAAGGATCTGATGTGCAAAAAGAAGATGAAGATACATGACCATTGAGCAACCTTCACTTAAGCGTGCAACCTGGAGTAGAATTCTGTACTCTTGGATTTGGTGAAAAATCAGTAAATTGTGCTCACCTCAGACATGATAACCCATGGAACCGATCCCATTCCCAGAGCGAAGGCAACCACAAAAGCCTGGACATAATGACGCTCAGAACATACTCTTAAACTTATTAAGCACAAGGAAATATGAATAAAGTACAAACAGAGAGTATGCATGATCATACCACAAGCCCAACCACCGACAATATCCCCATTATGCTGTATAAGTTAAGAGTCTTCTGAAGTAGAACTCTGGAATATGCAACAACAATGCCTCAACAAGCAGCCATTGCCTCGGAACCGAAAGTGTTCTGGTAACAGCATTACTCACCTCCACATAGAACGCTACAGCCACAACAAGTAGGCTCAGAGTCATTGTGGACGAGGATACCTGCAAAAACGATTTAAATACCCAATTTGAGCGTGTTTTAGAAAATCTTAACTGTAGTGAGGATCTAGTCATACGTACTATTAGCAGCAGTCGTCGGCCTGTTTTATCCGGAAGCCAAGTCGTACCAGCAGTGGCAAGAACCTACAGCGTGAAAGGTCCTTACAACTCAGATTAGTTCAATTTTTTTGCATTGTTTAACTTGCTGCAGAAGACCACCGAGAATCACCAATTTACCTGGATAGCACCAACTCCAACAGTTGCGACATCACTTGAAGAAATCCCTAGTGAGAATCGATGCACATAAATGAGAGACATAATCAAGCAAGAGAAGCTCTGTTGGGTTGGATCAGTAAGCAGATACTTTCAGAGTAACAGCAAGTATTGGTGTGCCTTTGCTCATCCTGACTAAAGGAGAATCTAGAAGAGAAATTTCTTGTATTTGGCGGGCTTAATCTGCCATTACTATCCTCTGGGAATGAAATAGGGTGATCTCCTGAACTATTGGTAATTAATATCAGTCAATTCTGTCACAACTGTGGCATAGCTCAAGTCTTTTTAAACGGCAACAGAGAACATTCAATCACTCATCTGTTTAATAAACCTAATGTAATGTGATCTACGTCCTCAACTAGAAAGGTACAGACAACTGAAATCTTTCTGAGGGAAGAGTCTTGGTCCTTCGCAATAACATTGAAGAAAGAGAAAGGTTTAAAGTTGCAGGTTCTAATAAATTCACTTCTTTGCTCTAATCAAATGAAATATAAATGCAACACAATCAGTAGTCACCTGCACTTTCAAATATTGTGGTGGCATAGAATAAAACACCATTGATGCCACTGAGTTGCCGGAGCATAAGTAGCCCAATACTTACCTGCAATATATATTTGACACAAGAAAGGACAATACGTCAAGGTATGAGATAATAAATTTCTAGATATATTCAAGTGAAACATTTACCATTAAAGGAAACCAATATCTTTTTTGCTTGAGCTCTTCAATCCTGATCGTTGTTTTGTTCGTTGATGCCTCAGAACTCTACGGGAAGCATACAATTTGTTGCAATTGATTCTATTTTATAAACAGCGGAGTTGAAACACAAATGGATCCATTATAATTAGTTAACTATCTCAAGTTCTTTTGCAGTAGAAAAGGCTCAAAGAACTGCATGGATGGCACATGCTAGTTATATCACTGCATTCAAGTTGGAAAAGCTTTTCAATACCTTGATCTCATCGACTTCAAGGGAAATATCAGTATCAAATCCTCGTAGGACCTGCAAAGAGGCTTCAAATTCCTTGTTCAAACCAATTTTGGCCTGCGGCATTTTCCATTTTAATAAACGTAAAGCAGAGAAGAAACGTAAGAAAACAAGTGAATGGAGAAATGAGAGCAGGAGGTTAATAGGAAGGTGGGTTTAAACAACGAATTAAGTACAGAAAAGACCATGTAAGATTTCATACCAACCATCGAGGAGACTCTGGGATGAAAAATAAGCCAGGAATCAGTATTAGACATGGCAGAGAACCTGCAATAGATGTTCAAAATCAATATCAATACCAGAATTTCGAGAATTGAGTCACCGAATTAATGGCATCATAGAACTGATGAGTATACTTGGCCAATGACCCTATAAGAGCAACGCCATCATTCGTCAGGCAAGGGGCGCTTGTTCAACATAATTCGCATATGAGTGGGGCGTAAGAGAAGTCCAAAAGCATTTTATGTCATTAGCAAAAAGGACAAACAAAAATTTTGCTAGAAGTTTGGCAAGTGAGGAAAATTCCAAATAAGGGTATGAGGTACCTTCATTTTCTTAAATAAGGGCTTGAAATGGATTTTATTTTAAATAAAGGCCTAAAGTGGCCAAATCATCTCGAATAAATACCTGAAATTGAACTTATTTCAAATAAGGGTTGAGTGGCCATATCAATTTCAAAAAATGGCATAACCTTTCGATCGAAGAGCATTTTTGTCTTTTAACTTAATTTTTCTGTTTAATTCTTTTTCTTTTTTTCCTTTTCCCTATTCCTTTCGCTGGCCATGATGGAGGTCGCTGGACTTAGGCGAGGGCAACCCCTATTGGCGTTGGGTGAAGACATTCCTCGCCAAATTTGGCAAGGGCAGCCCTTGCCCTCACCCTCACATGGCCTCGCCAGCTAAGGCGACGGCAACTACTGCTAGCATCAAGCGAAGGCATTCCTCACTAGATCTAGCAAGGCCAACTCTCACCCTCGCATGGCTTTGCAAGTTCATGCAGGGGCGAGGGTTGCCCTCGCCAATGTCAGGGAGGCCGCCCTTGCCTAATCTAGCGAGGGCAACCCTCATTGGCGTCGAGCGAGGGTTGCCTTGCCTAGGTTACCTTGACATCAACGAGGGCGACCCTCACCAAATCCAGCAAGGGCAACCCTTGCCCTTGCCCTTGCCCGAGGCAGGCGACCTTTGCTGGCCATCAATGGCAATGGTGAGGAAAGAGCAAAAAAGAAAAAAGAAAACGAAAGAAAAGGGAAAGGAAAGGGAAAAAATTAAAAAGGTTTAAAATATATATTTATAATTTTTTTTGACCAAAATACTCTTTCTTAGATGTCAGAATAATCACCACCCAATCAAAGGCCATTATTGGAGATTGGTTCCTTTATGTTCTTATTTAAGATGATTTGATCACTTTGTACTCCCATTTGAAATAATATCCGCTTTGAGCCATTATTTGAGGAAATGAGAGCATTTCGGACATTTATTTGAAATTTTTTCTGACTAAGTGTGTAGAAAAGTACATCCAACATCATATACTTCTCTTTCGTTAGATGATTTTTCTAATCGGGGACTTACCCAAGATAGCAAGGATCCTCCAGCTGACAAATAGTCCAAATAGGTAAGCCAACAAAACTCCCACTGTAACTGACAGCTGGGAAGAGGAAAAAAGACAACTTCAAAATTATAGGGGGAAAAAAAGGTATCTTATCAAGCAGACGACTGAAAGTGGTAGGCATATTGACCTGATTCACAGATCCCAGGGTTCCTCTCATGTTCTGAGGCGATACCTCGGCTATATATACCGGCACCTATTGACACCAAGGAAAAGCCAAGATTGAGATCTGTCACACTGCGGCCTAGTGCAAGTGCAAAGAATATAAGAGCTTTCCAAAGGTTACCACATAAGAAATAACACCCACACCAAATCCCCCCAACAACCTTCCAATGTATAATAAGAGGGAATCCTGCAGAAGCAGCCAAGGGATGCATAAGGATGCAGCTTTGCTAAATTTCGTTGAATTATCTTGACTATAATGATCACTCACCTGGGCAAATGATATTGCCAACCACCCTATAACATTAGGGACCGCAGCAATCATCAGAGACTGCAGTTGAACATGGCAAGAATTCAACAGTGTCCGCACAATAAATCATAGAATACCTAACAAAAGCAATCACATCGGAGCTCGTTTTGGACATTAAAGAAGGAAGGGGTCCACCCAGCAGAGCAAGAAATCAGCCATGAAGTTCTAGCATGATGACATCTTGTTAGATCGTACTGTTTTTCCTTCAGCATATGCAGCTAGTGGCTTTTAAGCGGTGGATGTCATCAGCAGCTTGACCCATAATAATCGATAATAAAAAAAACCCTCTAGAAGACTTAAGAGTCTCATGCTGAAAAGCCAGAGGAAACAGCTTGTGGGGGTGCCGCAGCTTTCTTGACCTCTATTTATGTGGGCTTTCTACATTAAATTACTGAGAGTGACTCCCTCGAAAGCTCCACCGAGTTAATAAAAAAGGCACATGTACCAAAAGTCTTAATATTACGGGCCAAAGTACAGTCAAGACACTGCAATGGAGTACCGCGGTCCCAATTGAATAACGTAAAAATTATGGTGACATTTTTTTTTTTATCATAATTTAACAGAGATTCACCAACGCGGCATTTGAAAGTGAAGCATGCTCTTCCTTGGTTTGTGGTCCAAGTCCTCCCATCTCCGGTCCACTCGTCAGAAAATATAGTCAGAAAATATTGAGTACAACTCTAATAACAATAAAATAAAATAAAATAATAGTTCCAGTTACTCGAGTTCAAGCTCTGTCGCCATGGTGGCCGCAAGGCTTGGGCTCGAGCTATATGGCCATGGCCACGAGTTCTAGGCACGAGAGCAACACGTGTCACTCTCTGAGTGGCTTATGTAAAAATGAGGTGGCATTCAAGTTGTTTGTAATATTTTCTCGTTCTCGTCCCCGTCCTCAACCTCAAGATCGATTTCCACGAAGCTCAGTGGCACGGCCACAAGCTCGAAGCAGCCCGAAAGCTAGAGCAGCCATGTCCGAGCTCGAAGAAACTCGAGCAGCCATGGCGGGGAGCTCGACGAAGCTCGAGCGGCATTGGCCGCTAGCGTCAAGACGGCTCTGCATCGACTTCCATGACCTCAGGTCATGATTGATGCGAGGCCCGAGGAAACAGTAGAGAAGAAGCCATAAGGATTGGTGCGAGGCCTAATCTGACCGGCTCATGGTGGCAACTGGCAAGGCCGATCTGTGTCAGTGGTGGCGCCATTGTGGAAGGGAGGTGGCGACGGGGCGCCGAGCGTCCTGGCGGTAGTTTTAGATTTTCTAGCTTTCCTTACTCTTTTACTTATTTTTTTATTTTTTCAATTTTCAATTCCATTTCAATAGGGCCGTTTGGTGGGCGCGGCATCAGCGCGACAGAAACTTATTGAAATGACACCTCCCTCGCCTGAACGAACGAACTAAAGGCTAGAAATTGGCTGACACAAATCATGCAAGAAACTCTTACAAAAACCTCAGCTGATCGAAATGAGTGGCGTACCCCTTTCCGACCGACATACTCCGTCATATGGCCGCTCACGATTGCCCCGACCATGGCTCCCACGTTCACCAAGGAGCCAAATATCGAATACTTTATCCGCCATTGTTTCCACAATCAAGAAGAAATTGCATCAGTTAACGATGAAAAAACAGACAGATTGAACTCTGGTTCCTGAAGCGAGTCGAACCTGCGAGAGCGAAAGGCCTAGGTCGCTTATTATGTCGTCCTCCGTGGGAGACGTATATCCGCACTGATGGCCGAAACAGCACAGGATTTACACAGTCGCAAAATCCAATGATAGATAAATATAAGGATAATGCACTATGCGGGTTCGGGCTTACGATGAATCCGTACTGAATAGGACCTAAGGCGACGACCAGGACGCTGAGGAAGACGGCAACGGAGCTGTTGCGGAGGATTCGCGAGGATCCAGGGAGGTCGGGCTGCCCGGGCCCCTTCTCTTGCATTGCATACCAGACCCCTTTGCGGAGGAGCGGTTTCCTCAGGTCCCTCCCCTCCTCCTCGACATCCTCGATGGCTCTCATGTTGAAACTCAAACCTGGGCCTTCTTCAGAAGATGCTGCTGCTGCCGCTGAAGGTGAGCGAGAGAGCCATGCGGAGCGTGATGAATTGTGATTTGTTATAAGTGATGATTGAGAATCCATGACGAGAAAATGAGACTTCTTGTTGACTGTTGGGTGTTGAAGGAGAGGATGCTGATAGAAGAAGTCCTCTAACCTGCTGCGAGTAAGGAATTTCAGGCATTGCATGCTCCTATGCGTCCGTCTCCTGACGTGTCTTCTTCCGGGGTTGACCGACAGCTTTGACGAGAAGATGGCGGCACCAGGAGATCTTATGCACTGCCAGATGCCCCGACGTGGTGTCCTCTGCTGGTGTAGGGACCATAAGAAGGCGACCGTCGTCCCGTACCGTGTAAGCGACGCCCTTTTTCGCGCACGAGATTTCAAATCACTTGCTCCGTCGCCGTCGCATCGCTCGACGAGGAAAGCCACGGAGAGAGAGAGAGAGAGAGAGAGCACACCCTAGAGATTGGGAAAGCTTAGGCAACCCCAAGATTTTGTTAGAATCTTTCTGGAGAGACGTCGCAAGCAGCCGCATGTGACAGAAAGAAATTGGAGGAACTTTAGTTGTATTTTATTCTGTATCTAGAGGTGTTAAACTGGTGAATCGGGTCAGTTTGGGTCGGGTCATTAATGGGTCGATCCAAATTGACCTATTAACCTATTTATGACCATTTATGTCTAATATAAAATTTTCGACCTATACCCAATCCGATCCATATTAATAAAATATTTTCATACTTAACCAAATTTAGGAAAACTTATTCTTATGTTTTTTTTTAAGATTATATTACTAAAAAAATTCCAAGCAATACAAATCCAATCAATAATTTTTCAATTTTTTTATAATTTTTCAAAAAAATTAATTTTTCTTTTTCTTTCTTTTCCTTTTTTTCTTCTACATCCAGAGAGGTTCACTAGCCAACCTATTTAAAACCCATTAAATTGCTAAGCATCCACCGACCAAAAAAAAAAAAAAAAAAAAAAAAAAAGCTAAGCAACCCATTTATGACCCATGCTCATCAATTCTAGTCTTCAAAACCTTTCGCCTCTCCAGTAAGGTTAGCGTAGGATTTGTCACTTTATTATTTACATCCTCGAAGGAACCATGAAAAAATGTATAGAGTTTGCACACTGCCTACACAAATTCTTGGTGATTGCATCCTAGCTGAAAAGCTCCTCTGTCTGCACAAATTCAGCATTCCAAAGTGCAGCTGGATCCTTCGGAATGCAAGTTTGCACACTATAGACTTGAACTGAGCATTCGCCGTCAAATTCTTCCCTGGCTTCGCATACGCATCAAGAAAAGTAAATATCCCTTATGGACTAAATAAAAAATAATAATTAATCAAGCCATGAAATTTCTAGGAATATACATTTAATGATGATCGAATTTAAGGCTAAAGTAGAATGCTCATAAAGAAAATGAGGGAGCCAAGTACCTCCTAATATTGCTGCAAGAGGCCTTGATATAAAGAATATGGAACCCTGTAATGACTAAGAAATATCTCATTTAATAAGAGGAAACTTCTTATGGAAAAGTGTAAGTTTTCGTGTACCTCTTCATTATGACCCAACACCTAGTCTAGAACCTGAAAAGGAAAAGCATCAACTTTGATTATAAGTTGTAGCACCACAAAGTATACCAAGAATACATCATTATGAAGACAAGCGTATTAAATCATATGAGCAAACGAAAAGAATGAGATGAAAAAAAGTACCTAATGCAAATAGTCTTGAAAGTCAATGATGAGAACTCTTCATCCAAATCTTCCTCAGGCGAAACTCCAAATAACCAATCTCTAATGCACAGCTCAGCCTCTACGCTTTCAGGGGAAAGGGAACTATGATATTTATTTAAAATGCATCCTCCAATGCTGAAGGCTGATTCTGAGGCAACGGTAGTGATAGGAATGCTCAATATATCACGTGCCATGAGGGATAACTCAGGATACCAATGAGAATGAGTCTTCCAATAATCAAGGACATTGAGATCTAGGAACTTCTTTCTATCAAGCCTATTCTCCTCCAAATACAAATCCAATTGTGACTTAGTAGATTGTGATCCAAAGTGTTCACTCTCAAATGCATCATACTCATCAATGTCATCCCTAATGTTCTCATCAATGCCCTCAACTGAAATGTTACCTTAACTAGTTGAAGAAGTAAAGTGATCATCTCTAGACATAGAGGTCACATATTCATCAAAAAGTGTATAGAGTTTTTCTCGAATGCCCCATACAAATTCCACATGATCATCCATATCCAACTTTGAGTAGCAAAACTCTAAGAAGTGTAACTTATAGCGAGGATCCAATATAATAGCAAATAATAAGACAACACTATAACACTTCCAATATTTTTCAAACTTTTTGAGCATTGCCTTAGCCATAGAACTAATAGCCTCATCCTCAGTATCCCTTGCTTGTATTAAACGAAGCCGAATCTGCCATACTCCATAAAAATATAAATTCGTCGTGGGATATCTAACTCCAGAGAGTAGAGTAGAAATATATAAAAGGGTTTTAACAAGAAAGCAATTTTCTTTCCTCTGACCCAATCTTCAGAAGATGGACATGTGACAAAGTTATAGTCAATTAACTTCAAATGTGAAAATGCACATTCAAATAAAAGGGCACCCTCAAGCATTAGGTACATAGAATTCCATATGGTAGCCACATCTTGACGTACCTTTTTACTAGTCTTTAAACACGACTGCGATATACATTCGACAAATTTTACTCTCCTCCCTTGTGTAGCTCTCACATACTTGACAACTTCTCTAATATTATGTAACGATCCATCAATAACCTTTAGACCTTCCTGTACAATGAGATTTAAAACATGTGCACCACAACACACATGAAAAAAATATCCATCACATAACAAAGAGGATCTCACAAAAGGTGTATTTCTCCAAATATCAATCATACTATCATTGTATGATGCATTATCTAAAGTGATGCTGAAGATCTTTCTCTCAAAGCCCCATTCTCTCAACAAAGTCGGCAATTTTTCTAAAAGTATGGCACCACTATATGGAGGTGGCACGTAGGAGAAACACAAGACTTTTGATTGCAATTCTCAATCCTCATCGATATAATGGGCAGTGATAGTCATATAATGATCCGTAGTAATAGAAGTCCATAGGTCAGAAGTCAAACATATTTGGCTAAAAAAAGACAATAATTTGGATGTCAAAATTCCCTTCTCTTTCTCATAAACTTTTACCACATCACTTCTTGTTGTATTCCTTGATATGTGCTTCACATTAGGGTTGAGGTAACTAAACAATTCTCTTGTTGCCTCATGCTCTACAAAAGAGTATGTATAATTGTGTTTGATTATCACTCTTGCAAGCATATCTCTAAACACACCTTGGTCGAATTGTACTACAGAACCATCTACATTAACCTCTCAGTTGGGACAAGTATCTAAATGACGCAACAAGTTGTTTGTCCCATGGCTAGCCATGTAAGTTACTTCACACCACTTACATTTAGCCTTACTCATGCCATCACCATCTGTGAATTTTTCAAATTTAGACCATACAATCGAAGTGTGTTTTCTTGAATGCTTAGAATAAGTAGAGTTATCTTCCTTGTCCTCATGAACTAAGGATGTAACTCTACATCTCTTGGATCGTTCGGTAGTTGAATATTCTCCTTGATCCTTGTTATGTCTTGACATGTCAACTAAGAAATCTTAAATCATAAGATGAGTGTACCCCACCTCAATATTTGGGCGAACAACACGAAAAAGCTCCCCACAAACTTGTAATGCTTCTGCTGTGACTTTGTAATATCTCTCGCCAACAACAAATAAAACAAGGGAGGAAAGCGCCTAAAACATCATAATAAAAACAGAGAATGTAAACACCACCAATTGCAGCTGATTTCGTATAAACCCAACTCTTGAGGAAGCACGTAGCATAAACAGTTTATATACACAGCAAAGGTAGGAATCATACCTTTATGTAAGGATGGAAAACAAAAGGCGAATGTGAAGCCAACACCAATCTTGTAAAGATCAAAGCCTCAGTTTTCAAATTTGATGTAAATGACTTGTCCTGGAACATATAAAATTGAGATTACGTGATGAAGGATCTCAGCATTCACAACTAAAAGTTAGTACTTCAACCATTTTACATGCTGCAAGTACATAAGCCCCCAAGTGACCCATTCTGTTGCATTATTAAACTGCAAGATCGCAATGGGTTCCCATAAACTTAGGTACACTTGAAAGGCATTGTCCCAACTTACAATATATGTTGACACAAACAACCATTTGGGTCAACCGCATGTAATCTACCATTCTTCTCTCTCTTTCTAAGGGGTAATAGACAGAAGGACAACAAGTACTCAAAAACCTTCGAATTTCCCTTTTCAACAAGTGGCAATCTATCAACAATAGAGTGAAATTGGGGGGAGAATATACCGGAGCAACAGAGCCAGCAAAATCGATTTGCAATAAACTTCAACAACAGTACATTAGAGAATCGATCAAAAAAACCTCTTCAGCAAAATGACTAGTAATGTAGACCAAATCTAATCGGACGACCAGAGATGGCTCCTGCCACCACTACCAAACCCCCCCAAGAAACATAAGACAAAAAGAGAAAATGAACCGAAGATTCACGAAGACACTTACGTCGATTTGGTAACCTTGCAAAGGTTCGTTCAACTGGAACACCACCAAACCCAACCAAAACCAATACGCAAACGATAGGCTCGAATGATGCTACTGACCACCACTTGCTTGCAAAGCCAAAATCGAGAAGTACCCGCACATCAAAAATAGCTATTTTAAGTTCGTAGAAGTATATACAGGGTATGAGAAGCAAGCAAGCATAGGGTAGGAGAGTGAGGCTAACCTTGTTTTTAGTGCGGCGGTGGTGACGGCAACAGCGGCGGCGACAGCGGAAGGAGAAGGAGGATAAGAAGATGGAGGTTAAGCGAGAAAACAAAGAGGACGAAGAGGGAGAGTAATCACGTCTGTGTCCCTGTAAATGGGTTCATTTTTAATGGGTTGATAAGCGGGTCTTAAATGGTTGAGAGCAGACCCATTTAAGACCCAATTATCTCAGTCTCTTTATTTTTAAAACCCATTATGGGTGCTTTAGGAAATAAGGCTTGACTCATTAACGACCCATTTAAACATAAATGGGTCAATAAATGGGTCAATGACCCAATTTGACACCACTGTCTGTATCTAATGTACATGTACTCATACCCATTTATAGTACAATGTAGAAAGATAAAATTAGAAAAAGAAATATAAAAGATCTCAATTTCCTATTATACAAAATCAATTATGGATTGACTAAATCAATCGGTCCACAGTCTACTCATAATAAATATCCTCCAAATCTTCAATCATATCTCTTACACTCCCTCTCAAGCCGGCGGTCTATGTTTGTCCAAGACCCCTAACTTGCTCAAGACATATGAATGTTATCTATGATAGAGTGGTTTGGTGAAAATATCCACTAGTTGTTCTACAGTTCCAATTCATTTGGTGACAAGTATTCCTATTTGGATTTTATCTTGAGTGAAATAATAGTTGACTTTTATATTCTTTGTTCTTTTATGAAAGACAAGATTTGCTACTAGCTCAAGTGTAGTATCATTATCACAAAATAACTCGCTCGGTCCATGAACTTTTACTTTGAGGTTCGAGAGTAAACCTTGTATCCAAACTATTTTGCAAATAGTTTTCAACGTAACTCGATACTCTGACTCGATTGAAGATAAAGAGATGGCCGACTGTTTCTTTGTCCTCCATGAAATTAATGAATTTCATATTTTGATGCAAAAACCAGTGATAGATCTTATGGTCATTGGACAAGTGGTGTAATCTGTGTTGCAATGGGCTGTCATTTTCATATTTTAATCTCAAGATAAAAATATACCAAGTCCTGGATATCCCTTCAAGTATTTTACAACATTTAGTGTTGCATTCACATGAGACTTATTTGGATTATGCATGAATTTGCTGAGAATTTGTACTGTATAGCATGTGTCTGATCTTGTCATGGTGAGATATATCAGTTTTCCAAAGAGCCATTGATATCTTGACAAATCTTTGAGTAGTGGGTCTTCTTTAGATGACAGACCCTTGGCATTATAAACTTGGCATTCTACTCAATTGGTAAAACAACAAGTTTACACCTTGACAATCTTGCTTCTAAGATAATCTCCAAGACAAATTTCCGTTGACTGAGATAGATACCCTTGTTGGATTGAGCTATCTCAATCCCTAGAAAGTACTTAGGAGGTCCCAAATCCTTGATGTGAAAAGTAAAATGCAAATATTTTTTAAATTTCTCAATGGCAGATTCATCATTTCTCATAATAAGTATCTCATCAATATATATCAATAAGTAAAGTGATGAGGTACCTTTGGTCCAAGTGAATAGACCATAGTCACATTTGGAGTGCTAGAAGTCTGTGTTTGTAAACGCACTAGTAAATTTGGTATACTGCTGCCGAGAGGCCTATTTAAGCCCATACAAGGACTTATGGAAACTCCCCTTGTCTTCATATTCCCTCTCGAAGCTCCACTTATATTTCTTTATCCATATCCCCATGTATGAAAGAATTATCAACATCCATTTGATATAGTTGCCAATTGCGAAAAGCAGTAATGGATATAAAAGAACAAAAAGCTACCTCCTTGGTGATTAAAGAAAATGTCTTATGATAATCAAAGCCTTCTTGTTGTGTAAAACCCTTAACAACCAAGCGAGCCTTATAGTATTCAACAATATCATATGTTCTGTATTTCATCCCATATACCCATTTGAAGCCAATGCATTTCGATGTAGAGGCAATGGAACAATATCCCAAGTATGATTTTCCACAAGGGCAAGTAATTGAGTCTTCATAGCATGCTACTAATGTGGATCATGCGATGTTTCTATATAAGAGGATGGCTCTTGTTCCTTGGAAATGCAACCAATACAGCACATGTTCTGGGGATAGTCGACTGAATGAGACATATGAGGATATTGGATAGCGTGTACTTAAAGAGTCCAATGTAGGATATACATAATCCTTGGTCCATGTGGGAGAGCGAACTAGACGTCTAAAGTGTCAAGGATGTTCAATACTTGTCTGTTCAAAAGCTCCTAGAGGAAATCCATTAATAGGAGGCGATGACGAAACTACTGGTGAAATAGTTAGATGATGCTCCTCAGATAAATGATTTTCCTCATATGATATTGCTAGGGATCAAATAATTGCCTCCAAAGAATTAGGAGCGACAGGTATAGGTGGCTTTGGCACAACAATAAAAAAAAAAAATATTGGGGAGCCATGGATAAATCATCTTCTGATAAAAAGGGACTATTGCTCAAAGATAGAATAATGCCATCTCCTAGAATGGGAATATGTCTCCGTAAGGATAACAACTCGACTTACAAATAAGCACCCTCAAGATATCTCAATAACTTGATAACATTTCTATAGAGAGGAGTATCCCATGAAAATGCATTTGAAAGCATAAGGATTCCTTTTAATTTGAGGACCCACAGTTTTGGCATAACATCAACATCCAAAAACTCTTAAATGGTCAATTTTAGGTTGTTGCCCAAAAAGCATCTCAAAAGGAGTTTGACCTTCAAATATACGAGTTGGAATGCGATTAATTAAGTAGGTTGCCATGACCACACAATCTCCCCATAAAATTTCAAGAATGGAAGCTTGACATTTGAGAGCTCGAGCTTCTTCTAAGGGATGTCGATGTTTGTGTTCACAACCCCATTTTATTGGAGAGTATAAGTGCATGAGCTTTCATGGATTATTCCTTGAGAGGATAGTATAAAATTGCATAAAACTCCCATCCATTATCAATACGAATTCTCTAGACAGTTTTCTCGATCTGATTTTTAACTAAGGAGAGGAATTTCAACAGGTGAGAAGATGTTTGCCCTTTGGATTGCATAAGGAAGACCCAGGTGGCGCTGGAATAACCATCAATCATAGTGAGAAAAAAAGAGGATCCATCGCGATATGGAGTATGATATGTCCCCAAATATCCATGTGAATCAATGCAAAAACACTAGTAGCTCAAGATGCACTGATTGGAAATTGTGCTTGTGACTACTTAGCTAAAGGGTAGATGGGACATTTTGGATGGGGAAAACGAACACTATGACCTAGATGTTGACGAGAAAGAAGGTTTTTATTGCTAATAGTGGCATTATCAGAGATCTTAACATTAAAATCTTTATAAAAATATAGTCATTAGGCGACATTATCCAAGCCCATCAACTTGCCGATTGGATGGTCTTGAAAAAGGCAATTTTGGGAATTGAATATGGCATGACCAGAATTATCCTTGCAAATTTTTGAGATGGAAATAAAATTGAACTCAAAATCATGAATATAAAGGACATTCTTGAGAAAGATATTCGAAGGACGGTAGACAATACTAATTTTACTAGCATAAGTTGTATTTCCATTTGGAAGACGTACAAAGATAGCAAGAAATTTTTGTTGCAAATTATATGGTCACTGGCACCCAAATCAGTTATTCACGCATCAATTGAAATTTAATTCCTTTTTGAGAAAGCCGTGCCTGGAAAAAATCCCAATCTTGTCACTAGTTTTTTATTAATCTAGAGCTTTCTTGATGTTTTGGTACTGACATCGAGTGATTGTTTGATACATTTGGTCACTCCTTTAAGCTGATACCTAGTAAGCAGAAAATTCTTTCTCTTTATTTTCTTTGTCATTTGGCTTTCCATGTAATGTCCAACATGTATCAATAGTATAATGTGGACACTTGTAACAATCACAAAATTTACCCTTTGTTTTGGAATTTTGTCCACTACTCCTCTATGATGATGTGGCACCTCATGAATCATTAGATAGTATATAAACGAGTGCTAACGTGGCCTGATATTGGCCATTGGATTCATATGAATGAGTGATTAGATGATGGCTATTGGATCCTATCTTCAAATCATGACTGTCCATATGAGGGAACCTTTAAGGTTTGCGATCTCCTCCTCTTGGACAAATGCCGCACACTACTGTCGTAGTGTAGTGATACCCCAAATCTCCCATAGGTCCCAAATCTTCTCTACA
Organism: Eucalyptus victrix; assembly: GCA_016097545.1. Lineage (NCBI taxonomy): Eukaryota > Viridiplantae > Streptophyta > Magnoliopsida > Myrtales > Myrtaceae > Eucalyptus > Eucalyptus victrix. The sequence continues at coordinate 41,938,681 of CM027843.1, read as the reverse complement.
GTTGCTCCATCGAAACTGCAAGGGTGACACCCTCGTTTTGCTTGTGCTCAGCTGCAACCAGTCACTAGCTCTCCTCTTGGATAGCCAATAGATAAATTCAGCCAAGCAGTGGCATCAAGTCCATCACCAAAATCTATGACCTAAAAAGTGCTTAAATTTCCTTGATCATTCAGTACTATTGAAGGATGGCTTTAGGTCCTTCTAGCTTTTTCTCAGTTTCCTCGAGCTCATTTCACAACATTGAGAGTTGGTTGAAGCAAGCAGTGACTGATCAATTCCCTTGCTTTAATTCCAATAGGGCATGGGTGAGTGTGAAGAGCTGTACACAATCGAGTCTCCCATACATCTTACATATGTTCTCCCATGTCATCTTCGAGTCCTTTGTTGGTGGGAGTCCAACCGCGATGTTAGGAGTTAGGTAATTATCGATTTAGGTACGAACTAGGTAATTACACTTCTGTCGGTGACATTGAAATTCATTTGGACAGCTTCATCAAGGAAGCCGTCCTTCTCTTTTGTGACCAAAGCTAGCCCAAAAAGTCTCGAGCCCAAGCAGTGTAATTGCTCAGCCTGGTGACCTATGGATCAATTAGCCGGAGCTCTAGTATGTTGACTAGCAAGGCGTAGAGGGGATCTCTGAGCTTTGGGTGGTCACTACTAGTTGCGACATTGAAGGGGAGGAATCTGGGTTGGTAAACCGGGTAAGGATTTGTCCCTTGACCCGATTGAGTGAATTCAGGTCTATCACCCATATCTGTCCATCTCGACCCGACTCCAAAGACAAATGGTGGCAACCCTTCTTCATTATGTTGATTTCCAAAGTATGGGCCTCTTTCTTCTCTATGTGGGCCATATTGGACCCATGCTTGACTTGGTCCACTGGCCCATTGGCCTTGAAATGGAAACTAGTGGACTGTTAAGGTATGCATGACAAAATTTTTGGAATATAAATTGATTTTTGACCAGAAATTGATTTCTTAATTTCTATTTCAGAAATTGAGAAGTTAAAAATTTTAGTTTCTGATTTCTTCTTCAAAACTATTTCTAGAATAGAAATCTGTTCCAGAAATAGAAAAATCAAATTGCGTTACCAAATTGATTTATGTTCCAAACATGTTCTGGGGAACAGGAAAACAGAGAAATAGAGAAGTATAAATTTTATCATGCTTATCCTTAACTATTAGGCTAAGCCAAAAATCAGTGGACCAGTGGCCACTGGATCGAAAGCAGATGTGGAACCATTAGGATGCTGAGGAGGAGATTGCTTTTCATGGATTAGTTCATCTTAATCCAAGGTTTTGTTGCATGGTGAGTTTTCACCTGAGTTCATATTTTGATCTTTCTTTACGGTATCATAGAATATAAATTGCTACTGAGATGTTAAATTGTTTTGCAAATGTAGGTTTGCAACAACTCAAAAGACCAAAACAAAGGCAATTCCAAAAGATTTTTGTGGAAGGTATGCCAAGAAAGAACGATCTGATACCATGATAGAAAATAAAGAAATTGGAGGAACTTTTGTTGTATTGTATTATGTACTTAATGTACATGCATATGTACCAATTTATAGTATACTGAAGAAAGATAAAATTAGGAAAAGAAATATAAAAGATCCCCATTTCTTATTCTACAAAATCAATTATAGATTGACTAAATCAATTAATCCATAATCTAATCATAATAAATATCCTGCAAATCTTCAATCATATGTCTTACAGCATGCTCTTCAAATACTCAAGGAGTGACCGACTCATAAGCTTCATGGGGGTCCATTGGCAATTCATGCGATATCTATATAATACTCGGATGATGAGAGCTTTTCAATAAGCCCGATTTAGATTGGATATGATGCTAGAGCATTCCTAGAAGTCATTGATTCTATAAAGGAGTTGTGGATTTAGTGGGCAAATCATTGATCGCATTGTTATTGACTGACAACCTAGTCGTTGATCAACCAGGCAATTACCGATCTCGAGTCTACCTTGATTACTTCGCCTTTAGAGGGTGTCTACATTCCTTGAAGGCCATTAACTTAGTAACATTGGAACTAGCAAATATTGGATACATGCACCCAACAACATTTATTTCTTATATTTTCAAGGTCTAGTAAATGTCATTACAGTTTCTAAAGTCCTTATTTAATTGTCCAATAAGACTAGTTTGTCTTCCTTATGAGTCTTTTTGTCTTTCCAAAGAGTCTTAGTTATTACTCATGTTTGGAAAGTTGTTCGAAGTTCATCTATAAAAACATGCTAAAGATAGACTTGTTTTGATTCATAACTTATTTAGCCTTTGGCTTGAAAACACGAAGGATTTCCTGTTTTGCTCTTATCTCTTAGGTGGATTCTCACGAGTGGTGAGCAACCAATCCCTTTAAATTTCCACTTGTGTTACCTCCTATTTCTCTACACTTTCGCCAATGTCCAATTGATATCGGAGCACTGTTCAATGGTCGGTCATCATTAACATGGACCAAACGATGAGTCTTCTATTGCTCAAGAAAGAGACCTATGAGACGTAGAGGTGGATGATTTAAGGAGACAAGTGCAGTATCTACAGCATTTGCAATAATGCAAACTTTTGGAATGTGATGATTCACATCACGATTCAAAATATGCTCCCTCTTATGAAGAGGACATAAACCCCTTTGCTTGTTCTCAAAGTGATGCTTCAAGTGAGGAAGAACTTCCTCAACGTTAGTATCAAAGGTTCTTTGGAATTGAACAAGATTCTTATGTAAAGATTGATATTCTTGAATTCAAAGGAAAGATGAGGAAGAATTTATGGATTGGCTACACACTATAGAAAGAGTCTTTGACTACAAAAAAACTCCCAAATTATCGGAAGGTGAAACTAGTTGCCATCAAACTCAAAAGAATGTGTCTATTTGATGGTAGCACTTGAAGAAACAAAGAGCCCATGGAGGAAGAAGCTGCGTCGTTACTTGGTAAAAGGTGAGGAAAGAATTGAAGAAGAAGTTCTTACCGCCGAGTTATTGTCAAAGTGCCTTCCTTAATTCCACGATTTTAAACCAAAGGAGCTGTCCATGGAAGAATAAACAACAAAATTTAATCACCACATGATATTTTGTGATGTTTTTGAATTAGAGGAACAAATTATTATTCTCTATCTTGGCGAACTTCGACTTGAAATCAGTAACGTTGTCCAACTCTAACCCTATTGGACTTACAATGATGTTTGTCAACTTGCATTTTGATGCGTGATGGGGTGAGTGATTCTAGAACGAACCGTTAGCTTTCCGTGTTCTTGAACCTTTGGCTTTCCATATTCTTGAACCGCATTTGTGAACTTTTAGCCTTCCCAAAATTCGAGCTCCTCCCTTGACCAGAAAATAATCCTCCTGAAACTTCATCAATTGGTCATACAAAACATCTAAAATGGCCTCCCATTGATAGCTATCGATATACCACAAAGTATCGATAAATAATTAACATTATTCATTCAAAATGATCTATCGAAGCACATAATGCCCAACTTCTTTATTGCTTGGATAAGCATCGATGGTTCTGAGTTGGTTGATGGAGCTACGTTGGATGCTCCCGCATCACATTTAAGGTAGAACGGCAACTTAAAGAGGTGCGTGGTCGTAGCTCTTGGTATTGGAAAAAAGAAGACTATTCGAAAGGTGAGAGGGTATCTACTTCTAAGATAAAGCGCGACCGCTTTAAAGTCATCTCCTAAGAATGATGAAGCATTAAGTTCCAAGTGCCCTAACTTTGTCTAGTATTTCAAATGTCAAGGATTTAGACATATTGCATCCGAATGTCCAAATCACAAGATCGTCTCTCTCGTAGAAGAAGAGCTTGAGAAAGAATACATCAAAGCTCCTTTAGTTCCACTGAAACATCTAAGGAGAAAGATGAAGTTATATATGGAGATCAATGAGAGTCTCTAACTCTTCATCAATTCTTGAATGTTACTCCTTGTGAGGACAATACGTGGCTACAAGAATGTTATCATATGTGATGTTATCATCAATGGAGGAAGCTATAAGAATGTAGTGGCCACGACAATAGTGGACATGTTGCACCTCATAATGGAGAAACACCCATAACCTCATAAGCTCTCTTGCTTTGCAAAGGGAATGAGGTAAGAGTTGTGATGTCTTGTTCAATTCTCCAGTGAAAAAACATATAATGATGAGGTCTGATACAATATTGTTCCTATGGATGCTTGTCATTTGCTTCTTGGGAGGCCATTACAATTTGATAGGAAAACTAAGTGTGATGCGTTTAAGAATACTTACACTTAAAAGATGAAGTCAAAATTCGTCTTGTCTCCCTAGGCTATGTTGTTTCTGAAGAAGGCATCAAGATGGATCCTAACAAGTAATAAGCGATCATAAGTTGGCCCGTTCCAACATTTATACATTATATACAAAGTTTATATGGTTTGGCATCATTTTATCGATGCTTTATCGAGCATTTCGACACTATTATTTCTCCTATCACTGAACGCTTAAAGGGGGGAATTTCAAGTTGATTGAAGAAGCACAACAAGGCTTCAAACTTCTTAAAAAGAAGGTAGCCAAAACTCCTATTCTTGTACTTCCAGATTCTAATAAAATTTTTGAAGGTCATTGAGATGCTTCTAATGTGGGAATTGATGCAGTTCTTAACCAAAAAGGAAAGGATATTACATTCTTTAGTGAGAAGTTGAATAATTCCCACAAGAATTACTCCGCTTATGATAAGGAATTTTATGCCATTGTTAGAGTTGTATATCATTGGCAACATTATCTATTGTTCAAGGAGTTTGTTCTCTATTCAGTTCATGAAGCCTTGAAGTATGTAAATACTCAACATAAGCTCAATAATTGGTATGCCAAGAGGGTAGAGTTTCTTCAAGCTTACACTTTTCTTATCAATTATAAAACTGGAACTCTTAATTGAGTGTCGGATGCATCAAGCCATCGGTAATCCTTGCTATCCACAATGTAGGTGAATGTCTTAGGCTTTGACATGTTCAAGAAGCTTTATGAAAATGATGCAAACTTAGGTAGATATGGAAAGATTGTTCAAATGGTCCAAATTAGCAATTCTTATTGCAAGATGGGTTTCTTTTTAAGAATAATTGTTTGTGCGTACCAAGGAATTCTCTAAGGGAAGCCATTATCAATGAAGCTCATGGTGGAGGATTAGCTGGTCATTTTAGAAAAGACAAGAGACTCTCTCTTGTCAAAGAAAATTTTTATTGACCTCGAATGGAGAAAGAAGTTATGAGACATGTGGAGCGGTGTCAAACTTGTCACATTGCCAAAAGTCATACTCAAGACACTAGTTTGTATATTCCATTACCGGTACCAACTGCCCTTTGGGAAGATGTGAGCCTAAATTCTGCAGTTAGTTTACCTAAGACACAAAGGGTAAATACTCAATTATGATAGTTGTTGATTGATTCTCCAAAGGGCACATTTTGTACCATGTAACAAAAATTTGGATGCCACTCATGTGGTGAATCTTTACTTTTAGGAGATCATGAAACTTTATGGTTTCCAAAGATAATGACATTCAATCGGGATTCAAAGTTTATTAGTTATTGTTGGTGCACACTTTGGAAGAAGCTATGCACAACTTTTCAATTTAGCTCTTCTCATTATCCCAAATCAATGGGTAAACTGAAGTTATTAATCAAAGTTTGGGAAATCCTTTAAGGAGCTTAATTGGAAATAACCTGCGTCAATGGGACTTTACTTTGTCTCAAGCTAAATTTGCTTACAACCGGTCTTCAAGTTAAACAACTAGAAAAAGTCCTTTTGAGGTTGTGTACTAAAAAAATTGGAAGAAGTACATCCCGGTGCCCAAACTTGGTTTAGGTGGACATGTAAGTGCCAAAATTTTTAAAAAGTACACTTAAGTACCACTTTTTTTGAAAATTAGACACTTAAGTGCCAACTTCGACAAGGCTTGTCGGAATTCGATGTTGCATTATTTTATTAATAAAATTAGTCTATGTGGCAGCCAAAAATCTGATGTGGCTTGTTGGAAATCTAACGTGGCTCACCAGAAATTCGACATGGCTCTTTATCAGCACTTAAACATTCTTTTCTTCTCTGATTTTGGCATTGAAATGTATCTTTTGGAAGTTTTGGCACTTATATGTCCACCCATGACAAGTTTTGACACTTAGATTGTCCGCATCTCGAAAAAAATTCTATTAGTCCCTTGGACTTAGCTCCACTTCCCATCTCATAACGTTTTAGTGGAGATGCTGAGAATCATGCCAACTATCTAAAGAAGCTTCATGAGCAAATTAGGGAGAAGATCATAAAGCATAATGCGAAGTATGAAGAGAGAGCCAACAAGCATTGAAAGCCTACTAAGGAAGGAGATTTGATTTGGCTACATCTTCAAAAGGAAAGGTTTCCTCAAGGTCTTCATGGGAAGTTGAAGCTTAAGACCGATGGTCCTTTTAAAGTGCTGCAAAGGATTAGAGATAATGCCTACAAAATTGAACTCCCTAGTGAGTATGTTATTTCAGTGACGTTCAATGTAACAGATCTTTTTCCCTACCATGAAGATGAAGACAACGAAAACTCCAAGACGAGCTTACACGCAGCCCAAGCATCTTATGTTGAGGCATTCCTAGAAGTCATCAATTTTACAAGGGAGTTGTCGATTTAGTGGGCAAATCATTGATCGCATTAGTATTGACTAACCACCTAGTCATCAATTGACAAGGCAATTATTGGTTCCAAGTCTACTTCAATCACTTTGCATTTGCAGGGTGACTACATTCTTTGAAGTCCATTAACTTGGTAACATTGGAATAAGCAAATCTTAGAAACATGCACCTAACAACATTTTATTTTTTTTTGGTAACCCAAGGAATCTTGTAAGCCGATAGCCGGCAAGCAAACCCTAGGGGAGTGACTGCAGGACCCACCACTATAATACTCCAGGTAAGAATCCCTAACGATGCCTCTGAAATTCGAACTTCTCCCCTTCGTGAGGGGGAGAGAGCCCAAGCCAGCTGCACCGTTGCGGGCGGTGGTTGCACCTAACAACATTTATTTCTTATATTTTCAAGGTCTAGTAAATGTCGTTTAAAGTTTCTAAAGTCCTTATTTAATTGCCGTTGTTTTCCAATAAGACTAGTTTGTCTTCCCTATAGTCATTTTGTCTTTTCAAAGAGTCTTAGTTAATATCCATGCTTGGAGGGTTGTTTGAAGTTCGTCTATATAAGCATGCTATGATGAATAAGGAGGTAGATTTGTTTTGATCATAACTTATTTAGCCTTTGGCTTGAGAACAATAAGGATTTCTTGTCTTTTTCTTATCTTTAAGGTGGATTCCTACAAGTGTCGAGTGACCTATCCCTTTAAGTCCTCACTTGTGTTACCTCCTATTTCTCTACACTTTCTCTGATGTCAAGATAGTTCTTGAATATTATGGACTTGAGATCAAGCTAATCGAGAAATAACCTGGAACTATATCCTACTGAATCGAAACGCTTGGAACAATGGGGAGTACTCTGGTATAATTACGGGCGTTCATAAAGATGGACACGTTATCGCAGTATCGACATTGAAAGGCTGGACCAAGGGGCCTTTGGTCCGGCGCTGATTCATTCTTCGGACAAGGCTTTGCACTCGTTTGAAAGCCCATTTCAATTTTACCATACAAAGCCCAGCCAATGAATTATATTGGGATACATTATGATCTTGCATTTTGAAGCCATTTTGTCAACCAAAAATTGGCAATTTTAAGACTAGATTTTACTTACGTAAAAATGTTTTGTTTCCCTTATATATGACATTGTTTCAGATCCTTGAGACTCAAATTTGAAAGAACATGCAATTGATTTAGATCATCCTGGCTCTTGTGTCGCGTCAAATATTTGAAAGACCAAGGGGCCTTTTGGTCAAGCTCTGATACATTCTTCGGATGAGGCTTTGCACTCGTTTGAAAGCCCATTTGATTTTTACCATACAAACCCAGCCAATGATTTATATCGGGATGTAATAGGATCTTGCATTTTGAAACCATTTTATCTACCAAAAATTGGCAATTTTAAGACTAGATTTTACTTTTGTAAACATGTTTTGTTTCCCTTATATATGACATTGATTTAGAACTTTAAGACACATATTTGAAAGAACAAGCAATTGGTTTCGATCATCTTGGATCTTGTGTTGTGTCAAATAGATCATTCACAATGATTCATTGTGACGGTATATAAAAACCCATAAATTGCTTGTCTATAATTTTGTCGGTAAATTACCGACTTTTGTGATAAGTCACTGACATTTTATCATGATAGCTATTAGTGCCAGATCTGCTCATTGGCAGCCTAAGCCCTTCGCTGGCTCGGCAAAGGGTTTGAGTCTTTTTAATTAAAAATAATAAAACTGCAGCAAAAAACCTCCTGCAAAATCTTTTTGCTAAACATTACTTAAACCCAAAGTCACCTTATAAACAGTTTTTACCAAATATAATTTGTACTTTCCCGCTCTTAGCATTTACATTACACCAAAAAACCTATTTCCAAAGTTGAACCAAACCCGCTTTCGGTGTACTTGAGTTTCTTACCAACCTTTTTCTTGAAGTTACCAATCAATTTCAAATTACCAATTTTTTAGCTAGTTATCCACATTTATTTAGTCTTTTGCGAATCCACAAATTTTCTTATGAATTATCAATTTTTATATTGAAATTGGTAAATTTGGGATAAAATTACTAATTTTTTTTTTTGTGCTTCCTTTTGTTTCCCGATGAAGTTAATAACTAGTTTTAGACTACCAACTCTTATTTGAGGGACATAGCAACGTTAATTCAATTGATTCTATGTAATCAAAAGCTGGTAGATTAATAGAAAAATGTTACTAGTTCGAAAACAATCAAATAAACAGTGATAAGATATTCAAGCACGATTAACCTAAAACTAATTAATAACATTCATTGGGACAACAATAAGTTTATATTTCAAGTAAAGTTGGTAACTCCAATAAAAGTTGATAAGTCGTATGAGAACTTGATAAATTTAGAAACGATATATGATCAAATAGTTGTTGGTAAATGATTTCGATTAGAGTTGGTAACCTAAAATTAGAAGGTAACTTTATTGAAAAAAATGTTGGTACTTAACTCAAATAAGGTTGGTAATTTGAAACTAAAGTCAGTAACTTCAATAAAATGTCGTAAATCTTTTGTATGAATACAAATTTAGTCCTAAAATTTTTCATTTTGGCGTGTTACATAGAAGGGCCGGTGATGATTGGACATCACATAAGCAATTATTAATAGTAATTGGTCGAAAAAATTACATTAGAATTTCACGCCAAAAGATTTGGGATTACGTTAGCAAATAAAAAAATTTAAGATTGAATTAGCATAACTATTATAGGTTTACGACCGATATAGTAATTACCTTGAAAAATTAGCAGGTTACTGGAAAGTTGGTAAGTTATTGAAAAGATTGATAATTTGAAAACAACTTTAACATAATTTAGCAAATTATCTAAACAAGAGTTGATAATTTAAAGCTAGATGATGACTTAGTAACAAAAAAAAAGGCAGTCGGGGAATCGCTTGAACTAAGGTTAGTAAATTCATATGAAGGTTGGTAACTTTGAAATGTCGGTAACAATTTACAGCCGGCAATTGCCATCCAATCACAAGTGTGGGTGATTCAAAATAGAAATTGAAACAGTTGGTAATTGCAAACCAGTCAAATATAGACTGATAAAGTTAAACTAAGCACTTATAACTTCCCTATACGTTATCGGGACAATGAATCGGCCGGCTGTCATAGGTTATTTTATTCGAAACTTACCAACATTATTTACAACCCCGCAATGTTCGAAAACGTTCTAACCGTCGAGCATGCGGAACAATAGAATTCTGCCCGATCTTTGATGATTGGGGCAAACCCTTTTCAATCCGCCAATCATCTTATCTGGTCGAGGAAGGCCCCATTAGCAAGTAATCACAATGATGATGAGGATGATAAGCGAGAATATATCTTGGGATTTCGCAAACCCGTGCCGCCCAACATCGAGCGGTGGCTTTTCCATGACGATGACGTTAATATTTGTTTAAGAGATTCCCCGTTCCATTATAAACCCTAGAAAAGAGGAAGAAAGGGAGAGAGAGACAGAGAAGTCGCGCGTGCGCAGGATGATGTGACTGGCTTTCCATGAGACGATTCGGATTAGATATGCCTTTGTCTTCCTTTCCATCCGGGACCAAAACAAATAAAGCTCGCACGCACGCACACAACCTTCGCTTCGCTTGTACGTTGTGCCATGTTCCTTAACACGAGTCTCTCTCTCTCTCTCTCTCTCTCTCTCTCTCTCTCTATTTTCTTGACTTTGGCATTGGGTTTTGGCCAGGGGGTGATTTGATGTGACTCTCTCTAATCTCTAAGGTTTGTTCGCTAATGAACTTTTGAGCTGTTATAATCAACGTCGGTTCCTGCGTTTTATCTCTCGCCCTTTTTTTCCTGCTTTTGCTTAGAGCCGCAGGAGATGTGGTGCGTTAACCACGACCAAGAGTGGAAGCTTTACGTCACGTCGAGGATGACCAAATGAATGGAAAGGATAACCCAAAGAGAAGGATTTGGATGACTTTATAAAGGATTTAGATCAATATCACTTCGAATTTAATCACGGGGGTCCTATGGCGAGATCCAGTAAATTAGCAATGAAGATGAGTTTGGTCCGCACCGTCTACGAACCATTCGTCCAAGCAAAGAATGGGTCAAATGAAAGATGGGAAGCATTTGAACAGAGAAGCCAGCTCTTTCAACCGGTTCGAGTTTGTGATCAATCGTCGGTTCTTCGTCCGCCTCTCAAGTGGATGGACCTCATTCCATTTTAGGAATTTGAAACATATCAACATGAGATTAATGAAATCGTGGTCTCCAAATAGTCCTAAACTAATTACATTTTTATCAAGTCAACCTCAAACCTCTCAATTTTGCTAGTTGAATAATAAATTTGAGTCTATTTGGTCAATTTTTATCAAAATTTGATGACATGAACATTGAACGCCCTACATGGCATGATCCGTGTTGATGTAAATAATTTTTAATAATATTCCCATATTTTTTGTCTATTTTTCATTTTTTTTCGGATTTTTTTCTTTCTAATGTTTTTTCTTCTTGTGACCAGCCGTCAACCATAATGAGGAGAGCTAGCCACACCTGCCATAGGCATGGCCCAACTAGGCAAGGGTAGGCCTTGCCCAAGCCCAATCTGGCGAGGTCAACCCTCATTGGGGCTTGCCTAATTACACCTTGCTTGAGGCAAGCGAGGCCAACAGACTACCAACAAAATGAAGAAGAAAAAAAATCATAAAAGTAATAAAAATGCTAAAATATTATTGAAAATTGTCTAAATCAACAACAGCCATCTTATATGGCACAACCGGTGTCCACGTCAACAATTCCTAACTAAAATTGGTCAGTTGAATTCAATTGGTGAAAATTGAACAGGTTTAGTACATAATTGACAAAATTGAAAAATTGATCATTGAATTGGCAAAAGTATAATAAGTTTAAGAATTTTCGAACAATTTTCTCAATTTATTTAACCTCAAAACGAGAATACCTAAGTTGATGCTATGGTTTGATAACTCTTCAACCAATGTATAGTTAAAAATATATATATGTGTAGTTGCTTTAAGATTAATTAGATTTCTCAATTTGTTTTGGGTCACCCACATCCTCCGCCAAAGCACTTGAGCCAAAATACAGGGGAGGCAAAGATTTGGCCACATTCTCACAATGGTAGTGAGATTATGACCATCGCAGCCTCCTTTTTTTTTTTGTTTAATCAAAAACTAATGGCAATTGAGTCATTTTAAGGTACCCTAACTCTAAAGGATCCACATCCTATTGTAAAGGAGTTGGTATAAGTATAAAAGGTCGATACATTTTGTAAATTGGGATGAGTGGTGACAAGAGTTGATAATTTTGAAACACCCACGGAAACATTTGTAAGCAATTTAAATAAGAATTGCAAATAAGTTATGGAAAAAATGTGTAATTTCAAAAAGACAGAATAGACGTTGGTAAACGAAGAAAATAAGATTGAAGGATAAGTGTACCAAAAGTTTTAAAATATATTCTTCCGTTAGTTTCATTCAATTTGACTAATGGAAAATTTGAGCATTGCTTTTTTTATTACTTTCTTAAGCCAAATGACGCTGCATCAAGCAAAAAGTTTAAAAAGATAAATAAAGATTAAAAAAATGAAAAAAATAAAGAAGCTGATAATTATTTTTTTATACAAAAAAGGCAAGTAACGTTTGTTTAGCTTCGTTGAAGCCACTCCTCCAATGAACTATGCCAAGCCAGAAATGGCGACCACAGAGGAATTGAAGGTGGCCTTGGGGGCACAACTATTCTGGAACTTTGATAGGAGGTTGTTTTGGCAAGTAGTGTGCTCCAAATTCTCAGTGGGAGAAGGAGAATTCACTCGCTTGCTCTTACCCAAAAAAAAAAAAAAAAAAGATAGGCATATTGGGAGTTTTAAAATTTATTATAGAAATGTAATTAAGTTATAAAACTTTTAGAAAGTGAATCAAGTCTTTAAATTTGTCAAATTAATGCAATTAAGTTCTTCTGTTGATTCCATTCAACTTGGGCAACGTGTTTTTTCTATTATTTTCTCTCTCTTACAAAGCGCTAACATGACCAAAATATGAGTGTTTTAAAAAAGCCACGTCACCAATTGCCGTTAACCAAGTTGGAAAAAATTAATGAAATGACTTAATTGTACAAATTTGATAAGTTTTAAAACTTGACTACACTTTTTAAAATTTTTAAAACTTAATTACATTTTTGTAATAAATTTATACAACTTCCAGCACATTTATCCAAAAGAAAAAAGTGATAAGTACATTGGAAATCTCAAAACTTATTGTGAAAGTGTGAAATCCTAAAACTTCTAAAACATGCAATCATGAGCTAAAACATATTAAATTGGTGCAATTGACTCATTGTGTTAACTCCATCTAATTTGACTAATAAAAATACCGACATGGCCTTTTCTTTTATTTCTACCTCCTATATGGCTTTTTAAGCATTTTCCCACTCCTAGTGGCATTGACCTTACTAAAACACGTCTAAAATGACATCATTGTGGTTCAAATCATAAATTTTTGACCAAAATCTTAACAAAATTAGATTAATAAATAAACAGACTAATTTTCCATTTTTAAACCAACACAAATAAAAAAGCCCACCCCACAGGCCCTGATCACAACCATCCCACTACCACCAGAAAGGGTTGGCAACCCCCACCCAGATTTGGGCAAAGGTCACAAGGCTCTACTTGTGGTGGACTAAGTAGTACCGATATCGATACTGACACGCGACACGACAAGACACAATATGCTGATACGTTGTTTAAAAAAATAGAGAATTCGACACGTTAGAACACGTTATATATTAAATATATATTTATATATAATAAATTATCATTTTTGTGATTATTTAATTAAATAAATTTGATTCAAATAAATAAATAAATAAATAATAAAAAGAGTCTAGAATGAATTTACACTAGAAACATCAATCCATCATTTGTTAATACCATTCATTATTTCCACTAATCCTATTAGGAAAAGAAAAACAATCCACATTCTACACGTACTTGTCAAAGAATATTGGAAGAGAAGAGAAAAAACAAACTTGGGAGTGAATTGTGTGTCACGAGAAGTGAGAATCAAAAGAGAAGAGAATATTATGCTTTTTCTTCTTTCCCCCTTTATTATTTTTTTATTTTTTATATTTTATTTGTGTACATATTTACATTTTAATCCATTATTTATTGAAAAATTTTAAAATTGATTCCGTGTGTGTTGGAATCACGTGCTAGAATTCCGAACTCGAGTTTCAGAATTCCGGACTCAAGTATTGGAGAATGTTGGGACAATTGATTAGGTGTCGAAAAATTTGATACCTGTTGATCAAGCGTTGGAAAATGTAGGGAGAGTTAACCAAGTATCGAAAAATCTGACATATATTAAGCAAGTGTTAGAGAGTATCAAAGAATGTCAACACAGGTCAGAGTGTCCAACACGATACGAAAACTCTCAAAGAGTATCAATGCTTCCTAGTTGGTCAACAAGAACCTACCATCTTCAAATTTTTTGTGTTATTTTTAAAAATGGAAAATTAGCCAATTTAATTTGGTTAAGAAATTAGGATTTCAACTAAAACAATGTCATCTTAGTCTTAATCTTTGACGCTAATGCCACATAGGAGAGACAAATTTATTTATATAAAAAAAAATTCATATAGAAGAGAGAAAATAAGGGGGAAAAGCCACATTTAGTAATTCATGTTAATCAAGTTAGACAGAATTAACAAAATGACTCAATTGTATCAATTTGACAAATTCTAAAACTTAATTGCAATTTTGTAAGTTTTAGGACTAAATCACAATTTATTGATAAGTTTTAGGACCAAACATGATTCAAACTTCTCTCTCCTCACTATTGTGCTTAGCAAAACAATGAGTTCTCCACATATGGCTTCTTTTCTCCCTAGTCACCAAGTTACTGTGAATTGGGTTTGCGTCGATTAAGAGAGAGGCAGTACACTTCGACGGCATGGAAAACGGCTCGAAGACAAAGGGCATGGAAAACAGCTTGAAGACAAAGGGCATGGATGGGGCCATCGACTCGTAGTGACTCGAACCTATGAAGAAAGAGTTAGTGTAGGCGACCTAGCAAGATGACTTTGCTTGCAGAGCCTGTACTTCCTCTACCTTGCAATAGAAAAACCTCATCAATGGTTGGCCACAACACTTCGTATTTGTTGAAGTTGACCAAAACATGCCATTGAAAGACTCTACTGAGACAAAGATGGGCTGGTAGTTCTTCCATTGTTTTATATGTTAAGTTTCTTGTTCCTTTCCTCTTTTCTTATTTCGTTCCCCTGAACGGTAATGTAAACCACATTGGCTCAAGAAAAATAATAATAAAATCACATCAACATTTTTCGTTAGCTAAATGGATAGAATTAACGGATTGACTTAATTATATAATTTTGACAAATTCAAAAATTGATTATACTTTTTGAAAGTTTTAGGGCTCAATTATATTTTTCATAACATATTTTAGGATTTCTAATGCACTTATCTCTAGGATTTATAATGTAAAATTAAATGGTAAATTATTGAAAAATTTGATATTTCATTCAAATTAAGGTTTGTAATTTCAAATTAAAATCAATAATTGCAATGTTGGCGCACCTTGCAAATTAAAGTTGATAAGCTATGACTAAAAGTTGGTAATGTTGAAACAATCTAATGATGTTAAGTGAGTCAGATAGACGTAGGTAACTTGAAATTAGTTGATGACTCAATATGAAAAAAATTGAATCAATCAACTAAAGATGGTAAATTTATAATAAAAAAAGAGTTGGTATTTCTGAAACAATTTAACGTTGTTAAGTGAATCAAATAAAAGTAGAAACCTTGAAATCAGTTGATAACTCAACACAAAAACAATTTAACTAATCAAATAAATGATGGTAAACTCATGAAAGAGTTGATAACTTTGAAGGATTGGTACGACTTATTAAATAAATTTGCCAAATTACGAATAGATGTTTGTAATTTCGAAATGACCAAATATATATTGTGAGCGAGTAAAAAAAAAAAGTTGATATTTCAAAACTAGTTGGTATATTACTTAGTAAAAACACAAGAAATAACTCAAATTAGAGCGAGTGGTTAGGTATGAAAGTGATAAGCACCAAAAGTTGGCAATTTTCAAATGTTGGTAGTTGCTTATAAGCGATGGTAACTTAGTAAGTGAATCGAGTAAAAGGTAGATTGACAACATAATTTGAGACATGTTGTCAAATAACTCAATTAAAATTGGTAATTTCCTACGCAAATAAAAGTTGGTCGTTTGATGGATTGTTAGTCTTCAAACAAACAATAAGTATTGATAATGGAAATGAGAGTTAGTAAACTAAAATTGATTAATTTTTTAATTCAACAATAATTTTGTACAACATTCACATTAAGATTGGTAATTTCGTATAAAAGTTGATGAATTAGAACGTTACTAAGTAAAACAAATAAAAAAATCATTATTAATTCAAAAAATCGACAATTTCCAATAGGTTAATTATCATAGGAATCAGTATATACTAACAATTAGCAATTTGTTGATTGGTTTTTGTATTCAATATACAAAACTTACCAGCGAACTTAAAAAAATTCTTAAATTGTTTTGTCTGAACTTTGGGATGTATAATTTGAGGGTATTCCCACTTCCATGGGGTTGACAAGGATTTGCCCAAGATTGGGGGGCATCGAGAGGAAGGTAGACTTCCCATCCTTTTTTTAAAATGGTCTAGTATCAAATAGGTAGGTATAGTAACCTCCCGCATCTAGAGTGAAATTGGCTTGTGCTTTGCATAGTGTCTTTCAACCGACTTGTCGGCCTAGTAGCCCCAGTTTCAAATGAACAATAATATTGATAATGAAATTAAATAAGAGTTAGTAACCTAGAATTGATTAATAATTGAATTGAACAATAATTTTGTAAAAAAATTCACATTAAGATTGGTAATTTCGTATTAAAGTTGATGAATTAGAATGCTACTAACACAAATAAAATTTCATAATTAATTGAAAAATTTTGACAACTTAAAATAGGTTAATTATCATAGAAGTCGGTAATATACCGACAATTACCAATTTGTTGGTCATTTTTTATATTCAATATACAAAACTTATCGACATTAATTGAAATATATTGATACTAATTGTTTACACCCAAAAAATGTCCATTTTTTTTTTTCAAAATGCGATAACTTGAAGAATCAAGAACTTGAAAATCTAGACAAAAAGTGGAGTCAATAATTTCGGATACAATGACCAAAAAAGTAACCTCTACTTATAAGCTCTCTCTCTCTCTCTCTCTCTCTCTCTCTCTCTCTCTCTCTCTCTCTAACCTCTCTTTATAACCTCTCCTTATAATTTCTCTTCGGAACCTCTCTTCAGAACCTCTGTTGAGAATCATTAATTGAAAGCTTTAAATAGCCAAGCCTCCTACACAAATCATATAAATTTACTATCTTCAATTACCTCTACTTTTCCATATTGCAATTTTATTTTTTTAGACTTGCATTATCTTGGCATATTCAACCTTTGTCGTTAATTAAATTTCGGCAAAATTTGTTTATGTTTGGTTCGTCAGTAATAGTTCTACTTTCCATGCATTGTCATTGATTAAGTTCCACTATGATTTGCATTTGTATAGTCTTGTTCATAGTAAAGCTATTAGTGTCCTTATTTACTTTGATATTTCTTGCTCAAAGTCTTCGTAGAACATGTCTCCAATTTAAAAATTGAAGAATGACTTTTGGTCAAAGGCATTTCATCTTGAGAGAAATTTTGGCAAAACATCTTTTTGGCATTGCCAGTGGGGACTATCGTGATTGGTTTGAGGAGATACAATAGTATGTATAAGGAATCAACTTGATTTTGACAATAATGGTGGTAACAATATGCCACCATTGCCTACTAATGAAAGACTATGAAAGAGTAGGACATGCTAAGTCGTCAACTGCACAACTAATTCATCATCATTATTTGAAGGATCAGACTGCTAAAATAGAAAAAATTAAGGAGGCAGATCAAGCTCCTACAAGAAAGAAAGTTTGTTCCTCCATATTTCCCTATTAAAATATATCCATCCAAATATGACAAGCACACAAAAACTTTATGATCTTTAGGACAAAATCTCCGAGATAATTAACTCTCCCAAGAAATTGTTGCACCTATTTAAGATTGGAGATATCAACATTCTAAAGCAACTCATAGATGAATTGAGAAAGCAATTTGAGCCAAGTCTAGTGATGGTATCTGCTATGAGGAAGCTTTCAGCAAACATCAAAATAAAACCACTAACCACATGATGGAATACTTCGTCAATGTGGTTAAGCCAATGAATGTCAACACCTTCCATAAAATCATACATGAGCCTAGAAAATTGAGCCATCCAATTTAGATGCAAACCAATCCTACTAATTCATACCTTTTGGATATGTTCCTTTATCTATTGCTGCTCAAGTTACTTTTGGTACCGTAGGGCACATTGTATCACTACCGCCACCGATTAGGATTATGTAAAGGGTTGAAACTATTAGTGCAATCTAGACCTGTGGGGCCATGCTTGTTAAAGGAGGCAATTTCCCCACACAAATCAAACAAATTTACCATCTTTCAATTATCTATGCTTTCCATTACTACACTTTTATTCTTCGGACTCATGTCATTGATTAAATTATGGTGTGTTTCTTAGTTGTAGTTTTAAATTCCAACGAGTATCTTTAATAGGGTGAATATGGTTCTAAGGTAGAACTTGAAACCTAAAAACTGAACCGATGATAACTTGTAGGTTTCAGGTTTCAAGGTTATGCAGGGTCAGTTCTAGGTTTTAAAAAATGAAGAATTTGTTTTGACGAGTAGGTTTTAGGTTCTTAGTTTGAGGAATCTAGAATTTGAGGAATCTAGAACCCGAAACCTAGAATCTAAAACAAGTTTTAATATATATATATATATATATATATATATATATATATCCATATTTTCATGTGATTTTCCGATATTCCATGCCATTCGATAAGGAATATATAATTTGGAAGTATTAGTCTCACTTTTCATTTTATTACTAGGAATTTTACTTTATTATTGTTCATTTTTTTCGTGTGTCTAAATATAAATCATAATTAGTGAGTTTAATCATCCAAATAATAATATATATGAAACTTAAGTAGATCTTGAAGTTGACTTGAAACTTGTGATAAAGTAGATTTCAGATTTCAAAAAATGATAAACCTGTTCTAATGAATAGGTTCCGATTTCAGATGAAACCTATACTGAATTTGAAACCGCTCATTTATAATCTTTATCTTAGCATACTTTAGTTTTGACATTGATTAAATTCCAATATGATTTTTTTACATATGATTCGTTTGTAATAATTATACTTTTCAAGCATTGTTGCTAGTTAAGTCCATGCATAGCTGTGTTTGCATGGTCTTGTTCTAAGTAAAGCTGTTAAATCCTTATTAACCTAAATATTTTTTTCGAAACCGCCACAAAATCTGACTTCTTTAATTAAAAAATCAAGAAGAACGTTGGAAGAGAAATTCCAACCGAACAATAATTGTAATTCACTATATCCTTTTTATTCACCTTTTAACCACAAAATAAAAATAGAATGAGCAAGAGGACAAGACGTCAGCTCGGTTTTTCGGAATTGACCTTTTGGACTTTTCCGCGGGTAGACTGCCGTCGTGCTACACCCCGCCTAGATAGCGTAGGGCTGCAGGCCCCTTGTAATCCGTTCTCATTGGCTTTGAAAAATAGGATAATATCTCCTTCTCATACTAGAGAAAATTAGCAATTACAGCTTCTTTTTTAGGTCAAACAAGTAGAGCTTAATAGTAATAAAAGCAGAGTGCACTCCAATTTCTTTTATACTACAAAAATAGTACTTTTAAGATCTTTCTTTTACCTTAACAGATCGAGGATAGAAATTAACAATAATTGTAATTTGTATTTATCTTGCCAAGGATAATGTTGCCAACAACTTACACTTGGCTTCACTCCATTCGCACTAGACCCACTGTTTTTTTTTTTTTTTTGGTAAAAGATCATTTACCCACTGTTTATATCCTCAAACGGGCAAAAGTTGGGAGGTTCGAACTCGCCAAACTCTAAATAGGTCTACAATTAGAACACGTTAATTTGGTAAAACTTATGGCTCCTTTCTTTTCCCTCGTTATTATTGGCTTTTCTTCTTGACCAATAGCAACTTATGTGCCGTCTCTCTAGCATACACGTAAACCACTGTGGACTGACTTCGTGCACCACTGAACAACTGCTCTACTTACTCAATCACAAAGCTTGACGAAAGGGCTCTCTCTTTTTCTTGCACAAAAAAATGGTCTGGACAATTATGGACCTAGATTTTAAGCTCATAAATAAGGTTGTCACAGAGAGAGAGAGAGAGAGAGAGAGAGAGAGATTCATTACTTTAGGAGTCAAGACAAGATACAAATGCGAGTACCAACACTCGTGATCGAACATCAAGAAACGGTGCAGCTATTGATGGTGCCTCAGCAACTCAGATGGTAGTTAGATCATAGAGAGAAAGGAAGTGAAGGGAAGCCTTTTCACTACCACGGAGGAATTTTATGCGAACTTTTTTTATATCGACATAATGGTCAATTCGTCAAGAAAATCCTACCATCACACCCGAACCCCATGAACCTTAGAATTCCAATGGACACGAAAGATGTCAGTCATGTTGCTCCATCGAGTATGTATCTGACAAATCCAGCCACTTTAAACGTTCGCTAAGATGAGAATTAGTCAAAGGAACACGGGTTTGACGACATCTCACCCCTCCCAAAATAATAAATTATTTTCTAACATTAATAATGATAAGATTGAGGGGATTGGACAAACTTGGATGGGCTTTTGCCACGTATCCCTCGTCCGACCACCTCCCAAAATTAGACACAAGATCTTTTCTCCCTATTTTAAATTTTTTAAATCAATCAGCTCAACGATTAAACTACTCGGAAATTGGACCCTTAAACTAATAGAGGGGATAATATAAAAAAAATAATCTCCTTGGGAAAGCATCGAGTAGCTAAGTTTATATATTCTTTTGTCATTTTATAATGCGAAAAGATCAGCCTTTAGGTAAAGTTTCCATTAATTAACTAAGTACCACATGTAACTCCAAACATCTTAGTTTCCTTATTTGTCATGCAAGGAAACTAGGCATTCAGACAAGCGGCACAAATCTGCAAAACCTTTCTCAATAAAGAAACAATTGATCACGCCATTCAAGCGACAAGAAAGTTGTTATGCAAAATAAAATAATATACGATAGGCTTTTTAGGGAAATATAGAACATACAAGAATAGATGATTCCACGCAATACTTCTTAATAATATGTAACCTCTACTACTATTTTCAAATATGTTCACTTTCTTTTGCCCACCGTGCTGTCTCAAACTTGAGCATGGTGCCAAAGGCAATCATTGCAGCACAATCAATGGACCAAATGATAGGAACAAATGGCAATTACTGTATGAAATATGCCGGTTGATCCAATCTCGTTAATTAAAATTTCTAAGTTTAAACTACCAGTCTAATTCAGAGGCGAAAAGCCAATCGTTCGACGAAAGATCTACATCTACTTCAAGATGCTGTAATCTAAGAACAATTAAAATCACGGCAGAAAACACATCGTTGGCCGACTCCAGCACCTCAAAAGGAGCCTAGTGAGTATGTTGCTGTAGTGAAATGTACAAGGGCTGTTGAGAAGTATAAATATACAGTGCACCCAGCGGCTTAGAAATTTCCATTTCCATCCTCTGTACAAGAAAGAAGAGAGGAAGAAAAGGGTGGGGGGAGAGAATCTGACATGCACTCATAGGACCAAGTGCTGTCCCGTGGACCAGCACTTTTTTTCACTTTAATGCCCTCATGCCTTTACCACCGAGAGAGAGAGAGAGAGAGAGAGAGCGAGCGATGGAGAGGGAGCTGATCATCTTAAGCTTTAAGCCCCCGGGTTGAGAACTCCTCTAATCGTTGTTTATTTCTCATCTTCCTCATGCTCAAAGGCTCTACGTTCTTGACAGATCTTGAGCTCCAACAACATCAAGATAGGGCCAACAAAGCCCTCTCTCTCTCTCTCTCTCTCTCTCTCTCTCTCTCTCAGTCGCAGAACCCTTTTGAGGTTTGCAGGAAGGAAGAGAAAAGAAATGAAAGAATAAAGAGGGGATGGACCCGTGTGCAGGCTGTGGGAGAGGAAGAACATGACCTTGTCGGTTGTTCTGCAAATGCCACTCCACACTGTCACCGCATTATCTCTCTCTTTCGTACGATCCCCACTCACCTGTTCCTCTCTCTCCTGATTCTTTATGGCCTGGATGGCCACTAGGAAACACAATTCCTTCCCTTAAGCCAAGTCTCTCTCTCTCTCCCTCCCTCTCTCTCTCTCTCTCTTCTCTCTGTGGATTCTCTCAGATTTTAGGATTTAACGAGGCTACTGAATCAGCTGCTTCCTTCAATTCCCCAAATCTAAAGTGTCCAAGACACTCAGGTAAGTCGTATGCTACTGGGGGACCCTCTTGTGCTTTAATCTCCTGATCTCGCAGTTTTCACTTTCAAGTTTCAAATACTTGACCTTTCTTTAGGGGGAAAAAGAGGAGATTGAGTTGGAGGTTTTTCTGTGTGTTCCTTCCTTCTACTTTGGTTGCAAGACTTTGGAGCCCAAGTAGGGGAGAGGGAAGGGTTTCCAGAACAGTGAAGTGGGTTGGTTGGTGGGATCAGCACCACACACTATGTCAAAATCAGCATGGGAAAAAAGAAACTTGTGAGAGCAAGTATTACATGGGGGGTCAGCTAGGGGATTAGGCCTTCGATTAGGATATGCTTCTCTGATTAGATGGATTATGAATTAGGGTGGAGACCAGCACAGGAGACTCCATGATTTAAGACGAAAATCATGATGGAGGGGAAGAAGACTATGACCTCTAGTTTGTTTTGACATGATAATTTCCATTGAATAAACACGTAGGAGATTCGAAGATCAAGACTGTATTTATCAGCAGGCCTGGGCAAGATTGATGGAACTGGGAGACCAAGAACAGGAAAGAGAGATGCCGAGTTCTTTGGGGTACACCCCTCCACATAAAGATTCTTCCTCCAAATTCTCTGCTGCAAATAGAAGAGATCAAACCCTAGATCAGCCAAATCATTTATATCCTCAAAACCACCACCCACCAAATCCACACCAATTAGCTAACAAGCCTAGAAGAGAATATCAAGAAACCGACCAAGATCCATTTGCAGTCGCGTCTCCATCTCCAATTGCGGTAGCTACCGGCGGCACTTCGGTCAGCATTAAACCACACACGGAACCACCATCGCCGCCGCAAGGGCAACTCACGCAGTCCCCCACGCCACAGCCACAGTCAGTGACGGCTCTTATCTCCGCCTCCTCCATCCGATATAGAGAATGCCTTAGGAATCATGCGGCGAGCATGGGCGGCCATATCGTCGATGGTTGTGGAGAATTCATGCCCAGCGGGGAGGAAGGGACACCGGGGTATTTCAGATGTGCTGCGTGTGAGTGCCACCGCAATTTCCATCGGAAGGAGGTCGATGGTGAACCGCAGTACACACCTAGTCTATACTATAGCAGCAACAAGACCAATGGCCAAAGAGCTGCTTTACCTCCTCCCCAACATCATGCAATTCCCCAGCCAAACCCAATCAATCTGCATCACAGGTTCTCTTATTGCATATCAAGCGCTGCCACCACCACCACCGCGATGGCCCTAAATCAACCAGTGATGATGGCCTTCGGCGGGGGCGTCCCAGAAGAGTCTTCTAGTGAAGACCTTACTATGATTCAACATAGTGATGCTGTGCTGCGTTCAACACAGCTGGCGTCGCCTAAGAAAAGGTTTCGGACAAAGTTCACGCAGCAACAGAAAGACAAGATGATGGAATGCGCCGAGAAGTTGGGGTGGAGGATTCAGAAGCAAGATGAGCAAGAAGTGACCCAATTCTGCGCTGAGGCCGGTGTGACGAGAAAAGCTTTCAAAGTGTGGATGCACAACAACAAACAAGCCATGAAGAAGCAACAAAGGTAAAAAGATCAGGTTACTCTTGTTCGGGAATAAGATTGTAATTGTTGAAACTGTCTGTTTATAATTAGAGGAGATAGATCGGAGCAGTCAATTTTGGCCGATTTTCCCTCATTTCCAAGGCTTTGTTGTAGCGTGATCTGCCCTCTTTAGATGCTTCTGAATCATCAGCAACTCAGAGCTGCTTATTAATTCATGGCGACACCTGTCTGCCATGCCCACTTTGGGCCCTCTTATATGTTGGGGAACATTGAATTATACAGAAAGATAATAGCAAGAGTGAAAATTTTTGGGTCCTCGTCACAGGAGATTAAGGTACATGTACTAACTTTGGTTTGGGTTTTCAGCTGGAAAAATTTCATGTACAACATTTCTAGCTTCACTTCCTAGATTCTTTGTCCTTGAAATTTCGGTTCATTTGGTGCCCAGTTTCTCAATCATCAGTTTTTCACAAGGATCAAACAATATCAAAAAAAAAAAGGAGTTTGATGTATCTCTCTTCAGATCGTTAAAGGACTATATTTAAGAAACCATTTTTCAAAGTCTACATTATTCAGGCGCTGCTTAGGTCAACTTTCTAAGTCTTCTTAGAAGCTGAAAGACTAATCAGGCTTAGGGTACCTTCTGATGAAAGACTTAACTGTGTACCTCTATTTGCTACTTTTAATGCATGCGGGACACTGCCACGCCTCTGTCAGACAAATTCAGACAAATGGTCCCATGAGATTGATGTATCATTCAGCCTTTTGAATTTTAATTTCTGGAAGTTAATGCTATTGAGACCAGGAAAAGACAGAACCAGGAGGGATTTACATAGGAAATCTACTCGAACACACACGATCTATCGTGTCCAAGTAAAAATGTGGCAAGGATTGGACCGTGATCGCTTTTACGAGAAATTGTACAATCTACAGTCTTTAGGGGAGTCCTTTCCATAATTTCAGCTAGGGTGGTCCTCCAAGTGGGGTAGATGACCTAATAAAAGGCAAGGAAGTCGATCATCACATCTCAGAACGATGCGGGAAAGAGAAATCGCACTAGTGACAACGGAAGAAATGTTCAAGACGAAGCAGAAAGAAGGAAGATATCGAAATTCAATATCGAAGTTACTTGGGAAAAAACGAGCTCCATCGCTAACTGCAATTTGCTCATATAAAGATTTCACCACGCTTTGAATGCCTATTGTTCCCTCTTTGGTCTCTGCTCCTTGCTCAATGGATAGATGTTCATTCCAGCACGTGGAAAGACAGATTGATTTCGTCGCCATTTACACAAAGCAAGGTTCCGGGGACACTGACCTCAAAGATCAATAGACCGATGCAAAGAAGACCACAATGAAAGTGACTGAAGCTTTCGATGAAGCGGAATCTATTCAGATCCTAAGATTCAGACAGGCAGTATCATCTGAAAGGATTTGAGTTCTTTTTTTTTTTTAAAGCTTGTTCTGAGAGTCAAGACCATGCTGCAAAGAAATAAGAAAAAGGCTCGAGCGGAGAAGTTTTCACGCGTTGCTGTCTAAAGATATAGCAGCAGATGGTCTACAAAATGTCATGCCCTCAGCCGAGAAACTGGAAGAATCATCTCCTAAGCAATGTCAACAAGAAGCACTTACCCAAAAAAAAAAAAAAAACTTGAAGAGCTCCCAAGGAAGCCATTTCATCAAGTTTAGGGCTTTTGAATCTCGTGAAGTAAACTGAAACACATTTAGTTTGTGGACAAGTTTAGAGCTTTAATTCCTGCGGTGGGCAGATTGACTAGCATAGAATGCAATATCTGGGGCAGCAAAGCTCTCTCCATAGTTAAGCATAATCAGCAAACGACATATGCATATTCAGAAATTATTATTCTCGTCTGTCTAAAGACGACAAGGGCTAACCAAAGCGTGGTAATGAAAAGGTAAATTCTACATCACTCTCTTGAGTAAATCCTCTCACACGAGGCTCAAGATCTTACCATAAGGTGGGATAAAGGCCGTACCTAGTTAGTTTCATCATCAAAACTATGAAATGACCTCAAGCTACTAATTAACGTTGCGATAGTTGATTGGGCTTACAGCTCCGAGCCGTCTGATCTCATCTTTGATCCAAGATCACCTGCCGCCTTGGAAGCCTTTTCCTTTGCCGCTTCATAATTAGACTTGGCCTCATGTGTCATGGACTCCTTGGCTGTTTTATACGACTCCCCGACCTTCTTAAAAGCTTCATCATACGCATCAATTGCTTCATCTTTGTCGTAGCCCATTGCACCAGCCACTTGATCCCCGACATCACCGGCTTTATCCGAGGCCATGTCCGATGCCCTGTTGACCCCGTGCTTTGCGTCGTCATATGCATTCGCTACTTTCTGCTTTCCATGTCCTACAGCTCTTTCAACAGCCTCCTGACCATCACCAATCTTGTCTGAAACCATGTCCTTTGCTTCGTTGTAACTGTCCTCTAGTTTGTCTTTTCCATGCCCCATTGCATCTGTCATTCCATCTTTCGCGTCCCTAGCCCAATCTGAAGCCCCATCAGTGGCCATGCTCAGCTTCTGCTTAGCTTCACCATAGAGATCAGAAGCTCTCTCTGCGCCATACCCCATTTCTCCTCGCTTTTCTTCTTTGAAATCATCGGCGCGTTCTGAAGCCATGTCAGTGGCCGTATTCAGTTTGTCTTTTGCTTGACCATAAAGATCGGCGGCTCTATCTCTTCCATGGCCCACAGATCCAGCTATATCATTAGCTCTATCTGATCCCATATCAGTAGCCATGCGCAGATAGTCTTTAGTTGCACCAAAAGTACCAGCTGCCTTGTCTTTGCCATAATCCATTGCTTCCGCCGTGGAATCTTTGGCATAACCAGCACCGTCAGATGCCTTTCTCATACCTTGGTCAGCTTTCTCCGAAGCAGAACTTCCTATGTCACGAGCTTTTTCATAGGCCAAATTGGCAGCCTCACCGGCTTTGTCAGAAGCATATTTCGAGGCATCTGAATGAATTAAAGAGTGACCGGGGGGAAAATACATGAGACATTTATGTCAATTAGGGCTCCGACGCATGAGGTATCTCCCTATCCTGATCATACATACAGCTTGTGAAATATTAATGGAAATGCACTCCAGTATTGTTAGACCGATGACAGACGCAACAAATTTTCATGAGATCAGAAGACGTCCGAATTAAGTCATGAAGATATTAGGGATAAAAAATTTCTTGCTTCACCAACCAGATTTGCAGTTATATACACATTCTTTTCAGCATATTTTTTAGACAATAACTCGCAGCTGTGTGGTCTCTCTCATTAAGTTGTGTCAGCCAGATGAACATATTCCACAAGAACTTCAAAGAACAAAATGTACAAGAGAAACGAAAACAGAAGGTACCCAACTCACAAAAGTGTAAGGTCATGATGAATTACCTGATGCGGCAGATTTCATTGTGCCGGTGGCCTTTGAAGCAGCATCCCCCGCCCTATCAATGACATTGTAAACTACATCTTCCACTTTGTCTTGCTTAGTTGGAAGCCCTCCCCTATCACATAATTCCTCATGTCAGCAAGTGATACATACTTCTATCAACAACATAATTCAAATTTCACACTAAAAAAAAAAAAAAAAACCCTAATTTGAACTGGAAGACAAAGCAATAAGCTTAAAGCTTAGTGATCCCTAGAATCGAATCAAACTTGTTTGACAAATATTCGCAAATTAAGAACATAAAATACCACCGCAAACGCACAAGTCGTCAATAAGTAGTGCACTGTTTACAAACAATAAAGCATTTAACAACTCCAATTTCAAAAAAATTCTCAGCTCTCTCTCTCTCTCTCTCTCTCTCTCTCTCTCTCGGTAATAATAGGGGCATAAAGCAAGAGAAATTAAGAGTTAATCTAGTGGAAAGTAATACACTTTACCGCCCATATTTGTCACAATAAAAGTAATTTTCAACTTTCAGCATCTTTGGGGAAAAATTAAGCCTAAGCCGACAGTCTTCAACATCTATGTGGGTTCATGCTGTCTTTTACAATTAGGAACTTTTATCTGTCTGCTTCCAACCGAAAAATTAGTTCCAGAGACTAAAATTAGTTACCTAATGGTTTCTCTTGTTTGCAAGCAACTTATCAAACAAGAACATAGATTCTTTGAATAGAATGATGCTTGCACACTCTCCAGCAAAAGCAAGAAGTCTAGGACAAAGTCTCTTAGTAGATTTGCCCTTGACTGTAGTATAGATTAACAAACATATTGATTCCTACAATAGATGTACTCTATAAGCCTAGTAGCTAAACTCCCCAAAGAGGATTAGTACCACAGCTGTACTGAGTTCTCTAAATTGCAGGGAGGAAGGAATGGTGCAAAATCAACAGTCTTGTCTCCACTTCGATGGTGATTTACGGAAGTAGCATTCCATCTATAACTATACTTGAAGACACAAAAACTCATTTAACCCCATTTCTTTAATTCATTAGATTGAAATCTCAGATTTCAATCAAGATATTAAAAATGACCAATAAACAACTGAACAAGGAGATGATATACTGGCATGAAGCAAATGATATCGATGGAAAAGCCCCCAAAAGTTAAGTGACCTTTTATCCAATTTACCCAGACATTTCAAGCCATATGCATAAGAAACGCTAATGCAAAACTTCTTACCATGCATTTCTTCATCTATGTGCAGTTAATTAACATAGCATCCCATGCCATCAAGTGACTGAACTTAACCAGCAATTCTAGACAATGATTATTTTTGAAATTATGGTACAGCTATTACGTCGTGTGATCGAATTCTTGGGAAGAATAAACTATTGGATTTTCTAAAGGAACATCTCATGTAGATAACAGCATTAAAACATTATCGTCCATCTAAATTACTGTTCAGTTTGATTTGAGGTTTAAATTACATTCCTATGATATCCAAAAAATCACTTGATCAAACACTCGATTGCTCTTGAATCCATACATTCACCCTCGATCTATCTGTTTCCTCTTGGAAACTATCAAAACTTGCTACCACATCTTACCCATCGAAGAATGAATATCCATCATATTCTATTAAAAATATGCTGTAACCTTTGCAACTTACAATAGAATGAAAGGCAAAATGGCACAATTAGACATTCTGTCGCGCTATTCAGGTTGGTGCAAACAATGTGGTTAATCTTTACTTTAGAAAATTGTAAAAACACGTGCTTTAGACTGATTAACGTTTGACTAACGTAATTATCAGTAGTTACTTAATCCGATGACGCAAACAGTCATAATCTGTCGAACGCGATCGCTCTACCGCATCACACATCATCCCCACAGCACGCTCGAAGCGCAAAGAATCCACACACAGGCTCAAGCAGCAACACATTCCCCAAAGCACTCAGCCGGACCTGCCGCCCGTACCAATCCATCGGGCACTGAAAATCCCAGACGATCGACATCAAACACGAACGCGGATTCGAAATTGTCAAGGATCGACCGATTCAATTACAGAGAGAGAGAGAGAGAGAGAGAGAGAATTACTCCCAATCGGCCCAGGAGTCGGCCCCGCCGTGCCAAGCGCGCCGCTTGGCGTCGTACTCGGGTTCGTCCGCCGAGCACCAGCACGTCCCCGGCGCGACCGCCAGCAGCAACGCGATCGCAACCAAAATCCTCTTCGCCGCCATGCTTTCCCCTCGGGCGCCCGCGGAAGTTGCACTCTCTCGACGGCGGCAGCAGCAGCAGCGATCGATCCAAAGACAAACAGGTAAAATGTTCGCGACGTACGGCGGAGACGAAGTGTTTTCTCTGTGCTTGAAATCTGCAAGGCGAGCGCTTGACGAAGGAAGAAGGAAGGAAGGAAGGGACGAAGGAAGGAGAGGGAAATGGTGGAGTGAGTGCGGGGAGGAGCCGTTAAGATAAAGGGATTCCGGAAACGTGGCGCGACGAGGATCGACGTGGCGGGTGGGGGGCGAGGCTGGGCGCGCGGAGGTGGCGACGCGTGTCGCTGGCCGGGGGAAGGGGAGCGACGCGACACGCGTGGGCGCGTCGGTGGCTTCGCGGTCGGGTCGTGCGGGGGGAGTGATTTCGCGCGCGAATCGGGGTTTTTTGAGCTGAGCGAGCGGTTGTCCAGAGGAGGAAATGGTCAAAAAGGAACGACATATCAATAGGGCAGATTATTTTCATCCTCGAAAAATATGATCAGGAATTTATGCCTAAAATTTTGTTTTCGGATAAATTTAAAATTTATTTTTAAAAATCATCCATAAATGATAATATTTTTATTATCCATAAACATTTATATATAAATATTTTTGTGAATGATGAAAATATTTTTTTATTTTTTTATGTTTAAATATTTTCGTAAATGGTTAAAATATTTATTATTCACTTATTTTGTGAGTGATATAAGTTATCATTTTTAGGAAAATAAATTTTTATGAAAACTAATGCGCCTTAAAGTGAGTAATGTTATAATTTGATGACATTAATCAAACACTTTGGAAAGGTGCATGCTATATGTTTTACTCGTTGTTTTGGCGTGTTTTCTTCGAGGAATTATACAGTTCGAGGCCTGTCTTGTCCATCAAACACCGGAAGAACTTTTTCAGCCAAAGCAAGGTACAAGATTTAATTTTATAGAAACTAAGTCAGGAAAGTTCCCTTTATCTTGAAAATTCATAGCTTTTACTTTCATTTTCGAACATGCATGGATCCCGTGTGCAGACAGGTTATGACGCACAGAATTGCAAACGAATATAGTCATGCAAGAAAGAAGATTACATATAGACTAAATAAACAAGGCGCCTATACAAGTGTGTGCAAAATAATGACGATGATTTTACTAGTCTTGAACCTTTATGAATGATACAACTGATTGATATATTTTGAAATTCCCAGCTCACAAATTGGGATCATTATTTCAAATCTCACCTATTGCTTGTGAAACTGCTTCTCGAGCATGGACTGCTTATGTAGGCCAAAGGTCTATACTCAATCGGTTCATGAACTTATGGGGGAATCCATGGGTCCCCAGATTGAAAAAAAGAATGTACGGTTCTTGCAAAACCGAATGGTTTGGCTCTTATGAGAGAGCATTAAGAGAGTTTCTAATGGGATCAGACCCACCCTCCCCTTTAACTTTAGGAAGGAAAAATGGCCTTCATGATCAAACATAAACGAGGGGATATCCTCCTACGCTCATGCGATGATCTCCTCTCCATGTACTCATTTAAGGAATATCTCTAGTTATGAGCAGGAGGTAGTAATGCACAGATCGACAGCACGGAAATCATTATCTCTCGTTCAATTGAAAGTATGTCGAAAGAATTTCAATGGGCGAATGAATAAAACTAACAAAGTTACAACGATGTCCGAAGACATTACCGGTGTTCTCGTACCATGACACGCAGTATCTTGATTAAAGATTAGGAATCACCACAAGATCGTATGCCGAATACATGAAGATGTACACCACATGAATTCTTCCCATTATTTGGGACAAAAAATGGATTTTATTATCTTTTCTGACGGATAACTCGCCCGTGAAAAGGCCAAAAAAGTTCATCTCAATCAGGTGGAAGCAGCAGCTGCAACAGCCGCCGTGTAAAACCTCTTGAAGGAGCACCGCTGCTTCCTTCTATCTACTTCCCTGGATTTCAAGCGTTTTGTACAGTATGAGCATTACTCCATCTACCAAAAAATCGCATAGAAACACGACTTCACCGGCTGCCTCTCCATTTAAAGCAAGAATTACAAATGAGACGATTTCACCGGTCAAAATTGGGAAAGCAGCCTCTCCATTAGAAAGAACAGAAACAAATTGCAAACCAGAATCTAGGCAGGTTGACCACCATTGGCTGCCAATTTTATCCGCTGTTGATGCTCTCCAACTTTGTATTCTACAATCTCCTTGAAAAGATCGGCATCTAAGACGCAGTCTGGCCTTCCATAGACAGCTGCTTGCACACTGGCCATTAGTTTTGCTATCTCACGGCCAGAGAAGCCCTCCATCTTCCGAGCAGCCTCTTGAAGCACATCATCTGATATGTCTTTTATGGTTATCTTTTGAGGCTGCTTCTTAAATAGAGAACCCCACTGAGATGTTTCGTCCCCTTCGCCGCAAAGATACTTCCTCAAATAGAGTTTTAGAAGTCTAAATCGTTCCTCCTCCCCAGGGAGTGGGAACTCAATCACTTCATCAATGCGGTCAGTCACAGCTTTATCAAGATCCCCAGGCCGGTTAGTTGCTAGGACTAGAACAATGTCTCTGGATTGATCTCCAGTCCGGAAGAGCAAAGCATTTAGGGCACTACGCTGAGCCTCGCTCATATATCTACTGTTACGCCTGCATTGCAAGGATATTTCATAACATGTGATGGAAAATTGTGCATAATCAAACAGAATCTGATCCTAACAACCATTTTCATGTCTTCATGTTCCAATGGAGTAACGGGCTCATTTAAAAGCATCAATTTTACCAACCTCAAACTTCAAGAGGTTAATTACTAAACATTGAAGGGATTCCAACAAACGACATCTTTCCCGACCAAACAACAATCTTACTGGCATATAAACAATCATAGAGCTATCCGCAACCTACTAGAAATCAGGTACACCAAAAAATCAGTTCTCAACTGCCAAACAATTTTTCAGGTCAATTTCCTCAAAGAAATCACATAAGTAAACATTAGCGACATTCCATCAAGCTGGCATCATTTGCTAAGGCTTTGCTGATATAGTCATAAAGCAAAAGGCAGTTTCATTAAAAATATTCTAAATCAATATGCAAGAAAAGAACTCACTCGCATAGAAAAGCATCTGCCTCATCTATGAAGAGAAGGAGACCCTTCTTTGACTTTTTAGCCCAGTCAAATATTTGATGGATTTTGGTGACGGCCTGTGGACCTAGTGGGGCAACATCTCCTCCAGTCATCATGGCATAATCTAAACCCTGGAAGAAGAAATAAAGAAGATTAATAAAGTTTTGATGCACCCATTTGAATGCACACAGGACATGGAAAGGACAGCTAGAAAAGAAGCAAAATAAAAACATCAACAAAGAAGTATAAAAGCAACAAAATTGAAGAGAATATTTATGCAGATTTTAATAAAGACGAGATGAAGTTTACAGGGCTCATCAACAAGCCTTCAATGAGATTCAAGTTATGGCATTTTCTGCTGTTCTTTTCCTAGAGTTGTAAGGCTGAACAAGCTAACAGAGAAATGAAAGGAGCCACCAACTCGGGGGAAAGAACAACAATGAAATGAGCAATGGTTGCTACCATACCGATTTCCGAGCCATCTCCCTAGCGACCATAGTTTTTCCTGTGCCAGGAGGTCCATAAAACAGCATATTGCGGAATGGAGCCTCGTGAGCCTTGGTGTTTGCTGTAGCTCTAGCAAGTTGTTCTATTCTTTTCTGCAATGAAGGGTGGAGAACAATATTTCCAAGTCCGCTTTTATTCTCTGAAAGCACTGTGGAGCCAGCTGCAGCAGCAGTGCTATAATTCATAAGTTTGTTTCCTCCCCGAGAAATAAGGCCCGACCAAGGAAATTTGGAAATGGATGATTCCCGAATAAGTGAGGGCTGCCCAAGTATTCGGTTTACGTAACCCCATGTGACTCGAGCACCTTCCCTGAAAAACAAAATACCAGAAGACTTTGAAGAGAAATAACAAGATCTATCTATTCCCTAGCATGCAGATGAGAGACCCAAAAACAGCTAAAGAGTGAATTTTCCACCTATGCTGAATGTCTTTGAGCAATGCCAAAGCTAAGCACTCCAGGATGCATTTTACTGAGTCTTTTTCAGCGTTCAAATCTGTCCCCATGGCAAAATTTCATTGTTATGTTGGCAGTCATGTTAGCTGTTAACATCTACAACAATATATAAGCGTCTTGTTATTCTATACCAAGGAGTCCTGCCTAATTCATTAATCTATGGGAAGATACTAAATTTAAGAATTGGAAAAATGTTTAAACTGATCGATCACAATTTCCAGTAATGCCAACAGCATTTACATGGGATTACTGCTATGATAAGAAAACAGGCATAGGTTTCATTCTGGATTAAAGTCATAGTCCCTCATCTGCACATGGCAATCATCTGTTGGTGTTTATTACGATATCAGAGAACACATGCTCTATGTTATTTTAACTTATATGTGAGTTTCAAGCAAACAAACCTGGTGGTGTAAATTCCTGCAGCTAATGCAGTAGCTCCACCGACAGTCATGACCAATGTGTTTCTATCATTCAGTAATATCCTAAAACCACCTGCAGATTCCATCCACGAAAAAATAATAATGAACATAATGGTAACGCCAGAATCAAACAACAAACTCAAGAATATGTTGAATTGGTGTCATACCTTCAATATGACTAAACAATGTATTGATGGCAGCAAGCCACTTCTCTCTTTCACCATTGATTCGTTCTATAAGCATTCTCCTATTGTGGTCTTCTGTCAATTTCGCTTCATGGGCCCGGCCTTCGGCCTCAGCCATGGCCTTCACTCTTATAGTTTCTCGCTCTATTTCAGCTCTTTCTTTCTCAGTTTGCCGTTGTTGGGCTTGAATCTGTTCCTCAGTCGCCTGTTTTTGCTGCTCTTTTCTTACAGAGGATTCCTCTTGCATCTGAACCAATTCAGCATTATGACGCCTCTGAGCTTCATGGTCTGTCTGAGAACATTGGAATATGATATCATGAGCAGTTTGATAGTGATAATCTTCCGCGTGAATACAGTTTAATGTTTTAAAAGGAACACCACTATATTCGTAGGAGACAATCTCGTCAACATCTCAACATACCCAAGAACTTTAATCCTGAGAAAGAAGAAGCTATTCAACTGGCTCAAAATTTCACCATCGGTTAACTTCAAATCAGAAGTTCCAGGCCAAAAAGAGAAAGAGCAAAAGTGAAGACATACTCAAGCTCGAGAAGCCTTTAAACAAATTAATCATTACATTACAGGACCATCTCTACAAGATGATTCTTTTAAAGACACTAGATAGACGTTCACAAAATTGAGTAAATACTAGTCTTTGCAGAATCTTCTATATTTACTTGCCAAGTAAAGGCCCCTCAAGATTTCTCCTTCATAATAACATATCGATGCCTCTATGTTAGTTCTTTTCATAACTGAAACAGCTTTTAGTGCAAAATGGCACCAAGGGGGTGCCAACCTATGCAACAAATCAGTAAGTAAACTCAAGTCTCTAATTGTCAACAAGGTCGATTCTCAATGTTACTCAATGCACCTGCATTCTCTTTCTCGCCAACTCATCCTCATATCTGAGCATTTGAGCTTTTGCCTGTGCTTGTTGCTGAACCAAATTTCTCTGCTCTTCAGCCAGTTTCCTTTGTCTGTCCTGCCAAACACAATGTCAAAGGATCGAGTCCATGAAAACTCAATGACAGATCACAGAAAAGTAACAGAAATCAAAGAAAACAAATTGCAGCACAACATGAAAGACTCAGCACTGGAATTCATTAAGAAAAACCCACAAAACCCAATAACGAGCAAACACATCAAGTAAACGTCAGTTACATGAATCAAGCAGATACAAGAGACTGAGCTCAAATTGTTAACTGAACAAGTGATTATACATAGAAAGACAGATGCATAGCTGACACGTCTAGTACTCACAATGTCAGTTTGAGCTTGAATTAACTCGTAATGGACCTTCTCCGCAGCTACCTCAGCCAAACGATTCTGTTCTTGCTTTCTCATCACCTCAAAAACCTGCCAATTCAGTCCACGCCCAAAAATGAATATCTCCGATTTCCAAATTCAAATCGATCACCATCAGAACCCCCCATTGCATATCACTTGCCATCAACCGTCTCGGTTTCTCCACAACCGAGCAGAAAACAACGATCGAGAAGCAGTACAGACCTGTTTCGCATGAGGGGAGCTATTGATTTCCCGGAGGGCCTTCGCTCCCCTCTCCAACGCCTCCGGATCGAACCCCGCCCCCCGCGGCTCCTCAGGAGGCTCGGGCTTCGCCGGCGAGGCCGCGTCGGGGGGAGCGTCCTCGGCGCGCTGCGACGGAGAAGGAGGCGGAGGCGGCGCGGAGGAATAGAAGCCCGGGAAGCGGAAGGGGGCGTCGGCGTACGCGCGGGTCGATAGCGTGGACAGGGAGGCCGCCGTCGCCGCCGCCGCCGCCGCGGCGATCGCCGATGACAGTCTCGAGGCCGCCATTTCCGAGCATAAATCCCAGGAGAAGAGAAAGAGAGAGACACACACAGAGGGTCTGTCTAGGGTTTAAGCGGGATGGGGGTTTTAGGATTTCAGGAGGAGGAAGAAGAAAGAGATGGGCTTTTTCTTGGAGAAGAATCCACACCATGGGCCCAAACCCAGGGCCCAAATACAAGAACTCTCCTTTGAGCCCAGGCCTTGCTATTTCCCCTCTTTTTCTTTTTTCTTTTTATTCATCTTGTGGTGTAATTTCTCCTTGGATATTTTTATTTAATTTCTCTATTAATTTTTGTAAATTGTTTTCGCTATGTCTGTGATGTGACAAATAAGTTTTCTCAAGGTAGCGTGGCTGAGTATCTAGTCGACTCAAGTTTAGCACCTCATGCAATACTCGATAGGTTCATGCATTCGATTGAGTTTATACTTTTTTTATCAAAAAAATTCAATAGTTTTAAACATGACCAAAAAAAAAATCGTTTTGCTTTAATTGGTACTCACTTGCATTTTACCTGTAAATTGATTGTAATCGAGACAAGTGTTGATTAATTTTTCTTTCGGAAATTGTGCTTTTGTTCTTTTGTACGACCAACTTTACAGAAAAAATTTTTCTTTTATTTTTTGATTTTTTTTTGAATGGCAATCCGAAAACCACCAATACAAGAACAGAAAAAGAGTAGAAAATAATGGTGTGTTTAGTAACGTTTTTGTTAAAAAATATTGTTCCAAGGAACAAAAAATAGAAAAAACTATTTTTGTTCTAGAGAACAATTTTTGAATAGAAGAACGCGTTTGGTAAACTTATATAATTTTTTTGTTTCTTTTAATTTTTTAATATTTTTATTTTATTTTTCCTTTTTCTTTTTTCTTTTTTCTTCCTTTTGGCCGGTCCACCGGCCTCGACCATGGCCAACGACCGGCCGACAAGGGCCAACGACCTCGAGCAAGGCCAAGCCTCACCATGGCAAGCCACCACCAAGCAATGCTAAGCCTCGCAGGTGGCTGAGTGAGCTCAAGGCCGAGCCTCACTAGGGGCTGGCAACCCTCCAGTGAGGTCGCTAGCCCTCAATGGCTGGTCGCCGGCCATGGTCGAGACCAATGACCGGCCAAAGAAAAAAGAAGAATAAAAGAAAAGAGAAGAATTATTTCTCGAAAGTGTTCTAAACAAGAAATAAGTTTTCTTTGCGTGCATTAAAAGAAACAAAAAAAGAATAAAATTTACCAAACGTGTTTCGTTCATTTTTTATTCCCGAGCAAACGTTACCAAACGCATTTTTTTGTTCAAAAATTGTTCCAATTTTTTTTTGTTTCCCCCGAACAAAAAAACAAACGTTACCATTCGCACCATTTGTTTCTTGTTTTTGTTCCAATTTTGTTCCCTGGAATAAAAACAAGCCCCAGGAACAAAAACGCAAACAAATGCATTTCTGTTCTTTTTTTAATCTCCGAAACAAAAAAAAAAAAAGTAGGAAACAATTCATAATTAGAAATAAAGAACACAAACAAACAGGGCTTAAGTAAGTGATGTACATCCACGCACAAATTGCAAGCTCTCAAAATGCTGAAATTCACGCTCAATAAAGCATCGACGGCGATATGGAGCCTAAGCCACCACGCTATGGCACCGCCATCATCATCGATATATTGACTAAGGGTGAGCATAGTTTAATGGCAAAACTTAGAATTTGAGAACCAAATTAGTGTGAACCATCTAGTTCCATATTTCCAAATAAGCAAGTAGGTTTTAGGTTCAAAAAATTGAGGAACCTATTTCAATGGATAGGTTTTAGATTTGAAGTTTCACTAACCTATAACTTGGAACCTAAAATCTTGAATAATTTTTTGTATTTTTCTTGGCCAATACCTTCATGTAATTTTGAGATATTTCATGATGTTCGATGATGAGTATATAATTTAGAATTACTGGTCTAAACTTCCATTTAATAACTAAGATTTTTAATTTATTAATGTTTCATATTTTTCATATATCTAAATATAAATTATGGTAAGTGAATTGTAGCAGCGAGTGGTGGTCATTAAAAATGACAACTCACTATAATCATTCAATTAATAATATAGGTGAAACCTAGTAGACCTTGACACCAATTCTGGAATTTGTGATAGGGTAAGTTCTAGGTTTTAAAAAATGAATAACTTATTCTGGTGGGTAGGTTCTCCGTTTTAGATTCCAAGTGAACCTATATAGACCTTATAACCACTCACCCCTAATATGACCTTGGATCAGAGGTCAACCAACTCAATCCAGTAGAGAGACAGACAGACAGACAGACAAACGTTATTTGCCTGATCTTTAAGCAATGTGGCTATCGTTTGAAACCTTATTTCTCTCAATTGGTGAAAGAAACGCTAAATTTGTCTGTACTTTCATGCTGTTCTCCTGTTCTTCATCTTCTTGATCTGCCGCATCATATGTTCTGTTAGGCTACGACTACTAATGTTGTCATTTGGACGAGGGCTTCTGAAAATGTTGTGAATTTGTTTTGCTCCGTTTGGTCATAGAAGAATTTCTCACTCCGCCATCAGTTTTACTGGTATCGATTTAATGACATTTTAATCTTCCCTTTCTGAACATATTGCGTTACTGTTCCCAAAATCATATGACTCAGTGTTGATATACCAGGCTTCATCCTTATTTCGACTCCCATTAAAATATGGTAGCTTATCGGGTGATTATGTGTTTTGACATTGCTACAAAGTGGGAATAACATGAGGGATTCGCATGGCTTGATGCGGGTTTTGACCAGTGCAGCCTGTTTGATCTGGTCCGTAACGAGTTTAGATTACTGACTTTTTCTTGACGGGACAGTTATATTCTGCAGACGGCCATGAGGATGAGACATTTTGGCTGAATATCATAGACAGGTGGTAAATTATACTTCATCCATTCACTTGTAATGACCCACTTAATTTCAAGTCGAAAATTACTTAAATCACAAAGACGTTACAAGTAGAAAACATCAAGACTATGTCGTCTACTTCTTGAGCCTCCTGCTTTCTTGGACATAATATGCAGGATCAGAAACTGCTTCCCTTCATCTTAAAGATTCAGGGGAACTCCATAGACTTCACCGCACCTGTTGGTGTAAAGCAACAAAAAGAATTGTTCTCGGTGCATTTAAAAGCAAAAGAAAGAAATCTTGTATACTTGTAATCGGTGAAGAAGCCAACAATCCAGAAGGGCATGAGAAATACCTGGTCTTTTGTCTCTAAGTGGAGACAAAAAGTGGAAAAGCAATAAAGTTCACAGAGGAATAGGAGATTTAGAAACTTGGATTCATATAATAAACAAGCGAGTTGGCTGTACAGGAGAATCCTCACAGAAATCAAAAGGAAAAAGGAACTCTCTTGCTTTCTCATGGATTGTCCTCACACGCAAGTTCTTTGCAGTAGTGGTAAGCATAGGACCATTGAAACATCATCCACACAAAACAGGAGGATCAGATCATTCAGATCTCATGAGGGATTTTTTTTTTTTTCTTTTCTTCTTTTGGATGAGAGACAGGATAAGAAGAGTTGCATCAACAATGTGGTCGTACACTGGTTCAGGCATTGCCTTTTTACATGTGATCTAATGTGTTGCCATCTTGAACAGTTGGCAAATGGGACAAGGCCGAATGATAAGAGAGAAGCAAAACTTGAGGGAGGACCAGTCAAGATTGCAACTTGGGGGTTTTCAGATTTCCAAGTTTCTTCTCTACCGGTTCATCTTATGGCCCCCACAAGAAAAGTATTCTCACCTTGTCAGTGTGGAAAAGGTAATTAGGTAATAGGTATAACAATCTGAATTAAGACATATATCTTAAAAGCCAGAAAAAGTGTGAACCTTTAGTTTTTCTGTGAAGTTCAGTGACACTCAAAGGTTTCTCAAAGAGTCAGTTAACGAGTCGATCAGACCTGGGTTTTGGCGAGAACAATCTCAATTGTTTGTGCACAGCCATTTAGTCATAGTTGGTCAAATGATATAGTTCCATGCGAAAGATGTGCACATCAATAAACTATTTTAGTTTCGCCCACTCAGAAAGAGCAAATAAGTATTTATTTCTATAGAGAAGAACATTAACAGAACCTCGCCTTCGATGTGAAGGCATCAATGCCACAGCATTCGAGGTGGCCTCTGAGCCATGGACTAATGCAAGCAACCACTAAATGAAACTTAAGAGAAGCCACAGTCCATCCATAAGGGTATATTACCTTCAGCCGCTATTGTTGCTCGACCTGTAATTAGGAAAAGGAACTCTGCCAGACTCGATGTGCTTGACGTCCTCGATTAAAATTTCATAGTGTCTTTTCACTTCCTCTGCAGATTTCCCACCCACGGCCTTGGCAATCTTCTGCCACCTGTCGGGAGTGTCCTTGTCATATTGAGCCAATGCCTTCTCGAACATCTTGTTCTGTTTCGGCGTCCAGGATGAAGAAGTCAGAGAATTCGACGCCATTTGGGGAAAAACGGATCTCTCAAAATGCTAAAGAGAAAGAATGTAATTGAACAGCTTGAGGGAAGATGGTAGGAGAGTAGCTCCTTATAAGAAGGAAGGAAAAGGAAGATGTGTGGGGTTGAGCCAGTTGAGAGGGAATATATCTTTGAAAGGGGGAGAATATGGAGTGACCCGTTTGATTAGCAACCACAAGAAGATGCAGGACAAAGGAACACAGCTTGTGAAAGAGGGGGAAAATTAGTATCAAAAGGACAGTATCTTTGTCATTTCTTTTTGGTTTAAAAAAAAAAAAGGAACAACAGCGAAATTCCCTCCAAGTTGGACAAATAGATTCAAGTACTGATGGTGATGGTACACGAAATCACCTTGTGTTGTCTTCTGGTAATGGCATCTTTCTGAGCTGCTAAACAGCGCTGGTTTGATGATTGACAAGATTATCTGTCTCTTCAATTTAAGACAACATGAGATGATGGAATGTGCTTCTGGGGGGCAATAAAGGGTTTCTGACAATGGGTCAATTGCGTTACGGTCGTGACCCGTAGGTGTTTGGTTAATGATGATATATTTCACCTAAATGCTCTGTAACTGGCAGAGCACAAGTTGTTTCGCTATGAGTTTACAGTAATCCAGATTTTGTTCAGGTGGGGTTTTTTCTTTTGGGTTAATTCCTTATGCGCTTACACCTCAAACATATATCTCAGAATGTTGAACTCACCAAAATTC
The DNA here is from genome assembly GCA_016097545.1 of Eucalyptus victrix. Classification (NCBI taxonomy): domain Eukaryota; kingdom Viridiplantae; phylum Streptophyta; class Magnoliopsida; order Myrtales; family Myrtaceae; genus Eucalyptus; species Eucalyptus victrix. Next base: position 41,897,683 of record CM027843.1, on the reverse strand, counting down.
TTCCTCTTTCGAACTGGTACATGATTAGACTAGAGCACCATGATTGGCTAATTAAAAGGAAGTTATGTCGTCCAGTCACGCCTCTGGATAAGGGGGAAGTGGCTCTCCTCCTCATCAATGACATGTCTATTTTCTCATATTTCCTGACATTCTAATGGACGAGATGACAGTGTCACCCTCAATGCATTAATTCAGCGTGACTGGTAATTTGCTCTTAAGTAGTTTCCCCAATGCAGTTGCTTTGGCTAGAATCGGAAAGCGACAGCCATATTCAGGCTGGAGTCAATTGTGTCATGCTCTTCATCTCAGGATGAGCAGCCTTTAAATTTAAAACTAGTCTGCTTGTAGTTTTTAATTCAAAGGGAAGGTGAGCATCAAACTGCCAAATTGATTATCCTTCTTCATATTGCACTTGAAGATCCCTCTAGATTCGGCGATAGTGGAGGATAATAAGAAATCTGCAGAACCTTCAATGAACTCAGATAGTTCACACACTGATATTTTTCTCAACTGGCTCAGATAATTGGCTTGTTTACCTCTGGATGATTTCTTATTTGAAAGTTCTGTTTCACAAAACAAACAGGGCAAATATTTTCCACAACAATACTCAGAATTTCATATGCAGATCTTTTGGGAAGGGCTTTTCTTGGTTTTTCGTTCCCTTCTTTTTTGTCCCTGTTTTCTGCTATGCAGTGATTGATCTTGCTTCCTCCTGTAGAAGTTTATCTTATGTTATGGCCTTGTTCTTTGCTTACGTAGAAATCTCAAGATAGTTCCACTGAGTGCTCTTCCTAAGTGATTTGTTTGGGGCCACCCTGGTCTAAATACCCCAAGAATAGTGTAGTACATCGATTACCACACAGATTTCATTTGTGCTGTATGCAAAATTGCATCTCTATGTTTCAAGACTCTCTGATCCCTAATCATCTTCTCATGCTGCAATTTTCGGCTCATTCACATGTGACAGCAGACATTCCTCAAAAAAGGCTAGTGCCCAGTCAAATTATTTAAGCAGCTTCTGAGTTCTCTATAGCAATCATGGGCTTTTAACCTGTCTCTCTCTGTCTCTCTCTGTCTTACATGCAATTCAAGACAAGTGTAGCATGCCGCATACCACACAGATCTCGTTTCACGATGTATGCACCATGATATCTTTAAGTTCCAAGACTCTCCGATTGCTAATCTCCTGCTCGTTCTGGGGTTTTCAGTTCATTCATCACGTGACAGCAGACATTCCTCAAATAAGGTCAGTTCCCAGTCAAATCATCACAACAGGTTTCGAGATTTCTATGCTAATCAGGGCTTTTTAACTTGTCTGTCTTTTCTCTTACATGCAATTCAAGTCTTTGACTATTTCTCTCTGATCTGAACAGACTGAGAAGACCAGATTCTTGAAATGAAGTCAGACAAACACTAGGACCTGCCGACTCCTATTCTTATCTTGACAGCTTTATTTGTTTGAGCAACTTGGCTATTCTGGGAAGCCCAGAACCATAAAGGAAGATTAGGCAACAAGAATCTGACCTTTTGGGCAAGTGGAATGGCTCATATACACTTGTTTTCTACATCCAGAATCAAGGCATTGCTTTGTGATCTTAAAGTGATTGCTGTCAACTTTGCTCCTTTTCCAAACCACTGATCTGACATTGTCTTTCAGACATTAGATATGGATTGGTTGGCAACGATGTGAGCCAACCACGACCCCTAATCATGAACTCAAGTCCTTGCCCTTTCATGCTTTAACATGCGTCGCTCATCTTCATTGACCAGTTTAGCAAAAAGCAAATTTGATATCTTAACCCTTTGATATAACATCAATTAATCCAAAGGGAGACAGTTTTACTAGCACGCTAACATGTGCACATTGAAAAAAAACTGATCCACCGAACTATACCCATTTCTCAAAACTGTCATAAAAGCGAATGCAGGCATAAGGACCAGGCGCTGCACCGACCTTTACCAGTTGAATGATGACGTATTACACATATCGGAGTGGCAATTGGCATCCGGGTCGACAGTAAAAAAGTTTATTCTCTCGTTGACATGATCTTCAGAGAACCGGGTATCGGAATAGCTTGAAAAGCACGAAGTTTGTTATCTGGGACGGTGCTAAATGTACGGGAGATATGAATCAATCAGGTTCCCATCAATCTCACCAATCATATCAGAAAGCGGATGCGCATACATCGATTATCGAACTGTCTCTGTAAGTCGTCTGAGAATCAAGGTCTAAAGAATGTGTGTGGATAGATTTTGCTGATGTTCGGAATCCTTATCATATTCCCATCATTTTCGGCGTAAGAATTCTTGCGATGGTCCATAGCACTCCACAGATAATGGAAGATGCTGTCACCGAGATCAGCACATTCACCAGTAAACATCACGCCTAAGAAAGTTAACTTCAATGGTCAAAGCTTTGCTTAGTCATCATTTGAAGTTGCTTCCCCCAGCCCAGCCTATGCATAATCTGTATGATACAGACCGGATACCCTGTTCCCAACTGTCTCGTATAGCCCCATCACATAACTGTACGCATGCAACGGTTATTGACTGTGCTTTGCCTACATCTTTCTCCTGAAGAACATGTAAGGATATATGAGTGAGCTATGTTAGAGAAATTCCATATCGAAAAATTGATGTAGTGTAAAGCAATCAATATATCCTAGTTGGCCCATAATATATTGGTTTAAGTTTTTGAACGAAGATAAGTCCAACCAAATGTACATCTAATACCTTAATTTTCTAGTGTAAAGCAATTAATATTTCCTAATTGGCCTATAATACATTGATTTAAGTTTTTGAGCAAAGGTGAGTCCAGCTAAATGCACATCTAACACCTTGATATTCTTTATTGTTTTTCCAAGTAGATGGATAAAAAGAAAGGCATGTTGACTCATCATTTTTAATGCTCCAACTCAACATATAATAATCCGCTTTATCACGTTTAATTTGTCGTTTAAGCATACAAAAGTAATACAATGAACATTTATTAATAGTTTAGGAACCACATCGAACAAATTAAAAGTCCAGGGACAAGATTGTGCATTGGGTCAAAGTTTAGATACCAATACATGTCAACACCATAATTTTTTTTTCCTTTTTCCAAGTAGATTGATAAAAAGAAAGACATATTTTTTTTTTTGGTCAATAAATAGAAAGACATGTTGACTCAACATTTTTAAGCTTACAAAAGGACTCACTTAATATTTACTAATAATTCAAGGGAACAAATTAAAAGTCCACTGATAGTATTTTACATTGGGTGAAAATTCATTGACCATTTATGTCATTTTCCCTTCCAAAATCCTACTTCTTTTTTTTTTTTTGTGTTGACAGATTTCTAAAAGTGGTTATAAGTGTCAAACCAGCATTATTTAAATCATGCACTTTTGTTATATTAACCAATTAATCTACTTCTTCACATCTAATTTGTCGTTTAAGCAAACAAAAGAATTACACTTTACATGTACTAACTGTTCAAAGTCCACACTGAATAAATTAAAAGTCTAAGGATAATATTGCATATTGGATCAAAATTTATGCATCATTTGTGTCATTTTTCTTCCTAAAACCCTAATTTTTTAATGCGGGTAGATTTCTAAAAGAGGTTATAATTGCCAAACCAGCATTATTTGATTCTATTTTAATTATGCACTTCAACTTGAATTACCAACCTTTTTCTATGGGATTTACCATTTTCTCTTATCAACCAGTACGGCTTACCAGGTTTCCATGTTTTTTTCCTCCAAATTTACTAGATTTCCTATTTAGTTACCTGTTTGTATATGTCTTCCTTAGTGACTTGTTGAATCTATCAATTTATAAGAAATTAGCAACCTTAATTAATATCCAAACATGTTAATAACAAGTTTCAAGTTACCAACTTTTATTTGAGTTGATTACCAACATTCATTTGGTTGTTACAAATTACTAATTTCCCTAATCTATAAAATTTTATCTACCTTCTTACTAATGTTTTAAATTGATCAACTATTATATAAATTAACAACATTTATTTTAGTTATTTATCACTTTCCTTCAATTAAGTTACAAATTATTTTTTTGTTACAAATTATCATCCGAGTCGCCTATTACCAAGTTCTATTTATGCTTTCTAATTATGTTGAGTGACCACATTTATTTATCATGCTTGCCAACTATTCATAAATACCAATTCTTTTAAAAAATCAACAATATCAATTAGAGTGATTAGTAATTTTTCTCCTATTAAATTACCAACTATTTTGTATTACCAAAGTTATTGATGTTTAGTTGGTTCTTCTTTAATATCAACCTCTTGGAAGAAATACACCTTAAGTGCTAAAATTTGACATGGGTAAACACATAAGTGCCAAAATTTTAAAAGATACACTCAAGTGCCATTTTTTTTATTAAAAAAAATGACATTTAGTGTGAACTCCGACAAGGCTTGCCAGAAATTTGACATAGCATTATTTATTAATAAAATCGATATACACGGATGCTGAAGATCTAACGTGGCTCGTTGTTAGTACTTAAGTGTTCATTTATTTTCCGATTTTGGCACTTAAGTGTACTTTTTGGAAATTTTAGTACTTATATGTCCACCCATGCCATGTTTTGGCACTTAGGGTATCTGTGCCTTTCAATCTCTCTTATCTCTGATCGAAAAAATAAAAAATGCTCTTATTGTTCATCCACTTTAATTACCTTTCTTAGCAAAGGCTTAAACTTACCAACTACTATCAGAAATATTGACCTTTATTTAAGTGATTAAAAACTTTTCTCTAATTAAATTGCTAACTTTTTCTTTTGTTACCGATTGTCATTTAAGCTATTTACCAACATTTATTTGTTTTTCCTTAGAATTATTAACTTTTTTTAATTTTATCTGCATTACTCCGATTTTTTAAAATTTACCAACTCTTGCTAACCTCAGTTCCATGATTAGCAATTTCTATCCAATGAAATTACCAACTTACTTAAGCTAGTTACCAACAACTATTTGATATTTTGTTTTGCACTTACCTACTTCTCTCATCTCTAAAAACAAAGAACTTATCTAATTTTTGACAAATTTTTACTCTCCTTTCTTAGAAACACCTTAAATTTACTATCTATTATGTTATCAACATTTTTTATATGATCGACCAACTTTTCTCTAATTAAGTTACCAATTAGTTTTGAATTACCAAGTCTCATTTGAGTTGCTTACCTATGAAAATTTGATTCTTTTTTTTTAATTTACCAATTTTTGGATTGAATTGACACTATTAAGCAATTAAATTACCAACTAATTTTGCATTAGTAACTCTTATTTAAGTTAGTTACAAGCATTTGTTAATTTTTGTAATTACCAACTTCTATTATCTTTGACAAAAAATCTTCTCTTACTACTTATCAACTTTAATTGAACTTTCTTGCAAACAATTTAAATCAACCATTTATTAATCAATCTTTATTGGGTGTACCAACTTTATTCCCCATTAATTAACCAAATAGAATAGTTGGTAGATTTTTTTTTTTAAAAAGTAAACATTCTTAATTAACTCACATGAGAGTTGGTAATTTGGAGCTAATTGATGACTTAAATAGGAGAAATGTTGATAAATAACATGACTTAAAGTTAGAAATTTCCATATAGAAGTCAGTGAATATAACCTATAAATAAGAACGGTTTATAAAGTTGATAAAAGATAAGCAAGCTGGTAATTAATGAAAACTAAACTTGGTAAGTAACTCACATGAGAATTGATAATCCAAAACTAACTAGTTGCTTATTAATTTATTTAAAAATTGAAATTTACTTTAATTAAGCTGCAAATTCTTCAAATAGTTGGTAAATTAAAGCGTCCTCATGAGATGCATATAAATGTTTATTATTGGTAAGAAAGTAGGTAAATTAAAAAAAAAAACTCAGTAAATAACTCAAATGCAAATTTGCTACTCAATCCTATGGGGTAGTTGAATGGATTTAGGTTGGTAATCTTTCAAAAGAGTTTGTATATAAGAGGAGTCGATAAATGAAAATTAGTAACACAATAGAAAAGTTGGTAAAATATTTTTTTTTTAATATAAGTAAACTACTGGACTAAGAGTTGGTAACCCAAAACTAATTGGCAATTTAATTTGACAAAATTGGTAAACCACTCTATTTAAATTGTTTAATTTTATGTGAGTTAGTAATTATAAAGCATCGGTAAATGGTGCAAATAATTATATATAAGTATCAGTAAGTTATCTAACAAAATGTCATCGGAACATTTTTCTAAACGGTTTTGTGACATTCATAAACAGTTATCAAAACTTATTAGCACATAAAAGAAATCAACTTTTTCTAATACCGAACAATAGAATTATGCATAATGGTTATTCAATTGGTGAATTGGTCTAGATGACATCAATCTAACTGCTTCAAAATATCGGGACTTATATATTCCATATCAACGTTATACAAAAATGAAAGAAAATTTGTTATCATCAATAAAAAATGTAGACATAGATTACAGTCAATAGTAAAACTATTTTAATTTTTGCATATGATACAAATAATTATTTTAAGAAAAGCCATTTCGATTTATTCATTTTTCATTAAACAAATCCAAACTTCAAATGATATAGCTCGAAAGCAAGAATCCAATAAGAGTCAAGAAGTCATGACTCATGAGCATCCAATTGAGGTGCACAAAGGAAGACAAGACAAATTGACCCCTCATTGCAAAGATAACCAAGAAATTTTTGTTCTAGATGCTTCCAAAACATCTAGCCATGAATTGACAATCAAGTAGTGATGGGTCTCAAATTACGCATTGTATTGTGAACTCTACACAGCCACGTGTATAAATTTGAGCCATAAGCCCCCAACTCATGGAATATGAATTAATTTACCTAATGTCAATTCTACAACCTACCCGATAAAAAAATGCAAGCATTACGAGAACCACTTTTTTGTTTTTGTTTTTCTTTTTTTGGAGTGGCATTGGTACCAAAGTAGTAAAGGAGGGATTTTCCTTCACGTTGCTAGATTTGATTCCAATGGATGGGGATATGAGAAAGTAGTGAAAGGTTTCACTGATTCGGTCCCTATCGAGAACGATTTTTGACGTGAGATTCTTGCGTCAACCAATTGGAAATCGGGAAAAAGCATTCTTTCTTTTATCATGATGAGGGGCTAAAAAAGGGAGAGAACAAGATAAAGGTTAGGACCCGGTCAAGGTGATAATGGTCTTGTGGCTATAACCACATGAGAAGGACGCAGCTAGAGGGACGGGAAACTGGATAAGTTACAGGGATAATCATTTAAATAGTTCGTGAACTTTAATTTAACATTGAATGTTATCCATAAATTCTTAATTTATTTAATATAGTGTTTGAACTTTAACTCAATGCGCAATTTCGTCATTTAATTTTTAATTTATTCAATGTGATTTATTTAATCTATTTTCTCAAATATATAAAAATATTTCATATTGTCATTCCATTGATTCAAGTTGATGTATAATATTGAGTACTTTCATATAGTCTAGTCCAAAAATTGAATATGTCCCAAAATTTTAGGGACTATATTGAAAAATTTAAAGAGAACAATGCACATTGGATTAAAGTTTAGAGGCCACATTAAACAAATTAAAATTTATAGTCGACATCACACAATGGCCAAAATTCAGAAACTATAGGTGTCAATTTCTGAAGTTATACCTCGAGCCCTAGATTTTAAAAATACCTCATCCGACATTATTATGTTTCTTTTTAAGAAAAAATAAATCAGCCTTTTCATCTCCGGAACTTTGACTAGAGTCTTCATAAGTAAATTACCCTTTTATGTAGTAATTCGTCTAACATTCTCCGAAATTTTGTTAAATCTACTGTTATCATTTATGTTTACCAGTTGTAATGTTGGCTACAGAGTTCGAAATGTATGTATGTTAGCTCTCAATAATTATCGCTAATAGTGGAGCGAGCTCCATTGAATTGTCGTTAATGATATTACCTAAACTCCCATACCCAGACTTTTGATTTAAAAAAAAAAAACTCCCAGACACGACAGTTGGTAATCTTCCTTAAAAATAGTAAATGGTCTCTATTTCTTGTAAGTTTGAACATCCTAATGTTTATTTAAGGAGCCAATCGATAGTTACTTTCATTGTATGTCCGTAATCCTTTTTCGGTAACTTTCCTTAAACGATAGTAAGTTGCCAATAAAGAATTCCTGTCGCATTTTAAACTCAGCGCAATGTTCTTCAATTTTCAATCAGTGCTTTGACGGCCTCAGAAGGCCGGGCTTGGAAGCCCACATGGTCCAGGCCGGTGCTGCATTAAACTCAATGTGACTTGTGACAATGTGGCTAGAGATGCAATTGATTCAGTATTTTGAAAGTCCATAAAACAATTTAACCTAAAGGACTTTAAGCAAATGCAAAAATCGTTTGGTAAATTAGATTTTAAGAAATAATTTTGAGAGAAATGCCGTTTGATAGAAAATATATTTGAAAAAGCTCCTTGAGCGATTGACTATCAGTGTATCACCATCCGTCGTTCTCGCGAACATCAAGTAATTCCACCCAAAAGAAAAAAAAAATGTGTAATCTATGTTCCTGGCTTGAACTGTTCTTGTGCATCCATGTTTTCCATCTTTTTGTCAGAAGCAAGAGCGAAAGGGAGTGACCAGAACCACCGGCCGGTGGCGTGGATGGTAGATCCTTGGCCCTCCCCGGTGGAGGCCAAGGTTCGAAGCCTATGCGAAGCGGGGAAGGCCGACCAGATCTCCTGCCAAAAAAAAAAAAAAAAAAAAAAAAAAAAGGGAGCAACCAGATCACCATTCAAGTTTCAACATCTGGTTCGCAATTCAATGACAAGCCCTTTCGTGGCTCTTCCATGTCTAAAAACACCAGCAGTCCATACATTATGCCAGCAGACCGACGGCTCCTTCCGGCTCAAAATTGTTCGTCTCAGGATAGAACCTCCGTTGCGAACCTAAACCAAAAGAACAACGAATCCCAAAACAGGTACGTTAATCTTTCTGCTCAATCATACATGTTCTTGTTCTGGTTATGAAAATCTTGGGATTACGTAATTTGCATCCAACAAGAGAGTCACTTCTAAGTAGACTTTCTAACATGACCCCATTTGATTTATAGCTCTATCGTGTTCATCTCCATCCCTGCTTTTTCGGAAGCACTATCGAAATTGGTCTTTGGAATAACATGGAAGTCGATTTCCATGTGATGGTTCTTCTTCCATCGAGCCTTCAATGCCCCATCCACGTCCAAATAATGACAGCCAACCAAGAGAGGTTTCCCCAATCAAATAGTTTGCCCTCAATACTGGGCAAAAATTAGTGACCTCTCCGATTTGATTTTCAGTTCACTTTTCAGAATATAATGGGACTTACATAGAACATTGATAAGAAGCACGTAATTTTCTTTGGATAAGCACATAACTTTTTTTTTCAACATTACGATTAGTTGTTTCGTTCTTGCAAAATAGTTTATATGAACATGTGAAATATCTGTATAGTTGTCAACAAAGTCCTAGACCCATTGTACGACAATCAATTTAGTCTAAAATTTTCAATTTGACTAATTTACCTATATACATTTTAACGATCTGTTAATATAGTTCTCTTGGCTAATTTTGATCGAAAATCATTGCTAACATGAAATTTTGTAGTTTTTAAATTTTTCTGATTTTTTCTTTCTTTTATTTTCTTTCCCTTTTTTCCTCTTTGCTTTTTCTTTTCTTTCATTTTTTCTTTTTCCTTTTTTTTTTTCTATTTCCTACCGCTAGTCCCCAGCCTCAACAACTCCCCCGAAGTTTTATGATTTGCAATTTGTATGATCCCATGAATGATTCATTTGGGTGGCGAAAAAGTGCATGATTATACCAATGATTCTTGATTTATGTCTAATATGCAATTGAACTTTTTATTTGTTTGATGTGATCCATGAATTTTATTTTAATTTCATGTATAAATTTTTAATTTGTTCAATATGATCATGAACTTTTAGTAAATGTTCAATCTAATCTCTACATTATTATATCCCTAGATTCAATTCAATCCTTAAATTATCTAGTTTAAGAATTCATTTGAACATATACCGAAAGTTCATAATCCACATCAAATAAATTAATATTTCATGGATGATATTACACATTTGGTTAAAATTCATTAATCACATTGAATAAATTAATAATTCAAAGACGATATTGCATATTGGACCATAGTTCAAAGATCATTTGTCTCATTTTCTCTTAAGAATACCTTAACATCTCGCAACTTGTTTAACTCAAGAAAAGGCTTTGACTATATTTAATTGTAGACTTACGAGGGAAAAGATTGGTCCCATCCAGTGAAGCCCTGGTACCAATGTAGAATCTTTTTATGTATTAAAGTCCAACTAACCATCATCTAGTGTCGTGTGTATCTGATACAAATTGACACGTTCTAACACCATTAAATGACAAATCCGAACAGTGACACGAGTGGACACGAATCTAACACGCTAGGCCCACTATCATTCAAGCTTTCACCACGTCTTTGTTAGACTCCCGTGATGCCTTCAATTTAGGGCATAGACCTAACAATAATCAAATTCACGCAGTAGTGTACTCGGATATGTGAATTGATTTGAGAGTTTGCTTCCACATGGTTGTGGTGGAGGAGTACTTAATTTAGATTTTATTTATTTCATGAAAAATGAATAATTTGAAAAGTATTTTCATAAAAATGATTATTTATAATGCTTGAAATAATAAGTCAATAAAAAAAATTTAATTATCGACAACAATTTATATCTGAACATTTTCGTGAATGACAGAAACATTTTTCATCCATTCATTTTTGTAAGTGACATAACTGATCACTTCTAAGAAAATGTATTTTTAAATCATTCATTTTCTTTGCGAAATAAACGCATCTTGAGATTTTTCAAGCGAAGCTTAAGTGAGTTTACTGGGAAGGCTATGTCGCACCCACACACGACACTATTCCTCGACGGTAGAGGTGTTAAATGGGTAGAAAACCCATTTATCGACCCATTTATGCTTAAATGGGTCGTTAATGGGTCACCCTTTTTTTCCCAAGACACCCACGTGGGTTTTAAAAATAAACGGACTGGGTCTTAAATGGGTCTACTATATACCCATTTACCAACCCATCAAAATAAACCCAGTAAGTAACCCACGAAGGCCACGCCCACGATTGACGATTCTACGACCCCCTCTTCGCTTTCGATTCGCCGCCACCTCCATCGCCTCGTCGCCGCTTGCCGCCGCCCATCGTCGCCTCCTCGCCGCTTGCCGCCGCCCATCGTCACCTTGCCACCGCCCATCGTCGCCTTGTTGCCGCCCATCTCTAGTGGCCGAGGTTTTCCGACAACTCAATCGTCGCAGTGTCACCACCAGCGGTAGGGTTCGGGTCGGCGAGGATGGAGGAGGGTCGCTCCTACTAGTCAGCAGCGGCTGTTCCAAGAAGGAGGGAGGGAGTCGAGGGACTACTTCCAACAGCAGCCGTATGGAATTTGTCCATTCAATCAATTGGGAACTTTAGCGCCACAATCAGTCTCGCGGATTAGCTGGACTAGGGCGTTCCTCTCGATTTCGCGAAGCACGTCAATCGGCATCTTCATTCAACATCGAATTCAGAATCTGCAAAACCCTAACAGCAGCACTCGTCTGCTCGCCGCGAACGGCTCGCGGATCCATCGTCGGAGGATGGAGACGCTCGGTTCAAGTACTCCGTCTCAACACGCAGTCGTGGACTTTTTGGGGGAATTCTGTAATCGGATGATGATTACAAGTACCGGTGTTTTTGTTTGCATTCATCTGATTATGTCTCCTTAGCCTCGGTCTCCTTGTGTGTTTTAATTCTAGGACTTGAAGATGGAGGAACTCTTTGTGGCCATACTCTCAATGCTTCTCGTTTTGGCGCTTATTCCGCTGTTTGTATGGAAGCGGCGAAAGGATTCTTCATCAACTGATACGCACGAAGAAGGACAAGATCAGCTTTATTTCCAATACTTCTTCTCTGCATTCGGTAGTGCGTTCAAAACGGATAAAACCATTTGTTGCTAGGGCTGTGTGGATCAAAATATACTCTTTGTCCAGTCATTTTGTGAGTTACGGGAGAGCCATGTGATGAAGCAAATTTATCCCCCTGACTGTTTGACTGTTTGATTTGTCAACATTGAAGGTGTGGGGCAAGACAGGCTCTAAAGTATATGGGCCACGGGCAGGGCTAGATTACAAGGATAACCAACTTTGCTTTAGCTTGTTGTGCCAGGTGAGTTTTAAAATTTCTTTGCAAGTGATATACTCTGGACAAGTCTTCCAGCCATACTATTGGCACATTTGGAAGATATGATTCTTTCTGATTATGGTATGCTCTACTTTTGTCCTTTTTGAATTGAATGACAGATGGCCTTTACCTATTAAAAGTTGGAATTGGAATTGTGAAAACCATAGCGAGTGTTAAAGCTTGGTTAAATCTGTTGCATTCTCTTGTTAACGTAACACAACAAGCCAGTTAAGACATAAGGTTGTGATAACCTTTCTGTGAGTTGTAAAGGTCTGATCACTCGAAAAATACTTTCTCATGTGTGTATTCTTTCGTGTTTTCATTTTTGTAATACACCTTTTTATTGCTTGCAGGCTGCTCTAGAGGCACCTTAGGTTCTGAATCTAAACAACAGCGAAAATTTTTCAGGACCATATGGTGGGAATTTTTTCTATCATTTTTTTCGTTGAAGTTCAGTTTTCAGTTCTAAATACTGATTGAAAGTTAAATTTCATCTGTGCGTCAAGCGGTGAAGATGTTGTCTTTATTGCCAATGACCGGCACACTTTGCTCTTCTTCCATGCTACCTCAAAACAATGTACCAATCTCGAGGGCTTTACAAAAATGCCAAGGTAAGTTTTCATCTTATAGTTCATTGTTTATGACACATTTTTTGTTAGATAGTCGGACATGCAGCTGAGTAGATAAACTTGATTCCGGGTAGCATTCTGCATCCACAACATTGCCTGCCAGGGAAGATTTCCCTTTGGAGATTTCGCCCTTGTCAATCTACCTAATGAATTTAAGAATTCTTTTGACTTCATAGATGGGTATGTCGTCTGGGTCTAGTGCAACCTTCCATTTTGCAAGAAGATTGTAGTGTGGTTGCCTTAACATCAACTTTCTTTCTGCTGAATCTGTTGGTGTATCTTGCAGGAATCTCAAGCCTGCAAAGGGAAGGAAAATCAACTAGATGAAGGCTGGAATTATAGAATCCCAGAGGGTCTTAATTGGATGATGCTTACAGTGAAGATGATGCAGCAGAGGCTTCATGGAGTTCTGAGTACATATGAGTTTTCATAAATAATCAGCATATGATGTACCCCTATTTTAAGTCAGATTGAAATCTTTTAGTCTTGAGTCTACCATGCGTTTGTTTTGTTTGATGTATATTTTGCTTCTGCTGTGTGCGGATATTGTATCAGTGATGAGAGATTGGCAATTAATAGGAGCTATTCAATTATGAGATCCTTCTGGGATTCCTTTTCGCTTGACGGAGTGTGGGTCAGTGGCAAATTTCAATACTTGTGACCTCTTAAAATCAGTCTAGGCATAAAGGTGGCACCTGTAGAGAATGTTGTATCAAAGTTATTTGTTCAATGCTCTCGGCAAAAGGGGCTCATGAAGATCTATAGACACTTGCTCAACTATCAAAGTACTGCACTAATATTCCTTAAATTCTTACATCCATTGAGACACATTCCATCTATAAAAAATAAATAAATAAATAAATAAATAATCTTTAGAAAAATCGGTCACTTGGCCAATTGGAAAAATGATACTAGAGAAGGATAGATTGGTTTCACTTTTTACGTTGGAACCCTTGTGAGAATACTTACATAATTTGCTCAATCATATTATATATATATATATATCCTCTAGAGCTCGTCGAGCAAGCTTGAGGCTCGCTTGTGGCCGATTGCCGGCCGTTGTTATGGCCGGCGGTCGGCCAAAAGAAGAAGAAGAAAAAAAAAAAAAAAATATTTGAAAAAGAAAAATTTATATTTAAAAAATAAAAATAATTAAACTTCAATTTTTTAAAATAATTATTTTAAAAGTTATAAAAATTTTCCATTAAATTTGTATTTTATAAAATTATTTTAGCAATACCATTTTTTTAAATATATATAATAAATTAAGTTTAGTTAAATGGGTTGGGTTGGGTTGGGTATGGGTCGGGTCGGGTATGGGTCAAAATTTTTGCATTGCAATAAAACGGGTTATAAATGGGTTAAATGGGTCGATTTGGGTTGGACCATTTGTGACCCGACCCAAACCCGACCCGACCCACCCCGTTTAAAGGGTCTACTCGACGGGGTTAGTCAGTTGAATGATAATGTCCTTCATGAACATCTCGGAAGAATTCCTGGTATATGTTGAAAGGTAAACTAGTTTCCAATGATTATAAGGTCGTTTTTGGGCATAAATAAATTAAATGCCCTTCTATTTTTTATCGTGCTTTGACAGCCTTATAAGCCCCAGGCTTCCTCGGAAAGCCCATATGGTCCGGGCCAGTGGTGCATTACACTGAAGATAAATTGCAGTGATGTGGCTAGAGCACATGCCCATGTACTAAATTGGAAAAAAAATTACCAATTTAATCCTCAATCTCTTGTACATATGTTAATTCAATTATAAACTTTTCAATTTTACCAATGCAATCCTAAATCTTAACACGAAACTCCAACATAATCATCCCAACCAATTACCTCCGAAAATCACTGACATGACAACCCATACGTAAAACATCATTTTGAGTAAATTTATCCATGTCAGCAATTTTCGACAGTAGTTGACTAGAAGGACTACACTGACATTTTGGGCAAATGTCAAGAATTACATTGACAAAACTTAAAAAGTTTATGATTGAATTGGCATATGCATGATAAATTTAGGATTGATTTTGGTAATCATCCCCTCAAATTGTACACGACCGTACCTCGTTCTCACGTATATCAAGTGATTTATCATAAGAAGGCAAACGAGTGTTTCTATGTTTATGGCTCCACAAAAAAGTTGCGGCACCCTATTCTGATGCATCAATTGTTTCCACCTTCTTTTTAGAAGGAAGAAGAGGAAGCGAGAGAGAGAGCGACCAGATCACAGGACAGCGACCAGACCAAAATATATGGACAAGGCTTTCGCAGCTCCTCTGCGTCTAAAAGTCACGCTAGCGGTTTCCGACGACTCTGTACCGATGGCCTTGTTTAAAAGTCACGCTTTAGGTGGACACATTTAACACGACCCATGTCAGCTTTTTAGTTTTGTCGTGGTTATACGCATTGGTCTATTTTGGTAGCGCAATCAAAATCAGTTATTGATTTCGAAAACAGTTGATGGCATCAGATCACTGTCGACTTATTCATATCCACAAGAGTCTTATTCCGTCCAATGTGAATACCCGAAGATTGGAAAACGATGTCCAACCGGGTCCTTCCACAATCCTATTCCCTTTAGGGCACGAGTCTTTGGCCAACGTACCATTCCCGTCCAAATAATGATACGCTTGCAGACACGTCACCATAGTCTTATGCCACAAATTACTAATGAAAATCGATCGCGATTATGTTGGCAAAAGCTTACAATTTTATCGATCAAGAGATAAATGCATCCCGAAAATCTTTGCGAAAGAACTGTTTTTTTAAATTATTCATTTTTTTTATCGACCATAATATAGTTGATCATTTTTGAAAATATATTTTTAAATTATTTACATTTTTTCATAAGACAAATGCACCCTGCAGACAAAATTTAATCTGAGTTTACTAAGAAAGTTAAGTCGCGCTCACACAAGTGACTATTCCTCGACAGGGTTTGTCAGTTGAATGATAAACATCTCGAGGGAATTCCTGGTATATGCTCAAAGGTAACCTAGTTTCCAATGATTACATAGGCACGTGGCATTAGAAAATACATTTCTGTAAGTCGATGCTACGCTCTTCCAATTTTCGTTAGTGCTTTGACAGCCTCATAAGCCCCAGGCTTGCATGGAAAGCTCATACGGTCCGGACCACGGTTGCATCACTCTGAAAATAAAGTGCAGTGATGTGGCTAGAGCATATGCTTACGTAAAATGTCATCATCTTTATAAATAAGGGATTTGAAGTAGACTTTATTTTTATAAGAGCTCAAAGTGTCCTCACTTTCTCAAATAAGAGTTTGAAATAAATTTTATTTTAAATAAGGGCCTAAAATAGTTATGTCGTTACAAAAAAAAAAACCTAACTTTTCGACTGATTAAGCGCATTTTCTTCATTTACCTTTTTTTTAAAATTCTTCCCTTTCTCCCTTTTTTTTTCTTTTTTTTTTCTCTTTCTTATTTTTCTAATTTTTTTCTTTCTTCTTAATCGATAGCCAGACCTAGCCACCTACAATGCCTGGAGAGGGCTAGGCGAGGGTTGCCCTCGCCCAATCCAGTGAGGCTGGCCTCCTCTTGACGAGGTGACCCTCGCTTGGGCAAGGCCCCCCTTGAAAGCCACAAGTGATGACTGACCTCGCTTGGGCGAGGGTCAACCTTATCTTATCTGGCAAGGGCTTGGGCAAGGCAACCCTTGCCTGATGGCCAAGAATGTCGTCGAGCCCTCACTAGCCAGAAAAGAAAAGAAAAGAAAAGAAAAATAAGTTTAAAATTAAAATTGTCTTTTGATGAAAATGCCCTTGACCGGCTAGCGACCGGCGAGATTAGACCTTTATTTGAAAATGTCATAGCCACTTCAAGTTTTTATTTGAGATTAACATAAACACTTTAAGCCTTTATTTGATACAAGGTCCATCTCAGGTTTTTATTTGAGAAAATAAGAGTATTTCGGGCCTTTATTTGGAATTCTCCCTAATTTATTATATGATGTTAATTTAGTTATAAACTTTTTAATTTTGCTAATGCATTTATAGATCTTAACACGAAATTCTAATGTAGCCATTCCGGCCAATTGCCTCTAGAAATCATTGATGCCATGCCCTATTTTGAGTAAGGTTGTCCACATCAACTTACTCACAGGATGACCGACAATGACTAGAGATCATATCAGCAATTTTCGATAGTAATTAGCCAAAAGAACTACACTAACATTTTGCACAAATGTTAAGCATTAAACTAGCAAAACTGAAAAACTTATAACCGAATTAACATCCGTATAATGAGTCTAAGACTGATTTTGGTAATTATCTCCCCCAAATCGTACATTACCTTATCTCGTTCTCACAAACATCAAATGATTTTACACAATAAGGACAATACATGTATCTAATAAAAGTTGCGGCACTGCTCTCATTCATGCGTTGTCTCCATTTTTTTTTTTTAAATTAAAAAAAGGGAAGAAGAGCAAGCGGGAGAGAGACCATATCGCACGGTACAGCGACCAGACCGAAATGTATGGACAAGGCTTTTCGCAGCTCCCTTGCGTCCAAAAGTACCAGAAGTCCATACGCGGTATTAGTGGGGTTGTTCAAAAGTGAAGCTTTAGGTTGATATTTTTAGCACGACCACATCGTTTCTATGTTTTGTCACGGTTGTTCGTTTTGATGTGTTTTCCAAATCGGTTGCATCACATCACCGTGGACGTGTTGATATTCGTAGGAGTCTTATTCATCCAACGTGAATGCCGTGAGGTCGGACAACGACGTTCAATTGAACCCTTCGACGATCCTCCTTCCTTTAGGTTGCTGGTCATCGATCGATGTCCCGTCCCCGTCCAAATAATAATAGACTTGCAAGAAAAGTCACCCCAATCTTATTTCAAGGATTACTACTAACAAACTATTCCGATTACGCGGGGAAATGATTACAGTATAACCAATCGTGAATAGTGAGATTGGATTTTCAGTTCCTCTTTAGAATATTAGGAGACTTACGTCAAGTATGTGATTTCGTAATAAAGCAAATCAAGACAGAATGAAGTCCAGAATACTATAAAACAAAACCAAATTTAGAAAATAAGAATGATCAATAGAGTATAAATAGGGTCATGTACATACTCGTTTGATAAAAATAGATCTATCAAGTAAAATATTTTTTTTTAATAACTACGGCATTGCCAATTGGTGATGCATGCTTAAAAGTGGCTTCCTCACACCATCGTCATACGAAGACAACTAAGCAGGTAGAACAAATACGGATATAATATTTGGAAGAACAAATCTTAGTGATTCGGCAAGACACCAGAAGACTTATGTGATTATAATTGAAGCTAGAGGCAGAAGACTTGTACACAAACATAATATGTAGTATTGTATCCTCGAAAACATATTTGTTAAACTTCTAGATGTAAATTGGAAGAGTTCAAACACTCATATCTAGAATTAGATTTGGGAGAAGAGAACTCTCAACCCTAGACTAGGAGAGAAGAAAAAACAAGAAACCACAAACAAAATCAATAAGAAAGGAAAAGAATGGTGATGTGAGTAGAAACTCTCCCCACAATTGAAGGTTGAAGAAGAGGATGCACAGAAAGGAGAGAGAGAGAGAACACTTTTCGACTACAATTTGAGCGCTAGTCAAAAAGCGTGTAATTTCGGACAAGTTCGATTAGCAAATGTATCATAAGTTATCCTTTTAACATTATGATTAATTGTTGTACTTTTGTAGAAATAAATAAATATATATATATATATATATATATATATATATATATATATATATATATATATATATATATGCATGTGTATATGTATATATTGGAGACAATATTGCGACCTAAAGCTATCTCTTGTCTCCAATTTCTAAAAATCGAAAATATGGAAGATGGTGGCCAAGAAGAAGACAAAATAAAAAGAAAATAGAAAAAAAAAAGGAGGTGTTTATTTTGTCCATGCTTTCCCCCTTATTGAATCTTTACTCCTCCTTATGTATCATTACATCGAAATCGCTTAAGTGAAATAAAACAATCCCATTAGAAAATCAATCCGGAAAATCAATTCATTTATGCTAACAATTTGATATTAAAATACAGATTGCAAAAACTTAAATATGATTGACACACATAATAAAAAGTTAGTAATTTAATTATTTTGCTTGTTCAATAAATATTATGATATTTGAGTGCTAATCCATGAATCATAAGATTGGTTATGTCTCATCGATGTGTATTATTAATCCTAACTAACGTTGCCATGACCTTTGATTTGAATGTAATACTCTTCGAGGTTCTAATTACTAAGCCGTTGGATTGAAGAGAGTGTTAGAATAAGATGATCAAAATTCAATTAATTCCAAAGCTTTGAGAGTGAGAGGACTCGAAGCACACGCTTTGGCATGAAGAATCGACATTTTCTATCAGGGAAAAGAGAATCGATTATAAATATAAAACTGAACGTTGACCCGCGCGACATTTATGACCCGATGTAAAACTGGACGTTGACCTGCGCGACGCGTGGAAAAGTGTACACAAAAGCATGGAAACTTCATGACCAAGGAATTGTCCTAAAGCTTAAAGCATATAAGCCCGTGGGCACGTGTAGAGGTTTCCACGACCATCCAATTATCCTAAGAATGGCAGGTACAGTATTATTACAGAGAACAACACCCCCACGGGAAGCACGAAATGATCATATGATAGCAATAAAAAAAAAAACCTAAATTAAAGAAAATGTTTGGAATCGGGTGGAAATTGAATTCACCGAAATTGTAGACTTTGTTGAAAAGAACATTTAGAAAAACGTCATATTGAAAAAAGAAATTGCATAAATAAGTTTTGGGTGAATGTGTATAATTTGGGTTGTCTTTATCTTTTGCTATCGAAATAAATCTTAGTGTGAGTGCAAGAAATATACATTAGATAATATTTTGAAAAGCATGGGGAAATGGCATTTTCCTTTTCCTTTTCTTGAAGCAATAAAAATTATCCAAATATTTTCTTACATTATTCATCTATAGTCTACACTATCATAAAAAATATAAATCGCATTCGAAATTTATGCCACCATAAAATGAATAAATACTTTATATTTCTCATATTGTCTTTGACTATGTCTCTCAAATCCAACATGTAATGACTCAACTATAGATAAGTTCCACCTTCTTTTGGCTTACATTAATTTAAACATGCACATCTAATGTTAAATGGCCGAAAGCAACAAGGGCATCCTTTAAGCTTTTTGAAAAAACCTAAAGACGTTTCAAATTCTTTGACCCATTTTAGCCCGACCCTTTCCCTTGCCTCGACTCCATTCTTGGAATGAAAGAGATGCAACATCAAGTGTCACACAAAGAGTCACTCATCAACATCGAGATACCGTTAAGAGTCCGATTCCACACAGTGATTTTGTCATGCCATGACACACTAAAAGGACTCCTAACTTTCTCATGGCTCTTTCAAGCAAAATTTATGATGTTCGCAATTATAAATGAAATGAGAAGTAGATGATCAGTAGTAGATGGAAAATGGTTGCTTATATTTCTTATAAAAACTAACAAATGAAATTGCTTTAGTCAAATAAAACAATTCCTTTAGAAAATCAATCCGGAAAATCGGTCTATTTATGTTAACAATTTGATATTAAAGCCCATATCGTCGAACACGGTTCATTGACACGATATAAAATATAAAATACAAATTGCAAATACTTAAATATGATTTGACACACATACTAAAAAGTTAGTAATTTAATTATTTTGCTTGTTCAATAAATATTATGATATTTTAGTGCTAATCCACGAATCATAAGAACAATTGTGACTCATCGATGTGAATTCTTAACCCTAACTGACGTTGACGTTGACATGGCCTTTGATTTGAATGTAATACTCTTTGAGGTTCTAATTATTAAGCCGTTGGATTGAAGAGAGTGTTAGAATAAGATGATCAAAACTTAATTAATTCCAAAGCTTTGAGAGTGAGAGGACTCTAAGCACGCGCTTTGGCATGAAGAATCGACATTTTCTATTAGGGAAAAGAGAATCGATTATTAAAAAAAAAAAAAATCAAACAATCTCTTTAGGAGAATTTATGATTCGATGTAAAGCAGGACGTTGACCCGCGCGACGCGGGAAAGGTGAACACATAAGCATGGAAACTTCATCACCATGAAATTGTCCTAAAGAAAACTAAACTAAATTAAAGAAAATATTTGGAATCGAAGGGAAATTGAATTCACTGAATTGGTAGACTTTGTTGAAAAGAACATTTAGAAAAATGTCATATTGAAAAGAGAAATTGCATAAATAAGTTTTGGGTGAATGTACATAATATGGGTTGTCTTTATCTTTCATCGTCGAAATAATTCTTAGTGTGACCGCAAGAATATACATTAAATAATATTTCGAAGCATATGGGGGAAATTGCACTTTCCTTTTCCTTTTTCTTGAAGCAATAAAAATTGTCTGAATATTTTCTTACCTTATTCATCTATAATCTACAATATCATTAAAAAAAATATAAATCGCATTCGAAATTTATGCCACCATAAAGTGAACAAATACTTTATATTTCTTATATTGTCTTTGACTATTGTCTCTCAAATCCAACATGTAAGAGTCAACTATAGATAAATTCCACTTTCTTTTGGCTTACATTAATTTAAACATGTGTATCTAATGTTAAATGGTTGAAAGCAACAAGAGCCTCCTTTAAGCTTTCTGAAAAACTCTAGAGAGACTTATATGTTTCAAATGCCTTGACCCATTTTATCCCCGACCCTTTCCCTTGCCTTGACTTCATTCTTGGAATGAAAGAGATGCAACAACAAGTGTCGCACGATGAGTCACTCATCAACGTCAAGATGCCGTTGACGGTCCGGTTCTGCACAGTGATTTCGTCGTGTCACAGCATGCTAAAAGGACTCCTAACTTTCTCATGGCTCTTTCAAGCAAAATTTATGAAGTTCGCAATTTAAAATTGAAATGAGAAGTATATGATTAGTAATAGATGAAAATGGTTGCTTATATTTCTTATAAAAACTAACATATGAAATTGCTTTAGTCAAATAAAACAATTCCTTCAGAAAATCAATCCGGAAAATCGGGCTATTTATGTTGACGATTTGATATTAAAGCTTGTATCGTCGAATGTGGTTCATTGACACAATATAAAAGATAAAATACAAATTGAAAATACTTAAATATGATTTGATACACATACCAAAAAGTTAGTAACTTAATTATTTTGCTTGTTCAATAAATGTTATGATATTTTAGTGCTAATCCATGAATCATAAGAACGGTTGTGAGTCATCAATGTGAATTATTAAGCCTAACTGACATTGACATGGCCTTTGATTTAAATGTAATACTCTTTGAGGTTCTAATTACTGAGCCGTCGGATTGAAGAGAGTGTTAGAATAAGATGATCAAAATTTAATTAATTCCAAAGCTTTGAGATTGAGAGGACTCTAGCACTTTCGCATGAAGAATCGACATTTTCTATCAGGGAAAAGAGAATCCATTATTTAAAAAAAAAAATTAAACAAATATCTCTGCAGGAGAATTTATGATTCGATGTAAAACAGGACGTTGACCCGCGTGACGCATGGAAATCGGGCGAGCCCGAGCTCGTCCGGCTAAGGCGAGCCCGAGCCTCGGGTTGGGCGAGGCCGCTGGCCCCGTCGGCCGGTTTGGAGGCCGGCGACGAACAAAAAAAGAACAAAAATAAGCATGGAAACTTCATGACCATGAAATTGTCCTAAAGAAAACTAAATTAAAGAAAATATTTGGAATCGAGTGGAAATTGAATTCACTGAAATTGTAGACTTTGTTGAAAAAGAACATTTAGAAAAATGTCATATTAAAAAGAGAAATTGCATAAATAAGTTTTGGATGAATGGACATAATATGGGTTGTCTTTATCTTTCATCATTGAATTAATTCTTAGTGTGACCGCAAGAAATATACATTAGATAATATTTCGAAGCGTATGGGGAAATTGCATTTTCCTTTTCCTTTTCTTGAAGCAATAAAAATTATCTGAATATTTTCTTACATTATTCATCTATAATCTACACTATCATAAAAAATATAAATTGCATTCGAAATTTATGCCACCATAAAATGAATAAATACTTTCTTATATTGTCTTTGACTATGTCTCTCAAATCCAACATGTAATGAATCAAGATAAATTCCACTTTCTTTTGGCTTACATTAATTTTAACATGTATATCTAATGTTAAATGGTCGAAACTCGAAAGCAACAAGAGTTTCCCTAAAAAACTCTAAAGAGACTTATACGTTTCTAATGCTTTGACCCATTTTAGCCCCAACCCTTTCCCTTGCCTCAACTTCATTCTTAGAAGGAAAGAGATGCAACATCAAGTGTCGCACAACGAGTCACTCATCAACGTCAAGATGCCATTAACGGTCTGGTTCCGCACAGTGATTTCGTCATGCCATAGCACACTAAAAGGACTCCTAACTTCCCCGTGGCTCTTTCAAGCAAATTTTATGAAGTTCACAATTTAAAATTGAAATGAGAAGTAGATGATCAATAGTAGATGAAAATGGTTGCTTATATTTCTTACAAAAACTAATAAATAAAAAATATTTTTTTATTGTCTAAAAAATATTTTAACATAAATTATTACCGATAACAAAAATATTTAGGCAATGCAATTGACCATTTTTTGAAATATATTTTCCAAGTTATTTATTTTTTTTTATGAAATAAAGGGGCCTAAATAATATTTCGAGGCATATATTGGGAAATTGGCATAGCCTTTTCCTTTTTCTGAAAAATAAAATTTACTGGAATATGTTTTACATTGTCCGTCTATAGTTTACAATATCATAAAAAAATATGAAATGCGTTTGCAATTTGCACACCACAACAAAAAAAAAAAAGACTTATATTTCATACATTATGTTTGACTATGTCTCTCATATCTGACGTGTAATGAACCAACTATAGATTTGTTTCACACTAATGCAGTTTTTTTTTTTTTGTATTGCAATTTTAGTGCCTTTGTCACTATTGTGGACAACATAGGTAAATGTTGTAGCTATGGTCTTGGAGTAAATCAGTTCCATGCGTGTCCACCCCACTTCATTATACATTGAAAATTTATCTACATGAATGAAAACAAGTAAATTTTAAAGGTTGAAGGTCCAAAGCAACAAGAGCATCCTCACAGCTTTTTGAAAAATTATGAAGATACTTCTACTTTTCAAACTTCTTGACCGTTTTAGGCCCGACTTTTTCCCGTGCCTAGTCTCCGGGTGTGTTTGGTTCAGCATTTTGAAAGCCCATTGAGAAAATACAAAGTAATTTAGCCTAAAAGACTTTAAGCAAATGCAAAAACTGTTTTTTAAATTATACTTTGAGAAGCAACTTTGAGAGAAATGCCGTTTGATAGAAAACACATTTGAAAAGTTCATTGGATGATTAATATTAATTTTTTTTAATTTCATTTGTTTAAATTTGAAAAAAAAATAATAATCTATGCAACTTTTTTAAATATAAATATTAACAATAATGCTAAAAAAATCAAATACATATATATAATTTTAAAAAAAAAAGACCAAATTCTTCATCAAAATTTTTTAATTTTTATTTGTTTAAAATTGAAAAAATAATGTATGTAACTTTTTAAATATAAATTTGAAAATAATGCTAAAAAATAAAATACATATATATAATTTCTTTTTAAAAAAAGACCAAACCCTTCATCGGAATTTTTTAATTTTTATTTGTTTAAAATTGAAAAAAATAATATATGCAAGTTTTTTAAATATAAATTTTGACAATAATGCTAAAAAAATCAAATATATAAATAATAAATTTTTTTTAAAAGACCAAAATATATTTAATTTTTTTTAACATTTATATAAATTTGATTTTTTTAGCATTATTTTGGCATTTAAAAAAATAATAACGAGAGCAAAATAAGAAATTTGAAGAATGAGTTATGATAGTTTTGGAAAAAAAAAATCAGCATTTGGTCAAATGTTGAAAGCTCAAAACTAGTTCCTAAATTATATATCCCGGGCTTAAATCCTTAGAAGAAAAAGATGCAACATCAAGCGTAGGATGACAAGTCTCGGGATACCGTCAGGGGTATACTTTCACACAATGATTTCATCGTGCAAGACCGTTGATTTCCAGTGCTTCTTTCAAGCAACTTCTACGAATTTCGCAGTCCGAAATTTAATATTTAATATTTTCTTACATTATTCGTCTATAATCTACACTATAAAATGCATTTGAAATTTACGCCACCATAAAATGAATAAATACTTTATCTTTCTTATATTGTCTTTGACTATGTCTATCAAATCCAACATGTAATGACTCAACTATAGATCAGTTCCACTTTCTTTTAGCTTACATTAATTTAAATATGTACATCTAATGTTAAATGGTTGAAAGAAACAGGAGCATCCTTTAAGCTTTCTAAAAACTCTAATATGTTTGGTCGTCCGCATATCTAATTGGGATAGGACTGGATAGGATAGGATATGAAATCCTGAGATTTTTTTGTATCTCATCAATTGTTTGGTAAATCATAGTATTAAAATCGAGTATGTTCACATCATATCATGTACATTTTTTTTTATAAACGGCATATCATTATAAATGAATCTAAATGTTTATAAACGGAATGGTGAAAATCTCTTGTAACTATTCCTTAATTTATTTTTATTTTATTTTTCCTCTTTTTTATATTATTTTCATTATTATTTCTTTTTTCCCCTTTCATCATTCTTTAATAAAATTTTATCAAATAGTAAATTATACTAACATACCTAAAATACAAAAATACATAAAATATATAATAAATATAAATAATACCCTAAAAAACCCCAAACCGGTACACTTGTGACAAATTTATCCCAAACTATTTTTTTGACCACCAAAAACCCTAAACTAGTATACTTTTGACAAATTTATCCCAAACCGGTACATTTGTGACAAATTTACCCTATGTTAGTTTTCGTTAAATTTTATTCTCAAATTATTAAGTTAAATGACACGACGCTTAACCAAGATATCAATTTAGGATTTTACGTTCCGTTTGTCACGGTTTACAATTTTTATGATTTTTTTATGGTATTAATCCAATTTAGCATAGGATATATTTGTCACAAATTTACCAGTTTAGGGTTTTTTGCAGTTGAATAAATTAGTTTGAGGTAAATTTGTCATAAATATACCAAGCTTAGGGTTTTTTATAATCGGTCGGGATAAATTTGTCACAAGTTTACCGGTTTGGGGTTTTTCATGGCCAAAAAAATAGTTTGGGATAAATTTGTTACAAGTGTACCGGTTTGGGGTTTTTTAAAGTATTATCCCTAAATATAAATATTTAATTTATAGATTGAATGTTTATTATAAGATAGAATTAAAGTTGAATATATAAATTAAAATAAGATGAATTAAAAATAATTTTTATTTTTATTTTTAATTTCTTAAATTAGAATTCAAATATCATTTATATTAAAATATAATTTCAATTTTGTTAATTTAATAAATTTGTTATTCAAGAAAAATAACTTTCCCGTTATAAACATTAAGAATCCTATTCACATTTATCCCACCTCCCCTATGGGATAATTTTATTTTATATATATCCCATTTATATCCGACTTTATCATGTCCTGAGTGAGTACCAAACATAGGCATATCCTACCCTGAATTTTATCTCAACTGCCAAACGCAACCTAAAGAGACTCATATGTTTCAAACGCTTTGACCCATCTTAGTCTCAACCCTTTCCCTTGACTTGACTTCATTCTTGGAATGAAAGAGATGCAACAACAAGTGTCGCACGACGAGTCACTCATCAACGTTGCAATGCCGTTAACAGTCGGATTCCGCAGAATGATTTCATTGTGCCACGGCACACTAAAAGGACTCCTAACTTCCTCATGACTCTTTCAAGCAAATTTTATGAAGTTCACAATTTAAAGTTGAAATGAGAAGTAGATGATCAATAGTAGATGAAAATGGTTGCTTATATTTCTTATAAAAACTAATGAGTGAAAAATATTTTGTTATTGTCTACAAAAATATTTTAACATAAATTATATTGATAATGAAAATATTTAAGCAATGCAATTGACCATTTTTAGAAATATATTTTCAAGTTATTTATTTTTTATGAAACAAAGGGGGCCTAAATAATATTTCGAGGCATATATTGGGAAATTGGTATATCCATTTCCTTTTTTTTTGAAACAGTAAAATTTACTGGAATATGTTTTACATTGTCCATCTATAATTTACAATATCATTAAAAAAATATGAAATGCGTTTGAAATTTACACCACCACAAAAAAATAAATGACTTATATTTCATACATTATGTTTGACTATGTCTCTCATATCTGACGTGCAATGAACCGACTATAGATTTGTTTCACACTAATGCAGTTTTTTTTTTTTTTTTTTTTTTTTTTGCATTGCAATTTTAGTGCCTTTGTCACTATTGTGGGCAACATAGGTAAATGTTGTAGCTATGGTCTTGGGGTAAATCAGTTCCATGCGTGTCCACCCCACTTCGTTTTATTAAA